>OU026149.1:49595958-50992625 GCA_907269125.1 Eristalis pertinax | reverse complement strand
GAAAGGTTCTCCCTCTTTCTAATGTGTGAACCAACCAACAACTTTTTTATTTTGGCGCTACAGTCCAGGGCGGACCTGGGTCTCAACTCTGGATAGTTGTCTCCAGTTTCGCACGCCAAGTTGGTTAAGGTCCTTCTCCACTTGTGAGCCCCACGATAGTCCCCAGCGTCCTCTGTTGGGCCTTCTTTGGACAGGAGCTGAGTTATCCATATGCTCTAAGTCGGGCATGTCAAACTCATTTCAGTCTGCGGCCAAATTCTTCGATTGTAGTGTTGCGGGCCGCATTTACGTGTTTTTTTTATAAAAACTCAAATTTAAGCGTAGCTATGTGTGCCATTTAACACAACTCAAAATTAAAAGATTATTTGTATATTTATATTTTTTTTTACTTTGAAATTTTTTTGTTAAATAATTCATATTTGAATTTTTAATGAAAACAGTAAAGTTGTGGAAAAGTGTTGGGGGCCGCAAATAATAATGAAGTGGACCGCGAATTTCTCTAAGGTTAAAAATTACAACTCTTATAAATGCGTTAACTGCATTTGCCGCGAAAAATAATCACGATTTGCAAAATGGAAATATCGGAGCTTTGTAGACTCTTATAGTTGTTTATCGAGTGCACATAATTGGCACGTGTTACTACAGCAGAAGCAAAGACTGTGGCATTTGAAATGGTATCATCGGGGTAAGTGCTAAAGTCTATCCTTAAGACTCTACACCTCAAGACAGAAAGTTAAAATATTGGACTAGATATATGTGCCAGAACTTTAAGGTCTACATTTGAGCCAGACTGGGCCTAAATCTAAGGTCATAATGAGAAGGCCGAACACTAGGACTAGGATGTCAAGGCCGAACTTTAAGGCTAGAATGTCGAGTCCTAAATATAGAGCTGAATGCTCAAGGCAAGCTGTCCAAAACAGTTGTAAGCGAAAATCTAAAACGGCTCACGATTGACGGGTACTAGAGTCGTAGAGATTTGGAGAATTCGCTCTTACAGTCTGATGAAGCAACTGAATGTTATAGGAAATGTTAACAATGGTAGACGGGAATCCATAGGCCGTTCACCGATCTACATACATAGATGCAGACATGATAAAATGAGTTCACGTCCGTGATCGCAGATAGCAAGCGTAGGATCTTGCTGCTGGAGAGAGTTGTTGGAAAATACACAGAAACCTCCGACTAATGCATCCCTCGAAGAGGAAAGAATGTTTGTAATACAAACGTCTTAAATGAACGCAAGTGCTCTGCCTTTAGAAATAATGGTATGCCATGCCATGATAATATACACAAAATATTGAGTTCTTGAGTCATATGCCATTATTTGGAATTAGAGGAAGGATTAGCTTCGAAAACAAAATTGCCAAGTTGGCAAATCCAAATTGTTCAAATTTGAAAAACGACTTTGTTCGGTGGTTGTCATAACGCAGTGTGTAAATGCTCCTTCTGCGTAAAACTTTACTTTTCCATTTTTTTTAGTACAATCGAGCGATGCTTCTTTTTGAGAATCTGGGCGCCGGTTTTCAATGGGACTTGAATCGATAAACGAAGAACTCCAAAGCTTGTACTCTTCAAATTAATAACTACAGCGAGTACTCAAAAGAGTAAAAAAATGCACTGGCATTGCATCTAGAATAAACTCAAATAGACTAACATGTTATTCCCATAACTGGTCTTTTCAACTGCATTGTTCCTCTTCTGGCTCCGGCTGTAAAATAGATTTACGAAGCCATTCATCAAGTCGCTAATAAACAAAGCCAATTGTTATTGTTATCATTGAAGCATACATTTTCCGCGTTATCGTATAGATCCACCAGATCAATATCAACAAACAAGTTAAACAACTTCAACAAATGAAGAAATTTTCATTAAAATATGTAATCTTAGGTGAATATGCATGAATGTGTAGATATTTTTTACTAACCTGTGTCGCATCAAAGAGCGATGCCTCTGGTAAATCCTGTAAAGACTCCAACGCCTCGCTCAACAGCTCACTACACATTTCGGTGTCCTCTCCAGAGCGCCAAGCCCGTCGCAAGAAAGCAAATGAAAAATTAAGAGCTGCTCGTGTGCCTACCCGGGCCAGGCCCAATGTTGCGCGTTCGTTTTCCTTTACCGCAGCTGTGCTCATAGACATTTCGGCGGATTTGAATTTCCCCACGAACGATTTGTCCATTGATGTATTTGTCGGTGGAACAGCTGTAGTAATAGTCACAGTAGTTGCAACACTCACATCTTGACTAAAACGTTTACACGGCCCATGTGCTGCCTGCTGTTTGCTCCTTGCCAATGCAACGTAGTATCGTTCATATATATATAATTGTTGTCGTAGATGAACAGACGACAAACAATTGCCAGCAGCCTGTAATGAGATGTCATGAAGCTCCCCCAGCAGCGTCTTGAGGCAGTTTGCCTTTTGTTCTTCATTAGGTGTCTGCCCCCATAGCCACGACTCGAATAGGGTATCCGATGAAATTGGGTTTGGTGCACTCACATTTGTTGTAATCTTCTTGATAGCCAAATCAGAATCAAGAATGCGGCAAGATCCACAATTACATCCCGACAAAGGGCCACAATAACAGGAACAACATAGGCACATGAGCTTTTCGACGCCGCAGTAATGTTTTCCGTCATCGCCCAAATACGATAAATTTCCTGCTGCATTTACAACGGGCGCGGCTTGTGATGACACTAACTCGCAATCTTGTATCAAGTTATTCCATAGAATGGCTGTGTCTTCCACATTTCGCAGATTCGATATTAGATCAGCGCGAAGCCATTTCGAGTCTAAAAATGGCAGAGGCCGTAAATATAGCTCTGTTCTGCTATTCGTTGCCATTGTTGTCTGCCTTGGATGGCTAATAGAAAAAACTATTCCCTCCCCTGCTTCAACGCAGCAGCAGTTAAATATATGTACGAATATATTCTTTTATTGATGTAAAATAATATGATTGTTTTTATTGAAGAACTTCCAATTTCAGCATATTTTTTTCTTTTTCTTTCAAACGACTCTTGTCTTGATTGATGTCTTAATTGAAACTAAAAGTATTTTTCCCACCTCACCACCCCCTCAGTAACGCACAGAAAACAAAACCAGAAAGAAAAATGAAACTTAAAAAACACGAGAAAAAAAAGAAAACTCCAATTCACTTGAATTTCGTTCGTTCAATGACAGGCGACGGGAGGGAGTTAGCAGTTTTGTGAGAAAATTCAATTTTTTACTTTTGTTCCCAAGCAATACTTTTAAAATGCAATTTTCCGTGCGATTATCACTAGTGTTGATCGAATTTTTTGTTGCAAATGATTTGATGAAGTGTTAACTTTATTCTGGATGTGTTTAAATTACAAAATGTACGCATTTACAAGCGAGCAATAAAATTTCACGGACAAGAGAGAAAAAATTAAATCCGATAAAATAACAAATATAGAACTGTCAATAAGTGTTCCACTGTATTGTTTTGTAATAGAGATGGTGTACATTTTAGTGTCAACTTTATATGAAGAAGTTTACGAACTAATTAACTATTTGTTACGTTGTTGTTGAATGTATAAATTTAAGAAATACTTGAGCGATATGATTTTGTATCTCGGCGAGACGATATTATGACGGCAATTCGGGTGGTGATGAAAAACAAAAATTTGACATAGCAATCTATTACATTTTGATAGATTGCGATGTGATGACAGAAGACTGGAAAAGTCTTCCAAGTGTTCTAGTACAGTAAAATTTCGCGGAATTAATCGAATTCCAAGTCAGCTGTTTTTTGTTTATAAACACAAGAATGCGTGCTTTTTGGAAATGTTGTCAAACAGATTTTAGGTTAGGTGTGTTTTGAACACCGGCTTTTGGTGTATTAGTGGATACAATTTTACATTTTGATAAGTTGGCAAATGCGCAATAAGGATGTTTTGTACAGATGTATTGAGTAGATTAGTAGTGAAGGCAGCGCCTACGTTTAATTTATACAAAACATTGCCTACCGGAAGATACTTTGTTTACTTAAAATACATTCAAGTTTATATATGTGTATGCTTGGGATTGTACACTACACATGTGCCATTGTTTTTAACGTAGGTCCCCTTTACACACTCTGAATTCCTCACCGATTTTTGTATGAAGTTGCCAAGGGAGGTGAGACAGAAGGGATCACACAAAGGATATAACACACACATTGAAAAAATCGGCGACGAATTTAGCGTATGGAAAAGTGTAAAAGCGGCCATAGTTAATTTGTTTGAAAAGAATGAGGTAGATCTACGAAACTGCAATTGTGTGCTTATGGACAGTTAATAGTTAAGCGTGGTTGCATGTATAATAATGCACATAGCTATGTCCAATTGATGTATGATTTGACAAAAACTTGGACAAGTCGCTGAATGTTGACAAACAATGCAAACAGAGCTCGAGTACCTGCCATACATATTAGGATGAGTGTAGATAGAGTATTCAGGGATTATTTGGTTGCGGGTGTTGTTCGAAACAGACTTGGACCAGGTGCTCTAAGCTTTCGACGAGCAAGCAGCTCATTAGTGTTATCAAGCCCAAATTTGGTAACATCACCCAGAAGAGACATCGTCTAGAAAAAAAAAACGACATGTAGAACAATAGAGTCTATGAACTTTGATCGATCCAATTTCCCAAAAACATTGTGGAGATCAGCATCAGGAGAAGTATACGTACAAATGTTCGATGAGATATATATCATTGTCAAGGTTTACGCGAAGCTGCCACTCATGTGGTCATTTTTATGACTCCAACCAGAAACCACACCTAAATTGACAAGAGCATCGGATCATGAGTTTTGAGCCATGTCATTATATAATCCATATGTTGAGCGATCGTTTTCTTGCTTCTCAGCAGTCTTATACATACATACATCCTTATTAGATCGGAATTCTCCCAGGGAACAGAGGTGTATAAGATTCATGCTTTCCTAACTACTATGCACGATCTAATCCTACTTACATTACAATAAGGTTTGTGAAGTAGTTAGTCAGTCCATCCTTGAATAATTTTAGGAAATATTGAAAACTTATTTCCAAAGTGAGTGCTGTGTAGCCCAAACAGTGCGTTTTTTAAAAGAAGAAGTTTTGGCCGAAATGATGCACTCACCGCGACTGCAGTACGTAAGTTTGTGCAAAAAGTTCGTGAGACTGGTAGGACCCATGAGTGTTTTGCACTAGCAACACTCATGATCCTCGACGTCGTACGTTGTGCGCACAGATGAGAATGTGGCTGCTGTAGTCTTCTTCGAAAATGAGGCTTGGCACAACGTTTCAGTCAACGGTGGGAGCTACAGAGCCGTGTTAACCGACTATTTTAACAGAAATTGTAGACACGGATTTGGATAACCTCTAGTTCGTGCAGGATGGTGCGCCATGCCACACAGCCCATGCCACAATCGATATTTTGCGCACCAAATTCGCCGTCTCGGCGTTGTCAATTGGCCGCCTCGGAGCTGCGAATTCACCCATTTGGACTTTTTTTTTTGAGGGAACCCTGAAGGACCGATGTCATGCAACAATCCGGAAACGATTTAAGCAATCCGTGAGCTACAGCCCGAAACCATCAACAAGGTCATGGAAAATTGGGTTGACAGAATGCGCTACCGCGAAGCCAGCCCAGGCAGCCACTTGAACGACTTTGTATTTCATAAGTTATTAATGGGAATGTTTGAAAAAAGAATGAATTTTGTTAATTTTAAAAAAAAACTTGTATTATTAAACTTCAGCTGAATTTAAATTTAAAAATTCACTGTGAAACTAGGCTTGATGGTATGAATTGAGTTAATTGTTTGAGTGGATTTGCTAGGCAATTTTATGCAGAGTATTCCAGTTAATTGCACTTAGCATTACATTTTTATCCACGCAAGCTCCTAAAATATAGACCAAGTTACAACAATACGGGGGCCGTGGCGTTGTGAGTCTGCGCGTCGACTAATACGCACTTAAACCTCGGTGCCTAGGTTCGAATCCCATCACCATTATCATCTTCTGGCCCGCATGATGCACTAACGGGGTCGCGGGGGTAAACCATGCACGAGAGATCTCCAGGCAACTCGATCCTCCGCCATCGACTCTAACTCCTCAGGAGCTATGCCCAAGCGTAACCTGGAGAGTTTTTGGACTTGGTCCAACCACCTGGTCCTGGGTCTGCCAAGCGGTCGCCTACCTGATGGAATCGCATTCAACGCCCGCATCGGAAGACGTGATGATGGGGACATTCGTGCCACGTGACCAAACCACCGAAGCATAGCCCTTTCCGTTCGAAGAAGCAGTTGCTCAATGTTGAGTTCCTCGCGCACTGCCGTGTTTCTCACCCTATCCCGGCGAGTAATTCCCACAACAGCACGAAGAAATTTCATCTCAGCAGCTTGCACTCGCGATCTTATTCTTTCGGTCATTACCCAAATTTCATGACCATATGTGAGAGTTGGAACAAATACTGAGTTGAAAACCGCTAACTTGGCTTTGACACCAAGCTCGGCCTTTCTGATTACAGAACTACCAAGCTGTGTCAAAACTGACCCAGCTTGACCAATCCTACCGGAAAGCTCAGCATTACTCCTTCCATCACTCGTAAAAAAGACCCCGAGATACTTAAACTTCTCCACCTGCTTCAATAGGACTCCACTAACATGCAGAGTACATTGAACAGGCGTTCTGGAAATGACTATAACCTCCGATTTGTCCACGTTCGTGCGGCCACAAACCTATCGAATGCGCGCTGGAGTTCCGTCTGGGAGGATGTGAGGATAACTAAGTCATCTGCAAAAAGAAGATGACTTACCCTCAACTCTCCCAATGTGAAACATTCCTCACCTCGGCTGCGCTGCAACATCCAGTCCATATATACAATGAAAAGAAGAGGTTCGAATCCCAGTACGACCAAAATAATTTCCACGGCCCCACCTTTTTCGAGTCACTGGCAATGGTCAAAGAGTATAACTGTCTAGAAAAACCTTTCTCAAACTCGGCCGTTCAGAGTTGGCATAAAACTGTATGTCCCATCCACTCTTGAGAGAACATGCACATAACGAGAGGTTGCTGAGAAACTAGGCACTGGCCTTCTACGGGTTGTAGCGACACCCATATTATTTTTATTATTACAACAATGCGTGATTGTGAGCACATTCACGAATCTGAGTATATATTTATACGGAGATTAGACTATAGGCTATTATTCAAAATGAATGTTTATTTATTATTCACCTTGTAAAAACAGATCATACTTTGAAGTAAATAACTCAATTAGTTTTACAAAAATTACACTCTTTACAATGAAACCGAAAGCATCCAAGTTACATCTACCAAAAAGCTTAATACGAAATTCTGGAAAAATGATTCTGCTGAAATCAAACCATTCCAGCTGTGGAAGAGAACAAACAATATTTTAATGTGAATCCAAAAACACAAACGTAGCTAGAAGCCAACTTACATTTTCCCTTTCTGAATTGTTATTTTGGATGCAAAAGACTCCCAAACAGCGCTCAACACGATTAGCCTTGAATGGAATCAGTGCTGCTGCAACAACGAGAATTAGAAAGTTGTACAACTCTGTGGTGATAATTTTTTCCTCCTTATCCGTGCAGATACCAAAGTACATCTGCCTGTAGTTAATGACAACTATCAGCACAAAGTATGACAATGCGATGAACCAGAATGGAGTTAGAATATATAGCTGCAACTTTCGAAAGCAGTTCCGTAGTTTCAGGTATACGTGATAAATTTCATCTAAGTGTATTCCTTTGCCGTCGATTTGCCTATCCATGCAAATCCGGTCGTTATTATTTTCCAACGTTAACCGAATGTTATCAAACATCGTCCCAACGGTCAAGTAAACAACCATTAAGATTAAGTAAAGGAATGACGATATAAGACTCGGGAGACTTAAATAAAATCCTATCCGTCCGCCAAAGTCAAAAACGTCCCAGTCTACTGAATGCAGTTGATCTGACATGAGTTTTACCTTTGCAATGAATAAAATAACAACAACATAGCCAAATTGAAATCGATTTCGTCGAAATTTCTTGCGTATCAATCGAAAGATATTCAAAAGCGTCACCGAATATTTCTCAATCTGTTTATGGTATTTGAGATTTATGTAGAATGCCATTGCCGGTATTCCGACCACATACAGAATGTGGGTATAAATTTTCACTTTTAACTCAAAGTCCACGAAATCTGTGTATGCACGCATAAAGATTAAAGTACAGAACAAATACATTCCGGCCACAAGTAAGAACAACACAGAAAGGCCTTTCGACGATAAGCCACTTTTGAAAGCGTTTTTATTCTCAATGTAGCGAAACGGAAATATACCAAGAAAATAACTGAAGAATATCAAAATCTTAATAAAACCGATAACAAAGCGATTATGTTGAAAATACATGATGATGACCGACTGAACTGTGACCAAAGTGAATGCTTACACAGGCGAACAGTTAAAATTGTTCTTCATGGCTTCGTCTCTTTGACCTGCTATTGAGTTCATTAGTCTGAATTTCTCATTAACTGCTAATGGAATTAAGTCATTGACACAATGTTGATCGCCAGTTAATCAATTGGAACTGGTGGTGCAAATGACCACCCAAATAAAAAGGGTAATAGTCACAAATCCAACATTGTTCAACTTTCGAGTTCAAGTCGTCAAATGCGGTGAGGCGTTTTGCGAACGAAGCAAATATAGGAACAATAACATTTAAATTTTAATGAAAATAATTTTCTGCGGTTGAAGATTTGAATGATTTGTTGGATGTTTTAACTTTGGCAAAACTTTTATTCAGTCCCGAGTGGACCTGGGTCCAAGCTAAGAAGCCCCTCCAGCTGGCACGATCTTTACCCAGCTATCTCCAATTACGTACGCCTTGTTGGCTGAGGTCTTTTTGTACTTATGTGCGCCATCAATTTCGTGGGTGTGCTCTATTGCGTTATTGGGCCGGAGCAGTGTTGTCCAACTGTGCCATGTTGCTCTACATGGCACAGTTAATGATTGAATCGTATTCTCTAAATAACACCAACGTATACAGTATCAAAGATTTAATCCAGAACTTTTCTCTCGAAACCGTGGTTTGAACTCAGCACTACATCGTTTGAATAAATTCGAATATGGAAAAGTATTTCCCGGATGTCAGCAGCTACTCCAATTAATCTTTCTAGAAACTTGAATATTAAGGCTGAAAACATAACGGATCAAACAAAACGTTTTCTTGTTCGTTTGGTGTGCGTTGAAATAAAACAATATGGAATTTGCGATTTACTGTGAGTGTTGGATATATATAATCTAAATGGAAATGCGAAATGTATTTTTTGGCATTCTTCTACATTTCCGAAAATGTTTCCAAGTCTAGCAGATTAATTATAACGGATGGTGGATAACTAATGGCACTAGAAATTGTTTGACTAATTCCAGAAAAGACTTATACATTATGTTGACCTTGTAAGGATTCTGTGGAGTTGGTGTTAACACCCTTACAGCAATCGCGGATACGAATGACCCTACTACTGACGACCACGGACAACGAAATAAGGACAACGATTTTCGGTTCTGCACGTGGAATGTAAGTTCCCTTAAACATCACCGCCATTCAGGTGATGCGATGGGATGGGCCGCACAACAAGAGGATAAAAACTGACGCATCTATTACGGTGATTGCAGCGCTTGTTTGGATGCGGGTTTGTTGTTCGAGGTAGACTCAGGGGCCGTACTACAGTATTCGATTCTACTTTGGATTATATTCGACCGTTATTTCCGATTCTACTTTGAAATTAAACTACCGTAGAATTCACTTATAGTCACCTCGGTTGTAACGACATTTCGGTTATAACGACGAAGTTAGACGCTAAAGTTTGGTTTCCTATTCAATAACGAATAACGCCTTTCGGTTGTAACGACTTCGGCAACAACGTCGTGGTTTTTTGCCACGAAATCTGGATATAGAGACCAAACATAGAACAAAAAGGGTGAATTGTCGCTTAGTACCTACATATGACTGAATGCATCTGGAGTTTATTTTTTTCGATTTTTGGGTCAGTTGTGCTTATTTTTCATTCAGAAGCGTTCATTCAGACTGTTTATACAAGGTAAGGAAACGAAAAGCTTTTACAGTTGAGGAAAAGGCCGCCATAATTTGGAGACTTGAAGCCGGGGAATCTAACTCAAATATGGCAAAAGAATTTAATGTTTCGCATTCAACAATCAGCGGTATATGGAAAAACAAAGAAGCTGTTAAGAAAAGTTTTGAATCGAAACAATAAATGTAAAAAAGATTCGTTCTTCAAAATATGTTGACATAGATGAAACACTTCTGAAATGGTTTAAGACTCAGAGGAGCAATAATTTGCCCATCACAGAGCCACTACTGCAAATAAAAGCAAATGAAATTGTACAACTTCTTGGAAAGGATTACAACTGTACTGAAAGTCAGGCTTAACAAATAATGAGTTGCAAGTTGAGAAGAAGTTAGAAGTTCTTTATCTTAAAAATAAACGTCAGTTGAGTATTACAGATCTTTATTAAAGAACGGAATCGTAATATAATATGTACTAAAAAGAAAAATATGAAGTTGCTTTTCATTTAAATGAAATAAAAAGACAACATATAAAATATATATAAATATTTGACTTTTTTTCCATTCTGATATAACGGTTATAACGGTTATAACGGTTATAACGACGGAAAATTCGTCTCCCGTGAGTGGTCGTTATAAGCGAATTCTACTATGATCTACGCGAGTTACGTACCACTTACCAAAACAAATCGTAAAACTGCAATATGACACTTTTGCATTAGCAGGATTCGATAAAGGAATACGCCGAAAAGCGATAACCCAAGAAAAAACGGCTGCCTTCAAATTGCAATTTGAGAAGTGAGTATCACTAAATCGGTGATTATTTGTTGGATTGTAGGAGTGTGCGACCTAGCTGAAGACAGCCGCATTCTTGTAAACGTCATCAGAGAAGAATTCAGGGAACTAGAAAAAAAGGTACCGGTCAGAAGCATGTAACAATACTCACGGCATAAAATAGGCCAAAAAACGTTTGGGCCAATACAAACGGAAGAGGTTTGGGACATATATACAAATTAGTAAAAATAACCTCTGTATCCTAACAGGGCATTGCAGACTCAGAGATCACCTAAGGAAACTAAGGATCGGAGGAAGGTCTCTGCAAATTCTGTGGAGAATTTAGTGAAATCTCAGATAATGTACTGGGTTTCTTTGTGGCATTGGCACATGGGCACATAAAAGAAGAAGATATCTGAGCAAGTACCTATTATCAGAGGAATAGATGAGATAAATAGAACCATCTCTCATTCTCAGATTCCTGAAGGAAACTGGCTTAGAAAACAAACAACAAACTAGAACAAATCTCGTTCACCAATGCACAACAGGAGTCCAAAGCCCTCAATATAAATCTGGAAAGAAGTATATCTGAAGGTCGCGGTGCAACATACCCTCAACAATAATAATAATAATAATAGCATGCTAAAAATAGAAGACTTCTACTATCTCTATAATACTTTTTTTCTGATAGCTATGAATTAGTATTCTACGAATTTGATCAAGGGATTTACGAATAAATCTACATAAGTAACATGAACTGTCGGCGACTTACAAACATCAAATTGCAATTGATTTGAAGTGTGTAGTGTTGTTGGTTTGTTTATAAATAGTTTACTTCGGCAGTTTAACATTTCGATTTTGTTGGTTTGTCTTTCCAGATTGTATAGTACCTGCGTTCATATCGATTCACCAAACTCAACTGAACTTTCAGCTGGCCAACAGGCTTTAATGTATTATTGTGTCTCTTTCTCTCATAAATCTCAAAGTTGTTGTATTTGTAATGTGAATATTTATTATGAGGGTGGCGCTACAGTTCGAAGAGATCCTTGGTATAGGCTCTACAACAACCGCCTGTGTTGTGAGCGCTATTGTTCTTTCACGAGCGTTTAGTTTCATTCTGATTCCCGATACCAAGGATTTGATAAGCTTTCTTAAACAGATTAACTAGGATAGGATAGGAATGTGGGTAGACGTGCGGAAGCACGTCTCACTTAGGTCCGTGTGGACCCATTGTGTTGCCCATAGGGGGAAATGTTCCTCCTTGTACCCTTATCGCACTCATCGAAACGTTGTATTCGTTGTTGACCTCTCGTAGTCGAGCCAGCCCGACATCCTAATGAACCTGAAAAAGTTAGATAGTCGGATGTTATGGATTTCTTGCAGGTCATGGAAGAAGAATTCTCCCATGGTCCTGTATCGCAGTTGGCTGAGGCTTGGGCAGTAGCAGAAATAGTGAGGAGTGTCCTCTCTTTCTTCCACATCGCCGCACCCTCTGCATATGTAGTCATGGGATAGTTCCATTTTTGTTTCATGGTATTTAAGTTGGTTATGTCCCGTTAGAGCTCCGACCACCATCCTCAGTAGGCTTTTGCCACACTGGAGGAGTTTGTCGGTTTTAGTTCTATTAATATCGGGCCATAGCATCTTAGTAGTTTTACAGGTGAGGTTGAACCACCTTTTTCTTGCTAGCTCTAGAATTTTATCATCCACCTTCTTCCTGACACCTGCCAGTGGTGGTTGAATCAATTCGATTGCCTGGGATGGGTCTTTTTCGGCCACTTTTCTGGCAAGTTCATCAGCTGCCGGATATGTCCCTGTATCCTAGGACCCAGCATAGAGTTATCGTGTGTTGCACGCTTAGATCCTGATAGAGCAGTGCATGTTTAACAATTCGGAGAAAATGCCCGCACCTGTGCCTGTTTCCAGCTTCGATCCATCAGTGTATACTTGGATGCTCGAATGATTGATGGGTTCTTTTGTGGTCCACTCTTCCCTCGTCGGGAAATAGCATCTGAAGGGTATTTCAAAGACGAGGAAAAGGAGTGTATAGTCACTTTCGGACTGTTCTATTCGTAGTTCTTTCAGTATACTAGCATGACTAATGGTACTTGACAGCCAGCATTTAGATTGAATGCTTCTAATGGCACTTTTAGCAGCGTTAGCTTGCATGTAAAGGTCAAGTGGGAGAAGGTTTAGTAGTACCTCCAGGCCCGCGGTTGGGGTAGTGGAGATAACGCCTGTAACTCCAAGACATGCTAGTCTAGTAAGCAGCCTGAGATTGTTGGATTTCAGTGCGGCCTGCCACCATACCACGCTGCCGTATGTCAAGATTGGCCTTATAATCCCTGTGTACATCCACAGAATTGTCTTGGGGTTCGGACACCACTTTTTGCCGAACATCCTGTTGCTCAGGTACAGGGCACAAACTACCTTCTTGACTCTTTCTATTAGGTTGAGTTTCCAGGTTAGTTTCTTGTCTAGGATGATCCCTAGGTATTTCGCGCTATCCGCCAGATTGAGGGTCGTGCCTTCAATTGTTGGGGGGTAAAGCGTGGAATGACCCTTTTGTTGGTGAATAGTACCAACTCAGTTTTTTGAAGGTTGATTCCTAGACCACAGGATTTCCCCATATTAGGAGGGTTCTCATTGCTTTCTCGATTAGCTCGCTAAGAGTCGGGGGAAATTTACCGCGAGCTATATTCACAACGTCATCAGCGTAGGCAATTGCTCTGGCTCCCGTTAGTCTGAGCTCTTCTAGTTTTAACTAACTGTCCATCAACATTTATAAAGATGGCTCAAAACAGATTGTTGATGTTGATGATACTATGCACAGAGAGGGCTACCAAAAGATACCACACTAGGTGGAGAGACTGTTTGGTACCATTCCGCCGCACTGCTCCATTGGCTACTGTACCTGCCCTATTCTGTATGCGTCTACACTGAAATGTACAGCACCTGCAAGCAGTCACCAATCTGATGAATTCTTGAGCAATTCTTTTGTTTAGTTTTGAACTCTAGCACATATTTTTTTAAATCACTAACCGATGCGACTGCCCTTGCGTCTACTCAGTGTACTACGGGTTATTCTCAAAGATTTGTAACGTACGTCGAGTTGATGAGGAACGTTCACTGTTGAGGTTCGATCTTGTAGTTTCTAAATTTAATAAAGATGTAGTAATTATCCTACATAAATGGAACGTGTTCACGTACGTAGTAAAGTAAAATTATCTCATGGTTTCAGGCGCAAGCCATTCTACATTGTGTTTCTAGTACGTGGACACTAGCTCACATCTAACAATTTGTTGACACTTTGCTAGTCATATCAATTAAATGCAATATAAACCGATTTAATTGTTTGCACTCACGCATCCATCGTGTTAGCCAGCTTATTAGAACCTTCATGTGCTAGAATAGATGCATTCAACATTTTCTGAGTTGATAGCTTTACGGTGTTTAATTGTTTTCCGTTTTGGAAAACAACTTGCTTCAACGCCAATTGTGTCATTAACTCACAATTGCAAACTTCCCGACTATCTCACCCATGTGTTAGATAAGCATCTACAAAATAAACGCTCATGCATCTCAATGTATAAAACCCTTCAGATGCAATTCAATAGGTTCAGTGTTGCTCATAGTTGCTTGCGGTCAATACCAAAAGTTAAAATGATCAAATTCGCTTTTTTTGTTTGTGTTGTAGTTGTGGTTTTTACAAAGGTGGTTATAATTGTTTAAAACTGTGTTTTTTTTTTTCTTTAACTTATTCATATTTGGCTGTTCGTAGCTCGGTTTGCTTTGTAAACAGAAATACAACGAGTGTCAATTGTTTGACTATCTAACGATGTAGTTCATAGCAATGCGTTCCCAACTCATTAACGGAAAGTTCTAAAAGTCTGCGTATTTCCTTATAATATCCTACTAAGTTCTCTAATTTCATGGGAGATGGTTAAATTTACAAGAAGTATGCCAACACAAACACAAAACACTTCATTTACGGAAGGAAAGTGCACAGAAATGGAGTTTAGTGAAATTAAATCATCTTAGACCCAACGATTGCGTCGGGCTGAGTGCTGTGTGCTGCGTAGATTCGAAAGGAATTTGTAAATAATTTATTTCTCTTGCAAAAATTGACTAATTACAACTCAATGTCTTGCTACATAAATAAACAAATGAATGAATACAAGTCAATGATACGTAAGAATACATTTTTTACTTTGTACTACGAAAAAAGCATCGTTATACTCCTATTATTCCTTTGATGCCACAAAACTTTCCATACATTATATTTACTTGCTCGAATTACGCACTCCACGTTGGTGAATATCCTTTCCCAATTGTGTGGGATGCCTGAAACGGGAGTTCCATTGAACTACGGGTTATGTCAAAGACTTTTGGGCCGGAGCGAAGTTGTCCATGCATTTTACAGGGTGAACCGATAAAATGTATGTATAGCTCAGATATATCGATAATGTCGAGTTCTAGGCACAGTCGGTTAACATTTCTCTACACCGGAGCCCAGTCTCGGTCTCCTTTCTCATTCCAAAATAAATAGGGTCCTTTGATGGTGCCAAGCCACAAACCGCCCGAAACAGTCTATCTTTGTGAATGCATCAATGCTTGATCGAACACTCGTGGATTGTGTTCGCTCCAATAACGGCAATATTGTTTGTTGACATAGACGAGAAGCCCGGAAATGGCAATTTTTCGTATGTCCAGTCAATATTTCCACCCAACCGGCTATAATTTTTGCGCTAACATAATCTTATATGGAACTAGCGGATCCCCTACCTGTTTCAATAAAAACAATAACATTATCTATGACAAACAAATTGTTTTTTTCATTTTCTTGACAATAAATGAATAATGCTGATCGTTTGGTGACACATGAACAGGCAACGTAATTGCAAAGGCAATATGTACAGGAAATTGTACGTTTGAATTCAAACGACAAATCGGATGGTTGTGGAATCAAAACGTCTTCACCTTTGTGAAGCTATCAGCCAATCAAAATAGTAATACATCATTTTGCAATTGAACACGAATACAAAATAAATAAAATGAGTGTTTACCCTTGCACAAAGGCAAGGTGCAACGCAACCAAAGTCAAACTTTAACTGGTTGTAATTGACGTAATTTGACAATTAGTAAATTTAACAAAACGATAATGCCTCTCCAAACTGGCGTGGAAAAAAATTCTAAGCTAAAGGTATTACTGGTGATACCGGGAGTCTCAGGAGGATATTACATGTTGAAGAATTAACCGTTTTCGCTTTTATTTACATACATACATATATGTATATGCATGTAGATAGATTAGTAGCAAATCTATCATTATTTAGTGTCAAAATGAGCCGGATTGACACTAATCGGTACTAAACCCACATTTCTCGGACTTCTACAATACTGGCCGCTACTGCGGCTGTTTTCTTCATGTCGCACCTCATCTCTGTCTGGTTAGTGGTCATCATCATGTGGGACGACAAAGCTAATTCTTAGTTTAATAAAATAAAGATTTTTCGTTCTGTCTGTGACGAATGAACATGTACATATCAATCTATTTTTGATTTCAGGCGGATTTAGTTCCAGATAGGGAGGTACTACTAAAATTCATGCAAGCAGCTGTGAATGATTGTTACGAAGATGAGGAGAAAACAATCAAAGTCGAAGTGACTGACGGTAAGTAATCCAAAATAGATAAAAAGGAGTCTGATAAATATTCTGATTTGCATTACAGCCGGGTTTGAATCGTTAATCACAAATGATCCAAATCCACATCGAAACACGAAATGTATGCGTTTTTGTGTCATGGAAGCCCATAATCTGGTAAATACATCATTAACATATTTTCAGAAAGGATATATGGGCACATATTACCCATTGTTTAATTTCAAAACAGTACAATGACGAAGGAAACCTCAATTCAAGTCAAATGGAAAAACTCTTCAAGGCAATGTACCCACAATCTATGGATGAGTCAAAATTAAAACTTGTTTCTGACACGGCAGAAAAATGCTCTGCAAGTATAGACAATCCAGACAGGTTCATATTCTCTTTAACCCTTTAGTAAAATGAGCAATTCAAAGTTTATATTTTCAGATGTGAAAAGGCGCACGGCCTAGCCATGTGTATGATAAATGGCTTAAAAGACCAAGGTTTTGATTTTAAAGTCTAAATTCTCTATAAACATGTAATCCAAGTGTAAAATAAAAATTTAGGTTTTCTGCATTAATTGTGTCGAGCCTTATTAATCTTTCATAAATTTGATTTTGCGTTTCGATCTTCAATGCAGCTTGAGTTAATGGTGACTGAGAAAGATTATGCAAACTCAAAGTACTCGTATATGCATTGTAAAGCAATATGACTCCAAGCAGATGTTTGTGTATCCCAAGCATTGGCATTCTCGGACGGACCACAAGTTTAGTGTAGGTCTTAAGATCTAAATAAAACTAACGAAGCTCTCGATCATAGAATCGCACGATAACCCATTTTGGCGCATGGTTACGTAAAATGGAAACAGGTAGAGTTAAAGTAGAGTTAAAAAAAGTCTTCAATTCAGCTTGGTCATTTGGAATCAGTGTAACATCAGCAAAGAGGGCAGCAAGTCAAGTCAAGCAAGTGTATGGCAAAAAGTTAATAAAAAATGGCAGAAGGTCTCAAAATCAAGATAGCAAATAAACTTTTTATGTGTGATGGTATTCGTGATAAGTAATTAAATTGGTTTTAAAGTTATTTACATGGAAGAACTCAGAAAGGGCGTATTCAAGATTCATGCGGACAGTATCGGTCATTGGTAGTTTGCTCTGTCTTTTTGCAGCTGGGCCGTTGTTGTCCATGCGCTCGATGAAGATGACGGATTTTTGGCTTCCGGACTACATCCACATCTTTGTATATGCAGCTTGTATAGTTCGTGGTTGTGTCTTCACCTTCTTCGCAGCCGAGAACATATATTCAACGTAGAATTTTTCCTTCGAAGGCAGCAAGCTTTGCTGATTTGCTTAACGTCCAACTTTCAGCTCCATATAGCAGGACTGGCAAAATATGAATTTTATATAGCATAATTTTGGTCCTTCGAGTCAAGAGCTTTGACCCCAGTTGTTTTGACAACCCAAAGCAGCAGAGGTTGCCAAGAGCGATTCTACGTCGGATCTCCACTACGATGTCATTCGTTGAGTTCACGTTTGGCCCGAGGTAGACAAACTCCTTCACTACCTCATAATTGTTGACGTTTCTTGGTCGACAGTATCATTGACTTTAATTGACCTTAAGACCAGATGGTTTATGATTAATGTACAAAAGTCAAGGTACATATATGCGTGTGTTAATGGGATTAACGTTCATGACGGTGATGGATTTCCTGAGTGCTGGACAACTTAGTCTAAGTAGACGAAGTGAATAGTTAAGATTTGGTGTTGGTCAAATGAGGTTTCTGATAAGGCACGTAGTCCCTTTTAACAAATTTCTTATCCTGATTGTATTACATGTACCGCAGTAGTCATAAAAGTAGCTCTCAAATGCTTTAAATGGCAATAAACATATCCGAAAATCCACTTTAAAAATACAATACACATCTCGATACTAAAAATATCGGCTCACGTATATTCACAGTATCAGGTCTCAAATATTTGGTTTAGCGTTATCATTCCATTGAGCATATTCTGCATGCGATTTATTATTTCAGTTTGCTTAGCATCAACAATTTTAAAATTAATTCATTTTCAGGGCTCTCCTCAACATGTTGCGCATTTTTTTCGGGCAACGCATAACTCCATCTTGTGGGAAAATTGCGTACCAATCTGTAATGTAAGCAACCAGCTGTTTTTGACATGTCTACTCCAAATTTCAGAGTTCCACGGCAACCAAAAGCGTAAACAAATCTCTTCCTGAAAAATATTAGACCAACACGATTCAAATGGATTCTAAAGATGATAGACACAAATCGTAAGTTAAAGAAACCACTAACTTAAGTTCCATCATTTATTCATTATTTCCCTATTTCACAGAAAACGTTCAAACATGAAGCAACACAAAAAGCCCCACCATCGCTCAAAGCAGCCAGCAATTGTTACTGAATCATCTAGTTCACAAGCTGAGGGTCTACGTGGTATCATTGATGTTGCAGATTCAAGTGATGATCGTTTTAGCATGCAGTCTATACCCTGGTCACCGAGAGATTTAGAAAGCGAACAAATGAGAGCTGGAGATTTCGGTATGCTGTCTCAAATGCCTGCATCAATTGGTGGGCACTTTCAGTTCAGTTCTGAAAAGAATTGGGACACAGACGACACATGGATAAATAAGACCGAAGCTAGTGAATACTTTACACTGGATATCAATCTACTTAATGCAGGACTGCAAACCATTCCATTTTATAAGAGATTGGATTTTCCCTCTTCATGGTTTACAAAAACCCAACTAAAAGCAATGAATCAAGCTGCAGAGATAGCAGAGAAAAACTATCAGAGTGTTTTAAACGATCATCAAAATAATCCAAGGGGTGTGGTGAACAGTGCATCTAAGAAGGGATCTGCTCAACAAGAACGCAGCTCCAATGGAGGTAATGGTTCTGGCAGTGCGCAAGAAAAAAAATCGCAAAATATTGACAAGGATCAAGAATTGGATGAATTGCTGAGCCTTACAACAAGCGAAGTTGCTAAAGTGAATATCAACGATTCAAAGAACAGTGAGAGTAAAGCTTCCAGACCACCAAGTTCAAATACCGATGCTAAGGTGGCGGATTCTGGTGAAAACAGAGAAGAAATTCAACAATGGCTTGATGACGTCCTCGAAGAATAAGTAAAATAACACCTTAGAGTCTTAGACTATCAATCTCAGTGCACCTTATTAATCACTTGTTACATAAAAATAAAATCGTTTAATGATACAAATTGTATTTTCTTTGCGAAAAATGAATGTGAACGTGCTATTTTCGCCATGGTCTCCCAGCCGCCCTTTTGACAACATTGAATTGCTAAAGGGGATTCTTTCGAGCGAGCGTTAAAGGAGTCCAGGTCATACATACTGGTAGATAGCACCTATGCCAGTTGTTAGGCACATTTGTAGCCAATTGGCTAATAACGTTCAATCTTTTGCCCGTCAGTGAGCCTTGCTCAAGTATCCGCAGCTAACTTTGCAGAGGATTTAACTTGCAACTGCTTACTCAAAAATAGAGAAACCTACCATTTGTTTGGTTTAAGAAAAATTGAGTAGTTTCGATTACAATGCAAGATGATGAATAAATGCCTCCGTCAATATAAAGATTTAATTTGTTCACTATGGGAGAAAGGCTATTCGTGATTTTATGTTTGTAAATTTAATGTATGTAAATCAAGAATAAAGAAGAGCCGTTGTTAGCAAGTATATTTTGAAGTTTTTGCTTAGGAGTAATCCTACATACACCGCAACACTGTTGATTTTCTTTTCGAAGTACAATAATACTTTCCATACATTTGATACGATTTGTACGAACTGTTGAATAATTTGCTAAATTGCGAACATATGCTCCTGCAACTATTGTTTGGCAACTTTAAACATATATAGGAAATAAATGCAAGTGCTTGGAATTCATTTATTTATAAAATATTAGAAACTAACCCAAAAATCGTTAGTTTCACACGTTAGGTCGCAATCCCACAGAATTAATTATGTTCGTCTTTGAATTTTCTCTTTAAGAAACGATAAAAATAAATGCACTCAACTCTACAATCGCATAATAGGATATATAAATACCTAATTACGATTTAGGGGGTTGAAATATTAAATGAGATATAAAATCAGCTATTCGAATGTATTGAGTCTAGTCGCCTAAACAGAACAAAACGCACGATCTGTCAAAATCATATGGGCGATTTGAGTAGTCGAAGAATTTTAAAGGGTTCAATTTTGGTTAAGTTATTTTTCAATTCTCATAAATATTTTACGCGGGCGATTTGTACTACTTCATAACAATGATATCTTTAAATGGCGTCTTTAAGGCGACAAATAATATCTCACGTATAATAATTAGTTCCTTAAGGTACATAAACTTAACTTAAATGCCAGAACGAAGCAATTATACAATTTTATATCATTTTGTAGACCGGGAGCTCTTCAATATCAGCCAGCTGCTGGGGTTAAGACATTGGAGGAAAAAATTGGATTGCCCCCCAGACCGAAAAAACCACTTACACCATTTTTTCGTTTTATGAAACAAATGCGACCCGTTGTTCTGGCCGAAAATCCTGAACTTAAAGTTACTGATGTGGTAAAATTGATTTCCAAAAAATGGGAATCCGCTGAACCAAATTTGAAGATCAAACTTCAGGAGCAATACAAAAAGGACAAAGTAGCTTATGTTGAGTCACGAGCTAAGTACGATAGTAAGATAACAGACGAGCAACGTTCTGAAATGAAACAGCTCAAGGAAAATGAAGTTGCAATGAAAGAACGTCGTTTGACAAAGAAACGCATCGCCGAACTAGATCGGCCCAAAAAACCACCATCTGCCTTCCTATTGTTCGTTGCTCAGGAAAGAACATTATCTCCACAAAGTCCAAATGAAACGTATCGAGACTGGCACAGTAAAACTACTGCCAAATGGGCAAGGCTCAGTGATGGGCAAAAGGAAGTCTTTTTGGAAGATTTCAGACAGAAACTTGAAAAATACAAGTAAATTCAATTGGCTTTTGTATTCCCCTTAAGTACTTATGTTATCGTTTGCTTGTTTATTTTTCTTTGTAGGAAAGACATTGTGATTTGGGAGGAGAAAATGGTTCGCCTAGGTAATGTTGATGTTGTAAGGAATGAGGCTCTTATCGACCCATCAACTAAAAGTAAACAACGATTACAAAAATAAAATTTATTTTTGACTTTATTAACGTTTACCTAAAAGAGCCAATTCATCGTTTGTGTTCCCGTTCATTTATCATTTCATTTTTACATGGGTTAAATATAAATAATAAAGGAATCATCTGAAATGTTTTGTTTGTTTCGTTTATAAAATGTATGCATACAAAAAAATGTTATTAAGATATAGGTTATCTCGGTAAAACGTGGAAGAAATCAAAACACTACGTAAATTATCTTTCAGTGATACACATAACTGTACTTTCCTTAAGTTCACACGATCCAGTTCATCCATGGTCGTTTGGTTAAAGGAATTTCGGGAGGTTAGTCACCACGAAACTAGATATGTTCACCCATATTCCAAATGTCAAATGTCTTCTTCTATTTCTAGCCGAAGTAAGTCTTATCACGTCGGTTTTGTTTTTGTTTTTATTGTGCAGAATGTTTGCAGTAGATTCGGGCTTTAACAATTAGGAATTCGAGTATGTTTAGAAAGTACTACTTATAGAATAAAGAAATACGAGTACAGTCGCGTTCGACTAAACAATACGAGTTGCAGAATTGTCTTTACTAAATGCGCCAGTTTATATTTCAGCTGAGCTTAGGATCTGGGGGTGTGTGCGTGAGCGGAAAATCATTGCGACGCAGAAGATGCAGTCAAGTTAAGTATTTCATTTCAATGATGTCCAGTTACATTCAAAAAATCAAATGCTTACCTTACTTATAGAATAGGAAACAAGTTCCTGAAGATGGTGATTTGTATTTGAGGTACAAAGACGTAATACTTCTCTTAAATAACAGTGTATAAAAGGATAGTCTGACAATGTCTTCTTCTCAAGATTCCTGTCCGGTTCGGAGGTTGGAAATCATCGTTTTTAGCGTTTGTTTGTTCATTACTCTGTATAGTTCCGATGTTGAGAGATCAAGCCATTATCTCAGATTTGCTATCCATGTTATTTTACGTTTTGACTTTGATGTTAATGTACATGTAGCACAATCGGATTTTAATGTAATGTTTTATTATAAGACTATGACCAATTCACTGCCTACTAAAATTTTATTATATTATTTTATTATATTATTATATTTTTAGCCACAGATTGGCTTGAATAGGAAAAGCCAAATCAGATTAATTTTCCACTAAGTACAATTCGTAGAAGAATCTAAACGACGGATACAAACAATGGTTACAGTCACGAGGTAAACCGGGAGATGAGGATTAATGATCGTCCAAGTAATCGTTAAATCACAACACATATCGATTTCCTTCTGTAATAACGATGAATTTTTACGCTGCATATACTGAAGGTGAGAACACACGTTAGCGTTAGAGAATTTGTTCAACAAAACAATACCTCCATTTCATACATAAATACGACTTATGATTTCAAACTACAAATAATATTTGTAAAATTTTATTTTAAAGCACAAGTATTCTAAACATTTGAAGTTATATGATGTACATAAATTACACTTCTTAGAAGAGGACTTGTGGACGGTAGTGCGTTTGAAGTTTATTTGCCCTAACGCCCAATTTCATTTGCCATTTGGCTTGAACTCTCTTCATTAGATGAATATCGCGCGCCTTCCTAGCTGCTGCCTGTTGCTGAGTACTTGTCCATCCCAACGATCTGTATTCAGACAGTACCTTGTGCAACTTCCGATTTGATTTGTGCACCGTAACTGCACGATTTGGATTTAATCTCTGTTTATAATAACGCAGCAGGGATCGATGACCAATTACAGCACCAGAAGGCAAAACCAACTGATACTCATCACCGTCAAGTAAGTCAGGGACAACTTCTTCATCAATGTCCATCTCCTCATTCTGGAAAAAAATGTTTTATTTTTACTCAAGACAGAGCTGTTTGTTTGGTTAACTTACATTGTCTGGGTAACTGGAACTGTAATCGTAAAACTCCGTATACTCAGCTAACGCTAGACCTTCATGTAGCATTTGACAATGGCCTTTGTCAATCATGTGCTTTCGTACTGCGTCCAAAGTGTAGAATGTCTTTCCGCGATCATTACACCACAGGCAGATAAAGAAATTGCACACTTTGTCGGCCAAAAAGAAGAGAAGACCTTCAATATCTGTACAATATTCCGTATCAGGAATGAAGAACGAATGAGCTACGGACATGTGTTTCAAATTAGCAACCATGTCTTCGCTCTGTTCATCGCAAAATATGCACTTGTTATCTGCAATTGGATTTTCTCCCACTTCTTCCCATTCATCTGAATTCACCTGAAATGATTCCGCGATCATAATACATTGTATACATTGCACTTTATTTTCAACTCACTTCTTCAATTTTCTCATCTTCTTCAACAGCCATTGGGTGAGCCTTCGACTGCGCCACGCTCTTTGTTGTCACTTCCTTCGCCTCACCATGAACATCATTGAACTTAACCAGATTTTCTTGGTGTTTCTTACTCTTTAAGTGATTGTCGTGTGAACTTTGATTATTGAACTGTTTGCGACATGCGTTGCAGTATAAACTAGTTTGTTTTTCCTCGATTGCAGCTGATTCAGCATTTCGCATCTGCAGCACGCGACTTTGGAACTCCTCCGCAGTGATTGGTGGTAACTCAGCTACTCTACGCTTTAAGTTATAGCGATGCCAATCGGTTTTATAATGTTCACGTTGAATGTCAGCATTTGCGAATCTGACACTGCAATTAATGCAAGTAAATGCCGAAGACATTTTAAATTATTTTCTGCAAAATAAATGCGATCACCAAACAATTTCACAACTGATATTAAGAGAATTCAAATAACACGATGTTCAGTAATCAGTTTTACAATGACGTATGACGAAATTGATCTGACGGCGAGGTTTATAAAACAGCTGTCAGTGAAGAAATAAACCAGAACGAACCAAGAATGAACGAACAATTGACGAAACACTATTTTACAGCGGCTTCTCCGGCTCTGTCCGTTAAAAATGCTGCAAGACGATTCCATATCGTCGATGATTTGCTTCATGTAAGACCATCATTATCGTCTCGCCTATTGACTAGGACCAACATCAGATATCATTAATACCAGAACTTGGGCACATGCACTCGACATTCAAACATTATTTGGAATTAAAAATATTAATTTTCTAATTAATTTAAGGCTTTTAAATCACCACCACATTTCAAAATTTGCCTTCAAATTCCTTCCTCACAGCGAACTGTTAAAATTCGACGTAATTCATTTAGTACCACAAATTTCCTAGTTTTTATATTTTTCATTACGCGATCACTTCAGAGGTCTTGACAAGCACTTATAACAAAACGGACATACTTTGTCTTGATATTTCACTATTAATTGCGCCCGAAATTAATAATTGGATATATACATTAACAAATTTTTATTTCCACCAAATTTGAATGTTCAGTACGAATTCCTTCCCGCCAGAGATCTGTCATAATTCGATGTAATTCATGTAGCACCAAAATTTGTCACAAGCGGCGCTAGGTTCCATATTGGTGCTGGTGAAAGATCATTTTGTATGAAAACGATACTGAAATAACAATTGCCAAAAATCAGTCGCCGAGACGATAGTAACTGACAGTTTTCAGTTTAAGTGAAGCAGGCAAAAGGATATCTTTCAGCCGCTATAGTTTTTTTATGCTTGCATGAAGAAAAACTTAGGTCAACATGCTAGCGCGGGGCGATTGTCGCCTTACGCGATTAGAGCCCAGGCAGTTTATGCCAGAAATATTGTAGTAAAGAGTCAACTTCTACCTCTCTTGCCCCTTGATTTCATCAGACAGCGTTTTTTATGAAATGTTTACAGACAATATTTGTAAATACGATTGATCACAAAATACTTGGAAATATAACAATAGAGAGACGTCAAGCAAGAGGTGGAAAATTAGTCAATGGATCTTTGTCTGTCGGACTATGTAAATGTCGCGGTTGTTCTCTCCTTCAAATGCCTTCCGACGGCACCAAATATCCGACGCATTTCCACTCTGCATAGTAAAACTATCAGGATAAGCGTTTTGTATATAATCAATGCCCCTCTAATCAAGAGTTGTCACCTAAATTATTCCAGGAAGTTGTGGCTTCTAGGGAAACGCATTAACTATCCAGATTTGGATTTTGGTTCCTTGTGGTTACCGTCATTGTGTCTTTTGTACTTACCCGCCTCTGTATTATATTCTCTAGTAGTTTTCTTGGATGAATGGGAAAGAATAAAAGGAAAGCTATTTTTCTGGGACCTGGGCTTTTCTTTCGCCAGCTGCCTTCAGTTGTGCACACCAAGTTGGATGAGGTCCTTCTCCACTTGTGTGCGCCATCTCGTTCTGGGAAACCCATTTTAGCCGCTTCCGCTTCAATGCCAGCAAGAGCCACATTGACAGCTCGCTGTGTTCGTCCAATCACGGCAATGACGTCCGCGTAGGCAAGCAGTTGAACGGACTTTTGGAAGATCGTGCCTCTGGTATTGACATTTGAGTTTCGCAGGATCTTCTTAAGTATGATGTTGAAGAAATCACATGACAGCGTGTCGCCTTGTCTAAAACCTTTTTTGACATTGAAGGTCTTGGTGAGTTCGTTACCGACCTTGACGGAGCAGCGAGAGTTCTCCATCGTTATCCTGCACAACCTGACGACTTTGGCAGGAATGTCAAAACTAGACATGGCGCTGTATAGCTTGGCCTTGAAATCGACGAATAGGTGGTGGGTGTCGATTTGCAACTCTTGTGTTTTTTCTCTCCTTTTCACTCTGCATGGTAAAACTATCAGGATAAGCGTTTTGTATAGAATGAATGTCCCTCTAATCAAGAGTTGTGACCTAAATTATTCCAGGAAGTTGTGGCTTCTAGAGAAACGCATTAACTACCTTAAAGTTGTATCCAGATTTGGATTTTGGTTCCTTGTACTTACCCGCCTCTGTATTATATTCTTTAGTAGTTTTCTTGGATGAATGGGAAAGAATAAAACGAAAACTATTTTTCTAACGGTTTGCAAGAGAAAGACTTATGGGGCTGCTGCGGCTGCCGAGTTTTTGCCGAGTGTTTAGGCATTTATGGGAGAAATCTATTTTATCTTTAGAGTGGTATATTCTTCTCGTGACTTTTAGTTCGAAACTCTTCTTAATATGCTTTGGTTTTTGATTTGTTGGAACGTCTTTTAATACTCTTCGTCGGTTGCGTATTTTTTTGCTCATACTTGCCATTATATCGCGGGCTAGGTAACCTGAAGTAGTTTCACTTGGAATATCATAATCTGAGCGTATAATGAAATTGCACGTGATCACGTCACACATCTATACGTATTGCCCTACAATAAAAGCACACTCCGAAAATTAACGCGTTTGATTATCATCATCATCTTCTGACCCGCATGATCCACTAAAGGGGTCGCGGGGGTAAACCACGCACGAGAGATCTCCAGGCAACTCGATCCTCCGCCATCGACTCTAATTCATCAGGAGCAATGCCCAAGCGTAACCCGGCGAGTTTTTAGACTTGGTCCAACCACCTCCTCATGGGTCTGCCAAGCCGTCGCCTACCTGATGGAATCGAATTCAACGCCCGCCTCGGAAGTCGTGATGATGGGGACATTCGTGCCACGTGACCAAATCATCGAAGCATAGCCCTTTCCGTTCGAAGAAGCAACTGCTCAATGTTGAGTTCCTCGCACACTGCCCTGTTTCTCACCCTATCCCGGCAAGTAATTCTCACAACAGCACGAAGAAATCTCATCTCAGCAGCTTGCACTTGCGATCTTATTCTTTCGGTCATTACCCAAATTTCATGACCATATGTGAGACTTGGAACAAATACTGAGTTGAAAACCGCTAACTTGGCTTTGACACCAAGCTCGGCCTTCTGATTACAGAACTACCAAGCTTTGTCAAAACTGGCCCAGCTTGACCAATCCTACAGGAAAGCTCAGCATTACTCCTTCCATCACTCGTGAAAAAGACCCCGAGATACTTAAACTTCTCCACCTGCTTGAATGGGACCCCACTAATATGCAGGGTGCATTGAACAGGCGTTCTGAAAATGACCATAACCTCCGATTTCCACGTTAACCCTCATTCCAGCATCAGCACATACGGCTACAAACCTATCGAGTGCTCTCTTTTATTTATTTATTTTGTTAAGGAGTGCACTTGACTATTTTTTATTGTTTTCACAATTGCTGGTATGCAACCTGGCAGATCAATATGGCTACAATTATTTTAAAGTAAACGAAAAATTGTGTGCATTCATTCTTCCGGCGAGAAAAATATACCCATACTTACATAGTATTTTTACTAAATTTTAGTAACTGATACTTGATCCCTAAATATTTTGAAAACAAACTAAAAGCAATTTGAGATAATGTGTGTTTTTTTTTATTTCCATCCAATCGAGTTTCTCTAAAAACCGTAAAGTATTACTGCAACTACATATACATAATATGTTTAAGACTTAAAATTAAAAATTCAACAATTAATATTTGAAATCTGCTGAACAAGAAGATAATTTCAAATCAATTTAATTACTAATGTAACTTTCTGTTCAAAATTACCTAAAATGTTGGAAGATAATGGATTGAAAACACAGAATACTCTCGATTCCACGCGTATCCAACACTTTCTTTTATTGAGCTGCCATTCGGATTAGATAGGTTTGCTTTACCACAAACACATATATTTTTTTAAACAAAAAATTGTTTTATTATCTGTTACATTTTACAAAAACAAAAATGTTCTAACTTGGTGTTTATTTTTTTTTTTAAATATTAATGTTAAGTATAATTTACACGATTAGATAAATTTCATTAACAATGAAAGCATTGGCGCTTACATGCTTCAATTTTTATCGAAATAAGCTGCACTCCTTGTGCGCATTCTTATTTAATTCAGAACAAAATAGACAGAAAGCATTCAGAAATGAAAATTAATCTAAACGCTTAAATCGGAAGTAAGATTGCTGCACTCATGCTCTTGCTTGCATTTTAGCGATTTATATGTATATGTACTTACTGTTGTAATTACTATATAAGGTATGATTAATATAAAAATTGTACTATTAGTTTATGGTTGTTAACGAAGCGAGTATGTAGTTTTCTTTTTTGCTATTTCTCATGTATTTTTTTTTTGCCGTTAGAAATACATCTGTGAATGTTTTTCACTTTTTGAGTAGATGCAGCTCTAGAATAAAGAAGAAGTGGAGCTTCAGACAAACAAAATCAAACGAATCTCTGGGACGTCAGCCATGCTTTTCTTATTAGCTAGTGAGTAGAAATGTGTACATAATTTATTGGCATTCATTCATTCTATAGACACTCTAATGCTAAATTGTTGAACTTAAGTTTAAACCAAAAATTAAGTTTAAACTTTGAGAAAAACTGTGACACTGGAATAAGAACGTTGCTCTCTTTAATCTTCATATCAGAATTGCAGTTAACGCTAGTTAACCATCAAGATGAGATTTGGCTAGAATGACATGTATTAGTCGTACATGTTGACAGTGAACACTGAATTCGGTTGTTTGAAAAACAGACTTCAAAGTCAACTGAGCATTTCTGTCCGCTAAATATAAATCTCAGTCGCTACTAAGCTATTCTTCGAAGTGAAATTTAAGAATATCGATGTTGTTACCGCTCCGTCATCAAGGCCAAGTGATCAATCTTAGTCATGCTCTGGAGGAAAAGTACCATTTTGTTTGTGTTATGCTGCATGACAATGATCATACAGCAAAACTCATCTACTCCTAAGGCTGAGATGCTCACAACCATGCGGCTTATTCTCCTTCAGGTTCCTTTGACTATCACTTATTCATATGATTAAAAACCAACTGTCGCTTTGAAACTACTCAGTTTTCATAGCGAGGGCGTTCATCGTCTTTCCAATAAATGGGAAACACCACAGATCTTGACGGGGAATATTTTAACCTTTAACATTATTGAATAAGTATGTTTGTCAATAAATTTGCAAGCTCACTTACACCAAATATTTGGATACATATTACATTCATGTAAATTGAAGTATAAATAAGATTATATGACAGATAGCAAAAACGTATCTCAAATTTCCAACTCTTACGAATTAGGAATCGAAGTATGATTTGCTGGACATTTAAAAAAAAAACCTGGTCTTAAGTTCAGCATAACTCAGAAGTGATAAAACATTCACATTGTTTATGATTGATATGGAGATAAGATTAAACAATTTCGTTTTAAATGGACGGATAGATTGAGTGCAGCCAGCAATCAAATGTTTTGTTCTCGGGAAATGGAAGCCACTCTAATGTCTACAACAAAGCATTCCTAAAGTATGCAAAATTTCCTTTTTTCTTTGTTTACGCGTCATCTTTAGGATTCACATTTGTTTCGAAAGGATGATATACTTTTTGTTTAGTTTCTTTCATATGCATAGAGACGCATAACGATGTTGATTATATAATATATTTAAATAATTGATTTACAAAATTTAAAACTATTAAATCTTATTTTATTTATAGATCTTAGAGTAAAATTACTTTTTTTTTTAATGTATAACTACCGGACTCTGTTGAACACAAACGCCGACCATAGGTGAAGATCTGTCCCCACTGTTGGTTCCGCCGGCAGAACCACCATTTCCTCCACCTACACCCACTCCTAAAATGGGATTCCCACTATTTCGTTCTCCAATTATTGAAGGTGGTCCAGAACCGGCTGGTGGATTCATGCGAATAACTTTACCTTGATGATTGATTAGACTACTAGGCGGACTTGTGGTATCGGTGAAATTGTTACCCATTCCAAATAGATGATGACTGCTACCGTATAGAGATGAGAAACTTGTTGGGCCAGACGACGATGATGATGATAGATTACCAGCTGAAATCACACTGGCGTCTGTCATCATAAGATGGGATGTAGCCGCCAGGGACTGTCCCAAATCGATGGGCAATGATGCGGGGGCATAGCTATGCATTTGAGGCGCGGGAGCTTTATTATGTCCTGATGACGCTGATGACGTAGAAGATGAGGAAGAAATTATATTCGAACCGGGTGCATGACGATCGCCAGATAAATGGTCAAATATGCGTTGATATTTCGGCCTGTTGCCAACACCGGCACTGCTCCCCGTTATAGACGAACTATTGATATGATGTAAGTGTCCTTGATTGGAGGAACTATAGCGTGATGGCGGTGGCAAAGGTGCTGGTGGTGGATGAGGTGCAGGCGGGTCACAATCCATTGCATGCGGATAACTAGTTACAGACGATGTAATCGGTTGGCAGGATGTACTATTTTGTGAGGCTGCTGACCCAGACGAACTAGAATGGCCCGACGATGGCGGCGACAACAACGACTGCAAACCCTGTTGGGCTGCAAGAAGTGCCGCCGCCTGCTGTTGCTGTGACTGTGGATCGTACAGCTTCATTATTGGAAATTGTACCATTGAACGCGATGTTGTATTGTTTATATTATTGGTCTGATGAATACTTGAAGCCGCAGATGATGAAGACGAGGAATGAGCACTGGGGTGTAGTAAAAGACCTAGAAACGAAAGAGATATGATTTCATTTAAAAGGAAAACAGGTTAGTGTATAATTAAATTAATTGATAAATATATAAATAAAATTATGCAAGCATAATAGAAACTAACCTAGTTTTTATCCCATTAACTGTAGTGAAATGTACTTGTTTTGGAAAATTGAAAAATAAACTTATTAAAGCGAAATCAGAATCGAATGTTTGCAAAATTCTTACATCAAGGAGCGGGAACATTTTATTACAAGTATAAGACATTTGTTATAGAGATTAAAAACTTTTATTTATATTATAACTGCGATAATCTTAACAGTATATTGTAACGCTTGGCAATAAATCTTTCTTCTGTACCCTTATATAGCAGAACAATGAGAAATGAGAAGAAAATTAGCATTCGAGTTTATTTTTTGTCTATGGAATCGTTTTCATATCTACAAGACCAAACCACCAGGAGCGTCAATCTTCATGTTATTTAATTGAAATGAAAGCCGCGAACTCATATTAGATGAAGAAGAGGACCATCAGCCAATTTTGTAGTAGACTAAGAATATAATTTAACCCTTTCCTATCTGACGGTACTAATTCGTACCGCCTACTTTCCCGCCAAATATTTCAAATACCCGACCGCGTAAGGAAGAATTTCATGGTCGATCCTTAAAAGTACCGTTATTGTATTCTGGCGAACATTAAACAATCTGTAAAGCTTGCAAAAGTAAAGACTTGAACAAACGGCGGAGAGAAAGTGAAGAGTGAAAATTTCAAAAATATATCAAAAATAGAGAATTGAAAGGTAAGTTTAATTGTTTAGAATTAGTAAGTTAGCCTTATCAATAAAAGTATTTTTACGAGTTTTACACATATTTCAAGTTATTTACATTCTAAAATAGGCGGGTTATAAGAAGGCGGTACCGAAAAGCCTTAAGGCCCCGGCCCATGGAATCCGTTGCTTGCGTGCGTTTATATCCCACAAAACATTTTCTTCACGCGACGCAAAGAACCGACCAAATGAATTCGTTGCGTTTACAATCCAAATTCATATAAAATTGAGAAAATCGAATATTTACATTTCTTGAACTATTACAAATTACATAATTATTACCGAAAACAGTTATTAAAATAAACAAAAAGTATAAATATATTCAAGACTCCGAAATAACAAACATATTAACAACATCCCCATGAATTTCGAAGGAAACATCTGTCAAAGACAGCAAAAGTTAAAAGTTGAAAAGTCGTGTTGCATTCCAGTTGTAGGACGCATTTGCGGTCTCACTCCCTCTCATTAGGGCTTATGATTTGTCAATTTTTTGACAGAACGCAACGGATTCGATAGGCCGGGGCCTTTAAGGGCTATTCCTGTAAGGTCGCTACGAATTGCGAACTTCGCAAAAGCAGACACTTCATTCATATGGAGTCGCAGAGACTACGAGTAGAATTTATGAAAACTGACACTGCATTGCGAATTTTTTGGTCGTGAATTTGTAAGTCGCGTTTGCCTCTTTGTGTATTGTGTTCTCAGCATGAAAGTTCACAAAGAGCATAATTGATACGCAGAAAAATAATTTGAAATCGTTAATTAGGATAGTTAAACTATCTTTAGTTGAGACTTTTGTCGATGAAAAAAACTCAATGATGCAATGCTCATCTGTTTGCATAGCAATATGCATACTTTTTTATTTATATGAGCTGGAAAATGGTTGTTTCTGAAAGTTCGCGGCTCATATATGTAAGGATTTTCTCATTCGTAGATAACTACGTATAGGATTTGTGAAAACTGACACTTCATTGCGAATTTGTTGGTCGTGAATTTGTTTGCAAAGAGAAAGGGTGATTCGCGGAGAATCAATTTAAAATTGTTAATTAGGATACTTGAACTAACTTTTGTTGCGATTGCTGTCGATAAAAAAACTCGATAATTCAATTTTAATCTTTTTGCATACCAAGAAGTATAATTTTTAGTTTATATTTGCTGGGAAATGGTTGTTCCTGAAAGTTCGCGGCTCATATGAATGGCCCTTTAGGGTTGCAAAGTGTCCTTAGAACTCTTACAGGATATGATTTCCTTATTTATCATTTTAAAAGATTTTAATGCAAAGTTATATTTTCTCATTACAATTAGGACAGTTAGGAAAGGTTTGTCCAAATTAGCAGTGATTTTAGAATCCAAACTGTATGTTGGAAGCAAAACTAGATCTTATTATTACGGCGCCGTCCGAAGCTATTGTTGACCAAATTAGGAGAAAATAAATAGAAAATAATATACTATCTTTTTCATTCACATCTTTAGCTATGTAATATGTATAATAACGTAACTTTCTGAGGAGATTACCCACATATAAACATATGAAATAATATACTATCTTTTTCATTCACATCTTCAGCTATGTAATATGTATAATAACGTAACTATCTGAGGAGATTACCTACATATAAACATATTTCCAAAGAAAGATCTTCGGCTGGGACTTTAAAGTATCGACTATTCATTATTATTTGTATTAATTATGGCAACAGTAATCTATGGGATATGTACACGATCGACACAATATCGTCGAAACATCTGCTTGATATTGCGGTTTTCTCACAGCGTATGCGTATTTTCACAAATATTTGGTAAAAAGTTAAATTCTAGGAATGGGAATAGTAACCAATAAACAAAAACATACAAATAAATAATAAACACGTTTGTCAGCGTACTATGCGTACTATAATTCATACTTTTATGTGTAAATATCTAAGCTATTATAGTGTATAATGAGGCCCCGATTGCGAGTGTTGATTGAATCGATAGTCGACAAATTTGTCGATTAAAGTCTTTGGTACTGTGTAACTCAATCGACTAAGAATCGTATTATTGTGAGAAAAAAAAACGTACATTTTACGAATTTTTATATTTATGTCCGCTGTGAATGTCACATCGATCAATTTGTTTGATTTCGTGAGGAATAGTAGAGAGATAGCGTGTGAGGTCCCTTTAGATAGGAGGAGATATGTGCGCTTCGCCGATACACGTATCGAAACAAATAATGTTTTAATACGTGAAATAAACTCATGAATTAATTCATTTCTGGACATACATATATTCCACGTTATTTTATTTGAAACTATCTTTTTTCGAAATTGAAGCATATAAACTAAATTACAAATTACAATTATAAATTAAATTACATTTGCATCAAGAAAACAATGTTTGTTTTATGATTCTCTGCCGCTCGAAAACTGTCGACCACAAATTTGTGAACGACAACCACAATACCAAACTCAATCGGCTGTCCACAACAGTGATTGATGGTCGACACTCGCAGTTGGAGCCCTATATCTCTTGTATATACTTTCGAAACTCCCAGACAAATGCAAACAGTCGAATGACAGTTTGCGAATAATAACGATAATTTTAAATGTGATAAACCTCAAGCGAAATGGGTATAAATAATCGTTTGTTGGATTGTGTTAGAAATAGTATTTACAAGTTAAAAATTAGATGTAATGTTCAACCTATTCTCGATTTCCCTCATTCGATTCATGTTCCCTTGTTTGGACCGATCCGCCAGATGGGAAGTCAGTGAATTTGCAAATTAATTCTGAAATTTCAGTTTATTCGTTAATTGATATGCTATTTTCCGGGTCATACTTCATATTAATGTTTATGTTGTTTCTGGTCATTAAATATTTGTATCCATGTGATTCCGGTTAGCATTCTGAGAGTTTAGTCGACCGTCCTTCGTGAAACAGTAATACGGTAAGAACATAATTCTACGAGTTTCGAATATTTGAGTCAAACATCATCTATCAATCGCGAATGATAAATTGTTCGTTCGATTCATCGGTTATCGCGATTATGTATATTTTGTTTGCAGTATTTTCGCTGAATTCTGAAACTAACTTTAAAATCTGTGAAACAAGAATCGTTATAGCAACAGAACAAATGATCGTTACGTGTCATCTATTGTCTTCCTAACTTATGTGGGATTCACTAGACCCCATCGTTGGAAAACATGCCATCGATTCCAGAATCATAGGACACAACGAATAGTTAAAAATTACAGCCGAGATATAACTCTTCATTTCATTTTGCCTTTCTTTTCTACATATTTATGTAATATTATATGGCTGTATATTTTTTAACAGAAATTTACAAAAGAAATTTAGGTTATTTATTCGTTAAGTGTACAAATTACTTTCAGCATGTACACATACAGTTCAAAATTGATGTTAATTCTTATTATTTTCTTGTTTTAATTTTTTTTTATTTATTTTCAATATTTTTACAGTCTTTACTTTTCCATGACAATACATAAGTATCTATTAAATGTTTATATCCGTAATCCCCGCACAGAGGACATCCACGCATGCTTACAAATATTATCCTCGCATTGTTAGAGCTCTGCATTTTCTTACGTTTGTAACTTTGTTTTTACAGTACTAGTGAATAAGTGCTTTATGAAGTGAAAGGAAAGACATTTTCCAGTTCATAAATACGCACTCAAGTATGCAAAGCTATATATATATATATAAATATAAGTAATTGTAATTAATTTTGTCGCAAAGTTTTTGTGCTTTCTGATTGTGTATGTGTTGTTTGCATAAAGTGTATGTATGTTTATATTTAGTAACTACATCAAATTGATTTCTATTATCTACAGTTTTATAACTTATTTGTATAGTATATATTTAAGAGATTGCAATCTGTTTATCTGTTTTTGGAGGAGTATAGACCTGTGTCACAAGCTCGCCATATACAGGAGGTGGTTCAGTTTATTTTTAAATACGGTAATGCTTTTATTGAATATCGTAGAATAATTGTTGATTGAAGAGCAGAAAGAATTGTTTGATGAAATGTTGAGAGATGTCAAGAAAATCCTTATGGCTGAAGAAATGTTGATTGGAGAGAGACAATATCTTGTTTAATATATAACCACTATCATCAATTATACTATTCATTTTCTCATAAATTCTCTATGAATCGACGAAACCATTTTATTAAATTCTGCTGTGTATTACGAAAATCCCAGATTCTGGTCAAAATGGAAAATAACAACAAAAAAAATGTTTAATCAAAAATGAAAGGAAAAACGACTTTTACCATTTTTTGGTTGATTATATCATAGTTTTTATTTAGATTTTGCTATTTTTTTTATACATTTTCTTCTGTTTTTTTTTTGTGTTTGTTTGTTTGTTCGTTTAATTGTTATCGCATTTTTCTGCTAAATATTCTTTTTAACTTAATTTTTAATATAAATTTAAGTTCTTTTTTCTTTTGTTTTGTTCAGATTTAATTTATATTTATCGTTATGTGTTGCTGTTTTTTGTTTTAGTACAAAAAAATCTGTAAATATATTTATTTGTTATATTTAATTATTCATTTCTTCTTTAAAATGTTCGGTTGTATCATTTGTTAATTTTGTATTAGACTTGAATCTGTACTGACTTTTTGTTGATGGTTTTGTATATTATTTTCTTTTGTTTTCCATTCTGCTATTTTTCTTTAACTGATCGAATCCATATTTTTGAGTGTTTTGTTGTATCTCGATTTTTACCATTTTCTTGTTAGTTTTGTAAATATATAAATATTTATGTGTCTCGTTTGTTCTGTGTAATATTTGAATGCAATATGATAATAATAATCAAATTCCTCTACAGATTTTCTGCGTAATTATGTTTTTTTTTTTCTTTTCTTTTTTTCATTTGTTTACATATACATACATATATGTATAGTTATTTATAATTTTGGTTTATTTGTTTAGCTTTCTTGAGAAATATAGTACTTTAAATATATTGTATAAATAATTTCGTATTTTGTTTAATAAATTTAGTATGTTGAGTATAACACAAGAAAATGACGAAAAGTATTGGTTTCTGTGTTCATTATTTTTTTGCCAACTTGTTACAATAACCTGCCGATAGAGTAAGAACTACATTTCATACAACTTTTATTACTCATTTAGATGATTGAACAAATTATGATATTTCAAGATCTTGCCAAAAGCTGTACAAAAAAAAGAAAATATACTATTTGCTTCAGACTCATATTCCTAATTCCTCGTTTGAATTGAAAAAAAAAACAACATATCTTACCATTTCCGCGCAGCCAAACCCGCAAAGCATTTAGCATAACAGCCAACCCAACAACCCCAAAAGTATATGAAAATACAAAATCGAAAGAGAGCAAGCAATGCAAAGATCCAGAACATTAACAACTGGAACTGGAGTAATCAAACATACTAAAGTAGATCGCAGTTTAAAGCAAAGTGCTTGTTTTTATTTCAATATGTAACATAGCAGTTAAAATTATTGATGAAATAAGGCCATGATGTTCTATAAATCAATAGTATGCTGAAAACTGATTCATCAGAGAACATTACATCTCAACTAAAACGCCAACCCTAACACACATTTACATAAGAAGCATTCATATCTCAAGATCACCATAGTTTAAGTCATTTCGTAACACAAATCAAAAGGAAAATTAGTACAGCACAGCGAAAATTACGAAGATTGTTAAGGGTTACGTTTTCTCAATTATTATTCTTATTTTTCTGAATGCATTTCTCTATAAGGGTATAATGTATTTATGATTGAATTGATTCTATTATTTTTTTTTGTTTTGTTACGTTATCTAATACTATTTATAAATATAGAAAGATTTGTTTATATGGCAATGTTTCCGGTTTGAAAAAAAACCAATACATACAATTTGAACTTGGCAGTAATGATTTATGCATCAAAAGAATTTATTGTACAATATCTGGAACCATGAACTGGCATCCAATGTTACGTAAAACTGTCCCCTGTGAATCAAAAACAAAGAAAAAAAATATCGAAATGTTTAGTTTACAAAAAACTGGTTGATACTGCCTGGTTTTATTTAATTATTGCATATATTGAATTTGTATGCCTTATAGTGAAAAAGAAGAGAGTTAATCAAAGAATTAATATAGGAAGAAATGCTTGTAAATATTTATCTCTTCAACGCAGACGCAGTTAGAGATCGTCTGAAGAAAGTTTTTTCTTCCGGAATACGAGTGATTTGTGTTGTTATTTCCTTTAGATACACATTTCACATTCATTAATATTGGAATCGTTTTCCAAGTGAATTTCTTGTAATAAACGCTAATCTTTGTTTTTATATAAATTTCTGTTTCCATTATTATTCAAATTATAACGACTTACAACTCAGCCGCTACTTATTAAAAACATACCATGTTTATAGGATGAACCGTGTATAAATCTAGATCTAGAAAGTTATAGCGTTAATATGGCTCCACGTGTTAATTGAACCGGACTAAAAGTAAACCCTCCCGATTTGTATGTTGAGTACGTATATACGTTACTTTTGGTCTGCATAGTCGTTACCAGTTACTTTCGTTAAACCTGGTGTTAACATTAAAAATTCCTTGCTGCTGATGAAAATCTCATGTGCAGGCCGGGCTGGTACATTTAAGTTCTGCTCTTTGCAACGAATATAGACACACACCAAAGATTAGAATGATGAACAGGATTGACAGCGAACATGACACTACATATCAGTACTGTTACACACAAAACACATTGTACTGATCTCCACACTTGCAACAGATACACCGAACTGTAGAATGAAGAACTACAACAAGGATCATCATTATGGATATGTAGCTTAACCGTGACGATATTCATTGTGGAGTAATGTTTCGTTAAACGGTAAAACATAACATAACAAAATACTCGTTAGTTTGTAAAGAATGCATACGGTTTGCGACAGCACTACCGTGCACGTTAAGAAGATTCGATTCATGGAAAATGTTTTCAATTGAAATTTGATGAAGATTGAGTACTTCAAAATAACCTCAGTTGTGCAGTTGGCCATTGGATCAAATCGGACAAAAAGTGGATCACTTACGACAAAGTGAAGCGAAAACGGTCATGTTCCAATCGCGTTGAGTCGACGACGATCTGTGTTTGTTGGGATTGCCAAAGAATCACCTACTATGAGCTTATCTCCAACGACAAAACACTTAATTCGGAACTGTATTGTCAACAATTGAACCGTCTGAAGAAAGCAATCGCTCAGAAGCGGCCACCTTTGGCCAACAGGAGAGGAAGTGTGTTCCTTCAAGACAGCGCCAGGCCACGCACATCGATAGCGCATTGAAATTGGAAATTGCAAACGATTTTGAGGATAGTTTTTCATTTTTCGAATTATTATCAATTAATAATATTCCTAAAATATTGAAAATGTTTAACATAAACAATGCGTTCTGATCGTCATCGAATAGTTCAATTGAATCAGCATCAAGTATGCATCGCATCACGTTCGACGTTACTGAATTCAGCCTACTATTTTGTACGTACAAAGAAGTAAAAATTTATCATTTAACCTTTTCTTAATGCCCAAAAGAGCGTAAATCAGACTCAAGCGAACTTAGGCTAAAAAAATAGAATAATTGGAAGCAACTTAGAAACAAAAAATGTTACATCATTTTTGTCATATCAACGGCGACTATTGAAAGGAAGGAAAATTAGCACGGTTACATTAGACTGGACAGAACATAGAACTATTTTCATATCATTGTTTACACCGAATCTTTATTGCACTGCAATTATGAATACTTATTATGCATATATCTTTACCAGACATGTTTCCCTTGAAATTTTACTGCTTCTCGGATGCCTAATCGCAAAATATAGAACTTCCCATTTCCCGGGCTCATAGACGTATTTAAAGAAAAATCCTTTCTTAGACCTCACTGCCTTTCTAAGAGATTCTTCTTCAAAAACAACGCATCTAGTCCGGTTGGTTTAGACTATACGTAGTTTTTAATAATTTCAAAAACAATTTCATTCCTAAACGTGGAAATCTATGACATGTCAATAAGTTGTTCAACTTCAGATGTTACCATTCTGCAATATTGCAAATAATATTTGCAAATCAAATTGTGTTATCCACTGCATGAACATGTGAAACCAGACTACCATGAACAAAAAGGTCACTTAGGACCAGCTATAGTATAAGATAGCTGGTCCTAAGTGACAAAATTATTTATTTACACCAATACCCCGGTTTGCGTCGTTCCGGTTTGCGTCGTTTCGATTTGCATCGTGTTTTAAAAATGCTCTGTAACTTTTAAATTTATGTTTCGGTTTGCGACGATGGCTTCGATAACAAGAAAATGTTTGTCCCATCGCGATTTTTTAACGTAAATATAACGCATAAGTGCGTGTCTTGCTGTACGATTGCCAATTTCTGGGGAATTCCCTAAACTGCGGGAAACCTCAACTTGGTTGTGAAGGATGTCTGCTCCTCAGTTTCATTGATACGTTTGCTCAGGTCAGGTTGCTAGTCAAGTCAAAAGAAAATATTTTTCAATAATGAGTCAAAAAAGAAACCAAATAAGTTTAGAACGAAAGTTGGAGATATAAATTTGAAGAAATATATTTGTATGTAAGTATGTTCATACAAATGAATGTAGGTATACAACTTCGTGTTTCGGTTTGCGTCGTTTCGATTTGCGTCGCAACTTTCCGGTCCCAATTAGCGACGCAAACCGGGGTATTGGTGTATATTTTCTTCACTACCCTGTAGTTGTATCTATTGTTTCGGACTCAATTGCTTTCAGTATGATTGAATGTATTTTTATTCACAATACCCACATTTGCCGGATTAACTCGGAGAGGGCGGTTTAGTTGAATGGAGAATTGAGTGAATTCGATCTAATTATTATGAAATGAAAACCGAAAGATCGGCGACATCTTGGGATATCGAATTGAAAGATATATGTACATAGCCTTCCACTTTTTTTCCCACTTAAGACATCGAATTTTGAAAAATCTTTCAGAGGAACTCCTATTTAAAATGTCATGCTTCTTGGCGTAATTGTTTGGGCGGTGCGTCGTCTGTCCGTGAATGCAGCGATATATAAAGAAGAGTCGGTAATTTTCTGCCTTTTTAAACCACAAAAACATTTTTTGCCTCGAAAATTAATTCAAACGAATATTAATTTCAAAATTGAACAAAATAAAATTTCTACACAAAAATCAACCAAAATGAGACCTGCTATAAACGAGTACTCTAAAGTAAGGTAAAACTGTATTGATAATGAACATTTACTCAAATCCATGTATACTTAAGCGAGTTGTGTGCTATCGGACATTAGAGAAATTCGAATTTAACAGAAAAGCACGCACATTTCAACTAATGCAATATAAAAAAAGTTCGAGTACAAGCGCTGTACAAAATGTATTGGGATGCACAACTATGATATCAATTGAAATATCTGGAGGAAACTTATAATTTTTACTAAACTTGAATTATGTCTATCCTGGCATAAAATGATATACTTACATATTTCACTTCTAATCGAAATAACTAAACTGACAGACTATTCTTGAAGAATCTCGGAATACCATGGGTGAGCGATATCCAACAAAATGTACTCGCATTCTATCATTACACATAGAAAGCAAACTTTTTCGCCATTTTCTGATTATATGCATTGCCAAAAAGTATAATTATTTAAAATGATGTATAGCTTTTTTTCAATTTGTATTTATAATTAATATATATTTTTGTCTTAACACATTCTTTTAAACATTTTTTTTTTGTTTGGTTGCTGCGATTTGTTGCTTATCTTTTCTCTTATAGTTAATTATTGATTATTATAGAATTTATAATTATGCTTTTTTTTCATTATAGAGTAAATCATGTCTCAAAATGAATTTTCAAGATTCGACCACAAATAATTCGCATTCACAAAATGTGAACCAGAGTTTAGTTTTGCTGTTTGTTGTTTCATTTTGTTCTCTTTTATTTGATAATTAATTTACCTGCCATTGCTCTGCCAGAGTTTCTTTGTTTGAGACTAAAAATACTTTTAAATACTAACTTCTAAAATTACTTTTTAAAATATGATTTGTTTTTTTTTTTATATTTACTTGAGTTAATTATTCATTCTTGCTTTTCATTTTATACTTATTTCGCATTATAAATAAATATTATTATTACTCGTACTCGTACATATTTTGTTGCTGTTTGTTTTTTTTTTGTTTTGTTCTGATTTTTTTTTATAAATACTTTATTTTACAAACTTAAAAACCTATATTAATCAAGTAGTTTTTGTTGTTGCTTTGTTTACTATATAAATAATATGAATAATATTAGCTCATTTCATGTTTGGGTTTGTTGTTGATGTTCATTTATGTTTTTGACTTGTTGTTTTCTTTACTTTTATTTTGTTTGCAGACATTTTAATATATATACCGTTAGTGATGAACCTTGGTGAGGCATTTTGTTTCACCTTTAAATGCATAATTGCTCGATTTCATGTATTATTCCCTTAAGTTAGCAATATATATATATGTTATTTTTTTTCGGGTTGTTTGGTTGAATTGAATAAAAGTATCAACATATTGGATTTATGATGTATGTCATATTATTATTTTGGGTAAAACAAAATAATTATATTCGTAATTTCTATATCAAAGAATATAGTATATAACATGTATACACATACATATATTTTGTATATGGGCATACATATAATTTAAATCCTAATTCTTATTCAGTCGCCTGTCTGATGTTGATTAGTTTAACATTCATATCAGACGGCTGAGAATAAACAATTAAAAAAAATATTCTATGAGACTTTGTTATTTTCTTGTTTTGTTCTTTTGTTTTTTCTTTGTTATTTTTTTGCTTTCGTTTTTTGGTTTTTTTTTTGCTTTGTTTAATGTATTGAATGTATAGAAATAAATTAATATTATGACAAATATTTATATATAAATTTATATATATTTATATATATATGTGTGTGTGTATATTAACTTAAAGAATTTAGACCAAATGATGAGTTTTCGTATCTGGTCCTGTTCCTGACGTCGCTGAAGTTGATGATGAACCTGAGGAAGCTGTTGATGATGATAACGATGATGTAATGCTACTATGTTCCCGAGGCACTACCGGTCATCGGCGATCGTCTTTAGATGTTAAACAATGGACAATGTTTATGTTATTCATATAAAATATTATTTTCGTTTTGTTTTTTTTTTTTTGTATTGAATATTTCATTTAGATTTTTATAAAAGAAAGGAAAAATAACAATTATTAGATTTTCTCTATTTTCTGTTTTTCAGTACGAACAAAAACAACAAAAATTAATAATATTTAACTACAAAATCAACATGTAAACGAAGATATTATGGAATAAAAAAAATCTAAGATTCATACAAACTTAAAAATATGTAAACTATGCAATGCAATTGCTTTGTTTTTGCAAAAGAAAAAATAAATAACAAAATAAACATTAATTAGAACTTAAATTGTTTAAATTACAGAGATCATTTCGTAGCGAAACAAAATTGTCATGTATCAGTTTCAAACTAATTACAAGAACTACTAGTTAATTTATTACACACTGGAATACTGGACTCAACTAACAGTTATACATTATGATTTGAATAATTAGCCGCACACTATGTACAACTAAATACATATAATCCCACCTACATATACTCAGGACGTTGTGGTTTTTATAGGATTAACTTTTCAAGGAGTGAACAAAATTATTCCCAAAACCGGTTGTCCTCTTCTAGTCTACATTAAGTACACAATGATCGGAATGTTATCATTACGTGTTCTTGCAGCTAGTTCCATAAATATAATGATTTTTGTTTAAAATATCAGCATAACCGGTTGCAAATGGCAAAGGATAATGATTACATACGAAAAGCATCAACAGAGATTTTCGATTTGGGGTCTATTCGAACGTCAGCTTTGCGATTCTAATTATAATCGGTACTGTGTAAGAAAGTAGATTGAAGTGGTCTACTGTCCGTAGTCGGCCTGGCTCAAAAACATTCTCCCCCAAGTGAATAGACATTTTATAGTCATTGACTGTGTGAGCAGTGACTCGAAAGAGATTTTGGCTGTGATATTGGATAGCTGTATTGAAGCCAAACGCTGAAGAGTAAAAAGAAATTATGTTACAGTTAAGTTACAGTTTTGCTACGAATTTTAGATTGCCTAAAGACACATGACAACTCGTCGCGGCAAGACAGCTTGTTCTCGATGACTGGAAGCAGCGTGTCCATGACAGTCAACGATCAGAAGGCAGCTATTACTAAGTGTTCGAACACTCCACCGATCACAGGCCAGGCATATAAGTAAGTAAACATACATGGATTTACGCATGTAACTATGTTTTTGATCACAAAAAGCTATCCAAATGGTAGACAACAGGCATATTGCATCAGAAAAAATGTTGCCAATCAACAAGTTTGAATATTGCAACAACAACTCATCTTGGCTAATAGGTACGTATACGAAGTTTAGGTAAAGGCTAATAATAACTATATTTCATGCAGGTCATTCCGGTTAATTCCCATGATTCAACGAACATCTTACCGCATTCAAAATGTTTGTTGTGGTTTTTATTATTCAATATACGTTAGTACTTGTTTTTTCAGTACATTCTAAATAATAAAACAGTGAAAGGCATATTTCATTTCTTATCCACAAAAATTAGTAAAATTAGCATTGTTCAAATGAGTCCCGAACAAAAAGTTATACTTCTTGGTTTGCCAAAAGTTGGACATTTAATTATCGAACAAAATCGCTCATCATTCTCTTTGGGGATTGTCAAAATGTAAATGCAATATGAAAGAAAGAAGCGAGCGTGATCCACAAATTCACGACTATAGAAATTCGAATGAAAGAAAATTCCATGTGAATAAAGAGTTTGTGACGTTCGCTGTGTGCATATTTGTACAGCACTTTAACGATTTTGCTACCTTAGAGAAAACGATTTTGTGACCAATTCATATTAGAATAACAGCACGACGTAAAATCACTGATGTGAACATGATCAAAAAACCGATTGTCAGCTATCACACGAAATATTGATTATTACGTGTCAGGTTAGACAACAAAGATGATCAATTCAGTCTAGTTAGGTACGCATTGATGAAATAGATTAGGTTCCAGTTGGTGACTGAAGAAGTTCGTTCACCGTTAGGCCCGTTGCGGTACAACGGCTAACGCAGATATTATTCAGCTTACTCAAATTATTGAAGAAGTACCCATGCGTACCGAGGGCAGAGAAGGTGATGGTCTGCGTTGGGATACCCTTTCTGTCAATTTGGCAGTGTTACGGTAGCGATGAGTGTTTGCCACATATGTTTTGTAAAGAGCCACAGAGTGCATCCACAATTTCTTCTTGCTGAGAGGACACCTAGTGAGTTCAACAACCGGGTTAGTCGCAATCTACCGGCAACCAAATTATTGAATTTTGGAATGTTCAAATGACCGATTTCATGATATAATACTCCTGACATAAAGTCACCACTAGGGGCCGATTTTTCACTAGTCAGATAAACAGTCAGATGAATAAATTTATTCCACCCTTTATCTAGTTTTTCAAAAAATAACAGCTAGATAGTTATTCAACGATATTTTGCAATACTGCTAATATGTCTAACTTCACATGACGTGGGTGTGAATTAAACAACTTGATTGGCAATTTTTCGTGTTAGAGCATAGGCGTTCGTTATGCTCATAGCTTGATGTTTATTTTTAATTTTTCGTTTCGTTATATATAATATATATATATAATAATAATATGGGTGGCGCTACAGCCCGTAGAGGGCCAGGGCCTAGCTTCTCAGCAACCACTCGTGTTGTGCGTGCTATTGTTCTATCACGAGTGAAAGGGACCTACAGTTTTATGCCGACTCCGAACGGCCAAGTTTGAGAATCTTTTTCTAGACAGTTGTACTCTTTGAGCATTGTCAGTGACTCGAAAGAGGTGGCGCCATGAAAAGTATTCTTGTTGTACCAGGAATCGAACCTAGTCAGGTAGGTCCAAGTGCGTAGGAGTCGACGCACATACCCACAACGCCACGGGCCACCACATACATATATGTACATGTACATATTGTGTATGTACAAATTTATTCAAGGAAGTAACCTTTCTGTTTTGTTCTTTATTAATGAAAATAGGTATTTATATTATTGGACAGTATCTTTTTGTAACCTGAATCTTCGTTTGAAATCAGAGTTTTCCCCTTCCGTATAATTGTCAGGTCTCTGTCTCACTACACTTGCCTTTCTTGAAGTTGGATTTAAGTAATTATATACTAATTCTTCTCCTCAATAATTACCGAATCGTCGATAATATCGAAAAAAAAAACATTAGCACGATATTTCGCAAAACAAAACTTCGTAAACAAACTTTTTAAATTTGACAGCTCGCTTACTTTAACTGCTGAATTACATCTCATCAGGCTCTGAAACGGACAGATAACATTATTGGACAGTTAGATGTTCTATTACTCGAATAGCTGCTAAACGACCATTGAAAAATGCATTTATGTCTTAACTGACAGTTAACTCTTATCTGATTGTTTATCTGACTATTGAAAGATCGGCCCTAAAGAACGTTAATAAACAGGGGAAACAACAAACATTGAACGATATTTCAAAATATAACAAAACGTTGAAATATATATCTGAACGCGATGAATATAAGACCTTAGTCAACGAAACAGACAACAGAATATTGGCAAAATACTTATGCAGACGTACACAGTTGTACTGAACAATGAAAAGAATGACTCAAACATACCTATATGTTTAAATTTGCGTACAAGCCACAGAATTAATTAGAGGGCCCTCGAGTTATTGGACTGAAATATTCTATAAATTCATCTGACTCTGGGCGCGTATAGGAAAAGAAACCTATAACACATTAAAAATAATTTCAAAAAATTGATATGAGAAAAGATGAAGTTACACGAAATCTAGTTCGATCTAGTTTGAGATATCATTTAACATCAAGCATCAAATTCAAAACTATTTACTCTAAACCAGCTTGTCAAGCAGGCTCTATATTCAATAGTGGTCATATTGTCTTTGGCCCTTTTCATAATAAACCAAGATATATAAACCAAAATACAAGAAATTAAAATACAATAAAATTTACTCAAAGATCAAATGTTGAAATCAAGGAAAAGTAACGAACGAAATAACTAAAGTAAATTAAAAGTTTTCATATACATATATTTGTTACGCTTACCATGAGCTTGTTGTTCTTGATGTTGTTGCTGTTGTTGCGCCGCTGCTAACGCTGTCGCCGCTGATGCCGATGATACAACTATACTACCGGCTGTATTTGTGCCTTCATCTGCTGTTCGCTTAAAGAAATTATGTTGCAAGGCATAGTACGGTGTGACACGTGTTTTTGGATCAAAATCCAACATTCGTAGGATCAAGTCTTTAAATTTCAAATAATCTGCAACCGAATGTCCAGGTTCATCCAAACGTCTACCACCAGGACCACCAGTTTCCACACCAAGTATATCATGGAGTTTTCTCGATCCTGGCGGTTTGTACTTGCGATGCACACTCTTTTTCAGTACGTATGTACCATCGGAGGCAGTTCTATCAAAGAATTTTCGTGTCTTGTGCGCTTGGTCGAGCAGATATTTAGGTGGCATGCCTAGCACTTCAACTATTTTATTCATTTGATCGACCTCATTGCAGCCAGAAAATAATGGCTCACCAGTATGCATTTCAACCAATATGCAACCTAATGACCACATATCAATGGCTAGGTCGTATGGTATACCAAGCAATACTTCCGGCGACCGATAGAAACGTGATTGAATATATTGGTATATCTGGAATATTGAAAAAAACATAAATTAGTTAAAAATATATATTTTGTCATAGGTCGAAGACGAACTCACCCGTTGTCCTAATTGACAAGAACTACCAAAGTCGACAATTTTTATTGCCGATCGTTTTGGATTACAGAGTAAAATATTTTCGGGCTTAAGATCACAGTGTATTATATTCAGTCCTGGTGTACTCAAAAAGAGTAGAGCAGTGCACAGCTGTTGGGCGAATTTTCGCGTTAGATTTAATGAAACACCACGGAAATTCGTATTCCGTAACAAATCGTATAAATTATAGGAGAGCAATTCAAAAACTAGACATAAATGATTGCGCCACATAAAATGTCGTTTTAGTTTAACTGAAAAGAAGAAGAAATATATTTAACGCATGTTTGAAATTTACACAATTTGTATTTTATGATATTGTTTTTAGAGACAAATTAAAAGTTGTTGATGTATGCAAAGTAATGACTGGAGAGTGCTTCTTGAACAGTGGAACTTGTTCACCCACGACTAAATTCATGCACATCAGTTTATGAGAACGTCAACAAGATATATTACACATCTGTAACCATCTAACGACATATTGTGCTTGTTGGAGGCACCTGTGGTTCCGGATCTGCTTGGTGTAGCATAATTCAAGGTAAAAACCAAGGACATCCTTATGTCGACTCTGAAAGACAAGGTTTAGGCAGCTTGCTCTGCATTGTCAGTCACTCGAGAGATAAGTGGTGGCGTTAATTATGAATGTTATTAGTGCCGATGGCTTGGTATTTTCTTACGGGAATATGTAGTTTTGGAATGGGGGTTTAGAGGATTTAAGATCTGGGCAAACCTTCAGAGCATCTCAGTCTCAGAATGCTTTCAATCCTGTTGCATCGCTTGTGGTAAGACAGGCAGTAAGTATAGCCGACAGCTATTGCAATAACAGGTAAAACTTGTTTTCTAAGTCACCTTCGAGACAATTACAAAAATGTAAGCTGTCCGGAATATGATTGAGGAAGCAATTGTAAGGGAGAGGCCCCAATTGCCTGCCTTGAACCACACCCGGCTTCAGTAGACTGAAGTTGTGGATGATATTCCATCTCTCATATGAATGAAGAAGCGAAACGGCGCTTTTATATTCTAAGAATCAACACGAAACAAACTTATATGTATTTTTGCATACAACAACATCTCATTGTCACATACTAATTTAAATAATGTTAAAAGAAGTTAATTTGTACTTACCTATATAATATTTGTTTTCCGCATCAGCTCGATTCATCATTTCAAGCAATTTAACTTCTATTTGTGCCTGATTTAGGAACGGTTTCTTATTCTTAATAATTTTAATCGCCACATGACACTGCTCTTCGTGATCATATGCTTTAACCACTTGTCCAAAACTGCCTTTGCCTAAAATGGAATATAAACACTCTAATTTGTAATACAAATCCTGACGAGTTACACAAATTTATCATTATCCCTATCTTCCATATAATATGCCACTGCAAACTTATAACCGAACATGACGTCGAGCTATTGCTGTTAGAAATCGCGCGATAAATGCTGAGTATGTCATTATTAAAATGAATGAATGAATGGGGAAAAAAAATAACGAAAGATATGAAGAGAGAACAGATGATGGCATGGCGGCATACTGCAAATTGCTGTGGACAATTATCTCTAAATATTCACCGACCGTGAACGAAAGGAAAGAACGGCACGTACCAGGACCTTCATTTTTAATGCAATGAGAGTTCAACTTTACGACAAATGGTGACTCTTATAAGTCTTGTAAAAGAAGCGAACGGCAATGATGGGATAGTGACAGGGCAGAGATAAATTGGTATGACCTCATTAGAGGGAAATAATTTCTCTTCTCTTCACTTTACCCTAAGAGATTTTGTATTATTTTTTTAATGTAAATGCGTGTATGCCAACATGCACTTGCAAACATCAGTAAGGTGCAAATTATGAAGATATATTTTAAGTTCCTGTTATGTCAAGTTTTCATTCATTCATTAATTTGTTTAGTAGTTTCCCTGCGTTAGAAGAGAGAACTTTGCATATCTTGCCTGACTACTCTCTTTTTTCTGACAGAGACGGCAACTCTTTACAAATAGCTCACTGCCATCATAATTAAATATTATTCATTTTCTGGGTCGTTCTATTTCTAAGATGGAACATTTTGCAGTTCTAAAAAGTCAGTCGCTAAACTCTAACAAAGTGATTTCGCGATATCTGAACACATTTTCTGTTTCGGATAACCAAACGTGTATTTAAATAATGCTCTGGCATTCGAAAATGTTATCCACTCGAAAACAAAATTCCACAAAAATTTTATCCTGGCACAAATTACTTGGCTTAATGAAAGGCTTGCATTTACACATCACCTGTCTTGTTCCGCTTTTGACATGCACTCTAAGGAGTTTAACTGTCCATTGATTGACAGCACCAATCAGTGTTATTAATCAAAAACTTTCTAATGTGTTATATGTAACATGCGCGTGTGGGATATGGATGGATACATACATTCAAAATTTCGAATTCTTTTTAAGCAAAGAAAAAAAACAAAATCTTACCGATTAATGAATCAATTTCATATCGATCTAAGAACTTTTCCCCATTTTTGATTATATAATCATGATTATCATCGTCATATCCGTCATTGTACAGTTTACGTTCCTTTTTATTCGAAGAATCGTCCTCGCCTTGTGTTTGCTGAGCTCGTCTTTTCTTTTTCGCATAATAAACCTAAAACGGAAAGAACAAAACATATTTGTTATTTTGTGTTCAGATAAATAAATGAGTAATTAAAGTATAGATATACTTAGTGCCTTGACTACGTACATGATATTGTTTTTATACCACACATGCATACATATTTGGCCTACGAAATTGAGAGAAATTGAATCGCAAATCATGGCACACAGTGCAAATAAATACAATTATGTATCTGACTTGCTTCAACAGATTTTAGGCGGTTCGAGAGTGCGAACTGTGAACATCGGACTAAAGATTCTATTGAAAACCGGGAGTGTCTTCGTAAGCGTCACACACGATACTTGGGTTCATAAACTCAAATTCAAATGTAATGTAGGCTGACCGCCATCGACTTATTTCGTAAACGTCAAAAATGGTGCCGTCAACTGGTGGACGTCGGGCAGAAACAGGCGTCTGTTGAAAAGTCGACCGATTGGATTTAAGGAAAGCATGGTTTTCATTTAAATAAAAAAAAGAATTTTGCTAACCATGAAATAGTGGAATCAGTATGAAACTACGAACAGATTGAATGCAGATTCCGAAATCAAAAATAAACAACTACTGTGATACGATCAATGTTACATGATTGCACACATTGTGCAGTATTTCAATCTATTTCAGGTGGTATTTTGGTATTCCATTAATAAATTATTTGTTACCTTCAATTTGCAGTATTTCGCTTATAACGAGGTATAAAGAGGTAAAATAAAGTTTTGATGTCATGGGAATTAAAAAAAAAAAAAAAAAGACTGTACAACAGTCAATTCTTCAGTTTTCTTCAGTCTAAAAACCCTGCCGAAGTCAGTGCCCTTCAAAAAACTTATCAACTTACTTAAACAGAGAAAAAGACTATTCTCGAATTCCTTCCATAGAAAGATGCTTTATCGGATATTTGGTCCCATTTGACAAAGAAATCAGGAGCTGGATTTGATCCGTTGATTATACTGGGTTGGCCGCCTCCGCCCACTGTGTGAGATGGGCCCACAAGATTTCCGGTTCGATGGGAAAGTATATATCACACGAAGTTAAACAGCTATGGAAACAACTATGATCGGTCTTGAAATAGTCTTGTAAACACCATGAAATGGATTGGAAATTGACATTGCCTTACTGATGAGAAGACGTGTTAAGGCTGTTAAAGTGTATATATGACGTTCCGATTTTAGACCGTTCATCTAGAGCTTATAACCAGTGCATGTTTAGCTTTCGGAATCTTACGCAAAATTCCAACACCAACTCTCATTTACGTAAGTAGAGAACGATTGATGTCACTTCCACCTAAGTAGCAAAAGTAAACGATATTTAAAGAATCTGGGCGAAGTGTATTCGCTCGATTGGTTAAGTTGACTCCTGAACTCCATTATGGCAGGGTCCTTAGATTTTAAATAAGTTGCATCACATCACATCATCAATTGCCTCTCAAGCCATAGACATGTTGTTTGGGACCAAATCCCCCCAAGTACAGAGCAGAAACAGAAAAAAAAACATAATTTCCATCACTAATAAAATTTGTTAACACTTGCATAAATCCCCCGCAGTCATTTCTTTCATTTAGAAATTTCAGTAGTACAGTAGTACATCCCTGAGCTTTTGCTTTTTCTCATTTTCACCACCTTCTATATACTTTTTACTCCTACCTATTTCATTATTATCAAATTCTATAACACCATTGCTTCGGATGTCAGTCGGATGCTTAAACCGCGGCAGCGACGATGGTGTATCCTTTCGTCCTTTTTTACTGTTGATTCTTTGGTGGCATACTCTCTCCAAGTACTCTCGCTCTCTCGCAGCACATATACAAACGCCCCACAGGCGCACACACATCCAGAGTCAGCTGAACTTTCATGTATTTGTGCATGTTCATCGATTTTTCCCATTCTTCGCCCGTCGACAAGGGCCCAGAACATTGCCCTTGTTAGGTTTAACATCAGCTATTTTTCATAGTTTCATATATGAAGATGAACTCTGATTGACAATTTTGTACAAAAATCGTACACATTTTGCGTATAGCTTACGAATGAATTAAAGAAATCCTCCAGAGAAACACTGTCCAGCATAATGAAAGTCATCCCATTCATCGCCCAGCACGTTTTCTTACGATTTGGGGATGTGTAAGATTTAGTCATTTTCAAACTAAACTATTAGGTGCAGGTATTCTTCATTCCTCGAAATAAAAAATTGTCAACTAACTTTGACAAACCTCCCTTGCAGAGGAACCCGTACGATATCATTCATCCTTGCTGGGCCTGTAGGTGAAACGCTTAAAAGTTATTCAACTCAAATTATGAATAACATCGAAATTGACCTGAATAAAACGTAGACTGTAATGAGATAAGTCGACCTTAGCGACGAATGTGATGAGTGATGACCATTGATCTTTAACGATATATATATATATATATATATATATATATATATATATATATATATATATGTTGCAATGGTATATTGCACAAACACCATATTGATAAAACATATGTACATTTGAACCCTGCATAAGTCAGACGATATTTTTTTTAAATTCACAGAAAAAAACCACGCCCTTGAGGTGTAACTATCGATTGTTGCACCTTAAAGTAAAAATATATAACTTTTGAGCGGCACTAGCGCTTCTTTATTCAAACATTTAATAATCCAGCAAGGCATCTTTGCGAATTGTTTTATATCAGAAATGAAAAAAAAAAAAATAGAAAAACAACCAAACATCCTATTAACACCCCTGTTTCGTAAAGAATTCATGGCACGTCTTTTTTCGACATTTATTACATTCCATACATTTTGCGATCCCTTTGTTTAACAGAAATTCCTTCACTCTTGTTCTCCATATTATCGCATCCTATTATTATTCCATTCAAGATATGACGAAAAATATGTCCTTCAATGGAGGAAATGCAAATACCTAAATATAAAACTTCAACTAGTGATAATGTTGTCCAAAAATTTAATTACTGAAGACTGAATGAGAATGTACGCGTTTGGTCAACGCCAAGTCATTGACGTATCATTTCATCCCGTTGCTATTGAATGGGCGATGATGATTTTTGAGTGAGAAATTTTCTTGTAGTTAAAACAAATGTCACATGTCTGATTCGGTTCATTCATAATTTAAGAATACGTTTTCGTCGCATATTTGTAAATGTCAAATCATTGATTTGTTTAATTAAAAATTCAAGAATACGAGCCATTTGCTCTTCACATAATCACACATATGTTCGAATTGAAGAAATCAAGAACGATTTAAAGTACGACTTGACTATAGTCGAATCGAGATTGCTCCAAAATTGAGCTCATTTTGAAATGAGACAATTTTGTATTGTAAAATCCTTAAAGAACGACGACACTGCCAACTTCTCTGTCCTAAATACATCATCATACGACAAATTTCACATGACAAATCACAATTCAGTCTGACCTAAGATTACTCTGCTGCATATGGGAGTGCCTCCCACTCATGGTGAACTCAATTGTATGTGAATATTCTTCTCCACCAGTACAAGTGCAAAGCGCCCACCACCTAACTGCGGCCTAATAAATAAACAGCAACAGTAGTAGACAAATTACGATAAGATCATATCGAAGAATAAGTAAAGACCATGTTATGTTCCAGCAACAACAATTTTGACAAGCATTCATTCCATTCTCCTCCTTTTTTCAATGGAGTATCTTTTAATATGGAATAATTGCAGTATTGGGGGTTGGGAGCGCGCTAGACATGCAGACGAATATACAAAACTAAAATGAGTGCAGGAGGGAGTTTCAGAGCTCTGAAGCTGGTAAACATCGATATACACTTACACATTATGAACAGAAGACGAAAAGAAAAAAACCAAAAAAAGGAGCAGTAGACTGCCGGTGTCGGCAAAATTTCTGTCTGTTGTCTCATGCCCCTGCATGCCTGTCAAAGCACTCTTCTCAATTACCAATTGGAATTTAGGAAGAGGTCGGCTAAAGGCATTCGGCATTCGGGAACAAAATACGATTTTTTTCCCTTGCGGAATAATATGTCATTTACAGAACTTGCACGAAGGGATTGTCTGCGGGAAAAAATGTCCGAGAATGTTTATTTCAACGCGACTGACATGGAATTGAAATTGAAGTTTCGATAGCTTTCAAAGCAGGTGCATAAGTGTTTTGTTTCTCAATCTTATAACTACATCCTTTAAATTGTCCAACCAAGTCCCAACCGTAATGGACGCAAGGAGTCTTAATTCAACTTCACCAATCGAGCACATGATAGATGGATGATTGAAATGAAACACTTTGACCTTTATAACCACTTTACTTAGTTCCGTTCAGCTTTGTTCACTTTTGTTTACTTATGTGAGGGCGAAATCAACCGTTCAAGGAAATTACAGTTGGTGTTTGAATTTTACGTAAATTCCCAGAAGCAATTGAACTTTGAATTTTGGTGATGCTTATGACTACTTTAGTTCGGTTCTGACTTCAGCTTAAGTCAATTATAATTGGGGTTTTACCAAGAATCAGTGAACTCACAAGAAAAACTTAAAAGCATAGAGTGGGCACAAAATGACAGACAAAGTTGAGGTCTTAGGACAGATCAAGTGTTTTCCTTAGAATTTCTATGCAAGAAATTCTCACGAGTCAGGCAGCAGAACGGAACATTAATGATAAGCTAATTTATATGCATAAAAAGTAAAGCCTGTCTGTGAGAATGCTTATCTCAACTTGTCATCCCAACAAAATTGCTGAAACCTTTGAGACATGCCTCTTTGGGATAAAAATCACGTCCCATTCAGGAACTCCATTCTGCTATATGCGGATGTTTGAAAAACAGATTTAAAGTGACACTTTTTCTAAACATCGATTTCCGACATTACAAAAGATTCACAGAATATTGTAGCGTTTTTTAGGCGGAGATTATGCCAATTCGCGAAACAGTCAAAGCTCGACATTATCATCTTCACAGACAGAAAGGGAGTCATTAAGGCTGACATTCGTTTGTCGTAAGTGTCTGTAACCGTACAGCGGACCAATTAGGCAAGCACTACAGTACACCAGTCATGTATAAGAGCATTCCTTTAACCTCAACCTATCTCAGGTTGTTAGTTTTCAGTGTAGAGTACACAGAGGTTAAATGGGATCGATCACTTAACAATCGCTGAACGTGTTCAAAATGTAAAAACTTGATCCAAAAATAATAAAAGTATGATTAGTAGACAAATTTCGTCTAGATTTTAGTTGACCATAGAGTAAGATTACGTTCAATCGCTATCTCTTGTAGAGAAATATGGAAAAGTATAACCATCTTGTATCGGAGACTATGTCCACCTGACTGTCTAAATATAGAATTTCAAATTGCCATCCATCTAAGCTTTGGGCAGTAAGCGGCAGCCTCTGAAATTTCGTTGAGTTCTGTCTGGAATACACAACAGTGGTTAGCAAGTCGAAAGGACTGCTTAATCTTGGGCGAAGGTCGCAAACACTCCAGTGCCTGACAGACGAAGGGTCAGGAACTGTGTAAGCTTTCAGAGCATCGGTGTTTTACTGCTTGAACTGTCCACTAAATCCCATCACCTCAGACCGAGAACGAAAATTTTTATGGGGAGATGATTCTGAATACTTTTCTTGACACGTTGTGGCTTCCTATTTGAGTGTACACTTCTCTAGGACGGAACACTCTTTATCCATTCTCTGATGGTGTTGTTTGTATGGAACATACGCAGAGCGGTGCCTATGCCTCGATGAACTCCATTTTACAAACAGATTTCTGTTCTTGAATAGTTACACAGCTTCTTGCATTAGCGACTGCGCTCATCTATTACTCTCTAACAAATTTGTCAACCATTACTTGTATTTCTCTAACGAAGACATCACCATCACCACCGCATTTTTGAATCAAATTGAAGATGAAAGAAGAATAATATACTTCACCGTTAGTTGCGTTTCAAGCCCAGCCACAGCCTTGAATTTGCCGAGCGTTGGCAAATCATTATCATGGACCTTGTCATATATAAAAATGACAAAACAATAGGGGGCGCGACATTACAGTACCATCATCCACAATCTTTACAGCGTTACAAGGACGACACCCTTTCCTTACACGGACATGCCTATGATTACATTCATTCACCGGCAGACAGTAGGGTCCCTTTCCGCAAAATTACTTGTTGGCAGCTTATAAAGTGAATGCTGGAATGTATCCGTATACGTCGTCGGTTGGATTCTTTGCCGAGGGTAGCTATACACACAAATGAATGCTTTTGTGTGTAGGCACCTATACTAGGTAGTGTACGTGAAAAGTCTCTCTTGTACCTTGTTAACAGCCGCCCCTCAGTTTATGTCGATCCAAAAGTTTATTCTTGTACTTTTTTCCTACTTTTTTTTGTGTTTCTCTTCAAATTGTTCATCTGATTTTTGCCTTAGTTACGGTGGCGGATCCTTCCCTGGACTTTACCAATCCGACTACCCTCTCTTTGTGGGGAGAAGAACATACAAGGGGCAACAAAAAAAAAATATAAAAAGAACGAATAATGAATTTTCATCCCTTCGCCAACATTACCGGCTGTCGCACTTTTTCACTGTAGCAGCGCAAAATAGCACTAGCAGGAGTTAGCTGAAGGAATCACTGTGGAACGAGGAAGAAGCTCCCCAGTAAGAGCAAGCTTGGTTATTGCTAGAATTATGATGAAAACTGATGGAAATGGAAGCATGAGAACCGATTCCTTGGTATGTATTTCGGATTCGAAATCATTCTCAGCTTGTTGCTATGAAACGTTTCGATTTAATTGCAACTGATGTTTCTGTTGCAGAATCAAGTACTTGAATAGTGATTGTTTGTTCGTTTTCTACAGATCTAGCCACACACTCTCGGTTAAAGCCATAAGAAAATTGTGAAATTGTAATTGCATGTATTTAATAATTTAAAGCATACCTCATTTATATGTTTATACGTCTTAATTAGATCCACACTAAGTTTTCGTAGGGGTCCCGTTGCTGGATCTCGAAAGTGTGTTGGTATTCGAGCTTGCATCGCCCGAACTTCCGACGATGATGTCGGACTTGATCGCTACAACCAAGAAGTAGACACGAATTGATATATTTAATTTTTTTTTTAATGCAAATTTAAATTATTTCTATGTACTTACGTGATGCATAACATCTCGATGTGTGGCGGGTAGTTCTTCTTCAACAACTAATCGTCCATAGAGTGGTGCGTGTCGCTGGCGCCCCGATTCAGCACCAGCTGCACCCGACACATATGCCGCCGATACTGAAATAATATAATAGAATGTTTGTATTATTAAAATGTATCGCATAATTCGAGAAAAAAAAATATTTAAAGCTGATTAAAAACCATGATTAACATAAAGCTAAGGAACATGTCGTCAAATGAGTAAACAAAAATAAAATAACTTCGTTCAGTATCGTTATTTTTTTCTTCCTTGACCGTTCGACTGCCATTCTCGTTTACATTCAACCGAACATTAAATCAATTTCCCCAATAGAAATCAAGCCCAGGCTACCCGTTGTTCTTGGTACACAGCACTAGATAATTATATGTATGTATTGCCCCTGTCGAAGTTTTGGGAAGCTTTGAAAGGGATACTCTTTAAGCACTGTCAGTGCCTCGAAAGAGGTGGAGCCATGAATTATATATAGGTTGGTTAGGTTAAAGTGATTGTCCCAACTGAAGCTGTTGTGATCCACTTAGATACATTGTGATATACTGTCCGGTTCCTCTTCAATCATGGGAACTAAGTAACACCTGAGACCTGCCTACTTGTATCCTAGTGGCCTATCTAGGATGATCCACACCTTTGACAGATTACAGCCAATATGTTTTCTTAATGAATTTTTGTATGTCCATAATATTTATGTCTGACATTTCTTCTAAGCTGCTCAGTGAATAGCTGGCTAGCGTGTTCTTGCAAGGGCTGGACAAGTGCCGAGATAGTGAAGCAAAGAAGAAATCCTTCCTCCTCGTCCCTGCATGTCCTGCAGAAGTCGTTGTGGGAACTCCCATTCCTCTGACGTGTGTGCCGACTAGGCAATGACCGGTAATAATGCCCATAACATTACTGATTTCAATCCTATTTAATTTTAGGAGAGTACTTGTTTTCTTTGGATTTATTGAAGGCCAGATTAGTCCTGCAAGATTCTAATTCCACCTATCCATTTAGCAGCTGGATCATTGTGGTGGAACGCAATACATCCGTGATGCAGATACACGCAGATCTCTGGAGCATTTTTTCTTAATTGTGGCCACAAAACAAGAATGCCGTATGTTAGAATTGGTCTAACGACTGCTGTATACATCCAGGGTACTCATTTGAGTCCCCATTTGGGGCTGAAGATCTTCCGGCAGGTATTAACAGCTACCACCGCCTTCCTAATACGGTCCTGAATATTTGGTCTCCAGCTTAGCTTACTGTCTATTGTTACGCCTATGAATTATGAAAGTCGGTATAAACATAGTATAGGACTCGACAAGACGCATCGTCCCACTACTTTTTTGCGGCAAAAATGCAAGTTTCACCCCAACGTCAGACAAATGGGAACCAATTCCAAATACTTCTCTATATCAAATGTAAATGCATATGTCCACAATTTAGTACTGCAAAATTATGTAAATCGTTAAATTATGTAAATGTAGGAGTTGTGAAAATGAGACAGACCGACATTATAGAAGGAAACGCTATCCCATCTCCTCTCGAACTGGTCGGCATTGAGCTCCTTATCCTTAAGAAACAAAAATAATATCCACCAGACGTGAATAGAGGCCATGCTACCTACCTTCTCAATTTACTTTTCTGAGTTCCTCGCGCACTGCCGTGTTTCTCACCCTATCACGGCGAGAAACTCCCGCAATAGCACGAAGAAAATCTCATTTCGGCAGCTTTTATTCGCGATCTTATTCCTTCGGCGATTACCCAAATTTCATGACCATAGGTGAGCGTCGGACTAAAAAACTGACTTGAAAAGCGCTAACTTGGCTTTGATACCAAGTCCAACTGTTCCAAAATTGACCCAGCTTTGACAATCCCACAGGAAAGCTGAGCATTACTATTCCCATTTCTCGTAAAAAAAGTTCTCGAGATACTTCTCCCACCTGCTCAACATGTACATGTAGAGTACAAACAAGCTTTTGCCGAGATGGTTATTTATAAGAACACAAACTTTTCTTATAGAGATGACAATGAGAATGAATTTGTAAAAATATGATCAACTCCGTCTTAGACAATCCCCATGATTGGGTACGTAAACAAGTCATAGTTATTTCCTTTTAAATATAGTACCATTTAAATGAAATTGCCAAACCATATACGAAAACTAGGTCATAAATATGACCTACTTCTTAAGACACTATATACTTTTTTTATTCATTGATAAGCTAAACATAAACTGTCTGACGAACTCCCACAGTTGTGTCATACGTTTTTTTTTTTTGTTTCTTTTTTTAGACGGAGAGAAAGAGGAGATTAACAAATAAACAAAACCTCAAAGTGAAACCACTAAAGCGTGCCAACCTAATTCCTCACGCAAGGCTCCATTCTTTTGAAAAGAAAGACAAATTAGACAGTTGCTATTTTTTTCTTCTGTTGTGAGACATTTTTTGTGTACACGTAGTGTTATGAAGAAATAAGACGAACACGAAATTAAGGAAAGGAGGAATAATGAGAGGTTCAATAACCCGCGCAACTTATACACTGAATTTCATGATATGCAGAGAACACGGTTGACTCAGTGATGGGAAAGGAGAGAACAATTCTGAAGCAAGTCTGTGATGTTGATATCTTAGTGAAAACAAGATTTTAGAACAACTTGCTTTGCATCCGAATGTATTAAAAGAGAATGGAGTTTAAGTCAATTGCTGGAACGCTATCAGCAACGATTGCAACAACATTGTTAAGTCTTAGAGAGTGATACTTTTAGGCACGTACTTCTGATTAAGCTACATATCGGTATTCTGGTAACGCGTGGGTGGCTAATGGAGAAGTCGGATTGTACAATTAAATACAATTCTTTATCTTACCACGGTTCTAAGACTCAACAAAACAAAACAAAGAAAGAAATACGAATAGTTTATAACAATTAACAATAAACAGTGTGCTGTAGACTTATCTAAATCGTACTCTTTGGTGTTTGCGAACAAATGACAAGTATCACATAGACGACAATTATTTGACGAACTCTCACGTGTACTTTTTTAACACCTCGATAAATATTATAATATTAATCAAGACTCAAGGGATGCATGAATATAAAGGGTGATTTTTTAAAAGCTATAGGAAAGTGTTTCAAAGAAAAGCACATAAAATTCAGAAAAATGCACGCAATCTTTATTTGAATCGATAGTACGGTCCATATAATTTAATGTTTGAAGATTATTTCATGCAAATGTTGACCTTGACCGCGCCTCAAATGGTCCAGCCACTTAGTCCAATTTTGGCATACTCTTACCAACATTTCGACCGGTATCTCACGAATAAATGCTTCAATGTTGTCTTCCAATGCGTCAATTGAAGCGGGCTTGTCTGAATAGACATGAGCTTTAACATAGCCCCACAAAAAATAGTCTAAAGGCGTTAAATCGCACGATCTAGGCGGCCAATTGACCGGTCCCGAACGTGAAATAAAATGTTCACCGAACTCGCCTCTCAATAAGTCCATTGTTGCGCGTGCTGTATGGCATGTGGCACCGTCTTGTTGAAACCACATGTCATGCAAGTCAAGCTCTTGCTTTTTGGGCAGAAAAAAGTTGGATATCATCTCACGGTAGCGCTCATCATTCACAGTTACGTTACGATTCGCATCATCTTTGAAGAAGTACGGTCCAATGATGCCACCAGCCCATAAACCGCACCAAACTGTGACTTTTTCTGGATGCATTGGTAGCTCTTGCAATGCTTCTGGCTGATATTCACTCCAAAATCGACAATTCTGCTTATTTACGTACCCATTGAGCCAAAAATGAGCTTCAAAACGAGCTGACCATTAACAGAGCACGCATTTTGATAATAAAATTCAATAATTTGCAAGCGTTGTTCGTTTGTAAGACGATTCATGGTTAAATTATAGACCAAACTGAAGATGTTTGACAGTGAAACAAAACACGAAACGTGCGTCAGCTGTTTAAACCAGTATTGCCAAAAAGATAATAGCTAAAAAATCAACCTTTATATAGCATAGTCCACTCACAGATATTGTCCTTCTCATGTACGATGTCTTATTTAACCCCCACTATTACGGTTGACGAATCGATGTCTTCATTGGCGAATCACTGCATTCGTTATAAATACTACGATTTGAGAAATCGCTCAAATTTTGAAAATTTGTTGACGTTTAACTCTTATCAAAGGTTCTCCATTCGCCAACCACAATACAAATTTCTCACACTCACACTTTTATTCTTATTCTTATTCATTCAATATTTGCTACCTGTACAGTTATATGGCTTTACCCGTGCGAGCATTGATCGCATCACTAAACCTTCCGGTAGATATAAACGCTTCTGGCACAAGAAATGTCAAATGCAAAACTGAACACGTCTTGTACCCAAGGCACATACTGTTTATTATTAAGAAGAAATAAATGACAAATGCAAATAAATATTTCTAGCAACATTTGCCGATTCCAGGAATTCTTTATTATGGAACACACCCACAGCCAACGCACTATACCTGCCTGGCATGATTAAGATGCTAACTTTAAAATATTCTTTGTTTCAACAAGAAGGTTCATGCGCGTGGACAACATAGCTCCGGCCCGAAGTGCCTTCAACTCCGAACTTGTGAGATAACCCAAAAGAAGACGCCCGCGTCCAGGTTAGCGCAGCCAAGTGGAGAAGGACTTGAACCAATTTTAGCGTGCGAAACAATAACGTTATGCCCACTAAATTACTGTGACAAAATTTTCTTAGTTTTAATGCCATATTTTAAACATTAAGATAAATTTTTAATTAAAATTTAACTCTTAGGTGCATATCCACCCACTAGGAAGTAGGCGCCCAATATGGCTTTCCTGATCGGAGGGTGTTGTACACTTTCCTCCTCTTCTTCATTTAGGCAACTACTGCAGAAATCATTTGCGAATAGTCCTAATTTTTTTTTGCATGCAGACCTAACAAGTAGGCAGTGTTCGGTTATATATACTTTATCAAGAGGAGTCTGGCGGTGAGTCAAACGTAAAGTTAAACGTATGACGACCTCCTTTTCCAATACCACATTGTTCTTTGGTGAAGATAGCATAATCGAAATATTCGAAACCTTTCAAGAGCGGTGGAATAACGGAAGTGCAATCCGTGTGCCTAAAGTTCACACGCTATGACGATCTGCTTGCAAACAATTTATATCCGGCGATTGGCAAACTGGGGTGATTGTCCCACTTTTCAAGAAGGGGGACAAAAGAGATTGCTCCAACTACAGGGGCATATCTCTTTTAAGTATCCCCGGGAAAGTCTATGCTAAGGTGTTGGAAGCGCGTTCTAGAGCTATGGTCAAGCCCAGGATGGGGAATGAACAGTGCGGCTTTCGTCCCGGCAGAAGTACAACCGAACTTTGCACTCTAAGAATGTTACTTGAGAAGGCTTGGGAGTATGCCAAGCCCATCTAGTTGTTTTGTAGATTTGGAAAAGTGCCTCGAGGTAAACTCTGGAGTGTCCTGCAGGAGTATGGGATTGATGGTCCTCTTCTGAGGGCCATTCAGTCTCTATACACAAACTGTGGCAGCTGTATTCGGGTAAACGTTACTAAATCAAAACCTTTCACCGTGGGCGTTGGACTTCGCGTCTTGTGTGACTTGTCACCTCTCCTTTTCATTGTATATATGGACTGGATGTTGCAGCGCAGCCGAGGTGAGGAATGTTTCACATTGGGAGAGTTGAGGGTAAGTCATCTTCTTTTTGCTGATGACTTAGTTATCCTTACATTCTCCCAGACGGAACTCCAACGCGCACTCGATAGGTTTGTGGCCGTATGTGCTGATGCTGGAATGAGGGTTACCGTGGACAAATCGGAGGTTATGGTCATTTCCAGAACGCCTGTTCAATGCACTGTGAATGTTAGTTGAGTCCCATTGAAGCAGGTGGAGAAGTTTAAGTATCTCGGGGTCTTTTTCACGAGTGATGGAAGGAGTAATGCTGAGCTTTCCGTGGGATTGGTCAAGCTGGGTCAGTTTTGACACAGATTGGTAGTTCTGTAATCAGAAAGGTCGAGCTTGGTGTCAAAGCCAAGTTAGCGGTTTTCAACTCAGTATTTGTTCTAACTCTCACACCTATGGTCATGAAGTTTGGGTAATGACCGAAAGAATAAGATCGCGAGTGCAAGCTGCTGAGATGAGATTTCTTCGTGCTGTTGTGGGAATTACTCGCCGGGATAGGGTGAGAAACACGGCAGTGCGCGAGGAACTCAACATTGAGCAGCTGCTTCTTCGAACGGAAAGGCCTATGCTTCGGTGGTTTGGTCACGTGGCACGAATGTCCCCATCATCACGACTTCCGAGGCGGGCGTTGAATGCGATTCAACAGTTTATATCCGCTGAACAGTTTATATCCGCTTAACATCAGAGCAGGACACGAGCAAAGGAGGTGTGGGAAGGCTATCTATAAATTCTTGGACGGGCCACTGCAAGAAAGTGTGAAGCTGTAGAGCCTCGCTAACAGAGACGGCGGCGTCATGTATGAAAAAGAAATGGTACCAGCAAAGGTGTTTATGGGATTTGTCAGTCCAAGCAATATGCCCCAAAGTCAAGGCAACAAATTTGGACAAAACAAACAATTCTGATCGATTTGATCGAATACTTTCACGTCCATAGAAATAGTGGGACTTATTGAATTCAAATTTATTTAAAGTTCAAATTCGAATTCATCAGGGTCTGGTGTTACTTAAGTGTGCGTTTATCGCGAATTTAATTTCAACAGTAAATATCTAAATACTTTATAATTACCAATGCGTACATACCTGAAAGAAATGAAAAGCAATTTATTAAAACATATTTAAGACTTGGGTGGTAATTTTATAGCATTTAATAGAATTCAGTATCTGAAGGCGCTGAGATACATATACAAATAACTAAACTCCATTCCGATTGAAATTACGACTTCTTCTGTCTGGGGTGTACCTGAGCATCGACCAACAATTGAAATTACGACTATTCTTGGTAAACTTGACAACTTCAACTACAACTCCAACTCAACTCGTGTACATGCATACAAATTGTGACCTCGGTTGAACTCAAACTAGTTTTAACGCGTATTTTGTATATCCCAATTCCCAATTCTGACCTTGGAACTGTGATTCTGACGTAGAAACAAAAATAAAAACAAAGACAATTATCTTTTACAAGATGTTACGACGAAATGGTAAAGAAACCATAAAAGTGAATAATGCAAAACAACAACAGATCAGAGTACAGTCGTTGGATTTTATTCTAAAACGTGCCGGAATATCTTTGCTTGCCTTGTGAAACGTTATTATTGTCAATCTTACGTTTCCTTTCATCTCTTTCGTTTCAACACACACAACATGCCTGACAACAAAAGAGAAGCGAAAGAGAGTAAAGCAAAACACAGTACTCAAAGACTCGCTGGCGTGACCGAAATTTTTAAAATCTATTGAAACGTTAATTGACCGCGCTTTAGGCTACAAGCCGGTGCGTTGGAAAAAAAATTGTTATTATAAAAAAAAATGTTTATTGTTTTGGTAACAAGTCATTCAATGGTTCAGTAAACTTTACCAAAAGTTCGATGCCATTTTTGGTGGGATTTTCTGCGCACATGTCTTATTTGGTGTGTTCAACTAAAAATGTTGTGCAATTTATCCACAAAAATGATTGGACATTTTTAAAATTACAGAAAATAAAAAAGTGACATGTACACATACACACGAGAAAATATCCTATCTTCAAAAATGTATCTGTTTCAATGATTAGTCCTTCGATGGTCTTGAAGACATTACTGGTCAAAAAAATATGGGTAGCGCGACAGTACAATGTGAACATGTGCATTGTCAGTGACTTGAAACACGTGGAATTCGTGAATTACTAACGTTACTAACGTAATCCTGTCATCCCAGCGTAGGAGTAGATGCACCAACCCACTACGCCATGGCTGCTTTTTAGAACTGATCAGTTTCAACATTCGTCTAAGAGTTTTATTTGCTTCGAAGCTGAAAATACGACACACATCACTTTGAAATTTCGAGTGGTACCACAGAGGTTGAGTACTGAGAGCCTCACTGTATCTGTCAAAACTGTGACGTTCGATGGAGCAGGTTACGGTGGAGGAAAGATGTTTGATTCTCATCTACTACAGAAAAAATAATAATTTAATTATCAGTGTATACGAGAATAACTCGTCGTCCTGATTCTTATTGAAGAAAATGAAATTGTATTTGTGATGTTTTGTATGTGTTGCAAGCAACAACCTGCAGCTGAATTTTGATTATAACGGTCGAGATTTTAGATAAAGAGCAAGGCGAAACAAAATTCGGTCACTTAAAATGTTTGAAGAAAAGTTGTCAAATAAACCGAAACTTACCCAGGAGTTTTTTGAGAGTTAAAAAATAAAAAGAAGAGCACAGTTTCCCCAGATATACAATGCGCATGAATACGGCTAATTATTTCAACTTATGCCAAATAAATTAAACGCTTGTCCACTTCACAGAACCAAGCACTCTTTGTCAGAAAGTATGCAAAACATTTCTGGAATCCACTAATGCGAATCGTAGAGCGTTTACAAATTCAACCTACAACAAACTTGTCATTTATAAGAGCAACAAAAATAAACGTACAGTATGCCAATTACCACCTTTTTTTTTTTTTTGAGAATTCATGCCACCCTACGTCATTCACCCTACTACTTTTTGTTCGAGAAGTATATTTAATGGAGTCTTGGGTCGAAGACACTTGGGAAAACATTATATATGAGGACACATGAAACTAAGATACAGCAAGGGGGAATCCTTCCGTCATGATGTCATACGACATGTGCCGATGCACAGCTTGGCTGTTAAAAAAATAGCTCAGTTGGAGCGGTGTGCCGGAGCTACCTTTCGACCCTCCGGCAAATCACCCTTAGCTGTGCATTGCGGATCTCTGCAGTCTGACCTTCCGTTCTCCGCTACTGGTGGGACCAATGTCTTCCAAAAAAAAAAACATCTAGACCGGTGCTCTATCACCACCTCTGTAGCTCCACCTATGTAGTACCTCCAAAGTACCCAATGAAAGGAGCCAGTACGGATCGCATCCACACCCGCGAGACTGCCGAGCTTTCGAAGGACAGCCTTCTCTGAAAAAGCACAGAGAGCGGCGTTCTGCCTCAGAAATATTAGAACGCCTGAAGGGAATCCCTCCGGAGAAACTCTCGGAACATACAAAAATATCGATGGCCAGGACCACTCAGTGAAACAGTAGCTGTACGAGGAAATTTCCACCTCGGACTCCACGTCCAAGCGAGCCACGTCGACGGAGACGTCGCCCAAACACCCCAAAACACTCATCAAGCCGGGCGCAAGTATGTCAAGCACCGGCGAGCCTAATCGGTCTGACTTATATACTTGAGAAGCTATCCTTCACTGACTATGCGGAGAACATAAACAATTATATAACCGACAATGAAATTAAAATACATCAAATCTGTAAGTCAAAAACATACAAAGTGGTGCCCGAAAATGTACTTGAGGCAACACCACCGCCAAAAATTCAAACAAAAAACCACAGTCCAGGCACTCGAGACAAATTTGCTATGAATTGGCTAAAGAAAATGCAGTATATTTTGATTAAGTTTTAATTCTGCAAAATGCAAGGGTTTTCACTACACACAACGACATTAACATTCCTCAAACCACCTTTCGCTGACTACTCAGAGAATTGTCAAAAGTATTTCCGTCCGGAGTTGGCATACGACTTCACTCGAGAAAAAACAAAAATACATACTTACAAGGCAAGTTATGTAAAGCGTCCATTCGTGGATGTAGAACCATCTGGAGAAGAACACTCAATGAGTTAACAGCGACGACACAACACATGATTCCTCAATCTTGCAAAATTGATTCTGTTCACTTATATGGACGAAAGTAGACTAAAAATTAATGTCAGAGAGCAATTTTGAAAGTTACCCCCATTTTGAGGATAATTTTGGGAGTCAAAAAACACAGTCATGTACTTTTAACGGAACTAAAATACTTCACAGAGTCAAAGCGGAAAAACACGCATGTCAGGTATTGGCAAACCGCATTATATCCCATTAGCAACACTCAATGCTACTAAACATTCCAAGCAGCAGCTTACATTAGCAAAAATCAACACTTCAAATCGTAAATATAAATAAATTGAAGAGATTTTTTTTTCGAATCAATTTTCTGTGACGTTTTCAAACGAATATCACATTCTCCCTCAAATCGCGGTGTGACTCATTGCCTGTGACAAAGATTTCGAAGAAATTCTGATGACTAAGACTCAACATAAATTTAACCTTCATCGCCACACTCAACCAGGCCAACATTTCATATTCACCTACACTCAGTTCGTTCCTATGCCCCACCCCACCCCCACAAAACCACTTGCTAATAATGCACGTAATACGTAATCAAATACAAAAATAACAATAAAGCAACAATTAATTCCACCGTCAATTAATAAAATCTGTGAGAAACAACATTCTTCTAGGTTCATTTATTGCGACAATCTTAGCATCTCTGCCGCAAACCCGACCCGTGTACCCCGGATAAATCATGTGACAGAGAGCTTTTAGAATATCACAACGTTGATTGAAAATGTCACCCGAAATGTAAAAATAAATATAATTTTAATGGAACGCGAACGCTAGAGGATTATAAATATAAAAGGAAATGTATCTATCGACAATCCGATGCGAAGGCATTTACATCAAAATGTATTCCAACATGTGTGACTGGTTTTGAACTTCAGCATGACAAAGTAGGATATTGATACTTGTTCGAAAATGTGATGTGTTTGTAATTAAAATTCATTGCCGCACTTGCCTCAAATGAAGGACTATTTTTCTCGGCATGAGAACTCAATAACTACTATTTTTAGGATGGAAATTTGAAAAAGATAACATTCTCTTCAACGTTCAATGCCATTGTACTTAGATGCAATGACGTAAATGGGGTTTTTCGGGGAATGATAAACGCGTGACTCTGAGCAATAGGAAAATGCATGTATAGTGGCGGCCTGTAAAATGAAGTGGATGAACACAATTGACCAGAGAATCTTGTTTTGGTAGAGATTAGAAATAATCGCAAATTTTTCGGGAAAAAAAGGTGTGTGTTCATCTTTCAACGTCAGTTTCTGAGTTTATATACTCTAACATTAGATTAGAAAAAGTTATTAGAAAATGGAAAGTAGCGGAAGGTATGGATATCATTTATAGATATCACTTCTTCTGATAATGTCTAAGATAAGACTATATACGTCCATATCAAATTTACTTTTTGAACTTAGAGCTTTAAGGACTAACCCTTCGGCAATGCAGAGAAATACCTCACAATGACTGTCAAGGTAAAACTCAAGTGGATAGAGAGAACTTCGGTGCCTCTACAGTCGAAACTCAGGAAGATCTGACGCAGTTTTCCTACCATTCCCAGTTATTGCTTTATGAAGGATGAAGGATTTTACTTGGACCTTATCCGGCAAAGAAATACTTGATATTCTACTAGAAACTCACGTCTTTGGCTGTGCGACTTATTCAATACGCGTCTGTTCACACTTGGGGAAGGATCTCAACTAACGTGGTGTGCGCAATTCTGGCAAACTAAGAAGCACTGTTCTTGTTTTGGATTACTGCAACGTGACATTAGCTCATGATATTAGTATCTTTTTTTTCAAACAGTCTTGCGGTCTTTAGGATCCTTGAGTAGTCTAGCCTGTTCAAATTCCATGTTATCTCTATAGATGTGTTGACAGTGATTTCCCAGCGACTTTGTGAGGTACAAATCGCAAACTGATTAACTAATAACAAAGCCAATGCCAATGTAATAGTTGTCTTTTTTGGGTACTGCCATTGGCATGCGGAAATTGCTTCACACTTTAAATAATGATGTCTGCAAAAGCTGTCTGCCCTTCCCGTCTTTAGCGATCGCGTCTTGGATCCTTTTTCTCTGACGGTCTGACAGATTTAAGCGGCCCTTAAGCAAGTGCCCGGTAAGGACTCCTATTAGCGTGCGCACTTCCTTGCGACTAAAGCTGAGCAGTGCTGTTGATCTCTTTTTACTCAGCTACCGGGCTCGTGCTGTTGAACAAATTTCCGCACCAAGTCATCGGGTTCTGGCTCGGCCCACGGTTTCGTCTTTTTTCTTTACTGAGCTAAGCGGCGGATTCCTTGAGGTTCTCCCAGCTCAGATCCAATCTTCTGAAGACTGTCCGCTTTTTCGTTTCTTTGGAAGCCAGTGTGGCCAGCATAGGGTAACCATGTTCGCCAAGGATATCTCACTGACGCTTTGTCTGCATAGCCTGACCAGCTTCGATGCCAAACTGTCCGATGCTATGGCCTTTATGGCCGCTTGGTATTTTTTTAACTTTAAACTGTAAAAACTGTCAGTTCAGCAGGATATGTTGCGTTCATTATTAACAACTATAAGTGAAATTGTGAACTATTTTCAGACGAAATAAATTCTATACATGCATAATTTCCAAACTAACCACATTTTTAAGTACACGTTAATTGAAATCAAATGCTTTACACATGTTTGTAACAATGATGAAACCTTCAGTGGTGTCGAGAGAAAAATGAGTAATGTTTTCTCATGACGTGAAACCAAATTGACACACGTTGTGACCTTCTCACGACCCATTTTGACGCAGTTCTTTGGAACTGAACTTACTCCTCACCAAAAAATGAAGAGAACAAAACACAAATACTGAGTAAGTTACTTCACATGCTCCACAAAGAGCGCGGTTTTCCTAATTTTCTTTTATGTCTTCCGTCGTTTTCACTTCATGAACACACAGATATAAAGCGTAGAGCTTGTATTAGGGTGAGGTAGTGGGGATATTGCATGCAATATTCACTTAACATCAGTCAACTTTGTCTCCAGAAGTTCAACGTACTTGGGGAAATGTTTAAAATTAGGTACAACAAAAATAGCTGCATGAAACTGCTATTACTCGCTCGATGGGGTTTGTGGAGAATTTAAGGTTTAAGATATTCTTGTGGTTTGTTGCTTTAAAGTGGTATACGAGCATACTAATTTATTACTTTAGTTTCATAGGGTACCTAGGATACAGGCAAAGAATTCTCATTTGGATTCTATCCCACCCGATGTATTCACTAGACTTGGCTCATTCTGATTATTGCTTGTTTCCAACGTGCAGCACAGACTTTCGGAACAATACTTTCATTGTAAAGTAGAAGTGAGTAGAGTAAGCGTGGAGAAAGACAGATTCATAAACAATGACAACGAAAACTTTGTATTGAGTATTGCAGTTGATATCACTTCATTTACCGTCAAATTATCAGGAGAAACATTTGCATTAGGCCATGACGCCCAATATTGAGAGTTGAAACAAACAATACACAAGTCAGCGATGATTCACCACGTATTATATATTTCATTAGATCGATCATTTATTTTGGCTTTGTTAATCTGCATTTAAATTGTACCTAATTGATATACTCGTTTTTAATAATTAGCAAACATATTTATTTTTATTAAATTAGTTCCAGAAAATGTGGTCATAGTCAAATAAAGTGCATCAACCAAAATTAAGGAATTTTATTTTTTCAGCTTTCTTGTCTATGCTCGACTTTATTTAATTCCTATTAATAAATTAAGTTTTATGACATTAGACACAACGAAATACACAATGAGAAAAGCAAAATGTGATTGCGGTATTTCGAGCCGCTGGAAAACACACAAATGCCAATTCTGTGGCTCTGGGGGAATCCAGAGTCTAACTTCTACAGCAACTACTCGAGTTGTGCGTACTATTGTTCTATAACGATTGGAAGGGACTTACAATTTTATTTCGACTCCGAACGGGCACAACGCCACGGTGAGCTTTGTACACATACAAGACAATTCTTGGTCCCAATTGGGCTATCTCCCTGACATAGGATCTCCCAGCCTGGCTGGATAGGCAGAATCCAGAGGTTTCCGTTCATCTGCAAGGCAAGGGGACCTAACCCCACGTCGAGTCGTCAGTCGTCATCGGTTATGAGTCCAATAGGAGGCAAATCCCTTGTCGCTCTAGACAAGCCTTCAATTAAATCTGCATCATTGACAAGCAAGCAAGAAGAATGAAAAGCCCTACGACGACTTGGAGAGGAGGATACAACCTGATTTTACGTCGTGGCTGACCCAACTCTTGCTTAAAACTACTACCTGATGTTGAAATGAGAGACAATGTCAAAATTGTCTTAAATTAGTCTTCAATGCTGATACTAAAATAAATAACTTGTACCAGCATTGCTTGAGGATTGGCAAGCAAGTAGCAATGGTTTTCTTTTCGGTGGCTAGTAAAATCGGACAACGAACGGAACGACTTCAAAAAATCCGAAGTGTTGCTTCGGCATTACTTAACACATAATGTTTCCTGGAACTCGACCTCATTTTGCTGGTCTATAGCTTGGCTGAGAAACAGTTCTTTAGTAAGACACTTACCATCTCCCACAGTAGCCCTTCCAGACTCTTCACATATTAAAATTAACCCTGGTTTTTAAATGAGTACACTTATATAAGCTACTACATACACTTACGCATCTACACGCAATGGTATTAAGAAAAGGAAATAAACAATTACAAAAATAGCCATCAAAACTGCCAGTCGCGCCACCCAGCAACGATTGCAAGGACAGCTAAAATAATTTCTCATCACAATACAGCAACACGAGAAAAAGTGAATGTATAAACATCAGGTGTGAAAATCGATATCTCTGAATGACAGATTCAAAAAGTCATTCCACCGTACAAAAACGAAGAACGAAACAAAAAAGTGTGTCCTTCACTTTTTAAATGTTCTTCTGACGTTTCTTTTTGCGGTTTCCACCATCATTCAGGTTCCCTTCCCTCATACAAATTCGTGTACACATGTGTGTTTAGTGTGCGCCGAAGGACAATAAGAGTTTGGGTTGAGAGTAAAAATTACTTCTTTTTTTATTTATTCCAGTCAAAGCATCCGCTTTACCGTGATGTCAAGTGAAAAGCGGAATTAACATGTTTAAAACATGCTTAAATCTCACCTTTTTCTGGCGATGTTGATGGAAAATTTCATTTTCTCCATGCTGCAGATGAAGGGTGTTCAAAATAAAAGTATCCCATTTACTGTGGGAAGAAAAAAGCCACGCGCTTGGTCACCCGAAAATAATTCTAATTAGCCACCCAATAGCGAGCTAATGGCCAATTAAGGAACCCGTGGACAACCCGTCTAAGCACACTGCCAACAGTCAGGTTCCTTGGAACCTGATTTTTAACCTTAAATTGGTAAATTGGTAAATTGGTCCTTTTGATGATGGGTTCCTTTATGCATTGGAATTAAGCTATAGAACAGAATAGAATTTTGAATCAAGTTTCTTTATGTGTTATCGAAGATGCAATATTTGAGTCGGTAAATGTAGTAGAGTCAACACATGTATATTTTAACAACAGACAATAGTGGTACTCATTTTTCGATTCTCAAACCTTGTGAATGCCTTCTTTCCTTGGCGTTATTCTTTCATCCACGATGACTTCATCTGACGACCAAACATGCGATCTATCTGCCAGGTAAGTGCGACAACTGGGATTAGATGAGACTCTCGAACTGCATCACAAGTGGGAGCGTAAATACATAAGGGATTCCTTGAGGTTATCCCAGCTCAGATCCAATCTTCTGAAGACTGTCCGCTTTTTCGTTTCTTTGGAAGCCAGTGTGGCCAGCATAGGGTAACCATGTTCGCCAAGGATATCTCACTGACGCTTTGTCTGCATAACCTGACCAGTTTCGATGCCAAACTGTCCGATGCTATGGCCTTTATAACCGCTTGGCATTTTTTTAACTTTAAACTGCAAAACTGTCAGTTCAGCAGGATATGTTGCGTTCATTATTAACAACTATAAGTGAAATTGTGAACAACGAAATAAATTCTAGGCATGCATAATTTCCAAACTAACCACACTTTTAAGTGCACGTTAATTATTCTTTCATCCACGATGACTTCATCTGACGACCAAACATGCGATCTATCTTCCAGGTAAGTGCGACAACTGGGATTAGATGAGACTCTCGAACTGCATCACAAGTGGGAGAAATTGTATGCACAACAGGAGTGGGAGCTCAAAGCATTGGCATCATCTTCTTAAACATCATTATTTGCCACTATTTGAATTAGTTGATTTACAGTGTACAAGTGTATAGTCAGGTCAGTGGAGTGAATGCTTATGTCGCCGACAGCTCCTTTAGACGAACAGGCAGTCTTAAGTGGACAGCAGTTTCAAGACCGTACTTCTGAGTTGACATTTATTTTATGATTCTTTAACCATATTATATGTAACCGTTTTCATATAATGTTTGTCACCGATTTAGTAATAAAGTCGCAAGTTTATTGACAAACTCAAATTGAACGAAACAACGAAACTAAACAAATACAAATGATAGATTATGTCTAACAATGAAGTTTTAAGGAATATTTTCATAAATCATCACAACGTCTTCCGTATAGTCGGTACATTTACACAAACGTCTTCTACGTCGTCTATGCTTCGGCTTTTTAAACCCACTATCTCCACTTCTGATTACTTTCGTCTAGTCTATTAACAGAAACATTTCAAAATTAATTTGTAAAGAGTGGAGACCAAAGCACCGAGAAGAATATGCAAAGCTAACTAGTCCAAAAAATTACCACTGCCACACAGTTTCTGGGAAGCGTACATGTGTAAAATGATTTTGAATCATAAAAGCTTCTACGGAATCCCATTTCCTCAGCGTGAATGTCTCCACATCAGCTCCACAGCCTTCATTCTTAAAAAATATATGCTCTAATTTTGAATAAGCAGTACATGAATACATATATTATTTATTTTAAACCTTCGTGACGTGCCACATACATATGGAACATTAGTAAAACATACTTTGGATAAAGCCCTCGCCACCTACTTGTATAACTACTTGTTCCTCAAAAACACAAACGATGTGCTCTAATTTTGAATAAAGTTTAAAATAAAAATTGTCTAGTGCCAAGATAAATTAATCTTTTCTCTCGACTGCCACTTGTTCATGGTGCGCTCTGCTCAGATATAATTTAATTTCACAAAACCAAAATGAGAACAAAATAAAACTATTTCCTGGATCAGTGCATTGCGTTAAGTAAGTCAACCTCACCTGCTTGTGATGTTCACAAGATTTATATACATACATTCACACTACGTATCGATATTATGTCAGCACGAGTAAGCATCTAACAGGAAAGTATATCCACCGCATAACATTTGGGGAAATGTAGACCTGTTGCCAACAACAGTTTATTTCGTATTCGACATTGCATAATTCTTGATGGCAACTTCAGATAGTTTTACAGAAATAAAAATCATTTCGTTTTGTATTTTTAGTTTAGATACTTTGATATGTATATACAATCAGCTGAATATTCTTCTTTTACACAGGATTACAGTGGTTTCTCATCAACTGCTGATGCTTTCTTTTTATTTCCGAATTTGAATTGATCGCGTGATGACAACTTATGCAATGAAGGAAGGGAGACAATTTAGACACAAGTAGATGATAGAAATGTCTCCGCAGAGGAGGACTATGTACACAGACTAAGGCTGGCATGTACACTTATTCAGTCTTCCTTTAGATGTGCACTCATATCCTCGTAATTGGCAAGATTATTGTAGGACCACTGCTATTAGTTCGTGTTAAATTTACCTCTGAAGTCTAGTTTCATCGATTTGGTAAAAAGGTAAATTCTTCCTAACAAAATCTGATTGAAAATGTTGATCAGTGAGTAATGAATTTGTCGCCTTGTACCTTTAATTCTTGCACGTTGACTCTATTCAAAGACTGCCAATAGTTTGAAAAGTTTACATTAACTCTGAACAGAGGCTAATTTATGCAATTGACAATAAGTAGAAAGGAAAACAGGGAACAAAAACAAGATCGAACATGTTTTCACGGATGGTGACTGCGATAGTCGAAATTAAGAGCTGATGTTCTGAACAAAGCATGGGCGATCAACTTTAACATCTACAACAGCTGTCGTTCAGACAAACGCCACAATTTGTCAAACAAGTCAAATAAGTGGACCGATAATGCATGCTAATTGATCTATAATTTAAAAAAAAAAAAAAAGACAATGAGTATGTACCTTTACCACCACCATTTGAATATTTCCCATTGACCATTTCCCAGTCACTAGACGCTGAAATGGACTGCAAATAGCACATAGCAGCCGCTGACATTTTCATTATTCCAACCTGTATATCCTCACTTCGGTCACAAATCAGTTCCTAAACAACTCACAACCACCTTCACACGCGGCACAGATTTTTATATAAAAAAAAAAATAAACAAAAATTGAAACCAAAACGCTTCCACCAATATCTTCTCAGACTTGTTTGTCGTAAAATAAATTTTCAAAAATTTCACACCACAATCTAAGAGATAATCTTAACAAAAATTACGCGTCTATCATTCCAATGCAGGGTCCCAACAAGGACTGCAATTCCGATTTTCAGAAATATCCGCGAAATAAAACTGTTCCGAACCTCCCAAATGCACACAATGCGAGTGCAAAAACGACACAACGGCGAACTTTAAAAAGATAAATAAAATCACAACCAAGAAGTATAAGAAGAAGAAGAAGAAGTAACAAGGAATAAACCAAAACAAAAATAAATTGTTGCTGCGTTAAAAAGTTGAACGAAGAAAAAAGAACAGTAGTATATTTATGTCCCATTGTTACAGTGCGCATGTGCTGATGGCTGAAACATAAGGATGTATCCGTCCCGTCTTTTATTTTTAGATTCTAGAATTTAGATTTGTTTGATGTTTTTGTTTCAGTCGTTGGACAGTTGGCGAACAATTCTGGTAGAAATAAGTAATATTTTTTTTTAGTTTTTGCACGCCGAAAAGATTATCTGTGTTACCGACTGAAACATCCAGACGTCACACAAAAGGAGGTTGACAAACTCCAAAATAAACACATTTAATGTTTCCTCTGCGAAGCACAATGAAAGCAATGACAATCTTTCTGGCAGACCGTAATTCATATTTACTGCCGGTGACAAATATGCATGCATACACAACACAATCGGTGGTAAACTAAATAAAAGGTGAACAAACTGAGGGGGAACTCTGTGCTTTAAATCATCATGAACTCCTACCTAAATTGTTTTATCTTTCGAATGCATTAAAAATGGACACGATGAGCTCTTTACCGGGAAAAACTTTGATTCATTTGATTCAATAGATTTTGGAGAGTTGTAGACAAAATTTTTGGGGCATTTTTGTCGGTGGAACGACGCTGATGGGTTTGGCAGAGAGGCGGAGATAAATTTCGTGATTTTCGGGTAGGAGAATCTCTCGGCGGTGACGTACGTAATGTTGCGTCAAAAGACATTCTCGGCGGCGTCGTCAAACATTGAGAAAAAAAATACTAAAATATATTTCAGACTCTTCCCGGTAATTCAGAATGACAACAAGGCATTTCTAAAGCAGAATAGCAAGGCCGTATATTCGCCGCTCTTCAAATCTTTTCGAAATAGCAAAAAAGAAAGGGATGACGAATCCATTCCATACCGCACAACTATTGGAATATTCATCGAACTTTTAGCTTTATATATCAAAACAGACCTAGTTGGTGTTGGATACCCTCCCAAAGAATCACTGGATTCTCCACATCAGAACATCAAGTTCATGGGGATGTAGTTCTTCGAATGAATCCTAAACCGTAACAACCCGTAATTGCGACCAAACGCTTCCTGTTTAGATATTTTTTCCGCTGGGTGATGCCTGACGACATTCTTGTTCTCTACCAGTCTGTTCTTCCAAGGACGACCCGCATTCGTAGTGTTAGGCCGTAAATAATCATTTCGTCAGAAGCTAACTCCGACTTTGCTATGGACTTAACCTTGTCGTTGCTTATGGTCCCTGTGAATAATTTTAGTTTTAAAACTAGATAGGGAAAGGATCGAAGTTCACTAGTGATCTTGTGTCAGGGAATATCGTATATGAATCTTGATCGAACTGTAGCTGTAGCTTAGGTATAAATTCTAGAAAGAAGCAAAGGGTACTCTGAAAAATGATGCCATGAAAACGAGAATACCAAACATTAGGCGTCCCGTTTGAAATCCCAAGCAACCAACTTTTCCATCTACTCCTAAATTTTCCTTTCTACGTTTGAAATAATACAAGGGTGTATGATTAAATTTGATTTGGCGGATGCACAAAGCCGTCGAACGGCTCATCCTCACATAGGGAACCCTAGTTTGGTGGGCGAATTAAAAGAAAACGTATAGTCAAATTAAACTCCGTAAAATACAAAAAAAACGACATAACTACCATGCTACATTGATCTTTATATCCAAAAGAAAGTCTCTAGCAAAAAGTATCGGCTGTGGAGCTTAAGATCAAATTCAAATTGTACCAAACTGCGGTTACCTATAATATTGTTTGCAAACTGTATCGATGTACTCTTCCCACCATGCTCAGAAGTGGGCAGGGCAAATAAGCGTCCTCTCAGACGTAAACGTGTATACTGACGGCTAAATGATGAAATGGGGAGTCAATATTCATACACCGATAGATTCTGAGTATATCTGTAGATATTTACAGTACAGCGTTACAATGATATTTTAAATATTCCACGAATAACGTCGATCAGTAGGTACGCGAGACTAGCCGAGAGAAGATCATGCAGAAAGACTATGCATTCTTCCTACCCCAGCTGTAACGTTACTGCACAAATAAAAATCATGCACTTCCAAGAGGCGCCGACAAAGCTTACCTCGATTCCTTTGACGAGATCTCTTGGAAAGACCATCAAGGAACTAGTTTGTTTCGTTAACTTAACGAGATGAATCTATAGGTAGATATTGTGGTAATATTCCATTACATCAGGTATCAAAATTACACATAACGCCAGAGTCGCGCATGTACAAAATTAGATTAGACAATTAGCTGTCAAATTGTATTGTTTGTCTCCAACTAACAAATACTTTCACAATTGGAGCAACAATTGAATGAATAAAGACAAATATTGGAAGTAATAAGATTGACGACTTTATTTGACGGACATTCGCTTGGTTTTGGCTCACGACCAAATTTGCAATTGTAAAATTTCATCCCGATGAATTCATAACAGCACAAACTATGGAAGAACACGATGAAACTAAGTGTTTTTTTTTTCCTGTTGAAACCCTTAAAATAAAAAAAGAATAAATCCTCGAACACACGTAGAAACAAAGACTATTCATACATTTTTTTTCTTGTTTCTTTCAATGAAGTTTAAAATATTTTGTATGTAAGCCAAAAGTTCGATGTGACGAAATAGCCGAATTCAAAAATAAATCCACTATCGATTAGGAAGAATCTATTTTCGTCGTGCTCTAAGATGTCAGGCTGTTCGGATAACGTAGACATAGCATTTGAGAAAACGTCCCATTAAAGAACATGACATGTGCGGAAATCAGATATTTCCAGCTAGAGTTTAGATTTTTGGAGCGGAGCCTACCAAAAATAGTCAACGCTAATTAAATTTAATCAATGGGTATAGTGTGCCCTTATTTCAACATCATTCTGCTTATGTGTACATATTTTTAGAACTGTATTCAAACACTTAAATAAATGGATGAGTGCAAATTAATGCAGGTGAACTGGTGACGACAGTGGAGTGTTCAAGATTTAGCTAATTTTGGTCAGCGCTATAAACAAATAGTTAAAATAATTGGTGATTTCATTTTGGCTTTTGTAATCTGATGCAGTACTGAACCGGCTGATCTTTAAATGAACAAGGCTCGTTTCATTTACAATCGACGTTATTTGGCATGACTGGTGAAAGTAGTACATGTTCATGCAGTTCAAGGTCAGAAATTATCATCGCCTCTTTCAATGAAATACGTCAAACCAAACTGTTATCCAAGACTGTATGTTTTGTATAAGGTTTACCATTTTTAACAAAATTCAACTCACTCAAGAATTGACACAGCCAACTGACCACGTAATGATGGAACATACGGCGATTGGGTGAATATTTGGTGTTTTAGCAGTCAAGATCGTGAGATTTAACTACATAAGGTATGTAATTTGGTGCCCTGTCAGCTCTAAACCGATGCTCACCTAGACCAACGAATTGAGTCCACTGTACCCTTGTTTGGTATGTTTTACCACAGTGAGACATACTTTAGTCCTAAAACCACCCAGATCCACATATGAAGCTTAGGAGATTATTCAGTTCGACACCGCTTAACAGCAGATGTTGCCGTTGCTCCAATACTCAGATCAAGCCATCGAGTTCTGCTTCTATACAGGGTTTCGTCATCTAGTTGTTTCCTTACTGATCTGGTCGGTGTATGCGCGTACAGGATTGCTAGAGATTTTCCCTGGTCCGATCCCTTTTTCACCATGCTGTCCGAATTATTTGAATTAAGCTATTGTCGACGGTTTGGTATTGCGAATGTCAATCGGAGTCGATATTTGTAATGTTGACAGCAGTTTTCTAGCGATTCCAAATTTGTGATCTTTTGAACTCACGATTTGTTTTGTTACGCACACACGTGAACGTTTACATTCTACCGGTGAGACGCACATCTTCGTTCACATCTCTCTCTCTAACTTATGGGATTTCACACGCTGTCTGTCTCTAATATTCGTCTGCTTCTCACGTCTATGCAATCCAATTCGTGACGAGCACGTTTTTACTTCACAATAACAAGATTGTCAGTCGACTGGGTTACACACTATCAAAAGTGATATCAAGCGATAAATTTGTCGACTATCGATTTGATCGATATCGACACTCGTAATAAGAGCCAAATATTCGTCAAGTTATTGCTAAGTTGTTTAATAGGCAAACAAAATTGTATTTAAAAACTGCCACAAACCCTTCAAGAGTTCTCGTACATCGCATTAATAATGACAATTTTCATATATATTAAAATAAAAATCGGTTCGAAGTACATATAAATCATAAGTGTGTTTTAAAGGCTAATTTTTTAAAAGCTATAGAAAAGTTTTTAAAAAAAATAACACATAAAATTCAGGAAAATGCATGAAATCTTTATTTGAATCGATAGTACGGTCCATATAAGTTAATGTTTGAAGATTATTTCATGCAAATGTTGACCTTGACTGCGCCTCAGTCCAATTTTGGCATACTCTTTCCAACATTTCGGCGGGTATCTCACGAATAAATGCTTCAATGTTGTCTTCCAATGCGTCAATTGAAGCGGGCTTGTCTGTATAAACATGAACTTTAACATAGCCCCACAAAAAATAGTCTAAAGGCGTTAAATCGCACGATCTAGGCGGCCAATTGACCGGTCCCGAACGTGAAATAAAATGTTCACCGAACTCGCCTCTCAATAAGTCCATTGTTGCGCGTGCTGTGTGGCATGTGGCACCTTTTTGTTGAAACCACATGTCATCCAAGTCATTTTGGGCAAAAAAAAGTTGGATATCATCTCACGGTAGCGCTCACTATTCACAGTTACGTTACGATTCGCATCATCTTTGAAGAAGTACGGTCCAATGATGCCACCAGCCCATAAACCGCACCAAACTGTGACTTTTTCTGGATGCATTGGTAGCTCTTGCAATGCTTCTGGCTGATATTCACTCCAAAATCGACAATTCTGCTTATTTACGTACCCATTGAGCCAAAAATGAGCTTCGTCATAAAATGGAAGACGCGCACCAAACTGAAGATGTTTGACAGTGAAACAAAACACGAAACGTGCGTCAGCTGTTTAAACCAGTTTTGCCAAAAAGATAATAGCTAAAAAATCACCCTTTATTTAAAATGAATTTCTGAACCCAAAATAAAAAATGACCAAGATTGTCTCCCTTTTGAAATGATTTTTCGCTCGCCATAAATATCTGCCACCGGTACTGCCACGCAGTACAAATTCGTTTAGATTGACGTTAAAGTGATGATGAGAGAACTGACACAGTTTTAACATTTCTCGTCACAGGGCATCATTGATTAACGTGTACCCTATATTCGAGCGTCTACAACGTCTCACATTTGATTACTCATACTGAAAATATATGAATGAACTGCGTAATTCAATCGGAACTTATTGTCGTCGCTCATAACAAATCAACAGAAAGAAAAAAAACAGTGTATGGCCATGTACCGGACACATGAAAGGCCAACGATAACAGCGCCCATGCCCAGTCTGAAGTACAATTGTGATGCGCAGAAGTTTCAACAGTTTTTGACTGTGTAGAGCAGCGCGCGCGAACGGTGACGATCACGATAAAAACAAACATTCAATTTCATTGACAACCAACTGTAAGCAGTGAAACTTATTGGAGTCAGTCGGCAACAACGAGATGTGAACGAATCGACAAGCCAGACGCGTGTTCGCGTATAACGCAGTTTATATACATTCCAGATAAAGGCAAGAATTTCGCAAATCTTTAAGTAAATACAGAAAAAAAATCCTTGTCTGCTAATCGCGTATTTTAGAATAGCCACTTTAGTCACGTGAATGAACTTTGGATGGAGTATTTTAAGGCTTGTCTTGTGTATCTAGGCGGTGGAACTTTATGTAACGCTTTAATTTGAATTAGTTGTGAACTGGGAAAAAGCGTGCAATCGAAGCAGTTATAGAAAGTTAATTATATTCTTGTATGTTTATTTGGTGCTCGCCAGACAGATTGACTAAATACATAGACGGAGTGTTGGACGAGAAACCTTATGCCCATTTCACAATGCTGCCTTGGTGTCTCGACTACGTGTTGGTTAGGATATTTGCTTCTTTGAAGGATTAGTATGTCACCATCATCTGTTTTTTTTCTTTGGCGCCCAATGAATATGTCCAATTAACACAATAAAATGTCAAAAGATGCCGGAATGTTTCAGCATGTTGAATGCATTTTGGTGAGAGAGTACTTCGGTTACGTGAGATTACTTTGCTTTCGCCGCTCTCATATTTGTCTTACAAGTCAAAGGCGTAGCAAGGCGCAGTGAATGGCATGGATCTATTGTATTGTGTAGTGCGAAAAATGAGGCGACCCATCAACGCAGCATTGTGAAATGAGCATTAATGAAACACAGGCTCTAGCCAGAATCTGAGCCAGGAAAGAACTGTAGTCGAATCTTCACAGACGGATCCAAGACCAATGAAGGATCTGGCGCTGGCGCCTTCATGAAGGGCGACGAACTGGGATTTGTCTCGTTTCTGTATTACGGATGGGACTTCTAAATTCCTGCCGGTAAGTGCATAATGTGTGGTTTCAGTAAGACTAACTCCGTCTGAACATATTCATTGGAATGTTTTTTTAAGTCCAATGCCGACACATCAAAGAAGCCCACGCTTTGGAGGAGAATAATGTTCACATTCCGCCAGTTATTTACAACAAAAGTTCGTAAGTGTCACCAAAGTTTATACTTTCTGTTCAAAAGTCTGTTCCCACTTTCTGCACCAACATTTGAAGTGCCTTACAGGGTGAAGCAGAAACGCAGAAAAAAGTACATTAAAACAGGAAACGTCAGAAACATGTGTGCTTCCTATTTGGGAATTGTGAAATAGGAAAATGTATAAATTAAATAACAACTAATAAAACTATCTGTTGCTGATGCGCTGAATACTATTTTGATTGGACAATCGGATGATTTCCATCAACAGAAAATCAATAATAAAATAACTTGACATACGCCACAATTGACAGCAATAAGCATATCAGGAAATTGTATCGTATTAAATTCACATCATGGAAATATTATATATTTAGTTTTTATATTTTTACATTTAGAACATTTTATGATCTTCTACAGAAGTATACTAGGAACATTATGAAGCCTTTTTTGTAGCAAGCGTATTCTTTAACAGCAAAAAGCATTGAGTCAGCAGTGTTCTGACTTATTATGCCGTTTTGTTTGAATGCCTGTCGCCCTGCCTGTCACAGAAAATCTATCTCAGGCAAATAACAGATGATTACACTGAAATGCAGATCGAAACCTTCAACCTAGTCTTCGATTTTAAGTCAGCATATGACAGCATGCATAGAGCAGAGATCAGCTACACCAAACATAGAGTCTGGTTTTGACACTTCTGCGGAACTGGTTAGTTTATGTGTATGATGCGAATGGCGATGGGATTAATTAAGCTTCTGATTGTTTGGCTGGAGTTGGAATTCATCCGTAAATTGGAGGTTTTCCATACCTAAATTCAACATTTCGGTTAGTTTCAACATTTCAGCCCAAATGTTCAGCATTTCGCCATACATTTTCTAGCATTTCGAATTGTTGGATTTTAGCGAAATGTTAAATTTCCTCGCTACATTTGGAAGTTTGTCAAATCGAACAAACCTCTTTTCAAGCTCAACACATCATTTAATGGCTTTTCAGCCCGCTGAAATAAACAAAAAACTGGTGTCAGCAAAACAATCATTCATTTCAAATGACAATCAATTCAATCAGTAATCAATTCTGACACTAGCTTTCATTTGAAATGTTGGAACTCACAATTGGATTTCGAATTTTGTTTCCGAAATGTTGAATTTGCGTGCGGTGTAAACGTACTATAACCCATGTCACACAACAAGGGTGGATTACGGAAAAGCAAATGAAGGTTTTTATTTTTCTTCTACAAAGACCGTTCGCTGCATAAACGTCAATTCATTAGAACAAATGTGTACGAAATTTGATTTGTATCCTCTAAAAGCTACTCTAAAATACAGCAATAAATCGAAAGCACTCCGGATAAGCCAAAAAAAATCAATTACAGAATGAAAAAATTGTTTGCAATTATTTTACTATCACCCGCAAGACTTTGAAAGTTCAACCCGCGCCCGGTCAATGATAGCATCGATCCTCGATATTCATTAAATTAATCACAGCCAATATTTAAGAAGTGAAAGCTAAACTAATTTGCGTAGACTATATGTTAGGAAGGCGAAATAACAGAAGTATTTCGGAAAATCTCTTGACTTGTGGACTATTAAACCACGGTATCATGTTCGTATTGATGGAAACATTTTTTTCTGCCCGTCTTTCTACTCCAGTTGCTAATTCGTAAGCAGAAAGAAATTAAAAGCAAAACAACTCAAGACAAAACAAAACAACAAAGAAAGGCGGAACGAAAAACAAAGAAAGCTAGACACTCAATGCAGACGACAACGGCGGCGCCGCCACCGCCTCCATCACCGACATCACCACCACCGCACTTGTGTCTCTTTCTTCTCTCACGTCTCTTGCCGGTGATTTCATTTTCACAAACATTAAGATGAACGACACCGGGGAAAACGAGCCGGCAAAAAGGTGCTTCATCACGTGTGTGCTCGACAATAAGGAAGTTGAAATTGCAATATGAAACGGCGACGATGTTTGACCGCAGCACCCAGTAGTGGTGTCGATAACAATGGAACATATACTATGTTTTAATGTAAGTATAGACTGTTTGTTGTATTCATATACATCAAATCTATACATATGTATATGTAAGAACGGCCCACAGGGTGAGCATGAGGCATTGACAAACATTTGATAAACTTCCGCCATTAAGTCGGTGGTTAGTTAACGAAAAATGTGTCTCAGAACATAATTCATTAATCTATGGTTTAAGTATTATGTTGATTCTATGGTAACAATCTTATACTTCATTGCTATTAATACTTATTAAGGCAGTTCACGAAATAATGCCGATCTGATATGGTGTTTTATAGGTTTGATTTTGAGGTCCCACAAAACTTTTAAAAGCTTTTCTGACCTTCACTCGGTTGCGGAATATCTCCTGTCATCTCCAAACCACGAAAAAGATGATAATCTGAGGAAGAACCATGATGAGGCAGGTTAGGTTTGGGAGAACTTCAATAACCCATCGTATTGTGACCATATCCGTTTTGGGATGAATAGCGATTTTGGCAAGCGTGAAAACGTCGTATGATGAAATGCCCAACCTTACTGAATATTTTTAGAGCTAGATGTCAATAGTAACTTCGACAGCAGTAGGTAAGCTTAGTTTAGACCGACTGCTGATTGGAAGCAGTCACACTTAGACCAGAGTAGGACTGTTGTGTTACCACGCGGATCTGATTGTTCCTATTCCGCATACCAGTTGCTGCTTTTGATAAAGCGATGAAGATGACTGATACTCATGCTACTTAGATCCGTAGTAGGTAGGCGTCTATGTGTCATTTTCTACGGGAGCAGTTAGCACTGAAGTTGTGCATAGAAGATGTGCAATAGTATCGTCCTACTCTTCGCTTCTGTAGAAATTGTGGACCTAATCTGGAGGTAAGTGTTGTCGCACAGTGCCCGGTTATGGCGCCGATGATGGCTCTGAGGTTGTCTGTACTCATTATTCTGACGATAGGCCACAGCTGTTTTGTAATAAAGCACCCAGTGCCGCTAGACCATCTACGATTTGTGTGAGTAAGCATTTCAAGCTTCAGTAGATGATGGGCATAGATGTTAGGTCTCCATACGGAATGAGTTTGGAGCTAGTACCTTTTCTAGCGAGTTAATCCGCTTCACAATTCTCTGGAATGTCAGTGTCGCGACACCCACATAAGTTTGATGCTAAAATACTTCGCCATCTCGTTGAGAGATATGCGGCAATTCAGGGAAGTCTTTGAGTTAAGACTGACTGCGCTCACAGATTTGATCGCTTGCTGGCTGTCAGAACAGATGACGATATCTGTGCTTGATAATACATTGTTTAATTTTTTAGCAGGGACAGAGCTTCCTTTGTCGCTATAGTCTGCCTGAAAAACGCTACAGTTGAATGTTTAAAAAGTAATAAATTCGCAGAGGATCGTCCAGCGTCTGGTGTTCAGACTTTCAGTATGATTTGGAAAGTTTCATGAGGTCAGTGATTTCAGGTAAGGATCTATATCTGCCAAGGCTAATAGAATGTCCGGAACAGAATTCTTTCCACTTAACTTAAACAGCGATTTCAGTACTATCGCCGTGCTGGCTGCAGCCTGTATGCTGAGAAAGTCTATCGGCAGGCGATTAAGGAGTATGTTCAGGGCCTCGGAGGACTCCACCGAAACATACACCAACCGTACCACCCTCTCCAGCGGTTTGCAATTGCAATTGATGTTTCTTGACAGCTGTAATTCGTAATTCGAAAAACTATCGTTGATATCTGCTCACCTTTTGTTTATTTTTTACATTTGAAACAAAGGTATTTTTTTCGCAATATCATTGAAATATAAAATACATAGAAATTCAAATACATTGCCACCCAGCGAAATGCAGAACAAAGAAGTTCTTAGAAGGAAAAAAAAACACATTCTAACTGCTGTCCCATATTCCCCCAGTCAGTCATCTTGTGACGTTAGGAATGACTCAACAGCCTTTTCACAAGTCATTCCGTACTGGAAATGTTCATAAATCATTACTGAATCATCGCTACATATTACTGTCAAATTGTTCGGCTATCTACAGAAAGCAAATAAATCGCCACTACTTCGATGACAACTTACTTACTAACATTGAAGTAGCGTCAACTTAGTCAATTATCGTTAAGAAGCTAGTGAACATAGTCAAACAGAGTTGTTGGTTATCGCCGAATTTGCTTTGCGACGGTCGTGGGGCAACTTCAAATAGATGTCTATTTTTAGATCGAATGACATATATTACGATCTAACTTCTGATTGCTATATTTACGACGGAGACATTTGACGGCTTATGAAAAAGCAATCAAATTTTCAATTTAAGAGATCGCTTCAGAGGCGACAGCAAATTGTAATTAAATATGAGCACCATTTTTAAGCGCGAAATTATATTGTTTGTTATTGTGGCAGGCACTACCATTGCGATCTTGGATACTCGATAAAATCCAGCAGCTTCCAACATACTGAAAATAAGTTCACAAATGTTTGCTCACCCCCACCTTAAGGATGTCACCTTAAGAACAAAAAATCATTGTTCATACGTACCTGAAATGGAAATAAAAATATTTGTTTAAAACTTGTTTTAATATCCTATAATAATATCCTATTGAAATGGAAAATAAACATCCAAAATATTTCTTATTCGAAAATACCGGCAATGTCCGGCAGTAACATCAAATGCGAATGGAGTTAAAATATTGACAAACACAAACAACAACCCACACATTTCACAATGTTTGTAGGAAGGAATACTTTCAAGTACTTTACGTAGAACATCAATCTATTTGCCTGTTAACTGACCCTAGCCCACCCAACAAAACCCAAAAAGAAGCATCCCACACAACCACTCGACATTTCAACTTGTCCCTCCTTAAATACCCATACAGACTGAAAAACTAATCAACCTAATGATAAGGAAAATAAAATGCCAAGCACACTAGAAAATTAATTTTTATTCGAGTGAAAAGCAAATAAAAGCCAGTGCTTTACTCCTGCTGCACATTTTCCTATTCATGGTGGGTAAAGAAGGACGATTCTGTGATGTTCTGTGGAATGTCCAAATCACAGGCGTGTTTAACAGAAAATGTTGCTTTGATCTTTTATGTGCGCTTGATTATTCAGTTAATGTATCTACAGTTGTAGTGTGCGAAATAATTTTAGAAATAGGAATCAAAACTATTTGCCGAATACTGAAAATTTCTAGCCTTCTTTATCAAATTGTTTTTCCAACGTGCTTTAATTTGTCGGAGAATGATTTTCGAATAATGCTTTTAATTTAAAGATTAAACTTTATCGGTGTTAAAACACAACCATGTTTAATATCATAAATTTACTTGATGGATTGGTTTTAAAGGTAGTCCAGTCCATTGAATATCCTCGAAATTAGTCAAATCGATCTGTTCCCTGACCACTGTATGCCATTTAAGATCTCCGTGGTAATGGTGCAATAAGTGCTCGTTAAGTGACGAACATATGTATCCAAGGGGTTTGAAAAGTTTCCGAATTCAAGGACGCTCACGTTAATAATTTACAGTTCGCCGTCGAGGGTGAGGGAGAAATCACAGCTGACGGCCAAATATCAAAACAAAACGTTTTACCCCAGAATTAAACATTTGTCGGCAAAGGACTGTAGTAAACTCGGTAATAACTATATTACCATTATTTTAATTTATTAAATTTAATAACCAAGCAACAATCTCAATCAAACAAGCTGCCCGAATTTTGACCGAAGACTTACTATAAAACAGCACTAACTAAAGGGTGATTTTTTAGCTATTATCTTTTTGGCAACACTGGTTTAAACAGCTGTGTTCTGTTTCACTGTCAAACATCTTCAGTTTGGTCTATTTAACCATGAATCGTCTTACAAACGAACAACGCTTGCAAATTATTGAATTCTCTTGGACTCTTGGGCTCTTGGAAAGTTGGCCGAAGATCCACTTTACAGAAAAATTGTGTTCAGCGACGAAGCTCATTTTTGGCTCAATGGGTACGTAAATAAGCAGAATTGTCGATTTTGGAGTGAATATCAGCCAGAAGCATTGTAAGAGTTACCAATGCATCCAGAAAAAGTCACAGTTTGGTGCGGTTTATGGGCTGGTGGCATCATTGGACCGTACTTCTTCAAAGATGATGCGAATCGTAACGTAACTGTGAATGGTGAGCGCTACCGTGAGATGATATCCAAAATGCAAGCTAGACTTGCATGACATGTGGTTTCAACAAGAGGGTGCCACATGCCACACAGCACGCGCAACAATGGACTTATTGAGGGACGAGTTCAGTGAACATTTTATTTCACGTTCTGGACCGGTCAATTGGCCGCCTAGATCGTGCGATTTAACGCCTTTAGACTATTTTTTGTGGGGCTATGTTAAAGCTCATGCTTATACAGACAAGCCCGCTTCAATTGACGCATTGGAAGACAACATTGAAGCATTTATTCGTGAGATACCGGCCGAAATGTTGGAAAGAGTATGCCAAAATTGGACTAAGCGGATGGACCATTTGAGGTGCATTTTTCTGAATTTTATGTTTTTTTTTGAAAAACTTTCCTATAGCTTTTAAAAAATCACCCTTTAAAAACAAACAAAACCTTGAATACAACATAAGTATACAAAAACAAACAAAAGTAAGTGGCTAGAAACTTTTTGACCACTCGTTAATTAGAGATGCTCCAAGTCTAGTTATCAAAATTAGGTTATTTATCAAATTTGTTGATGAACTAATTTTACATATATTCTAGATCTCCCTTATTTTAGTTCTTGTCCCAAACCGTAGTCTCGATTAATAATCGTTTCGTGCCGGTACACAACTGGTTGGCGGCGGAAAATAAAATTCCAGAAGCAACAGCAACTTCTCGACGACGTGAAAGTTGCGGAAGAGTGCATCTCATCAATGGGGATTTTTCTCTTTCATTCTTCTTGCTTAAATAAATCAATCCACAAAACGATGCCCCCTCCATGTGGATTTCAATTATTTTTTGGATTTATTTGTCAAACTGACTATGGATGCGATTATTTTGTGAATGAACAACAACATCCAATCCCACTCTTATGTTAAATAGACATTATGAAACGTATACATTAAATGATTAAAGGATGTTCAGTTTTGAAGTATACTCATGCACACATAATCTTTTACCAAAAGGACTGTGTTCATGCGACCGAATTCAAATAAAATCAAAAGAAATCTCAACCAATTACACACTCATGCCAGAAAGGTTAAATTAATCTTCATAATATGTGTAGTGCGTGATTTGCACTTTGACTGGGAATAATTGAAGTTAGTTACACAAAAAAAAAACCACTTGACGTAACGTTTTTCACACAATTTTGAAATTCACATTAAGTGACCCTAATCAACAAAGCTCACCGACCGCCTTAGTGCAATTCAGAGTTATTTTTATTTTTGTTAATTCATATCCGAAGGAAGTATGTGTGTCATCAATTCTCTATTGAGGTGACATTGTTCTTTATTTTGTATTAAATAAAAGTGTACAAAAAATTATTGCATTGTCCTACATTGACGTGATTAACTGTCAAAGAATCCTTCGAATTCGTAGGTAGAGACAATCACCTATGAAGTCGCATGAATCTACAATAGTTGATTTTTGATACGCAAATAAATACAAGACAGGCTTCGAAATCTGGTCAGGCTAATATTGCCCAGAAATGAAATGGGCTGTCACAAGAGAGTTATTGCGAAACAGAATGAAAATGATACCTGCAGACCTAAACGATTATTGGCTCTGTCTCGCAGATGGATGTGCTAGACAGACAAGGTGTGAAATTGTATGTCAAGGTCATTTTGGATGGACGGGAATGTTCGCCTTACAGATCGCATTAATTTTGTCAGATACACATGTCGCCAGATTTGACTTTTATGTGAATATCATAGACGATGAGCGTATTTGTAGTAGCGACTAGCGATTACAACAGATACAATATGACACGAAAATAAATTTAATGGCATTAGGTGAATAAATGAGGCCATTCAATATATGTATATATTTTTTTTCTTAATTTTTAGTTATTTGTAGACAGTTTAGACTAAATTAGGCAACAACCTCACGACTTGAATCAATTTAGGACGATACATTTTTGTTTTATTTTCAACACACTCCGATTAACAACTTAAATAAATCAGCTTAGCTTCCAAAAATATAGGCTAATCTAATCCGTGACCCAGATTTAGCTGCCCTATTTCAATCACATACCTCAAACCCAACTGTCATCCGAGGCCGTATATAAAGGGAATTTCATTAAGCGGTTCCTATCTTTAAATTTAAATAAAACAAATTGTGTGTGAGATATCATCGACAATTTTTATTCGTTCGAAAGAGACTGAATAAATGACTGCCAATTTGACAGATGAAGATTCAACAATATGGCCGCCATCAACTGTAAGAGTTCGCAAGTCCGTATTGGAAGACCCTTTGCATACACATATGTACATGTACATTTAGTTTGAGTGGTATCATTTTTAGAGCATACAAAAACACAAGGTTCACAAGTGTTAACTCTCACGATCGGCTTTTCATCTCATAGTTTATCTCAAATAAGCAATTTTATTACCAACTATGAAAAAACTATATATTTAAACTCTAATCGTGACAACATAAAATCAATTTCGTTGCAAAGATCATTGAATGTGTTTATGCACCTGGTAATGGCATTAGGTTCATTGCAACCATAGTTGATTCTATGCCTTTTATCAAAGTGTAAGTTTAAGATCTTTGGGGAGCATATATAATAATATAATATAATATTCCACGGACAAACATGGCCGAAGTTGCCTTGCGCCTGAAACTTAAGGTTTGCAAGCCAATTGTTTTCCTTCTTTCGTCATAGTTAGGGAGCTCTTCAAAGAAATACAATATTCGGAAAGCATATCTCGTGAAATTCTCTGAACTTTTTCGAGTCTAAGTTTTTGTGTATCATATTGCGAATCCCAAATGATGGGTGAATATCCTAACGGTCTAAAGGTCTAAATAATGAACTGTATATGGAATTTCGACTAGATATACATTGTTTCAAAAATTGTTTTATTGTGCAATATGGATAGTGCAGCCGATTGGCTTCTTTGCAAATATCGTACAACTTATCCATCATCGAAATGCACGCCCTACTACAAAAGTATGGCTTCCGTTGGAGAATGTGCTCAAAAAGACTCCAATCTATTGATTTTAAGGCGAGCTCAGAATTGGGACTATGAATGTGAATATCATACGGCATATTTTGCATTTGTACTTGCATCTACGTCCTTTAATTCACTCATGATTTGAAGCCAGCTGACCACTTTCTACATACTCTTTCGAAAATATAAAAAGTATAACCGTCACCGTTAAATCTCGTTACTAGTCCAATGTGTACCGATTTGTTTTGTCCTAAACCACATCACCCAATCCCACCTACAAAAAGGCGATCCGGCAAGACTGAGGCACATCCTGGAGACCAGCGAGTTTCAAATCGATACACACCACCTTTGCATCGATTTTAAAGCCGCATTTGTCGCAAGGAACTATTCTAAGCTATGTTTGAATTCGGGATTCCGGAAAAAATTTATCGGTTGTGTCGCAGTACGCTAACACAGACACAATGCACAGTGAAGTTCGGCTCAAGGATTTCCGAGCTGTTCGAAACCTGTACCGGATTTAAACAAGGAGATGTGCTGTAGTGGAATATCTTCAATTTGGTAGAGGAGAAAATAGTGGTGCGGGCAGCTGTAAGCACGGAAGGCATTATCTTCTACAAGTCAGTCCAACAGCATATGACATAGACGCATTCCCAAATTGCTACACTGGCAACACGAACAGGCGAAACGAGCTAGTCTTAGGGTCAATGAGGATGAGACGAAATATATGCTGTCGACCAAGAAACGTTTCGCAACACACCAGCTGGGGCAAAACATAACAATCGACAGCTGCAATTCTGGGGCAGTGAAGGAGCTCGTCTACTTCGGGCCAAACACAAACTTCACGAATGACATATTGGTGGAGAGCCGACGTAGAATCGCCCGTGGCAACCGATGCTACTTCGGTTTGTCGAAACAACTGGGCCCAAAACTCCTAAGGACAAAAATCATGCACACAACACATCCTGTACAAAACCCTTATTTTCCAAGCCCTGCAATATGGAGCCGAAAGTTGGACGTTTATCAAAACAGCAGAGCTCATTCTTCTGCAAAGATGGTGAAGAAGACACAACTGCGAACTCTGTAAGCTGTACAAAGATGTGGACGTAGTCCGTAAGACAAAAATCAACCAACTCCACTGCATCGGTGTGATCTGATCACTATCTGACGTATCACGTACATCAAAAAAACGGAATTACTTTTCAGTTTTAGAGGAACCACATCATTTCTTCGATCAGTAATAAATTTTCTTAAATACCCCATAACTCACGTGAAACAAATTAAAAATGGCTCAGGGTTAAAAATAACATCCTTCCCTTCTTCAAAACTTTAATTCTTAATCAATGTGAATTAATACTTTTGGACAGCAGAAATTTAATCATCAATCAAAAATCAAAATATTTATTTTTTTGTTAAATAAAAATTCAACTTAACCTAACACGCCACACTAAAGTTAGAATGCTATTCACAATTCCAGATTAACAAACAGACAAACATCGCGCCTCTCATTTGGCGCCTTCAATGCTCACTATCTGTGTTTACCTATTATATTGTTCCGACTTCCAACCATGCCATTGGTGTAATGTGACGCGTAGTTGAGTAGTTAGGTGGCACAATAGTTCCTTGACTTTTGCTCAAACCTTCCTCTAAAAGGCACATGATTTATTGGAAATGTAAACAAAAACATTGCAGCACAGTCCAAACAACAACAACAACAGCAAACTGCCGCTGTACTTAATGTCCGCAAATTATCGCTCCGGTGAAACCTAATGATAGCGTGCCTTGACTGATGGTTGGCAGTAGAGTGATGCCAATGGCGTGGTAGAAAAAAAACATTGTATTATTGTATGACAATACATTCATATTTATATGCTTATGCCTGCATAATACATACAGATGCCCATTTCTCCTGTTCCTAATCAAAAAAACAACAACAAATAAAAACATTTTGGTTGTGTGATAAAAAAATTGATAAATACACACACAAATAGAAATTCGCACATTACATGTGTGTTCATAACCGTTAGACAATCATGTGCCGCCCCAATTGGTGTTCAAATTTCGGAATTCTTGAAATTATTTGCTCACGGTGTAAAGGGGGTAAGAAGTCTGCCTGTCCAAGTGTGTTTGCGCTGATGAATGATTGTGTCTTGAAAATGGGGGGATTCCTTGAATTTAGCTTTTTTCCTATTTGTTAATATGTACATATATGTACATATATAAATATGTTTGTACGTAGATACGTATGTATTTGCGCTTTGCTTTCGCAACGCGCACGTGAACACTGAACACTGCCCGGTAACGACAGCGGTGAATTGGGAAAAGCTTATATTTTTTTTCATGGAATGACGGAATAACAAATGACGACTGCAGTTTGCTACTCTTCTGCGCAGTTTGCTTGCGTTGTCTGATACTGATTTACTAGTTGTTCGGGGTGCTAATGTAATTGTTGACATTATGAATGGAAAATATTCTACCGCGCAATTTTTGTTCTTTGAATGCTCATTTAGTGGTGTAATTGGTAACACAGGAAATGAGCGACACTTTTTATAGAAACGCTAAGCAAGTGCAGCAGATACATCAATCGGAATAATGTTCACAGAAATGTCAAGCAAATGGTTGATTGCTATACAAAAGATAAAGGACGGCATGTACATAGTATGTGGGAATGCGATGTACAACGGCTACTACTAGCCTACTAGATAGCTTCTGCAGTAACCACTTTTGATGTGCACGCATTATTCTCCCACGGGTGGGGTTCGCCGACTGCAAACGACGAAGTTTAAGGAGCTATTCCAGATAGGTATACTCCCTTAGCATTTTCGGTGACTTGGGAGAGGGAACTAAACCTAGACACTTAGCGTAGGAGTCGACGCGACTATCCGCTGACACTACGGAAAAGCTGAGAACAAGAAGAGCTAGAGAACAAGAAGAAGGGCTGTGGATACACGCATACATATGACAACACAATATGAAACTTTTGTTATTATTAAAAAGTATTCACATCGGGTGCATTTTCTATCCTCGATAAAAGTTCTAGGTTCTTCCAAGCACGCGGATCATGATTCGGGCAAATATTATACCATTTTTCATTCTTATTAATGGGAATCAAGTCACACAAATTTAACCCCGGAAAAATGTATCTTCGACTTCCAATTTTCTGAGACAAAGCATTGAAAACCATCCACGTTTATGATGGCGCACACAAGAACATCTTGGTGGTTCTATCTAGAAACAGCTGTCGTGATACGGTTCGTAATGGCTAAAGACATTCTTTAGTTAAAGCCCCACAAGAAACGAAGACCTTCTCGACAAGATCGACTATCAACAAAAACTAATGACGATAACAAGGTAACATGCTAAGGATTGAACAAAACAACTTTAACCGCAATCGTAATGTTGGGCTTTCTGATCGAAGTGTCCTAACAGCAATTCCCTTCAACTATGAAAAATCAAAGCCTTACCGATACATTTGCTTTTCTTAATTTTTGGTTGTGGAATAATTTTCCAATTGTGTTGAATTCGGGTTCTGAGTGCAATATCCTAATTAATTCACAATTTTGGCAAGGATCCCAAGACCAAATCACATCTGTTCAGGCAATAAACAAGCTGTCAGCGCTAACACTTGTATTCCCGTCAAACTCAGAACAATTGAACATTTTAGCCTTGAACTACAAAAATGTTTCAAAAGCGGTATTTCGAACCAAAATGCCTTTGGACAATCTTTGTTGTCTCTAAAAGTACATAGTTTCATCAATTAGTAAGTTGTTTCTTATAAAATTGCGTGCATATTTGACTATATTCGGGCGAAATTGTTATTCATACAAATGACGGTTTCAGATGTCATTTGCATTTTTTATTCTTACCAAACATCTCCAGGATCTAACTCTAAAGTTTGAAAAAGATTCGCATACTTGCACGCAACGACCACGGCAGGGCGAGAGTTGTTTAGTCAGGCAAGGACAAAACGCAATTATTTTTTTTGATTGGCATCATCAGATATATTCAATGGTAATTTTTATAATATAAAAACGGCCATGCGATACTTTGATCTACACTAGAATTCAGTGGTAAACAGCTGTTTTATAACGATAATTAAAGTTTCGTGAAGAAATATTCGCGAAAAACTTACGTTGCACTTCGGAATGCTGTACAGCAGACATGAACTTGAAAACTTGCATTGTATTTGATGTTCGTACTCTATTAAATGGGATTGACGTTTTGCCTGGCTTCAATTCTATTTATAAGAAAAAAAAAAAACACATTTTCTCTCTTCCATTTTGTCTATCTGCGATTTTATGTGAAGTATCAAAGAGAAGTGAGTTCATTTCGTTTCCGACAGTCGACATTTTACTCTTCGTCTCCCCCACGTACTGGCATTTACGTAATTTTCTTTGACATTTCCTGGTTTTTCTTGTTTCCTGTTTTAATCAATTGCTCTACCATTTGTCGTCTTTGAAATTAACAATAAATACGTACATATACATGAATTATGTTGGGTATCGATTTAAAATTTATTTTAAAACCTACTACAAATAAATCTGTGGGCCGATGAAGCCATAGTTAATGTTGTTGCCAACTTCATTGGCATATGTTTGTTCTTTGTGGGCAAGAATTTATTTTTTTGAGATAAACATTTAAGCAATCTGAGATGAGAGATTGGTAATTGGAATACAAGTCGATGCGGAGGTAATTAATTATTCTTCGATGTCAAATCAGAGATTTGATTTAACAATATTTGCAACAGTAGGTTTCCTTTTCAATCCAACTATTCAGCCTGGTCTGTGAAACTGAGACAGATAAATGACACTTCATCGGTAATGCAATGTTTTTAGGCTCTGAAAAATAGCAGACACTACGAGCCAAACCTCTGTGGCCCAGACTGGGCTCTTAACGCTCCACATTAAGTGACATGATAAGGTTGTTAAGTATAAGAACAATAAAATGGGACGAGTTGTGTCGGACACAAGACACAATCTTGATGACTAGAATCAGTGTGCCCAAGACCGTCAATGATGGAGGGCAGTTATAGCTCAGGCTCAGACCATCTATGTATCGCAGAAGTACTTCCGAGCTTTGATAGTTGATAGCGGCATATTGTTGAAACTACATCTGTCAAATTGGCTGTCGTTTACTCAGTCTGTTTTGCCAAATCACCATGGACGGGCATGACGTTGCACAACACATCACCATGAATGGCTAACGCTATAGGTTGATGATTAACAACTTCTTTTGACCTGAATTGGATGATATAGAACCAACGACACGGTATGTGCTACACAGGACACGCCACATTGGCAATTCTGCACCACCGATTCGAGGGCATGGTCATCTCACGTTAAGCTTATGTGAACTGGACACCGACTTTAGACTTTTTCTTGTGGGGTTTTCTGAAGTTGCGGGTCCACAACGCGAAAGCCACAACGGCCCTCAAAGCCAACATCGGTCAAATCCACCCAGAATCATGGAAAGTTGGACCAGAGAAGCTGCGGCGGACATTCGAATGATGTTACATTCCATACATTATGGGCTCGATATGCCTTTCAAACGAATAAATAATTTCGATTAAATCTCAAACACATGGTATTATTTAGATTTGAAAATATGAAGCGTTTTATGAAAAACCCTTTATAAGTAAGTACTTGACTGAGAAGCTAGGCCCTGGCCCTGTACGGGCTGTAGCGCCATCCATAGTATTATTATTATTATTATTACTTGACGACATTGCCATCTAAAGCATCACCAATTCACCGGCCACTGAGCGATCCGATTTCGCTAGAGAGTGTTAGAGCTTGATGAGTTTGTTAGATCTACTTCACTTACGATCGAAACTTAAGAACGAAACACAAACTTTCGTCAATATAAATGCAGTGCAGTAAGTTGTTATTAAACAAAGGCACAAAATCAAGTACTTATTATTCATCCGGAATTTGTTGCATTTTGATTTCTATGGCTCGCGTTGGTTTTTTATCGGTCTAGGCTAAACATCCTGATTCTATTATATATATATATATTTGGTCAATTTGGTATGCAGTTAATTTGTTGCCCAACAATGGACTTTTGATATTCTCATATACATGACGTACTATATACACTCACTTCAATTGAATTTGCGTAGGAAAAAAAATGAAAATAATCTCCCAGACAAAAATTTAAATGTACTTTGTTCCTCCATTAAAAATCTGCGCAGAATTTATGTGTGTTTGTCATCAACACATCTTCAACTAAAGTATTTCTTTAATAACAAAGCCGTCGACATTTGATCTATATTCGTCAGCTGGTGCACGATTTTGTGTTGCTGTGTGTATTTTTATTTTTTTTAACTATATCTATTGTTTTTGATGGAAACAAAAAATGATTCGAGACCCTATCTCACCAACAACCAGATGTGGCCTTATCAGTACCCTTTCTAGTCGTTATAATTGGTCAACAACTGGTTTGGAACAGAATTTGATGGATTTATCTTAGATAAAAAATGATTATCCTATTTTTTTTCTAATTCGATCCGTTTCTGGGACACATTTCCATTCTCGGAATGTCATGGATGGGGCATTTAATGTTAGGTATTTCCCCTCGAATATTACGTGCAAGCTATGCTAAAAGTCTGACGGCGACAGCAGTCAATGCGGCAAACACCATGGCACTTAATCTCATGTTCCACTTTTCCTCATATCACACACCCACATAGCCGAGCGACAGGCTATTGTGGCTAAAAAACTTCACAGGTACAACTTCATATTCATGTCATCGGTGATGTAATTAAAGCGGAGACTGGTTTATTTATACGCCGACAGAGCACTGAATACCAAGAACGTAACTATGCTCCCATATTTCTCAGTTGGCGCGTCGGAGGTGACGCTGCTCTTTCAGACACCTCCGTTTTACTCTTGTCCCCACTCCTCACTCATTAGCCATAACCACGCGAAGCTATTTATAATTCCAGATTGCTGCAGGGTGGTAGTGGAAGATGAACGTCATTGCCTACTTAATCATTGCCCAGGCCGTCAACATAGGCCAATGCATCCACCATAGCAGCCGACCAGTGGAGTGTTCAATCATCACATGAACACCGAGAGATCGGGCGACAACGAACTAGGAAGTGCCGACAGTGGGATGAGACGTTCGCTTGCGACTCGAATAAAACCAACGCACATCAGTGAGCAAATCAAACGCAACGCGTAACAAAATCAAAACAAAGAGCCAGCTAAAATGGGCCTGCGTCGCATTAGCTCGGTCTTGCTCCCCCGAACTCTGTTCGCGTTCGTTGTGCGTCGTACGTCTGTGCCCGTTTGTGCACCCAACTGGGAAATCGAGATGTCACACAACCCAAAGAATAAACACGTACATATGCATATGTGTGCGTACAGTATCTTTGCAAATGTTAGGCTTCACGTATAACCGGAGTCGATGTATTAATGGAAGTCTCGCAATCTTAATTAATAATAAATCGCATCAAATGTGAACACAGATTCACGTGACTTTTTTAGCTTTAGCGTGGTCTCATAACGACGCGGTGTGGATGGCCCTCAAAGGCTGTTTTTTTATATTTTTTTTAGTACGTCTATGAGCTTGGGTTTTAATTCTTCTGTTATTCACTCAAACTCCGGGAATTGTGCATATAAACTGTATATTGACATGTACTAAATGCGGGAGTTCTGTATAGTCAGGTTGTAAGAAGTGGAACTGGAAAGTAGACTATTTTCGACGCAAGAAGTTATATATTTTAAAGCATCTTTACACAGACTGGAAATGAATGAGAAATCCTCGAATACTTACTTAACTCCATTTTTAGGGCAGCGGCGCATGGGGTCTGAACCATGTTGACTTTCGTCCGCGATCACTTTCAGGATAACTCATTGCCAACACAGCCAAACAGATCAAAGATCCGATTTGACGTTAATATGGTGTAATTATCAAGTACATAGGTGGTAGTCTGATATTGATTGACCAAACGATTTCGCGACACATTAAATTTTTGATAAAACAGAACAATGTTTATCACGCTGACAATAAGAACATTTTATGAGAGATTTGTGAAGTGATTTTATCCGCATTGGATGAAGGACGTAAAAGATTGTACGTTGTTCTAATGACCGACACAAGAGAAATACAATTGATTCGGTTGCGCAAAAAATGCCATAATTTGCTGATAGTAATTTATTCGAATATCGGCCATAAATGTGCTTTCGGGAACTTTCAAAAAATTCCACGACATTTCCATACGTTCGTAGGTAGCGATTGTGTTTACTTCCAACCATAAGTGAAGCAGAAAGAAGCCTTCGTCAGAAGCGTCAGAGTTGTAGAAGTCGTGATCAGGTCACTAAACTTGTACACAGTGTCAACATTCTATGCTCTCGAGTCAACATTCTATATATTCAGTTATTACGATTTATGGAAGAGCACATGTTTTGGAAGATGTAATAGCAATGTCAGTCAGTATGTTCCACGATCATCAGCAAATGAGGAAAATACTCCGTAAACAGTATAATATGCGGGGAGCATGGCGTGCTTCACTCGACAATCCACTTCTGTGCGGATCTTTTGTGTATTCCACCCATCTCTCTTCAACTAAAGAGAGAACGAGTGGCTCCAATAGTCATATGTGACGACATTGATGTAATCGAGCATTATGTTCTCCTACATTATTCATATCCGCACAGTTTCAGTGATTTTTAGTAGACCGTTTAATAAACAGTGATTCACTTCCAAAAAACTGGCAGATTAATGGTGTTCTCTTATACAGATGCATTACTCCTTTGTGAACTTCTAGCTTAGAGTAAATGTTCGTGTAAAATTTAAAGCAAATCTTCAGTGATGGGAACCCTATTCTGATCATGGCAAAGTCTTAGCATATTATAATTTGTATTGTGTACTTTCACTAGCAATAAACAAATATGCCTACATTTTGTAAATGTATACACAATGATAAGTCATCAGTGAATAAATTAAACAAATGACAGTATACAAACCATACTGACAATTAAAAGAAAATATTGACTAAAACCAATGAATTTGATAAAGGGTGCTTTTAAGAAATTTTTCAGCCGGCCTACAGCGATGGTCGCCTCTGCAAACCAATTGTTGATATTTGCAGCTATGATTTTTATTATGTGGCCTGTGCATCCACAAAATGCAAGTCTGCACATTAAAATTTGAACAGTCGTGTGCGCAGCCGCCTTAACTTTTTTTAATGCATACAAAATGTAATACAGTGCAATCTCGCTTTTCGCAACTTCGCTCGATATTTGCAACCAACGTTTTAGAGTTTACGCATGTAAGTTTATTTGTTTTTTTATTATAAAATATGTATTCAGTATATTTTATTCATACATTAAATAGTGTAATGCGTAAGCTTTTTTAAAGTGTTTTAAATATCTGTTCGATTATTGTAACTTATCGATTTTTGCAACAGGTTATGTTTTCATTAGTTGCAAAAATCGAAACTACACTGTCGTTTGTTACGTAATTGAAAAAAATAAATGATTTCTGCAAAAACTTTGAATAAATATTTTTGTATATTACTTACATTTTTGCTTTGTTTTATCCATAGCGGCACCGCTTGTATCATCCAGTCTATACATATAAAATCCGTTTTATATTACCCCTTCGACACGAAAATGTATTTATTGAATAAAAAGATTTATGCAATCTTTTTAACTGTTGTTAATTGAAGGCTGATTTTCACCCGTTTATTTATTTGTATTCTAGCACTGGTATTGATTAATACTTTTCTCCTAAAGTATATCTGTATAACCTGTACGATCTTACAAATGTTTAATTTTGTATTCTTTCTCACTTATTTCCCTTTATAAATCTTCCGAAAGATTTTTTTGTGAAATACGAAACAGCGAAACTTCAATACAAATTACGATAACTGGGGAATAGAACAATCATGAATCCCTTTCTTATTCTTTGTATTTTTTTCTCTACACAATAACGACAATTATTGCTGGTGATTGGCAAATGCAGCGTGAATTGGCCAAGACAAAAACCGTGATGAACAGGAAGAACAAATTTGAATGCAGCCGCCTTTGGGCAAACAAATTCACAGTAAATGACTAAACAAATTTGATTGAGCCAAAGTTCTTTTGAAATCTTTCACATTAAGAAATAGACACACGAAACTACGATGCCGATACATTTTACGTAATTAATTACGAATACGAATCAAATATTCGATTGATATATTTTTCTCTTGAATTTAATTTTTTTTTCTTTTTATATTTTGCTTTTTTTCTTTTTCATTTATGCCCAATATTTACGGAAAACGGAAATGCAATTATAATTATTCATATAAACCACTGAGTTTAACACAATTCAATTGCAACACACTTTGTAACAAAACACACAAAGAGTGCTCACTTTACTTTAACTGATGACTGAAATTACGATTCGTTGAAATGTGGGTAAATGATGTCAATCTGAAAGTAAACAAACAATATCAATTAATTGTTAGAATACACATTATTCTCTAAATGCATTAGCAGTGATTGCAGTCGCAACTTGCAACCTACCACAAATGTAATTGCATATAAATTGCAATGTCAATGATGAAAAGAAATGTAACAAACCAAAACGGTTACTAATCGTCGAATATGGAGATAAACTAATACTCAAACAGCAAAAGTGAAAACAAAAAAGTTTCGGAACGATTTTCGCTTTACCACAAATATTCCTTGTAATCCTATCAGTAGAAGAAAATTCAAATTTCAAAATTCAACCCTGTTATTATGATTAATAAATTTGTCCACGCCACCATCGCCCTACTATCAGTAGCTCTTCAATTTATCATACAACAGAGTGCAACTGGAATTACATCAAATATAGGCCAATTGATAGTTTTTGAGTGTTCCATTGACGTAAGCATTTTGTAGTTGCATTCGATGACGAACCTGAATGTATACAAAATTGTGATAAGGATTAATCTAAGCGTATTTTTGCAGTGCAAACAGAAAACAAAAAATACACCTAAACAACCTGCCAACAGTTGTTCCCGCCTAAACTGCGTATTAATAAGGTTCGAAGAAAACAATTGTATAAAAATGTGGTATAATCATATTGTATATGTCGCACCAACGGTCTATACAATATGAAACGTAGTAAAGTTCAATCCATGTACACAAACAGAACAAAAAAAAAGGGAAACGTTCCACCACACAAACGTATGCAGCAAAAAAAAGGCCTTATAACAAATTGCTTCGTTTACACAAATAAACAAAAAACCACGCAGACATGTCAGACATGTTGTTATCAGAATAATTTTGCAAATGATTTTGGTGGCATTGACACTATTGCATTGTTTAGATGAGTTTCCTTTTAATTCTTTCTTTTTTTCTCGATTCAATTGCGTGTGTGAAAAATGCGCGACAAGAAACAAAACTGTACACTGTATTGGTATCAAATATCACAGGTTAAAGGTAAACTAATGCTAATTCCCAATGCACACAAACAATTGCTATAATTTATACATACGATAACGATATGACACTTGTTTACAATAGATTCGAAAAGCGATTCAAAGGAAACAATGTCCACTGCGCAGCATTGCACAGAGACTGGAAAACAATGACTGACGAAGAAAGTAAGAGAACTGCCAATACACTGCGTATGAGTAAAAAAAATGTGGGTTTCCTAGCAATTTTTGATTAGTGCGAAAGACATTACTTTGTACTTAGTCGCAGTGACTTTATACACAATAGTCTATTCTGAGGCAGTGTAGGAACCTTACGATCTTTGGTACTGTTTGTGTTAATTGGATCTGAAGGAGAGGATTGAACCACGAACTTTATGGGCTGTACAGCGACATGAGCCTAGTCAGATATCCACGGATCCTACGCATAAGGTGACTGGGCCATGTAGAGCGCATGGAGAAGTCATCGACTCCGAAACCGCGGGACAAGGCAATACAGGACGACCGCGGATAAAGTGGGGAAGTATCACAACCAATTTGGCGTGCGAAACTGGTGATCGCGATAGCTGAAGAGATTTATTGTTTAAAGCTCAGGTCCACCCCGGACTGTAGCACCTCAAGAAGTGTAGTAAACTAGAATTTTTTTTTTGATTAGATTCTATCTTCCTATTTTTTTAATTTTCATTTATAAACATAATTATTGAGGTACAAATTCTACCCCATCTCTCAGCCCCTCAGACTTCAAACTAAACAATGAATGCAATGCGGAGGGACCTGCTGTAAAGGGATGCATGCACAGCATAAACCTAGCTCTATAAATCTACATAGGCATGTACGCGATGAGACTGGCAGCGCGTCGGAAAAAGTCGAAAAAATCGGACGGAAGATGGAAGAATCTGCCAGAGGTAGGTCGTGGTCGTATAATCTGAATCTTCAGCAACTGAACTCATATAAAAGGTGATTTTTTAGCTATTATCTTTTTGGCAACACTGGTTTAAACAGCTGTGTTCTGTTTCACTGTCAAACATCTTCAGTTTGGTCTATAATTTAACCATGAATCGTCTTACAAACGAACAACGCTTGCAAATTATTGAATTTTATTATCAAAATGCGGCTCTTGGAAAGTTGGCCGAAGATCCACTTATTTACCGAAAAATTGTGTTTAGCGACGAAGCTCATCTTTGGCTCAATGGGTACGTTTTTTGGCAGAATTGTCGATTTTGGAGTTAATATCAGCCAGAAGCATTGCAAGAGCTATCATTGCATCCAGAAAAAGTCACAGTTTGGTGCGGTTTATGGGCTGGTGGCATCATTGGACCGTACTTCTTCAAAGATGATGCGAATCGTAACGTAACTGTGAATGGTGAGCGCTACTGTGAGATGATATCCAACTTTTTTTTGCCAAAAATGCAAGAGCTTGACTTGGATGACATGTGGTTTCAACAAGAGGGTGCCACATGCCACACAGCACGCTCAACAATGGGCTTATTGAGGAACGAGTTCGGTGAACATTTTATTTCACGTTCGGGACCGGTCAATTGGCCGCCTAGATCGTGCGATTTAACGCCTTTAGACTATTTTTTGTGGGGCTATGTTAAAGCTCATGTTTATACAGACAAGCCCGCTTCAATTGACGCATTGGAAGACAGCATAGAAGCATTTATTCGTGAGATACCGGCCGAAATGTTGGAAAGAGTATGCCAAAATTGGACTAAGCGGATGGACCATTTGTCAACCAATCTTCAAACATTAAATTATATGGACCGTACTATCGATTCAAATAAAGATTTCATGCATTTTTCTGAATTTTATGTGCTTTTCTTTAAAAACTTTCCTATAGCTTTTAAAAAATCACCCTTTATTAGGCAGAGATACAGTTTGAAGGGATGACTGAAGTACGCTGCTTAAATATATAAACATGAACGCATCCAATTGACCGAACGTTTTGTGTATGCATAGTTAGCAGAGTTATTGATGTTCATTCGATACAAATGTCAGTAGCTTACGAGGTCATTAAGAGTACTCCTATTTTATACGAAACAAAGATCTCCATGGAAAATTTAAGAGCGCCAATTTTATAATGTTTTAATGCTGCGAAAAAAATTCTTGCGCATTCTGTTGCTATGGAAATGATAATATTGGCTCGGGGAGACCATGAAGCGGTGCTTCTACTGTTATGAAGCTTCGTTTTTTTTTTCAGGCGCACCAAAATTGTTTTTAGACCCTTGCCAAACTCAAGAATATCTAGAACAGTCAAACTGTCAAGCATGTCCAGAATGCTACGTGTTTTCTCAGACTTGACTCGTTTTGACTCATTTAGGTTTATGTCGTCATATTAATATTCCAGCTTTTCTTGACAGTTGAATACTTTCAAAACTAGCTTAACGAATATTGTGCGCCGAAACCATTCATGAATATATCCGATAAATGGGACAATACTATAGATAATGGTGGGGAACATTTTGATGTTTACCATTTCTAACAAGGTAGCTTACTGAATTTCATAAAAAACAAAAGTACGCTGACTTTCATGTTGTGCTCACATGCTGTGCACCTAATAGATGATCAGGTTGTCATACAAATAAACTACAATCTCTTACGTACTTGGTGTATCAAAATTGCAATTGAATTCAAATAGTAAAGAAAAAGTAATGGAATCATTGCTGAGAAGATTTCTGTAAACGAACTGCACTATACCTGCGAAACTATGACTGGACAATATTCAATTCCTACCGACACAGAATGCATACGCCAGAGGCTGGATTCCGCAAGTGTGAGTTTTTCGGTTCACTGTAAACGACTTGTTCCCATCTCACGAGCACGATGAACCCAATTGATGGAATTTCCTTCACTCTATTCTTGGCTGTATAAAAACTATGTACACGGTGAAAATGTCACTCTTGCGGAATTGAGTCTCAGGTTCGACGTCACATTTATTAAATGCATGCAAAAAAAAAATAATGCTGGAGTGCCAGAAATTATGATGTTCCAGTTCGTGGTAAAAAATATAATATTGTCTATATGTGCAATAAAAATGACTAGAAATTTACGGCTGAAGAGAAATTGAGTTTATTAGTGCAGTTGAATTGCTAAGCATAAGAATATATGGTAAGACTTTGATTCAAGGTGTTGGTCTAAAAAGACGCAGACGCTGCACTAGTGATTTAAACAAAATCTTGCAAAACTTCAATCCACGATATCCATAAATGCTAACTTAAAACTGAACTGAGTCGAGGGACAACGTAAAAAATGGACAATGGCTCTATAAGAATGGACATCTGAATGAACTGTTTAGACATGCTGAATTTTACGGTGTAAAAAGCACAAAGGATATTGTGTTCATTCATTGAGTTATTTCGGCAACAATACTTTACCACGTGGTGTTAGATTACTTCAACTAACAGCCCTTATAATACCACCTTATCAACTGTACCAATGCAGTTAATTATTTAATCAACAAATTGAGCTCAGTTGCGGTGAGATGTTATTTTTTCACAGCAAATTCATATCTATTCATATCGTGAAAGTTCGGAAAACATATTCCTCCTATCAACATTCTTAGCAGGATTATTCCGTCCTTAGTGTTGTTGAATTCTCTCCTTTGTGAATGAGAATGATGTCAGGCGACCTACATTGGCAATTTTTGTGCGTTTAACCTAACCGCCAGCCGTGTTTTATTCGGTATCCAATTCGGCATATTTGTGATATCATGTTTTATCCATACAAACACATACGTAGCTCCAAAAAACCGAAAGTAAAATATGAAATCACTTTTTGTTTGGTAAAAAAAAAAAGGGAACACCCACCATTCATTGTGAGTTCATAAAAAGTTACTAACAAATCAGCTTCAACTTTCTACAGCAGTCATCAATTCATTAGAATGTGTGTATGTAGCAGCAGCGCACATATGCATAAAGATATTTGTTAAATGCGACTAAATAAATCCTAATAACAAATAAGAACCGCAAAGCTAAAATAACTAATAAATCACGCGTGGATATATAACAAATTTAAAATTAATCCCGAAATTCGAAAAAAGAAAAAAAAAAAAACAAAAAAAAAATTTGAAATAACTGAAAAATAACCAACACAATAAGAGAAATTATAATGGAATAACAGGAGAAGAGACAGAACAAAACGAAGAAAAAGAAAATAAAATTAAAAAAAGACATGCGTATGTGTGGATATGAATGTATCCCCAACCAAAGCGAACATTCACCTCTCTTCTTTGGTATTTCATTTCGGTAGCCGACCGACAACGACGACTACGGCTACGACGAAGAAGACAACGACGACGACGACGACGACGACGACGACGACGAACTACGACAGCGGCTCTATATGTCGACGACACACAACTGTGAAAAGTCAAAAGCCAAAAAGAGATAGAAAATGCATTACTGAGACTGCATTGAAACGAGAAGCAAACACTACAAGAAGCAAGGTGAATTTCCGAAAAGCAAAAAAAAAAAAAAAATAACATTAAAGAAATGGAAATTGTTAATGAAATAAACCGAACAAAACGTAATTAATAGACGACGAGCATAGGAATTATACAGATGCTCCGATTTTACGGAATGTACGTTGCCAGAAATAGGGCATTCTGTTGAGGTGATGAATATTCTTATTCTCTTCGTATTCACTCCTTTTTCTGGTCTTCTTTAAATGAAATTTGAGTACTGCACTATGTCGCTGAAAGGAAGTCATCATCATCATCCTCACACATCTGTCAAACGGACTCTTGCATCCTTGTCTGTTCCTCGTCGACTCACAATGCATCCCACATTTCTCACTCACACTCATAAGAGAAAAATTTAATGAAAACGAATAATCAACACAAAAAAAAAATTTGAAAACAAAAAATTTAATTTTTTTAGACGGTTTTTTTTTTCAGCAATTTCCTTCAGGGATCCATGCCTTTTTCCATCTATATATTCTCGATATGAGGGTCCCCTCACACCATACGCACCAGCACTGCAAGCGACCGAAAAGAACAACACCGCCACCACAAAACCACGGCTCGACCGCATTTCACACTTGGGAAAAAATATTCCAAAACTTTTCTGCCTTATTTCTCACAAAATACACAACACACTTCATATATTTCAACCCTTTCACATTATTTTTCCATTACCGTGCAAAACTAGATTCCACATGAAACTTTTCAATTGATGAAAATTAACTTTTTTTAATTTGAAATATCCATGATAAATTTTTGTCTGCTGCTGCTAGGCTGCCGTTGCTACTGCCATCAAATTCTTACATTTTTCCCCTATATCCTCGTCTCACTCACTCCACACCGCTTGGGAGAGGAGAGACAACAGAGACAAAAAATGCACCACTGACAATTGATGGCAGTGCCATACAAACCGTTCACACGCCGCACGTCAGACAAGGACGGCCAATTCAACGATGCAATTAAAAAAAAAAACGAAAACGAAAAGGAAGAAATTCGAAGAAACAGAAAAAAAAACAGATATCTATCTGTTTGAGGAAAAAATGCAATTTTCTTCAATTAATTTTACCACTAACATTTTGTATTTTCTTCGAGAACAGGGCACAACATTGTTACGCTGCGAGCACGCCTCCAGTTGCTTTACATTTTCAACCACATTTTCTCTTGCACTCTTTTCCTTCAGTGGGAATTGTCGTCACTGAATACCACCACTACCGTCACACCATTTAGCAGGCGTTTTCGCAATCAACCAACTCGGAAGCAATGCGAGCGAGCGAGAAGGAGACGGAAATCAAAAAAAAAAAAATAAATGTGAAGAAATCTTAACCGGAGCTGAATAAACGCGATTTTCGCTAAGTGATTGCACTCCAATCACAAACAAAAATCTTCACTTTTCACGATTATTTTGGTTCACACACTTTAAACTGATTCTGCCGATGGTCTTCGAGTGTTTTTTTTTGTATTTTTTCGCAATAAAAAGGCTCTAGTCGGGGTGCCGTCGTGTTCGATAAACCGCTCAGACTTTTAGGCTAACAACCGAGCTAAGCGACTGAGGGTAATTCCTTTTGGTATACTTGCCTCCTTTCGCGGTGGTTGGAAGAGGAACGATGTACGCGGCCGAGGACTATTGATCGTTTCATTTTGTTTTCCCGCGCATATAGCTGACCTGCTTACCTGCATGGGAACTGTAATAACATGGCTGGTGATAGATACAAAAACAGAGCGAATGTGAGCGAGACGACACAGTATGTGGTTAGTTTCGGTCGGCTGGAGAAGGTGTGGAGAATTTTGACGAATCTAGTTCGGTTGCATGACGCTCAGTGTCTGGTGGCGTTGTGAACTTGAAATGTGACCAGTGGTGAATTTTGAAACGGTACTGGAGAAGTTCAGAACTTCGAATTGGTTGAACGACAGTTGAGACGAAGTGAACGTCAGGCATTTCCACACAGTGATGTAAAAAATAAAATACAGTTAATGTCGTCGGATCTCCGATTCGTTTTAACTGAGATCATTTTTTTGACTGACTTATTTACAACCATCGTAAATGGGACTGTGGGGGTTTTGGTGTGATACACATATCGTACTAGATCGAAGACAAAGAGACAACTACAGAGGCTCTTGACTTCTCATGGCTCAAAATTAGCAGCCATTGACTGAAGACTAGGAAAGTGCGCTTAAGTGATGTTGGAGACATTTGATTTTCAAAATTGCTCCGTTACGTAATCAAGGATCATTAAATTGATCATCAGCCACGATACACGACCATTCTAAACAAATTCTTTGATATTTCGTTGAAAATGTGGCTACAGTGCTACTTTAGATCTGGCCATCTCAGATTCGTATATATGTTGATTCGGTAGGCTTTCAAAATGGAAGGTGTCCTGCAGGATTGTGCCATCTATCAAGGGCACAATAAACCCAACTAGTAAGTGAAACACAAATGGGGCACCCAAATATGTACCTATGGCTCCATCCTATACGCTGTTTACGTTGCGTGGCAACTTAGTTGAACCATTCCAACCTCAAATGGACTAAGAGGTTGGTTTTTACTGAATATAATACAGTTCTTCTTCCTCCTCTTTGTGTGGTCCGAGTAGGACCTGGGTCGCTACCAACGAACGTTTGTTTACTTATTATTCTTCAGCAAAACCTCGAAGCGACAGAAAAGAGATGTGAATATGTATTATCTCGTAGCTGCCGTTGGCCAATCGATCACTGCCTCAATTGAACAGAAACTGGTCGTGGTACAATTGGATTGAAATCTTACTAACCTACTAATCGCTTTGGGTCTCTGTACCAGGGTCCATTTCCTACGACAAGAGCTATTGTAGTGTCAACTTTAAATTGTGCAATTATCCGAGCAGCGATTAATGTAAATTAAACATTTTCTTGAAGACTTCTCGGAGCCGCTACCCGCAAATGTTCAACGAAGCAAACTGCATTGCCCATTTTCAGCTAGTATGAAGGAATATATACGACTTGTTGTGCCAATCGCCAATAGAAACAAATTTCTACAAAACATATCCTATTTTAACGATTTTAAATAATTTCTCCGCGAATTAATCATTTCCTGTGCGAATTGTCAATATACACAAAGTCAATATCCTCAAATTCATGACTAGAAAATTCGGGAATTCTACCCGTCTGAGACCAAGGAAAATTCCATGTTAATAAGGTCAGAGTTTACCAACATCGCATACACACACTGCAATGAATGAAGAGTCGACCGATTCAAATTAAGTGCCAATAGATGTCAATCAGCTGCAAATGTTCCGAAAACCGTTTTAGAGGGTTCTCATATTCAAACTCACCATGGGTTTATGTTTATGAGAAAAAATTTCCTTCTCCATTCGGGAAATTAACCGAAACGGTTTGGGTATACTTCAGAATTAGCTTCTTCCACTGACCGCCAGTTGGCAGTGTGGCGCTATTCTGATTGAATACTCTCCAAAGCCGTCCACACCCTGTAGTTATCTCATTCTAACAAACGCGTGTTTATACAAGCGCAGCACTCTGCTATATTCCATCAAACAATTCCCATACGGAAAAAGTGTATATTCTGTCGCGTAATCTTTCGAGCGCATAGCAACACAAAATTTTACCGAAAATGTTCTTTGCCATCGCCAGTCGCCTCACTCATTATTTTGGGGTTGTTGAAGGCGAGCGATTGTGGTGAGTGTTGATGTTGGTTGGTGTGGCATGAGGCGGTGTGGATTGGGATCACATTGTCGAAGCAAGCTACTTTCAAATGTATGTATGGATGTCAATACATCTATAAGGATGTGCGCGCATTTGTATTTATGTATATACATCAGAATGTCCCAAAACAGTATGTACTTGCATGCATATATAAATATGTATTCACGTATATCGATTGTATATTTGTGGCAAAATGACAAAGGAAGTATGTGGATCTACGTACTCACGTTCAATTGTTGGCATGTGTAGGAAGGGAATTTCTTATTCAATTGAACTGCTTGTCGAGACGAACCGGCTATGGACGTTGGAATGACCTAGGTATATTTTGTGTGGCGTATATTTAGGCGTTGCAATAGAAAACTGGTAATTCACAATGGACAATTATATGAAAATATTTTATTTGTCGATCGACGTTTTAAAGGAGGATTTGTATGATTTCGATTTCCATTCTGTAAAAAAAAATGCAACCTAATTGGCCTATTTCTTCAAATTACAAGTTCAGGAAAATTATGAAATGTGTGTTCCATTCTAAAATGGAAAAAGAAAAATAATAGTTCCGACTTAAAGTATGTATTTACGTAAAGCAATGACCTCACCATCTTCAGCATTGCAGCACAATGGACCCACCGAATGCTAAATTCAAGGTTTATTGAATGAAATGTTGACCCTTGTAATTTTGACAATTTGGCAAACAAATAAAATTGTTCACTCTACGTGCCATTCTGCCAATGAATGAAAAACCGGAGAGAACTCTGGTGTAAACATTACATAAATGGGTCCTGCGGTTTCTTATGTGAAAACTAAAATGCGCAACTCCTTTAGCGTTCAATAAACACAAACGTTCCACAAATATTCTAGTTGGATTTATATTGTAGTTCATGTACAATTAAGCCCGATTGAGTTGTGAACTAAATTAATGCCTTTCTATATACCAACTTACTGCTTATAAGGCCCGTTTGAAAAATTGCTGTTTTCAATATTGGACGGTCTTGGGCACGTTCCTTCCATGTATCAAGACCAAGTTAGCTTACACGCCGACTTCACTAGAAATCTATCTCTCCAACTGATATCTAAAAGAATATTTTCTTTTATCAGCCCTGGGTAAATTATGTTATGACATTTTAATTCCTATCGCAACGGCACGAAATCTTGTTGGTGATGCTTTGTGCTGTGGATATTTTCGAAGTAATTATTTATTTTAATGTTTTAAGAGGAATACATTTTAGTGTGAAGTTGCCATGAAGAAAATATTTGAACAATAAATTCGTCAAACTTCATAAAATTAAAATTTAGTGAGTACCTGAGATGATAATCCAGTTCAATTGTGTATAAAGTATGCACGCTGTTTTTAAGAACACAGACGACTGTGCTGACCACGCTATTTTTGCATAGTTGATTGTTAAAATTATCAGACTACATACATGCAAGCTTGTGAGCAGCCTACTGTACATTAGCTGCAAACGTCAAACACTTTCTAAAGGACTGCTGCTCAATGGGCTGAATTCTTAAAAGTTCCTTAAAACAAATCAATCTGCTCAAAATCAACCATAGATTTGTTTTAAGGAACAGCTCTAGAAAAGTAAGTGCCAAAAATTAACTGTAGATAACATTTCAACACAACAAACATTTTTCCTCAAAAAACATCCCTGATGTAATGTGTCCATTACACATTTTCTCGCTCACCCTATTCTGAGTCCTTTTGTTGCTGTCAAAACATAATTCACATGAACTTGTGCTGTCAAAATCGATCCTTTTTTCATCCTTGCGGATGTCATTTTTCATTTTTGAATTGAAATGCCGATTAGATTTTCATTTAAAATCCTTTGCATTGTATTTTAGACGAACCAAATTTCGAATATTTATTTTAAACTTTGCCCCGACGGTGGATGCTGAGAAGTCACTGGTCACATGAATTCGATTACCATGTAGTGAGGAGCCCTATCGTTGGGCAGATAATTCTAATCAATTGGAAAAAAACTTATTTTTCACACATCATTAGTCGGTTCTATCGAGGAACATTTAAAGTACTGCACTGGTACAAGTTTCTCCCCAAAATGACTCCTTTCGATGATTTTGCTTATTTAATAAATCACGTTCTTTTAGGAGAGGAACCGGTAAGTTGGATCAAATGCTAGCTTTTTGGGTTCTTGACAAATGATTCGTGTTTTGCTATTTGGGCATTTTAGACTATTGAGGATTTTATCCTCCTGGTTGGGACTTTGGTGGCATTTGTGGCGTTTATATTATGGTGTTGTTTTCCAATTCAACCGAAGGTAAGGAAAAGAATTGAATTATATTTTTTACCTACATATATTCATATAACGTTAGAAACCTTAAAGCAACGGATACAAATAACATTTCTTGTGCAACGGCTTTATTTACATTCACATTTTGAAGTTACATCTAGAGAATCCTATGTTAATTTTGTGGATATTTTTAGTAGTAACGATGTAACAGGGTATAAAGGCAAGGAATATGAATATAAAACGTGAAAATGAGTGTATTCTCACAGGACAATGACACAACGTTTTTGATATGAGGATTAGTGATATGGAAAAGTCCTGGGGTAATCCAATAGTTTTGCGAATTTTTACGAGAATAAAAGTCGCCATGAATTCGTTAATCACGATAGTAATGTGGTGGAAAATTAATCGAAAACATCACCCACACGCATAACATTCAGTGTCAATTCAGTACTCAATCAGCACAGTACTTTTATTTCAAAAACCCAACATGTACATACATACATAGTAGTAGATAAAACGATGTGCATTGCACTATAAATCATAATTTACATACATTATTTGCATATGTGTTACTTGTTATTCCATGTGATGTTCAAAACCAGGATGTTAGGCGGGTACCACGAAAAGGCTAACTTAGACCAACGAGTTGAGTGCATTGTGCTCTTAATAAGTGACATATCCTATTTAAATCATGCAGCCCACAATTGGTTGCCCAGAAAATGAATCGCCTTCTTGCTAGGGCCTTGTACTTTCAGCACGCTAATGCTGCTTCATTTATCGCAGTCACCGTAGTCTGGAAAAAAGCTACGTTCGCCTTTTAGTTCCAGTGAAAAAAGTTACGACATACAACCGCGCCTATACTTATCGTTTTTGAAACAGCAGTGTATAAGATATTTGTTCCCTGAGCGTCAGGGCGGATGTTGTCGCTCTGTTGCGGCAGAAGTTGTTAATGGGTATGAGGAAAAAAATGGCACCGAGTGTTGCCATTAGTGTTTATATAAGTGATTTTTGAATCTTCATCCCGTGTGTGAGGTATTTCCGAACTTGTGTTTGTAATTCAAGGAGGAACCGCATGATTTTTTATGCGAACCTCGTTGTTTTATTTTCAATTCAGTCAAGCTTACCGTCGAGAAATTGTGTTGCTTTATAGAGTTTAAGATTACTTACTTACTTAAGGTGGCGCTACAGTCCGAGGGGCTACAACCAACAAGCGTCTCCAGCTAGCTCGATCTTTAGCTAGCTGTCTCCAGTTTCGCACGCATAGTTGGTTGAGGTCCCTTTCCACTTGCGTGCGCCACCTGAGTCGCGGTCTTCCTCTACTGCGCCGTCCCTCGGGGGTGGATTCGAAGACTTTTCGGGCCGGAGCATTGGTTTCCATCCGCTCTACATGACCTAGTCATCTCAATCGTTTGATCTTCACTCTCCTGGCTAAGTCGATGTCGCTAAACAGCCCGTATAGTTCGTCATTGTATCTCCTCCTCCACTCACCATTTATGCAGACGGGACCGAAAATCACACGAAGAATTTTCCTCTCGAAGCAATCAAGAGCAGCTTCATCCGCTTTTGACAAAGTCCATGCCTCCGCGCCATATAGCAGGACTGGGACGATTAATGTCTTGTAAAGCGTTACCTTGGTTGTTCGATAGAGGGCTTTGTTTACCAATTGCTTTCTTAGCCCAAAGAAGCAGCGATTGGCAAGAGTTATCCTTCATTTGATTTCAGCGCGTCATTGTCTGAATTGATAGCGGTGCATAGGTAGACTAGTTCAAAGTTATATCTGTCTGCTGTGACGTTCTGACCGAGACGTCGGTGTTGGGTGCCCTTTCTCGTTGACAGCATATACTTGGTCTTACCCTCGTTTACCGCTAAACCCATCTTCGCAGCCTCCGTTGCAATACCCACAAAAGCGCCATTGACATCACTCTGCGTTCTTCCGATAATGTCAATATCGTCGGCATATGCGAGTAGTTGGACGGACTTCTGAAAGATTGTTCCTCTGGTGTTGGCGTTCGAGTTTTGAACAATTCTTTCAAGAACGATGTTGAAAAAGTCGCATGACAGCGCGTCGCCTTGTCTGAATCCTTTTTTGACATCAAAGGTCTCGGTTAGGTTTTACCGACCTTGATGGAGCAGCGTGCATTCTCCATCGTCATCCTACACAAACGGACAAGTTTGGTAGGGATGCCAAAACTAGACATTGCTCTGTATAGCTCGTCTCTATAGATGCTATCATACGCGGCCTTAAAATCGATGAAAACATGGTGGGTATCGATTTGTTGCTCCTGGATTTTCTCCAAAATCTGCCGCAGTGTTTTAAGATTAGCTCCCTTAATATATTTTTTAAAAATATTCCTAGTAAAGACCAGGAATTCGGTTTTTTTCTTGGGGATCATTCAGGCCTGTATTTATTGCATAGTGTATCCTTTGTTGTTTTGTCTTTTGTTTCCTATGTCACTTTGAAATGATAATTCCCCTTTTGTTATAAGCCCATGGTATAAAAAAAATAGAACTCCGGGCGTTGCTGAGACTATCACTGCTACCTGATCACCCTTTAGTTTAAATGTTATCCCATAAAATATAATTTCAGTTTTCTTCTAATCGTACTTTTACTTTCAGGATACAAATAACCACAGACAATTCTCGTGTAAATCGAATCAGCATTCATTTGCAACTGGTCAAGTGCACAATAATTATAGCAAAACCTCTTCAGCTCATAATAACTATAATCTAAAAAATGGACACTCGTACCATTGTTGTACCTAATTCTAACTCTTTATCCTCTCACTCTTTTTATTACCATAAAGGCAAAACAAAACTGTTTATGAATTTGTACTAGTTCTATTTTATTTGACATTGACATTTTGTATATCGGAAAACCAAAGTAATTTTAACAGTTAGTCCTATATATTATACACAAAACATTATTGAATCGTATTCAAATTTTATATTTTAAGCTTATTGAATGTAAATCTCATAAAATAAAATTTACACGTATAAGAAATTCGTATTAATTTGCTGACTGATAATATTTATAAACCTAATGAAACTCTATGATTAATTTAATGTAAGGAAAAAGCAATGATAAGTAATAGTTTGTTGCTCACATTTTTGTAAATTATTATGAATTATTAAATGAAATCACAGTGACTCTCAAGCGCATATGATCATGGCACCATTTTACGAACAATAAAGCGAGAGTGTAGAGGAAATGTGACGAAGTGACAGAAGCCAATTTGTAAAATATAATACAAATCAATAACAAACACTGATGTATACAAAATGCAAGTACATTAATTGAAGACCTCTTAAGTTAAACACTGTATGTAAAGGAAGCATAAATTTATATATTTATATGTACATATTAATATTTTTGTACTTCATAGTTATAAAACAATTGAAAACAAAACCAATGTATATACATAGGTATTAAATGATGGAATGATTTAAATAAAAACAAAACAAATTATAACAAATCACACGCAAGGTTTGAAGACTTAATATTGAAAAGTTCATGTGAAATCAAAACCAAGAAATGGTTCAAAACCAAAATAAAGACAGATATTCAATACACATTTAACGAATAACACATTTTAATCTTCTTGGAATACCTTAAATGTAACACTAGAAACAATAAATCGATCGATCTTATAATGTATTATTCTGAAGATAAGTTTGTTTTCTACATGTATACATTTGAATATGCATACATATATACATATATATTTCAAATAAGAATTTTCGAATCAGTATTATAACATACAAATCCAATTTATATTGTTATTTATTTTTTGTTCCCTAAATGAAACGCTTGACAATGTTTTTCCGGCTTGTTTATATTTTGAATAGATTTTTTTAGTCCTAAGATTTAGAATTTTTCTCGATTTGATTTTATTCAATAAAATTAATAGGAAGCAATCTTTTATTACAAAGCTGTTTTTTTTTGTTTTTAGTTTGTTTAACAAATCAAGTGCAACTTCAGATTGTACCAGGAATATTGTGTGGTTTTTGAAAATATTACTTTAAAATGTGTATGTCATTTACAGAATCAATTAAATGCTTCAACAGTTATTAAAATTAACACAATTTGGTATAATTGGGACAGTCATATATATTTTTGTTTTCATTTTCAAGTGTGAGCAGAAATTTGTTACAGAAAAGCAAGAACGAAAGCCCGTCCCAAAGAGTCCAGAGAATGTTTGTGTTGTGCAAGTGGACGTTATTACGAGGGGCGTTCAATATATTCTCGGGGTGAAGCTGTGGTTGTATATATAAATTGACTTATTTATCAAGTAATACTATTATTTTAGTGCATTCATGTACAATTTTATATAAATGTCATTATTAATTCGCGTTTTATCTCTAGTTAAACAGAATCATAATGGCAACTGAGACGATGATGGTGAAAATTGAGCATCGCGCTGTAATTAAATTTCTCACTAAGCAAGGAAAAAGTCAAAAAACTATTCATGAAGAGATGGTGGCTGTTTAGCAGGGTTCCGCATCTTCATTATGAACTGTGCAAAAGTGGTCAAGTGAGTTCAAGAGAGGCAGAGAGAGCATTGAAGACGACCCCCGTTCCGGCGCTCCGGCTACTACTTGTATGGGAGAAAGCATCAAAGAAGTCGAAAAACTTGTTTTTGAGGATGCCCGAATAAAGGTGAAAATGATGGCAGAGATCACCAAGCTTTCAATTGATACCATTCACACCATTCTTCATGACCATCTTAACCTTTCAAAGGTCAGTGCAAGGTGGGTGCCACGAATGCTCACAGCGCCTCAGGGAAAAGTGAGAATCGCATGCTGTAGAGAGCTTTTGGAGATGTGTAGTGAGAACGCGGACAGTGTTATGGATCGAATTGTTACTGGTGACGAAACATGGGTCCACCACTATGACCCTGAAAGCAAACAAGAGTCCATGCAGTGGCATAAAAAAGGAACAGACCCCCGAAGAAGTTCAAAGTCACTCCGTCTGCCGGAAAGCTCATGGCCACAGTTTTTTGGGACTCAAAGGGCATCATGCTCATTGAGTACAAAAAAGGTGAAACCATCAACGCCACATCCTACGCTTCCACTTTGCATAATTTGCGGGAGGAAATTAAAAAGAAAAGACGGGGTAACCTCGCAGCGGGTGTGTTACTTCTTCATGACCACGCTCCTGTTCACACGGCGCGAGTTTCCAAGGCTGCTGCTCGAGATTATGGTTTCGAAGAAATCCAACACCCACCCTATAGTCCAGACCTTGCCTCTAGTGATTATTTCCTGTTTCCGGATTTGAAAAAGTGTCTTCGTGAAAAAGATTTTCGGATGATGAAGAACTCAAGCCGCAATAAATGGGTACTTTGTTCAACTAGAGATAAAACGCTAATTAATAATCAAATTTATATGAAATTTTACATGAATGCAATAAAATAATAGCGTTACTTGATAAAAAAGTAAATTTATGTATACAGCCACAGCTTCACCCCGATACCGAGAATATATTGAACGCCCCGAACGCCTCGAACTGATTTTTGTGGTCGCCACAGCCCAACGAAGGTCCTTTGTATCACTACAAGCACTTTACAAAACAGAAACTAACTGGAACTGATTACGTTGCTTGATCATGTCTTTTTTTTTTTACGGAATGAATCTAAAGCGAGCAACTAGTAATAGAGTCACAGTCGATACTGAGAATCTGGAAAGATCACTTCTGTAGACTGTTAAACGGCGAGGAAGACACCAATACCGCTGTCAGGCAGAATGTTCCACTCCACACAATGGACGATGATGGAAGAGAATTCCGTCCACCCGACCTAGACGAAGTCAAGATAGCTATATCGAGACTAAAGTCGAACAAGGCTGCTGGTGCAGACGGACTGCCTGCAGAACTCTTTAAAGCAGCTGGAGATGAGATGGTAGGCTACAGGCTACAACTCATCTGTAAGATATGGTCGGAGGAAAGCATGCCCGATGAGTGGAACCTCAGTATCGTTTGTCCGATCCACGAAAAAGGAGACTTCTTCAACTGCGCCAACTACCGAATGATAAGGCTCCTAAACATCGCCTACAAGATCTTCTCTGTCGTTTTGTGCGAGCGCCTGAAAGCATTCGTGAATAACCTGATAGGTCCTTATCAGTGCGGTTTAAGGCCGGGGAAGTCCACCATCGACTAAATTTTCACACTACGGCAGATCCTGGAAAAAAACCCAAGAGATGCAAATCGACACCCACCACCTATTCGTCGATTTCACGGCCGCATATGACAGCGTGCATAGAGACGAGCCATGTCTAGTTTTGACATTCCTGACAAACTCGTCAGGTTGTGCAGGCTGACGATGGAGAACTATCGTTGCTGCGGTAACGAATTCACCGAGACCTTCAATGTCAAAAAAGTTTTAGACAAGGCGACGCGCTGTCATGTGACTTCTTTAACATCATCCTGGAGAAAATCGTGCGAAACTCAAACGCCAACACTAGAGGCACGATCTTCCAGAAGTCTGTACAATTGCTAGCATACGCGGACGACATTGACGTGATTGGTCGAACGCAGCGAGCTGTCAATGAAGCGTTTGCTGGTATTAAAACGGAGGCCGCAAAAATGGGTTAAACAGTGAATGAGGGCAAAACGAAGTACTGCTGTCATCGAGAAAGGACGCACAACATCGACGTCTCGGCCAGAACGTCACCGTAGGCAGCTTTAACTTCGAGGTAGTTAAGGACTTCGTCTACCTCGGCTCCCAGGTAAACAGTACAAACAACATCAGTACAGAGATTAAACGCAGACTAACTATTGCCAACCGCTTTGCTCTATGGTGCAGAAGCCTGGACAGTCTCAAGAGCAGATGAAGAAGTCCTTGGTCTTTTCGAGAGAAAAGTTCTGCGTTCCATCTTTGGCCCTGTTTGCGTTGATGGTTTCTGGAGAAGAAGATACGACCATGAACTGTACAGCGACATGAGCCTAGTCAGGCGTCAACGGATTCAGCGCCTAAGATGGCTCGGCCATGTAGAGCGCATGGACAACATTGCTCCAGCCCGAAGAGTCTTCGACTCCGACCCAGTGGGACAACGCAATAGAGGACGCGCACGAAACCGATGGCGCCAACAAGTGGAGAAGGAGCTCAACCAAATTTGTGCGCGTAATTCGAGACAGCTGGCTAAAGATCGTGCCAGCTGGAGAAGCTTGTTGACTGAGGCCCAAGTCTACCCCGGACTGTAGTGCCACTAGAAGAAGAAGAAGAATCTAAAGCGAGTGAATTTCTCACAATTGAGGAAGTCGAATAAATATTTCCAAATATATTACATTCCGCAGTGGCGTAGTGGATTGCCTACTACGCTGGAGGTTCTGGAATCAATTCTCGACTGGAGCAAGATTCGTAATTCACGGTTCCACCCCTTTCGAGTCTTTTTTTTCTTCTCTTGCACATTTTGAAGCAGTGGGCTATGGATAAGAAAATCTTACCTGATAACCAGTTCCGATTCAGGGCGGGACATGATACCATACACGCCGCGTCGAAGCTTGTTCCCGACATTCAGTGGAACAAAAATAAGAATCAGTGCACGGGCGCTTTTCTGATTGACTTGGAGAAGGCGTTCGACACCGTTTGGTTGGAGGGGCCCCTTCCTCAAGCTGGTCAGACACGGCATAAGTAAACCATTGCTGTACATGATCTATGAAGATATCAGCTAGGAAGTTCGTCGTGCAACTTCTACCACGGTAACTTCTACCACGGTCTTTGACATCAAAAATGGTCTGCAACAGGGAGCGGTTGGTTCGCCAGTCTTGTTTTCAATATTCACTGCGTATCTTTTAGACTCCATGCAGCACTTAATAGCGTACGCTGACGATCAGTAGCGTACAGAAAAGGTCCGAAAGTTGAGATAATAAATATCTTGTTGCAATGTGACTTCGATGAAATTCTGCTATTTTGCGACGACTAGAAGTTGATTATAAACTTCCTGAAGTGTAAAACTTTTTCAGGACCCCGTTGTACATGGCATCGCGGGATACACGCCTAAACTGACAAAAGCTCGGCATAGTTGACCCGCAAGGACGGCCGTTAACTGTAATAAGTGTAGTTAGATATCTGGGCATTTGGTTGGATCAATATCTGTGTTTTGAGTATTTGTATTTGTTTTATTTTCAGTGTTTACGGCTGACTCCTAAGGGCAGTCACACTTAGGCCAGAATAGGCCCATTGTGATACCACACGGATTAACTGAATGAAAAGAAATAGTAGGCCTCTAAGTGTAGGAACCTACGACTAGCCCGAGCGCTGCATGAACAGAGTAGGTGACGAGTGTTTTCTATCTCCTCTTCATACATGCAGCTTCTGCAGAAATCATTATATGGGGCACCCATCCTGCGAGCATGAGTGCCAATTGCACAGTGCCCGGTTATGACTCCTATGAGAGTCCTTAATGACTGTTTGCTGAGTCTAAGTAGACTGAGTGGCCGTTTTAGGTTAAGTGATGGCCAGATTTCTTTTGTTTTAAGGCAGGTGGTGCCTTCTAGCCATTTGTTATTGGTGGTGTTTATTGTATGAATCTTTAAAAGATGGTAGGCTGTAGCGATCGGCATGGAAGGTGGTATGATAGGTATGTCACAGTGTCCCGGCACCCACATGAAGCGAATGTTAAAATGCTCAGCTATCTCCTTAAGAGACAGCCTGCAATTAAGGGATGTTTTTGAGTTAAACATGACATTGTCCAGGGATTTTATAGCGGTCTGGATTTCCGAACAGATGGTGATATCCCTTTTTGACATCACGTAGTTTTTGAGCCATGACAACGCCTCTTTAATCGCTATGGTTTCCGCCTGAAAAACGCTACAGTGATCAGGGAGCTTCAAAGAGATAGCAATGTTGATATCTTGGGAATAGACATCCTCACCCACACCTTCGTTAGTCTTCGATCCGTCTGTGAAGATACGCAGAGGATCATCCAACGTCTGCCTATCAGACATCCAGTCCGATCTGGAGGGAATGCTGATCGAGAATTTCTTCTCGAAGACAGCATGGGGCATTAGGCGGTCAGTGTCACTGGGAAGAAAGTTGAATTCCTTGAGAATGGTTGAGTGGCCGATGTTGAGTTCGGACCACAGTCGGAGTATTTTGAGTCTCAAGGCTGTGCTGGCTGCTATTTGTTTTCCGAATAGTTCCAGTGGTGGAAGCTGGAGGAGAGTATTCAGTGCGTCTGGCGAAGTACTTCTCAGTGCTCCGCTGATGCACAAGCAGGGCAGTCTTTGTCCTCGATTGAGTGCCTTGCAGTTGATAGCTTTGTTTAGGTCTGACATAATAATATAATATGGGTGGCGCTACAGCCCGTAGAGGGCCAGGGCCAAGCTTCTCAGCAACCACTCGTGTTGTGCGTGCTATTGTTCCATCGCGAGTGGAAGAGACCTACAGTTTTATGCCGACTCCGAACGGCCAAGTGTGAGCAGCTTTTTCTGGACAGTTATACTCTTTGAGCATTGTCAGTGACTCGAAAGAGGTGAGGCCGTGAAAAGTATTTCTTGTCGTACCAGGAATCGAACCTAGACAGGTAGGTCCACGTGCGTAGGAGTCGACGCACATACCCACAACGCCACGGGCCACCACTGACAATCGAGATGAAAATCCAGTGAGCGATGCGTGGTTGTTTGCATCCAATGGATTTTTTGCAGCTAAAAAGAGCAGAAGAGGCTTTCTTGACCCTATCCTAAATGTTGAGTTTCCAGTTTAGCTTGTTATCAATCGTGAGACCCAGAAATTTCGTACTGGCAGTTAGCTGTAATATAGTGCCACACAGCAGTGGGTGGTCAAACTGAGGGATTTTGTATCTTCTGGTGTATCAACAGGTAGCATCAAATATTTTCAAGCCTTTCTTTTTTAGGTCATCAACAATGTCAATGCTCTGTAGCCATCAGAGTATTTTACGGTCATCTTCCATGTACTATTGTTGCGCGATGGTAGTCTATATCGGATCTATATCTATCGAATCGTACGTAACGCTGCTTTTAATAGTGGTCAACTCTTTGTATTCCGCAATTCCGAGTACGTGAATTGGAGGCGGTGGTCGTTCCTTCAGTTGCTTTCTCTCATTGTTAATACTGTTATTCTTGTTTGGCTCACCTTCTTTCCTATCTGGTGAAGATCCGGCCTTCCGTATTTTGCCTGGTCGCCTTTTTGTTAACCAGCCCGTTACGCGATCGAGTTCTTCTTCATCCGTGAGGTACTCAATGTTCGCATTTTGTTTCGTTTCGGGCTTGGCTTCTTGCCTTTCCTTGATTTCTATTTTTAGTTTACTAAGCTTAGTCTTAGTTCTTCGCAGAGAGTGAAGTGACTAGTGAGTAGGGTACTGCGACACCAGAAAGATGTACCGAGTCATCTGTTGCGATGCTAATGCTCAGAATTCCGTCTGGGGCAGCAGCAAATGCAACATAAGAGGGACTAATCTTCTGGAATTCATACTATCGTCTAATTTGGACATCAAAAACTTTCGTTCCCAGCCAACTCTTGTTACGACTAGAAGACAGGAAGTAATCGATTTAACGCACATGTAAATGATAGTCTGGAGTGTCTATCAAAATGTCTATCATGATGTATTTTTTTTACAACCAACTCAGTCTGTTTGGGGTTGCCGTTTATGTGGTTTAGACTACCACAATAATTTGTCCATTTTCTTCAAACCGCTTTTAATTATGACTAATGGTTACGAAAAATGTTTTTTCTTACTATTATCACATCACATCAACAACGTAGTCTTTTGCCCTAGATCCCGAATATTTGAGCTGTTCTAGGGCTTCTTTGAATAACATACGGGTGTTTCAGAGCATGATCATGAGTTTTGGTCCAAGTTGATAAGACAAGCCACAGAATCAAGGGTCGCCTAGGACGGTTGTGCGTCGGAACTGCACTAGGATGCCATTCGCAAAAGCTATCGTTATTGCTGTCGCGATGTCGAGGAAGGTAAAGAAGTATGTTTAGTGCAGCGGATAGGGTACTTCCTAGCACACCACTGATGCGCATGCAGGTTAGTCTCTATCCTCAGTTTAGTACTGTACAGTTGACAGCTTTTTTAGGCGGTGTCCTCTTTGACACCATACATTAGCCTGTGCGGTTGTAATACCCATTTCCAACCATTGACCTTTTTGCAGCATCAAGTTGCTGTCAATAATGAGATGTGAGCACTAGTTTCGGACATAGGATGACACAGAGGGAGGCTGAAGGTCAACATTTTGTATTTTTTGGTGGATTAATCCCAATAGCGCTGGTCTACGCTTCTAGTTTAAGAAAGGCATTATGCGTATATCTCTAGGAGTGCAGACAAATTTGCTGGTTAACTTGGAAACATCGCCCGCATGTTGTGCTAGGAGTCCCAAGAGGCCTTTGGACGTTCATTCCCTACGCTGGACAGGATCTTGTAGAATAAATTGGACATGTCGTTTTTTTATATTTTTTGCAGGAGTGAGAATCAATTTTTTTGTGAATAGAGTATATACGAGTATATGACGTGGAAATGACTTCGTTTTCCCAAATTATGCAGACGATCTGGTGCATTTTCCTTGCCGGAAGTAAATGAAAACAAAACAGCTTAATGCTACCGTAATACATTTATTACATAACTCTCGTTTTACTTAACTATATAAATTAAGTAAAATAGATAAAAAAATGCCTACGCAGATGTATGTACAAGTAATACAAAAATCTTAAATTGAACAAAATATTTATCTAATTTTGTTTCGAGGGAGGACACTAGAACCTTAAAGTGCTCATTATAACATGATCAAAAGGCATACGAAAATCACAATCGCTTAATAATCATCACTCACATCACTGTACAGAGTATACTTATTCAAATTACAAGATCGCCTTTCATGTAAGAAATTATTGAACATAAAATTGTGTACACTGTCCAATGCAGTCAAATTTGACAAATTTTTTTTTTTAGTTTTTGAGGATTTTTCTTAATGTACATTCCTCAGTAATAATGTTTTGTATCTTCTTATTAATATCAATTATTTACCCTGTATACGAAAATCCTATTGGTGCTTCATCATGCAGAGAAGCACCCATGAACAGTTAAGGTATCTTCGAACATTTTTGCGCATTGACTGCATTAGCACTTTTCCTTAGTTAATATCTAACAATACTGTTAACCATAAACAATATCATTGTTTTCGTTTTATAATCTTAGAAACTAAACAGTCTTAGGTTTGGCAACTGCAATCAACATGTTTTTGGAAAGAACACATTCATCTCGATCATAATTTGCAACACAATAAAAACTCCATAGACACTGAACAAGGCGATACCAGCTCGTTTTGTTAGTCTGTATCCGCTGCATGTTAAAACAATGAATAGACCAATTGTTGATGCCATAAGGATGAATATCGTGTATTCGATGCCTTGTGATGTTAAGTAGATTGCATTGGTCCCATCCGTTTTGCTGAAATTCATACAGTTCTTAATGAACCATGGAACTCCGAGTGAAAGGAGAATGGCAAGTGAATTGGCACCGAGAGAGTTTGACACACCGATTCCACTTTCACCTAAAAAAACAAAACAAAACAAAAGAGAACATTTATACAAAAAATCTAAGTGAACATCTCAGATAAGGGACAAACCTTTTCGCAGCGAGATCAAACTGGAAACTGCCTCTGGGGTGGTCGATCCAGCGGCAAGAAATGTCAGACCCATTACAATTTCTGGAACTCCCAGTGTAACACCTAAAAAATACCATAAGCATAGTTAGTTTCAATTTTATTTGCGATTTGATTTGTGGCTTAATCATACATGGTCATCCATTTTGTTGTATATTTAAATACAACACATTCAAGATATAGATTTCGATAGCAAATTTTATTTCATTATATTGTTTGGATTATCCTATTCCTACAAGGTATTTTTTGAGACATATCAGGCAAGAACTTTGGTATAAGTGGTTACCTACTTTCGAAGAAGTACATATGTGCGAGTTATAACCACGACACCACGACACCACTAGCACACCATATCTTTTTGTGGATGCAATGGTCTTTCATTTTCCGTCATCCGTCATGCCGTATTCTTTGGGAAGTTTAAATTCATGAGGGTGTAGATAAAAATTCAAACGCATAGTACCATGTAGTGTGCCATATGATAGGCCCAAGTCCAATGCAAATCGATATCAATAAATGTAGATCTTTTACATCACTTTTACCAGCGGCTGCATTACTTACAATAGGGCGTTCATTTCGATGACGGTTTTTTTGTAAATTTTTAGAATTTCAACACATTAAGCGATGGTTGAATGCTCCATAGTGCAAACTAGCAAACCTTAAGTCTTAAGTGATAGTTGTGATTGAAACAGAAATTACAAATCTGGACTACAATTGGATGACCCTATACATACAGTAAAAGCTCCTTAATTCGAAATGGTCGGGAGGAAGGTCATTCCCGATAAACGAATTTTTTCATGCACTAAAACCTGATCCTATTGGTGAAAAAACGCAAGATCTTAAAACAAACAATTATTTTATTAACACCGAATAACCAAACAGCATGTAACTGTGGACTACCGAGATTCCTGCAACACAATTTGTTTGACTAATTTTTTCCCGACTTCTAAATGCGAATGAAATGACGCCTCAAATAAACATTTTGATGATTTGTTCCGACTTCTACATATTTTTGATCTATTTGCTACCAATACGTGTTCAATCATTGCGTTATTTAATTTTTCCTTTTTTTAATTTAATTTTTACATACAAAAATTGGAAACCGACTCTCATTTATTCGGAAAAAAAAAACTCTTTAATTCTTAAATTTTTTTCCAAATAAATAAACTAAATAAACGAATTAAAGGGCTTTTACTGTATTTGTTTCTGACTGCACAAATTCGAGTTATTGAAACGAATGCTTACCTATGGCAGTCAACATCCATACAATCATGTATGCATTGCATCCGATTGTGAGAATGCACATTATAAATGTTAGTGGATAGAATCTTCTGTGCGTTATTGGATTCGGGATGATGCAGGATAAGAGACAGTTAATTGGCCATGTGTACGCCCACCAGATTTTCATGCCAACTGATCGACCACGTGGCAGTGCAAATAATTTATCCGGCATTTCAATAGTTTTCTCATCATCTTCATTCCCTGAAATTGTACAAAGAAATTATTATTTAAGAATAAGTATAATTACGCAGAAATTGTTTGTAAACTTACAGCTCTTCGAGTGGGTCAGATTAATGTTGGAAGCATTTGACGAAGTATTATCGGGAACATTGACCACAAAGACACCTTTTCCGTTGATATCTTCCTTTTTCAGGGGAAGTTTCGCTTTGGCACTGTTTTCAGGCGGCAGTGTGAGATCTATGGAAATTATGATTACAATGCAATTAACACGTTAAGTTCAAGTAGTTCACAAAGCCTCTTACCGTAGCGTGTTGAAAAGCAGCAATTCAGCTTATCCTCAACGAAAACTCTTATGTGTGGCATGAATTTGTTGTTGTTGAATGTGAGGACATAGTACACAACTAAGAAGAACACCATAATGCAAGTATCCACAAATGTGATTTTTCCACCCCATGCGACAATAATCAAAATGATAGTGTTGAACATATAGATGAAACAGTCCCTTGCGATTGGCCACCAATCTAATTGAATTGGCTGAAGAGAATTATTCCAAATTAGTAGTGGTACAGAAGTATGTTGTGCTAAGAGTTTGCTTACCTTATTAATAGCAAGCGCTGCTAAACCTGCAACACCAAGGGTGTTGAACATAAGTGAGCCGATAATTGTTCCAAGACCCATATCAGATTGTGTGATTAAGGTACTAATGGTGTTGGTGAAGAATTCAGGCATTGATGTTGCTGTTGCCATAAATGTAGCCGCTGCAACGTCCTTGGAAACGTGCAAATCATCGCAGATGCATTCGACGGTAGGTAAGAAATAACTATTGCAAACCGTAGCCAGGAGAACGAAAAAGTAAATTGTCGCAAACACGTGCAAGGCAACATAGCCTTGCTTGAGTTGATCATCTGAAAATAAAATAAATATTATAAAATTACACCATTACTTTACTTTGTTAAATCTCAAGAATCACGACAATGTGACCAGATGTATAGGGAAAGACTGAGACTGGAAATAACCTGAGACAGAAGACAGAAACGTCGCTTTTTATCCAACCAAATATCTTTCTTATTATTCTTGATGGCCTTTTGTTTTCATTGCATCTTTATTCTGATCAATTCAATGGACTTCGCAGCGAAACCCATGTTTTAGTTAAGCAGAATTCCATAGCTCCAAAGATCAGCATTTGAAATCACTTCAAATCTCTAGCTCGTATCTTTTCATTGGATTTAGAATCTTTAAAAAAAACCACAAAAATAGTGCCGAGGGCAAAATTCGACGCAACGTCATCAAAACAAATGGACACACTTGTTGCGTGCCGACATTTTAATTCTAGATTAATCACTTTTGCAAATACAATACGTAATCTACGTGATCCAGTGATTTTAATCTAATGATCTAATCTCAAGCACAACGATTGCGCTTAGAGGTAAGATCTTTATTATCACATTTTTCAAGTTTGTCTAGCTTGAAGACCTTATCGAAGAAAAGGAGGAGAGAGGAGAAACGAACACACTTATTTTGTTCACGGTGAATTTAAGGAACATTTGTTTTGCCTATTTTAATTGATCTACGTGATCTAGTTGTTAATTCCCATTAACTTAAACAGAAGTGAAACTTACATGCAGTGAAGAAGTTAGTTTGTTGTTTAATTGAACCCCTACACGTAATTGAGATGATTAAGGACAGACCTACAACTGTCACATAAAGGGGGTTTCACAATTCAATTGCCACTTGTCACAATTGCGAATCAACTAATAAATAATAAAATAAATGGTGATTGACACGTATGAAGGGACTTTGCCTACCTTTTTTTGAAAATAACACATTTTTTTATTTATTTATGTATTTATTAAGTATGATTCTGAATTTGTCTGTGACGCATTAGATCTACAAGTGGGCAGACCTTCGAACCGCCTTAAGTATCTTAAGGCAATCGTTTCAATGTTGCCAATCATGTTGGATGAGTTATGGTTGAAAGGTTAACTTAACTTCTAACGTAGGAATCAAGCGCCACTATATCTCGGCAGCCATTTACACTGATGAATAAAATTATTCGGCATATGGGTGTCGTCGGTTTAAAACGTTAATAAAATCCAAACGGCCCAAACGATTTAATCCATTTTCTCCAACTTTCACAATCTAATTCAAGAAAGTTGAAAATATTAAATAGAACTTAATCAACTCCAATTTTTATGGGCAAAAAGTATTCGAGTATTCGGCATGAACTAAAAGCACACCTTATATTTAAGGAAATCTAAATTAATATTTCGTTTGTTTTCCTGCTTGAACAGAAGTTTGAAATCGGTTATTTTTGGAATCTACCAATAATTTATGTCTACGATAATTAGTTCTGACTGAAGTAGTAATCTTAATCTAGCTACCTAGACTTGTTTTTATGATTTGAAACAACCATACAACCAGCCGAATACTTTTGTCCATCAGTGTACATTCGACAATTGAAAAAATACAATCAATCTAGATTATCGTTGAAGAAGGGATTGAAAGGGAGTGGCCTTAAATGACTGCTTTGAATTTATATAAATAACGACGTCGTACCTTAAATTTTGGCAACTTGTCTACGAGAACTCATACAAGCGCTGCTGTTGTCATGATATGAGAAATTCAAGATCGCTTTCATTCCGAAGGACGAAATGATATTAAAATTCTATGACAATTGTGTTCTAGTATAACAAACAGTTTACTTGCAACAGTTAAAACGTTGTATTGAATAATCACGTCAATAACATTCGCAGCCTCTGTGGCTGGCCTGTGTTTTGCACGATCTCTTCAAGATGATGTTGAAGAAGTACCATGACTGCGGATCGATTTTTCTAAAAGATTTGTCTGACGTTTTAACATTTCTCGCTAAATTCGTTACTGATATTGGTGGGTATTGTCAAAACTGGACATTGCTTTATATAGCTCGGTTTACCTACACTGTTTTCCGGAATATCCCGTAGTGTACAAATCTGGTTTAGAGTGGACATGGCCAGTTCATAAACGGCTTCAGGCGAGTATAAAACCCGATGTTGAGCAGACCTATCCCGATATTTTGCGCATTTAAAGGTGTCCGGTTCGTTACTTATTAGATATATGGACATGCTTTCTTCCGACCACGTCTGGTGCATGCGCCTAACCAAATAATCCTCAGCTGCCTTTAAGATTTCATCGGACCAGCAGCTTAAATTCCTTCTAGATATTGCTATGCTGACCGGGGCGACGAAATTATCGTCCAGATTGAGTGGAGGATTCTGCTTGACAGCGGCATTTGATTCAACATAGTCTACTGCGGGAACACCGTAAGCGTTTTGGTGGCTTTACGAATGACTTCTGCTTAAGTTGTATGAACGAAGAGAAGGAATGTCTATAAAATATATGACTTATAACAGGTCGGTGAAAAGAAGGACTAACTAATGCTTTTGTCAAGCATTTTAAATTGTTAGTTACACGACTCAGTCTACGAAAGAATAATTACATGCAATCGAAACTTTCAGAAGGACAAAATTGTCTTTAACCGTTGTACCGTCTCAGTGGCTAAAGACGAGGCAGTAATTTTGAGTTTACGCAGTGGTGTTGACTGTTGAGTAGTAATTTTGACGGTGACGGTGAATCCGTAAGAAAGTAGTAATCTTTATAAAGGGTACGTTGCAGACAAAGTCAACACAATGGGATATAATGCAGGATAGTTGTATGGTGCTGAAAGGGCTTGCACAAGTCAGCGCAGTTCTTTCAGTGGTGAATTCGTCGAGTACTTTATTAACAAGTAGATGAGAATAAGTGGTGAAATAACACAGTGAGAGTACACTACAGATAACTGAACTAAACAACAGTGAAACAAACTCTAATTTACCACTTTGCACAATAGTCAAACAATGGACTTCCATGTGAACAATTCATCGATCATACTGGTAAAAATGTCCACTTAGGTTTTGCACATGTTAAAATTACGGGTATCTCCTTTCCATTACTTTCAATTACGTTGTCTATTTTTTGCAAAAGGAAATAAACCAATCGATTACCACCAATGGCACTAGTAGTACTATACCCGTACCATAAATTTCGTTTTCTTGATAAGAGTATGGCCACAAATCAGATTTGTGCGCACTTGTTGACTACATAATATTGATAAGCCCTCTGAAGTGAAACTTATTTTGAAGTATGACTGATTATGGCCTTTAGGGTTCATCAGATTTATTTTGTCTTGTGTTGGTGTTACAGCTATCAGAAACCATTATCAAGATGCACGTGTTTCTCTCATTGTCAATTAGATACAGGGGATAAGGAAAACGATAACTGAAACCGAATACACTTACATACATATAAATATACCTTTGTAAGAGTGAAAAAAAGGAAATACATGTTACTTTATATTACCTTGAAGTGTTCATGAGACAAGGGTAATCTGGTAAATTGATAAGGTATTGCACATTCAATTAACTTTCGAGATCAGTTTTTGCACACAGGTTACCAATGAAATTGTTTTAAAGTTAACATTGACTTTGAGTTTTAATCTGAAATCGTACTGCCGATGTGTATTTACACTATGACTGTCAAATTTATTGAACGTTTTGAGTTTCATATGAATTATATGTACGATAACGTTGTTACTTGACTCTTCTATCAGTCAAATTTATGGCCACTTCTATGTAAGTTGCACTGAAATGGTTATCAAAAAATCGTTTCCAGTCAGATCAATAAGGTTAAAATATGCTTTATCTTGAACGTTTTACGACACAGTAATGTGTTGATATTGCCTAACCTTGATAAAATTTGCTTTTATTGATATTAATTTATTTACATTCTTCTATATTGCAGATATTCCGCTTAACGTTTTATAGATAAATGGTCGATGGCCGTCAACATCCAATTAACTTCACATCAATCGCCATTTTCCCAGCGGAACGGAAGTTTAAACTCAAGTTCAGCTGAAACTGAACTTTTTGGCTCAATAATAGGAAATGGAAAATCTGTTAAAATGATGTAGAAAGAAGTAGCCGGTGTAGGAGAACTTAATCGCAAGAGTGGCTCTTCTTTACCGAACCTTCGATACACTGCGATTGAGCAAGCACTTGCTTCAAATTAAAAGATATATTTAGTTATGATGTTTATTCTCTTCTAAGTCATGTTTTTCACAAAAGTCGTAAATTATATTCTTATCAACAAGGCTTGCATCTTAATAACCATATTAAATACGATGATCTCCATCAGTTATCCATCCTAAACTCTAATCATTATATTCTTGTGCAATAGATAACCTTGCAAGGCGATTAACTTCTTAAGTGTGGGGTTACTTATTTAGTAAACCGAGTAACTGGCGAGAGACTTTGGTTGTTTATACAGACAATTTTATTCAGAACAACTGTTGGAGCAGTGATTATCCGAATCATTTACTTTTATTCCGTTTTCTAACATATGAACTGTAATTTGGGATTTATTGTACAACATTTTTTGAGACTCCGCAAAAGAGCTATGATACATATATGCAATGGCAGCCACTGTCAGTCTCTATCAGAAGGTTACCAAATATCTAGAATTATTAGGGTATCATTACTCGATCCAGGCTAATTTGTAAATATGTCTAAGTTTGAACATAGAATCATGGTTTGCACGTTGAAAGAAAAATAGCCTTTCAGATTTCGAAGTGCTATATTTTGCCATTCACCCAGTTGCCAAAGTCAATACGTACATACATAGCTATATGAGTAAATTTAGACATTTAACAAAACTACAGTATAACTTTGGAACTGGATTCGTGTGTGCAGTAAAAAATCCAGGTACCAAATACCAAACTGAACGTTTAACTTAAACTACAGAATCAAACTACCCAACGAATAATGCGAAACCGTACAAGTTTGTTAAGCTGAAGTTCAAGCCAAATGTGGAGTTTAAACTTCTACTGTGGAAATGGTAACGACAGAAACAACGGGAGACACTTAAAACTTAAATGTTAAACACTTAAAATGTTGTGAAGTTTTTTGATGTGTATGCAAACATATTAGGAGTGTTTTCAAACAGTACTGACAGAAATTTCTAGAATCGAAGTAGACTATATAAAGGGTGATTTTTTAAAAGCTATAATAAAGTTTTTCAAACAAAAACACATAAAATTCTGAAAAATGCATGAAATCTTTATTTGAATCGATAGTACGGTCCATATAATTTAATGTTTGAAGATTATTTCATGCAAATGTTAACCTTGACTGCGCCTCAAATGGTCCATCCGCTTAGTCCAATTTTGGCGTCCTCTTTCCAACATTTCGGCCGGTATCTCACGAATAAATGCTTCAATGTTGTCTTCCAATGCTTCAATTGAAGCGGGCTTGTCTGTATAGACATGAGCTTTAACATAGCCCCACAAAAAATAGTCTAAAGGCGTTAAATCGCACGATCTAGGCGGCCAATTGACCGGTCCCGAACGTGAAATAAAATGTTCACGGAACTCGCCCTCAATATGTCCATTGTTGCGCATGCTGTGTGGCATGTGGCACCGTCTTGTTGAAACCACATGTCATGCAAGTCAAGCTCTTGCATTTTGGGCAACAGAAAGTTGGATATCATCTCACGATAGCGCTCACCATTCACAGTTACGTTACGATTCGCATCATCTTTGAAGAAGTACGGTCCAATGATGCCACCAGCCCATAAACCGCACCAAACTGTGACTTTTTCTGGATGCAATGATAGCTCTTGCAATGCTTCTGGCTGATATTAACTCCAAAATCGACAAATCTGCTTATTTACGTACCCGTTGAGCCAAAAATGAGCTTCGTCGCTGAACAGAAGAAGCGCGCGATGAACTTTCTTAACGAGCACGCATTTTGATAATAAAATTCAATAATTTGCAAGCGTTGTTCGTTTGTAAGACAATTCATGGTTAAATTATAGACCAAACTGAAGATGTTTGACAGTGAAACAGAACACGAAACGTGCGTCAGCTGTTTAAACCAGTGTTGCCAAGAAGATAATAGCTAAAAAATCACCCTTTACAAGAAGTCCGTCTGTAGTAGAAAAGAAGTGTTCGAGTAACAAAAAAAACCACTTGTTTTAATGCACATTTAACAAAATTGAAAGATATCTTTTTTAATGCAAGTGCGAAGTGTTTGTCGGATGGTGCTGTCATATCGCTGCTTAAATATCCATACCGAAAAATATATGTTTGTGTACAAACTTCCGTTTCAATTTTCAGTTGATTTAATGCGCCAGCGACATTTCCGGTTGTTTGTTGTTTTTTTCTAGCGCTACAGACAGTTTACTGTGCAAATATTTAGTTGATTAGATTTATAATATTTATTGAACAGGAAAATGAAGTGCAACGCATTGCGAAACATAAAATCTTTGAAGATAGACTCAAGGAAGTATTGAGCAAAACAGATGAAAGGTTAGTAATTTAAATTTGCATTTGTGTTTTAAACATTATAATATGCATTATAAAACCAAATCCAGTGTATGGTATGGTACAAATGGCTTAACACTTAGAGCAAATGTAGCCTCATTGTGGTACCAAGTGGATTGAATAATTCCTATTCTTGAAACCATTTAGTGCTTGAAGCGATTTACTTGGCTAATGCTGATATTCCATATCATACCAAATAAGTAAGAGTTTTCCCTCGGATGGTAAAGGCGCAGTACGAGCAGAAGAGGTGTTGGATGGTTTCCTATACATCTGTGAAGCTTCTGCAGAAGTCGTTATATGGTAGACCCATTAGAGGCATATGGTTAGGCCTATGGTGCGTTATGACACCGATGTGGACCAGATGCTGGCCAACTGAGTATAAGTAGACTGAATGTTTTAGGTCAAGTGTTGATCTAATTTGCTCTGTGATGCCATTCTATGATTATATTGATAGTGTATCAATGAGGTGGATTTCTGTGGCTTTTGACATATCTAGAAGGAAATCAGAGGGAGCAAGGTGGAAGTGTAGCGTAGTTTGAATGTGCTCGTCATGAGACCATCGACCAATGTATCAGAAAAACATATGTTTCAAATAATGTTTTTTCACTACCAGAAGATTGTGTGAGAATTGTTCTGATGTAGGATTTATATTACTTACCAGAAAAGATTTCTGGAAATTCATCCAATGGGGATCCTGTATCGTCCTCGCATACAGTTGAACGGTTTTCTCGTGGTACAGCTAATAATGTAAAATGTCCTTCGATGTAGGTAATAACATCTCGTAAAACGTTTTCGTTGCTTCCTAAAATATAAAGAAAATATATTATTATTATTATGTTTAGTCATGCACTCTGCTAATAAATTGAAAACAAATGCCTCGGCAAGTGACATGTAGGAATCACTAAAGAACAAACAAGTCTTTCTAAGAATAATAGGGTAGCTTCAATTGATACCAAGGAGAGCAAGCGAAATTATTTTGTTCTTCATGCCACTCGATATTGTCTGCGGTACCGGTGCTGCTTTATCGAGCTTAAAGCGTGAGCACGTGTCCACCGTAAAATGTAAGACTGCAATCCACTAACCCTGGATCCAAAAAGAATCGTCTTCATTCGTTTTCCGGACAAGTACACTCAACTTTGTACTTCAAAGATTAGAGTAGACAGAGCAAATAATTACAGAATGAACTTGGTTCAACAGCGAGAGAATAAGAAGAAATCATTAGCAATAATTAGCTTCAGTTGCCTGGATGTAAGCAGTGTACTAGTGAGGTACTGTGTCACTGTTACTCATGCACCATCTCTCATATCCCGCGACTTTTGTAGCAGCTGCAGAGGAGAAGAAAAACTGGAAAATTATTGCTATGCACTAGCAACATTACGGAAAAGGAGAAATCAGACCTTAACCATTTCTTTGGTACTCTGCAGGATATAATTAAGGTCAATATCGGACGGATGAAAAAGGTCTGCTGAGATTCATGCCGCGGTATCTGTACGTACCTGTACGTTTAGCACATGAAACTCGAAAATGTATAGCAGCTTTGGCACTATTCCCCAGGCTGGTAATTTAAATGTCAGTAGTCTTAGAACAATAAATTCATATATCTTCTAAATCGTAGCAGGTATGAGTGCTTTACAAGCTGCTGAGCTGCATTATCAAATGATTAATGAATTAAAGACTAAAGCAACAGTTCCTAAATTGGAATTTGCATGACAAACTGTTCCCAATTCAACCTTGAAACACTTAGTCATTCAAAAATATTTCCACTACAATTTATAAAAATTCCCACCAAAATCACTTTATAGAAATAAAATAATAAACCAAATAATTTCCGATTAGGATAGGTCGCGTTTATTATGGTGTCTGGGTTAGAAATAATATACTCTCTATTCTCAGATAAGGAGATAACATTTTACGATGTTGATTGTTGAACTTAACAGAAGAATTATTGCAGTGATTTGTCTCCATGGTTAATTAAAGGCATTAATAATTCATGATTTAATGATAAACATTCAATGGATGTCTGCTGTATCAAAGTAGAAATGTGTTCAAAAACGTCATAAAAGTTTAATGGCGTATAATAAGAAAAATTAAATAGAAATAGATAATGAGACAGGGATCCTATAGGTAGAGATAGACAAGTACAGAATATGTACATATATGAAATTGAGTAATATAAAATTAATTGTGAGTGACAAGCCGTTCACTTCAACACAATTCAAACTATTGAAAAATTAAAAATTAATTAAAAAGATGACATTTTTGACAGTTCTTTGACATTTATATCCCCAAGTGTTTGACAATTGATTGTCCGACATTAAAAGACAAACAAAAAAAAAACTCTGTCGTGTCTCAACCAATCAATCATGCTTTGAAAATCGCTCACGTTTTTAAAATTCGGTCACGTTTAATGACAAGGTTTTCTTCTTGGTTTAGTGGATTGATGAACGAGTAAAATAACCGCGTGTGTACTGAAACAAATTTGAATTTAAATTGTCAATTTACATTTTTCATTGATTCAATTGCATTACAAAATGCAGAAAGCAGTGACAATAACAACGATTAACATGGGCCAGTCGTTTAATTACAATGGGCCACGGATGTTCTCCTTGACAGTCATAGTCACTGTCACAGTTGCCCAACGGTAAACATTTTTTGAATTAATAAACGGAGAACCACTTGATACAAAGTTAAGATGAGATATGACGGAAAGGCCCATTTGCTGATACTCATATTAGCAAAATTGCACCACGTTTTGACGCTACACACGCAAAGAAGTCGCGTCATTTAAGTCAATCAAGCCACACTACCAGAATGGACAACTGATATGAGTTCATTTTCACAAGAATTGTTCATTGTATTAAGAGCATCTAACTAACTTACGTTAGTGAACACTATCACTGATTTATTTCTTTGAAAGTATGTATAGTTGAATTTAAATGAGTACATCGTTGACTTAGGAAGGATATCACTAAATTATCTTTAAAGTCATTCTGTTGTGCGTGCTGCTGCTTATTTTAAGATCCAAATTTCGAAAAAATTGGCCGACAGGGTCAGGCCTCGTATTGAGCTTACAGTATGCGTATCACGATGATGCATAAATCAGATAGTTTATCAGATATTTGCAATATGCAATCGTGTTTAAATTATCTATTACTACTTTCACTTGAACCCACAATATTAATTTAAAAAGAGAAACTCAACAAGCAAACAAACAGAAGAATATTACTTAGGAAAATTGATATTACCGCCTTTGTTCATTTTTCGTTATTTTCTCGATCTTTTGGCGAACGATTCACGTTCAGTTACATTAAAATTTTAGTTAATTTAATCGTATGGAGTTTATGAAGACACTAGTGCTGAGTTATATCACATAACAATCGATTACTACAAATAAGTGAAGCTTACGATTAACAATTCGATTAGCCATCATTACGTGGTTTTCTTGATGCTATGCACTTGTTATTCACATCTAATGTTTACACCACCTTAACGCCAAGTTATGTGTAATTTAATTCATTGGGAGAAGTGATATGTCATTAAACTCTGCACGTTTGTGGCATATTTTACCACCGCAAGGAATTATTTTTTTTATAATTTTTCATACTCAACACCACATTGTGAAAACACGTTTAGTTGCAGTTCTCGATACACAATTGAATGGAAACTTATGAAAATATTGATAACACTCTCGTAAGTTAATCTTATAAAATCACGACAAAGGAAAATAGCAAAAATCTCTCACCCATTCCGCTGATCGTTAAATAAAACACAAAAAAGGTTCCCGTGTTGTTAAAACATCAACCGTTCAAAATTTTGTTTTTTTAAACTTTTGGAATTTGTTCTCTACCGAAATTAGAAGCATACTGATAAGTATCCAAGTAAGGAACAAGTATATATTGAATTCAATTAATATCGAACGCCAATTACCTATCGCTAGCCGCCGGGGAATTTTTGCCATGTAATGCCCGCAACCATGATTAGAAATAAGAAAAACAAAAACAACACAAATTCTAACTAATCTCTCTTATAAATATGCATTTAATTCAGAGGCACCGAGAAAACTTTATCTTACGATTATCAATCTGCCTTCAGATCAATTGAACGTACTCGCACAAGTGCGGCAGTCCAACAGCGCGCACTTTTCGCGCGATGGGTAATTTACTTTTGGCCGATCGGCACTGCGACGGATGGGGCTTTTCCATTTTGGAAGAAAATAAAAATCAAAACAAAACCGAAAACATGTACGAAAACGAACAAGTAGAAGTACTCAAAAAGTGGAAATTCCGAATGCCGTCGCAACGTCATAGTCCAACATTTAAACTAATCACTGGTCACGGCTGGATTTATTTACCTTTTTTCTCTTCAGCACTAGATAGAGCTTAATAGTGGTTTTGAATGTTGGTTAATTAATAATCGCGATGATAAATTAAATTCGTAAAGAGCCAAGTATATATATATTTGCTAGAATAAATTCAGAGTTGAATTATGTGGTTCAAGTTGGGTACTGTGATTGAATACATAACCGCAAAACCACAGATCAATGTTTGAGTTTATAAAAGCCGGCAGCAGCGGTGCACCATCTCTAGTTCGTTGAAACTGGAAAGCTTATTCATGGATAAATAAACAAAATCAACAGGTTTCCATACTTATTTGCTTTTGTTCAGTGGTAACTGAATTTACCCACAATCTGAAGCGTTGCTGTAAAGCTTTGCGCACGTGAGGCGGCTTGTGTTAAAATATCAGTGGAGGTAATTCTAAAATCATATCATATCAAAAAATCAGAAAATATACATATTTTCATTGCTGATAGACCATGCAAGATGAAAATGATTGAATGGGAAGTATGATGGTAGATATGACTTACAATATAATACTATAATGCGACACTTATTAGTCGAGTAAGTGACGTGATACTTAGGGCGATGTATTTTAACTGCGCCATGCATTTAATGTTTCAATCGTATTATATGCTGATATGATATACACACTAATTTACGCAGAAGAAAACGATCCAAAGGAATGCAGAAACATTTTAATAGATAGTCATCTAAAAGAGGTAAATAAGTGGGTAAAAATGAACAAGCCCAAACTAAATAAATACATATAAATACAAAACAAAATGCATTAACTTTACTTTTGACGATAACTTACGAATAAATGGACAAGATATCGAAAAAGTGGACCAGATCAAATACCTAGGAGTTATTTTTGATAATGATTTGAAATTTTTTAAAAGACATGGATTATATATGCAACAGGATAGCCAAGAAGTTGGGATTTTCTTAGAAGAATTCGAAATAAAATTGATGTTATGATGGCAGTAACTATATATAATTCAATATAAGCAACATATTCTTATGATGTAATCAAGGACAATTAAGTAGACTACAAAAACTACAAAACAAAGGAATGAGGACCATATTAAAATGCAACAGGATGACATAAACAAAGACTTCAACTAAATACATTATTAACTGTTTTCAACATCAAGAAATGAATTGCACCAACCTATCTGACAAGTAACGTAATAAGGATGGGGGGGAAATACAGCCATATGCACTAAGAAATACTAATGACTATAGAGTGGAAAGGGCAAGATCATCTGCAGCGAAAAGCACTATAATGGTAAAAGGGTTGCGACTGTTCAATAGCATGGCTGACGATGTCAAATCTGAAACAAACCGCAGAATTTTCAAAACATAATGTATTGATATAAAAAATGAATTGTAAATCTAAGAAAAGCCTTTATCTATCTTATTTATTTATCTATCTAAATACCTCAGACGCTGGCGAATATCGAAACTCACTACTATTGTTCACACTTAACCAACCTTAAGGTAAAAAAAAATCTATCTGAACAGACCTATTGTTCATTAAGTGCAAGCTGTCTGCTGTATCATGGTATATCATCTGCTAAAATTAGCTCATTGACTTTGCTTTAGTTCAACCCAATTTCATGTTGAAAAGCACCAGATATGTACATTATTTGTTGAACAAGTCATTTTATTCCATTCGATGATACTTTAGCTTAAACAAAATTGTAACGGTTTTGCGTCTGGAGTTCCACATGACTAAACAGATGCATAGGTCAATACTTAAAACCACATTAAGAAATGCGCACTGACATGTTTGTGTAGTTGCCTCTAATGAAGAATTTGTTATTACCCAGTTATGGATTATGTCACTGTGTTTACATTATGATTACATCCTTAATTTTGGTCAGTGATCAGTCAAATCAAATGCGCATCACATAATACACACTTCTTTAGCATCATTAGATTGTCCTTAAAAGAATTGCTGAAAGAACTGATTAAGCCCCTCGCACATATCTACCAAAATCGTAGTTGAAGGAACATTAAATAATTCTGCTTATTACTGCGGCGTTTGATTTGTTCACCTCAAAATCATTGAGCACACAGTACAAATGTTTACTCACTACCACTGAAAAAAGCAAGGCATCGCGCAATCCGGTTTTTTGGCGCACGCCTATAAAAGTACATAGTATGTACAATGACTTTGAAGAACACGTGCAAAATGCGGTTTATCCATTATATGGAATCAGTGTTTACCCATCGCAATGGAATCAAACTGAGATAGACTATGCAGTTTGTGCGATATTGGTTGTATTTTCTTGCAAATCCCCCTTTTTAGCACCATTTTTTGTTCATGTAAATACCAACATGATACTGTGTCCGAGAGTATCCCTCATAACAAATGTAAATGCTTATCGGTACATATTGTAAAAGGTATGACTGATAGGGAGAGTGCCATTGTCTCGACTTTGGAATTAATCAAGGCATTGACATTATTGATGCAAACAAATTGGTAATGAGTACCTTTTGTTCTGATTAAGAATTAAACAAACAACTGATATGTTCATATACGAAGAATGTGGGGTGTACCTTAAAACTGGGTATCTTTGCAAGGAAAAAAAGAATAAAATCAGAGTCTTGCTTAACTACTTCATTTCTGGAGACATCCGCCAACAAAACATCGAGTATTCGAATAACCATGAAAAGTTGATATACTATGAACATTAAGAAATGATAAATGAAATATCGTTCAGGGCGTCCTTGCTGAGTTTTGACTGCAGCAGGACAATGTTTTGAGAATTTGTTGCCTCGCGAGTTAAGAAAACACAAAGCCTACTGACCATTGTGCCATGGACAATTCTTCAAGAGAACTAGAGGGCACCTGCTTATCATTTTATGATAAATGTTTGAAAACAGATTTGACTTGCAACAACAAAGCACAAAATAGATTCAAAATCGTCAATAGCAAACAATAAAACAACCAAATGTTGTTGGAAATGTAGATCAAAATATTCCTCTCCAACAAAATCGCTTCTGGGATCTTCAATAGCAAACAATAAAACAACCAAATGTTGTTGGAAGTGTAGATCAAAATATTCCTCTCCATCAAAATCGCTTTTGGGATTACCCCAACTCTGCTAAATGGATGTCGAGCTTGTCATTTAAGCTTTAAATTGCAAATAAACATAATTGCCCATTAAGGAAATACGTGTCGTATTCGAAAAAGAGTTGATTATTTTCACAGAAACTGTAATTATCACTTTTGATAAATTTGCTATGAGTAAGCTGGCTAATATTGATGTTGTAAATGGGCTTTAAAATCTTTATTGAAATCTGTTACATTCAGTTATTTTCAGGGGATTTTCTTCTGAGTACTCTATAGACAACATTATCAAAACCCCTTGCCAAAAACGCAGATCACAGCAAACTAGTATAAGAGCAAATTTTCACCACGAGCTAACCGAATACCGTGTAATTTGCGATCCAAAGACGGCTCCTCTCTAGTCTGTCCCCTCTGATCATCCGATCCATGTCCACTCACATTTTCACTCAAGATATGTAGTTTCTGTTGCCGTGCAATATAGCTAAGCACTAATAATATCGAGTTCGCATCTATTCTGCTAAGAATATTGTGATAAGAATTATACACCTTCTGATCCTCAGAAATTATGGGCAAATAAAGCAACCTAATATGTTAATACGTTTATTTGATGATCTGAAGAGAGTTGTTAATAAATCGTCTGAACAAGCTTTATTAGTTTATTATATTTACTGTCAACCATTTACAAATGTAAACTGTAAATTCAAATGGCTAATTAAAACAAATCTTTGGTATTCCAATTGGAAAGACAAATTGGAAAAGTAGCATGTAATTATTTAACAAGGTATGCATACCGTGGCAATAATTAGATTTTAAAGTGAAAACGTTTTTTAGACACATCTGTCTACTTGTACATCTATACATTTCTACATATATTTGAAAATATAAGTATGACTAGATGTCTTATTTTAAGAAATAAAATTCAAAATGAGTTATGTGTGAACAGCATACAAAATAAATATCAAAATATTTTACTTGCAAAATATTTTCGAAGTTTCTCCAAACACAGAAACAAGGAAAATCGATGATGTCTCTGGGGGAATCGCAGCATTATTAATTGCTAGTACTTGCGTTTGTTTTTGATTAATGTTGGTGGACTAACATAATTTAAAAATATAAATAAAAAACTATCGTCAAACGGTTTTCAGATGATTGTAAACAAACTTTACCTTTTATTCCTCGTGGCAGAGAGGCAATCACCAACGCGGGCTTATGGATTGTAAGTGCATTGGACTGAAAAAGCCTTTGCACACGTATGTTTTTTGTATAATTGCATTTCTTGTTGTTTCCCAAACCAATAGAAAAGGTTGGCATGAAGACCTCAAACACAAACTTCTGAGAATATATTCGTGATAAGCATGGAAATGAAAACTTTGTATTCACAATCATCATGCTAGCTGCTACTTGTCTACCGCGTATGTGTACCTGATGGGGGAAATATCTTCAAGAGACGGCGTGTTTTTTAGTGCTCCTCTGACGCAAGTCCATGCCGACCTCTGCACACGATTGAGAATATTGCAGCTAAGGCACTTAGCAATAGCTGCCCATCATACTGAGACGCCGTAAATTGGTATGACACCGACTACAGATAAAAATAGTCAGTACGCAATGCTCGACTGGGGATTACAGTGCGTCTATATTCAATAGCATCTTTACAGTGGACGGAAGGCCACTTCTTCGACTGCCAGAGATTTCGCATGAAAAACACCCTCATAGCCAGAAAGTCGTATTAAGCAGTCAATTTATCATTTCGGAGAAAATGCCCGCTGTTCATGTTACCATCTTCAAAACAGTATAAGCATGAGGTACTGTTGATGGGTTTGTTTGTAAGCCTAGTCAAAATAGACTCTCTACTTCATTTGTCAATAGTTAGCTCACAATTTATACTTGCATGCACCTCTGGAGCTTGGAATCCAAACACAAGACTGGTTGAAATTCGGCACTGACTACTGCCCTGAAGCATTCAAGCCTGCATTTGGTGTTTTTAACTGCACCTTTGATTCTTAGACATGAACAAATCTCTGTATGTTGGGAAATGCTTTTAAGGATTAGCATGTCAAGACCATAAATGGTGCCATACGTGATACGACATGGGTCTGACAATCACTGTGTACATCCACAAGAAAGTTGTAAGGTTTGTTTCACTTCTCGTTGACATTGGGTTTGCAAATTTGATTTAACTTCTGTTGAAGACTACTTAGTCTTTTAATTCTTACTACACTTACTTAGCGCCCGTATAACTTTGATGATGGTTTTCGTAGCAGTGTTTAGTCGATACCACAACTGCCTGCAAGTGAGTCTCCACAAGGAGGTCCTGGATTCAGGAGTCAGTATTTTTAAGATAGCTAGTGGTTCTCGAGAGAATGCTAACACTTTTTTGAGTTTGACATCTTACTAAATTACCAACTTACACAGCCAATAAGAATTACATTCATCTGATATCGGGTACTGAGTTTCAAATTTGGTCTTATGATAAGAATCCGAACTTTGTAGACCCCCATTCACTTGTTCATTCAGCTAGAGTTCATACATAAACAAGTATTTATTCGTTTATTGAAGCAATCTCTTAAATGTAAGTAAAGTCGCATTTATCAAAAGTGACTGATATAAATCACATATGGAAATATCTTCCTCTCTCAGCCAGGCCGTTATCACACCACAGCACTTATCAGGCCGTAAAAATAAAACCGTCAAATAATCCAGTCATAGACTTCCCAGCCTGAGGAAGTAAACATTACAAGTGGTAAAAGGCAGTCGAAAAAATAAATACAAAAAATAGAATCAAAAACGAAAATAGCAATCGCACATTGAAAGCTTATTGGCCCATTTTTCAGTTTAAGGGCAATTAAAATTGCTTAGTGATGATTAATATGGTTAATCGGAGCTTGCTGCGTTTGGTTTTATGATATGACATATCAATTGCCGGAGCAAGTGCCTTTAATTATTTCCCTTGACATTTATCTATCGCTTTGTTGGCTTAAGACTAGGGAACACAATTAGACTTATCACAGGGGAAGTAATTCTTGTGAATGAAAAAATGTGATAACACCTTGAAATTGGCAGAATCGAGTTGTTAAGACGTGGATGTACAATCTTGGTGAGCTTCTGCGAGACATTTCGGTGAAAACAGGAGACTTTGTTTAAGAGTTCTTGTTGGCGAGACAGTTTAATTAGAACAGTAAGAATGTTTATTGTACTTCTTGTTTGGCAAGGAAATGGGTACCATAAAGTATACGAAACAACTTGTTATTTTTGTGGACGAGTTTTTCTAGTGAAATGACGAATTATTGATTGCCTTTCTATATATTCACCCAGTACACCTAAACCATGTTGCAGTTTAGAATGAAATATTCCAAGAAAGGCTTCATGTTCTGTTACAAATTTTTGTTAAAGATGCGAGCTACGGAAACTTGAGCGCAGATATTGGATATTCGGAGTCGAATTCAGTTTGGAAAGAAAGAATTAAATACCCGCATCGAAGTTTACTGAAGAGCCACAAACAATTGATGAAATTATTAGCATGAGAGTAGATTTCAGTATCAAGAGCGTCTAGCCTTATCAAGCTGACATACATTGGTTTTGTTGATTACTGTGATCTTGTGTTAGGAAAATTGGATTAAAGGTAGAGGGATGGATATCAATGTTTGCAAAGGATTAGCTGAAGTATATGCGATGCTAAGGCAATTGGTAAAAGCTGTTGGATTACTTGCGACGCGTTGATTGAACAAGGTAATGTCCTCAAACAAACTAGCAAACAATGTTCGGAGTGTTTAATTGACAAGTTTGGAGCAGACAAAACTGTAGCCCGATAGTTAGAGCAATACGAGAAGTTGCCGGAGAAGCTAGTCTTGATAAATTTGACAGTGCCATCATCCGTAGCATATCTCATCGGGAGATATATTATTGATGTATGTGTATGATACTTATTTTCTGAGGAATGTGGAGCGCGTGTCAACAATGGACATATAAAAGAGACATAAGAAGCTAACATCATAAGTTAAATGCTCGCATTGTTTAAGCCTTTGATAGAAAAAAACAACATACATAATTGCCTTTTTTCCTCAGCATCTGCTACCAGAGGCAATCATACTGGGAAACCACAAACCATTTTGGTTGAATGGACTACCTCATCATACTTCCTCTGTATGACTGTATGACTGTCACATGTCAATCTTAGCCGCCCGAAGTTGGCATACATATATGAACTTCTAGGTTTCACCCACTCATGAGAAAACAATAACACGTACAACATGAGTGTTTGCTGTGGAAACTAGACAAGTCTCTACGTGGGCTACAGCTCTTGATTGATACTTTTTTAAAATTGGTCACGTCACTGGTACGTCATTTGGCAAAGTTTACTTTATCTATCATAACCCGTAGCGAGAAAAACAAATTGGTAAACAAATTAAGCGCAGATGTAGACAAATTTATCTGGTGCCAACAAACCGAATCCCGCCATAAAAAAATCATGCCTTTATCAGAGGAAATGCGACTCGATAAGACGTTTAATTCTTGATACCATATCAGATGTGTCTATGGTAATATAGCCATCCCTTACAAAAAGCCTGGTTGGTGTCGATTATGGATAATTTACTGACTTCTGCGGATATCATTTGTATGAAATGTGCAAGCTAGCAAGTAAATGTACATAAATGACTTTAAAAAATAGTCGATTGATATTTAACTTCTGCAAGAACGTTTTATGGCGGGTTTATAAAAATCTCCTGACGGTTGTTCACGAATTTTTTGACAGTTAATCATGAAACACTGAACTTTTCAGTCAGTAAAGCATGAAAATGGTATTCTTTGGTTAGTCCGTAAAAATGTTATGAAAAACGCCGTCAAAAAAAGACGAGTAAGGTCGCCTGTCTCTATAATACTTGATTTCTGACTCAGAGTAGATACACCTAATCAGATCATTGACCCAAAGCGTGCAATGCTCAATATTTCAAAGATAAAGGTTGTTACGTATATGATAATAATAATAATAATAATACGTATACGAAAGAGTAGTCAATACAAAGTTTTAATTCTGAGTTGGCCTAAAACGTACAGTGTTCAGGTAGTTTTTATGAAAAAAAAAATTCTTTTAAATAGTTAACTTATGAAAATGATGAGTCCTTTGACACGGACTTGAATAAAATCGCATTACAATAATTTGTTTGTTTTTGTTCAAGCCGTGACATTGCGGCACTACGATTCCGAGCTCAGTCAACAGAACCGTGAAAACACTAACACGGTAAGCACGTGACATAAACATATTCAGTTGTGGTGTACCCAGCAAAATGTTTATTGTCTTAGCTCTAGCTGCCCGACCATTATATGAAACACTCGTTAATATTCCCAAAATGACTAAAAATTAATCAAAAACAAAAAAACCCAAATTTGGTGAAATCGCACAAAAAAATAAGTGGAGCGTTACCATGCTCAGTTCCATGCACATATCACAAAACGATCAATGTACCAAAAATAGTATCAGTCGAACTGAAATTTAGACCTGTATGTAGATAGTTGTATCCATTGTTATTCAAAGCCCCAGTGGGGGCTGGCTTAATTTAGCAGCAAATTGGCTTTTCCACTTCTTATTTCGTGATTAATGACCAAACATATTGCACAAAAAAAAATATTCACTTCAGCTGATTCTTAGAAGCCCATTCCAGAATTATTATTCACTGTCAGATTCTTGGCGTACGACATTTGATTTTGAAATGTAAAATCCCGGCAATAAGAGGGTTTTTCTTTCGTGATTTATGTGTGTTTTTTTATTTGTAAAGAATTAATTGCTACAATTGTAGATTCACCCAGATGTTCCCCGTTTAAACTTCAAGATATACACTCATTCGTAATTAATATTCTAAAGGTGTTCGAAATGAATTGTGTATACTGCTACTGTCCTAAGATTTGCTCCACATATTTTGTGGTAAATGCAGATGTTGTTTTTTCCTCTTTGAAATTGTTTAATTTTCGGAAACTCTGGGTATGTATGTCCTTTATTGGGTTTTCCAAGTCCAGAAAGTAGAGGTAATGTTTTAAGAAATGGTCTTACGACTCACATGGTAATTACTTTTAGGATGGTAGTCAGGAATGGTTTGAACATGTAAATGGCTTAAATCATCACAAGTAATGTGCTACAACAACGGCCGACTCAGAAGGCATCGACCCATAATATACATAAAACGTGGCAATATATTCCTGAACAAATCTTTTTTAATGTCAGTTTCGAGATATTTTGAACTGTTTTGTGAATAAATTTGTGAGTACATTAATTATGTAAGTTGTGAAAATGTATAATAAAATAGTTATAGAAGAGTCAGCCTAATAAGAACTAACCTACGAATCAATCAGAAATGTGGCACAGGCTCATTTGAAAGACGTCAGTGCGACACGCTAATGCCGACTTCCATCAGCAAACTGGCTTGGTGTACGTTGCTGGATTAAATCAATTTAAGAGAGAATCTATTGGACACTTACTAGGAAAGGATGGATAAGTAAACTATTGGCCTAACGTGGTCATGCGTAAGAAGTCTGACAAATGTCTGACAATGCCTGAATTGAAGATGCTGTGAAGAAGGAGTATGCAAATTAAATCATAGATGAATGCTGTTTACAGGGACCAGCCAGAACTCTTCTTTTGCCGCCTTGTATAATAATTTAATCATTAGTTAATTATTAACGTTTGGGACAGCCTAAAACTTTGCACGGGCTTACCAAATGATTCTATGTTCAAATCAAAAGAATATGATTGTTATACATTCAAGAATTGGGGATATGTGAGGAATTCATGCATTGTGAGCATTGGAAAAATGCATAGCTCTAGAATCTAGATATAACATAGAATCCACCGAGGAAAAATCCTAGGACAAAAGATTAATCTAAGCAGTCAACGACTTTTGTTGGATGAGTCACGAAATTGTATCTAACGACTATCTTGGAAAAAGCAAAACAACATCTTACGCAACGCTACTTGAAAGCAGATACTGCAAAAAAAGTACAAATATAATTCGAATTGCTTCATTACTCGATGAATTTATCAGATCTAATTGCCAACGCCTTTTCCTGTTTGCTAACGTATCACTTGAAGGACAATGGGTATCGTCTAATGGCGAGGTTATCAAATACGTCAGAGTACATGTAGCGAAAATATACCATAGCTGCGGAACCACTTGAAAGAGGCCTTTGTTGAAGAATAGCAGTGAGTTTGAGCAAAGAAGAAGTTTTTTAGTCCTTACATTGTAAAATATTGGTTAATAATGAAAAGACTTTGTTGTATCGTGTGTGGCCCGATGTTTACTAAACCTAAACTATCAGCTATCAGTAAAATTGTTCTTTTTGTGTTCAGCGTTGCCCACAATTTACTGAACCAATGGCGGCAAATTCAAAACTTGCGTTCATTTTGACACACCTTGTACTAGCCGCCATGTGTGTCTGAGGTGATAGTTTTACATATTATTAGACAAAACCGGCTACGTACTTGTATCCTGGTATTCGGCTTTGTAAAACAAGCGTATGTGTGCTACGTTCCCTTTTGATACCAAACCATTTATAGAAGCACGTTTTTGTACAGGATTTGTTGTCTAGAATACTAAAACCAATATATTCCAAAACATTAACAGTTTCTGGACTCTCGGCTGTTTTGTTTGAACTGGAGTAGTAAGTGCTATGAAAAAGCCTTGTTCGGACTCCGTAAAATATGCTTTATAAAAAGTTCAGCGGATATATATTCAACGATAATATGATCGACATTTTTGTAATATCCGTGCGACAGATTAGGATCTTTACGGACCGTCACTGCTTAACATTCGCTGAGTGCCACTGCAAGAAATTGTAGGCAACTGTGTATAAAATGGTGTAGCCAGGGACGCGGCATACCCGCCGTCTCACTAAACTAACGTCAGTAGAAATACCAAACTATCACAAAATGTCAAGCATTACTTCAAAGATTATCTAAGCTAGAATAGACCCCGATCGGTCTAAATAGCTGCTATCATTGAATGCATTGCATAAAAATAAAACATGTGGTTGGTGCCAAGACAGGAAGGTTTCGCTAAGAATCTATGCATTATATCTAAGCATACAATAACTCATCCGTACTTTGTTCGGGTCGTGATCAGTCGACATACATTTAGTTTCAATCCCATCAGAAGAGTTTCAAAGCTTGTGCTATTCACTTTCAATTGAACTTATTTGTTATGTGTAGCTATATATTTCGTTACTTCCGAGCTACAGTTAGTACATGTGTAAAATATACAAGTATGAGGTTGAAACACAAAACAAAATATGCTTAAATTTGGTTAAATCAAGCTGTGTCTCAAAAAAAGCAATCTCTAGCGACAAGCTTTAAATGAATCCCTAGAAACGGGGCTCCGAATTTGTGCATAATGTAAATTAAAAATGTTTCTGTTGCAAGTCAAACTAAAGCCCGCTAGTCATTAAGTTGATTGTGAAAACTATGAATCAGCTGAAGCATCATAAAAATGTCGGAGTCGATGATGCAAAAATTGGAGGATAGTCTCCAGCTGGTTGAGCGGCAAAATAGTGTGTATTCTTCTTTCGATCACACTATCGACATCTACTTAAAGGTACTACTTTGAGTTACGTCCCAGTTAGGCAATTATCTCTCAAATCAATAAAAAAATTAACCCCACGGAGTGCAGTTTGTACTATTGGACCTCAAGTGGCTACACTAAAGAACGTAAAAATGTTTAGCGTGTTACGTGTTTCCACAGACGCATCAGGGAATCGCAGAATCTTTGGCGAAAGTGAGAATTTCATGTCATTATTCACAAACTAGTCACTTTTAGTCGAAATACATTGCGCATTCGCCATATACTTTGGTTGGGTTCGTATCAACGCAGGTAGGGTTTTACAAAATGCCAACTACCGTATTACGGCCATCGGTTTTAAAACTACAGCGGCTCTGACATGAGTAGGAATGAAGCCCAATTTGTGATGGCTTTGTAACTCTTATATATTTAATTTATTTCACTATATCTGCAAGATGGCAAAGCCATGCGGTAGTTTGTTGCTATACTTGTATTTTCACGGTCATTCACTTAATAGATTACACTGTTATCTACCACAACTAAACTGTTACTAAATTTCACTGATATACAATTTTATTGCGCCTTGTAATGGTCGTGTAATAAATCTGAACATACATTTCCTAAACCATGTAATTGATGGTTACATTGAATAAAATATATGCAAACAAATATCACTGAAATATTTACCATCTATGTCAATGTCGCTGTTTGCCGCTTGTGTGATTGCAAAAATTAATAACACACAAAAACTTAATTTTTTTGTCACCATAATGCTTTCTAAACTTCAATCGTAACAAAATAAGTCGAAATCGAAACCCGCACAATAATTATTCTTTTCACTTATATTTCAGCTAAAATCGATACAGCCATTAATATCAAACACTTCCTTCGTTTGCATTCAAACTCGTGAATGTGGATCGTTGCAGAGAAGAAAAATAACAAAATTAACGGAAAAAAAAACAAAAAAACAACAAAATAAAGGAGCAAATAGGAAAATCCGTCCGAACACGAAGAATGAGTTTCGTTTACTAACTGGAGGGAATCGACAACAGTCTTAATAATATCTATACACCTTAATATGTTTTTTTTGTTTTTGCTATATTATTTATATCTGTATTTATGTTATTTTGTTATAACATTGGGTTAATAATTTGATAAGAAATCTCACTTTAGCGGCGAGAGATTGATAATGCTCTGCGTGTAGGTTTTCCTAGCACTTGATTTTGTTTATATATCTATATTCTGTTGTGTTGATTTATGATAATTTTTGAATGTGTATCAGTAAGCCATTTGTGTCAGAAGGAGAACAAAAATGTTTTATTTTCAATCAAGACAACCGGGTAATCACTTTATCGCCCCTTTCAGCAGAAACTGACACTTAGTTCCATTCGCACCAACGATGTGGTAAAAAGGTGGGTGCTGGGTTTTCTTTGCAAAAAATTTCGGGGGGGTTCACATTTGATTAGATACACAGTGGCTCTTAACAGTTAAGATTTAACATGTCTTATCTCTTCTTACTTATTTATACGTGTTTAAATGGGTTGGTAGTATAGGAAAAGACAATCCATGGACAGATCTTCTATTTGATTCCCAATGTTTGGCAAATTGACGCTGATACCTTAGGCGCTAAGACGATTGACTTAGTTGTCCTTATTTGTTGACTGAGAGTGAGGAGGACGATGTTCACAAATTCAGACATCAAGGCAACTGCTTTGACGTGCACAAATGAAAGAACCGTCGGCCGATAAAAAGTTAATCAAAGAAATAAAATGAATTATTTATTATTGTTATCGCAGGTGCACAGGTCTAGTACATGATGTACACTTTAGTGTGAATCGTGTTACACTTGAAAATAAATAAAAATTCAAAGCTCTTAAGGGTTTTTAATTTATTTCTGTTTTATCTGAACGATAATTGTTAAGGCCATCGAGTGTCTTCATCGCATTTACGAGCATTTATTCTCCGATTCCGAGTCAGTTGGACAAGGCAACGTAGGACACCCGGGTGTACTTGGTGTGTGTAACTGGGGGAAGTTACCCAGAGATCGCGCTGGCTGAAGAGGCTTATTGGTTGAGGCCAGGTACACCCCGAACTGTAGAGCCGCACAAAGTAGAGGATTTGTTTATTTAATAAAATGTTTCCCTTTGACGCCATAAATGGAAGCAGACTACATACAGATTAGGTATCTACAATTTTGCTTCCGGAAAAGACGTTCTCTATATGATTCCAACACTGCAGCGTGTTTCAGCCTGATGTGGCTATAAATGAGATAGCACTGCAACCCAACCGGTGGATAATCCGATAGCCGGCCGGGAATGAGAACCGCTGAGTAGGAACTGATCGCCATGAATAGTTAGTTTTAGTCGGGTTCTAGTCATCCCTCAATGTGACTTTTGTATGTAGATATTGCAGAGGCGAAGAAATATAATCTGTTCGCAATCTGCGAGTGCTCCGCCCTATCAAGGGAAGAAGATAATTTTGTTACAAGGGTTTGGCTTAGGTTAGTCAATGTCTTAATAACCTAATCAGAAACTGGGAATCGTGTTATAAAGATCACAACAAAAGCTATCACAACCGCGTTTGAAACAATTTGTCCAATAAGCAGGAACTTTAAGGGGAAGAGAGTACCATGGTGAAGCAATATATTATGTCTGTAAAAAATCTGGAACCAATTTGCCAAGACTAGGGGTTATGGCCTAGAGGGTTGCGAGAGATATATTCTCCAAAGGACGCCTGGAATGGGCAATAAGCTCATTTCAGCCATTAAAATCTGCAGGGGTTGATGAAATTATACCAGCCCAATACCAAAAAGATAAAAGCCTCACCTCACAATAATAACTAGAAGTTGTCTATCTCTGGGATATATACCAAACCAGTGGAGAAGGGCAATGGTAGTGTTTATTCCTAAGATGGAAAGAAAGACCCAAGCCTACCCAAGTCTTACAGACCTATCAGCCTTACATCATTTCTGCTGAAAATGATGGAGAAAGTTTTAGACAACTACATAAAAGAGGAAGTACTAACTGTACCTCTCTTCTGCATCACTGTCAACAAGCGTACAGAGTAGGCAGATCTACAGAGACTGCGCAATACTAACTGACAGAAAACTATCGAAAGCGCCCTTGAAGCGAAATAAATAGTTATATGTGCTTTCTTGGATATTGAAGGAGCATTTAACAACACGTGGCACGATTCGATTATTATTGCCCTGGACAAGAAGAAAGTAAACCGAACAGTAACGAAATGGATGTATGAACTTCTGAGCACGAGAAGTAACGCATACATCAGAAGTTATAATAAAAGTCACCACAACAAAAGGATGCCCTCAAGGAAGAAGTCACGGTTTCAAATGTCAGGCATATGCTGATGACATAGTAATTGTAGCCAGAAGCAGGATGGAGGAGACCCTTCACAAGCAAACATAAACTGGAACGAATAAAACAAATTAGTCTGTCAGGCATAATGCTGGCTCCAGTAAAAGAGGTCAAATATCTAGGAGTCAACTTATGTGGAAAAGTCACACAGAAGAGATTACCAGGAAAGCGACGCGTGCTTTAATGATTTGTATAAGCTTAGCGGGCAAATCCTGGGGTTGCTGTCCAGGCATTCTAATGTACATAGCTATTGTTACACCAACAATCACATACGGTGCAATAGGATGGTCCAAAAGAACTAACTTGATCAGCCCAAGCGTTGGCATGCCTCTGTATTACGGGAGCCATTAGAACTTAGAACAACTGCCGCCATGGAGGTGCTACTGGAGCTGACTCCATTGCGTCTGGTGATCGCAGAATGTGCACATAAAAATATCATGAGAATGGCAAAAGAAGGGATAGGAAAAGACAAGTGTATTACATCGAGACAATTCGATGCACTATTCAAAAATTGCCAATCCTTACCGTTCCGAAGGATGACGCGATTAGGAAATTCAATTTCCAAAAGGAGTCAGCACCAAAAAAACACTGGAGCAATGAATCCATAGTCCATAGACTGAGTAGCAACACGGTAAAATGGTATACGGATGGATCAAGAACTGATGAAGGAACAGAGCCAGGAGTATTTGAACCCCGGGCAACTACGATCCCATGTGTAAATGCACCAGTATCTTTCAAGCTGATGTCTATGCCATAGACAGAAGCGCTCAGATCAATATTGACAGGAACTACACCAACTGTGACATAGCAATTATGTCGGAAAGTCGTGCCGCTATCCTGGAACTAGACTCCTATTTCATCAAGCTTAAAAAGCTGAGCAGGAGTAACAGAGTAAAAACGTGTCTGCAGATTCTGCGGAGAATCTAATGAAAATCCAGAACATATACGCTAGCCCATAAAAGACAAAGATATCTGGACAAACACCTAATATCAGAGGAAGAATTGGATTCTCTAGAACCAGCTCTCATTCTTAGATTCCTAAAAGGAAACTGGCTTAGAGAGAATACTCTAGTATAAATCTCTTCCACCTTCGCGCAATAGGAGCAAATAACCCTCAATACAACTCTGAAAATATCTACATGGGAGGGCTCTTAAGAAAGTAAAGGTATGAATAGGGAGTACAATAAATCTAAAGGTCGCCGTGCAATTTACCCTCAACAATAATAATAATGGAAAATGTAGGTTCTGGTAAGACACTTCATTGTGGAGCTGTGAGATTCAAGTAGTATCAAGCTTAAAAAGGATGTGAGCTGCATATGTTCACAGAAAATATGGATTATTGTTTTGTGGTTTATTTCGAAGTCCTTAAAAGGCGTTAGATAATCCGATTGTTGTGGGATCTTCGAGTTTTGGAGTAGTTTCATATGCGCTCATTTGAATTTTATATCTTTTGCAAAACCGTATAAAAAACGATGCCAGATAAAATTAAGGGGCAAGAGAGGTAGAAGTTGGATATCTCCTTGCTATATCTATATTGTCGGCTGACAGTTCAGTCTGCCGTATGTGATTGTAACAGGGAAGTCAATTGCATACCACGAATTGCACAATCGTACATATGTATATGTACAAAATAAAAAACAACAATCATTTCTCACGTTCCGTTTATGTTTATCTTGGGATGATTTTCTACAATATTTTATCAATTCTAATACTTTCACTGCAGATAAACTACTTGTATCTATCTTAATATATTGTTTCCTGGTCTTCAACTGAAGTGGTTTGTATTTGCGTCACCAAAGTGTACATCAAACCCCAAGTGCGAGAAGTTGAGCTGATTGATTTGAAATAAAATTGCACAAATTATATATGTGTATTATTTATACCCAGTGTTCATAAATATTTAATTCCTCAATTGTATTTTACTTAATTGGTTGTTCAGCAGTCCAGTGGATCAAGTGCATCCCTCCAGCCACGTAATTGGTTATTCGTTAATAATTGTTGCATTTGGTAAAATTCCGTAGCAACTCCATCAATGACAATGCGTTACTATTATGTGTTAGGTAATATCAAATATGTTAGATACAGTAACATTGTTTTTTGTTTTAATATGACTGAAGCTGAGTTGTACATACACCTTGTACCTTGTATATTTCTTGGTTGAATCTTCTCGTTTAGATGTCTGAAAGTCAGGCATGACTAAACATCACACGCAGAACTTTTCTCAAGAAAATGCTTCTTCATGTTGGACACGCCTCTGGTGTGTCTCGTATATAGTCACCTTGGTCTTTCGAGACAGAGTTATAAGAGAGCTCAATTCCCCTTAAGGCTAAAGAATTAGCGATTGGCAAGAGCTAGGAGCTAACAATTGTTGAATCAAGTAAACTTTACTATGCCACAGTAGAACGAAAGATAAGCAGAGGCATCGTTAAATTTGTAAATGCACAACTAAACAAAAGTGAAAGACTAAGTTGTCATTATGGTCACATCGTATAATTTCTGTGTATTCGCTCAGATATTTAATTAAACTTCATTATGTTACATCCATTATGTTTGCTTTTATAATTCCGCATTTGATATGGGTACTGATGGTTTTGGTACCTTTTACTGCGGAGCCAAAGTAGGCTACTTCTACTTTATAGCTGTCCATTGTGACGTTCTGGCCTAGTCGTCAATTTTGTGTGTCCTTACACAATATAGAGCCTTCTTCCATTAAACGGTAAACCATTTTTCTACTCTCTGTAGGGAGCACTAAATTAAAAAGTAATTCACCATGACCATGACGCAGGAATACCTACCCATGAAAGTTACATACATATGTACATATATAAAAAGGAAACATAGTTTGTGAGCACTTACAGCAATCTGTATAAATGATTATTGTAAAATTTGTTCACTCGGGAGATAAGTCTTGCGTGCAATCTTTGGTCCCATTCAGATTTTGAGTTACTGAATGAACGTAAGTGAGAATGAAACAATCATTAGTACCGCTTACTACCGTAATCATAACTTTTCAACAATCCTCAGCAGTAAACCAATCTTGTGTTCGTTTCCCTAATTGATAAGCTGCATATGGATATTGGACTATAGACTTCTTAAAATAACGATCTCGATGGAAGTTATTCTTGCAGATAATTCGAACATGTGTGTCGAACCGTGATAACATTGAGTCAATTTTTTTCTGATTAAGTTCCTAAACACGTTATTCCACATTATCATGCATGACATTTGGTTATTTTGCTCCTTATCTTCCTTTAAATACATTTTTTTCGATTCCCATAACTTTAGCATTGAGTTAAAGGGAGAGTATTTTTGCAAAAAAAAAAAAAAACCGAGGTTTGATGTGGGTGTCAACGATTAGATTCGCAAAGAATTTTACTTGAAAACAAAAAATGCTATTTGCGTAGTTAAATAAAATCTTACCACAAGCAAATTGAGATTATCGAATCTAAAAATATAACAGTTATTCAACTTTTACTAATATTATATGTATTTCAATTATTACATGCTGTTTATATTACGAGTTGTAAGGGGTGTCAGAGGTTTCTTTTTAGTTATAATATAAAAACACACTTCAATCGTTTTCCCTTAATATTTATTTGAACACGTCTTTCACTTATCAGATATCCTTACAGACTGACTCTTTTTTTCTTCATTCCACCTTCAGCCACGCACACTCTTTCGTTTGTCTCTCATTTTAATGTTTACAGCTTTGCCACAGAGTTAATGATACATATGTACGAAAAGTCAAGATTTTTGAAGAGGTGGTCGTGATCGAATTTCTGGTACAGAGACGAAGTTTAGCCCAATTGGACTATCCTTTCCCTACAAAGCTGGAAAGCAATTTTTTGAGATATTAGGATATAGGTTAGGTTACAAGATTACAATTTGCGATCCATATTTTGTATTTTATGTTTTAATAACATATGTAAAACGCAACTTTCATTCGAGAGCGTACACGATTACTTTAGGATGTATTGTGTAAGTAGTCACGGTTGCGTCCATCAAACCGTAAAAGACTTGCCATGTTCTCTTTAACCCACTCAATAACTGAAGCCGGCTGAATATCTATATGTTTGGAGGTCGAATTCCGCATCACTTTCTTTCAGCGATGAGGCTGTTTTGGAAGGGAGGGCCACGTGGAGGTGAAAATTCACAATTAACTGTCGACAGAGCATTGCATGACACCATGGAGCGTTCTTTTTCGATGACCTCAGCTACGTAACAAATCCGTCGACCGTCTACTAGGCTTTATACAAAGCCGGAACTAGTCTTCTACTTGCAGACAAATAAGCATCTCAACGCGTCAAAGTAGTTTGGTATATAAGAAACGTGATGGTCCGAGATGATATTATTTTGCTCATAAGCAGGTCTTCTCTGTCTTGACGAAAGTAATGTCTCATGCTGGCGTCTCGAAGAACTTTGATCCGTTGAAGCAACCTTAACAACACTGTCAGTGAGAACATTCAACCAAAATGGCGAAATATTCAAAATAAACAAACTGCCGAGTCAGTCTGCAACATTACTTTCGATGAATGTCCTTATTTCGGACCCCCACTTTGTTCTCCGTGGAAGCATATAACTTGTATCCGACACATAATATCGTATTCCACTTTATGAAGTCAAAAAGCGTGACATCGACTGGGATCCACGATCCCTTGATTCGAGTTGCCGGGCCCCTTCTAATGAAAATGCAATCAATTATTCTTAAGATATACGCACAAACAATTATTATGAACAAAAAATATAACACAATTCACCACACTGAGGTAAGTATTCTTGCAAATTAATTTGGCAACTTTAACATAATACTGAAGAGATCATCGCTCACAAGAAACCTGACGACCAACAAGAAACCATGAAGTAAAGAAGATAGATTAGACAGTCAAGTACTAATAAAAGAACAAATGCGTATATTGTTATTCATTTTTCTTCTTCACTCTTGGGCCAATTGATGGGAATTTAATCTACATGAGACAAGGTAATGCTATGGGAACGAAACTGACTTATTGCGCTTATATGGCTTCGGATAGTCGAGAAGAGATTATTTAATTGAAGCTAGACATATGTATATATGTACTTACAAATTTTCCGTGATACACACACTCAATCAAACATATTCTCAAAATATTGTTTGAACATACTTACTTATCAGGCATGGGGGGTCTAAGCCTAATCAATAGCTGCCTTCCATCGCTGATGGTCCTGGGGCTATCATCCAGCCGATTCTCTTCAGTAATATCGTCGATGATTTGCTTCATGTAAGACCATCACTATCGTCTCGCCTATCGCTTATTTTGTATACAGTTTGAGGGCTGTGAGAACAATGTTTCTCGCGCAAAAATCACATCTGTGCTCTTGTTCCTCTCAAATTTCACCAACACATTCTCATTTCAGCTTGCGCCAAAACCAAATACATATGCGTCCTATCACTCTGAAATCGTCACAAAAGTGAGGAAGAAGAGATGTATACATAATTATTCTCATTTTGTATGAAAACGATACTGAAATAGATATCGCCAAAAATCAGTCGCCCAGACGATAGTAACTGACAGTTTTCAGTTTACGTAAATCAGGTTAAGCTAAATATATCTTTCAGACGCAAACGTTTTTTTAAGCTTACATGAAGCGAAACTATCGTCGACTCGTTGGTGCGGGACGATTGTAGCCATAAGCGATTAGAGCCCTGGGCGATCAAGACTTAGTTGTCTTGCACCCGCGATAACCTTAATTTTTATATCAGAGGTTCGGCCTTACTCTCCTTCTCGAACCAGGAGGCTTGGATTCGAAGACCCTTATAGCTAGAGCATTGTTGTTCATGCGGTCGATGTTACCAAGGCAGTGCAGTCGACGGATTTTTGCCATCCGGACACATCTTGGAACGGCTCGTAGAGTTCGCGGTTGTGTCTTCTCATCCATTCACCTTCCTCGCAGACGTAGAATTTTACCTTCGAAGGCACCAATAATCAGCTCTGCTGTTTTACTTATTGTCTTTCGAGTGCACAAAGCAGAACTAGCAAAATAAGAGTTATGTAGAGATTGACCTTGGTCCTTCGAGTCAGACGTTTTGAGCCGAGTTGATTTGACAAGCCGAAGCAGTAGCAGTGGTTACGATTCTACGTCGGATCGCCAATTGGATATCGATCGTGATGTTTTGTTTCAGGTGATGTGTGACGTAATGTTTCCTGGTCGACAGCATATATTTCGTTCTGTCCTAATTGACAATCACACGACAGCGCATCTCCTTGCCGAAATCCGGTGCAGGTTTCAAACATCCGAGCCGAGCACAACTGGCTCCCGAATTCAGCCATCGCTTCGAATAGTTCCTTGCGATTAATGCAATTTGTAAAAAAAAAATTCGATGACCTTTGACCTTAACACTTTTCCCTCAACGAATCCGCATCCCAATCACTCTTTTCTCTTTTCTCTTTTCTATCATTCCCTGTCCTATCCAAAGTATTTCATATATATTATTACTTTTGAAAGGAGTGTGAAATAAATGGGCAAGGTACTACCGCTTAGTTGTAAGAAAAACAAGTGTAACGGCGAGTAGTTTGAAAATGTAGAGCTTGCTGATATAAATTATTGTATATATAATTGCTTTTTATTTATGCCAATATATTCTGATGGCATGGATTTATAAGGTGCACGCAATTATTGACCAATACAAAACGTATCTTACTGCGTGACTTTGAGTGCGGTCTGAACAAAATATATTCTGTTTGTTTTTCTGGATTCTTATTTGCCTTGTTTTCCTTTCTTGGATTATTATCGTCTCTACACAACGGGTTATTTGAACATACAACTTTACAAATTCACATATGCATCATCTAGATCTTACATATTAATGTATAGTAGCCAAAAATAAAGAAACGATGAGATGTAAAAGAGAATACGCTGAAGCTCAAGCAAATCTCGAACACACGTGACCCAGTTCATCCCTGGCCAACACAATACCAATGTCCCGCGACTACTTTTCCGCTTGTAGAAGCCGCCAGAGAGATTTGTTTTGTTTTCTTCCTACCAACAAATTAATAAAAATGAAACAACTTAAATAAATATCATGATTTTTTTCCTTTCCGTGAAATTCACAACAAAGTTATTTAAGAACAATTTAATTAATGCTCACAAATAGGATTATTAACATAAAAGAACACGTTGAGTTCTATCATTGACGCAAGAATCAAGAATCCGATGTACATAACTGAACAAGCAACCCCCACTTTCCAGTCCAAACGAAACTTGTTAGCAACAAAGGCAATATACAGTCCAAATAACGTAGTTAAGAGTGATATAGCCGAGTATGTGAGCCCTGATGAATTAAGAACAACCCAATGTTCTCCGGGAATTGTCGGGAGGAAGAATGATTTTATAAACCATGGCAGTCCCAAGCACAGTAATATGTCGAATGTATTTGATCCAATTGAATTACTGATGCCCATTGCTCCGTGACCTTGACTTGTGACAATCACACCGGAAACAGCCTCGGGAACGCTCATTCCTGCTGCAAGAATCGTCAAACCCATAACCGAATCTGGGATGTTTAAGGTATCACCTGAAAATGAAAAAGGAAAAATAAATTTGGAGCTTCGTGCAGGATATGGATATTTAATAAATATATTGTAGGAATTGTAAATATATGTTAGAGTTCAAACGTGTATTTTTAATCAATGAGTCGAAACCTATAAACCAGACGTCAGAAGTGAGCTTGCGCCCCACAACTAATTTTTAATTTAGTCCGATGATTATTTTTCTAATACATATCTATATATGTAGGATATTAACTGAAAACATTTATTAAATTAATAGATTTCTTAAAAAAATGATAATATAATAATAATATAATATTGGTGGCGTTACAGGCCGTAGAGGGCCAGGTACATGGCTTCTCAGCAACCACTCGTGTTGTGCGTGATATTGTTTTATCACGAGTGGAAGGGACATACAGTTTTTGTGCCGACTCCGAAGTTATATTATGCATTGTCAGTGACTCGAAAGAGATGGGCCGTGAAAAGTATTTCTTATAGTACCAAGAATTGAACCTAGACAGGTAGGTCCAAGTGCGTAGGAGTCGACGCACATACCCACAACGCCACGGACTACCAAAAAAATGATAGCTTTATTAAATAATAATGTGTTGTCCTTGTCGAGTTGGTTCACACTACACCGTAAAGTCGTCCAAATTTATAGGAAGTTTAAAACTTAACGAACTGTCGTTCACTTCAAAACGCACGTTCATGTTAAAGCCCGCATTCCACATGCGTGTGAATGTAAACAAAATTTTACTGAATATCATTCATGGAGACGAAATGATCAAAAAATTATTTATGTATTAAAAAAAACATTGCTTGACTTTTTCAAAATAATCGAATTTCATGGAAACGTTCGTGTAAAGATGAGAAAACTCCCAATAAAATTGAGTTCCAGGATACATCAAATGAGAGTGTTCGTATAGCCCGCCGCAATCTCTAACCATTTCTTCGTTTTAAAATTACTGCCGAGACCCTCAGGTAGTGCAGCATGACGATGGAGAGTCCTTGCTATTATAGATTTTTTGTTTTTACAATTTGCGACTTCATGGGATTACTAACAGCCTTTAGTACCTGGGGTCAAGACACTGCACGGCCCAAGGAATAGAGGGATAAAGGGAGCGGAGGTACCTGTACACATTGGTATTAATTATTAGCGGATCGTAGTTGTGCGTCCGAAAGCAGGATTAAGGGTAAACTGATGGGAGGGGGAGTGCAGTTGGCTAGCTCTTGGATTCATCTAGTAGCTGCCGAGTGGTTTTGGAACCATCAGACCAGATATGGGCGTTTTCTAAACTAATCCTTATAAATTAGGGAACCTAGACATTTTGCAGCATTTGTAGCAACCACGAAGATGTGATCGTTCCAACTAAGTTTTGTGTTGATACACATAACAAGGACGGCAAGCTTTCCTGTTTCATAGACACAAGCGCCATTCATGGATAATGGCTGACTATTAAGAATTTGCATAAATGACAGCAGACATTATTAAATTTCATACAGTTGAATATGCTGTCAAGATCGGAGCTCAATGTGCCTACCATACACAGCCGCTCAAAAGCTGAAATTTCTGTTATCAGCGAAGAAGTAGATTGGATTGGTAGGAACAGCTTGCAGCAGAATGTCTTAATCGTTGGCACCAGCAGGAAATCATAAATCACGATTAAATGATTTTCAACCTTGGTATGACATATAAAAGCGAATTACCACGGCCACAGAAGCGATATTTTTGTGTACTCAAGTATCGACTTAGTTCTACTCCAAGCCAACTCTATTGACTAGTTACTGTCGAAACCATAAATAGATTTTCCCATTCTGAATGAGTGATTCAGTATTGATTTCTGTACAACGAATCGCTGTCCTAAGTTGGGTCAAAATGAGGGCAATGACTCGTTGCCGCCCAGTAAAACAATTTTTTTGTCATAGAGACACACTTATAATTTGGCTTTCATTTAAATTTTCTGTTATTTTCACTGGAGTAATTTTGGGACCTTCTTTAACCATTCTTACAATCATCCTTTTAGTTTGTGGAGTTGCAATTTTACTTGGACGCCTACTACTACCTTTTCTTTTTTATTCGGTGACAATTTCTTTATCCAGGATGGACGTGGGCCCAACTAGCAATCTCTGGCTAGTTGTCTCCAGTTTCACACGCCAATTTGTTGGAGGTCCTTCTCCATTTGTGTGCGTCACATCATACCCGGGCGTCCTCTGTTGCGTTGACCCCCACAGGTTCAGCGTCGAAGGCTCTTCGGGTCGGAGTTCACTTGTCCATATGCTCTACATTGCTCAGTCAACTAAGGCGTTAGATCCGTAGACGTACGAATGTACAGTAACGTCAACAGGACCAAGAATCGTATGCAGAACTTTCCTCTAGAAGATACCAAGGACTTCTTTATCCGTTTTTGAGATTGTCCATGCCTCCGGGCCGTACAGCAGTACAGGGATGATCAGTGTCTTACATAAAGTCAGCGTGTTCCTTCGAGAGATATCTCTATTACTCAATTGCCTCTTGAGATCGAAGAAACAACAGCGGCGTTTGACCTAGTACGTGTACTTGATGTTGTTTGTACTGTTTACTAGCTCGAAGATAGAGCTGCCCATTGTGACGAATAGGTGATGACGATTGGACTTCTTGGGTCTTTTCCAGGATATGCTGTAGTGTTCACAACATTTGATCGATCGTGGATACTTATAAGGACCTATCTGATTGTTTATAAAGAGCTTTCAGCGAATACACAAAACGGCAAAAAAAATCTTATGTGCTTAGAAGACTTATCCCGTTTTGTGCAGTCAAAGGGGTCTCCTTTCGTGACGATACTGAGATTCCACTCGTCGGACATGCTTTCCTTCCACCATGTATTGTAGGTGAGCTGCTGCATGCGTCCATCCAGAACGTCTCCAGCTGCTTTAAAGATTTCAGTGGACCGGGAGCCTTGTAAGACTTCAGTCTTGATATTGCTAACTTAAGATCGTTTAGGTCGGGGGACGGAATTTTCTTTTATCATCGTCCAGATTGAGCAGAACATTTTGCATGACAGCAGCTTTAGGTCCTCAAACAGTCTACAGAAGTGAGCTGTCCGTTGTAGTCTCGGCAGGTCCGGACGCAGCTTCTTTGATGGCTTCTTTATAATGCCATCAAACTTCGATTGTTTGTTCAGGCGGCGACGAACTTAGAGAGAGTTACTGGACGACTCGACCGGCAAAGATCCTAGTAGTTCTTCCAACTACCACTTGGTCTTATTAAAAAAAAACATGTTTATTGTACATGTAGCAATTTGTCTCAGACTTTTTCTTCTTTAATTTTATTATTAATACCATCATTTCAAGAGATGGTTGCTTTTTCTCCATTTATTCTTAGCTCATTTTTTTTTATTTACTCTATCGAGGTAGCGAAAATACTGAACGTTAAAAAATATATGGGATAAGACGGAATATTCGGAAATGATTAGTGATAACGGTATCGGAAAAGTAGCATGTTTCTGTTAATAGCTATTATCGAAAATTGGGGTTTTTTCCCAGATTTCAAAAGATTTAGGATTATGTGTCAGATTTTGTACTTTATTTCATCGCTAGCGTGAATAGATCCAGAGATATTTTTTTGGTTCACTGTAGCTGCAGAGCCACAACGCAATCACGTATTGTTAAAAATAACATGTAATTCTGTTCTCCTACAGTATTTTTGTTGTATATCACAAAAAGCGTGTTCTTATCACAAAAGAAATCCCTCAGAAGCTTCACTTCCACGCGACATCAAATTAAAAAGTTAGTACAAATAAAGGAAATACGTTCTTATAATAGCAAAAATACTAAGATAGAGAATTGCCAATTGATTGTGCAAACAATCAATCAAGCAACCTTCGAAGACGTATGTCTCCTAGCTCTTGAAACATTCATTTACGCTTGTCGCACTTAAACTTGTCAAGTAAGACCAATTCGAATGATATCTCTTGAGACTTATCACTTATTTATATCATTTCAATCAATTGATTGCTTATCACACATCAATCAACTGGCGAACTCATCGAATGTCTGCAAATATGCTAATCTTGATCTCGTGATATTAAATCAACAGTAGTTCGCCGTCTTGTGATTAGATTTCATTCGAAGAATACACTGAGTGTAGCGGACTTACTTTAATTTTTTAATTCACCGAAATACCTGCTCGAACTCAAATTATTATAACCACGTGGCTAGTAAATATCGTACATAATTCAAGAAAAAACATGAATTCCGCAGGATCTTCTACGTTCTACGCAATATAAGCATTGCAGTTTTATTTATATATCATCACTATCCCAAGTTTGTCACAAATCAGATTACTGCGACTGATGAGCAGGCTGTATGAACTAATTATGGTGATGTGATATAGGATAACTTCATTAGTGACCCGGATTTAACCCTCTGTTTCAATCACATACGCCAAGTCGAACTGTGACCGAAAACATGTGTACGTTTAGCTAATGGTTTGCCATTTCACAATATGGACCATTTAATCGCTAAACGTGCCAACATTTTAAAAACTTACTACACAAATATTGATTCTGTAGTAGGAACCTTTTGCACACACTAGTTAATTATGGTCGACAAAAAATTGACAAGAGAATGCCTTTGTTATGGATGGCCTATTCATTATTGGAATCCACGCTACAGAAGGTATGTCTGGCATTGTTGAAGAACAATCAATTCGATCAATACGGCCCATTATGGCGAATTTTGTAATTCCATTTCCACATTTAAAACCTCATAACGATCACCTCACTACGGAATGCGTAGAACATATGCCGATTGTGTGTTTAAGCATGGTGAATTTGGATTACCAAAATGTTGCGTATACTGGTTGCTGCGTAACTGTGGCAAAACATTGCGCCCATAAAAAGAGTCACTATAGCAAGTCCATTTTGGTCATGTAATATCATGTAACCGTCATCGTGCATCATCACTGTAGTCAAGTGTTAGGCCTTCAATCGAAGCTATCATGCAATTGGCGTGATTGAAAAAAAAACATTTGAACTATGTTATATATATGACAATCATAATGATAAGTTCCACACAATATATTGAAATGAAAATTTGACCAAAATCTAAATCATAAATGCATGTGATCTATTTCAATTTAATTTTGGAGCCTCAAAATGGATGATCCTATAAGAGATCCTGTGCTCATCAATATGGTCAATACTAGAATGAGATAGTTAATAAACGAAGAAATTTAACGACAATTTCATCTTCTACTTGGCCGTTACACCAATGCATTTCAGTTGATCGGAGCTAGTCGAGATTTTTCAAAGACTTGCGTGAGATTTGACTACAACTGAGTCAGTCTTTAAGACTTTAAGAAATGTGTAACTCTTGCATTAACTATTCCATATGGGAATATGCATCACTGTCTAGGAAATTTGTCGACATACTCGGTACTATACACTGCTATCCTATGCTATAACACAGGAGTCCATATGATGGTTACTTTGGATTCGGCTTTGGATTGGTATTTACAGAGCTGTTTAGAATGCAAATATGTGTAAGTTGAAAACCAAAAGTGTCTGATACTCTAAGGATGTGCGAGTGACTTCATCTAGCTTTCTCAGTAAATATGGATTGGAGTTTTCTTTGGAAACATTGGACAGACCGAAAACATGATTTCAAGAGCGGTCAATATAATCATAAGCTATGGAGGTATTTATATACCAAGCTTCTGAATATGATCAATATTTTTGTTAAAATACGGAGAGAATGTCAAGGTTTGGCCGCAGTTAATCCCCTTTACTTACTTTGACACAATAGACATGGTTTCATTCCACTAAATCGCTTTAGAAATAGTCTTACTAGGCTTTTTTTTTAATTTAAAACGGAAATTATTTGCTGCATAAAGTCATATAGTAACTATTTTGCAAACAGGTAGCAGCCAGCAGAGCTCTGAGACTAAAAACACTCCGCCTGTGATCCGAATTCACCATCGGTCACGCAAATATTCTTAATGAATTCAACTTTCTTCCCAATGACACCGATCCGCTACTACTCCAAGCTATCTTCGAGAAGAAATTCTCCTCTAGCATTCCAACCACAATCGAATTGTATGTCTGACAATCAGTCTCTGGAAGACAGACGAAGAGTAGAGTGAAGATGTCTACTCTAAAGGCCTCAATATTTACTCAGGACGGTTATCGACGTCATAACCGTTGTTGTCATATACAATGATTTATGCGGACACTGCATGGATGAAGAGGAGGCAGAGACCACAAATCACCTCCTCTCCCCACTTAGCGTTATGGCAAGTCGTACATACATATGTACTCCCATCTAGGAACAATCTCAGCAAACAAAATAGTGCAATGTTAGCCAGCTACACCGCTTCGTCAAAAGCACCAACTGGTTCCAAATTTAGGAGTAGTCAATGGTATCACAATGAGCCTACATTGGCCTAAGTGTGCCTTCTGCAGTCAGCCACTCCAACCTAAGGTAAGATATGTACCAAAAGTGCTCCAATTCTCTTTACACATACTTGTTGGCTTGAACTTACTGTCACAAAATACTTTGCCAATAATGCAATATCTTCTGCAACAAAAGAAAAAGCATTCCATTTCAGGAAAGCATAGAACTTGGCAATATGGCGCATTTACAAAGATTTAACACTCATCTATTGTACCTCGGAAAGCTATCATTAACTAATGAATACGGCGCTTCAGTATAGGAGACAGTGTCTTGGAATTTACAGTAGTTACTACAAGCAGTGTTGCGCACACATACATACATATTATGTACAAATTTGTATATAAAACTAGCTTTCCGCTTCGTCAGGCAATATAGAGTTGTTGAGAGTGCAAACAAAATTAGTTGAACAAATTAGGACATTTTTTAAAAATCGAATATTAATAAAAATCTTAACAACAGCGTCACCTATCGGGTCCACAACTAATTAGGTTGAAAATTACTGACGAGAAAGGAAAACATACGCATTTTGCCACTTAGTTTTATACATATAGATACGGTGACACATTATTTAAATTTTCATTGTAGAAGTTTTTTTAATAGGACGCATATATGTTGATAGTTCGTGGCTGTTGTATTCCTCATTTTCAGACAGTAATGATAAATTCCCATAGTTCGTGAGGTGTTACATAACAATGACTGGCTAATCCCAATCCACATGAAGTCCACCAAGTGTCAATGCATCCGCAGGAAGTCACTGTTTGGTGTGAATTGTGTGCCGGGTACATCTTCGAAAAAGATCTACGAAGAGCGCTCCCGATCGATGGTAACCATGATATGCCTACGAATGACGTGTGGTTCCATTAGAACGACTTGATGGCATGATAATCTCAGAGACGTCAACTGACTGAATGTCAAAATTCACTCCAGAGACTGACAATTGAACAACTCGGGTACGCACCCATCGAAACCACGGTTGAACTATGACATATTCCACGCGCATAACTTGTGTTGTTCAATTTTAACATCTGTGGGCTCCAATTAGAAAACCCTTTAGAATACTTAATATTTAAAAAAAAAATATATATATCTTGAACCTCATTGAAATGTATATTCGGGTACTTACCAACTGCTGTTATAAGATACGCAACGATGTATGATACACATCCAATCCACGCTATGGACATAGCAAAAGTAAGAAACCTGCACTTTGGGTGGCGTCTACTATCAGGCACGGATAGCCACAGCAACAATGTCATCGGCCATCTCAGCAAGTGCATTAGGAGGCAGCCACTATTTCGACTGCAGGGATCATCGGCATAGTCTAAGAACAATTGTTGTACACTCGCAGATAATGCATCATAACAAGCAACTTACCACTCTCATCACTCTCCGAGGCGAATGGTTTCGCTTGGTAACCACCTCCCAATGCGCCGTTCACTGTGGTACTGTACCGAGCATTTTTGGAGTTTGATGTTTCCCCAAGGAGCGGTGTTATTTCGACAACTTGTCGAAATGGACGCACTGTAGACCTCCGTCTAACCTTTGATATGAGTTTCCGGGCTTTGCATGCCATCACATCATTCCAATACATCGCTAAATTGATTTCACATTAAATTTCATTCACATTTCTTCTCAATCTCATTCGTACCTGTTATATAAAAGAAATACGCCATTACCAGGATTAACGCCTCATACCACATCACAATGCCGTCGTATAGGGTGCCAATTAGTCCAAGAACAGCCAAACAGTACATTAAACAGTCACGAGAAACAGGCCACCAGTCTAATTGTATAATCTACACACTAAACAGTAAAGTACATATATGAGTGAAAGTGGCGAGTTACTTACCTGTCCGGCAAAGAGCCCACAACAAGCTGGAACCGCCAGTATATTAAATACAGCCGACCCGACTATTGTACCAACACCGATGTCACCTTTTGTCACAAATGTTCCAACGCAATTGATGAACAGCTCCGCGCTTGAAGTAGCAGCGGCCATAAATGTTGCACCGGCTACATCTTCTGGCATTTGTAGTCCTTAAAAATACACGTCAATATGTCTACACATAGGTTCTATTTAGACAACTTACTTGAGCAGATCTGCTCGATTGCGGGCACAAAGTAATCGTCACACACCACCGCCAGGAACCAAAAACAGTAGCAAGCCAACAGAATGTGGATCACGATGAAGCCACTTTTACGTTGCGATCTGGTAAAACCATCCGCCGGAAACTCATCAATCGCTGGTGCGGTGCAGTTTCCTTGACTTTCCTTGGAAATTGCTGACATTGTCGTTCTTGTGTCATTTTCGTTCGTTGACTGTCTGAAACCAGTCTGAGCAGTTGGATGTGCAAATGTTTCGGAAACTGTGACACTTAGGTACTCATCGGTAGTACTTAAGATTTTTCGACCATTTCGAAATGAAATCGCTGGAAAATTTAGTTGAAACAGATTCGATTATTGGAGGGATTTTTAAGAGAATTCAGAAGAAGAAGAAAGAAAGTACGAAGCTAATTCTATTAGTGGGTCGACAAAGGTCGTTACTTACACTAGTAGGCCTGTTAAATGATGGACCGACTCTTGGTGCAGGTACAGGTTTTGTTAAAAAAAAACCAATGGACCTTTGCAGTCTTTCAGTTCTCCTATCAGCCCAATTGAAAGCATCTTCATATATGTACTACTTGAAGTATGTTTTGATTAATAGTGAATATTTTGCAACAAAAACAGGACAATTGATGAAATCAGCCACAATAAAAATACACCCTGCTCGGAATTGAAATGAATAGTTAACATACTTTCAGTCGCCAAATACGCTGCTAAATGTCTAGGTTTTCTCAGTATATGGGATAAATTGTTCAGCTCCGCGTTGTACACGGTCAAGTTAGATCTATGTATTTACGGATAGAGAATTCTCGGCTACCCTCAGTGGCAGTGGTTCTGTGTTAAATCTGCAACACGAGACACTTTTCTAATTCACGGTTCCACCTTTTTGGAGTCATTTCTCAATATGTACTAGTGCTTATCAAACTGTAGGTTGCCTCCAAACGTGAGAGAGCAATATCACCTACAACAGGAGTGGTTGCTGTGGAAGTTAGTGTCCAGAAATTGTTGCGGGCGAAGCGATTTGTGGACACATGTCCACCTCGGAATTTAGCACCACACATATATTATATTTACATATTACGCTACTTCTTGAACGCTTAATTTTCAAATAGGCCAGATCACCATGGACATTAGGCAATTTGGGCCATTCAACCCTAAAAGAATTGCTTAGTTCAGTTACTGTCTTGCGAAAAAGAGTTTTAGAGCCACCTATGTTGGATGTTCGGTTTTTCAGGATGGTAGGAAGTGTCCAAAAGATGTGAGAAGAATGGCATCCAATCAAAAAATTAAAATATCATCAAGTGGGTTTGAGAGTTGAATTGACTTAAATTATAAATCTTCTTTAATCTTGTTTATTTAGGGTAAGCCACCGCACAATTTACAATTCTGAGATTTGAAATTTAGTCATGTTACACCTTTCTACTAAAATATATCTCAAGAATCAAGTGTAATTTTAAATAATTATTAAGCAAAGGGAAGGAACAACACTTGAATTAGAAAGAATAAGATGTCCAATCGTTGAAGAAATGTGTCTTACCGGAAAAGGTTGGCAAGCTAATTAACATAAGAACAATGTGCTGTTCCACAAATATTATACAACGCAACTGTTCACCCTTCGGTGGGTTGACATGGACAAAATTTAATTAACTACAATAATAATTAGTTGACCAAACAGCTATACATTAAGAAAGCCTATTTTGTAAAGAGAAACACCAGCAACTAGGAAGTGGTTAAAACCATTGCATGGAGAATCAATAGAAAGTAATCTACAATGTTAAACATCCTGTGTGTTTCGAAGATCCATGCAATATTTTCTTCGATTTCAACAAACTAATATGTTGTCTGAAGCAACTAAAACAAGCGATGGTATCCTGTGAAACAGTGTTATACATTTCTTAATCCGAACAAATTCACCAAGAGCATGTTTAATGCCTATGTTAATAGAAAGCTTATTGGCTTATATATACACGTATACACGTTTTATGTAAAGAGCAATACAAGACTTCAATGAACAAAATAAAGCTGTATTTTCTACCAAATTAATGATATTCTACCGTTGATGAATTTGAACGAACAACCTTGAGTAGTACGTTTGTGGTGAACGCCGCCAAAGAAGGCGAATTATGGAGAAGATATACATACATCCGATCTTTACGAGCAAAGTTGTGTTTCTGGGAAATCACTTTTTCGTAGAGTTGGAACCGGTAAACTGGAACGAAATGAAAAGCCTTCTGAGATGCACATATATTTCTAGCCGCTTTTAGAAAGGGTAGATATCGCGGTAAAAATACTTGTCCCATCAAAAACCGAACTCGTTGGTCTAAGTGAACAGCTGTTGCAGGTCCGCTACGGCACCCTTCGGCTTAAAGATCGACAAATCGAATTCCAAGACAACTTAGTTGTGATTATAGGAGCAACATATGCGGAAACGTTAAAAATGAAAAACAGCATTCGCTCAGACTCATGCTCAACGAATTTTCATGCAAATGTTTAAGCAGCAGTCCGATCAATCTCTTACAATACAGAAACGTACCTCTACCAAGAACACATTTTCATTGATCACGAAATTATAAAACAATTACAATATCATTTAATAGAGAACAATTACGTTACGTAAATTACTTACGATTGGAAATTCCCGAACTGCTGGTGTTTAAAATCACTGCCAATGAATAAATGCTAACCACGCTCAAGAAAACCCCCAAACGAATCCACAGTGCAATCGCTGTTCGACGCTGTTGCAACGTTTCGCTCGATTTTGTTGAAACTTTGTACATTCTCCCTCTAGAAAAGTATCCAAAAACGTAAGCCTGTTTTCAACGAAATGGATTTCACACAACCAACTGCTCGTTCCAAATCCAGCTCGGAACTAACCGCAATAAGCTGAAATCTTATTCAGAGACAGTAGCGTCTTTTTACATGTACCTATGGGTATGTATGCCCGAATCAGCATTATCCTTGTTTAAATACTTTGGTACTGATAGACCTGCAAAGTGGTACACCGAAGATTACAAATAACACTTGAAGAGAGAAGATAAGAGTATGTGACTCAACATTCACGAAAATATTTTCGTGTTGCCCGTCTGAGTGTCAACTTACAATACATTCCTTAAACTCAAAATAATGAACTAAGGTGTAAGTGAGCTTTAGTTTGACGTCTTCACTGCTTCAATATTTTGATTGGGGCGGGATGAAGGTGGTTGAATTGTTCAGTCGTTGTGAAAGTCGATATTTGTTTATTGATTAAAGTGCAATAATGCTGCATTTGTTTGCAGTGCAAACATGGGCACCCAGATTGGAAGTCTACTTAAAGACTGTTTCCATTGAAAACACGTGAAGGGATGTACATTCAGATCATACTGATCTTATTTTGTATTGCACTAATAAGTCCAGAAAATATGACGCGGGGAATAACTTGTAGTTATAGTTTGAAACTGTATGAGGCAATAATATTATATATTCTCTTTGTTAAGTCAATGACCTCTCAGTACTGGTCTGCGCTGAAGCTGAGCGTGTCCTCTAGTCTTTACAATTTCGCTTTTTTCAGTTATCTCGACGAAGCATTCTTGCATCTGTGATGACTTGATGTCAACACGGTTTTTTTTGTTCTCCCTCTCGAACATATCGGCTGGAAAACTGGTTTTAGTGCACTTGCTTACTACACTCGACGATCGACGTAACAAGTGTGGTCGACTGATTTGTGACATGCGGTATACATCCATGTCTGTCTGACGTCTGCACAGGTCACAGAACACAAAACCTGCAAAGTTTGTTTTCTTCTTTCTTTTCTTCAGAAAGAAAGAGAATGGAACTTTTCAAACAAACTACGAATCGTTTAGAAAGACTAGCAGTCTTATATATTGATAAGTCGAAGGACAATCATCAGCATAATTTTCTGGGCAATGCTTACAAAACATAATTTCGATTGTTAGTGTGGACAGATACATTTACCAAAGATTTAGATGTTGCTCTGACCAGTTTCTAAGGTTCCATTACTTTTCAAACGGACTGTTTTACGTCAATACGATTTGTTTGTATACCTATAATGAAAGCCTTTTCACTCCTTAAAAACTCAGGCTCGCCGTACAGCGTTAATACATAGTTTCTACTGCTTTTCATCTTACTTTTCGAGATTGTAAAGAACGAAGGAATATATTTATTGACAACCTGAAAATATATATGTAGACGTAGAGAGTCTCTACTCACTGTCCAGAAACTATTGCGTACACGGCAATTTGTGGACACTAGCCACTGTCCAGAAATTATTGCGGGCGAAGAAATTATATTTGACACCGGCCAGTGTCCAGGAACTATAGCGGCCGAAGCAATTTGTGGACAGCGCCAGTGTCCAGAAACTATTGCGGGTGAAGCAATTTGTGGACAGCGGACAGCGTCCAGAAGCCATTTGTTCAATCTGAAGACACACCATTTGTCAAACTGAAGATATATTTCTTGCCCATTAATAACAAATTTCAAAGTAAATAGAGGTAAATGCAAGGAAGCGTACAATCCATGTTTAAAAATAAAAGCAAACTTGTTCGTCTTAGCAAAGAAATACAAATAATTACTCCAATGAATAAGAAAATCGAACGGATTTCGAATCGAAAATCTTTTATATTATTTTTTCACTGGTGAAAGACGTCAATAAATTTGCTTTTGTTTTAATACAAAACGTTGGCTAACGAAATCGAAAAAGGATTCGCTCATTGCAAAATATGTGAATGAGATTTAAGACCCCACAAAGAAGACTTAGAAAGACATGCGGCAAGTCACATTTCAAAAGCAACAAAAATAAAAACAAGACCGATAAGCACGTTTGGTAAACAAGTTCTTTCCTTGTGTTTATTATTCTATATATATATGTACATATGTATGTATGTACTTACATTTGTCTTCAAGTTTCAGTGGTAAAGATTAGTGAAAAATCAAAAGTGAGTGAGCTAAAACTTGCCCACTACACAGCATGCCATAGTTCGATTAGCTCCATTCATCATCTTGGAGAAATTTGCAATGCTTTTTGCATATCAATATGCGCCTGCTGTAAAAATGCACAAAACTAAATGTTCGGCGTTGATACGAAAAGTTATTGCTCCCGCATTTTTGGAAGAGCTGTTGAAGGATGTATTAGGTACAAGATATTCCTCCTTACTGAGCGAATCAACAGACATAGCGTTATGTAAATTCTTTTGTATTTGCCTACGAAAAAAAATATGCTGGCTGTGTTGCTACAAGTTGTCTCGGTATTATTGAAGTTACAGAATGTACCGGAAAAACATTTGCCGAAAACTTGTAACTTTTCTTAAATCCATTCATTTGAATATAAGTTATACATTATCGGCATTGGAACAGATGGAGCCAGTAATCTGTGTGGGAAAAACAATTCTCTGTACACGCACATAAAGCAAACAGTTCCAAGCTTATTGTTTGTTAAATGTATAGCATACATTTATATACATCAAAAGCATCAAAAGTTCTTCCACAAGGACGGGATGTCAACAATGATGACAACAAACCACTAAACCTGATAGCACTTTGCAACACCCGTTGGTTCTGTAATTTTGATGCATTAAAGCAGATTTATGACGAGTTTTTAGAATTAAAAACACATTCCAAATTTGTGCAACCAATGAAAAGTGTTATTCGGCAACTATTTTAGACTCTTTCAAGATGCAAGAATTTACCATCTTTTTTCCAGGGTTTTGCCTATAATAAAGCAGATACATAAGCTGAACAAGCATGCATTGTTGCACGATGCTTTAGCAAATAAAGTTTTGTCTATTGTTCCACCCTTAAATCTTGATTGTGAGGAGATATTCGATTTGGTAACAAAACCAAATAGATTGAAGGCTGACATACACTTAGTTTCGGAGTTCGAAAGAAACGCGAGAGAGAGTAATGCAAACAATGAGTGTCTTCATGAAGTTAAGTAACAAGGTAAGAATTTTATCCTAGCTCTTTGTTGCCATTTGGGTATTTTTCACCAGAAGTTTGTTTGAGTCAAATGAAACCTAATTTTGAAAATCTGCCTTTGAGCTTGTTACCGCAAAACAATTTAAATTTAGCAAAGTCTCAGTGGGAAAAATTAATTATCGTTAATTTGTTTTTTTTTCCAGAGACTAAACCAAAAGATGACGGTGTCAAATTTTGGAACGAAGTGCAGAAAATGACAAATGCTTTGCGAGACCAGGAGTTTAAGGAGCTTGCGGAATTTGCATTAAGTGCACTTTCTCTGCCAGCAAGTAATGCGGTGGTCGAGCGAGCATTTTCTTACATGAATGCCATTAAGGCAAAAAGCATGGCTGGAATGGAAATCAATGCGTTAGATGAAATATTGCGAGTACGCATTCATTCCAAAATTAATGAAATATGTTGCAATCATTTTAAACCATCTGCTGAAATGCATTCGTCTTTGATTGCCAAAATCTATGAAACAAACCCAGTTGATGATGTGATAGATACTTTTGAGTACATAGATAAAGACTGTAGTAGAAGATAAGGCAGAAAGAGAATAACCTGTATATAATACATGAAATTTATTTACAACTTATTTATTTTTGTTTTTATCGTTATTTTGTAACACAGTACTGATTGAAGTTTTTTTTTAATTACTATTACTAGGTACACATGACTTTTATGTTGAATTTTTTTCTTTTCGATTTTCATGTTATTTTTAATTTGGCGATTTTGGCGTCGAAAATTTATCAATTTTTATTTTAGATTTGGCGATTTCGCCAACTACCTGACAAGCCCGGTAGGGACTAGAAAGAGCAGGAATATTATAGAAAGAATGAGAGAACGAGGGAGAGATATATATAGAGAGAGAGAGAAGGTGTGAGCTAGTCTGAGCTAAGATAGAATAGAAAAGATAGAAAAAAAACCCATAGAATTCGTTGCGTGATTTGAAGTTAGAACCTACAAAAATCATAGTTACCAGAACGCAAAGTGTTGTGTGTGAATTCGAAATCCATCCAACTCCACTACGACTACATCAGAATAAAAAAAACATTAAAAAATAACAACAATTTGCAATGAAATGTCATTTTGCAGGTTTTCTACCCATAGCTGTTCTCAACGAATTAAAAAAACTCCTAATGAAGTGTCCAAATTTGCGAAGTTCGCAATTCGTAGAGTGTTCATATAAACAGCATCTAAAAGATGTCAAAGGAACTGTCAAAGAATGAAAAAATTAACTTTATCCTTCTTGATGTATTCCACTTGTGGATCACATTTGTTATATCTTTTCCTCTCATTAGGAAACAATCATTAGAACAGCCAATTTGTTGACATTCTTAAAGTTTTTGCCTTTAGAGGAATATGTGGGGAATTCGTCAATGCAATGAAAGCAAGCACCACATTTCATGTGTGGAAATACTGGTAGCGATCAATTCCTTTCTAGACATATTTTACACGTTGTTGTATTTGTTTTTTTTATTAGCAACTCCCTTTATTCTTCATTAAAGTTACAATGTAAATATTTTATCGATAGAACAATATATAAAATATATAAATATAAACAATATATAAAATATATCAATACAATTTTTCTAATAAAAAATCATCAGCTACGTAGTCATCCACATTGGCCTGGTTAGATTCTCTTTCTTCTGATGCAGTTACAGTCCCGAGTGGACATGGGCAGCGATACTCGTCTTGTTCGCATACCGATAATATGATGAACACAGTGTTATCAAGCATTTTTTGAGCACCCATGACAAAGAGAATCACTATAGCAAATATTTCATTTTTCACATGAACTCCGATGACATTTAACAACGCGGAGCTTAACAATTACATATCTAAAGGGGTCAGAGATAGCTTGGCGAAGAGCTGTATACACAGCTATTGCCAGTTGGAAAGACTATGGACTTCGGCTGAGGTTTACCCCGGATTGTATCGTGAATCATAAAGAAATCACAAAAAATATAATTACATCTACAGAATGCATCGCGACTTACTGTCTAGATGTACATATTCAATGCTAATTCAGTAAAAATAGATTTTCCACTTGAACTTCAAACTCTTTTAATTATAAATTAGTACATCACATTCATGTAATTGCTATTGTCTAATTATCATCAACATTGATCAGTTATTCGATTTTAATATATGGGTACGGTGAATTAGACTTCTCATATAATTCGCTGTAAGCATTCCAATAATTGTTTATCCACTTATTGAGCTTAGTGCAAGTTCTTTATACGATCCACCAGAAAAAAAGACATTTGACTGCGACAAGAGAGAGAAATAAGTCGCCTTAACATCGCGCCGTTTATAAACAGTCTGAGTTGTCCATATGAGCGTGACTTCATGCAAGGAAGTCCATAATAGACCAGATATTATTAAGGCCGCAAATAACAGCGTCCATAGAGACGAGCTACGTATAGGGCGCCATTTCGAGTACCTAGACGGCCTTGAATTTCACTTTGCTTATCGTCTTGAACATACGCACATACACACATACATACACCTGCACCCGTTCTTAGACACATGCGATAGAAAAAATGAAGGACTGGTTGGAGTCTGCCGGTCTGGAACTAGCTGCCCACAAGACTGAGGTTGTCTTAATAACCAGCCGCAAGAGGGTAGAGTACGAAAACTTCGCTTCAAACCCCACATTGAGTACACAAGCAAAAAGAAATCCTGAATCGTTAGGAGGCAAAAAGAGTAAAGACGGAGGAAAGAGCGGCATCGATGACGCTGTGGCAAACCAGTTGGGATGGCTCCACAAAGGGCAGGTGGACCCATAGGCTCATTCCCACCATTGAACAATGGACGCAAAGAAAAATAGGGAACTGTAATTTTCATCTTACACAGTTCCTGTCGGGGCATGGTGGCTATCGGAAATACCTCCACAGGTTTGGACATGATACCTCACCTATGTGCCCCGAATGTCCAGACGTGAATGAAGACGCGGAGCATGCAATGTTCCACTGCACACGCTTCGCAGAAGACAGAGCGAACTTGCCAACCCCGGAGGATCTCATACGCTACATGACGAGATCGGAGAGTGACTGGACAGAGGTCTGCTCTTTCATAGCAAACGTGCAGATTGCACTACGAAGAGCTGAAGCTCTAAGAAGAGCCCAAGAGGCGGCCGTACAGAATAGAGCATAATTGCTAACCAGCCCCGCGATGTAATACCTAACGGCAGTTCCGCGGGGAGAGTGGTAGACGTGTGCAGAGGTGTGGTTTAGGACGTAGGCGCGAGGACATAGGAGAATAATATTCCGTGAATCGTTCATGCTGGTAGCACGGGCTACCAGTATCTTGAAGAAGATTCCACATCCATTGGCGCAAACCATAAAAAAAAAAAAAGTTCTTAGACACACACGCAGAGGGTATGTGAAACTATCTGGATAACAAAATCTATTTAACACAATTCCACTCTACCCGATCTATTAAACATCTTGTTTTATTTTCGTCATTTCGCTGATCACATAATAATATAAATGCGTCTGTAAAACATTTGACTTATGTAATACATATGCAATGGATGGGTGTGTTGATGATTGAAGTTGTGGGGTAGTGTTGGGGAGCAAAAAGTTGTAACAAGTGTCAACAACACGCGGTGTTCCCAAGCGGTCCCCCAATCCAAGTACTAACCGCGCCCGATGCTGCTTGATTTCGGTGATCGGACGAGAACTGATTTTTTTTTTTTTTTTTTTTTTCAATGTAATTTTGTTTTATTTGAATTTTGTGGACTTACTTACTAGACAAAAGTACTTAAAACTAGCTTAACTAACTTAAGAATTTACAAATGTTCTTAATACTAACCTACTGACCCTATGCAGGTACTCTAAGCTAATCTAATCTACGCTATAACTGTGCCTTTCGGCTTAATATATGTTATTTTTTTTTTTTTAGTTTTTCACGACAATCTGTTGATAAATTTTTCATTTGCCAAGAAAATTTTTTTTCAAAAACTTGGCTAACTAAATTTACTTACATAACTACTTAAACTACCTTATAATTACTTACTCTAACATAAAACTTAAGACTATCTTAACTATGTCCGTAACAGTACGGACACGTGCACCAGGGCGTATATTTTATGTATATGCCTAACATATATATTTTATACGCCGTGGTGCACCTTTTTTTTTTTTTTTTTTTCTTACAAGCTTTTTTTTTTTTTTTTTTTTTTTTTGATTTTTTGTTTTTATTAATTCTTTTGGTTTTTTCGTTTTTTAATGTTTTTGGATTTTTTTTTTTTTTTTCTTAATAGCTACCTTAAACCTATGTAAGTTGGCCACCATGGTCAACTATCTGGTCATCTAGAAAAGCCAGCGGTGGCGGAGACTGGTTTTGGTGTAACCACCAGTAAAATAGCCGTTCTTTGGCAGACTCTTTCCTGTCACGAGGGGGGATCGCTCTACTGAACCGAAGAAGATCCTCGTGTGTGCGAGCGACATCCGGTTCGTATTGGAGTCGCCTGTCCACTGTTCGGCGTACGACATGGAAGATAACAGGGCATCCGTCTGTATCCTGTATTAGGCCAATCGTGTCTAAATAAAGGAATGCTTCGGGAGGAATAAAGCCGTTAAGGCGCACCCTTTCATGGTACATGATATTGGGGTCATAAGGACCGAAGATCAGACTGTTGGAAGAAGTCATAGCCCGTGCAATGTGCCTTCTGATCAGCTTAATAATAAAATTATCTATCCTGTTCAGGTTTGCCTCGTTGTACAGGACCTCGTTAGGATAGTACCTCTTGTACTCGGACTCGGGTGTACGATACAAACGGAGACAGCTCCTAAGACACTGTCTCTCGAACAACCTCATCTTTTCCATCTGGGAAGGACTCACGTTGAACCACAGGGGACAACCGTACGCCATAATTGGCCGGATGAGGGCCATGTAGCAGATTACCTTCACCCTGGTATCAAGTTGGCTGCTGTAAAACAACCTCCTTGCCGCAGCAAAGGCTTTTCTGGCTTTCGTCAGAGCAATATCTATATGTTTGTCAAAATACAGATATTGATCCAGCCAAATGCCAAGATATCTAACTACACTTTTCACAGCTAACGGTCGTCCTTGCGGGTCAACTATGCCGAACTTGCGCCAGTTATGGCGCGTATCCCGCTGTGCCGTGTACAACGGGGTCCTGAAAAGGGTAGTTTCACACTTCAGGAAGTTGATAATCAACTTCCAGTCGTCGCAAAATCGCTGAATTTTTTCGAAGTCACGCTGCAACAAGATATTTATTACTTCGACCTTCGGACCTGATCTGTACGCTACTAGATCGTCGGCGTACGCAATTAAGTGCGGCATGGAACCTATAAGATCCGCAGTGAATATTGAGAACAAGATCGGCGAACCAACAGACCCTTGTTGAAGACCATTTTTAATGTCAAAGACCGTGGTAGAAGTTACGCCGTTACTTTTCACGACGAACTTTCTACCTGTTATCATGGCATAGATCGTATATAGTAATGGTTTACTTATGCCGAGTCTGACCAGCTTGAGGAAGAGACCCTCCAACCAAACGGTGTCGAACGCCTTCTCCAAGTCAATCAGACAGGCACCCGTGCACTGATTTTTGCTTTTATTCCATTGAATGTCGGATACCAGCTTTGACGCGGCATGTATGGTATCGTGCCCCGCCCTAAATCCGAACTGGTTGTCCGGTATTATTTTATTTTCATCAGCCCATTGTTTCAGAACTCCTATGACTATCTTTTCAAAAACCTTGCTTATGCAGGGAAGAAGACTGATCGACCGGAGATTTGTCGGGATGGATTTGTCTTTGTCCCGTTTAGGGATCGGTTGCACTACAGCTGTTTTCCAATGCGCCGGGTAATGTGCATTACTCAGCGCGTTGTTGAACAATGTTGTGTAAATTTGGACCGCTTCGGGGGGAAGATGGCGAAGCACAATATTCGGTATTCCATCGATTCCCACTGGCTTTTTCTTCTTCAGCGAGTTGAAGATACCCTGAAGATCTTCTTGGGAAATCAAGATGAGATTGTCATCATTGGCGACGGCACTATGTGCCATATTATCGTCACTGAACCTGGTGAAACCTGGATTCTCGGATCGCCATTGACTTATCCCGTTGCGGAGATAGAAGTGGTTTAGCAAGGCTCTGTTCTCCAGATCGTGATTCGGCCTACTAACCTCGTTGACCGTATACACTCGCTGGAACACAGCACCAATAGCTTTAACCTTCTCCTGGGGATCTTCAACAACGAAGAAGTCATTGTCTAGCACTGCCTCATCTGGATCGATGCCAATTGAAGTCAGTAATTGTTCGTTATCTGTCGTCCTGGGAAGTCTAACGACCTGAATGTCATTTTGATCTTTCCTCCGAAATATTTTATTTACTTGCGGGAACATACCCGGGTTGTTGGATCGTACAGCCCGAATTTTATTGCCCCAGTGCAAGCTTATAGCCAAGCTGTAATTTATTCGAATTAACTGTTGGAGGTTCTTGATCTCAGACTTCAGTGCCCTGACTTCCGCGTTTTGTGGATCTGTAAACCGTCTGTGCAAGAGTTTGAGTCTTGACAGCAGTCTACTTTTGTGCACGTGAAGTGCATCGATAGTAGCATTTCGATAAACATCGCTGTCATCGATTTGTACTACCTTCGGAATGGTTTTCTCCATGGTTCGTTTTATTACGTCGTCCATTTGTATGAGGTACCTGTCAACCTCTTCGTTCGTCAGGTTTCTGTTTGTCGGAGGATTGATCCCACTTGAACGTAGTTCTGTGGATAAAGCCCTGGAGAAACGTGGCCAGCGGACCTTATTGTAATTATAAGGGTGCCTCTCGACATATTCCTCCAGTTCTTCCACCTCGTTCGGGAGCTGAATAGCCGCGAAGAGCCCGCAGTGGTCACTCTCGTACTCAACCGAAGTTAAACAGTTCCGTGTGCGTCTTTCCACGTCCAGTATAGTCAGTCGTTTGTCTATCAGCATCAGATCCAGATAGGACCCGCTTCTGGGAAAGGATGGCCTATCGGTTGCAAGCAAATCTAGCTTGAACTCACTATTGTGCTCTACCAATCAGTTATACAATGAGGTCCCCCTGGCGTTATGCACCACGTTGCCCCAATCCATATGCCTCGAGTTCAAATCCCCGGCTATGACATAGTAGTTCTCTTCCGAGCTCAGTCGAAGGCTAGTAAATAGAGTATCGAGCTCTGAAATGAAATGGGGATTGATACGTGCCTTGTCAGACGCATAGATCGCGATCACATATAACCGCTTACCACCCCGAAGGGGGATGCGTGCGATACACGCTTCTATCGCCTGGAATTTTCGCACTTCACCGCTATACACGACCTTATGACAAAGGCCTTTTTTGATTAAGAGAGCGACCCCACCAGCTAGGTAGGCTCGGTCTCTTCGAATGATATGATAATTCTTGTACCTGAGGGTGTGCGTCTGGTTTAGCCTAGTTTCGCTAACCATCAACACGTCAGGATTATGGATTTGCAGCAAGTTACCGAAGTTTAGTTGACGTTCAGGCCTGATCAGTGAATTCACATTCACTGCTAGGATTTTAAGGTTACGGGCTGCCTGCGCAGCCATTAAACTGATGTTGCGTTTGGCTCTCCGAACAGCGTCGAGTAGATGAGGTCTACTCGCGTTGCTTGCTCAAGGAACTGCTTTTGAAGCTGAGCGATCTGCCCCTGGATGGAGAGCAGGACCGTCTTCAGATCCAGATCGGCTTCAGGTTGCCTGGCCACTGGGACCGGGGCCACCTTCGGCACTGTCTGTTGAACCGGTCGCCTACCCGATGCCATTTGGGCATAGGAGACTGCCGGAGTAACAGTGGTAGCTGGAACACGGGGCACTGGCCTCGCTTCTACCATTTTTCCTTTCCTTTTGGCCTCTATTATTTTCCTGATCTCTTGGACCTTAGGGCATCCCCGATAGTTGGCAGGGTGCCCGCTGGTCTTACAGAGTACACACTTCAGTTTGCTCCTATCCTCGACTTTCGCCGTCCCTAAGGGACATTCCCCTCGATTGTGGGTTCCTGCGCATTTGACGCAGCGAGACTGCATGTTGCAATTCGCCGCGGCATGCCCAAACCTCTGACAACGAGCACACTGGAGTGTGTGCTTTGTCTTGTTTAGTGTATCCCATTTGACATCAATAGAGCCTAGACGATGTATTCGTTTTAGACTATCTAATTTGCTGTCTGGGGTGACCTGGACTAGGAAGAACGGAAGTTTCCTGTTCTCCCTTTTCGAAACCGCAGTGATGAAGGGCTTAACCCCAACGACCTGGACATCGCCGCTCTGCGCTTGGCGCAGCTTAGCGAGGATCTCCTCCGGATCAGTGTCAGGATCCACGTCCTTAAGGAGCATGGTCTGCACTTTTTCCCCTTTTGGGGTGTAAGAAAAAAACTCGGCCTCCGCCACCGCTAGCCTGTCTTTAACTACATGATAGTTTGCCATTGATAAGCAATGGACAGATACTCTTAATGGACCCTTATACCTTATATAATATGACTCTTTGGTGACCAACTTACATAAGGTGTCGACGTCCTTCGTCTCCAGTCCGAAGACGTTGATTGGAGGGCATCTCTCCTTTTTGGCTGGCTGCTGCTGTTGTTGCTTCCGCTGTTGTTGTTGTTGCTGCTTCTGCTGCTGCGGCTGCTTCTTCTGCTGCTGCTGTTTCTGTTGTTGTTGTTGTTGCTGCTGTTTTGGCTGATGTAGTTGTTGTTGCTGCTGCTGTTGCTTCTTGGCAGCTGTTGATCGTTGTCCCTTTGGCAACTGATGGGACTGTTCTTGTTGTTGCTGCCCTTTTGGCTGCTGTTTTTGTTGTGCAGCCTCTTTGGCCGCTCTCCTGGCCCTTAATTTGATTTGGAGGGCTTGAATGTTAGCATCCAGCTCCTCCCTCTCCCTCTGGCTCTTTTTTAGCTGCTCCCGGTCCTCTTCCTCTTCGTCCTCGGATTCGGACGACGTTAGAGCAATGAAGGGGTTCTCTCTACCGCTGTAGGAGAATCTCCCCTCGCCTTCTGTCGACTCGTATTCCACGTCGTCGACTATCTTTTGCTGCATTCTGGCTGCTGCTGCTGTAGTTGTGGCTACAGTTGTTGTTGTTGTCGCTGCTGCTGTTGTATTTGCGGCTATTGCCGCAATTTTCGCGTCGCCTGATCCAAGGCTGGAACGGCGCTTCACCAGGTTTGGCTGTGGCTGAAGCTTCTTCCTCCTCTTCTTCCTCGCCTCATCATGTGTTGACTGGTGGTCTGATGTCCCAGCCACCGGTACAACATCACCCGATTTTCGACTGTTGAGAACCGATTTTTTCAGCATAGTATGGTCGTTGACAAAATTTTATTTTACGCATCACACTGTCGAGGCAAAGTTCAGATACATTTAATACCGCTAGCTTTGATACATCGCCATATTTCTTTTTGTTTAAGATATGACTTGGTCATAAGTAGAGTACACTGAATTCCCACCAAACCGAAATCGCGTTGTTTTGATAAACTTTTACTGAAACCTCAATAAGCCGTTCCTTCCGAGTTGAAGTGATTTCAAATGTCATTAGCTGTCAATTTTGAAGTGGCAAAAAGAAAGAAAATCTATCTATATCAATTTATATTTATATATAAAAAACGTCACATTCTATGTGACACAAGTGTTCTCAAAAACGTTTCAGTCTTTCGGCAAAATTCTTTTTGTGTGGGATAGTAGATGTCAATACGATGGTTTATAGCTATGGAACATATTTGTATGTGTGTTAGTTTTAGTTTTTCACGCGTCGAAGAAAAAAAGATGGAAATTCCTATTGGACAAAATAGCGATTTCACATATGTGTATGACACGCCCGAACGATAACCAATATATTACAAACAGACATATGAAACAATTATGCGTGTAGTCAATGATAGATTGGATTTCACTTTTTGGATGATCCAGGAAGAACATTTTTAATATGACTGCTTTTTGCAGCAACACGCACTCAAAACCAAATGGCATATTTTGCTATGGCAGCTATGTGCATTGTTAGAAAGTGGTCCAACTGCACATTCTGCACTGAATTTGTCGTTGAGTATGCAAATCAATTAAAACAAAATATCGAAAACATATATTTAATCAGACGTGTGAGATTCTCTTACGAGCAAAAGTGCTACAAATGTCCCAAGGGTAGCAAAAACATTAAGAATTCCGCCTCGTCTTCAATTTTCACGTTAATTTACAATGACATTCCAGCTGTCAGCTCTTTAGACAAAACTGATTGCGGGGTATTTTACAGCCAGCTCCACTGTGCTTGAGAGCGTTGATTTCACCATGGAACAAATCCACTTCCGCACTCCGCACAGTTGCAACAGTACTTAAAGATCTCGACGTGCACAAATCCGTTGGCCCGGATGGTATTCCCCCTATACTTCTGAAGAGGTGTTCTTCTGCGCTGGCAAAACCATTGCGTAAGATTTTTCATCTATCCTACTCTTTAGGTCTCTTTCCGAGCAGATGGAAAACAGCATTTGTCCAGCCCGTCCCTAAAAAGGGCAAATCTTCGTCACCCACCTCGTACCGACCCATAGCACTAACGTTCCTTTTTTCTAAGGTCATGGAAACGCTGATAAATCGTCAGCTTATGAAATATCTTGAATCGCGGAAGCTTCTTAATAACCGGTAGTATGGTTTCCGCAGCAACAAGTCCACTGGTTATCTGACAGAATATCTCACCGAAAAGTGGAGCCAATCTTAGCTCAATGAGGGCGAAAACAAGCTTGAGTACAAAGCTCATATCTGGTCTGGTGCCCCCAAGACCACCCTGCAACTGCTAGATAGAATCCAAAAGCGAGCGATAAAGCTTATAGGAGACAACAATATCGCAAAGTCAGACTCGCTCGAACATCGACGTACCGTCTCTGCTTTATCCGTATTTTATCGCTATTTTAACAAACGATGCTCAAGTGAGCTAGACAACTGCATTCCTCATCTCCATGAATTCACCTGCAATACTCGTCTCGACAGGAATGCTCGGACACTTAAGGGTATTAGCAACACCTCAAACATTTTCATAGGAAAACATCTTAAAATAATAAACTCATTTCTCAATTCGTATGGAAATTTGAGCGAAACGTGAAGAATTTATTTCTGCACATCAGATTGCTTATATATATGTATATATGTATCAGTCGGAATTTTGGCAATTCCTATCAAGAAAACGTATTCATCACGGGGACAGCTCATATAAGTAGGTACATAGGGAATAGGGATGCAAATTTACTGCATAAACTGGTTGACAAAATTATTCGGCATATGGGTGTAGTCGGGTTAAAACGTTAATAAAATCGAAACCGCCCAACCGATTCAATGAATTATTATTTTGATTTAAAGCTATGCTTTTGCGTAAATTAAATATATTTTCCCTGGCATCCAAAATCTTATTCAAAAGAGATAAAAATAATAGAACTTAAACAACTGCAATTTTTAATGGAAGAAAGATATTTGACGTGAAATTAAAAGACTCCTTATATTAAGGAAAAATAATATTAATATCTCGTTTGGTTATTCCTGGAATCTACACATATTTTATGTATATCTGCTTCACATGTTGCAAATCCAGTATAATGTCAAACCGACCTATGCTACCAAAACAGCAAAATGGGGGCGCCAAACGTAGTTCTTACACAGGCTCTCACTAGCGCTGAGTACAGAGCAGCTACAGAGAAAGTGTTGTACAGCTGCTGCAGAAATCATTTGAGAATTTTCCTAGACCTTTTTGCATGTAAACCTAATAGGCAGTGGCCGGTAATTATTCCCACTGCAGTGCTAACTTTAGATCTCTTTAAGCAGATCAAACTATGTGATCTTTTTGGTTCGAGAGAGGGTCAGATGTATTTGGAGATTTGGCATGTAGTGCCTTCTTTCATCTGGCATTGACTTTTTGTTTATTGAGAATATTGATGATATCCATTAATATAGACGTTAATGGATTGAATTTCGCTATATGTACGATCCAAAATACCGGATGAATTGGTTTCGTATAAGTGTATTGATACTGTTACCAATGAAGATGACGTGGTTAATTATTATCCCGCGGGGTTAGCTAATATTATTATAAATAATTTGACATCTAAATATGAACTAAAAACAATAAATTAAACTTCATTCGATTGACGGTGTGGGCTTGTTCAGTTTGACAACCTCTCATGGACGGACGAACTCAATTTTTTCTTATTTTATAAAGTTTGTATCATACACGGATGACATTAATGTGATTAGGTCAATAAAGCGTCTTAAAGTATAACTTAAGCCTAAAACCATTTGAATTTCGTACCGATTTTCGTTTCCTGCAATACCCTTGTGTTTTTAACACCGCTTGTGGGTACCGGGGCATTGTGAAATACCAGTCTACTGCAAAGCCGATGAACTCGCCGGGTGTGGTACAACCTCCTCCCTAACAGCCTATAATATCTCATGAAGATACGCACAATTAAAACCACCAATAACAAATGGCTAGAAGCCACCACCTGCCTTAATATCTGGCCTAAGAAATCTGGGCATCACTTAAACTAAAACGGTCATTCAGTCTCAGACCCTCATTAAGTAATCTCATATGAGTCATAACCGGGCACTGTGCAATTGGCACTCAGAAGGTGCATGGATAAAGGGGAGGTAGAAACCACAGATCACCTACTCTGCTCGTGCAGCGTTCTGGCTAGTCGTAGGTTCCTACACTTAGGGGCCTACTATTTTAATAATCTCAATGAGCTAAACAGCGTCAGCATAGGCCAGCTAAATCCCTTTACTACAAGTTCCAACTGGTTCCGATGTTAGGTGAAGTCCATCCGCGTATCACAATGGGTCTACTTTGACCTAAGTGTGACTGCCCTCTGCAGTCAGCCACACCAACCTAACCTAACCTAACCTAATACCCTGTGTCTAGAGACCCAATCGAGCTTCAGTGTATCTTAGAATACGATACAATATATGAATTCGAGCGCTCTTAATACGTTTGAGGGGATTCTTAGTCTGGCGCAGATCTTAATGGCGTGGATTTAAACTTGTGGAGATACTGAACCTAACACCTGTTCGGCTACATGAGTCTAGCGAAGTAGTTACAAATCCAGAAGACGAGCGTATGGTTATAAGAATGTTCGACTCTGATCATTTGGAGACCCAGGCTCACTTTCGGCGCAGCCACTCTCATTTGCACTTATCAACCTACTAGTACCTTAGAAATAAAAGCTGGAAAAATTACACAAATTCGCGATATGAATCATACTTCTTTTCTCTTATCACAACATTACTTTTCTATAGTACGTTCAATACCATACACCTGGTGCCACGAAATAGATCTAATCGTATTACTTGTCTATAAATAATGAACTATAAATACCAAGCGCATGTGTGATGGATATCCTCAAACAATTAGTCATCTAGTGATTATAAAATTAACTTTTGCCAATTCTTATATAATCTATATAATCTGCCACTTCATAGAATCGTTGAATCTGACGTCAATTGACGTTATCCAAAAATGCTTGTTTTTCGTAATATATCGAATAAACTCCAGGGATCCAATGGTTGCAACTCAACATTCTAAACTATTCTGGTCCTTCATCTATCGTTATTCCTGTTTTCCTAAAGTTTAAAAGGATTCAGTTCTTTAGACTTGATATGCTTCTCATAATTGATCCGTTACCAAAAGCTTTTTAATTCGATATCTGACCTCCGTAAATATACACTCCCGTCATCACCGATTTTTGCAAGCATGTTTGTTAGGCATTGTCTTTGAAATGCAGTGCTAGGATGTCGTTACGACTGAAATTCCCATAAATTATGCTTAATGAACAACATGGTAAAAGTAAAAATAAACTGGAGACACTTCTGATAGAAATGTAAGACTTCGAGATTTCCAGTCGTAAAAAACCTTCCTCTTCTGATCCAGTTGATACATATTCTTTTCTGCATCTTTAATCATTGTTTCTGCAGGATCATACCACTCATACACACATAAGTCAAACGGAACTGTCATCGAAGACGTATGTGATTGGTTTAAGGTTTGCCATTTCACAGTATGGATCGTTTAACAATCTTACTACAAAAAGTTTGTATTTGTACGATAAGCAAATCAATATAAAAATACTGGCTCTGTTAGAAATGTCTTGCCGCATGTCTAGAATCGAAAGCTGCCGTTTTACAAGAAAAACTGAATAACATCCAAATCTATCGATTTTACTGCGAGCACATCCTCTGCGCACATTTTACTGTACCATATGCAGTATTTTGCATTATGATTTGCGTCCACACCCCAAGAATCGAAGTTCGCTTACCATGGTAAGAGTAGAACATACATTAACAACATCAAAGAAAAATGTAACAGTCACTGTCAATTATCATCGCTATAGCCGAATGTTAACCCAATTTTTGGAATACAAGTTGTTTTAACATGACGTTGCCACATATCGTGCAATACAACCCGTTGTCAGGGCTATTTTTTTGAAGTTTTGGTGAAGTGTACTAGCTACGGCAAACAAGGTTTCATGGTTTGACGCCGTTGGAATCGAGCATAATGCACGACCCCATCTCCTTCGAGTCACTGCAAATGTTCACAGAAAATGAACTGTCTAGAAAAAGCTTCTCAAAACTTTGGCGTTCAGATTCGGCATAAGACTGTAGGTGCTCCACTCGTGAGAAAACCAAAGATTGCGGTAGAAGACACCCCTTGGAAACTGGAACTACGTCGCTGACAGTAGTTCTACATTATACATCTGAGTTTGTATTATTGCAGTTTGTCCAAGAAACTAAACAATGTTGTTTTGTGACACCAAACTAGAGAGAGAACTGTAAGAAGGTTTACATTAAAGTCATATGTATGTACTCTCTGAACATTGGCAGTGACTTTGGAGAAGTGGCGACGTAAACAATGCTTATCTCTTGTCTTACACAGATCTAGAATTTCCGCTGTTATCCATGGATTTGGTTTTTCTCTTCCCTTTACTTTAATATTTACATAGGATTTTTCGTACATTTGAATATATCTGCTAACTTACCATACATATCATCAACATTAGTTTCATTATTCAGAAGGCTCCAGTTAACTTTCGACAATTGCTCACGTACTCTGCTTTTGAATCTTTGGGTATTCCAAACATTCGCGTGTAATGATCCGATATATTTGGTTCCACAGTAGCTGCATATAATGTTTTAAGCTCACAACGGACCAAGCAATTGTCGATTGTTGTACTGGAGCCTCTGTTTAAGTCCACTCTGGTGTTTGATTCAACAATATTCTGGAGACCTTTACCACTTATCATTTCAAGGTATCTTGCCGCATCAATATCGTGGTCCTTGTTAACATCTATATTCATGTCTCCCATTAATACTAAATTTTGGTTATTGATAACCGAATTTAGATGGTTTTCTAATTCTTCTATGAAATTATATGCCGATAATCTTGGTGGTCTGTAAATCGCCAGAAATGTAAATTCTTTGTTTTTTACTTTTGCTTGTATCTGTAGGTTTTCATAATTCACAGTTCTGTAGACGGTTCTTGCATAACGAATGTCTTTTCTCGCAAACATAGCAATTCCACCACCACTTCTATAAATTTAGAAATTCCGAATTAAAACCGTCTAGTTGATATACTGAATTTTCTTCATCGTAGATGTTTGTTTCCACCAGTATGATTATTTTAATACATTTAATTATATTATTTATGCTACATACAAAATTATTCCAATGTTTTCTTAACGACCTTATATTCATGCACAAACACATCCAAATTTTTTATATTTATGCAGGTAAACATATCATATAACCTATAATTCAAACTTGACATTTGAACACACCCATTTTCACTTTCATTGCTGTCATTTTTATTGTTGTCAAACATTTTGTCGTTCTGATGTTTGTTTACTGTGTTTGACATGTGAAATAAATGTGTTTTATATTATTTTGTTTACATCTTCAAGATCAGTAATTCGTAATACTGTTGCTCCTTCGTCTTTGCGTGTCAGTATTTTACAGTCAGTGACCCATACATATTTCCAACCGGCAGTTCTGGCCTTTGTTTTCGTTTGCCATAAAAGTTTTCTGTTTGTCGCCGTTAGTCGGCTATTCATATATATTTTGCTGCTTAATAATTCAGTTTTCCTATTTTCTGTGATTTTGGGCATATTGATACTTTTTACAACATTTATAGCCTTTAATGGACCTCGTGATTTGGCAGATTTCAAAATCTTTTGCTTGCAGGTGGAATTAGTAAAAGATATCACTAACTTCGGTGCTTCTGAGGTTTGTCGTGTGTTAATACGATATACCCTTTCAACGTCAGTTTCTTTGATTTCAGAACCTACCGCAGCAGCAATATCCTTCACCAGGTCCAGCAAGTTTTCATCTTTATTGCAAGGAATGTTTGAGATGTCTATGTTGTTCTTGATTGTCTCTTGTTCCAATTTGTTTTTGCATACCTGTATTAATCCTGTCTTTCTGTTGACATTGTGTTTTTAGATCGTTGAGCTCATTATCTTTTTTATTTTTCCGTATTGTCGCTTTCACGTCATCATATCCCTTGGACAAGAAATCTACACATCTCAAATAAACTTTCAGCGTTTCTTTAATCTCTGTGATGTCCTTTTTGACATCAGCGCTGATGGACTCTTTAGGTGCCCTGAGCTCTTGCGCATCGGGCTGTCTGTCCTCATTCGGTGTCGCGGGACGAGCACGACAGTATTGGCACTTCCAGGATTTCTTCTGCTTGGTCGACATCCCCTTGAAGGTTCTGGCTGTGATGGTGGTGCAGCCGAAGTGGAGTTTCCTTGGGCAAGCGGGGCACTTGACACAATCACTCTCGCTAGAGATGTCTTCCTCGCAATTTCCACAACGTACCATTTTTTATTTTTTTTTGTTTTGTTTTTCTTTACTACCAGACAGGTATTATATAATATATATATATATTTCTATATGTATACTGTTTGAAAATTAAAAATTTACTAGCCGGTGTCCAGAAACTAAATGCGGTTTCCCAGTCCCAATCCGCATTTAGTTTCTGGACACTATTTTTTTTTTCTTTTTTTTATTTCAATTTGCTTTTATTCATTAAAAAATGTATCTTAATTGCAATATCTGCAAAGCCAGAGGGGCTTGTCTGCAGAAGACTGAGTACAATGTTTGTTTATAATATTATTGTTGTTGAAAGCAAAGTTATTTAATTATATTGTGGAAAAATTAATTAATTATATAAAAGTAGACAAATAGAGAAAAATTAATGGATGCAAATATACAAATATACATTATAATAACAAATAACTAATAAAATAATGGAAGTAAAATAAAAACATACATAACACACTTTTCTTTTTTTTTTTTTTTTCATTGTTGTAGGTACATTTTCTTAATCTGTTTCAGCGCTACGTTTCTCGTGATGTTACGGTATTCTCTTGGGAGGCTGTTTAATATCGTTGGGACTGCTACATTGTATGTTCTTCGACCATATTCGTTCCAGAACCTCGGTATTGATATTTGATACTCGGTGCTGATATTTTGCTGAGTCTGGATCCTGTATGCGGTATTGCTGTAAAAATGTGCCATCATTTCGAGATTATGAATTTGTATGATGTTCAGAATTTTTGTTGCTTGGTTTCCACGATTCTCCTCTTCACCATTTCACCTTGCTTTTTGTATTATTTTTTGCAGTCGTGTTTGGACCTTTTGTAGTTGTTGCATTTGCGAAGTTCTTCCCCATGCTAGTATGCCGTATCTAATATGCGATTCTACCAATCCGAAATAGCATTGTTTAAGAGCATTTGGTGTACATTTATCGCTTAGATGGAAGAGTGCATAAGCTGCCTGGTATAACTTCTTCTTAAGCGCTTCTATATGGTTCTTCCATTTAAAGTTATAATCAACAATTAATCCAAGATATTTGTATGTTGATACGATGTCTATGTATTTGCAGTTGTCATCTTCGCTTATACATTCATTATTACCACATCTGTGCAAGCAATCTAAGTCATGCATTTTTATCTTTAGTTTCGTTTCTGGGATATGCGGCGGACGAATGTGCATTACCTTTGTCTTCAGTGCGTTGATAATTAATCCATGGTCGTGACACCAAGCTGCAACTCCATTAAAATCTAATTGCAACATTTTTAACGCTTCGTCTACGATCCTATGGCTAATTACTATCGCTGTGTCGTCTGCATACGCGTATCCTGTACTGTACTTTAGCACTGACATTAGATCGTTGACTTAAATAATGAATAAAAGCGGTCCCAGTTTTGATCCCTGTGGGACACCATATGATACTATTTTGTCTTCGCTGAAGTAGCTACCAATTTTAACTTTGAATGACCTGTTACATAGATAACTCTCAAACCACGCCAAAATGCCCTCTCTTATTCCTATCTTTTCCAATTGTCTCAGAATTTGTTTGTGACTTAATTTATCAAACGCTTTCTTAAAGTCAATGTATAAGACCAGTGAGTTGTGGTTTTTATCTAAGCTTTCATATATTTTGTTTGCAAAGTCTCCTAGCAATCGGTTGATACTTTTGTTTTTGCGGAATCCAAATTGGTGTTTGTTCAGGATATGGTATTTTTCGACATATTCGTATAACATTTTTGCCAGTATTTCTTCCATAATTTTGTGGACCACAGATAATATAGATATAGCTCTGCAATTTGTGACTTCATTCTTTTTCCCACTCTTGTATATTGGTCGAACTATAGACATTTTTAGCAAGTTCGGGAATGATGCTTGGTCTATATTCATGTTTATTAGCTTCGTTATCGTTGGTGCAAGAGTTTCGGCATTAAGCTTCAGGTCTTTCGGTCTAATCTCAGCTACTCCCGCGGATTTATTGCATTTTAACGAACTAATTACATTTTAACGTTTCGTATTGATACTCCATTTACATACATTGAGTTTTGTCTGCTGTTTACATGACCAACGAATGTTTTTTGGTTGCATTCATGCACAATATTAATTTCTTCGGATGACATTGTGGTTGCGAACCTGTCAGCAAGGTCAAGGGTTTTTTTTAATGTTTCGTCCAGATTGCTTTTCACTTTTCCCAATTTTTTTTTGGATTATTTCTGAATTCTTGAAACTTCAATTTATAAAACTGTGCTTTTGTTCTTGAATTTTTTTTATTTAGTTCGTTTCTGTATGATTTGTATTGTATGTGATAATCTTCGTTATGTCTATTGTTTCTGTACCGTCTGTACAATCTGTCACGCTCCTTACAATCACGTTTTAGTTCACTGGTTATCCAGCTATGTTCGTTGTTCCGTTTTTTTCGCGTAACCGTTGATGAAGTAACAATTGTGTTCATCGTCTGTTTAAAATGATTGTAGAATGCATTAATGTCCGTGAAAGCGTTTAGTTCTTCCCAATTAAAGTTGTTTATCTTCTCTGTCACTAAATGTGTTTTAATGTGTCGTTCTTGTTCCGGTTAATTTCTTGTTATTAAGTTCTTATTCATTCCGAGATATAAGGTGTAGTGGTCCGAGATACATGTCTCAATCAATGCAGACTTAATTGCTCCATCTTTTATCCTTACTAGGCTATGATCAATTAATGTCTTAGTATTTTTGGATACTAGTTGGTGTCCAAAAACTAAATGCGGTTTCGCAGACCCAGATCGCATTTAGTTTCTGGACACCGGCTAGTCCAGAAACTAAATGCGGTTTCCCAGTCCCAATCCGCATTCAGTTTCTGGACACTAGCCGGTGTCCAGAAACTAAATGCGGTTTCCCAGACCCAGACCGCATTTAGTTTCTGGACACTAGCCGGTGTCCAGAAACTAAATGCGGTTTCCCAGACCCAAACCGCATTTAGTTTCTGGACACTAGCCGGTGTCCAGACACTAAATGCAGTTTCCCGACCCAGACCGCATTTAGTTTCCGGAAAGTAGCCGGTGTCCACAAATTAAATGCGATTTCCCAGACACAATCCGCATTTAGTTTCTGGACACTAGCCGGTGTCAAGAAACTAAATGCGGTTTACCAGTCCCAATCCGCATTTAGTTTCTGGACACTAGCCGGTATCCAGAAACTAAATGCGGTTTCTCAGTCTCAATCCGCATTTAGTTTCTGGACACTAGCCGGTGTATAGAAACTAAATGCGGTTTCCCAGACCCAGACCGCATTTACTTTCTGGACACTAGCCGGTGTCCAGCAATGAATGCGGTTTCCCAGACGCAGACCGCATTTAGTTTCTGGACACTAGCCGGTGTCCAAAAACTAAATGCGGTTTCCCAGACCCAGACCGCATTTAGTTTCTGCACACTAGCCGGTGTCCAGCAACTGAATGCTGTTTCCCAGACCCAGACCGCATTTAGTTTCTGGACACTAGCCGGTGTCCAGAAACTAAATGCGGATTCCCAGTCCCAATCCGCATTTAGTTTCTGGACACTAGCCGGTGTCCACAAATTAAATGCGATTTCCCAGACACAATCCGCATTTAGTTTCTGGACACTAGCCGGTGTCAAGAAACTAAATGCGGTTTACCAGTCCCAATCCGCATTTAGTTTCTGGACACTAGCCGGTATCCAGAAACTAAATGCGGTTTCCCAGACGCAGACCGTATTTACTTTCTGGACACTAGCCGGTGTCCAGACACTAAATGCAGTTTCCCGACCCAGACCGCATTTAGTTTCTGGACAGTAGCCGGTGTCCAGAAACTAAATGCGGTTTCCCACTCCCAATCCGCATTTAGTTTCTCGACACTAGCCGGTGTCCAGAAACTTAATGCGGTTTCCCAGACCCAGACCGCATTTAGTTTCTGGACACTAGCCGGTGTCCAGAAACTAAATGCGGTTACCCAGTCCCAGATGGTGTGTTCGGAATCGAACAATCAAGCATTTACCGAATCTTAGAGGGCAGCCACAAATCGATATCTACTATTTTTACTCAAACTAATTAAGTACACTCAACAGCCGATCCCTACGATCGATACTATGAAGAATATTCCAAAGGTAGGTACTGCTCAAGATATCTTATGGAACTGCAGATTTAATCACAGTGCCACTTAAAAATGAATTCGTTCCACAAATTTATCCTGAATTTACTGGTTCCAAGTAATCTCTGCCAAGTCAAACCAAATTAGTCGTGCTTACGTGTTTACATGTGTATAAAATCCCGAGAGTGAACACACACTACCATTGTCGTACATCGGTGTCGTAAGAGCAGTACAAATGTTAGCTTTATAACACCGCAAATTTGACAGCTGTATGCCACATGCAACTACGACAGCGAGATCAACGTGTTTCAGCAGTAAACCTGTAAGAATTATGTTTGATTCTTTCAACAAAAATAAATACACACGTGATAGACGAACAACAAGCAAAAGAAATATTAATATTATAACACTACCAGATTCGATTGAATTATCTTGTCTTCTGGATCTACGGTAGTTTTACGTCAGAGTAAATATAAAATCAGAATTGTCGACATAGGTCCGACGCATATAGATAATAAATGAATGACGTATTATGAGGATGTATAAATAAGACCTAATGAAAATGTCAAAGACTGAAACTGATTGTGAACGAATACCCGTGAACTCCATTTAAACTCGATGATTATCATTAGTGTATCAGTAAAAGCATTTACGTATTTTGAGAAAGCTTTCGTTAACCATGCTAAAGCCTTTGTTTTGATTTCAATACAATAATATACCGTTATGCAGTAAATATGACTTTAGCTGTCGGATATGAAAAATTTCAAAATAAATATTTCCACTAAAATGGTCTCATTATACAATCGAATATACATTATGAACAGTCACGGGTTCTTTTCGCTGTTGTTCACGTTTTGTGCGTTCAAGAAATCAGGCTCTGTTACTGTGTTCACATAATAATACATGGTGACCAGATAAGAACGATAGGAAAAAAAATTATATTAAACAATTACTGTTTGAGATATGAAGTTGATTCTGGATTTATATTGGAGCTACATTCATGCCAACTATGCTTGGAATATGACATCGTTTAAAGGGCGATTCAAAAAAAATAATCGAGTGGTGTCGGCCCATACAACTAGCTTGTTGGCGTAGCCACTGAGCCAAATATGGACTCGTCTTAAATGATGATATTTTGGTCAAAATCCGGATCTCCAGCAACATTTCCAGGGCGTAATAAGGGTCGTTCGACTTTAATTATCCGGTCCAATTCACAGAATAGGCATTTCGAATCAATGAAGACCTTGGTGACGCAGGGTGAAAAAGAGTGTACTCACTCAATCTTCCCGTGATTACCTTGTTTATCTATCGTCGAATGAATGGAATATTTCATTGCCAAGAGGAACGACAATAAATTATGTTGGCCCATCTGTGAGGTTGGGCCCTTTTGAACATTCATCCTGGCTAAATGCCCTATTCGACGAGTGTGGACACACCAGAATATCGGAGCGAGAAAGTATGGTTACCCATTAGCGGGCGAAAGATGAGTTGGGTAGACCGAAACCCAAATCGAACACCGACAGAAATAAATAGAACTTCTGTATTTTTTGTCCACTGTGTACATACGATTGTAGTAAAATACAAGGGCAATGTTATTGCATTTCCCATCTGTATCTCTCATCTTTTTCATCCATCATTCGCGAATGATGAGAATTAATAAAATATTGCAGCTGAATCGAAATCAGATGGAAATGCCTCTCGATCATAATGCGTTCTTACGTGTCCCCGAACGAATGATTAACAATTGCATCTACAACTGTTTCGATTGAGTCTCGTTTCTCTATTTTCACTTGACCATTTTAAAATTGTGACCGATTTTTCCACAAACCTTCTAGTCGAAAACAAGCATCCCTCTACTGGCACTTTAACCAAAACTGAGTTTTTAATTGTATCTTTGGACCTAACCTAACAGCGTTTTTAATTATTTTCTTATTGGATTTTATAATCCGCAGCGATCGGGTTGATGACCGAGTTCATCGCTCTCGCAATATGAACCCGAATCACTCTCTGATGGACAGTATTTTTACTTCAAATGTTTACGAAAACATAATGAAGTTTCATTTGAAAAAAATCATTTATCTTATCTTTTTGTTCTGATTTGACTTGGTTGGGGCTAATGTCCTTGGTTGGGAATGCCATAAAGTATCGTACACAATGGTTTATATTGTCTGTTGGCGCTTAGCGTTACAAATTAAATATTTTATTTTTTCATGAAAAGACTTAAAGGATGCGTTTGATAGTCGCTGAGTTTAAATAAAGCAAATGTGTGTGTACCTAGAGTACTTCTAAATTTTCGCGCAATGAACTCGTGACTACTACGACTGCAGTGGTTAAATATCGGCCTCATAATTGCTTCAGTAATATTTACGCCAGTGTCAGCAACCGCGGCTCTCATTTGATAGTCCTACAACCTTATTAGCTATTTCTCGACCCTCGACCCAACGATTGCTTATGGTTTTAATGGTTTTACAGCGTATAAAGTATGTAGTGCTTTATTAAAACACGAAACTTACTTTTTTTTCCATTGTAAACTCAGAAAACTCAGAAACCAAAGTTCTTTAGGTCACTATAAAAAGCTAGACGAAATAGCTTCCAAGTCTGTTGTCAAAGTAGTACTGACTGATCCTGTGACTCACAAGCAATGTCTACAATAAAAGTTACCTGTTTTCAATACCACCCGACATCAAGACACAGTCCTATCTTAAAATGGGCCTAACAAGGTAAGTAGATGAATACAATTATACACTGAATATTCATACACATATGTACTTAACAGACATAGTTTTTAAAATTATTCAACATTGCATTGAAATTTATTTAAAAATAATTAGGAATATTGTCTGAAGTCGAATAATCAATTAAGTCAATATGGCGAACGAGACAGGTTAAATAATTAAATCATTATGAAATCTTGAAAAGTTGTTTAATTTTAACTCTAGATTGCTTACGTCCTGCTATTGACGAATTTCCAGCAGATGGTCTTACAAAGGAACAAAGATCACAAGGATGGATTCTAATTCATATTTTTATGAGTTGGTACATTTTCGTAGCTCTGGCGATTGTATGTGATGAGTACTTTGTGCCTGTCGTTGAGAGGATAAGCCGTGGCAAGATTAGCTACGTTATAGCAAGACCGAGAATAATAATATTTTTTTTATACAGTTTTGAATATGTCAACTGACGTTGCGGGAGCTACATTAATGGCTGTAGCGACATCTTCGCCAGAATTCTTTATAAACATGATTGGAACATTTATAACAGAAGGTGACCTTGGAGTCGGTACGATTGTTGGATCGGCTGTATTTAATATGCTGGGAGTGTCTGCGATTTGCGGCATATTTTCCCGTGTGGTAGGAATTTCATAAACATGTTCTGTGATATTTGATTTATGTTTGTGTTCTCCTTTTAGACAATACAATTAGATTGGTGGGCGCTAACTAGAGACTGCTTGGTATATTTTCTCACAATCACCTCACTTATTGTAATACTAGAAGATTCGCTGATTTATTGGTACGAAGCGACTTACCTCTGTGTTTTATACATCTTTTACTTGTTGCTCATGTACAATAACAAAAGACTGAGCAAATGTGCGCGAGGTATGTAAATCCTAAATTATATTTTTTGTCTTTCAAAACCATGGTTGTAGTATGACATTTTGAGTAATTGACAATCATACTAAATTCTATATCATGTGGCTCTACAGTCTAGGGTGGATCTGGGCATCAACCATTCGCAAAGGGCTCTGTGTGCCATCATAGAAGCGGGGTTCTCTACTGAGATTTATCATGGACTTGAAATCGAAGACTTGTACACTATATTAATGAGACTTATCCCTCTATAGTTGGCTTGTCAAAGTGGTATACTTTCATGTGTATCGGGCAAACCATACTGAGATATTTTCCTTCCATCATCTTCAGCCCCTTTAAGGATTTCAATCTCAGGCAATCTTGACCTGTTCTTGATCGGTTAGATGGAATTCTCATCTGCTTGCTATGTCTGTGGCGTAAGACCAAAACTAGACCACCACTCTTTGAAGTACTACGACAGGTTAAATCTATTTCATAGGACTTTAGGGTAATCTCCAATTATTGTATGTTGGGACTATATACCCATTCTAAATCCTTCAAATAGTCCTCTATCATCAATGTTTCCTCATATAAATAATAAATATTATATAAATACCCCGCTCCAAAGCGTGGCGTCCTAAACATATGATCTGGTGATACAGATTAGATAACACCAACATAAAACGAAAAGTGGTTCCAGGACGTCAAAATGAGACAGGCAGGCATATTTGAAATTTATTAGTAACAATTATTTTTTGTTCTTGTTCTCACGTTGTTTTATTGAATACATTAATATTCTTTGTCTTACAGAAAGTCAAATTTGCGCAAAAGTTCCATGTTTCAAGAATACCAGTGACATTGTTAAAGAAGAAACTGGAACGTTCGAGGGAAATGAAAATACATTATCTCATTTAACCGTCTTTCCGTCCAAAGAGAGTTGCTTTCAGAAGATTTCATGGAGCATTCAATGGCCACTCTACGTTATATTTTTCCTAACAATACCAAATTGTCGTGTATCAAGACTAGCTAATTGCTTTTGCGTATCTTTCATCATGTGTTGCATTTGGATGGCAGGATTAACTTATTTAGTTTCATGGACGCTTACAATAATTGGTAATAGAACACAATAATACAATATTTTTTGTATATCATACTTTTGTATATCATACTATTGTTTCATTATATAAAGTGATAATTCTTCAAAAGCAATAAGAAAATTATTTAAATAATGGATAATCTAAGACAATGTTTGTCGTATTCCTTTGATGTTCCAAATTGTTTGTGATTTTACCTTTCAAAATCCATTATTTAAAAATCGTATGCCACTATTATTAATCATTGCAGTTTCGCCGGACAAGAAAACTATGCACCAATTGTCGTACCATGTGCTTTTTATGTTCCATGTAGATTTTGTTCGATTGTTATTTTTGTTTGGATGGCATTTGTCAACTTTTAGAATGTGGTCCAAACGTGTTTAAGTTATTAAATCACTTGTTCAATCAGGAATACGAACATATTCGATAGTTTTTAATTGAATTCATCAAGCAACAGTTATTTTTAAGAGTCTCAGAGTATTTTTTCTCCTAACTTGTGTTTCCCAACATCTTCGACTTCTCACCACGTAATATGTGGTATTATCAATTGTTTTTTTTACACCGACTTGTCCCCATTGATCCAAATATCTTTTCTTTTACAGGTGACACGTTTCAAATTCCCGATTCTGTCATGGGAATAACTGTCTTAGCTATAGGAACCAGCATTCCCGAAGCAGTGTCTAGTATAAATGTGTCAAAACGAGGTAAACAGATTAGTTTATAGAACTTAATATTTCGATTTAAATTTTTTCATTCCAGGTCATGGGTCGATGGCAATATGCAATTCAGTTGGTTCGAATACGTTTGATATTCTTATTTGCCTTGGTATCCCTTGGTTGATTAAGGCATCATTCTTTTCCTCTGTACCAGGTGAACAGTGTCTAAGCATAAATTCCGCTGGCATAAGATACGCAACGGTAACATTGTTGGCCTCAGTAGTTATGCTTTACTTGGCATTCTGTATATCGAATTTTACTTTGGGAAAATCTGTTATCTTCATATGTTCAACTCTTTATGCTAGCTTTTTGGTGTTCGCAACATTAATGGAAATTAATATTTTCTTTGTAGTTAACAGTCCCCCATGTCCGTCATAAAAATATTAATAAACTTGATAGTAATACGATTTTATAATAATTGGATCTATTTTGATTTGAAAAGCTAGCTCAGTTAGTACTGTCGTTTCGTCATACATACTGTATTCGTGCTCTGTGAAAAATGTATTCAGCTAAAATGCTGTGTTCAGCGACGAAGCCCATTTCAAGATGAATTCGAACATTAATAGAGAAAACTGCCGTAATTGGTCCCTTAAGCAACCAGGGACATTACAAGAACTGCAAATACAGTTTATGGTCCGGCGGAACCATTTTTTCAAAGATGACTCCAACAGGATGCTATGAATCTATAAATGAGTTCCATAAGTAATTTATCATCAGTGTTGGATCTTTTGATCATCTAGATATTACCTGTTAACGCCTTTAGACTATTTTTTATGACAGCAAGTGTTCTGGCTTATGGGAATAGAGGAGTGATGAGAAATTACACAAGTTTCTATCGAAATACCAGCCAATGTGTTGGAAGAAATGATTCTAAATTATACTCTCCCTATGTACCATTTGTGGTGGACATTTGCAAGAAATAAACTTTTTAAAATGTAAATGGAACAAACAATTCAGAAAAGGCTGAGAAGGCGTGGGAAACAGCGATCGTCTTGAAAGGTAATCAACGTTAATATAACAGTCAAGAGACACTGTTCACATTCCATCAGTCCATACAATTATGGTCAGACAGCTCTTGGTTTTGTGTACCATAATTATGCACCACCTAACACTTCATTAGTTATTTGAGACCATTTCGCCAAAAATTTAACGCATATCGATCAGTTTTACCTATTGAAAAAGACTGTAAGGTAATACCCCAGCTTAATTCGCTCCAGCGGATTCTGTATACGTCTAAAGTCATTTTGGACTACATAACGCATACTAATTAGCTATGCGGCTTCCAGCCTCGCAAATAAATTTAGGAGTAAATATTCGCAAATCCAGGAAATTGATAATTTCAAATCTATAAGCACCATCCATTTATCGATTTTAAAGCTGCATATGATAGCACACATCGCTAGGTAGTCGGAATCCCGTAAAATGGATCCAATTGTAGCAAGAGAATGCGCTGTATTTTGATTCATTCAGTCTGATACTGGAGAAGATGGTGGGCATCTGTAAACACGGTGAACCCTATCTTTTACAAATCAGTCCAATTGTTGGGTTATTCATTATATAGGCAACATAGGTGCCATTTCACAGTGACTAAAAAACAAGTAAATCTATAACTCCACAGAGAAGATTCGATTCATGGCAATCGTTGGTGCTTCGGTTTGTCTAAACAACTTGGGTATAAACTCGAAGGATATACTGATAAACTCATCTGGAATCGAATGCTGGCAGTAGAAGCAGATTCCTGGTGGTGTGAACAATTTTTTCGACCCGACCCGACACGAGGCGCAATTACGTAGGAATTACGTCGGCGAATTGGATGGCTAGATTTGCCTTCTTCGTGATTTTAAGTAAACAAATCAAAGATGTCGTTGTTGATAGTGATAAATGCTATTCATTGAATTCGAAAAAAACGTGATTTCTAAATTCAATGTCATATGCGTGTGCAAATATGTTTGAATCTACCTATATTTAATTTGTTTCATCGATTTCTATTTATATTTTAAAATCAAAACCCACAGGATATTGATTTTATTTTTTAAATTTAGTGACGCATGAAATACTTTCTTTAAATCATTAAATCAGTAGATTATTACCGTCAACAGCAAGCGCTTCAACGCATCGCTTACGTTATTATATTTCATACTGCGTCACTCGTTGTCTTGACGCAATTTCTTTTGTTTTAATCATTAATCAATCAGGATCATAAAAGATACTTTATTTTATTAATTTCTTAGTTAACATACACATGTGCACTTTTTTCCTTTGGAAAGTTTATCGATATTAGTCATCGGTTAGATTATCTTGTCTTTTGTCGATCAATACACACTTTGTATAATTTAAATAAGCTTACCACTAAATTCTGGAATTTAAAAAGACAATAACAAGTGATAGCCACTGACACTGGTTTTTCAATATATATTGGAACAGTATCTATGGTATAACGCCGTGATACGCTGGAGATCGAGATTTGAGATTGTTGTTGTTGAGAATTAAATTTACTGTCACTACCCATTTTATCGACACATTGATTAGATTTTCATGCCATTGGAGTTCCGGATAGATTTTATTAGTGCCTCACTGTACAAAATGTTATCTTGAGAAGATCGTGCAAAACTGACAGGCCAACACCAGAGACACGATCGAAGTACACTCAGCTACTATTATAAGCAAATATGAGGGAACGTATTAAGACATGAACGGATAAAAATGAATACGAAGTTCAAGAAAGAACCTACAACAAAGACGTCTTGGACAAAGCGTCACAGCCCCATGAGCGACTGCGGATCAAACGTCAACGTGGTTGTTGGGCCATACAGATCGCATGGACATCCTGCTTCCAGCCGGAAAACTCATCGAATTCAACCCTATGGGACAACGCAGTAGATAATGCCCTCATCTAAGGCGGAGCACACAACGTAGCGAGGGAACTAAACCAAGTTGGTATGTGCAATTGGCAGCACCCAGCCAGACGTTGCACAAGTCAAAGGAAAGACTTGTTGGTTGAGTCCCAGGTCCACTCCACACTGTAGCTATCACTTGGAAATGTAACATAAATCACTCGTCTCGATTTACCCAACTTTCAAGTGAAAACATAATCGCACATAACGCCGAACAGACGCTTTCTGAAAATGTATGTAATTCGTATATTTCGCCCATAAATATAATCGATGCCGTTATTGAGACAAAAAGTTTTTGTTAGAAAATATGACATCACATCCGCCGCATCATTTCAAGACTTGATGAACTTGATGTCCTAAGGTCCAAAGTGGAATTTCTACCAAGACCAAGCGAAAACAAAGGATATGTTACACAGTCCACTCAATCACTGCATATTCTGTGCACATCTAAAATAAGAGAGCAAGGAGATATCCAACTTCGGCGAGAATTTCCCCTAGTCCACACCGGAGAGAAATGTGAGAGTAGTGGAACTCCCTTGTAAATCACATATACTCTTACAAAAACCATGGATCCACCACAATATGGCGGCCGATTCGTGGATTTTGTGGGATAATGGCGGCAGATTCGTGGATTTTGTAAGAAATTGTCGGCAGATTTGTGGATTTGCCCAATCTCATGTACTTTTGTTCGGAGTGTGTTCAAAAGTTGACTCATATTTTTAAAAGCAAATATAATACTTGGGTGAATAAGAATGTAATACTATTTAAATAACACATGTAAATCTATTTACAGGAATATTTTGTATCAATTTAATTCTTCAAAGTAATATATAGGCGATCAGTTTGCAGTTGTATATCATTCATGAATTGTGTTTTCATAATTGTTCAGAAAAATGCCTAAATAATATATAAATAATAAGACTAACTCATGAAAATGGTTGTCAAAAATTGGAATTAACTTCCATCACATTTCTTTAAAATTACCCAAAAAGTTTATTTTTAAATGATTCATGGACATTAAGTAAAGTATTCATTAAGTGGTTCAGACAATAATTCCAACAAATGGGAGTTTAAAAAATCTGCTTCATGAACATACGCTTTGTTCGTTTGCTTACCCCTCCTTTCTGTGTTGAAAAAAGTTCAGTAACGAGCGAATTTTTAAATAAGAACTCTAATTCACCCCACTACTACGGTTGGGAAGGGTATCAGCTGTTTACCAGCTGTTCGCAAGAGCTCACACGTATTCACAGACAGGGGAGAAAAAGCGTATAAAAAACGCTGTCAGATGAAATCGAGGGGCAAGAGAGGTAGAATTTGGATATCTCCTTGCTCTCTTATTTCTGGTGCACATACTAATGGGAAGCAAGCAAAGTTTAACAGCATAGTAATCCTAGGCAGTGTTGGTTTACTTTCTGAATGTTATTATATTTTGCTCAGAAGATCTTGGTTATACGTGTCGCCGTTGTTAATAATTCATCACGTTTGATCATCTTTGAAAAGCAACCGAATTGTGGCTGCCACTTACTGGATCAACAGAGATTATTGCATCTAGCATACCTAATTAGTTAGCTGTTCGTCCCTAGGACTCCGACATGTTCCGTCTGTCTACAAATATGTTGGTATGAGTACAGCTACTTTTTGGATGAGAACAAGTTCAACTTGGAATATGCTGCATATATAATTCAGTTTTTAGATTTGGAATATGCGTACATGGCATTGCAAAGCCCGTGCCCAGTGATAAATCAAAATTAAAAATAAAAATAAGCTTAAAAGTCTAGGCCCTCGTAGCTTGGGAACATAGACTACGTCGTTGGGTATCTGGGTTCAATGCCGCACAAGAATATATTTACTTACTTCTCTTTTCCCCCTCTGGGCAACACAATGGGTCCACATGGACATAAGTGAGACGTGCTTCCGCACGTCTACCCACATTCCTATCCTATCCTACTTCTCAGGGGTCTGAATCTGAGCAATAGCTGCCTTCCACACACGACGGTCTTGGGCACGCTGCTTCAATACATCAAGACCAAGCTGTTTTGCTACCGCGATGACTTGAGGTTTATACCGGAGGTTCAGCCTTCCTCTTGTTCTCGAACCAGATGACTCGGATTCGATTTTTCTGGAGCGCTGTTGTCCATGCGTTCCATGTGGCTGAGCCAGCGGAGTCTACGGATTTTTGCCCAGTTGTTTTGACAAGCCGCGGTTGCCAAAGACGACTCTAAAATCGAAGAAAAGATGGTCATGTATATTATGAATACAAGTCCCCCCGAACTTTTTCCTTAATTGGGAAAGCCGGTATTATGAACATGCATGTGTTTACATTTAAAGGTTTAATGCAACAAATAAAAGACAGAATAAAGCATTAGTTTGCTGGTTGGAAAAGTACATAGATATTGTTATTTTTTGGAAGAACCTGGCCTTAAGCATAAACGATAATAGTGTGATGGGTCTGAAGTCTTTGGGGCTGTTATGATTCGTTTTCCGACATTTCGGTATAAATACCACTTTCTGCTCTTCTCCAGATTCTCGAAGTAAAGCTATGTCTCGGACAGCTTCTGAAAGTAATAGTCAGCCATGATTGCAGTTCTCCTGGCCTGATACCATCAGGTCCTGGGGACTTGAAGGGATCAAAACTGTTTACTGCCCATTTTAGTTTTTTCGATGTCAACATGGTAGATGGTATAGGTTGTGTGTCTCCATCGGGATTTTCCGTTGGGTTTTTGTTTTCCGGGAAGTGTGTATCCAACATGAATTGCAGAGTCTTCACTGGAGTCAGTCGACACTCCCCGCGACTTTTCTATGTATATTAAGGGGCAGATAGAGTTGAAGGCGCAGTTCATAAACATAAACAAGATCCTGCACTAACTTGTCAATATACTTCTAAGCGCTTGGTTCTGCACAGGTCAATTGACTTAAGTAGTACTGTAGGATATATTTCATATTTGGCCAGATAGCACTTCTTGGATACCTAAAGCTGTTGGCCTCTACTGTAGAGTGTTCTACAAAGAAATGGATGTACGGATGATCTGAAAAAGACACATCCTTAGATACTGTCCATTCTGTCTTATTCTATTAATGAAAATTGGCTCTGAGCCGACATTACACACACAGAGACTAGATTCTACTAAATATTCGAAGAGTTTGTCAACTCTGCTGTTAGTGTCACTACTTCCCTAAAGTGTATGGTGTGCATTGGCGTCCGCACCTATTACAATGGGGATTTTGGTCTTTCCTGCAGCTTTTACTGCTTCCCTAATTGGGTCCGCCGAAACGGTTCCCTAGTCATCGAAGGGCATGTATGCCAAGGAAACCCAAAGCTTTCTCCTTCCGTCCGAGTTAAGCTCCAAACATGTGAAGTCTGGAGTACTGTACTGTGGTAAGATAAAAGCATTTAGTGAGTTTTTGGCAAGAATGCACGTTCTCATTTTACCTGAGTAACTACTGTATTGTAACATGTGAAGTCTGGAGTACTGTACTGTGGTAAGATAAAAGCATTTAGTGAGTTTTTGGCAAGAATGCACGTTCTCATTTTACCTGAGTAACTACTACTATCCTTTAACCCTCAGTCCAGAGATGAGAACGTTTTTGATTCATGGCTCCTGGACGAGGGCGATGTCTTCTCCGTCTTTCATGAGACGGAGAGTGAGATTGGTGGAAGCCGTCTTGGAGAGATGTAAATTTATCTGCACCACTTTCATGATGTCAGATTTGTCTCCTTAATTGTGACGTTACCATCCGTTTCGGACGTGTCGTCAGCCGGGGTCTTGGAAGTAGTGGGCTTATTGTCTTCTTTGGCCTCTACATCCTTAGCTCGATCCTCAGTGTTTATGCCTAGGTTGGCTAGCGACGCCGCCATACTCGATACGAGTAGCTCGTTTGCATCCTGAACCTTAAGGTTGATCTGTGTCGCTCGAAAGTTCACCTCAAATCCCTAATCTTTCAGAATCGGTGTTGGTAAGGAATGATATCTGTCTCTTCTTGTTTGTCCGCTTTTAGGACCTTCCAGTTGTCCATAAGATCGGGGTCTTGTACCCTTAACAGAACCACAATACGATCGGGTTCATCGAGACCTGGGGGTATCCAGACTCTGGCAAGGGGTCTCACTGGGATTTTAGGAAAGTGGTTCACTACCAGTCAGTTGGGCCAAGGTTCTCTGAGTTTGGGTACCACTAAACGTTGTTACCGTTGTTGAAGTTGGCGGTTTCTTCATGACAAAGTCGAAGATTGCCTTCTTTAGAAGTGCCATAAAGGTCCTGGCGTTCTCGCCGCTGTTTTTGCCTTCGTCGTTGCTAAGGTCTGAGATCCCATAGATGAGTTTATCCTTTATGACCTCGTTGAAGGGTCGGATCACCATTTCGCTTTTGTGGGCCTCGTCCTGAGACCTCGGTCTATTGGCGTGCAGTTCTTGTGAGCTTCCGCCTCCCGATCGCCATTGCGGGTCTGCGTTTCGGCTTGCCAACCGTCCTGTTTTCACTAGCCAGCCCCCTGGCAGAGTGGCTAGTACTAGGTCCATCTGGGTGTTTGTTGATTTGTTTCATTCTGCTTCTGTCGACATCGGGCGCACTTCCATCTCCTCAGATACTCCCCCATTTCGGGTTTGGTGCCCACATCCCCCAAAGTTTTGCTTGCCCATCGAAAAATGTTTTTGTCTATCCAGCTTTCTTTCGGTATTTTCCCTATTTGATCCAGTGAGATCTTGGCATTTCTAATGGCCTTATATCGCTGAACGCCATGAAGCCGCAGATCTGCAGACTGCAGGTACTGTAATCAAGATTCATTGATGCTGATGTCTTTGTTTTCGTTTCTGTCTCGTTTGGTACTCGTTCGTTAGTGTGTTCGGTTGTGGTTTCGATTTTGTCCGTTGCGTTTTTTTCTGTATTTGTGTTTTTATTAGGTCCCAAGAGTAAACCGGTGAAAACATTTAGCTACCATAGCATAGCCGGGTCTACTGTGGCAAAAGCCAACACTTACGACAGGCACTGGCCTGTGTGCCTGAAGATTGATTTAAGATTGTTTTTAAGTCTTATGTTAGGTAAGCTACCAGTTACCAGTGGCCAAGCAAAACAAAAAAAAATTGTCTAAAATGACTTTTATGCCTATTAGCAATACTAATATGAATCCCGGTGGATTTTTGATTTTTCATTATTCAAATGCCGACAGGCAGGACATCCCTATTCTACTTCTATCTTCTTCTTAATTTGATTTTCCTCCCCCCTTTATCGCCTAGTGAAGCCATTAGCAATATCTGGAGTCTTTTCCATCCAGCTAACAAATGCTTTATTCTGTCTTTTATTTGTTGCAGTAGACCATATTTTTTTATGCTGTCAAGATCATGTGCTTAACATACGCTGCCGTTCCAATTCTACGGCAGCGTATGTTGGGCAGGGTCGTGAGTCTCGGAACGAATATGAAAAGCTGAGGGTGCTGTCATCAGCGAAGGAATGGATTGGATTAGAAGTAGCAGACAAGAGATCATTAACAAAAATGAAAAAAATGACGGATACAGAACAGAGTCTTGGGGTACACCAGCATTTATTATGTTGATATCAGACTGGAACACATCCAAAACAACTTGAATTGAACGGTTCGAATGTTAATTTCTAATTCATAGAAGAAGAGATACATCGATACCATACGCACGCATTTTCGACAAAAGAGCTTGATGCCAAACTCTGTCAAATGCCTTAGAAATATCAGGGGCAACGATCTTGTTTTCGCCTGCATTATGCAAAGATTTGTTCCACTTTTCGGTGAGATAAGCTATCAGATCACCAGTGGACCTGTTGCTACGGAAACCGTACTGACGGTCATTAAGAAGCTTCCGCGATTCAAGATATTTCATAAACTGACGATTTATCAGCGTTTCCATGACCTTAGAAAAAAGGAACGTTAGTGCTATGGGTAGGTACGAGGTGGGTGACAAAAATTCGCCCTTTTTAGGGACAGGCTGGAGAAATGTTGTTTTCCATCTGCTCGGAAAGAGACGTAAAGAGTAGGATAGATGAAAAAGCTTACGCAATGGTTTTGCCACCACAGAAGAACACCTCCTCAGAAGTATAGGAGGAATACCATCCGGGCCAGCGGATTTGTGCACGTCGAGATCTTTAAGTACTCTTGCAACTGTACGAGTGCGGAAGTAGATTTGTCCCATGGTGAAATCAACGATCTCACGTACAGGTGGAGACGTTTTGGAATCTGGCTGCAAAATGCGCCGCAAGCAGATTGGCTTTGTCTAAAAAGCTGACAGCTGGAATGTCATTGTAAATGAGCGTGGGAATTGAGGACGAGGCGGAATTCGTTATGTTTTTTACAAATGACCAAAAGTTTTTGCTACCTTTGGGACATTGTAGCACTTTTTGCCTCAACTTTTAATCATAAGAGAATTTCACACGTCTGATATTTGCATTGCAGTCATTTCTGGGCCTTTTAAACTTATTCCGGTTTTCCTCAGTAGGTATACCGGTATACAGTATAAACACACGCACGATCATATAGTATTTTCGTAAAAATTCAAACAAAAATAGCAGCATTTTTAAAATTCTGACACTTTCTTTTCTTTAACCAATATAGTAAAATTTTCTATCGGAAAGTTCTTTGTAATAGGGTGGAAATTCTCCCTTTCCTAGCATGATTAAAGGAACATATGTACATAGTTTAAGCCGAAAGGCTTAATTGAATTAATAAAGGTGAGAATTAAGAACTGTAGGGGAACATGGGGACAGTTGATCCCCCCTTTTTAAATTACGCATTCTTTCGGAAAGTATAAGTGTTGTTTATCGTATTGTTAAGTTTAGCAAACAAAAAAAGTTCAACGAGATATTCTTTTAGCTCTTTTTCTAAAAATTTTAAAAGTAACCAAGTGTCCCCGAATAATGGAGACTTGATCCCATTGTAGGGTAGACTTGGTTACAGGGGGGATCAACTCTACTGCTTCTTCGTTTAGAGAAAATATTCTCGACAGCGCATAATCAGGGGTGTAACTTCCGTCGTTCGATTGCTGATATTTGCGATAGTATCTTTTCAATGTCATGATAGGTATCCCGAAGAGTTTTGCCTTCAAAAACACTGAACAGCTTTCCTCAGTTTTTCGGTATCTTTTGGGACACGTTTTTTAGCCCTCATTTGGCTTATACACACGCGGCATAATATGTACCTAATAACAAAAATACAAAACGAAATTATAAAAACATAAAACCAAATTTTAATCCCTATATAGATCCCGGGATAAAGTCTCCCTTACTTTAATGGGATCAAGTCTCCCCTCTGGTAGTTTTCTACTTATTCACAAAATTTGTATGGAAAACAAACTATATTTTATAGAGATATGCGCAAATACTTACCAAAATAAAAACACACAAAACACTTCACATAACAACGCTGTAGACAAAAAAAAATCCAAGAAAGCTTTTAAAAAATAACTACGGATATTAACAAAAAATACATCCTTCAGGTTAAAGTTCTTCCGTGAGAGTGGCAAAACGCCGTCTGAAGTTATTTTCAATATCAAATGCTGTGATGCCGCTTTATTATTCCAAGAAAATATTTCTCGTTGTGGAAATAATACCCAAGGATCAAGTCTGCCGGGGGATCAAGTGTCCCCAGGTTCCCCTAAGTCAGCAAATGAATTTTGGAAAAAAAATTAATGTGTATATCTATCTATCTTTTTAAAAAACAATGCTTAATTGAACTCATATTAAGTTAGGCCAAAATACACTAGTTATTAAATGTTGATTAAGAAATACCCAGTAAGTTAGAAACGGTTCAAGCCGTTGGACCGTTACCACGTGCATATTCGTATCAAAATGAATTTCATCCATAAACGATTCGTTCATTGAACACAGAGTAAAACCCGATTAGAGTGCCTCTAATCTAAAACTTAACACATCGACTCCCAATTCTTTGCATAATGTATTTAACACGTTTAGACAGAAAATTAGTACATTTAAGAATTGGACAGCGAATTAGCAAGTTGAAAGAAATCAACAAAGCAAAAGGTTTAACAGCTTTACAAAGTAATTTATATATTTTCATCAACTATGTATAATATCCGTCCACGGAGGAATGTCTGACCGCATCCAATCAACGTAAAACAAAATAATAGTCTTAATTTTGTATACTTCTAAAATATGAATTTTCACTATGGCAAGGATCAAGTAATACCTATTAATTGTATTCACTATCTATATTCCATCATATTTCGATTTAGAGACCATATCCCAACCAGTAAGCACGGCATAAGATACCTGCTGGTCAGAGAAGAAATTATTCTTGGGAAAAACGTGCACAGTAGCAGGTATCGTCAATGCTAAAAAATAAGCTTTTCAAACACCTTTCATATTTATTGGTTTATTAAAATAAACGCTAAACTCATTTGCGTTCTTAAAGTACATATGGGTACAGAGGTAATAATTTGGAGATAAGAATATGTATAATAAATTTAAGTTATATGTACGATCACAATCACATGTATAATATTTCCCACATTATCCCAATTGCTGTGCTAACGAAAGATTAAAGTTTATGTAAACTATTAATAATCAAATTAATTGATCAATAATTAATAACTCTCAATGATTGAAAAATGAGCAAAAGTGTTGGAAATACAATATTATCTTGTGTCCTTGTTTTTTAAAAGAAATAATCCAACAAAATGCACAATTTTGATATTTGGGCCAGAAAATACAAACGAAAGAAGGAATTCTTTTTGGACTATCGATGTTTACGAAAGTAACGTAGTCAGTGGATTGTTTCTATTATTAATCCATGGAAATTTAAAAGTGAACATTGCTTACGTTTTTACCCATTTCTAATGTGTATATTTTTTTTTTAATAATTATTATCATTTTAATGTGAATATCAATATTAAGTTTTGAATGTTTGATTAACCACGCTAGGCAAACAAAAGCCATGCAATACATAAGAATGCTAAATATAAGAATAACTTGGATAACTGTTGTTCATCTTCATACTGTGTTGTTCCGCGATTAGCTGAAATCATACACAAATTTGTATAGTTTTGTAAATTAGAATTTGAATGCAAGCGCTAATACCTGCTGGTCTTTGCTCGCCAATATTGAAAGATGATGCGAAGTAGCCAAACGGAAATGCACCAATTCCAAACGACATATGAAAACCGTCACCAAATCCAAACCCTTGAAAGCCTTGTTGTTGTTCAGGTTCAGTTCTTTGACCAGCGGGTCGGGGTGGCACCTTGTTTCTAAAAATATAATAATTACGAAATAAAATTTGTTTGATCACATGATAATGCAGCCCAAACTCATACAATAGAGAAATATAAAAAGATCAACAGCAAAAAGACAGAATAGTCAAGAAAAATATACACAATTTATCAGACGTATGCTGAACACAACAACCTAGCGAGCCGTCAGTGAGGCGTTTATTAAAACCAGAAAATGGATCTGGCTGAGAATGAAATGGGTAATCACACCAACGAAGACGTACAACGCCCCAGTTGAGTTGGTTTATATCGGCTAAGAAATAAACACCAGTTATGACAGCAGTATTGAAGTCAGACCTTGGTTATGTTATGGTTCCTTCATATTAGGTTAGGTTAGGGTGGCTGTTGAGGGTTTGTAGCTGCATTGCCATTTAGATCATCTTCGTAGGATCCATTAATCACTGGTGGAGGACCAAACGATGTATTGAATAAAGCAATGTATGTTTAAGATGGGTCGTCATCGCTATGTCATCTAGAGATAAACGAACGTTAGATACCAATTTTAAGTTTAGGTTGACAGATTCTATCTGAGCCATGACAGTGCTTCGCACATTCCCATATTCTCTGCTGAAAAACTCGACAATATTCCGGTAGTCTTTTGGAAAAGAAGATATCGCTTCTAGCTCCTGTTTCCATTTTCGAAACATCCGTATACAAATATATGGAGATCCAGAAAACGTGAGGCAGATGGCACATTATTGTTAAATGTTCCTATGACTACAATGTTAAAATCGAAGAAAGATAGGGACAATAGCATGCACAACACGAGTGGTTGCTGAGAAGCTAGGCCCTTGCTTTCTACAGGCTGTAGCGCCACCTATATTGTTATTATTATATTACAACTTCCTAGTCTTATAACTAACTTATTCTAAATATATTTCCTCACTACAGCAATTGTCACTGGACTCGTCTTATTAACGGCCACGCACAAACCAACTCTGGTTTCGTCAAATACCCGCAGGAAGTGCAGAGCATTGAACCAGCGAAACAATAGAGTATTTTCTGTGCATCTGCCAATGACACTTACTTCTTTGACTTATTTAAGGTGTGGAAATACCAATAATTTTTTTTCAAATAGCAGTAATAGTCACGCAGTATAGATATATCTATTATATATAGATAGCATTTCAGAGAGTTTGTGTAAACACTTTGGACCATGATCGAATGCCGCACTGTAATCAAAGTCTATTGTATTGTGGATTCGAGACATGGTATATGACACTTGAAAAGTGGTAAAACAAATCAACATTCGTCCGGTTTCTACTTCACTTCTGTAATTTAACCGGGTGCATTTATGCGCGAATGGCTATAAAATCGAATTAATTGAAAAACGAATAATAAAGCGTTCAATGACTATTAACTCTGACATACACGCACAAATATGTAATGGAATTTAAAGTAATTGTTTTCGTTTGCTAATTTGTTTCGATATCATTCTAGCTAGCTATCATTGGTATAATTCCTCTCAATTAGAAATTATTACTACATATTTAAATATTTAGAAGCAATTGTATGTTAATTCAAGCGCAATTTCAACATTTACTTCAATCCAAACAAAAACTATCATTCTACGTTGGGTAAACTAAAGGCATTACACACAATCTCACCTTGGATCCTCTTGTTTCGTACTACCGCGACCATATAATGGTATAACCTTTTCCTTGCTAATGGCAGCTTTACATACTGGACACAATTTTCGTGTTGGCCTTGTTTCCAGCCATTGATGCAGGCAAGGCCAGCAAAACAAATGTCCGCACATACTAACTACAGCGTCTTTAGCCGTATCCAAACATATATTGCATTCAAACATTGAGTCGTCTCGTTTTTCCTCTGACTTATCGTCTGTTGAGTTTTTATTTGTCGCTTCATCCGCTGTTGGTGTAAAGTCCCTTCCTGTAGACCCCATTGCTGAAAAACCAATAGGTGGTGCCTGCTGGCTCGTTGAAGTGGATGAAGTTGACGCACCAATCGTGTATTCTGTTGACTGCAAGTCAGGTGCCGAAGGTAATGGAAAATCAGCTGACATTGTTAACTCTTCAATTCAACTCGATGTTTGATTCCACTTACTTTATGACCTTCAAGGGAGAATAACACAATTTTATAAACATTACTGTACATATTAAAGAAAGAAAACATTAAATTGTATTAAGGCTTATACTACATATGTATATCAGGAAATATATGTACGTTGTATACAACTCCCCACTATGCTACGTTTATGTATGCATGTTAAATAAAAAAATCAAAAGCATTAGGTGTAAGTACCCTTCGATATTATTATAGCATTTTCATATTCTTTTTAGCGATAGTTCGCAATAACCCGTGCGTTTTATTGCGATGTTGAAGATAAAAATGTTCTTCTAAAAAATTGCTCGCGCTGTCAAAGATTGTATGCAAAGTTTTCAAACAACTTATCGATCCGAATTTCACTTACTTTCGAAATATTGCTAAAAAATATAACTACACGAGATTTTCATGGGAGGATTTTTTAGAATTCTTAAATTCTTCTTCTCTTCTTAATTAAATTAAAATTTTCTTTTCACTACAATCGCAAAAACTGACGTCTCTCTCGTCGTTCAACAAAAATTAATTAACAAGTGCATTCATACGTGTTCTTGTTTACGATTGACATTTGAGACGTTTTCATGGTATAACATAGCCTGTCGATGGGCGAAAATTCAATATGGTTTCGGTTAAATCTGTAAAGTTGCGGTCCATCGTGAGAAAGTGTTTGTAAATATCCGAATGGGTAATTCTGTAGGATTTTATTTATATAAAATATAAATAGCCTGCACCCAGAAATTGTATTTTGTCTTAGATTGTATTTATAAACGAAAACTATTGACAATAGCAAAATTTGTTGAACTAGCAATTAAGTTAAAGATGTTGGTAAATATTATTTAAAATTCAATTTTTGCCAGTACAACATAAAGAGGAATCTTCAAAAGCAACATCCCGTTAGTATATTACTACAGTTTGAATGCACTGCCTCAGAAAAGGAACCCATGTACAATTTTTTTTATATTAAATAAATTGCATATTTTTACGAGGTTTTCTAGATTAGGATACTGTTTACCAGAGATGAAGTATTTGTGTACATGATTTCTGCTGTATACTTTTGTGCTTTCACAGTTCACTAGCTGCCAAATTTTGCGAAGTGCTTTGCACTGCAATATTTCCACGAATGAAATATTGAGCTATAAATATTGACCCACCATACATGCAGTCACATCGTATCGTGTGGTGTTTCTATAAAAATACGCATATGAGCGATTAACGGTAAATATTACAGATCATAGGACACAATTACGATAGAAAATAAGAAACCAACGACCACATACTGGACGTGTAGGCAGTAGCTGGCAGTTGACCCCCAGTCCTAAATCGATCATCAGATATGACATACTGTGCTACTGGCTTAATGATGTACAAAGTTTTGCTCTTGTACGCCGTTCTTTAAGCATGACGTAAATCCATCTATTGAATATGGGACAAACAAATAAATTGGGAGGAACGATTGGGATCGTCTACATACAATGTGTATCCATTTAGGTGCAATTGAGGATTTCCCAACAAACCTCATTGGTAGTTACTGTAGATGCAGATTGGACTTTATTTAGGTCGTTGTTTTTATTTCAGACTTTATTGTTTTTTTTCAGTTATCTTTAGAGAAAATGGTGATGGTTGTAAGACATAGAAAGTTAGGTTGATTTCCCTTTTCGAGGCGAAAATTACCCATTGTCCTTTTGGCCGGAACGTAACCTAGCCGAACATATAGGTTTTGCCCAGGAAACCTTTTAGTCGCTTAAGGTAGTATATTAGAACGACAAGAACGGTTCCATCTGGTCTGACACGTTTTTATTGTTTTATCAATCTGGCTTAATTACGCTTAACTGAGTGTATTAGAAGGGCAAGAACAATTCCACCTGGTCAGAGACTTTTTAGTGGTTTAAAAGTCTGGGGGTTCCGCAGGTTATGTCTGTATAAATTAAAGACTATCTTTTTATTTTCCTGAGGGATTTCATTTATTTTAATTCAAATGCTGAAGTTATTCAGCCTAAAGTTACCTTAAAACTCTACTTATTCCAAGCTCTCGATGTCGTCGAGCGATGGCCTTGATGTCGTTCGGTCCCACGGTGGATGGTCAGCGACGGTCCCACAGCGGTGTTGGATTCAATCGCTGTGTCTGGTATGCTCGGCTTAAAACGCTAGCTTCGCACACCTTGGAACTTTGAGAGCGTGTTAACTTATACATTATAGCAGCATTTGTGCCAGCATTTCCCAAAATATATGGGCAAGACAACACCCTGGGTTAGTCACGTCTCACATAGTTTGGACCCATTGTGAACTGTGATGCCCAGTCATCTTAAATCCTTATAAAACAGAAAAGAGATTTTAGAGGAATATTTGAGATCTGGAAGAAATGTTTTCCTAGTGTTCTATATCTCAACTGGGAGAGACTGGAGCAGTGACAGAGGTAGTGAGGAAGGTCTTCTTTTTCCTTCGCAGGTCGTCGTAGCCTCTGCATGTTAAATTGTCGTTGGCTAATCCCATTTTCGTTTCATGATACTTGATTATAGCCATCACCAACGACTATTTGTTGCATTGAAGGAGTTTGTCGGTTCATGCACTGTTCAATTTGGGCCACAGCATCCGAGTGGTCTCACAGGTGGCTGGAGAGTTCGACATTTTATTAGCTTTTTTTTATTAGGATGGTTTTGGATTTCCCTACAAGTTCATCCGTCGCTTCATTGCCCGTTATGACCCAGTGGCCTGGGACCTAGCATAGAGTAATCGAGTGCTGCGTGCTGAGGACCTTGATCTCTTCGCGGCAGCTTGTGACCAGCTCAGACTTGATTTCCGTTGCTGAAATTGCCGCTTGACTGTCAATTGGAATGGTAGTATCAGCCAGTGATATTTCCAACAGTGTATGTATAACAATTCGGAGAAAATGCCAACTCCTGAAGCTTTTTGCATCTTCGATCCATCCGTATATACATAGCTGGTTAAATTGTTGATGGGCTGATTTTTTCCCGCTCTTGTTGGTAAATAACACCGGAAAAGAACCGGAACGGAGGTGTATAGTCGCTTTCGACTTGTTCAATTACCATAGTCGATCCAGTATACCTGCCTGTTCAGTGGAACTTGACTGCCGTGAGAGCCTTATCTTTGACGCCGTCGTCTGCAAGCCCACCGTTGTCTGTAGTAGTGCTAACTGCTCCTGTGACGCCTAGTGTGACATGCAAGTCTCAGGCTCCTGGTTAATATCTAGTTGGTGGTTTTCAAATAGGACTAAGCTGCCATAACTCAAGATAGGTCTGATGATTGCTGTGTACATCCACAGTATTGTTTTGGAGGTTGGCTGAATACGACTCTAATTCATCAGGAGCAATGCCCAAGCGTAACCCGGCGAGTTTTTGGACTTGGTCCAACCACCTCGTCCTGGGCCTGCCAAGCGGTCGCCTAACTGATGGAATCGCATTCAACGCCCGCCTCGGAAGTCGTGATGATGGGGACATTCGTGCCACGTGACCAAACCACCGAAGCATAGCCCTTTCCGTTCGTAGAAGCAGCTGCTCAATGTTGAGTTCCTCGCGCACTGCCGTGTTCCTCACCCTATCCCGTCCAGTAATTCCCACAACAGCACGAAGAAATCTCATCTCAGCAGCTTGCACTCGCGATCTTATTCTTTCGGTCATTACCCAAATTTCATGACCATAGGTGAGAGTTGGAACAAATACTGAGTTTAAAACCGCTAACTTGGCTCGACCTTTCTGATTACAGAACTACCAAGCTGTGTCAAAACTGACCCAGCTTGACCAATCCTACAGGAAAGCTCAGCATTGCTCCTTCCAGCACTCGTGAAAAAGACCCCGAGATACTTAAACTTCTCCACCTGCTTCAATGGGACTCCACTTACATGCAGAGTGCATTGAACAGGCGTTCTGGAAATGATCATAACGTCCGATTTGTCCACGTTAACCCTCATTCCAGCATAAGCACATACTGCCACAACCTGTCTAGTGCGCGTTGGAGTTCCGTCTGGGAGGATGTGAGGATAACCAAGTCATCTGCAAAAAGAAGATGACTTACCCTCAACTCTCCCAATGTGAAACATTCCTCACCTCGGCTGCGCTTCAACATCCAGTCCATATATACAATGAAAAGGAGAGGTGACAAGACACACCCTTCGCGAAGTCCAACGGCCACGGTGAAAGGCGTTGATTTAGCACCGTTTACCCGAACACAGCTGCTACAGTTTGTGTATAGAGACTGAATGGCCCTCAGAAGAGGACCATCAATCCCATACTCCTGCAGGACACTCCAGAGTTTACCTCGAGGGACTCGGTCATATGCCTTTTCCAAATCTACAAAACAACTGTAGATGGGTTTGGCATACTCCCAAGCCTTCTCAAGTACCATTCTTAGAGTGAAAAGCTGGTCGGTTGTACTTTCGCCGGGACGAAAGCCGCACTGATCATCCCCCATCCTGGCCTCGACCATAGCTCTAGAACGCGCTTCCAACACCTTAGCATAGACTTTCCCGAGGATACTTAAAAGAGATATACCCCTGTAGTTGGAGCAACCTCTTTTGTCCCCCTTCTTGAAAAGTGGGACAATCACCCCAGTTTGCCAATCGCCAGGTGTCTCACCGCGTTCCCATAAATAAATATACATTTTTTTCTAAATATTCTGGTGCTCAGGTACAGAGCACAGGACGCTTCCTTGGCTCTTTCATTGACATTTAACTTTCTTGTCTAGGATTACTTCGAGATATTTCGCACCTTAGGACCCTTGACGATTCTGGCAGCTCCTTTGGACGTCGTCAGCTCTTTATTGTATTTATTATGGGGATTTTTTTGAGATTGGTAATCGCCAATTTATTATTTGTGAGGGTTACCTAATCATCCTCATCTGTATGTCTGTACCTAATTATCTGCATTGAAATTTACAAGGCCTTTTCGACAATCGTATTCGAAAAAAAAATTGATTATAATTGTTTTTGCTACCATTGATTGCAATATATACTTCGTTTGATTTGTGTTCAAATAAATACATTGCATTTGTCCGAAATAAAAATATTGAACTAAAAAACAAAAACGATACATACGTACAAACATATGTATGTGCCACATAAAATCGGTCCCAAATGTGCGAAGTTACGCAGAGCAGAGCAGAGAATCACGAATTCAATAATCAAATATCGCAAACCGATTCCACGCCAGAAAATATCTTTTGGCCAGTTCTGACTGGAATGTTCAACTCAAAGCTGATGAACTATGTACATATAATATTGGAATGCACATAGTCCATACATCATCGCCTCTTTTCTCGTATTTTGAAAAGTCAATCGTTTGTAAGCTGTTACATGCACATACATGCACATGTGCACATAGCATGAAGTAAGGAAATATAGTTAGTCGGACGATAATCTTACTTAAGTGTCGTAGATTGTCCATGGAAACCCTATGAAGTAGTCTTAATGACTTTTTATAAGATATATATTTTCAAAGTCAGTGGTCAAAGTACCGAAGTTGCAACAACTTCAATAGAAAAAAAATGATGTATTACACTCAAGTTGGATCTTTTAACTAGTTCACGCCAACCAATTTATGTTTATCTATTAATGCCTTGAAACTATTTACTCTGACTCACTTATATAGTGCTGTAATATGTCAATAATCATATTTTATTATCACCTACATACGATCCACTTCCGTGTTGTTTGAATAGCTTGAGTAGGTGATTTATTTTTTGAAGTGTGAAGATGTCATGCGATCGGATATTTCTATCACATGAATATTTGACGACTCGTTCTGTATGCAGATAATGTACACCAAGTAAGACAATGACAGTAGTATACAGATGTACCAACATTCCCAAATGAAATTGTAACCTAGTAGACAAAATTCCAGCTTAAACGATGCAATCAATGCAAACATGAAATATGGCTAATACGAATACCATCTGCCCACCCGACAACACACTGACAGTATGAAACAAGTGTAACCACTTGGAACGCACTCGCAAAATCCGTATGTGACACCAATTTGAGACCCAACTCCAACTACTACTATTGAACACAAGTTTTTGATTTACTATTTTTATGTTTTATGTTTTAATTTACTTTTTTTCTTGTATGGTTGTTGTTGTTACAATAATAATTTACAATAACTTCTTAATTTCATCGTACAGGACAAGAACGAAAGCGCCTCCAGTACCTCTGAGAACGTTGGAGAATGCGCCCTTGAAGAAAGCACTGGTACCTTCTTGTTTTGCAATTGTTGCCCAGCAGTGAACTGTGCTCTTGTAGATGATTTCAGTTGCTTTACGGCCAGATTGCATCATCATACGACGACGAACAGTATCGAATGGATAGGAGACAATACCAGCAACTGTTGTAACAACCTTAATAAAAAATAAAACGAATGTCATTTCATGTGAAAATTCTGCACAAGTAGGTAACTTACTTGAGCAATAGCCCAGCTGATGTAGATTGGTGTGTTCTTAGGATCAGGAAGCATTCCACGGGCAGTATCGTAGAAACCGAAGTAAGCAGCACGGTAGATGATGATACCTTGCACAGATACACCGAAACCACGGTAAAGACCAGCAATGCCGTCACTCTTGCTAATCTTCACAAGGCAGTTGCCAAGACCAGTGAATTCACGTTGACCTCCCTTACCGGTATCAGCGGCCAAGCTGTAAATGTTTTACATGTTATAGATATTCGGCATTTGTTTGGCAGTTTATATAAGTTTGTTTGAAAGTAAGATAGAATTTGAAACTTACCGAGTACGAGCGAAATCTAATGGGTAGACGAAGCACAATGATGTTGCTCCAGCGGCACCACCTGAAGCCAAGTTACCCATAAAGTAACGCCAGAACTGAGTGTTCTTATCAACACCTCCCAAGAAAATCTTTAAGTAGACGGATAAAGGTGGGTAAGTGAAAAATGAAACAATTTAATAACACAACCAAATACATACTTGCTTGTACTTATCCTTGAAGGCAAAGTTCAAAGCCTGGGTTGGGAAATACCGGATGACGTTAGCCATATTACCGCGCCAGTAAGAAGCAAAACCCTGTTCTTTTGGAATGCGGACAAAGCAATCAACCATACCCTTATATTGCTTATCGGGTGAGATTTGTTTTGAAATGTGTTGGACTTGCAGAAGCAGTTTGACACGTTCAATTGGCGCGACAGCAGTTTTGGAGATTGCTGCGGAGATGCCTCCTGCAGCGAAATCCTTAGCGAAACTGACGGGATCAAATTCACCTTTACCCATTTTAGCTGGAAATACAAATATATATCTTTAGGTTAGTTTGTTTTCCAATATGAAAGGACATCTAGGTATGTGACAAAACTTTTATACATTAAACATTAAATACGTTCCTATATAAACTCTAGTCTAACGAACTACATATATCCGTTGTGATAAAATAACTCCTGAGTGGAAAGATAAAAAATTAAAGGCAATGCTCTTGGAAGAGTTGCCTGTGGACCTGTGTACATATGTACATATATAATTCAAGTAAACGGATTTTTTAAGTATTATTCTATTCCATTGGTATCAAAATATTTGGTATATATAAACTACGTAACTATGAGACTCCAAACCAAATGTTACTTGGAAAAAGAAGAAAAAATATCTTTATTATATAATGTATGTAGATGTTAAGGAAAAAAAATATTTTTATCAGTTGTAAACCTTGATAAAAGTTTACGTAATATCATAGGGACAGATTTTGTTATTGCATAAAATATAACTAAATTACGCCCACATGACTATGTTCCAAGTTTACATAATAAGCATTGTTGTTGTTCAGATGCATAAGAAAAGAAAAAAAGTTCTATCTTAAGAAAAGTCCACCAATTGCGGAAAGCGTCTGAATATTTTTATATAATAACGTAGATTTGGTATCATCCACCACTTCGCATTAAGTTATCAGCTTATGACGTAACAAGGTTTATAATCGTCTCAGATTCTACTAATCTATCATCACCCACGTGGTTACTTTTGCACTTTGCACAATCGAAAGTGTGTAATATCTGGTTAGCACTAGGTTTTATCAACCATTAATAAATCGCGAGCAAGAAAAAATACTTAAACAATCATTTTTGTGTCTACGAGAATCGTTGTTGCATAATCGATAATTTTTTTTTTTTTAAATTTAAGCAAGATAATACACCTTTTTTACAACCTAAATTACAATAAAATAAAATCCATTTTATTCGATTAACTAAAAGGAATTGTTAAAGAACAGATGAACAATTATCAATACCTATTTATTTATCACAGAGCACTAAAATTATATTCGTAACACTTCGACTTCGGCCAGGCAACTGAATCAATTTCTGAATAGTACTCCAACGTTAACAGCGATATATTTTATCTATCAGACACTACCGACCGAGAACATTGTCATTGAATCTATTTGCAGAATCGTCAAGTTTAGGTCACTCTCTCTCTCTCCCTCGCTTTTTCTGATCACATTCATGCGCATTTATAAAGCTCTAAGAGAAAAAGTATGCCAATGGCGAATGCGTTGACTTTTGGCAAACGCGGGGAAAAATTTGCCTTCTTTATGTACCCTGAGGATTTTTTCTTTCTCTCAAAACCTTGCAACATATTATAAAATGAGAATTGTGTATAAAAGAATAGAGAAAGAAAGGTGTGTGGAAGCTACTGTATATTCGATTTTCAAAGAACTTTTTTTTTCTAATCATGCTTTCCCACAGTTACATAATATTGGGCCGTGTACCTACTACCACCCTACGAAGCACATGCAGAAGAAAACACTTTTGTTCTGCAGCGAAAACTTTGAGAAAAAAAAGGTTGCGTATTAGCTGAATTCTGTGACAGTAATATTACATCAAGAGCTTGTGTGAATATGTACATTATTAATTTCCAGAGCATAATTTCTCTACCAGAGCCATTTTGTATGAACAATAATATGTATGTACATAGATATGTATGTGAATTCTTCTTTTTTAAACTTTTAATTAGAAATTTCGATGTGTGCACGTGAACATATACTTAAAGATGTGATACACATACGTAATTTGGCAGCTACATTTTTGTGTTAATAACAATGTAGACACCACCTAGACCAATCGTTGCCAAATTTGAGTCTTATGTTTATTCTGTTTGAAGCTAAATATGAAGTATACTTCTCCCGTTTCTCTTTATTGCAAGGAGGTAATATTGTATTTGAGTAATTGCATAACATTGAAAATATACATGACCAGTTACAATTACAAACGACAACTAACCCCACGAACATTGAACTTCACTAAAACAATTGACGCATCAATGTGTGACGTTGAATATTGAACTTCAGTAAAACAATTAACGCACCAATGTGATGTTAGACTCCAACTCTTAATGCTCAAAATCGTACTTTAAGAGAACATTATAGATGAATTTACTTTGCCTTGACAATTTATAAACATATTTACTGTGTAAATTTTGCTTGTAATAATTCAGATAGCGGATATGACAGTAGGTCCGTAAAAGAAAATCAATGTTACGTCAACCGTATACACCGTTCTCTCATCATAGCGGATTCGAAAATTGAATTATGAAACAATTTGTTTGTTTGCTTGTATCATGCTAAAAAAGTCTAAATCCATTTAGCAAATCTTTTTTTACTTTTCTAAGAGCAACTACTTCTATTGAAATACATTCAACATACACTTGTGGTATTAATTTGTTTTCATAGTAATTTAATTAGACGTGTTATGATTATTTATCTTTATATGTTAAAAGAAAACATGTGTTTATAGTTCTATGAATGAAGTTCATAAATATAAGTTTTTTTCTATGTATACGACAAAAATAAAACACTTTCCGTCTTTAGAATTTGTATTTTTGTTGGATTTAAGTTCATGGGCATGTAACACTTGTTTAGTCTTCGGTGAGATCAAGGAGCAGTTTCAAGACTTTTACTTTACTTGAAAGGAAAACTGATGGGATCTGTGTCAATATATAATTGCTCAACATTGTTTTGATTTCGAATATTCTGAGTTGAGAACAGACAGATTGAAAAATCTTCAAGGTTAATTATTGTGTGAACTTTGGTTTTAACACAGTTCTCTCTTAAATTAATTACGAAGAGAGGAATATGACTCTCTTAAGTTACCAAATCTTTACGCCTTCTAGACGTTCTTATGATGAGACCTCATGATAAGTTCATTACGCTTTACAGTTAACGAAACCGACACTAATAGTAAAAAAAAGATTAAATACATCTGTATTTATGTGAAAAAAAGGAATGTTTTAAAATGATTTTTTATTATATAATTCAGGAAACTAACATTTTCACCTCAGAAAGGGGTAGATATAGAAAAAAGCAATATATGCCGACACATGACAAGTTGACGTAGTTAAGATGGCCGAACAAAATTTGCTGCTAACGTCACGTGTCAGCATTTCTTGCTGAACTTTGCATGAGTGATCTTTCATTATCTTGAAAAATTCAAAGTTTCGGGATTTGGATATGAGAAAACCAATTTTAAGTTGATTGTTTTTAGTTTCAAAATGAAACAACCCCAAACATTTTGTCTTGAATACTCCATCAAAAGTACTTGTAAAGTCTGAATAAATTTATTCACGCGAATAAAAAAAACCCTTTGCTTGGAAAAACCACTCCCTTTTTACAACCTGATGAATTGAAAATACAGCGTATTTTCTGTTTAATTAGAATGCTAAATAAAGAGTACAAATAAGCAAATGATCAAAGAAATCGAACTAATAAGCTCAATAGAAATTTGTTACATAACGCATAACGTGAAAATACACTAGAAACTGTAGACGGATAAAAATTATTCCTTTTTTCTGAGTTGAGAACACTCAATTGGAAAAAAAACAAAAAATAACGTACTCTACAAATAAAGTATTTTAATGTACATATTTTAGTTCAAAATATACCTGTACCTTAGTAAATCACAAACGTCACAAATTTAAGAACTTCAAAGAAAAATGCAAGTTTTCCCGGTGTTTGATAACTCGCGTGCTCACTTGACGACCGCGGTTCGTAAAGTAATGAAAGAATTAAAGCAAAATGGTGGAAACATAAAATGCTAACATTTTAGCATTTCATTTTATTGTAATCAGTTCTGCCAACTGCTGCATTAGAAGAAACAACGTGTTCAAGAGGTATTGCAAAAATGGCATCGTCTTGAGTGGTAATTTCTTGTGCACATTTGTACCTTTGATGCTGATCATATGAATGTTATATAAAAACTAAGATTTTATTATCGATTTGGATTCATCTATTAACAATTATAGCCACACTAAGAGCCGGTCTTGGGAGAGTGGATGTCAATGAAGCTAGTCAAGTTTTTTAGCAATCAATAAATCATAAATACATTAGTATTTCCTAAGATATGACCAGTCAAATTCCTTTATTAAATTTAAAATTGAAGAAAATAGTATTATAGAAATGCAGTGGTGGTCTAGTATAACGAATGATATTATATTGAGTATATTTTACTTGTGTATATCAGTGTCAACCATATTTTTGTAGTTGTATAGAGACACCAATGAATTTGAAAAAAAAAGTGTACGCTATATCGGCATTCGTTATACCGGACCACCACTATATATTTTTTTATCTTTTTGGAATATTTGAACTCAACTCCCATTGTCGTAAGAGTTCGAGTGGGAGGTACTATTCACGTAAATAGAAATAAGCATATACAAGCTTATTTTTATTAGTCAGTATATACAAAATAACGATATTGTACTGAACACTTACCAATGTGTTCCTCCATAAGATCAATTACTGTGACTGCAACTTGCTACTATTATCGAACGATTCAATGCCCTACAGAGCGTAGAGGGACAGGGCCTAGCTTCTCAGCAACCATTCATGTTGTGCGTGCTATTGTTCTATCACGAGTGGAAGGGACCGACTCGGTCAAGTTTGAGAAGCTTTTTCTAGACAGTTATACTCTTTGAGCATTGTCAGTGACCCAACAGAGGTGGGGTCGTGAACATTATTTTTGTCGTACTCGGATTCGAACCTAGACACCGAAGTTCAGTCGACGCACAGAACCAAAACGCCACGATCGCCATAGTTTTATTATTGTTATTAGTATATACATATATACATAAGTTATATGGACTTTTTGTAGGAACGTCATAGCGTAGTGGGTTGGTGAGTTTACTTCGGTTAGCACTAACTGTTGCATTCATTTATTTATTTAATAGCTACCATGTAACTAAAATGATAGGGTAGCATAGTAGCAAGAGCATCAAGGGCCTAAGGCTATAACGGTTTGTAACGTCGCACGATGTGTCTACAGTAGAGATGTCGTTGGCGTATTAATAAACATGAATTGGTGATCACTGTTCTGCCAATGTTTATTTATTTATTGTCTATTTGTCGGTTATAACAACGGCGATTCGTCGTTGTCGTAGGCGACTTCTAATAAAATTAATTACAATACATTAAAATATAAATACTTACATCCGTAAGTGCAATATTTAATAACTAAACATTTCTACACAGTTATATTATAATTGAATAGATTAATAAAATGCATGTTATATATGAATTCTGTTTATATGTCAATATATTTTCACATCTGGCAATGCCCCCGTCTGATCCGTCATTGCATTGACGTTCGCCTTTGAGGAACTTCACCCAAAAATAATTAACACATGTTAAATCAAATTACAAAATATTGTATATGGGGATACAATTACACATTTGAAATAAACCGATGGCACACAATTTGCTTATGACACATTATTAAAATTACATTATTTTCGTACTACTATTTATTTAGTTGAACTCAGGCAAGGTGAAAATAAAACCAGCTGTTTCTGGTTCTGGAAGATTTGAAGATTGAATAAATTTACACATACACATTGTATATAATCATGCCGTTTGCAATAAACTTATCGCTAACCAGTATTTGCTCAAGATATTGAATGTTCTATTAAAATATCTACAATATGATTCGTTTCAGTATCTATGCGATAAAGGGCAAAGTTAGGTTATTATAATGGACGTTGTCGTATTTGGATCAGCCATAATTGACTTTATTTGGTACACCATTTGTCTTCTGTATTCGAACTTTTTAATTTATTAAATTCTCTTTGTAGCTATGTTCACCGGTTGCCAAAGCCTGGGGAAACATTGCACGGAAAATCATTTGCAACTGGATTTGGAGGAAAAGGGGCTAATCAATGTGTAGCAGCGGCAAAATTAGGTGCTCGCACTGCAATGATTACAAAACTTGGGGACGATGATTGGGGGAAGAAATATATAAAGCACTTAAATGAATTCAATGTAAAAACAGATTGCATTGAAATTTGTGCAAATGAAGTAAGTTTATGCAACTGTTAAGATACATATTTATTATATGTATGGGATTATTTTAAAGACAACAGGTATAGCTCAAATTAGCGTTGCAGATAGTGGAGAGAACAACATAGTTATTGTTGCTGGTGCCAATAATCTATTGACAAGGAACGATGTCGAAAAAGCTTCGTCAATATTAAACGAATCCAAAGTATGTAGAACGTGGTCCAATCATATCGATTATAAAAGAAACTACATTAACCCACCACTTCTCAGGTGCTCATTTGTCAATTGGAGACGCCTATTGATGCTACTATAGAAGTTCTAAAGCAATTTCCAGGAGTTTCCATATTGAATGCGGCTCCTGCTTTAGAGGATACACCATTGGATTTGTTAAAGTACTCTAGTATATTTTGTGTCAATGAATCCGAGGCATCTTTAATGACTGGACTTACAATAACAAATATCAGGTTCAGTATTTATGCACATACATATGCTGAATAATCATTTTTCACAACAAATGTGCATTTCAGTGAATCGAAGGCAGCTCTCATCAAACTTGTTGATATGGGTGCTAATACAGTGATAATAACCCTGGGAAAATATGGAGCTGTGTATACCGAGAAAAACCAAGGCACAGTGTATCATGTCCCAGCACAAGTGGTTGAAAAAGTAATTGATACGACGGGTGCTGGCGATGCTTTTATCGGTTCGTTGGCATATTTAATAGCTCAATATCCCAACGAAGCTCTTTACAAAAAGATTGCTGCGGCATGTGAAGTAGCTTCCATTTCGGTACAATATAAGGGCACTCAATCAAGTTTCCCCGATGCGTCTAAGGTCTGCACTGATATAAGTAAAAAAGACTATTCGTACAATGCTTTTTAAGGGATAATATTGTGTATACCGAATCGCTATGCGTCTATGCGAAAGCAGGTTAGGTAGACATACGGTTAATTTTCACCATAATAAAGCACGAGACGATTAATATAAAATATTTGATTTTATTAACAATTGTTGACTCATATTATAGTTACACACATTAGAACGTAGAAATTTTACTTTTTTCCAGATTTCTTTATGCCACCACCAACTAGAGGTCCCTTTTGAGATGCCTTTTGTTTTGCTGCTTCAAGTGCTTTCTGAGTTTCTTTTTGCTTCTGTTTGAAGGCGACGTCGTTTTCGTCAAAGTCCTTGTCGCCTTTCTTTGGCGCCTTCAAAGGCTTTTTTTTACCTCCCTCACGACTAGACATTTTTGCACGCTTTTATATTCCAAACAACTGAAAAAATTATGAATCATTCAAGAAATATATTATTTTTAATTTTCAGCTATTCGTGACTTACAACCTACTCCAACACCAACTCCTCTAAACTTCAACAATACAAAAGCACGACATATTACAATAGTACTAGAGTAGAATATAGAGTAATAGAATTATGTAATAGACCAAAGAATATGGACATTTTTCTTCGAAATTATTCCTTTGCAGTAGGGTGCCCATCCTTCGTTTTGGGCAAATGTTATAGAAATGAAACATGCATGTAATAAAACTAAAAAATGCATAGAATGAGAAAAATGGATAGATTTTGTTGCGGCTTAAATTTTGTTGCTAATTGTGTAGTACGTAAACTCTAGCTGTACGTGCTCATCATCTGCGTCCCTAAGAGCTCGTTGTGAATGCTCGTTACTATAAGCTGGCAGACCAATTTGTTGTCGTGCAAGTCGTACCGACAAATTGTTGAGTGTGAACCCCACTAATAGGAAAAAGTCATTAATTTCATAACAAGTCGTATGTAGTCATATGTGGCAAAATATGTTTCATAGAATACTATTTGTGGTCTCACTGCGATACATTTACGGAACGAAAAAATCACTAGTGAGGAGCCGGAGTCAGGGACAGTCATCCGTTATTAACATATGTTATATTGAAGTATTTTATCCGATGATATAAGCGTGAGTCCATCATACTTGAATAAAATTTTATTTCTGAAATATTATCCAACCCGTCGGGGTACTGACAGGAACATAAAAATGCTACATATCTATTAAATTCTTTAAAAATGCCTATTTTATATATATATTTACGTATATATTATAATTATTGGTTTTTTTTTTGAAATATTATGCGACGAAATTTTCCAGCATTGCTGAAATTCACTTAAAAATGATTTTTGACCTAGCGATTTCGAACTGTCAAGTATTCCTCCAACAAAATCTGTCCGACTTGTGTAAGCATGTAAACTCCCACTTTGAGTACGTTACCCGAGTTGCCAATTATAAAAAAAATATGTATACCGTTTTCAAATAATTGCCTTTATTAGTGACGTATTTGTTAAATATATACCGTACATACAGTTGCATATCGTACTCGCCGATCTTTCCACCATGGTAAATTCTGATTGTAAGAAAAATACATGAATTCACTGAATCTGGATTCTTTTCTGTGTATTTGATTTTCAATATTAATTACTTTAATATACAAAAATTACTAAATTTCATTTGGGGGCAACAAGAATAAATTGATTATTTTACATTCTGTTATACGTAAAATTATAAGAAAAATGAATTACGAATAATTGATAATGTGTGGGCCATATCATTGGCAACCCAATCAGATTTTCGTTAGACCGTACTTGCTGGTTCCACGAAATCATGTAACAGGTCCAATTCATCAACCAATTCCAATAAGACCTCAATTTCCTCAAAAGAACTAACTGTGCTTGGCGCTCCAATCAGTCTAACATTTTTGCCATCGATGTTAGTGAAGAATGTTTTCATTTTAAAAATTACTGCGCGATCGTATGGCATTCGTGTTCGTGATTTCTGCTGCGTCATCCGCCGGAACATAACACAGGAGGGCTGGTATTTATCTCTATCTTCTTCCGCAATCGATTGATCCGTGAGGTCACCGGTGAATGGGATTAAACTGGACTTACCGACCATCTGATTGGAGAGTTTGTATAGAGTAACCTTAGTACTCCAGGCAGATGAAGGAAGTCTTATGCTTTTCGCTGCGTTACTTAGTGTGATCAGCGGGATATCGAGGCAGTTTTTCACCACAGGTTCCTGTGTCTCGGGTATATTGATGACATACCACGTTTCAAAACATGTAATTTTCTTAATTAGTTTATTACCTTGTCTCTGAACGAATACTTTTTCTGGCGGTAGTTTACGCGGCAGACTAGGCTTCAATGGAAGAGCCTTATTTGCTCCAACGTTTTCTTTCACCATTTGACTTTTATCTAATACATCTTCGGAAGAGTCAACATCATTTTCGTTGTCCAATTTTCCAAGAATCGGTTGAATTGGATACGTCCTTTTGGCGACAACCGAGTTGAGAATCCGCGGTGCAGGCTTGTCTGCGACAGCATTTTTTCTTTCGAGTGTCGGTAAAGAGGTACGCGGCTGGGTACGTGGTTCCAGACGTTGCGAGGAGGTATTGTTAAGGATTGTTGATATGGTCTTTCTAGGAGGAAATGGCGTTCGAGAAAGCGGTGTTCTCAATTTGCTCGGATCAAGCTTTTCCGACAGAATTGTAGTGTGACCAGTTTTTCTGCGGTTGAGACGGTTAGTTGTATTCGGAGATGTGTTCCCTTTGACCTCTTCTGAGTTTTTTTGTACGAGACTATCGCCCTTTTTGTTTATTATATCATGAATATTAACTATTGTAAACGTTGGCATAGTTTCGAAATCATCTTGTGTGCTAGCTGAATCCAATGCATCTGTAGATTTCGCTAGCGCTGCTGGCGACCTCCTCATGAGAGGGGATTTGTTTTTCTCTTCTTGTGATTCCTTAGCTTGAAGTGAGGATTTTATTGGATTGGATAAGGTATTTTTTTGTATCGGCGACTGCGTCCGCTTGTTTCCTATAGGATTCCCTGCCTTGTAAGTAATCAATTTTTGCTGGGACTGAGGTTTTGTGACGTTTGAGTCGTAAAGCGCAATGTTGAGACGCTTATTCCGTGCTATAATGGATTCCGGAGGTTCCTCTTCGTCATCACTATCCAACTTTCTTTTTTTTACTTGTTGTTGATGCGCCAAATTCGTTGTCCGCTGCGCTAAATGCTGTGACTGAAACGTTTTTTTTACTTCAGCTAATTTACTCGTTGGTATTGGTGAACCTTTTGTTCGAGGACGCCCAACGCCACGTTTTGCAACAGGAGTTACGACGTTTGTTGCAGGTTGTATAGGTTTTGTTGATTTCTTCATTTTTAATTGCATTTCTTCATTTTCTGAAAAATCTGAACTTTCGCCATCAAAAACCTCTGCACCTTCCGCATAGTTTGTGTCACTGCCATTACTGACTTCATCTAGAGCATTATAATAATCCTCAGTTGAATCTGATTCATCTACTGTTCCATCATCTAATGCAAACAATCCCTTCCCCCTCTTTCCTTTCGATCTTGGGGTGATGATGTCTGCATTGGCATACTTTGGATTGGGCTTTGGCGCCCGGCGTGTCCTTGTGGAAGCCACGGTTGTTGGGATTTCTTCGATTTTTTTCGTAACTTGAATAGTTGTGTTGAATGGCCGCTTTTTTAAAGGACCAGTTAGCTTCCGATTTGTTAAGATTCGGTCCTGTGATTCCTGCTCCTCCTCTACTTTTTCAAGACGTACAAAGCAAGGTTTAGTCTTTTTTTGCTCGACAACCGTCTTTCGGATTTTACGACCGACACGCATTGTTGCACTGCCTCCCTGTAATTACATTTTAACCATTATTGACCACCAAATTTATCTACAAAATGTTTGACATTTGAGTTCGTAATTTCTATAAGAATTAGATTGTAGGGTACGTACTGTACGTGGAAACTTTTGGGACAAATTCCCGCGCTGCTCTTTGTAAGATATACACGGTTCAAAGAAAAATCACTCCGCAATATAAAAATACACTTTTAACTTTAAAAGTTATTAATAAATTAAAATAATAACTTATTGTGGAAAGTTATCTGTTATAAGTTATTTTTAACTAAACCATTTGCTGAGCAAAATCAAGCAACGCTATTATGACATTTTCTAAAGCGCACCATTCACGCTCTACAAAATGGACAATCAAGTGGGAGAGTTTTGGTTGCGTTCAGTGAAAAAAACAAAATTCATCTATAATTTATTGGGAATGTGTTAATACATATATATGGGAAAATGTGTAATATCCATATTAATTTGAATTCGAATAAAAAGTAAGAAGGCATGTGGTAAATATGAAAAAAATATTTTCATAATTATATGATTAGTTTCGAGCGCAATATAAATAAACAGGTGCACAAAACATCTTTCCCCTGATAATTATTCTCCAGTTTGTAGCATATTGTAATATGTATTTCACAATTTTAGTTCTTTAATAATATTCACAAGATAATTTATATATTCTATAAAGCAATCGTTGATACTTATTTCTTTAGTAATTTCCATTTAGTGTAGAAAACGCACCCTTACGAACATGGTAAACCAAAATCTATTACAATTATAACAGCGACGATGAGTCTTGTTGCAAATGTGTTCCGAAAGTATAATATATATTCCGCTGTCAGTGGTAATAGTCCCAAAACAAAAATCATCAAACCGTAGAAAAACTGACTCGTCATGGCGGCTAACCTGCAGAATGTTGAGACAATATTTAAAGAATTAAAATCTGAGTGGAGTAAGAAACCACAGAATTTAAAAAAATGTGGTGTATTGTTGGACAATTTGAAGGTTTGTATATCATTTTCCCTTGATGAACTGTTCGGCAATAAACATTTGCAAAATTTCTACAGATCGCGTTAACAAAATTATCCTATCTTCCAACTGGAAATGTTAAGACTCCTGTTGCTGAAATGGTTTTGGCACGTGATGTTCTTGAAATTGCTGTAGAATATAGCGTTGCTAATAAGGATATTCCAGCTTTTGAAAGATACATATCTCAACTCAAGTGCTATTACTATGACTACAAGTGAGTCAATGCCTTTGTCTTCCAAAAACAAAAAATGAATATCATTTTTTCCATTATTAGGCAAGAAATTGGCGAGTCGCAGAACATGTATAAGCTATTGGGATTAAACTTGTTGTTCCTTTTGTCCGTAAACAGAGTATCGGAATTCCACACCGAATTGGAACTTTTGTCAGCCGAAATAATTCAAACAAACAAGTTCATTCGCCCCATACTCTCTTTAGAACAATATATAATGGAAGGTCGCTACAACAAAATATTTCAAGCAAAGGTGAGTTAAAAATGCCAAATGCCATCTCAAACAAATAAGAAATACTACTTATTTGGAATTCAATTATTCATGCATTTACAGAACAGTGCACCATCCGACATATACAACTACTTCATGGATATATTATTAGAGACAGTCCGTGATGAAATCGGGGCATGTATCGAAAAGTCATATGAAAAGATCACTGTTAAAGAGGCAGCGAAACGACTTAATCTCAAAACATCCAACGAAGTTAAAGCATTTGGAGCCAAACGAAATTGGAAGCAGGTTGGTGATGTATACAACTTCGTTGATAAAGCAGCCAAACCCAAGGAGGCGTTACCATCTCAAGAATTAGCGGAACAGGCAATATTCTATGCACGGGAGTTGGAAATGATTGTTTAATTCAAAACTCTTTCAAAATAAATAAAACATTTGCTATTTGCTTGTTTAATTGTATTTCAATAAATTATTCTCAATAAAGCTTAGTTTCTCAAAGCGGATGGTTGAGGACATCTGTATTTGGCCATTTCAATTTCAGCTTCATAGTAGCTGGTGCGGTTAAAACAGAAATATTCCGGCACCTTGTACTCTCCCTTTGCAGTTGCACCAGGACCGACGGGTTCAGATGTGCTTTTGACACAACGACTGCTTAGGCCTTCTACATTTGCGTTAATACCAGTTGATGACGGAGTTTTCGGAGAACTTGTCGCTGCGTTCTGACAGTAACGACGAGCCAAGAATCCAATGCGTGGGATGAGAGACATCTTGGTAGTTGCTTGATCTTAATTAAACGTATTTTATTTCTTATTAACGCTCGCAGATGAAATCACGTAACAGACGTCGAAATTTTTGCCATACGATTTGACATCTCCGGACATTTCGGACAAAACAAAAAACTCTGACTTATCAGTGTTGACACTTTCTTAGTTTTTTGTATATTTGTACCGTGGCAAATAATTTGCATGTTTATTTTGTACTGCTTCAGAGCAGGTACAAATTGTTTAACGCAATTGCTACAGGGGAAAAATATCAAATCGAGGCACTACTACTTATTTGTAAATGTGATATATTTTTTAAGATCTACTACTTCTATTTAGCGGACATTATATCGTTCTATGAAAAGATTTCGAGGCCACCAAAAATATAATTTTAGTACGAGAAAGTAACTGATTCTGATTCTAAATTCCAAATAATTTGATCTATTATTTAAATAAAATATACATGTGTTTTTTTATTGAAAATAATTAGCTAATCCATATCAATTACTAATTGTAAAAGAGGATTAGGAAAAATATACTCTACTACATACATTCAAACTTTTATTCTACTACATACTTTCAATTAGACCTAAAGCAACGAGTCTCGAATGCATGTGTGGTTTGTTTTATGAACTGATTTCAATCTTCATTTTTCTTTAAGAATCCATCTTGCGCGGTGAAATTTTGGAATTAATTTTCTCAAATATATCTTTTTTCTCTTCGAATTTTCGGGAAAAAAGTTGATTTTACTTTAACTCGCAGTCTCCGTTTTGAATTACAAGTAATTATACACAATGGGAGCAGACGGTAAGAACCAAATTTCATTTAAAATAATAGAAAAATTGTTAAATCATAGAATTTTTTTAAGATCGAGATCGACGCCGGCATAGATCACGCTCACGAGAACAACCTCGTCGACGGTCCTCCAGGTCACGTTCTAGGGAGCGTAAACGTTCTCGTTCTCGCAATCGTCCTGGCCATAGGTCACGTCGTCGAAAGCCATCTCTATATTGGGATGTGCCACCACCAGGTTTTGAACACATTACTCCATTACAATATAAAGCTATGCAGGCGGCTGGACAGATCCCAGCTAATGTTGTTGCTGACACGCCTCAAGCTGCTGTACCAGTTGTGGGATCTACAATTACTAGGCAAGCAAGGCGATTGTATGTTGGCAATATACCATTTGGTGTAACTGAGGAGGAAATGATGGAGTTTTTCAATCAACAAATGCATCTTTCTGGATTAGCGCAGGCAGCTGGCAATCCAGTACTTGCGTGTCAGATAAATTTGGACAAAAACTTTGCTTTTCTGGAGTTCAGGTCAATCGATGAAACAACACAAGCTATGGCGTTCGATGGAATTAATTTTAAAGGACAGAGTTTGAAAATTCGCCGACCACACGATTACCAGCCAATGCCTGGAATGACTGATAGTCAACCGATAAATGCTCCTACTAGCGATTTTCACTGTAAGATATTTGAAAATTTAACCTGAAAAACGTATTTTCTGTACGTAATTGCTTATATTTTTTTAAAGCTGGCGTTATTTCCACTGTTGTACCGGATTCCCCGCACAAAATTTTCATCGGAGGCTTGCCTAATTATCTTAATGAGGATCAGGTAAGTGATTGAACACATGCGAAAAAGGTTTGTGTGACGATATATATTTAAATAACAGTAAAAAAAAAGTTAGCATATATTGGACAACAAAGTGGTGATATCGATTTAACCATAAAGGTATGAATCCTCGGCAGGAATTCAAAAACATAAGGAAAACAAATCGCGTCTATAGAATTGGATGAATATTTTTACAGGATAATTAGGTTGCCTGCTGCACTGGTCTTTCTTTCTTGGTGGTTTGCATATCCCCTATTTCAGGAATTATGACTAATTTGTTTTTTAAATCTTTGGTGCAATTTATAGCCACATGTGAAAGCAACCAGTTTTGAGTATAAACCTATAGTTCTAGGGTATTTATATTCAGTTTAATAAGGGCTTGATCATTGTCCATACAAATTTTCAGATACAACAATTTTTTTTTCACTGCGATGAAAAGTATTTCTCTGAATCTCACTGTAATCACACGATAGTAACTCACATTAATCGAAGTAGCAAAAACCTTTCATTTCAACGGGAACAAGCAGATCTTATCAAGCTGTACTGCTATTGTTCTTCATTCAAGGATCGATTGCAAGGTGCAATCACACCAGATCGTATATTTTTGTTTTCTTTCTCTGGGCATGTGTAGGGGATATATACATCTTACAAAGATCTGTAAGTGAATATGATTGCAATCTGATAATTTTTGGGGTGGGTTTTATTTCAAAATAAGCTGCCTGCGTGATTTCGGGGTGAGTCATATGACAGCAAAAAGTGGCTTGGCTGCGTGGAGGATTTGTACATATATCCTAAGTGAAACCGTAGAAATAATTTTATTGCAGAATTTTGGATGTTCTTTTGCGTTTAGTATTTTGTTTAGGTCCTTTATGTCTGATCTTATGATTCTCTTAATAAGGGCTTTTTGGGTTGTACTTTGTTATATCATAATTCGACATATTAGTTTTCCAGATAAAAAAAAAAAATCTGTAACAGCTGTCTTGCTACAGCATCATAATTTAGAAAAAACATTCGATGGATTATGTGTTCTGACAATAGTTCTTGACAGAAGCAAATCATAGTGCCATGTCAACTATTGTATTGTTCATCAGACGGTAACTTTCGTGATCTGTTGTGGTTTAGGCACAGAAGGGCTATGCGCATAATCAAGCTGTGATAAAATCCTTGGATTCTGTCGCAATATATCGATGACATACTTAAATTCATTATTTCTCTTGGTCAAACATAGTATTCACCGTATGTGTGTTACGACTTCCGTAGTAGTCCGAAGTACATGTCGTTAGTTACAAATACGCACCAAATAAAGCATGGTGCAACTAACAACAACAGATGTGGTCTGGGGGCAAAAAGTTCTTTATTACTAAACAATTGTGAGCAGTATTCAATTCAAAGGGCACAAACTGACAACCTAACCAATATGAGATAGTCAGAACTTAGTACACTCATGTCGAATATTGTAGAAGTTACAGAAATGATGAAGTGACACGTAGTGCTCTCTCGACCCAAAGGAAATCTCATTTGGTGTTATATTATTTCAATGATTTGGACGAATTGAACACATCCGTACTGGTCAAATTGACTGCTTCATTACGAGTTTAGAATGGTTCAATGAGTAGGACATCATTCTCGACGCGTTGTTTGGGCTGATGATGGCCTAAGTGTAACTAATATACGACTATGTAGCACGTAACTTAACCTACACAATGTAGAAAACTACACATTTCTCAGTAATTCCTTTCTCTTAGTATTTCTTTCATCGAGCCCTAATGACATTTGAGAAACTTCATAATTATGTACTGAAATAGAAAATCGTGTTATTTGTAGGCGAAAATAGAAGCGCTATTTTGGAATATAGTTGTTTACTGAATTTAAGAGGAAACCGAAATGTGGGATGCACATTACACTTCATAATAAATTAATGAAAATGTATGTGTATTCTCTACTACTTGCACTATAATACAATTGATGGATACAGTCGATGGATAAACTCCTCGGATAGCCTGTGCTTAGGGCAGTTGCCAACACCAAAAACAACTTAGAGCTTGTACACAAATAAAGGGTGATTTTTTAAAAGCTATAGGAAAGTTTTTCAAAAAAAAAACACATAAAATTCAGAAAAATGCATGAAATCTTTATTTGAATCGATAGTACGGTCCATATAATTTAATGTTTGAAGATTATTTCATGCAAATGTTGACCTTGACTGCGCTTCAAATGGTCCATCCGCTTAGTCCAATTTTGGCATACTCTTTCCAACATTTCGGCCGGTATCTCACGAATAAATGCTTCAATGTTGTCTTCCAATGCGTCAATTGAAGCGGGCTGGTCTGTATAGACATGAGCTTTAACATATCCCCACAAAAAATAGCCTAAAGGCGTTAAATCGCACGATCTAGGCGGCCAATTGAACGGTCCCGAACGTGTAATAAAATATTCACCGAATTCACCCCTCAATAAGTCCATTGTTGCGCGTGCTGTGAGTCATGTGGCACCGTCTTGTTGAAACCACATGTCATGCAAGTCAAGCTCTTGCATTTTGGGCAAAAAAAAGTTGGATATCATCTCACGGTAGCGCTCACCATTCACAGTTACGTTACGATTCGCATCATCTCTGAAGAAGTACGGTCCAATGATGCCACCAGCCCATAAACCGCACCAAACTGTGACTTTACTGACATTGGTACCTCTTGCAATGCTTCTGGCTGATATTCACTCCAAAATCGACAATTCTGCTTATTTACGTACCCATTCTGCTTATTTACGTAGCCATTCTGCTCTTAACTCTTAAAAGAGCACGCATTTTGATAATAAAATTCAATAATTTGCAAGCGTTGTTCGTTTGTAAGACGATTCATGGTTGTGTTGCCAAAAAGATAAAAGCTAAAAAATCATCCTTTGCTTAACACTCTCGAACAACTTAATAAAACAAAAAAGAAGCAACACGTTGAACAAGCCGATAAAACTGCCAATCTAAGACGACTATCTTCTTACTTCGAGGTGGAAATATTCAGCAGAACCGATTTTAGGAGTATGCCCATTCTAATTTGACCCACTATACACATCATTATACTGCAACTAGCCCAACAAAGACATCTCCTATCTTTCCACTAAATACGTTGAAAACAGCCATTAGGAACTTCCTTTGCCTGCGTCACACTGCACCTACTCATCAACGCATGCTAAACAAAGAACCACCAACAGTCTGCCCCAAATGCATGCAAGTCCTAACAATTCGCCAATTACGTGACCCGTTTTCCCTATCTCGAAATCAAAACCACACCAATAGTTACCAAAATTTATTGAAAATGCTGATCGAACCTAGCCAACAAAATATGACAACGGTCCATTAGTTTCTAACCTCAAAATTAAACTGTAGACTGTCTTATGAAGAGTTGGTTGAAGAGAATTTCACTTGTTATTTTATTATTGATATGATATGATGGATTTGTGGCAGATTTGAACTGAAGCGTGTGATACGTTTGTTTTCTTTTTGATAACCCAGGATTAGAGCATAGTCGCCTGTATTGCGTATTTAATTCACCGTATGAAGTAAGTTTGAGAGAAAATCAAATAATTGACCATAACTAAAACAAAGTAAAATTAAACACGTGTACTCAAAATTGGTTGCTTTTAACATTAAGTTTCGCTATCTGGAAATCATAAATGGCGTTAAAAATCAAAAAAAAACTTTGAAACTTCGCTTTCCGAAGTTTGTTTTTTTTTTTTTTTGTTGATACATTTTCCATGCTTGCAGTCCTTAACTATTGATCGAGAATATCATGTATGTGTTTTTTTGTTTTGTAGCTGCTTTCAGATTCAAAAATATGTATAAACAAAACGTGGTGTATACTCTTTCTTATTTACAGCTGTTTGAATTTTCAGCTAAATATTACAGGATTTGTTTTATTATTTTCTATTTTACAGCATTTCCAAACAAAACAAAAAAAAGATACAGTGAAAATAACAATATTTATTTTATAACTAAAAAAAAAAAAAAAAAATCAATTCAAAACAAAACAAACAATACTGATAATATGTTTCATTGTGTTGTTGTAGCTTAGGTTGCGCCATGCTCTTCATTCCCCTGTTTTATGCGTTACCATAGTACACATTATAACGCTGTTTTAAAGATTGATTCTTCAACCAGAATATATGCATAAAATCAAACCACAAAAAGGCAAGTTGAAAATAATAAAAAAAAATCAATTTCAGCCAATCTGTAATTTTCAGTAAAATAAAATTTGGTATATAAGTTATAAGCCCACAACTATTGCCAAGATACAATTATTTTTTCACTAGCTGCAGCTCCAACTGAATAATATAGTTAAGTCGTAGGATAGCTGTCACGTATGATTCGAATCTTAATCGCGAACAGTTTTTTTTTTGTAAAAGAAGAAGATAACATAACTAGGGTGTGTGTTATCGGTGAGTACAAAAAATAGGGGCAAAGAGTGTCATTTGTCTTTGCTTAACTCAAAGGGGGATTGCGCTTTGTTACTTGGAATATATACATAATATTCGTTTACGTTCTCCGTCTATGAGAATGTTTTCATGCAACTTAAAGACAAGTAGTTAACTAGTATTACTCAGGAACGTTTTTTTTTTCAAATAAAATTCACGCTTTCGTTAGTATAATTTTTTGTTTAGTATATATCCCGCGCGAATGTACTTTGACATCAGACAAAATTGGGTTCCATCTATGATGAAAATTGTTTTTTTACCATTAAAATACTGTATTTAAAATATTTTTAAATAAATTTTCTTTTCGAAATTTATATGAATACGTACGTACGTACGTTTTCTCTGCAAATAATACGTTGTCAGTTGAATAGAATTTTATAAAAAATATGTACATGTGTTCAAAAACAATTTTAAGGTTATCAAATGAGTATAAAAGCATTATGGTCCCATTAAGCAAAGACATTTCGTTCTTTCGATTATTTAATCCCATGACGGGTACAATCTTGAACGCCAGTAAATAAAATAAAACATCCACCGTTTCCTTTTAATTAAATAATCAACTACCAAGTTTTCGTTAATTAAAAGTTTCCTCGTATTTACCATTTAATCAAATTTCATTAGGTAAAGGAGTTGTTACTATCCTTTGGGCAGTTGCGTGCTTTCAACTTGGTTAAGGATGCAGCTACAGGTCTAAGCAAAGGATACGCATTTGCAGAATACGTGGACTATAATATTACAGATCAGGTAAGATTTTGTTCGTTAATATACATTGCGGTAGCTGAAAACCAATTGATTTTAGGCAATCGCTGGACTTAATGGTATGCAGTTGGGTGACAAGAAGCTTATTGTACAAAGAGCCAGTGTTGGCGCCAAGAACTCTCAACTTGGTGGAACTGTTGCTCCGGTTCAAATTCAAGTGAGTTTTACTGTTACGGTCTTGTTAGATGTGGTTTCTATAGCAATTCTTTTGTTTAATACAAGGTTCCGGGAATGTCAATGGTGGGAACATCAGGGCCGCCTACTGAAGTTCTTTGTCTCTTGAATATGGTAACGCCGGACGAATTGCGTGATGAGGAAGAATATGAGGATATTCTCGAGGACATTAAAGAGGAATGCAATAAGTATGGAGTAGTACGCAGCGTTGAAATACCGCGACCTATAGAGGGAGTTGATGTGCCAGGTTGTGGCAAGGTCTTCGTGGAGTTTAATTCCGTTGTGGATTGCCAAAAGGCCCAGCAGGCCCTTACCGGACGTAAATTCAGCGATCGGGTTGTCGTTACGTCGTACTTTGATCCGGACAAATACCATCGCCGGGAGTTTTAAATTAATACACATAAAGATGTCTACTTGTAACTTAAATATAGTTGACTAGGAATACATAAGTACTTTCCTGTATTTACGGATCGCAAGTTTTTGTCCCTTTCAATTAACTGGTATTGTGCGATTTATTAGTTAGTATTTTAAGAGAAAACAATCCATTTGTCCGATTTAAATATGAGAAAAGTAACAAATTCACAGTAGTAAATTTTGTGTATGGAATTATTTATCATGATAGACATAATAAACACGCTAATGCAAATGTTGCCGTATTTATTTAGCTTTTCAGGACTTGAGCTTCTATTGTATTCGAACAATAAGAAAGAATATCTGTATTCCCAAATTTACGGCGGATTCCACTTGGTTTGCTTTGTTAGCGCTACTTGGTTTCTTCACAAAGATGTATATACGTAGGAATATAAATTCTAGTAAAGCTTTTAAAAGCCGGAAATGTCATAACATAAGTCATTCAGGGTTAATTTCATTAGATGGATATTTCAGGATCTCTGTGCACTTATCGAAGAAATTTTTTCCTAAGATTACGGCGGTGCAATTCGGAGTAGATGGTGAACTTTTTATCTGCCTCACCATGGCCTACCGACAGACCACTACAGTATGTGAGGGTTTTTGGTGAAAACAAGGGATATCATGCCATGCTCTGCTTGATCTGGAGAGACATTTTGGAAGAAAGAAACGTTGACTAGAATGTGTTGAATTTACGACTTAAATTTATTATACTCATTTTATGGGTATCGCAGGCAATCCTCTTATCCTCTCAATTTAAAACCGTTCCAAATGGTCTACTAATTGCCTACTAGACCTTATGAACAATCCAGGATGGGGGATTAACAGTGTGGCTTTCGTCCCGGCAGAAGTACAAACGACCAGGTTTTCACTCTGAGAATGGTACTCGAGAAGGCTTGGGAGTATGCCAAACCGATCTACAGATGTTTTGTAGATTTGGAAGAGGCATACGACCGAGTTCCTCGAGGTTAACTCTGGTGTGTTCTGCAGGATAATGGGACTGATGGTAATCTTTTGAGGGCCATTCATATACACAAACTTTAGCAGCTGTGCTTGGTTTAACAGTGCTAAATCAACACCTTTCACCGTGGTCGTTTGACTTCGCCAAAGGTGCGTCTTATCACCTCTCCTTTTCGTTAAACATATGGACTGGAGTTGCAGCGCAGCAGTCGTTCTGCAGATGACTTAGTTATTCTCACATCCTTCCAGACGGAACTCCAGCGCGCACTTGATAGGTTTCCAGAACGCCTGTTCAATGCACTCTACATGTTAGTGGAGTCCTATTGAAGCAGGTGGAGAAGTTCAAGTATCTTGGGGTCTTTTTCATGAGTGATGGGAGGAGTAATGCTGAGCTGTAGGATAGGTCAAGCTGGCTCAATTTTGAAAAAGCTAGGAAGATCTGTAATCAGGAAGGCCGAACTTGGTGTCAAAGCCAAGTTACCGGTTTTCAATTCAGTATTTGTTCCAAACTCTCACCTGCCGAAATGGGATTTCTTCGTGCTGTTGTGGGAGTTACTCAGCGGGATAGGGTGAGAAATATGTCAGTACGAGAGGAACTCAATGTAGACTGTAGAGCAGCTTTTTTTTTACAAATCAGTCCAAACATTGAGATACAGATTAAATAGCATAAGGACGAACAGGTCTCAATGAAATTGAGGCCAAAAATAAAGTACTTGCCGTTGTTACGTCGAAACAAATGTGAACTTCACAAATCACAACAGTGAAAATCAGTTGTACAACCGCTGGAGCTTCTTGAATAGAAGAACTAAATGCATTCTTTACAAATTACACTCGCGAAAGCTCGAAGGTAAGTAGAACAGCAGAGCTGATTTTCTTGATGACTGCGACAATTATTTGTATTTAGAAAGGTGGATAAGCTGTACTGACGGATTACATTCAGACCAGTATCAATTCGTTCACATCGAGTGTTTCCGCACCATAGTTCCGGCTAAGAGGGTCTTGGAAATAAGTCGTCGCGTACGTAAAACTACGGGGTCTTAATAAGTCAAGGATGGAAATCAGAATTAGCTTAGGGACTTATCCAACATGGGTCACTAGCCTAAAAATTGATTTCTATGTGAGAATGATAGGAAAAATCTGACCCACTGATACCACTAGTTCTGGTGTTGCATCATTCAACATTTTTGTTGGTTCATCAACTTTGGTTCCGTCTGATGAACATAGAAGCAGCTATGTTGTATGATGATGAGGAAGACTCATTCTCTAATTCTTGACAAGATCTTTGAGAACATTTCCATAGTAGATGTAATAGTACATTTCGCGAACTTTTTCTGTATCTTTGAAAACAAACTGCTAAAGCGACACATCACCATATGTAAAAAGCTTCAAGCTAAAATAAATGCAATGTCTATTACTACGTTGATTACCCAATCCTCTGAATGATGTTACTGGTCTCCTTTAAATGCATACTTGTTAGCTGTAAAGAGGCGATTAAAATGAACCGGAATAATTAATTGCGGTCAGTAATTTAATGTGATCAATAATGTGTGCACGATGTTTCAAGATGTAGGTGTTTCATTCAATAATAAAACGCATTTTTAGCAGAATATGAGAATAATTTAACAGCGAGCTGTATTTGGTTTTCATAATAATGATATTAATGTTTTCCTATATTATTTACACAATCGGCAGCTGAGCCGCCCCAGCCCTCGTCACCGACATGAGCACTAGGATTCAAGTATCAAGTTCGTTGTTGTAAAACAACCCAAACCACTGGCAACAGCAAAGGTCTTCTTAACTTTCGCCAAAGCAATATCTAAATGTCTGCGAAATACAGATATTGGTCTAAATGCCCAGATACATATCTAACTCAATTTTTCACAGCTAACGGCCGACCCTGCGGGTCAACTACATATTTCTGCCGAACTTGCGCTAGTTTCTGTTCGTAGCCCACTAGGCCATGTACACGGAGAATCGACACACTTGGCTACTACGCCACAGTGACTACACTATATAACGATACAAAAGTTATTAACAACCTGTAATATAAGTTACTCTATATTATGCTATAATTCACCGTAATAGCAGTTGGTGTGAACAGTTTTGCAAGTTCAAAGGGACGAAAAAAGTGAAAGCGGTGATATTGAATATGTTAAAGTAACAGCTATTGTTTTTTCTAGCCTATGTAAAGCTTGGATCCCCTCATTGTCTGGAAACTAAGCGGTATCTCGTCATCAACCATTGTCTTTTTATAAAAAAAAAACAACAACAAAATAGATAACTTTGGTCTATCTTATCTACCAGGCTGTTATGAAACAAATTCGTTCATTAGAGAATAATGTTTCTATCACACGAAGAAGAAACCAAAAATATCTATGTTCATCCACATGAAATGTATAGTTTGTTAAATGAGTGTAGTATACTGGTGGTGTTTTATGGTGTGTAAAAAGTACGATTATAATGTGCATATAATACAATGTACAGATATTTGTTCATTGTTTAATTTACTCATGTCCATGTGTAATTTGAAGAAAAATATAAGACAACAATAGTTTCATAGTGAACTTATGCATAAATGTAAGCATATGTGAAGAGTAGTACATACATTACAAATTTTTGGTATCCATAAAACAAAAATACTCGAACGAATGGATATGACGAATTAATTTCGTTTTTATTTACGGAAACTTTCCGAAAACTTCGAACTAAAATCACTGAACAAATATTATTGCGATTCAACCAGATGTTGTTAGCATATATGTACATATAAATACATATATAATTGCAACGGAAACAAGATATGTATATTTCTGAGACATTTAGGAGTGCCTTTTTAACATTAATTTACTTACGTTGAACATTTAATAATACTTAAAATTATTATTATGTAAGTAAGTAAGTGTAAGTATAAATCCACTTTGTAAAATATTCACGTTAAAGAAGAAAGTCTATAAGTTTTAAACTAATATAAAATTACGTTTGTAATTCTTATGCAGACAGTTGGACCATCATATTCAAGACTAATATATATATTCTCCCTATATCTTGAGAACAGTGACTTTGTGCATTTTTCCTATATTTTCTTCGTATTCTGAAATTAAGCAGATATGATCTTCTTTACTAGTCCAAAATCAGGATCAGAAGGGAGAAAAATCTCTGCGTTTGCATCAAAGCAGGAAGCAAAATAAAGGTGGCTGTATTTTTGTTTTGCAAGTAGCAAAAGCAAAAACAGTAGAGCTGATTTTTGGCCCCTTTAAAAGAAAAATTCTATGTCGAATATATGGTCCCATCTGCGAGGAAGGGAGAACGGAGGAGAAAACACAATAGCGAACTCTACGAGCTGTACCTGGGTGTGGATGTAGTCCGGAATGCAAAAATCCGTCGACTGCACTGGCTAGGGCACATCGAATGCATGGACAACAACGTTCAAGCAAAGAGGGTCTTCGAATCTGAGCCTCCGTGTTCGAGAAGAAGAGTAAGGCCGAACGTTCGCTATAAAGGCCAAATCATCGCGGACGCAAGACAGCTTGGTCTTGATGACTAGAAGCAGCGTGGCCAGGATCGTCCACGACCTTCCAAGCAAGCAAGTCGTTTTGTTTTTCTTATGTACAAACTAAATTTTTTTTTTTTTAATGGATAAGTATATTTATTTTCAGCCTTTATTTGCAATGCCCTAACTACCGTTAAGTAAAAAGATTTAGCAAATGCCTATTACCAATTACTTAAAATATAATCACTTAAACCGTAGAAGAATAAACGTCAAAGTCAACACTTTTGACGTACCAGCGCTGGTACTTTTCTGCAATTGCAGTAGATTCGCTGAGTTTATTTCAAATTTTTAATAATATAAATAAATCTTACGATTGTATGCACTTAATGCAATAGTGTAAAGAAACCAATAAACATTTAATTTTGCTTGCAAGGACACAGATAATTTTAATAAAGACTGTTGAAAACTTTCTGATTCACTAGGTTTCTTGTACATTAGTATAACTTAGTAAGGCGTTGACACATCGCCTTAAATAATATGTGCTCAAACAAAGTTAAATACAGTGGTATATCGAATGACGATATAACGAATGATCGATATAACGTACACTTTTTTCAAACTGGTTGGTGTCTCTATATAAAGTACGAAAACGAAGGTTAACACCCGATATAACGTATGTTTTTGTTATCTTAGAGAAGAAGGACATAAAGCAACTCCACTGACCGTGGATGTATGCATGTTTATGGGTCTGTTGTAAAACTGGTAGATACTTAAACTTTTTGCTACTGTGCAGAAACAGTACTTGTACATTTATTTAACGTTTCGTGCAATGAAAATTTGCTCGATATTACGATACATGTGATACATGCTCATGCGCTATGTATATGTTTCTAGACATGCTCATCGTTTCTTCCTTCGTACGTAGTTAAAAGACGTCTTTTGATCTACAGCAAAAAGGAACACGTTATCAATGACTTGTTTACAGTCTTTACAGCCGATTCGGATAGTAAGAAGTTTTTTTCATATGGTTCATATTATGTTTCTTCATATGGATAACAACTATTCGGATAGCAACTCTCTTGTTTCTACTGTATTAAAGCTTAATTGATGCCCAGTAGTAACCTGAACGGCTGACGTAATTTTCTTACGAATTCACAATTCAATAATTATTGAAAAAGATAAATGTTGTGATAACAATGGTCAACGCGTTTTTTTTTCAAGTAAGAAACAACTCAAAAAAGTAAACATTTGTAGAACTGTGATATTCCCTACAAGAGTGGCCGTTACAATACTGACATTATTCGACAAAACATCGTAAATATTATGGTATATCAAAATGAAACTCAAGATTCCCTAATCGATTTTGTTAGATACATATATACACATATTCTCTAAGCAGCGAAGATATTTTACAGAGTTGGTTCAAAAGTTCTATTTTGAATATTTCATCATTTGCCACCTAGACAAGTCCTGGATAAGCTAAAAGAATTAAAAAAGAAAAATAAAAACATGAACGTAATTACAACGATGTAGGCCGAACCTACTCTTTTACTTTTGCTTGACTGGAATTAATTGCTTCTGCAGTAAAACCTAACTTAGTCGTATACAATATCCGATCAGGGTATTTTTGATAAAATATAAAGCAGAGTGATGCATGGTTTGTTACACAAACGTCTTTATTTCTTTCCACGAAAATCTGGCAGCAGTAAACGATGAGCACGGCGAACGTTTCCATCAGTATTTTTTTTTTATGAATGGCAAAAAGAGAGCTAGGTAAACGGAATCAAAATAAGTATTCAAGAAAGTCATAAGCGCCATTCACACTGAAAAATGTGTCGATACAATTAGCTTGACAACCGTTCTTGATGGGCCAAATCGTCAATGTGAACGGTCTTACTACAAGTTGGCAGACTTGTAGTCCGGTAGCCCGAGCATTTTGACTTTTTTTTCCAATTCGTCGTCAAGCAAATCGTATCGACAAATTGATCAGTGAGAACGCCACTTATACAAAACTCTAAAAATCTTCTTAATAACATCCGTTATCGAATTGACAACTGTCGTACAAACAGAAACGTTCATAAAACAAAATCAACTCAGAAATTAAAAGCACCTAAAATATATAGACAATTTCACACTGGGTTTAACTAACCCAGGGATACATTCTTACATATGTTTATGTACCAGTGTTTACTTTAAATGAAAACGTATATATGGACAATAATATACAGCAAATCCTTTTCCATGAGCAATACATTGTATGTGTATAAATGTGGTATGATTGAGCGTTTTTGCAAGAATCCATTTTATTTAAAACGACTATTTACATAATTTTTGGCTATAGGTACACGTAACCGCGATGGTTATTGCGGAGATCGGAGAAAATGAGATTGCGTAAATTCCGGTCGATAAATAGCTTGAGCTGAATTATTTTCATTATTTCTTCTGCATAGGTGTACAGAAGTACGTGTCCATACCAATTATATCCATACGCAATAACACCTGTATTCACATACATTTAATTACAAATACATACATACATACATCTCATCATCATCAGCGGGTAAACCAAATGTTCGTACAATTTTTTTTTTTACTGTCAATGACCTTCAAATACAAACAAAACACAAATAAGAATTATTCGTAATCTTTACACACAGATAGATATTCCAATTTGAATGCAATGCAGAATCCTATGTGCAACAGATTTTACCGGCTGCATTTCATATTCTAAAGTTCACAGCAATGAGTGAGCATCAAGAAATTGCACAAAATGTTTTATCGATGTTATCATTTAGCGAGCGGAATTGGTGTACATTTGTGTCTTTGAATTTGCCTGACATTTTCATAGAGGGTAAAAAGATAGCTAAAATGTGTGCAGTTCCACTGGCTGCAAGATTGCAACCTGTTTTAACAATCTAGTCTTTCATGTTGCTACTTGGCAATGGTATTTGTGCTGGTTACTTGTACTCCTTCATATACAGTCGTGCATGTATAGTGATGGCTATCATACGGGGAAAAGCGAAAGTGAGTAGGGATCACAGAAATGGTTAGCGAAAACCAACAGTACACTCTTTATAGCGCATGAGCTGTGCACTTTTACCTTCAGTCGAAGACAAGCTTAAAGCTGATCGTGTCTTCATTGCATGTGTATCTCTTCATGGTATTATTCGAATAAATTAAGTTAGCAATCCGCATTTCTACTCATTTTTTGCTTTTGAATATTTGGTGCTTTTCTCGTGCTTTAAATATATATATTTTTTGAATCCATTAGTTTTCTATTTTGTTCACGCTTTTACTCAGAACTCGGAAGGGTTTGCTGCTCAATTTAAATTGCTTGGCACATTACCAACTGGACTGGATAAGACTTCCGAGACAGCACATACAACTAACTAAAACTATATCACAAACTGTTGTCTACGTTATTTACCATCACCAGGTGAAGAAAAGATCTTAAAAGAGTGAAGATTGTCGGTTTTGTAGTTAGTTGAGTTTCAGATATATTGTGACTTGGCAGTTGCTTCTTTCATTTTTTGCGCGTTATTCTTTACCATAATCGCTTCGGACTGTAAATTAAAATTGTAAAGAAAATAAATTGTGTTTCTTGTACATATGAGTATAAGGTGAAGAAAGTCTAAGTGGATTTTACTATATATTTGAAAGCATAAACATACCTACATATATGTTCTTAAGTCATAGTGAATTAATGCTCGTGTGTGTGGTGAAGTACATTATACGGTGATAATTGTATTCAGTTTTTGGTGCCTTAAGAATCTGCAGCGTGATAAATTTAATAATTGGTGGTTAGATTACATCTTTAAAGAATCCCTGTGAAAGGATATACCTATACGTAGCTAAAATGTCTCAAAGAAAAGTTCTCTTGATATTTGTAATATATATTGGTGAGTACAGTTAAATGTCACTATGAATTTTGATTTACGAAATAGTTTTAATTTTCAATATTGCCTTTGATGCATTGATACATTAAAAATTTGGTGAAATATTATTTTTAAGGTAATTCAATTCTGCAAAATATTTAATAATTTTATATTGGCGCTACTACTATATAAAAATTAACCAAGAGAAATTTGGAATTTTTGTGTGATTTAGTTGACCATAGTTTGTATTGCAGAAATTTGAGAATTTTCTGGATGGTCTCTCACAAGAAAAATCTTAACAAGTGGTAAAAAACATTCAAAAAAAGGCGCGTGAAGAGTTGATGGCCGAAATTGTCCTGGAAGGCGGTCTTTCGCCATGTTCTGATTGTGTTTGCTTCGTAGTTCGGTTCAATTGTATCAATTGTTGATGGAAGCGATCAGCAGCAATCCATTTCGTTCCGTGGTGGGTAGAATGCACTTAAAACAGGCAAGATCAATTGTGATGCCACGCGAGATGATTTCAAAAAAAATTCAACTTTTTAGACGCGATAAATATAGTGCAAAACACTATCTGTAGATAGGCATGTCTTTCATTTTTTAGGTTATCATAAAATGGGACTTCGAGGTGTCGACGGCTTCGGTTTGCTAAATCCGGACAGATACACAGGAGGTGTAAGACGTCTGCGGTTTCCTCCTCGTCACGATAAGATTTTTTAAGGATTCTTTTTGAGTTTAATTGATCTTTAAGTCATTTTGCATGTCAATAAGGTAATGTCCAATTAAGACGCGCAATTTAAAATAAGATATGTGAATTATAGAAATTATAACGTTTTGGTTATATGTGGTTGCTACATTTGTGATAACAAATTGTGATACAAATTTCCTGATCAATATCGAAACTGGCTGAACCTTTGACAGAGTTCATCATGAACTAAAACCATCGAATGACCATGAGATGGTCGAAATAGGCATCTAAAATGATCGATCTATGCAGAAACGAGAAACTAAAATATTAACGATAGAACCAGGTTTGCAAAGCCGGATAGTGACAGGACAATGGACTACACTGGTCTAAGTCACCCTACCTACCTACACCTACCTATGGGTTCTACTTAAAAAACCGGAAACAGATCTCTCAGATGGTTGGATTCCAATTTGAAAATTGCCATCTTCTAATCAAAGTGTCATTTCATGACATTCCTATTCTATAACACATTAGAGTACTTAAATGAGACTTCAAATATTCATCGACACCTTTATTTGTGCCTTTAAGAAGCAACTAAATGTATTACTAGGCACATACCACCTAGGTGAGCTGTTACATCCTTCATGTTGGGTTTTCTATTGTTCTGTCAAGTTCAGATTGATTCTTGAAAATCTCAGAACACAAAACTCAGAACTCATATCTGAAGAGTATCCCAAAATTCGAGCATAATTTGTAATTCCTGCGTTTTGTGGTGATGTGAATGTTTTCTCATGTTTCTATAGGAACCACAAGTGTTGTGTATGTTCTCTCACAGGTAGAGGGAACCTTTCGTTTTATGTCGGCTCTGAAGTTTGATAACCTTTTTCTAGACAGGTAAGCTTTCTAAGCATTCTGAATGACTCGAAAGAGCCATGCACTATGAAAGTTGTTTGTTTTGGCAATAGAACCAGTGCATTAATTAAGAATCGAAACTATTCACAAGCAAGAGCATTGCGTTTTCGTTGTTGAGAAATATTTTAAAAATAATGAAATTGGTCATTATTAGTTACAAATGTATGCCACTGTTTAGTTAAAAATTTTAGCTGGAGGCATCTGATCAAACTTGTTTGATATTGCGGTTGATCTGGGCTCCTCCCCTTGCGTGCGCCACCACAGCAATTAATTATAGTTGTTACCGTGACATAATAATCCAGTTTCTTTGAAGTTTGAATCACAAGGTATGGATGTGGTTTCAACAAGACGATACCGCATGCCATTCAGACTAAGAAATAATTCCATGACTACTTAAGTCATTATCAGAGCATATAAGCTTTTGCTGTGGTGATCAAGATGGCTCACCCAGATTCTGCGATTTTGTTTTGTCTTTTAGTCTAAGAGTTATGCCAACAAGCGTATAATCGCCCACGCTTTGAAGGAGCAATTTAATGTGCCAACGAAATTTATTCAATACATTCTATAGAACATAATTGTACACTAACCGATTTGTAACATAAGAATTCTGTACAAAATAATACGCACTTGTTCGCCATTAATTGCGAAACAATAACTGTATGCATTTGAATAAATTTATTTACATTATTTCAATCATGCAATTTTGGATAAAAAATAAAAATAACGGCAATCATAATGAGTTCGTATGCACGTAACGACATTTATATGTACGCACATATTCATGGAGTTATCTTTGTAGCCAACGTCGAAATGTCTTTAAGTAGAATATTGAAATTTCAATCACGATTTACCACAGTTCGATGACATTTTGAAACTATTCCCCTGTAGATGATTTTTCATTGAGTCTTGCATTTCTTCAGAATAATAAGAGATCGGATTCGAAGTTAAGATGGTATATGAAGGTATACATAGGTATACATATGTTTACACCTACACATGGATGTAGGTAAGTTTTAAGTGATTTTTGTTTTGGCGGTTAGGTACGTAGAGAAGTAGTGGTTGGTAAGAACTCTTGGTTTCTTACCAACCAACGTTCGTGCATATAGATACATGAATAAATATTCTGATTTAGTATTCCCAAGAGTACATTACTTGCCCGTGTACGAGTTACAATACAGTAACCGTAGGTGTGTGCCTTACCTTTTGAATTTTCAACTGAATCTTGCTGTAGGTATTAAGAAATGGTAAATGGTAATTTAAGTTTGAAAATAACAAAAGGCTAGATCCGATTCAAATGTTTTTTTGTGATTCATTGACAAGTAAGTATACACCCTGATGCATACATGGAATTCAATTGAATTTTGAGATCGATCATAATTCATACCATATAAGCTCCAGTAGTCGACATTGATGGATCCGAGACGTCCGAAGGGACTGGTATTGGAGTCTTGGCCTGCTGCTTAACCACAGCAGTGGCATAAACTAAAGAAAGTAGTGGTTAAAGGTTAGAGCTATTTAAGAAGCTGCAAACTTATGTTTAATGTGTCCGATAGACTATGGTTCTATTGAATTGGCTTCACTATCGATAAAATCGAAGAAGGTAACATTTTGGCTTATATTACTACAGGTGATATCGGTTAGATGCTGTCATAGCCTATGCTAGGAAAGCCGATTATTTGTCTAAACTGGTGGCACGCATCGAATCACCACTTCCACTACCACTTGAAGCGACTGAAAGTTTATTACCGTGAATTGGAGACTTGCAAGGCAACTATGTGGTATTTATTCCGAAAAGAAGTAACCTTAGTAGTAGTACCTTAGAAGCTTCTGACCGACAGTATGGTTTCTCAAGCAACATGCAAACAAACACAACTTGATCAAAATCTGTCAAATTCAATTTTCAAAGTGGAACATGGCTAATGGCATCAATCTTCCAAACTTTGGATAGGTTCACTTCTGATATCAATCAAATAAGGCTGTGATTTGTCGCCGCCACACTTAGTCATTGTTATAGATGATCTCCTTTGTGTTACTTCTGAACCAATTCGCATCTTCCCTGATGATAGTAATCTCAGCTTTTCATAATCGTTCCAAATCGCTCACCACTGCACGTCGAATGTATAATTAGAATGTTTCAGTTTTCCCAAACGATGCAAGCCATATTTAAACCCATGTGAATTGATTGCAGGGAGAGTTCTCCATTGTATTCCTGCAGAAAAAGAAAATGGCACTTTGAAGCTAGTATCTATGGACGCTGTCATATGTGACCTTGAAAAATACGCTTAGACGAATTTGAATTTTTGGGTATTTTCCATGATTTATCGTTCTTTCGGATGAAACTGCATTATTATGGATTGGTGTATTAGATTGTTCGCAAGTGATTGTATGCGTCGACACAAAATATAAGGAACATTTTAGTATTAAGGAGAAAGGCAAATGGACAGCAACATTTTCTGACCGATATTACAGATAAAATGATAACTTTTATCATGAGGTGATAATTGTTCTCCAATACCATATTTTCAGATGACGAATGGTGAGATGTGTGAACTAGTTCCGTGATTCTTTAAAAAAAATCTACAATTACATAGTCTTCAATCAAAATGGAGAGTTTCTCTTTCTATTACATCTTATCAGATTTGACGTAATTTTTAGCGGTCAATGTTAAATGCAAACTGTATATGCGATTCAATAAGCGTAACTTATTGAATGTATTTCCAAAATAAGCGTCACACGTTCAGCACGACGTTCATCGAGTAGTCCGTTTGTTATTTAATACACGCACTTTTGTCTTGATTACATATGCAATTCATGGCTTGGTCTATTTGTACTTATCGTACACACCCAATTAAATGGTGAGACACTCACCGACTTAGTACGTGCTTAACAAAGAACATGACTTAGTCGATGTTTTTATGCTTATATCTTATGATAAATAGATTTCGAGAGACATTATATACTTACTTAATTAGAGTAAAGGCCAAAAAAGCTCGCTGGCCCCGATTTAAAATATATGTAGGTAAAGGAGAAAAATGTGAACTACTGTTGAGTTAAATTTAATGATATTTAATCCAATGCGTTTTCTCATTCACTTGAAAACAAAAGAAAACAGAAATTAATTTTTTAATGATCTGACACTGATGTTACCAACATCAGCTTGATAAACGTTTCGACCAATAAAAGAGTGGCTAACACTTGCAATGACTTTGGGATAGGAAGCCCACCTTCTGTTATAAGCATATTTATAAAATTTTGCGTTGAAATCATGTTTGATAGATAGTTCAAAGTTGAAAGTAAGAAACATTGGAGGCTTTCAAGAAGGTAATCGAACTACAGGAGTAGAATCCGTAAATATATATCGTAATTCACAATTTTAATTGGCAGAAGAATGTGTAAGCTTTTGCAGTTTAAGAAATGAAGATAAATATGTAAAAATGGAAGTAGTTCATTTAACCTTCCAACCATTAAAATATATTTACACTAAATTTTAATCTATTTCTCTGAATGATATCGAAACTTTTGTTTGTTACGAATGAAAAACTTTATACTCTTTGTACACAGCTACTTCCGAATTATTGTAGATTCACCAATCAGACTAAAGAGAGATTATACAACACGATCTCTCTTGGACAATTTAAGCAATCAACTTTCATTGTCCGCGGATGGTAGTTAATGACCACATGGATGAATAATAACCTCCACTCGTAGCTTTCCCGGTCAATGGATCTCTATTCCGATGCCATCTCTCCGCTTTACTCTCTGTACGGGTCGTTTTTTGTCGGATTTGCTTACGACTGCAACTGTTCTTCGTGGCGATCTACAGGTATTATATGCAATAACATATACTCAAATAATGAGCTGTAGGAGTGATATTCGTTCACAAAAATAATCTTTTTTATGGAGGCAGAGTGAAAGGTGGTCGTTGAAAAGGGAACTTATTGAGGCGGAGAATGTATGTAAATATGCCTTATCTGTCTTACTTGAGTCAATCTAAAGTGCAAAGTAACATGTATTAACCAAAGTGAAAAGGGAAATTTGTTCAGCTTTGATGCGTTGAATTTGCTATGCTATTAGTCATTAGCCATGTGGGTAGGTTGCTCTCCACACTCGGTTGGGCTAAGAAAGCTGGTGTCCTGGAATTTAATATTGAGCTATATAGTAGATATCGTAATATTCTGAAATTGTATAGTCATCGATTATAAGTTAGCCAAGTAGTGGTTTCCCGCTGCAGATATTTGGTTTGCCCTTAGACGACTCACGTGGTAGTACAATGGATCAGGTAAGATCCAACTGTACAACATACAACTGTTATATCTGTTTGTGTACACAAGGTAAATGTTTGTCGATGGTAATACGAGATGTTTAGGATGTATGTGAAGTAGTGCGCGGTTTCTTCCAGATGTTGGCCTAAACGAATAACACTTGTATATCCCATTGGGAAAATTCTCTTACTCGTAGCACTAATTTTGTTGTAATTTGTTTGCCATTATTGGCTTAGTGTGTAGCATAACACCTGTTGTCGAGTTGAGTGCTGTATTTCGGGCGTTATTGACTGGGTTGGCATAGCTGTTCTTGCTTGGTGTTGCCCGGATGTTAGTATTAGAGTGAGTGGGTATTGTTCTGCAAAGCAGAGCTCATGGCAGAGAGTGAATATCCAGGATAAATTGCAGTGGCGATAAACTGCATGTCGTTCAAGTAGCATCACTTCTTTCTGAATATGCAGTTATAGGAGAAATAATCTGGCACACTCTACTATTTCTAGTATTGTTTCCTATATTTGATCATGATAAAATTAACGCGGTATACAACAAGTCGGCTAAGCACGTCTGTTGTTTCACTGATTGGTTTAGCGTGATTAAGTTTTTGTGCACGTTAATGACGTTCGTCTCTGGTAGAATTTCGTTTACAAGCAAATGCCCTTCTTTATGTGTGGGTTGAACCTGGGGCTCGACCAATAACCTTCTCCAAATCGATCGTTATCTAGCTGTCTCTAGTTTTTTTTTCCGCCACCTTAACTCGAGCATCCTCTGTTGCATAGTTCTACTGGCTATGAGTCGAAGACTGCAGTTAATTTAGTGTCAGGTGTTTTTTCCAAACTTTTACTTATCTCGAAGTGATTTATTCACTTTCAAATGCATTATTCATTTTTAAAGTTGAATGAAGATATCGAAGTCAATTTTGAAAAACCATTCCAAACATGCCATTACATGAATCTTACAATCAAACAGTCGAACAGGAGACACACTTCTAGAAGATATGTAAATTGAATGAAGGACGAAGTTTCGCTTATAATTCTTATGCAGAGTCGTACAAACACACACAGCCAAGGATTGCACCAAAATTACAAATTCATAACTTCATGCATGATACGTTGAACAATAGGAAGTGGAAAGTGTGTTTCCACTTGCCTTGTATTCCTCACTAATTAAGTGCTTGAATTATTTAAATATTTCCCCGAGCATGAACACCGATAAAAGTAAACTTTTCCTTATTTGCAAGAGATAACTTTATCCCTTCTTGAGCGAGTCGGGCACCAACGGGAAGTGAATGGGAAAAGCAGACATTGTCGTTGTCGTTTCAAGACGCTTATGCTAACTCTGGCACATTATTACGAATTTGATAAAAATAAAGCCAAACACCATCTTATTCTTGTAGTAGTGAGCTATTATAACCATCAACGTGGGCTAATGTGCCGAATACACCCGCAATATGTTATTCCGTCTCAGGTTTCATGGGTACATACATGTATGTACGACACCTTGGTTATAACTTGATGCTTTTTTTCGGCTGAAGGTACTGCCTCCTTTGGTTTCACTCTTCTTTAGGCGTTGGGAAGAAGCAAGATTTATCAAAATAAAGTCATTTTATTGCATAATAAAATTGCAAATTTGTCTCTCCTCAGAATTTATGGAGAACTTGGTATCATGTCATTTAAGCTTTTATTTAAATGTTTATTTTTATCATTTAAATTTGTATATCTAAGCAAGGTTGATGCTGAAGCAGGGTGTATGAGCAGATCAGTGCTTTATTATGGCATTGATAATCTTTTTTATGAACAGTAAGTAATTATTACTTTGTCTGCATTATGTATATTTGAAATGACTTGTGCTGACCTTGATTTGGGTTCTCATTTCTTAAAGTCGGGCAATTTCCAATAGGCTCATTAAGAAAATCGTATGTAAATGACTTTTAGGTGAAATCGCAATGCCTAACATTTCTTACTGACGCTAGATTAGTTGTTGGGCTATTGGGCCAGCCACCATGGAGGGTCTGCACCTGAGCTATAGCTTCCTTCCATCGCTGACTGTCCTGGGCACGTTGCTTTCAGTCATTAAGACCAAGCTGGCTTGCGTCCGCGATTACTTGGTCCTTATACTGGCGGTTCGGTCTTCCTCTCCTTCTCGAAAGTGGAGGCTTCGATTCGAAGACACTCTTTTCTGGAGCATTGGTGGCCATGCGCTCGATGTGACCAAACCAGTGCAGTCGATGGATTTTTGACCTCTGCACTCTATACACATCTTGGTACAATGGAGTTAGCCGTTATATCTACTCATCCATTCATCTTCCTCGCAGGCGGGACAGTTTACACGACGAAATTTGTTCCTTTCTAAGCCACCAACAATCATCTTTTTTTAGCTTATCGTCCAGATATCAGCTTTATATAGCAGGACTGGTAATATAAGTGTTTCTTAGAACAATATTTTTGTCCTTGGAATTAGGAGTTTAAAGGCCAGTTGTTTTGACAAACCGAAGTAGCATCCGTTACTAAAGGCGATTCTACATCAGATCTCCACTGAGATGTGGTTTATGAAGTTCACGTTTTCGTTTTTTGGTTGATTGGGCTATTGTCCGTCTTGTATAAGTGTATGTATGTATAAAACTGTCAGTATAAAAACACTCTTTTAATTTTTGAATTAGGACAGGCTAATTGACATAATTATAACATATAAGTTTAAGTTAATGTACAATCGACCAAGATGATTAAAAACATTTTTCATGAAGAAATGAGGAACATGCAATCGCAATCGTCGCAAATGTTTCACATTAGTAGTTAGAATGGAAAGGGTTATGTTCCAATGGTTTGGTTATGTGCGACGAATATACACTTCATCACGACTTCCAAGATGTGCCCTTAATGCGACTTCTTTGGTAGGCGACCTCTTGGCAGGTGGCAGACCTAGCACTCGCCTGGTTGAGCATTGGCGTGGAGATCTATTGTGCCTGCTTTGAAAACAATTTATCTGCATTTGCAATCCACATTTATATAAAATAAAGTACTGTAAAATACCTTGCGAACTTCGTACATTTTTTGGTTGTGAATTTGAGGACTGCGACCGACATATTGTGGATTCCGTGTGATAAGTTTCAAAAGTCGCCCAGAAAATTATTAATTAGCGGAGAAAGCATTACAAGTAAGATTTTCTCGATAAGAAATTCGATAATTAAGGACTAAAATACTTGGAATGTTCAAATTGTACGTACAACTTTCAAATGTTTGCATTTTGGAGTTGGAGTAAATTTATAAAGAGAGAAAGATATCATGAACATAGACCAGGGTAGAGGCTACGTATTATGTGATATAGTTACGACTTATTGAATCACAGAAACATAACCACAACCTTGCACTTACCTCGATTTCTCTCAATCAACCTTTCGTACATCTGGAAGCAATTTATCGATCGCATCAGAGAGATAATTGCTTGTCTCTCCCGATCCCCGAGCAACTTGCTAGTAAAAGTGTACAGGGTAAAACGACAAGGCAAAAAAGTACCTACTACCCGAGATGATAGTTGGTTTTCGACTAGAGGTGAACTTACTTATTATTAAATGGGAGACTGAAGGTTGAAGGTGGATCTAGCAGTTACAGTCTAATTAAATTTAGACAGCTTTGGTGTACCATATCAAATTGTGCGTTAAGGAGCATTGTCTACTTGAATGTAGCTGAAACTTAGCTTATTGTTTTTCTCACTCCAATAACTCAAAAAAAATTGGGATTCTTTTCAAATAATGTCATACTTTTCTACATACAAACCAGAACTCTTAAAAGACAATCACAACAAGCAAAGTTCATACAAGTTAATGTATGGAAATGAAATCACATAATGACTCCAATTTCAGTATATTCAATTGATTTGAAAGGCTAAAATTATGCTAACTGCTGGTTAGTGCTCCTTTATTGCTTCTTGGCAACATCAAAGTTAAGCAATAATTAATTCAAAAGTGATTTTGAAAACTTTAGCGTCTTACTTTGAAACGGCCACAATAATGCATGTAAAGAGAAAGAACAACGAGTTGGAAATAAAAAAAAACAGTACTTAGTTGATTTTTAGTAGCAGGAATTGATTTAGTGTTTTATAGATTTCAGCCAGACTAAGTATAAATAAAAAATGTACATTTATATAAATTATTGTTTTTTAGAAGTTTTCACGATTTCAGTCATTCATATCAAAGCTGGATTCGAAAGTATTTTACGTAACTGTCTGAAGCCGTAGAAAAAAAGACCTTCCAGAAGTACGGGAATGGTATGGTATGGGACATCCATGTAGCTTCTGCAGAACTTATTAATGATGACGCATTGTCCTGGCATGAGCGTCTTAAATGCAATTTCTTATGATAACAACAACCACGTAACCGATGTATAATCTGTTGACTGAAAGCAGCCCCTTGGGTGTGCCTCTACGGACTCTACGGAGTTTTGAAATGCTGGCAGAGTCGAGCTTTGTACGGATAACCCAGTGCATTTATCATAGCCGACTGTTAGACATTGTTAAAAGCACATCCTATGTTGAAAGCTACGAATGTAGGTGTATATTCGGTAATACTTGTATTTATTTTTCTATCAGCTGTACCAGCGAGTTAGTTTCAACTGACCTTCCTTTACAGTACGAGTTTTGAGAGTCTAATCACGTGGGTTGATCTGCGAGGATGGATATCAACTTGTCGTTCCAGCATTTTTAGAATGATGATAACCAAATGGATCTCAGATCTATAGGATGGAGACGGGATCATGTCATCCTTTTCATTTTGAGAACCGGGCTCTGAGTTTGCGGGACTAGCTTCCTTTTATCCAGCCTTGGCACCTTGGATTGGCCCAAGGGAAGGATTTTAAATACGAATCAAACACAGTGGTTGGCATTCATATGTATGTATTTAATTATCATTTCATTGCATCCTATCACTACAACATCCATTTACAATCAAAACTGTGTTACACACGACTCTTTTTGCTTATAAAATCAAAGCATTTGTGTAAATCACCTACCCAAATTCGGATAAATTAGGTGAAGGTAGAACTCATTTAATTCTTACACGTTCAAAGGTAGTCCCAAAACAATCAAAGTTTCACTTGGAGAGCTATGGGTTCCAATATGGTTACGATAGATATTAAATAAATCCCCCGTAACCTTTGTTCTTATCCTGTATCTATATGAACCGGTTGTTAATTTATATTCGTATTTCCAAAGTTGAAATATGAATTGATATCAACACACGAGAAGATAACACTAAAGTGTGTAAGGACAAAGGTTATTATATAAAAACCAAAACCTATTCAAATTCGATGTTGGCATACGACGAATTTGTTTATTATACTCGATTAATGGTAGGAAATAGGACACCCTGGAAGGGATTCATTCCCGCATTAAAAGTGATATCAGTATCTTAGGGGCTGGTTAAGTACATAATTCCTAGGTGTATTTGTAGGGATTTGAAGACAATGAAGGTGTGGTTGTCCCCTACAGGTAGATTGGCAAAAATTGGTGTTGTATTTTTCAGTTAGTCAAGAAAGGTTTCAAATACGTATAAAATTGTATGCTATTAATAAATAAAGGGACAACGGCCTACCTATACAATACATACATATGCTTGTCCAGGAGGAATTACACTATAATACAGGATATGGATTGCTTACAGCAAATTTGATGAGCCTATTGTGTAAGCGCACACGCCATAATAAAGGTGCTGCGAATACTATCTTTAAGCAACGCTTACCACTTTCTACGGGATTTTTCAGGATAAGCACCTGAGCTGCAACCTAATCGATCGCATAACTAAAGCGATATAAGCGCTTTTTGTATGCTTTGTATGCTTAGAGGATGAAATGAATGTGCGTTTCACCACTGAGACTCGCACGCCGATGTTTTTGGCCAATATCTCCACAAACAATAGGGTCAGTATCTTTGAAATAATTTTAATTCAATGTAATCTGCGATGCCGAATTTTGGCAGTTTTTTCTGGCCTGTTCCCCCCCCCCCCCTTTTCTCTGTAATATGATACAACTTAAGGTATGTATCATATGAGCGTGATGTATTCGTCTATTCCCAATCCCTCGAAGATCCTCTGCTTTCGTTGAGACTTCTCGGTCCTTGTCCTGTCCGCAAAAATTATCCTGGCTTAAAAATGGCTGGGAGAACACACAGCTTCATATGTCTGAAACATAACTGTAGGCGAGAATGTTGTCAATAGAACATTTGATTTTCGAAGACAAATCGTTAAATAAATCATACAATCTTCCAACTCACCGTGTATCCGAGTCACACTATCTTTTCCCTTATTCCTTCAGCCACTTTAACTTACCAACTTACCTAACTGTTACCACTTTGATTTCTTTGGTTTCCTAGAATAGAACATTTAGGATACACCTTTTTCAAATTAGAATTATATCAAAAAACGAAGCAGAAATTCCTTAGTTAACTAATTGCATCTTCATTGTGTCAGTAAAAATAAACAAATACTCTTTCGTTTACTCTTATTAAATGCCTTGTTAGCTTTTACAAGCAAGTACGTTAATTACCTTTAAGGTAGAAGAGAAAGCACAACTAAACGCTGGTGTGTTCGCATGAAGATGGGTATAAACTGCGTAGAAAATAATATGATAGCAATGTAATAATACTTGTAGCAGAGACTAATTTAATCAAATACCAATTTCGTGTGTTGTTCCCAGAAAAACCTCAATTAAAAAGGTATTTGAGCAAAAATGCTCCCATGTGCCTTAATGCCATGTGAAAACTATTGCAGGTTCCTGTATACTTGCATAATCTGTATGTATGAGTACATGTAATAGCTTTTCACTTGGCTTATTACTTCTGACTTCAGATAGGATGTGTTTCGTAAATATAATACACTTCTCAGGTATGAACGTACGACATAAGCAATTTTCCAAGTTGCAGAGATCGATAGTGAATTTTTTTGATTTGCATATATATGGATACCAGCAAGTAATAAAAAGATTGATGCATTAGCTAGACAGAGGCTCGCATTCAGTTGCGATGGACATGCATACTCTGCTTGATATTGTTGTAGTCTAGATGGACTAGAACAACTAGAACATCATCCATGAAATCATGGCCAGCTCATAACGAATCAGTCGACTTAATTACGCTCATTACACCTTAACGATGAACCAGGAAGGGAATGGATATTAACCAACTTCATGTAAGCCAGGTTGACGCTTGGTAGAAACGGACAACGAATACTAAACGAATCCTTTCTCAAATCCCTCATATCTCTGAAAAGACCAATACTCCGCTTAGTAGTTACGTCAGCAAGCATTTACAACCACATTTTATTGTACAATAATTTATGTATACACATAATGTGTGTTCCAAACTACTGCAATTTGTATGAATTATCGGTGCACTTTGTGTTATATATTATAGATGCAATATGTGTAGCGGATATCCGCTGAATGAATGACAATGACTATTGCGGTTTGCAATAATACCGCAGAATTGCGGTCGACACACCACGTACTTTGGGTGCCACCCATTCGTCACAATGTCATTCTTTTTTCATTTCATTTTAATTGGGCTTTAATTTAGATTTTTTTAAGAATTCAAGAACTTTGTGAACACATATATCCACAATCTCTGAGATTTAAAACCGTACACTAGATTTACTGCTATAATAATTTGTGTTGCTCTTTGTTGAGATTGCTTTGGTCTATAGGAGTCAGTCGTGGGGTCGTCTTTTTTTTCCTTGATGTTCATCTTCTGCTAGTGATTTGAACCAATGAATCCTAGGTGACTAACTAAGCTCATGGTTATGTGTATTGAATCTGTTAAACTGTCCGAATCTGATAAAAAATAATCAAATCATACCTGCTATAGATGAGATTAAATCTTAAAAGTGCCTTCAATTTCAATTTACCCACTGACTTCCTGTTGTACAAGAAAACCCTATCGTCAGCAACCAACAAATATCAACAATGCGAAACTTCTTTCGTTAGCAAATGTAAACATCATATGTATAACCTGCTTCCTGCAGTAAAAGCATTTAGGACTGGAACGCTAATTAAATTAACCACGATGCTATCATTCATCACACTCTTTAAACTTGTTCCAGTGCAGTAGCGGCAAAACTAATGACACAACATACATACACGTACATTTTAACTCCAAAATAAAAGCCACAAACTAGCAACCATCCTCCGCCTTTAGAGCACAAAACAGCATGTACAATGCATGTACGCCAGCAACCACCTTGCGGACTAAGAGAAAACGAACATTCTATTATACTTGAGGCTGACGTGCGGAAAAATCGAAAAGCTAGCAGTTGCATGCTCAAATATTGAAACAGAATGGGTTTTTACACAATCCTTTTCGGCTAGTTACATATATGACATAAGTATACTACACCATACGAATATGCTTGGGGCACTATACTAAGTTAAGGGCAGTACGAACATGTGTCCGCATTCAGATGATATCAGTTCACATTCATTCAAGGAAGACAAATGAGAGTTTGTTTTGCACAATGGTAATGTTTTTCTTCATTTTCAATGTATCGCGAGTGTAATTGGGTCTTATTATCATATGAGGATAAGCCAGGCACGGTTTCGCCTGAATTTTCATTCGAGTCTGGCTTATATGAGATGAATATTAAAATGTTTGAACTCAATGAAAAGTCTAGTCGGGATATTTCTTACTATTAGGTTATTGTGGGGTGGTCAAGGCTTCTAGCCAGAAAAACTAGTTTAAAAAAGCATACATACTATATAGTGCCAGTATTTATGTTACTTAGTAAGTCTTGGTTTTGTAAAACGATATGTTCCCGCCAATGTACATAAATAAATCAAGTTATGAAAGGAAACAAATCTCAACAGCACAATGGCGTTGAACAATGGACTGAGTTCGAGTGTCGTACCTAAATACGTAAACTCTTAATGAACTTTACAGGTTTAGATTAACTGGTTCTTAAATATACATGAATGGATGTTATATAGTCTTGCCATGAATTTGAGTTATTCGTAAAATTTGTGTTTTAGCCCCGTGTACACTGGCCGATTTAGTACAGCACTAGGTGATCAAACATGAAAAAGATATATGTATATATATGTTCGAAGTTTGCTGAACACCGTAAGGCTAACTATACAAAATGGTGCAAACATGAATTTTCGCAAAGTAATAAATTAAACTTTGATCATATTCGCTTTTGTCAGTCGTGGGCTTATAAGATGACGATGCGTTGGTAATGAACTCAACCTGACAAGTAATGTCAAAAAAGGATTTAGAAAAGGCGACGTGCAGATGACTTTTTCAACATCGTTCGCACAGAGCCAACACAAGAGAGATCGTATTATGGTCGGACTTATCGAGTCGTCAATGACCGGTTTGTGAATTTTAGACGGAAGTGGCTAAAATGGGTCTGGCAGTGAAGGAAGTGTATACTGTTCACACTAAAGGACATCGACGTATTGAACAGAAAGTCATCATGGGCAGCTATACCTTCGAGGTAGTCAAGGACTTCATCTACCTCGGCTCCCAAGTAATTAATGCGAATACCATCAGTACCGAAACTAAACGCAGAATAACGCTTGCTAATTGCCGTTTCTTTCGCCTCAAGAGTCAATCGCATAGTAGAGACTACACGCGAAGGTCCAAGCTAATATTATATGCGAATATAACACCTACACGGCACTGAGACATAGACCATCTCAAGAGCAGATGAAAAAGCTCTTTCTGAAGAAGTATTTTCTAGAAACGTTCTGCGTTCAATATTTGATCCCCGTTTGCGTTGATGGTGTTTGGAGAAGAAGATTCAACCACGAATTGTATAGTAATAGCCAGGCGTCTACGAATCAAACGCCGAATGTGTCTATAAAGCTAGGAGTGGGGTTAGACTTTCGTTCCTGTTTTCTTTTAGCAGCACTCATTAAGCATTCTGTAGGTTAATTCATTTCTTTAACTAGACTCGACGCCTTACAGTTTTTGATCAGTGTACTCTGTAACTAGCGACTGAATCGAGCACTTAAAGCAATGTTGCCTAAATTATTCAGCCATATGCGTTAATAAGTTAATAATTGCTCAACATAAACTAACGTGGGGATAGTGTTTATGGGCATTTGGGAAACAAGTTTCTCGATTCGTTCGGTTCACGTAAGGCAGTAAGTGACGAAAGTACTAATCGGTTGATATAGTCATCGGCTTCGAGATACTGAAAGTAGGACTGTGTTACCTTCATTTCATAATATTTCTTTATTTTTTACTAATCAAAAGTATTGTACGGGACATGATGCCTTTTAATTTGCAGCTATTGGTCTTGAAGCAAGACTTTTGGTGGTCCCTCAGCAATCCTTAAGCATTAAGGTGTACATTTTTTGTTGGAGCATACCTTTTTCTTCAATAACTCCCATAGAAGGAGGCACAGGGAGTTGAAACAAATACATTTTCACATTCTAGCGGAAGCCAGTAGGAACATCTCACAATACTTGGATGGTACCATGAGCATGAGTTATGTGTCATCGTCTTGTTGGAATTACATGTTATGCAGTCCTGCAAGAATGGTCTCCAATATGTCTTTACAGCGGGAGCCGACAAGATAACTGTTGGAGAATTGCCTCTAGCATCCTTACAGAAAAATAACCCAATTATGCCAGCGGAGTAAAAGGCACATCCAGTAACTCTACGAGAGGTTGGTGTCTAAATTAGGGATTTTTGGTGAACAAAATGACAAATCCTACCAATTCATAAAGAGTTGTGCTAATCACCACTATCCACAGTGTAGTAGTGAGTAAATGCGTCGGAACCACCGAATGTTTCAGGATCAAAGCCAGACCAACACAACAACTTTAATTTATATGACACTACACTGCCAATACTTAGAGATTTATTTAAACGAGATGTATAAAAGTATAGACTGATTGTTGCGAAACTGACAGGTATCAATCATCAAAACAAAAATCAAATATAAAATGACATCCCGTATAACAGGCAACAGCACCAATTGTCGTTGAAACATATCTTCTACCGTTATGTGCGGTGTAGTCGTATACCCTACTAGGTTGGATTCCTAAAACGTACAAGACGAGTGATGGTTGAAGATGCTTTCGCACGTCCATTGTGGCATGTAGCTCAACCCATATTATTTTAATTATAAGATCAAGAAACCAAATTACTATCCATCACACTACTTGTACAATGAGTCTAGTCTCCACTGACATATGCAAGAATTGGCAGAAATTAGCGAAAATCTGGAACAAATCCCCTCTGACCGAAATTATAACGTTCAATTGCTTCTGCTCATTAAGAAACTACACCCTGTTCAAAAAATCCGCAAGTGCCTCAAAATCATACAAGAGGGGTGAATGACAACACCTAGTTCTGTCTATGTATACATATGTGCCTCTGCCATCACCCGAACCTACGCTAACCGCCGATTGAATCAGAAAATATTCTATTACCAATATAAACCCAGAATAAAAGTGTGAAAGGAAAGGTCATCTACACGCTCGGTATCAATAATTTTGCAAAAAAAATCTTGTTTACTTCTTTGAAACAACGCGAAACATTGCAAATCATAATTTTGTCCAATACGCGACATAAATTTAAAGTTGCAAATCTCTACCCTGTACATCTCTGTTATTAGAATTTTTATTTGCATCAACTTATTGTAAAGGAATGCGCAACTACTATGTGGGTATATCTGCAAAAACTCGAAACTCAATCGTGGTGTTTCAAGTGTATATAGTGTGACCTTCTTCGCTTCTGCATCAAAACGAAAGGAATCAAGTCCATTCAGAATGTATGTAATGACTTGGCTGTTGTTCTATTATGTACCTTGGTTGCTAGTGGCCCTTAGTTTCTCGATTATTTCCAGAAGTTCGCTAATTAGAGAAAATTCTCATTTCTAATAGAATTCCAAATTTATTGTAATTTTGTTGCCGCCATTTCTCGAATCAATGGCAAATTGGAAAAGTTCAAGGATGCGAATGCGGATTGAAATGGACAGGGGTGATATCCTGCATAAAACAGGGTTAATTCTAGTGTAATTCGCAAGGGGGCGAAAGCTATGTACAGTAATAGACCTTCCTCGGGCCTGATGAGTTTCGGAATGTTGATTTGTTTAGTCGGGGGCTTTTCATAAAATTCGGTATAAAATATAGCGATGTCAAGAGCGAGCTGACCTGTTAAATTCTTTTTAAAAAGTATGTATGCAATTGGACATTCATGAATAAAAATATGGGGGTTCCTATCAGTGAATTGTACAATATTGAGTGTCAGTATTTGAAATCAGATTAACCATCAGATTTATCATCGATATTGATTAAGTAAAACTCACTGGTACGTGAAATATTAATTGTAATAAAATTAAATCCATTACTTTTGCATGATTTCGCTGGAAGAGCGCATCATAGAAAATTCCCTGCCAATTCCAGGAAACAGCGCCGGATCAATGCGACTCTACTACTACCGTTTCGCTTGAAATTGTAAGTAATTCACTTTTTTGCTGTGAAACGCTATCCGTTTGAGAAATGGATAGATTTTGTTACGATTCAGCCGCAATTTGCAGACTGTCCATCAGGTTTTCTTGCATACATTTCTGTGGCACCTATACATCGAACGTTTTCTTTTTTTATTCAGCATTATTCAAATGGTTCCCAAGTTTTTTTGTAATGTTTAGCTTTTTTCGATTGCTCGAAGTAGTGCTTACATGATGGTCAGATTCTACGAAATCCATGATATTATCGATATGTTCGACAATTGGCCCTCCATAGCATGTTGCATCTTTGACAACGAATTTACAGTAATCGAATCGATGAAAACAAACCGCTCATGATTGGTTGGTACAGTTTAAAAAACATAAACATTATCAGGCAGAAAGCTTACATGTTCGCCTTTATCGATAAAATTCCATTTAGTGCAGGACAATAGGAAGCAAATGCGAGGAACAGATTCCTTAAGCCATTCGAATATATAGGAAAATAATAGATTTGTTTTCAGTAAATGTGATACTTTGAGGGTGTGCCAGTCAGGGATTATGGAACACTCCCACAAAAGACGGCTTTTGCCGATAGAAGCAATGCTGTCATTGAACACTATGGCTCCAGTTATAGACTCTGAGCTTACAATACTTACCTTGCTTAAGATGCACGAATAACGAAAAAATAAAAGCATTTTTTTTATGCATGCATGGGAGCACACTAGACCATTTATTTTCATATGCAGATCAACGTCGAATTATGTTTATTCAAGTGTGTTTATATTTGCTGAAGTTTGTCATTTGTACACAAAAACATACGATGGTGCTTTTACCATTTCTTTCGTTTTTTTTCTTGTTTTCTAACTTCAAGCAAATATTTTTGAAAGTCTTCATCGACAGGTGATGAATTTTAATCATATCAGACATGACAGCTGTTATGTCGAAGAAAAATTGTATGTCATTTCCTCTCAAAATATGGAAACTTATGGAAACATTTGGTGGCAATTTGTATGTAGGTGTGTATAATAACACACGAAATGTCTACGGCATTCCTGCTGTCAAGCCTTACATACATATGTATGTACACGAAGAGATAAACAGAATGTACCCCGTATGCACACAAAAAAACATATGTACGTACATGCGTCTGCTGCGGCTTCCGGCTGGGGGAATCAATTGTGGAAAAAATCAAACTACTACAAATACTGCAAAAGTGTATGGAGTTTCCCAAATGTCGCCGAGTTTAAAGCAAACACATGATTTGTTGCGATGACTGTATTGAAGTCTTAAGGAAATTGTTCCGATTGCGATGTGTCGTGCAGACTGGGATTTCTGAGCTGTTTTCAACATGGATTGGGTATAAATAAAGGCACTGTCATATGACTTCTTCAATCTACTTGAGGAAGAGAATAATTTACAGAGATTAAATACCAATAAAAACGAGGTTGATTTATGGTAGGCATGCTGATATTACAGCGCCTAAAACCGGTCGAATTTGGGATCCCGGGAAAACTGATCCGGTTGTATCGGCTCAAGGATTTCTGAGCTGGACGCTAAGCAAAAGTGCAGAGCTGATTCTTGGTAACTTCGAAAGAAAAATTCAACGTCGGATATATGGTCCCGTCTGCGAGACAGGGAATAAAGGAGAAGACACAACCGCGAACTCTACGGTTTACGAGCTGTACCAGGATGTGGATGTAATCCAGAAGGCAAAAACACATCGAGCGAATGGACAAAAATGTCCAGCAAAGAGGGTCATCGAATCCGAGCCTCCTCGAGAAGGAAATGAAGACCGAACCACCAGTACAAGGACCAAGTCATCGCGGATGCAAGACAGCTTGGTCTTGATGACTGGAAGTAGCGTGTCCAGGATCGTCAACGATGAATGGGAGCGGTGTCTCAGGCTCGGATCCTCCAATACCAGAGTATCATTCATTTCACTTCATTTCATTTTTATTTGTAAAATAAATTGAACATAATGTTGCTAGATAATTAGATATTTTAAAATTTCGTCCATCGACACTCACTATGATAGTTCACATGCGGGATTCGCAGGATAGCGTTGCGGATAATCCACTATTCTTAATAAATTTAGATCCCTTCCATAGAACACCAATCGCCGCCATCAGGCTTCCTACCAGCATTCTTTGCAGATCTTATTGAAACTCTGAAGAACTTTCATTGAATGGTCCTCTACGCATCTTTACAGATATATCGAAGCCAGGCGAGCGAGTAGAAATATGCCTCGACTCTAAGGATCTAAGATTGCACAGGCAGAAATAGCAGTGTTCAAAGAAATTCATCTTCTTTCAAGAACAGAGCAATCGAAAAGGGATATCCATCGCTTAGGACTCTCAACAGCATTTGTGTCATTGGCCTTTGAAAATGATTTTCTGTACCTATTTCTGTGCACCTTCCCTTGCATACTTACCTACCCACCTTGATTAATTCATTTCACATAAATTCAAATGTTTCGTGTTTCCGGTACGTCTGTCTGCAAACTACCAAATTAAAAAGAAATAATTAATTCCATCAACATTTATTTTGAACTTTCTAGCAGTAAACGACGGACATTAAACTCTACGTGCAGCATGAGCTGAACCATTAATCGTTCAGTTGCAGTTCACGGCACACCCCATTCCAATCATGAGGAACTCCTTAATTTGAAATATTTATTCAAGCCTAGCTGATCCGAAATAATTTGATGAAGTCTTTCCACAAGTAGAGATAATTTTCTTTCGATTAAAATTTCTTATTGCCACTTCTTATTGGCATGACAGTGGTATTTTCCATTTTCCGGCCTGCTAAGGAGAGCAACGTGATTTTCAGTCGACGACGCGACCGTTGTGGTGGCTATGTCGATAGCGATGTCTGTGAAATCAGTGAAAGTGTAGGGAAATAAAGTCAGTATCAGTTCCTGTTCGCAGTGCAGACATAAAGGTTGAGTGACTTCTTACTGATATGGCACAAGAGGAAGAAATGTAGTGGCACCAGGAAAGCAGCGACGAGCAGTAGTATTGGATGAAAATTCATTAATCACCCACAGTGCCAAAGGAAGCCACATTTGCATTTTGTACAATTTATGAGACTCACGTGACTTGCTAGAATTTCTTATTTTCGCTGCCAATTGAAGCGTTTGCATGCCTTCGTCGGAAACTTTGAACGTCTCCGGTTCCTTGCCACCACTGATTTCACAGCAATATAGAGATTGTGCAAGGACATGGTGTCATCTCTTACCTCGTTTCATTTAAAAAAGTTAGAATACCATCCAAGCGTTGTGTGCAGTGAGGGTGTTAAGTAGAAAATGTGGAAATGTGACTGTTCAAAAATAGTAGTGTAGATACATATTACGCTATACAGTTTATTTACTTATTTCATTTGATGTGAGAAATCATCCTTTGAGCTGTACATACATACATATAATAATTGACTGAAAAACAGTTTAATTTATAATTCATTTTTTTGAGGTAGGCCACTGTTTGACTGTGCAATTCGTTGATGGCGATAATGAAACGGTAGAATTGGTTTCGTTATAATATTCTAGGTTTATTTCCTTACAAAAACAAAGATCTGGAGACACCACTTCTCTCGCGAATCACTTCACTATTCGGCGTCGTGTTAAATTTTAAATCGAAGGTACCTCCCTTCATGTGATCACATTTGTACATTTATTGTATGTACATAGGTACTACGATATCATTCGGAGTTCTGCAATGCGTTTGAGGTTCCTTTAAGTAGTAGTAATGCCGAAGTAAGCTGCCAATTGATCCGCCAGTTTGTTTAGTTGAAGTCTTCTAGTAACTAATACTGATGCCTTCGGTTCAATACTTCTAGGAAATTTTGACGTGGGAAATATGTGTATCGCTTGAAGTATTGCTTCCGGTTTTGCTTACGCCTTATAAATGAAAGCCAAATCCGAGGGGGTGAAATATTTCTTGCATCGATTAAGGAAACCTAAACATTTCGCAGCATTTTTGGCGACCTCAAATATGCGATCGTTCCAACTAAGTGTTGTCTTGATACACATACCAGGGATGGAAAGCTTTCCGGTTTCATCGACACAAGCGCCATTCATGGATAATGGCTGATTAATGAGGGTTCGCTTGAGTAACAGCAAACAGCATTGAGTTTTTGAAGCATTGAATTCCACTCTGTTGTTGTTTCCCCATCTAATTATGCTGTCAAGATCGGAATTCAATGTGCTTAACATACGCTGACGTTCCAATTCTACGGCCGAAGGGCAGGGTCGTGAGTCTCGGAACGAATATGAAAAGCTGAGGGTGCTGTCATCAGCGAAGGAATGGATTGGATTAGAAGTAGCAGACAAGAGATCATTAATAAAAATGAGAAAGAGTGTCGGAGACAGAACAGAGCCTTGGGGTACACCAGCATTTATTTTGTGGATATCAGACTTGAACCCATCCAAAACAACTTGAATTGAAATGTTAGAAAGGTAATCTCTAATCCATAGAAGAAGAGATTCATCGATACCATATGCACGCATTTTCGACAAAAGAGCTTGATGCCAAACTCTGTCAAATGCCTTGGAAATATCAAGTGCAACGATCTTGTTTTCACCTGCATTATGCAAAGATGTGTTCCACTTTTCGGTGAGATAAGCTATCAAATCACCAGTGGACCTGTTACTACGGAAACCGTACTGCCGGTCATTAAGAAGCTTCCGCGATTCAAGATATTTCATAAGCTGACGATTTATCAGCGTTTCCATGACCTTAGAAAGAAGGGACGTAAGTGCTATGGGTCGGTACGAGGTGGGTGACGAAGATTCGCTCTTTTTAGGGACGGGCTGGACAAATGCTGTTTTCCATCTGCTCGGAAAGAGACATAAAGGGTAGGATAGATGAAAAAGCTTACGCAATGGTTTTGCCAGCGCAGAAGAACACCTCTTCAGAAGTATAGGGGGAATACCATCCGGGCCAGCGGATTTGTGCACGTCGAGATCTTTAAGTACTCTTGCAACTGTACGAGTGCGGAAGTGGATTTGTCCCATAGTGAAATCAACGCTCTCAAGTACAGGTGGAGACATATTGGAATCTGGCAGTGTTGAGCTGGCTGCAAAATGCGCCGCAAGCAGATTGGCTTTGTCTAAAGAGCTGACAGCTGGAATGTCATTGTAAATGAGCGTAGGAATTGAAGACGAGGCGGAATTCCTTATGTTTTTTACAAATGACCAAAAGTTTTTGCTACCTTTGGGACATTGTAGCACTTTTTGCCTCAACTTTTGATCATAAGAGAATTTCACACGTCTGATAGTTGCATTGCAGTCATTTCTGGCCCGTTTAAACTTATTCCGGTTTTCCTCAGTAGGGTCGGAAATTCAACTCTCTCAACCTGATAGCCTCTTTACAGCTCGAGTCATACCATGCATTTTCTTTGGGCTTGATACTCTTCACTCTATGCGGAATGAAGGATCTCATGCCCAGCAGAAGAATGTTTGTGATCATATCAGCAGCGGCATCCACGTCACTATCGAGGAAGCATAGTGACCAGTTAAAGTTCCTAAAGAAATTGTTGAGTCCGCTCCAATCGGCTCTCTCGTACAGCCATACTGTTCCTTTAGGAATTTGTTCTCTAACTGTGTGTGGTGATAACGAGAAATTAGCTGATATGACACAATGGTCAGACGAGCCCAGAGGCGACAGTATGTCAACAGAATATTTATCAGGGTGAGAGGTGAGAAACAGGTCCAGAGTGTTGGCGGAAAGTTGGCAGGGGTTGATAAAATGCGACTTCTAACACTTTAAGACGTGACACTTACTACTTTCTACTACTACTCCGACACCGAGGGCTAAAGCTTCAGAAGCTTTTTCTTAGCAGCTTTACTCTCTCACCATTGCCAATGATTTCAGAGAGATGGAGCCGTGAATAATGAAAGATGTTCATATCGGAAATTTAACCTATACACACAGCGTAGAATCCGACGCACCTATCCAATACATCGAGACAGTTTGGCGAGGAAAGAGGTGGCTGAAGGGATTCAATTTGACCTGGTTGGTCCATTGTACTGTCATTCAGCACAGGATACATCTTCTGCAAATGTCGTTATAGATTTCTGGCATGATCTCCTAAGACAATGTTCTGAAGTAACTACAACGTGACTGTGACTTGGATCCAGTCTGGTCCAGATCATCTCGTGTTAGTTTCTTCGGTCACTATTCTACGTAGTTAGAACTTGCTGGCGGCAAATGTCAGTTCGATTAAAGTTAGTTCCGGTCAGGAAGGCTGCAGGTTTGTTGTGTGTAATTGGCTAGGTCTTGGTAGCGAATGAGCTGTTTAGAGAACAAAACTTATTCCAACTCAGCAATCCGTCTTCGAACGATCCGTACACATACAACAGCATGCTTGAACGAGGTGTGGATATGATCTCAGAGTGACCTAATACATGCTACCCTCTATGTTTCTAATTTGTCTTACGCTTTCGTGTGCCCATTGAATAAGGCCAGCACAAGAATGTGTGAGTCAAGAAGAGTAAGATTGAAGTTGCTATCAAAAGCGGTTGAACATTACGAATGGCATTGAAGTGTAATACTTTATTAAGAGTGCGGTCGTAGCAATGCAACGAGTCAAATGACGAGCTTCCGTGACACGAAGACTTTTTCTCCTTGACGCTATTCCGTGAAAATAATCTACCCAATTACACAAGTTGTACAGGACTCGCATTTCATTATGAGGTGAATTCGACTCCAACGGCAAATGCGTACATACATACATACATGTGTATTATAAGCAACCAAATGATGCGTCTGTAGCACGTGCCCTGAATGAATCACACACATGAATTGAAATCCAATAGCATAGTAAATATTACCCTACTTGAACATAAAAGGATTCTGTTCCCTTAGATGTCCTTTAACACTATCCCCAAATGAGGCTGAGACGAATCAGATTATCATGATTCGTTTTGTGCCGAAATAATGGTCAAGTGACAAATGGAAATGTACTCAACAACAAATCTCAATTTCACCGGGTAAATTAAATCACCGCATCGTAATGACTGGGGAAAATAATAAAAATACAGCCACCCGGTGCTTCTTTCATCCCATTTCCCATCCAACTGAAATTGGAGAAACCTTTCATTGTGTAGTCCTGCAACCGACCAAACGACGAACGAAACCCCTTTTCACTGACACTGAGTCGTTCATATAAATTGTATTTTTGTTATCATTAAACAAGGTTATAGCAGAGACATTGCGTGTGTGTGAGTTATTTGGGGGACCGTCCATGCTGAAGCACATGCCAAGCCCCCTAACAGCATAACATGGACAGCTAAACCCTAATTAAGTTATCCATTCTTATAGTAGATGACATTATTTTCTCTACGCCTTACCTTCATATTTTCAACACACTACTAACAATGAAATTATCCCATCAAACCGGATCACCCAAATACCCCGCCTAATGCCCAATTTATGTATAAGACCAGAAAATTCGAAAAGCATCTTTCCGTTGTTCTTTGCCCAATATCAGTCTCGGCCATGTGTGATTTTGGAATTAAATTACCATTCCGAACCGTTTCACAAGCCATTACAAGTAATATAAAATATCTCCTGTGTGGGGACATTTTTAAAGGGCATCTATGGTTGCAAACATACTTATGTATGTGCTTTGCTGGCCGAGCTGTTATTGTGGGTTTGGGAGGTCTATGATGGTTTTAGTTTTTTACCCTGTTAATTTTATTATTATCTATTGGTCTTATTCGCATGCCTTTCTCTTTCAAATTCCGCCCATAAGAGGGAGGCTTATATTAAAGGTCATTAAATTATAATATGATTGTAGAAACGATGGGCTTCTTCAACCGCGACAGGTTTTCGGCCACATTAAATTTATTTCGAAAGAACAAGATAATGAGTTGAATAGTCACTACAATTATTAAATGCGGATCTGATTGGGGTATTTTCTTCACTTATTCTGCATTCACTTCTTCATGCGATGTGTAAGTCTGCGGATGGACTGTATTATCCACAATCTGGACTTCGAGGTAGCTGTTTCTAGTTTCGAGGATTAAGGTGGTTCAGATTTCTCCCCGTTTGTGTCCAGCTACTTAACTACTTCCGTACGAAAAACAGTTGAATGGTGCCACTTTTACAGCCTTTAATCCCACAAAATTATGTTTTCAGTGCACCTATTGAGTTTCAAAAATAAAAAAAGGTCGCAGTATGAATGTGTTAAACATGGGCATGCTGTGTTGCGCTGCCCCACTGGCTTAACTGTAAGCCAGATTCACAGTTTTGTGCAGACCCTTTGAGCATCTTTATGACTTTCTCAGTAATTCGACGATTATGTGCTTTCTTTGTCCTTTCGCTAGACGCATTTTAGCCTCTTCCGCCTCAATGTTGGCAAACTTGTAAATTACGGCTCGCTGTTTTCAGTAAATCACATCAGTAGGTATAAACGTCATCCACATACCCTAAAAGTTGTTCAGACATTTCGAACATGGTGGCTCGATTGTCGGTGAGTATGTAACTATGAGGTTTCTCGATTTTAATATTGCATTTAGAGTGTTATAGTAGAGCGAGGTGATTTATATTTAGTGTACGATACATACGTAGTTAGGTGATCGAAGGAGGAACCGAAGATTTCTTTAGCTCTAATCTGCGTAGTTTATAAACATACCGGGCAATGTTATTATAAGTGACGTTCAATTTTCTCCTGATCTTGTAATAAAAGTTAAAAAAGACCTTTCATCCGCATAGCAAGACAGGCTTAATCAGAGCCTTGGCGAGTAGTATCATAATCTTATCCTTGTCGGTAAGATGTGTTAGGAGGCCCACAAAATGCACAGGGGACGGTAGACTTCGTCGATTACAGCACTTACGTTTGAATGACCAAGTTTAACGGGACGTCATCGGTAACAATTTTTCCCTTAAAATATCTATATAATTTAAAGTAATCCAGTCCTTTGTATAAACTGAGTGAGTTGCGACAACCGTAGAAATTAATTTTGTATTAAAATATTAAATCATCACCATCATAATCTTCTGACCCGCATGGTCCATTAAAGGGATCGCGGGTGCAAAGCACGTCACTCTATCCCTCGGCCATCAACTCATCAGAAGCGGATCCAGGAGATTTTTTTTTTACTCAGTCCAACCACATCGTTCTGGGTCTGCCAAGCGGTCGCCTGATTGATTTCATTTAAGGCACACCTTGGAAGTCGTAGTGAAGGGAATATTCGTGCCTCGTGACCGAACCATCGAAGCAATGCCCTTTCCGTTCGAAGAAGCAGCTGTTCAACGTTGAGTTCCTAGCGCACTGCTGTGTTTCTCACGTCATGCACGTACCAGTGCGTGCGGATATCAATGGGAAACAGACAACGGCATCAACTTCAAAATATGTATCCCAAATCTTTCGTCTTCCCTGATATGTGCACTGTCGGGCCCACTCGACTGGGAAATACACAAGTACAAAATATGGCCGCAGTGAACTGTCAATATTTATGATTCCCTTATAAAAGCGTATAACTTCTGGTGAAATTAACTACTATTCGTAAAGGATATCGTCCATGCAAAGTTTGGTTGCCATCATTGTCTATGACTTTTTTGGAATAATATTTTTTGTATTGTTCTAGATTTGAACGAACAATTAGATCTTTTTGGCGCAAAGTATAGTGAAAACGTAGTTTCGTTTCTAAGAGGTGAGCTTTGGCTGACTATTACACTTGTCGTTGTTATATTGTGACAGTCCCAGACTATAGATAACTGTAGAGACATATGTTCTCAAAAACGTGTGGGCGACAGACACTATAACTTATCAACCTATGTACTTATTTTTAGAGTTTGTTTCCTTTTTTTTTTTTTTTTTTTTTTTTATAATTTGCGCGCGCTCAAGGGATTGCTAATACCCTTAAGTGTCCGGGGTCAAGACACAGCACGGGCCGAAGGTATAGAGGGAGAAAGGGAGCACATTGCACATTGGTCTTAAATATCTGCGGATTGTAGTCTGTGGGAAATATAGGGCTATGAAGAGTATTCCAAATTCGCGTAGTACGGCTGAAGAACGAGTCTCTAAATTTAACTGTGCGTCCGAAAGTAGGCTTAAGGGTAAACTGATGAGCATTCCTGGCGAGACGAGTATTGCGGGTGAATTCATGGAGAGGAGGAATGCAGTTGGCTAGCTCACTTGAGCATCGTTTGTTGAAATAGCGATAAAATACAGACAAAGAAGAAACGGTACGTCGATGTTCGAGCGAGTCTAATGACTTTGCGACATTGTTGTCTCCTATAAGTTTTATCGCTCGCTTTTGGATTCTATCTAGTAGGTGCAGGGTGGTCTTTGGGGCACCAGACCAGATATGAGCGTTGTACTCAAGCTTGGGGCGGATATACGCCTTATAAATGAAAGCCAAATCAGAGGGGGTGAAATATTCCTTGCATCGATTAAGGAAACCTAAACATTTCGCAGCATTTTTGGCGACCTCAAATATGTGATCGTTCCAACTAAGTGTTGTGTTGATACACATACCAAGGATGGAAAGCTTTCGGGTTTCATCGACAGAAGCGCCTTTCATGGATAATGGCTGATTAACAAGGGTTCGCTTGAGTGACAGCAGACAGCATTGAGTTTTAGAAGCATTGAATTCCACTCTGTTGTTGTTTCCCCAGTTAATTATGCTGTCAAGATCGGAATGCAATGAGCTTAACATACGCTGCCGTTCCAATTCTACGGCCGAAGGGCAGGGTCGTGAGTCTCGGAACGAATATGAAAAGCTGAGGGTGCTGTCATCAGCGAAGGAATGGATTGGATTAGAAGTAGCAGACAAGAGATCATTAATAAAAATGAGAAAGAGTGTCGGAGACAGAACAGAGCCTTGGGGTACACCAGCATTTATTTTGTGGATATCAGACTTGAACCCATCCAAAACAACTTGAATTGAAATGTTAGAAAGGTAATCTCTAATCCATAGAAGAAGAGATTCATCGATACCATATGCACGCATTTTCGACAAAAGAGCTTGATGCCAAACTCTGTCAAATGCCTTGGAAATATCAAGTGCAACGATCTTGTTTTCACCTGCATTATGCCAAGATGTGTTCCACTTTTCGGTGAGATAAGCTATCAAATCACCAGTGGACCTGTTACTACGGAAACCGTACTGCCGGTCATTAAGAAGCTTCCGCGATTCAAGATATTTCATAAGCTGACGATTTATCAGCGTTTCCATGACCTTAGAAAGAAGGGACGTAAGTGCTATGGGTCGGTACGAGGTGGGTGACGAAGATTCGCCCTTTTTAGGGACGGGCTGGACAAATGCTGTTTTCCATCTGCTCGGAAAGAGACCTAAAGAGTAGGATAGATGAAAAAGCTTACGCAATGGTTTTGCTAGCGCAGAAGAACACCTCTTCAGAAGTATAGGGGGAATACCATCCGGGCCAGCGGATTTGTGCACGTCGAGATCTTTAAGTACTCTTGCAACTGTACGAGTGCGGAAGTGGATTTGTCCCATAGTGAAATCAACGCTCTCAAGTACAGGTGGAGACATATTGGAATCTGGCAGTGTTGAGCTGGCTGCAAAATGCGCCGCAAGCAGATTGGCTTTGTCTAAAGAGCTGACAGCTGGAATGTCATTGTAAATGAGCGTAGGAATTGAAGACGAGGTGGAATTCCTTATGTTTTTTACAAATGACCAAAAGTTTTTGCTACCTTTGGGACATTGAAGCACTTTTTGCCTCAACTTTTGATCATAGGAGAATTTCACACGTCTGATAGTTGCATTGCAGTCATTTCTGGCCCGTTTAAACTTATTCCGGTTTTCCTCAGTAGGGTTGGCTTTGTATGCCCGGAAATTCAACTCTCTCAACCTGATAGCCTCTTTACAGCTCCTTCTTCCTTCTCTGTAAGGCAGTCCGTTATTGTATGCTCCATACAATTGTGATATATTTCACTACATTCTGACCAGGCTTTTCCGGTTCATTTTCATTTGTTTCTTAAGCAGGCCTTGGAAGTAAAGCACACTAATAGATTTGTAGGAGATCAAATAGTGGCACATTTGTAATCAATCAAATACAGACCAAAGTAGGAGATCCTTTTATAACTCTACTACAGTTTGTTATTACACCAGAGTGATTTATATTTCAATTAGTTATAGAATTTGTCCAATAATATGTAAGCTGTGGTCAATTCATGCGCATGAAATGACCATTGAAATTGTGCATCCTTATCCTTTTAAATTGTGGGACTCTTAAAGACCCTTTAAGTAATAACTAGATATAGGATGTGTCACAAACATTCAAAATACATTTCTACTGTATTCTATTTTGTTGATGAATTAATTTCTTTTTTATTTTATTGCAGCGACTTGTTTGGGTCAGCAACTGAAAGGAAACCAAGAGGATCCTTGTAAAACAAAACAACGTGTTGTTAGCGACGAAGTCTACTGCGACAGGTATTGGGAATGTGTCAGCAATCAGCCGCAACTTTATGATTGCCCCAACGGGCTGGTCTTTGCCGGCAAACATCGTGGAGTAACAGAAGGGTGCGACTATCCTTGGAGAGCGAACTACTGCGATGGCAAGCAAATGGCAAGTGAGTACTCTTTGTTCGAAGTGAAATTGATTTTAGACGCAGATGTGACCTCACGGTCATGTACGCACAGAGTGTGGTTATTGGGGTTGCAAGGATTGAAGTTGTTTATGATTTTGTGTTTTGAAACACATTATAGACGGACCAATTTCCACCGAACACTGTGACTGGTTGTATGGAATCTTTGGACACGAGACTTCATGTACCCGGTATTGGACATGCTGGAATGGTACTGCAACCGAACAGCTCTGTATCGGTGGCCTGCTCTATAATGAGGTCGCGCACAGTTGCGACTGGCCTGAAAATGTCGACGGATGCCAGAAACATCGTAAGTACAACGATCTATTTAAGTATCGATTCATTTCATTACAACTGGTTTTTTTTTCAATCATTTAAAGCACTATGCAACGAAGATGCGAACGGAAATGTGCCACTAGGAAAATCGTGTAACCGTTATTGGCAATGTCAAGGTGGTTATCCTCGCTTGCAGCGTTGTCCAGCGATGTTAGTTTTCGATAGACACTCATTGAGATGTGTGGTACCGCCAACGTCTGAATGTGATATACCCACTACACCACTTCCCATCGATGGAGAAGAACTTGGCGAAAATGGTGCGTCAAGAAGGGCTAACCAGAAGGATGAACAGGAAAGACAGGTAAAAGAGAACCTCAAAGAGATATATTTTGCAGTTAGTGTATGGGATAGATTTAAATGGGGACAATCTATTTACTTTTAGGGGTAATGCTATGTGGCACACGAGAATGATTTGAATGTTGTAAATAATACCTGTACAAAGTTTTGGATATCATTAGACAAGATTCAGTCAAAGTATTACTCAATTTTGAATTTTCAATTATGTATCAGCTTTTATAAAATTAATGAAGGAATCAGCAATTGAAATATTATGCATTATGTAGGATCGTCTATCTACCGAATGCCTATTTTCTCGCTTTTGGGTTTACAATTCAAATTCATATACAATTGAGAAAATCGGAGATTTACATTTCTTGAATTATTAAAAATTATATTATTGTTACTAAAAATAGTTATAAAAACAAACAAAAAAGTATAGACTTATGCAAAAGACTACGTAATAACAAACATATTAATACTTAAAAGTTACTTAACTTAACTTAACAGTTAAAAGTTGACCAATATAATTCGTCGTGATGCATTCCACTTGTGGTGCGCATTTACTGTCTCTCTATCCCTCTCATTAGGGCTTATGAGTTGTACATTTTTTGACAGAACGCAACGCACGCAACGGATTCTATGGCCGGGGCCTTTAGTTATGAATTTGTGGATCGCGTCTATAGATTAGTGGCTCGTTTTAAGTTTGACAATTCCCAAATATAATGAAAGAAAAAACTAAGCATTAATTTAAGCAAATTTTTATGGCGATTTTTCACGATAAAAAATACCGATCATTAAATGTGCAATCTCTCCTTCTCATAGGGGTTATTTGTTGTCAGTTTTTTTAACAGAACGCAACGCACACAGATGATTATGTTCGATGTTGATTTAGCACCATAAGCTCCCATATATTTTAAAAACATCCTATATTGACCTGGTCATAGAATATGTCGCTCAACAAGGTTTTTCCGTGACTAACTACAATTACTGTTTATTTTATATTAGTTGAAGATTTCCTAGGTTCCCACTACAAAATGTTCATGTTAGAAGTGCCAACTTATCATCATGTTTACCTTTTCATATAACAATATATTGTACACAAGATTACGAGTGCCACTAAAATTACAAAACACTGTGCACTCTACGATATCTGAATAATTATGGCTGCTCCTTAAATTCCTGATACGCACATAAGACAATTCATATTTTTGAACACGTTTATATAGAGTGTAAGACAATGTAGCATTAGCTGTTATTACCAGGCGAGCATTATTTTTATAAAAAATGATCTGGTGGTATTTCCAGCTCAAACTTCATATCGTATAAAGTCTCAAATTTGAACAATTGGGCCATTGAGATGAAACAGCTAAGCTTTACAATTACGGAATGAACCTTTTCAACGAAGCGAAAATTCCGTATCCAATCTTATGATCGAAATACACATTTAAAAGATATTAAGCTGCATGTGGGTAAATTTGAATAGTGAGTACACCTAGCGCTTGACCATTATTGTTTTCGATAACAACACTTTACCGCACAAGTAATACATAGTTCAAATCTTTCATTCATTTTGAAATGAACCCTTCGGCTTCAAGTGATTGCCTTGGTAGTTTGTCACTTCAAAATCAGAACTTTATCGTGACTTTCTACTATGGCAACCATAGTATTTTACTGTGACAGGCTAACTGACCCAGAATAGTGACTTCAAGGGGATACTTTTCATTTTCCTCCCGAAGGTCATCGCTTTAGATTCTCGGTAGTCTCATTCAATTAAAATATTAGTTTTATTCTCTCTGATTTTACTTTTCGGTCTTTCTATAAGTGTTCAAAGACGTTCATGTTCTTTATAATCCAAAATCAAACTCCACTGAACACCCAGCACGTTTATTTCAATATTATAATTCTCACAACGACATTGACCGCAATGTCAATGTTTTATGGTTTGATCAAATGCTAATTCATTTTACGGTGACTTGATCTAATTTTCTTCAATTTAAATAAGACTTGAATGGAGAGTCTTCGGTAAATTCTTCATTATTCATTTTGCCTGATTTTGGCCATTTTAGGGCTTATCTTGTCGGATTGCTCCAGGAAGAAATAACATTAAAACGATTCGAGATTATCTTTAGTCCTGCAGCCATTAAATTAGTATAACCACTTTTAATGGATAATCTTTTCGCTTGGCTATGCGCTCATCTCGGCATGAATTTGTAATGAAGAATGAATCTTCTCAACTCAGCGCCAAGGGGACCTTTAAATTACTGAATTTGTATTGAATTTTCCATTCATATCGTGGGTCACATTAAATGCAAGCATATTAATTTAGTTATTTTTCCTCTGGGTTAAGATAAATTAATCGTTTATTTTTTTTTCATCCCGTACACAGCAAGCAAATGAAGGTGTTCCGCCATTACCACTTCAGGGGAAAAACTTCCAACGTGCAAGAAATTAAACCGAACACCTACTCCAAAAGAACGAGTATGAAAGTCGTCGTTTCAGAAGGATGACTTTGTTTTATTCCAATATTCTCATTTCATCGTGGGTCCTACACGTCTTGTAGGTGACTCTACTGTTCGGAATAGACGTGGGACACAAAAAACCTAAATATTATACATAATAAAATTCATAATTGCATAATTTAATGTACGTACATATGGCGATGCTATTTAAGATTTCTATATATCCAGTAAAATGCAGTAGCCCGAAGCTATTACATAATTTTCACTAGCGATCACAAAGTAAGATAAAACAGTCTAAGTAAATGTTTGATCATTATCTGATATCATCTCTGCTTAGAGATAGAGCAAAGACAAGAATAATGGCGGATTTTATATGTCAATCCATTAATCACATCAAATGTTCAATCATTTTTCCGCAGATGCATTGTAAGAATTCATCATAAAAAACATAATTTTAAATGTGACTTATTATTTTGTAATGCTGTAATATTTAATAAAAATGTTACAAAGATGTTTTTGTAATTTGATTCAAGTAGAAATAAATACATTCATTTTATTTACACTTCTAATGTTTCTTGTTTATTGTTAAATGAAATATATAAATTCAAAGAAAATGACTTCAACATTTTCAAAACGCTTTAGATGTGAGAGGCATTAATAACTTATCTTGTTCATAGCGATTTATATCGACTATCTGGAGTACCTGTAAAACACTTTGGAGCGAAGAACTCAACCGGCTTACCTGACAACAGAATATTTTCCGATAGCAAGCAAATCAGTGTATAAAATTGTAGCAAGAGTAAATTTATATATATGAAGTAGAACATTGAGATTTCTGGTACGACAAGAAATACTTTTCACGGCCCCACCTCTTTCGAGTCACTGACAATGTTCAAAGAGTATAACTGTCTAGAAAAAGCATCTCAAGATTGGCCGTTCGGAGTCGGCATAAAACTGTAGGTCCCTTCCACTCGTGACAGAACAATTGCACGCACAACACGAGTGGTTGCTGAGAAGCTAGGCCATGGCCCTCTACGAGCTGTAGCGCCAACCATATTATTATATATTATTATTAAGAGTATGCAATTGACAATTCAAATTTACAATTTACAAGCTATCGTAGTAATCTATCTTAAAGCGAAAGGGAAAGCAAGCAACAAGTGGCAATTAGAGAATACATTTTGACTAACAAAAGCTGCACAATTTGTTGTTACCTAACTAACTGAAGCAAAACTAAAACTATATGTACTAGCATTTTATTTATTAGCAATCGCTCTATGTTGTTTCAATTTTGTTTGCTAATTTCAGTTGAAAAGTGATGTAGACAATTAGAAAGTATGTACATATATGTATGTTTACGTAATTGACTGATCTGGGAGCACTCTTGAAGAATGTCTTGAATTACTAGGCTAATAGCTAGTATACTCAAGTGGAGTACTGTATAGATATACATTTTATATTAACTGTTATTATTTATAATATCACACATAGACACACATTCAAACTTTTATTTTTACCTGATGGACACTTGACGGTTACGTGGGTTACGAGTAGGTATTAAATGGTGTAGGTGAAATTTTAGTTCTGATTTGAACTACGGAATACTTGTACACTCGATAAACACCATCAATCTTATTCATTGATTCGAATGACTTTTTCAGCAGTTTTGATGTTCGCTCTTTAAAATGTCTACATTTTTCCCTCAATTTGGGTACTAAGATTCTTTGTAAAGGTAGAAGAAATGTGTCCACAAGATTCAATAGATGAATTAGAGACGGTCTTGCAATTGATTATTATCTTAAACCGACAGAACCGACGCTGAATAATCCCATGTGCCAGGAATCATACATATCCACAGAACTGTGTAGTTTATGTTCCAAATGAAGAAAGGAGTAATTTCAGATCTATGTTTTTCGATCTACATGTTCGGTACGCAGGAATATTTGATTTGCATGTATGGAATATGCGTGCATAATCCTCGCAACAAAATTTGTTGGTGAAAGAACATACCTACACATATGAAAACCACAACGATCGTTCATCGATGAACTACATAATGTGTTCGAAATGAAGTGAATACACGCGTATGCCTTACATCTCGTCGAACATGTCGGAACTATGGGACTTATTTAAGTTAAGTATGTAGAGCTATTGGAACTAGTTACGACAGTTGACATAGTTCCATGAACTATACAGGTCCGGAACGACCCAACTCGAGATATCAGCCAGGCCGCAATTAAGTCATTGGACAATGTCATGTTCAATACAAAAACATTACTTAATTTCAGGCTGGCTCTTAACGATATGGCTGACCATTTCAATATACACCTCATGCGAGTGCCGGGACATTGTCACATATCGAGCAATTGCAAATCCAATGAACTCGCAGGGTGTGGTACAACTTCATCCCTAACACCATGAGGAGATCCACCTTCTATGCCGATCGCACAGCCTACCAATGCACCACCTGCCTTAAAACAAAAGGAATATGACTATCCCTTAATCTTAAGCGATCTCTCTCTCTGCTCAGACTTTGTGACCTTCACTTGGGACGCTCATCGGCGTCATAAACGGAAACTGCGCAATTGGTCAGTACATGTAAATGATATGTAGGAAATCTAGAATTGGAAAGTCGGAGGTAATCACATCTAGGGGATTACTATTTCAATTATCTCAGAAAACTAAATAGTGTAAGTATTAGCTGGCTAAACTGCTTTATTATAACCATCAACTGCTTCCTAGCTTAGGAGTAGTCAATCCGCGTGGCATCACAATTGGCCTACTTTGGCCTAATTGTGACTGCTGTTTGCAGTCAAGACTCTTCACTTACACTACGAATGGTTGCTTTATAAAATACGCCAGGATTCATCTCAGACTGTCGCGCCATTCTGAAACTGAAATTCATCCATACAAAAAGGATTTACGAAAAAGCGATAATCTTGCCATTGATAAATACATCCTTCAACTAACCAGTAAGCTGTTAAATAATACCAATAGTCACCCTAATCAGGACATACAGGAACTGCAACGACTTCCACCCGAGCGCAGTCACCGATATCTTTACACCATGGCAATCACCATTTAAGGATTTATTCAACCCCGACACAAAGCAGTTATACAAAATGAACAACACTGTACACTGCCGTGGCTAGTCCCACTGAAATGCAATATTTTAAATATATATATACATTTTATTTCCTCACCTCCATAAAGACCATATGTAATTATTAAATTATAATTCAATCATAAGATTTAGCATGTCACATATATTGAAAAATGATACAATTTTCAAGACGTCACGTGAAATTCACCGGGCCCCTATTGTTGAGCCGGCATACCTACCTTAGTAATAAGTCTAGTTGTAAGCCATTTGTATATAATAACTGATGAAAAATAAAGCTACTAATCTAATCTAGTCTAATAATCGGACTGTCCCGCCACCCATGTTATATTATTATTATATAATATATAGGTAAATAAATAAGCCAAAGTATCCTAAAGGAAAAAAAGGAAAAGTAAGTAAGTTTAAAATGTGAAATCGAACACTTTGATGCATATACTTTAATACATATTTAACAGAGCAAGTCTCTACAAAGTGTTATACAGTTTAACATACAGTACGCTCAGATGGATGCTAATATCGACCATAATCGGTTCATAATGTGCGAATTGTACCTACTGCAGAAATACTATTTGTGTAGCAAGTTTTCATAATTTTAAAAAGTTCAGCGATTGTTGTTGTTATTTCTGTATTGGATTTGACCAATTTTGTTGATGATAGAACAAAAACCAGCTCCACCAATTTCTGTTTTTACAATTTTGTTGGGCTGTGTTATTTAATTCATTATTTTCTAAAACTTTGAAACGAGAATTGAGTGAAAACTAAAATGTGCTTGTTGGCCTACTCCCACTGAATAGTGTACATGAACAAAATAATTTTCTTTATCAGCTACTTAACTCGATTGTATAATATTATGAAAAAAGAGAACGAGGGAGAAAACTGTAAACAGTTTTTACGTACGTACGTTAAAATGAAACGCTCCAACACACACTACGAACGAGTAGAGAGCGTACTTCGCAACAAATGCGAGGCAGCAAGAGATAAATTGATTAAAACAAAACGAAGAACGAAAATGTAAAACGAGAAGTACAACGTTAGTCAGTTCGCTCCACAGTGGTTTCGTTGACAGTGTTCTCGTCCGCGCAACTTTTGACCGATATTGGATTGCAGATAATAGAATTAGAACGTGCAAAAGAACCGAACAACGAAATAAACGCAGAGCAGAGAGGAAAATATTAAAAACAAAGAAAATAGAAACAAAGTTTTCGGATTAATACTCGCGAAAGGTGAGTTACGCAGCTCTGCACACCCAGGGAACACTCAGTCTAGTTTCCACAATTGCTACCTATTTGTCCTCTTTGGTTCGTTCGTCGGACATTTAGCTACTGCTTTATTGTTGAGAATGGAGAAACAAAAACAAAAAAATTAGCAATCACTCATCGTGGAGAAGAACTTGTCCGGACATTGTTCCCGCCTTGCTCACTTGGCAGCACAAGGCTGTGGCAAGTCTCTCAAGAAGCCAAAATAAGTTTCTTATTTCATTTGCTTTTTTCTTTGTCGGTTACTCTTGGGTTGTTAAACCGTAGAAGTTGCCTTTAGGGGGTCTCTTGAATGGAGTCAATTGTGATTGTTGTTGCCTTGGGGTTAATACGGCTAAAGAAACCTCGACAGAAGAGAAACTTTTCTCTTTTCATGTGCTAGTTTCGTTTCGCTACAAAGCTAAAACAACTGACGTTCGAGTGTGTATTTTGTGCAAAAAGAGTTGAAGAATTTCGCTGTCCGTCTGTAGGATGGAAGCGACAACCTTGGTCAATTATTGACGGTTGTTTGTTTACTTACCCGGAAAAGTAATAGTTTAAGTACTTGCAAATTGTGGGTAGGAAATCCAGGATTGCAAACTTGCAGTTAGTTTTAAAGTAAATGTTGATAATTTCCTTAAGGAAATGTTTGTTTTTCTACCCTGTATACTTATGCTGATAAACTGATTTAGTAGATGAGTAAATGACACATTCATTCGAATAAATAAATAACATATACTTGTGTGTATGTGACTGTAGATACATTTTGTTAGTTAAAGGTTAGTAAAAGTTCAGTAAAATATGTTATTAATTCAAGTAGCAATTCTGCTCTGATAGATTTACAAAGAGCTCACAAAACCAAACATAAAACATTTTTATAAATATTTTCTGCTGACATTAACAGTCTTTAACTATTACCAATGTATTTCTAGGTCTTTTCAAATAACATAATCTTATTGATTCCTTATCTTAATCATAAAATACAATTGCTGTTGGTATGGTTGATATTGATTCCGTAAGTGATGTGGTCACTAGCACTCTACTTGATGATGATGAAATGATTACATTGCATTGAACTTGAGTATCAAGTTCTCAATGTTTCACGAATCCACTGACGCCATGATGTTTAAGTTTAAGCATACCTCAACCGAAAAGACATTTTTATCAAAAACTGATTCACTAACGATTAGAACATTCGCGACAGTCCAAGGTGAACTCGGTTTTACGCCAGGCTTTTTACTAGATAGGAATAATATTTGAGCATGGTCAGTGACTCAAGAGATAGAGCTGTAAACCATGAAAATCTCTAAATTCGGGAATTGAAACTAAGGCCCCTAGTGCAGCAGTCGACGCAACTACCACTTTAAATAGTGTAATAAATAGTTTGTCTGCTAGCACTAGAACTGAAATCATCTTCAATCTCAATCAATTTAACTGATTTATATGACAAATGGGAAAAAAGCGCGGTTCTTCAGCTTTATCGGTATATGGATAATTCGAAGACGGAAATACGAGTTGGTAATGTCGATATATCAAAATTACTTGATCTTCAACACGCCTAAAGGCAACCGGAGTACTGCACGGAACCAGTAAATTAAAATTCGTCCCGCTAAACTCATAACTGGTATCCAACTATAGCCTATTTCTAAATGAGATAGTAGAGAAATTTAATATAGGTGAGTTAGCCGGGCACTCTTAAAAATGCCTTTTTCCATTTACCCCACTGAACAACTTCAATGTATGCCCTTTTCTACCTGGAAACTTTGGATACGAATTGTGATGACATTTAATGAAATTTCATGGTAATCCGGAAGAATACCAGCGGGCGCTTCTGTGATGAGAAGCCTACATCATCACCTCATCAGCACCAAATAACTGCCACCTGATCCGAGAAAAGGCGGGACAGTGGCAGAGAAAGTGCACTGCAGTGTCGTCGTCTTCTCCCCAGGCGTCGCAAAGGGTTTCATTTGGGCCAAGCACATTTAGGTGTTTGAGGAAGGTATAGTGGCCCGTTAGTACCCCGTCAGTTCGTCTGCAGTCTTTTCTGTTAAGAGATAACAAGAATGCCGCAGATTTCTTACAGACATTAGGGAGCATGCGCTTGGTTTGTCTACATCCTGGAGAGTCATGCCACCTCCGGTTGTACTCTCGAGAAGCCCAGCCATCGATGGAAGCCCTAACCGAGGATGCGGGTAGTCCCAACGCAGGTTCGTATCCTATGAGCATCTGCTCTGATCATTGTCTAGCAAGTTCATTGTGGAGGGAGGTTCAGAAGTGCATCAAGAGCAGAGCCAGGCGTGCTAGGGAAGGCTCCTATGCAGCCGAAGCAAACCGTTCTTTGAAGCTTAGTGAAAGCAGCAGTCACGTACTTACGCGAAAGCTTATTCCACCAAACGACCGATGCATAGAGGCCTTATCATAGGCGTGTAGATCCAAACGGATGTTTTTGGTGATATGCCCTTACAGTGCCAGAAAACTGACAGCGCTTTGGGTAGTTTTCGATTCAATGTTTTTTTCCAGAGAAGTTTTCGGAAAAGCGGGTGTTTATACCTTTTAGTACTTGTTGGGTCAGTCCAGTCAACTTTCTCCTCCTCGTGAAGAATACAACCTCTATTTTAAGAGGGTTAACTGAAAGCCTATTCCTAGTACACCAGTTGTCGATCACGTCTAGAGCCGCCTGAGGGCAGCCTCTATTTACCCATACTGGCCACAGTCCGCATCCGCAATTATAATTCTATTCATTAGCATTGCTTTGATCCTGATCCACAACACTAATATTCCTCTACACCGTGTTCTCCGGCCGAGTTACACATGACATTAAGTGTCGTCAAAAGCACCCTCTATATCGATGAAGATGCCCAACGCGTATTCTTTCCCATCGAGTGCACATTCAATTCTGTCAACTAGATTTTAAAGTGCAGTCTCGCAAGCTGAATGTTGCATCTGAGACCAGCTCAACCAGCCTTTCCATGCTTTTCAGCAGGAAAGAGGTTAAACTAATCGGTCTAAAGCTCTTGGCGAGTGAGTAGTCCCCCTTACCAATTTTTGAAGTATGAAGGCCATGCGCCAGGGGGTCGGGATATAGGCCAGTGCTAGACTGGCAGTGAAAATTCTTTTTATAACTGGCGACTTGAAACCTTCAAAGGACGAGACTGCGTATTTGATAGCCTCGTCTGTTACCACGAGTTATGACATCGGCGGGTGATATTTATCAGCTCATCTCCAGTTCCTAGGATAGGAGCTAGTTTTGAGCCGGTTATGACTTAATTTCGATGGAAAATGAGGTTGAGTCCCAGTTTTTTGACTCAGTGTAGGTACCGTCGGATTTCCTGAGTGTTTCCAGTCTTACTGGTTTGTCTTTCTTGAGAACTTTGACTAGTCTGCTGGTTTCACTGAATGTTTCGATCTTTTCACAGAAATCTCTGTAAGAGGTGATCATGGTGAGGGTATTGTTCAGATCTTGAACTGCAACCTTCCGTCTCGTTCTGAGCCTAAGGAGAGGCTCGATCGATTTTCTAACTCATCCCTAAACCGTGTCCGGTTGGTTCGACTCGGAATTCAATGTATGTATGGTCTGACATGGATACTTGCGGCAGAACTTTCTAGTCTATAATCTTTTTAAGGTATCTGTTGGATAGCGTTAAGTCGATTACTCCCCGTCTTCAAGTCGTAACAAAAGTTGGTTGGGAACCAACGTTTTTGATGTTGGTTCCCAACGTAGCAACAAATGACTAGGCCCATCTTTCTTGTGTCGCAGTACTCTACGAGTTCCTCTACCGCTTTTGGACGTGGTGGGAGAACAGAATCGTAGGGGAAGTAGGCTGAAGCAACAACGAAGTTATGTCACTCTCCGTTCGCTTCGTAGCTGATAACAGCAGCAACCAAATCTTGTCTACAGAACTGTCCAAGTTTTATTGCTGATAGAAGTTTCGGCACAATAAGACAGGTTCTCGGTCTTTCAGACTGTTCATCGTAGAGTAGTAAGAAGCCCCGCAAACCACCAAGACCACGGATGCGTTTTTTCCACACCCATGGTTCTTGAATGCATGTTATGTGAAGCTTTGTTTTCATATTTTTATCAAGAGATGAAGAAGAGATAGAAAGTGCTTAATGAATCCTGCCAAATTCGGAGTACCAGTACAATGGATTAGCTAAATTTCAGTGTATCCCAACAACAATTCAGACTTTTTTCTTCCAATCGCTATCAACGAAGACTGTATTACCACACATAAGAAAAATGTTGAGCCTGAGCTACTCGTGACTCGTTAGCTACAGAAGCATGAGCAATCCTTTTTAGCTTCAATTACTCCTATTTACCGTGATTCGACCCCAGATTTCTTTATCCGAAGCCCTCAATTTAAACGATTAATGGTTGCATCTCTCTGCTGCATTCTACTGCTAATGCTGAGTGGAGCTCTATATGCCGCCGTTGGACTCACATTCATTCTCTCCTCTTTTCTCGTTTACAGACTCCCGTATGTCAATTACATTTTATGTTTTATTGTTTCGTTTGTGTATTTGAAACAACTCAACAACATCACAATTGTAAAAGTGAAGTGGAAATGTTAGAATATGGTTTGCACCCGGGTTATTTGGTTTAATCTTAAACCATTTTACAAACGCAGTAAATAAAATTGTTTTAGATTGTTTGCAACTAATTTGTATTCTCTTTATTCTGCAGAGTGGGTTATAAATTGTCTTGGTTAGTCTACATAACTTGTTGTTACACGCATGCAAACATACGTAGCAAAAAATTGGTATCTGTTGAACACAAGGACCAAAGAACAACAATTTGCAGTATGTGTGCTTACATCACCGAACTACCGACGTTAGAAGAGATAGAGAAACTGGCTAGGGAGACATACAAAGGGAATTTTGGCAGTTATCCGAAAGTGTCTTGCTGTGCACCAGGACGTGTTAATTTGATTGGAGAACATGTTGATTATAACGATGGATTCGTCTTGCCAATGGTGAGTACACTTAATATGTTTTATTATTTCTTCTATGATTCTCTTCGCTTGATTACATTTTAAATTCATTTGTAAAGTAAAGTGAAGTGAAATTAATTTTACAAATTATTATTATAAGATATTAATTTTTGTTTTAATTTCAGGCACTACCAATGGTGACCATAATTGTGGGAAGTGCAAACAACACCACTAACGAGGTAAACATTACAACATGCTGTTCGGGAGCTGATGACCCGAAAAGAATACAATTCAATTTGGATAATGTGCAACCGGGTGAGCCGAAGTAAGATTTTGGTTCATATTTCTTATTGTTTTTGTAACACCCGATGTTCTGCCTCATAATCGAAAACAAAAAATTATAATAGGTGTAGTAAAAAATATCCATCATATTTGCAAAAAATTAAAGGCTTCATTCAGCTTATTTAGAACGGTCCGATTTAGTTGAAATATTTTTTTACAAGCCTCTTTTGAGGTGTTATCCTTAGCCATAGTCAGGAAAAGGTAGTAACCACTTAGGCCAGGTCCGGACAAAAGGTGGATGCGCAAGAACCTCTCAACTAACCTCGCTCGATGCCTGTACTGGTGTTTCGCGAGTTTATTTTTGGGCAATCAAAACAATGCAGTTTCGGCAAACTCTCTGGAGCCATCTTAGTTTTATGTCGCATTGTCATCGACTCGATTGAGGTGGTGCTGTCAATTATGAGTAATATTGATGTGCCCAGAATCGAACATCAGCCTATCCACTTCCAAATAGACATTGCTTAAGCACTTAATAACAAAATCGACTGCAGATTCGGGAAGAATCCATAAATTGTCAACGAAGTCCCGGTTTAAGCAGTCTTTGACTCAGTGACGATTATTCGAAGGTCGTCTCATTTGTATTTACATATTTTGCATCTACCTAGCTATCAGTCAAAGCTGTTCTCGTAATTTCAGAGCATCGTGCGTGATCCTAGATCGCAACTAAAAGACAAAATTTGAAGTAGCAGTTATTTAATACCTCACTGGCTGCACCACGCCACGTCACTGCTTTGACTCTTGGGCAAACACACATCAACTTAATCGCTTGTATTTACTACCGCACATATTGGCGGGATTATGTTCTACTAGATTGTACTTGAATTCACGTATACTTTTGAATGTGTGTTACATGCCATCTACTAGATACGTTGAACACATTGATGTCGGAATTTAAATGCAAATATGTAATTACACGTAATTGCACGTTGAAAAGAAACAACGTGCAAAAAATGTTCGTGAAGAGTTGACAAATATTTAGCTCTATTTCACAATAATAAATATTGCTGATGTTAACATGACCATCGACTTTCTCTTATTCATTAAATTCAGAAAGGATATTGGAATCGAACAATGCCGATTCCAAATCAAACTTGCTCTGCCTCTTTCTATACACTTTTAATTTATGTTGGTAAGCAGATATGTATACTATTTTGGCCATCTTCCCTTATGACCCTCAGGCTCCCTGGAGTGGACGCCATGTTCAGGCAATGAAAGTTGTACACACTGTGTAGGTCACGCTGTTTGTTTACAGCATTCCGTAGCTTGGCAGTGATCGTTCACCCGGGAATCGTCCAACAAAATATCTGGAATTTTGTAGACTATTTCTTCCATTGTGATATTGTGGACATCGTGGGTGTTCAACATCATTGTGCTTATACGACCGCAATAAAATTCAGTGAACCACCTGTGCACCATTCCAGGCGAGGGACACTGCTGTATCATATTGTTTAATTCTATCGTCAGTGTCTATAACGAGCAAAAATTAGTGTTTTGTCACAACACTCAACTCACATTTGTCCATTCTGGCCAAATCTCAAAAATCACAGTTATACCGATCTCAGTAAAATGTTATGTGTAAGTTTGTAAGTAATTTGTGCATTCCGAGCGCCATCCTGCATACAAATTACAATCGATCGAACAGCCCTCGTAGATATACTTAAAAATGACTTAACTAACTTAACACTTGTTCGTCATGCTATCTTATTGAAAATATCAAGTTTAAATATTTAACATTGCTTGCTAAATTTTTAAAATCGAAACAACCACTTTCCTTATCCAATTACAGTAGTGAACTGACGTGGACTGACAACATTGTCCTTTTTTAATGTTTTGGAACAATGTCGCATTCTCCCAGGGTGCGAATTGGAATCATTCTCAATCTTCAAAAATTATTCACAAGAAACAGCCAAATTATATTTATTAAAGCATCATTTTTCATTCATGCTGTTTATCTCTGGAATCACCACAGGAACAGTTTAAGACCGAGTAGGTACCGACGGTTTTGTACAGCTCGTGTCTTCTATTCCTTCCAATCAAACTGAAATAATTCGTACCCATTTTTGTTTTCTCTATGCTTTGTCCAATCGTATTGAATTTTAAAATCTACACTTTTCCCAATTATAATTGAAGTAATTTGAATTTGAAGTGATCTTGATTATTTCAGGAATGTAACTTAAAATTTGATCTCATTTTCACAAACTTTCCTGTTTTCCTTTACGCGTGTATCGGGCGTATACGTAATGCGGTCATATATGCCAAACATAATATATATGTTTTACGCCATTGAGCATTGAGCATTTACCTCGACTTGACAGATTTTGTTAGCCTATTCAAACTTTAATGTTTAAAATGCAATGAAAAAGCTGCTCACCTCATTTGCGTTCACATTTTTTTAAACACAGTTGGCAGTTAAACCATTTCTTTGCCATGAATATTATCCGTTGAAATAGTGTTGCGATAAGGGTTAAGAAGCAAAAAAAACAAAATTATATATAGTGAAGGGGACTATCTATAATATTTAAAGGTGAACATTTTCTCGGCTAGGAATAGTTTGTAGTCTCGAAGTTTAATATTAATATTCGTTTGTTTTGTTCGAAGAAATTTCATAAGGGGTATTAACTTGACCTTTCGCTGGCGTACATTGTGCGGTGTATCTTTGTGTATTCTGATTTTTGTTTCAGAATTTGCTAGTATTCTTAAGTACCTTAATCGAAGAGCTTCTGGATTTCATTTTTACAATCAAAGTTGCAGTACTTTGACCTTGTAATTATAATATGTGTTGAATGTCATACTTTGGTCTACAGCGGTAGTATTTTTGTAGAAATACTAGTAGACCTACTACACTGGCTGTATCACTGCTCATTATTATTATTAATAGTGTTAATGTAGACCGTAGTTAATTTTAGAATGTTTCCTTGTGATATATATATTCCTTTATAACTTAATAAGAGTAAGAAATAAGTAAATTATAAAATCGAGATGCTCTCTTTCAGGTGGGCAAACTACATTAAAGGTGTGATTCATTCGTTCGGCCAGTCAGTGCTCGGTTTCAATGCAGTTATCGCCAGTAATGTCCCAGTCGGCGCTGGACTGTCAAGTAGTGCAGCACTTGAAGTCTCCACTTTAACATTTCTGGAAGAGCTTACTGGTAAACGAGTAGAAAGGTAATACAAACACCCATGGGCCTTTTAAACCTGTGAATACAAAGGAGTGAATTTATCCAAAAAAAAATGTCCATTGCTTATTTTTAATTTGTAATAGTCAATCTAGAAAGGCACTGATATGCCAGGAAGCGGAGCATAAATACGCTGGAATGCCGTGTGGAATAATGGATCAGATGATATCTGTCGCGGGAATAAAAAATCATGCATTGCTTATCGACTGCAGGTAGGTGCTGGCATATTGGGCACACGTAAGAATATATTTATTTCATATACATTGGCAGTCATTTCATTCAATTTGCATTCATTTTTAATGTCTTGAATGAAGAATTAAATGACTTCCGTTCAGGATAATGTTTAATATTACAAGCATTACTCATAACTTGTTTCCCCTGGTAAGCACACGCAACTGTGTGCACATAATGAAAAACTTTCAGCATTATTAAGGCCCTTCAAGTTGACTTTAAAATGTGAAATTGGTTTTCTTACCACTAAAGTGTGTCCCATGAAAATTCATTTACAGCCTTGCGTTAGGATGTGTGTGTGTGTGAGATGTACGTAGTTCATTCTTCCTTTAAAGTAGAAGCCGGAAATTGTTTTCCATTCTATTGATGGGAAGTAGTTGCGGGTGGTAGAGTGGAGCTGTTTCTGTCAGGAGTTCAACATTTTTATTGTTTGCCAAAACCAACGATTTTAATGTTCCTTACAAGGACAATTTAGCTTAGTTCCTACTACTAGTGTGTATGTATGTATATACGGACGTTCTTTGTTCATTGGGTTTTTAAGTCTTTGAGAAATGCCATTGCCAGAAACGATGAATACTGCAGTTTGTAACATCAGTATCAGGCGCATAGGACCACCAAGGCTGCCGGCTGGCTGTAGTCTCTATTCGGTTCGAGCTATTTGTATGCATGTCACTCTTGTCCTGCTGACAGGATACTTAAATCTTCTGTTTTCGCGCGCATATTGCGGAGAAGGGAAATGTGTACAATGGAAAATGCTTATTGCATGCGATTTTATTGCAAGTTTCTTTGGTATTTGCTTATTGAACTGTTTGCGCGTCCTCTTTGAAAATGGTAGCTGTTGACTTTTTTCTCCTCTGGTGTTTGTTTTTGAGTGCATGTACAATGTACATATTCAAGATTTAGAAGCAATACTCTTTTGTGCATACACGTTCAAAGGCATAGTCTGCTCAGACTGTTCCTTTGTCAGAGGAGGACAAATATGTTGTGTAAATAGAAATAAAATTTAGTGTTAAACGAGAAAACATACATAAGTTGGGAGATTAGTGTTTGCTGACGTTAAACAGGAGCGACGATTTAATGTCACTGCTGCATGCAGGGCTTTGCCTGCATTCTATATAAGTGAGTAATTGTGCTGTGGAGTAAGCAGCAGATGCGCAGTTTTATATTTACAAGGAACAGCTTATCAATCGGTTCACGTTCACGGATTGTTGAAGAATATCTTCTTTATTCTTGAAATATTATACATATATGTTTTACGATGTCTGCAGTGGGTATATATGTATGTCTGGCCACGTTTAGGCCAATTGAGATAAATTGTGAAAGCACGCATATTATACCAATCGGATATTATAAAGAAAATAATATTTTTCTTGCTGTTGTTAGTTGATTTTCTTCCACAAATATGAGCCCAAGTGGATCATCTCACGAAGCAGTAGACCACGAAAAGTGCAAATGAAGTGTAGGAAGATCGTTGCAGCTGCAGGCGTTGGCAGAATGACACTCTCGACGACACTCTTGTCAGGTCCTCTGTGGCTGATCCTTTCATTCTGATCAAGCCAATTGAGCGTTTAATTTTCAGGGAATGCTTAATGTTGAAGGAACTTCTTGTGTTAATCTTGAAAATCTCTATCATTTAGTTGCTTACACTATTGTTAAGATGATCCAAGCAACCATGGTGCTAAGTCTTTTAATGATAACGTCCGTTTTAGTAATGGTTGTTTTAAAATTGAATGCCAACTGTGCATACTAGCCATGTTCTAGATGGTATTTCCCCTCTTTCCCCTCGTAGAGTTGTGAAACAGCTTTTCTTAATGTTCAATTACAGTCTGAAATGATCTCCTGCTCAAAATTCATGCTTCTAATCCCAACGGTTTAGACTCTGCATTGCCTGTCAGTAAGTCTAGCGTTTTATTAAGTCATTGCATTCATTTATGGTTGTCATAGTTCGTATGACTTCGCCGGTTTTGAGATGCTCGACCATGAATACTTATTTTGCCGGCGATATCTTTCATTATTTATTGATATTATTTCTTTTTCTATATCTAAGATATCAGTGTAAATGAAAGTTGTCAAGTGAACGATACACCAGTCGTGTTTTTGTTTTGTTCTTAGCCTATTTTTTGTAATTGTTGCCAAATATACTGCCCCCTTTTCGTAAGAATATAGATGGTGTGTCAACAAGAATCTTTTGTCTGTAATGTACTGTCCTGCTTACATATCGCATGTCCTGTCATTTCATATTTTGGCTAATAAAACTAAACATTTTTTTCCCCTGGCAATAGTATTTGTTAAGCCTTTTTGTCATTGAAGTTAATCTCAAGATTTTAACCTGGCTCTCGATCTAGATACACTGGAGTTTATTGTGTGTGTTTTTTTCTTTTAAGATAATTTGAATGAATTTGGATTCAGAGGGAAAGGAAAATGCGAGCTTTCATTACCAATTTCATTCCGAGATCAGTTCAAGTACTTAATATTACAATATTCACGTTATTGATTAAATCAATTGAAAATAACCTCAAAAGGAGAGGTGATAATTATTGTCAAATAATCTGATTCTCTGTTTCTGCATTGTTTTACAATCATCGCAATCTGGTGGGGTTTTTTCGTTCTCCCTATTTTTTCGCTTTTCATGAAATATGTAAATAATTTACCTGAGACTTTTTTATTGTCGTGCTTTTTCTCTTTCGCTTTAGGTCCATGGAAATTTCCCAAATTCCCTTTCTATCCAAGGATCTTGTGGTTCTAATTTGCAATTCAAATGTGCGTCATGAGTTATCCGACAGTGAATATCCAACGAGGCGAAAACAATGCACAGAGGCACTCCGGTTAATGGGTCTCAAGAGTTATAGGGATGCAACAGAAGCCAACTTGTCAGGTAATTAATACTTGGTAGTTATGATTCTCAAGGTCGCTTCATTGGCTCGCATTACTTTTTTTGAGTTAAGCTGGTCGTTTCTACAAGATACAAGGAAGAAAGTAAATGCTCAAGAAATATTGTCATGTAGTTCAGAAACATATTTATAATTGGTCAACATGTTAAGGGGGATGAAACAATCTATGGGTTCACGAGCTCCTTCGCAGGTCGTGACTTTAATATCGACTGTATAGCCTAAGTCCACTTTACTGCCATACAAAGACGAATGTTAAGGGATCTCCGAAGGCCAATGTTGAAGTAAAAAATATAAGACAAGTAAAGAAAGTTATTGAATAATGGTCGGGTAAAAACACAACCTGTTGCGTTGGTGGAAATAAAGAGAAAATATCGAAGATGCAATGAGACACCGTTGTTGTGAAAATGATGGAGTCTTCAAAAAGTATTAAGAAATGGCGGTTGAGCGTTGTTTCTCCAGATTTAACCGAAATCAGTCGTGCTGTTCTAGGAAAATTGTTTGGTAAATTATCGGATGGTGTAAGTCATTCAGCTTGCCAGCGGTTATGTCATCTGCCACATTCATAGTCAATAGTTTTAGGAATATGTCCGGTGCGACTGCATTTGATCATGGCATCCAAGAGACAAAGTATGCGAGTAGTTTTGTAGGCGTTTGGTAACAACGAGTAGCATTGTAATCCTCACATCAGACTAATATTTAAAATCGTGGACAGCACCAAACGTTTTCCTTGAACCAAGAAACTAGCCGCATCATTGAACAAAGTTGTTCGATAAAATATCGGAGCCAATGTCATTTTGGGCGCATTCATAGTCATTTCGTGAGAAATGATGGTCATTTGTCTTACTTTTTAACACGAAGACGTATAAACGCCTTAAAACAAAAACCATTATTTTGGATTAAATTTAGTTGGGTTGGCGGATAATTAATTAGTACTAGGTCCAATATAACTTTAACTTTTAATTTCACATTACAATAAACAATTGTATTCCATTATGAACATGATGGTGCGTGTTATTTCGCCGCAAAACTTCCTCATTCGCTTTTGCTATTATCCAAGCCTCTGCGCCGTACAGCAGGACTGGATGGATGATCAGTGCCTTATATAGAATCAGCTTGGTTCTTCGGGAGGAGGCTCTATTACTCAATTCCCACGTTTGATCTCCGTGCTGTAGTTGTTTGTACTTTCTACTGCTGAGCGGAGGTAGATGAAATCCTTGACTGCCTCAAAGTTATAGCTGCCTAATATGATGCACTATCTAACATGTCGATGTTGTATGTCCTTTCTTGAAGACAGGATAATATTCCTTTTCCTATCGACACATTTCAGCCACTTCCGTCTTAATGTCAGCAATAGCCTCATTGACGGCTCGCCGTGTTCTGCTAATCACGTCTATGTCAACCGTGTATGCCAAGAGTTTTATGGACTTCTGGAAGATAGTGTGTCTAGTGTTGGCGAGTGAGTGTATGATGCATGATCTCCTCCGGAACGATGTTGAAGAAGTCACAGGACAAAGCGTTGTCTTGTCTAAAACTTTGGTTTGTATTTAAGAACTAGGTGATTGCGTTGGAATTCTCCATCGTCATCCTGCACAACCTGAAACGCTCATCTCCTCTTGGTCCTTTGGCAGGAATTTCAGGCGGTGAATAGCTCGTCGATATACATGCTGTCATATGCAGCCTTGAAATCGACGAGTAAGATGTTTATTCGCACGTTTTGGTTGTTTTCCTTTTGCAGGATATGCCGTACTATGAAGGCCTGGTCTATTGTGGAGTTCCCTGGCATTAAGACATACGGGATGAAAGAGAAGATTTTATACGCAATATTCAGTAGACATCTGGGTCATCTGCAGTCAAATGGGTCTCCCTTCTTATGAAGTTGGACATGCTTTCCTACGACCATATCTTATGAGCTGGTGGATACGCCCAACCAAATCATCTCCAGGTCAAAGAGTTTAAAAAGCAATTCAAAAATGAACAAAACTTGAATCAATGTTGTTAAGAAGAAGTGTTGATAAAGCTTGTAGTTCGTCGTGACAACTTGACAATGTATCGAAAGATATGGTGGATGCCGTGACAACCACCAATCCTTTTGTGAATATTTTAAACGCAGCTTCTCTTAAACCATGAATGCCAAAATTGAATCAACTTACAAATGCCTACACTCTTCTTTCGTAGTAGTTGTATGACTGTATCCTTATTTCTTATTTTTTCCAATTTCACATCAAATGACCGGATATCATGTTGAATATTTCCACAGAGATTCTGTTAATTAACACCTATCTCGCAGGTATGAATTACAAGTAACCGCATGACACCCTTGATAACCTCTTGTGTATATAATTATCATGTCCTGGACACAAATGTGATTGACGGTGACGAGAAAAAAGAGCAAAAAGCCGGAGGAAATTGAGTTACAATTTCCATCCGTTGACGGGCTACATAATACATAATTAGTATCCAAGATATACTATGAGTATATAAGTACGCACACAGATAGGCTTGCTTGCTGAATACATTCTCCTCCTGCGCCTGAACTTGCCACTAACAACAAACGGATGAAATGTCATTTACAAGGTCTCGACGAGATGCTCTTAATAAACCTGTCAATGTGATACCTCACTCATTTAAAAGGATGATGCCCTTTTGTGGACTTTCGTAGTTGTAGCAAGGCGACGAAGGAAAAGTAAAATAACGACGCCCAGCGAACATATTACGAAGGACGATGAATAAATTTTGCCTCCCCTAGCCATGTTGTTGTAAACATCCATGTCGTAGAAGATGTCTCATTTGGTCTTCCCATCTTCAAAAGGGGATTATATAGACTCTTCTTCTTCATTCATTATCGTCACGTTCTAGAATTAGTTTTGTAAGAGACTGTCACTGTCTGCTTTGGCTGGTTTGGTGGTGGTGATGAAGTTGAATGCCGCTGCAGGCTACGTCGTGATGTATTTATTTCGCATGGAAGGATTTCGTCTCAGCGGCCAACGACAACAACGACGCCGACGATGGCGACGACGACATTCTGAAATGCTAACGAAGAATAATAAGGAAATATTAGGGAAAGTGTCATTTAGGGATTTGGGAAAGTCTGTAATGAATCTGTAGGCTCTCTGTTCGGGGTGGTCTTTGTGTGTAATATGTGAGGACTTTCCTTTTTCTATGCTCCTTATCTGATGTGGTTCATTTTTTTGCCTGCTCTAAGCCCAGAGTGAAATGCTATCTGAATAAACAATGCCCTGGATGTAATAAAGTCACATTGGGAATGCTTATATGAAGAATATTTGAATAATTCAGTATACCCTCGAAATGAAAGCTATTTTTGAATTTACATTATGAATGAGAAGAGGGTTACGTACAATTGCATAGTCCAGATGGCTAACGAAGAATTTATTGGATTCGTTTTTAAATAAAAAATTTAGTTGAAATTGCTCTTGGTCTCACAATAAATTCAATTCCAATTGGTTATGCAAAAGTTCACGTCTTTTTCACTTTGTGTGTTTATTGAAATTTCTGGTAAGACCTCTTCCTTATTAAGAACAACCTTGAATTCGGAAATTCCTTTCCACGAAAGCCCGCGGCACATATAAAGTCTCGTCTTTTCTTTAAAAACAGACTGGAATCGTTGCTGTCATGGTGTAAGAAAACGAGGTCTGCTGCACCTATGTGCAATCTTTTAATTGCAGGGGCAGGGTTCAATTCAAGATCCCTTGTAATTTCTTTGTGGAGTCATTGTTAGGGTAAGACTTTTTGCCCTCGGAGTCTTAGTAATTGTCATCCTGAAAGTGAGACGGCTTGATTTTGATGCCTGGAATGACCGTACTCAGGAGCGTCTGAACGGAAACTATAACTCAGGACCAGACCCTCCAGGAGTTGCAGGCTATATCCGTGATCATAACCTGAAAACGTGTACCAATCAACTATACGATTATAATTGTAAGCCGCCTTCCACCACTGCATATACAATATCCGCTGCATGCCTGTACTGAATAATACAAATTATTCCATCATTTGAACTAAAAATATACTTATGCGTGTATGCCTTGGGGTAGGTTTGTATGTGTACGCCATGCTGTCGCCATTGAGAACGACTCTTTCCTTGATGTCTGAAAATTTAATGACACATTTAGATACCGGACCATTTTCTGGAGGGCCTGTGTAACGGTGCTGAAAGCAAGTGTTTAATAGAGCATCATTTGAGGCAGAACTAAAGTATTTATCATACCACCATCCGTTTGGTATTCTAGATCCGACAAATTTGCATATAATTCAGGTTAGAAAAATCCTATCAAGCGTAGTCTGTTATGAAGTGCTTATGCATATTCTTGTCCTCAAAGTGCGACGATGGGCTAAAGAAACACGTAGAAAATGTTAGGAATCAGCACACTCCTTGAAAGCAAGATACTAACAGATTCAGTTGTTTAAAAAATTATTAAAATTTTTAAAGATTTTTTACTATACATCCAGCTTATGTTTTGTAAAAATACTGTAGCTTTTAGAGCCAACAATCTGCACTCGGACGTATACATATGTGACGTACATAACGTAACGTACATAATTTAAATGTGTAAATACTGTGAAGTGGAAAAGATGCCGTTGCCTTTTGCCAATAGCACGCACTGGTTAGGGCTTACGAAGCCACTGATGGGTTGCTCGTAATTCCTTCGGGCTGAGCCGAGGCGGGCGTTACGCTTGGGCATAGCTCCTGATGAGTTAGAGTCGATGGCGGAGGATCGAGTTGCCTGGAGATCTCTCGCGACCCCTTTAGTGGATCATGCGTGTCAGAAGATGATGATGATGATGAAGTGGAAAAGATGATGTCCGCCAAGTTGCTGCCGCCATTGTTGCGCCTGTTTTATCGCATTTGCAATGACTTTACACAAGATTTCCGGTTCGCATTCCTGTCGAATATTTTCCTTGAGAGCGGCGATTGTCTGAGGCTTGTTGGCATAAACCCGCGACTTCAGGGTCTTCCTGGCCATGCCAAATCGCCAAAACAGGAGATTATGCGACCAGGAAACGCTTCCTTCACAATATCCATTCTGGGTCGTGCTGTGTGTGCGTTTGCACCGACTTGTTGAAACCACATGCTCACCCAGCCCCCCTCATCCGGCAGTAAGAAGTCATTTATCATGGCGGATTTTCAATGCCAGAAACGAAGATTTAGCTTATTGACGTAACCGCTTAAATGAAAATGAGGCTCGTGTCGCTCATGATGACTTTCGACACAAAATCGGTAAAATAAATCGACACAATTGTTCCACGCTCTTGTGGAGTATAGAGCTCCATTGCTTGTATGTTTGTATAATGCAGCTGTCTACAGTCGAGAAAGGATACATGCACAACGTCCAGGCTTCAACTTTTTGTGCACTTATCCGTAAGTGCACATTTTTTGCAATTATAGGTGCTTACTTAGTTAGCTACTTAGCTACTGAGTTGAACTGACAGCATAATAAAAACCATGGTGTAAGGAATATAAGGTGTCAAAATGACAGCTTGTCAAAACCGCCATCTTTTTGTTTTGTGACGTCACTCAGGGTGCGTTTTTGACACAGGACAGACTAGTGCTTATTGTAGTTCACAAATGCCAAATGTGATTTACGTATGCCGCCAATTGCATTCCGATAGGATAATTCATCTCGCGCCACCTTGTATAACTTAAACGCTGCGGTGCATCTTTTCTTACCTAACCCCAACTTACCTATCTTAAAAAAGTATAAATGTTTCAGAGGCAGAATTATCTATATGCAGATATGTCTTTTTGGCAACACTGGTTTAAACAGCTGACGCACGTTTCGTGTTTTGTTTCACTGTCAAACATCTTCAGTTTGGTCTATAATTTAACCATGAATCGTCTTACAAACGAACAACGCTTGCAACATTTTTGGTGAATGGGCTCTTAGAAAGTTGGCCGAAGATCCACTTTTTTACCGAAAAATTGTGTTCAGCGAAAACTCATTTTTGGTTCAATGGGTACGTAAATAAGCAGAATTGTCGATTTTGGAGTGAATATCAGCCAGAAGCATTGCAAGAGCTACCAATGCATCCAGAAAAAGTCACAGTTTGGTTTAGGGGCGGTTTATGGGCTGGTGGCATCATTGGACCGTACTTCTTCAAAGATGATGCGAATCGTAACGTAACTGTGAATGGTGAGCGCTACCGTGAGATGATATCCAACATTATTTTGCGCAAAATGCAAGAGCTTGCATGACATGTGGTTTCAACAAGACGGTGGTACATGCCACACAGCACTCGCAACAATGGACTTATTGAGGGGCGAGTTCGGTGAATATTTTATTTCAAGTTCGGGACCGGTCAATTGGCCGCCTAGATCGTGCGATTTAACGCCTTTAGACCATTTTTTGTGGGGCTATGTTAAAGCTCATGTCTATACAGACAAGCCTGCTTCAATTGACGCATTGGAAGACAACATTGAAGCATTTATTCGTGAGATACCGGCCGAAATGTTGGAAAGAGTATGCCGAAATTGGACTAAGCGGATGGACCATTTGAGGCGCAGTCAAGGTCAACATTTGCATGAAATAATCTCCAAACATTAAATTATATGGACCGTACTATCGATTCAAATAAAGATTTCATGGATTTTTCTGAATTTTATGTGTTTTTTTTTGAAAAACTTTCCTATAGCTTTTAAAAAATCACCCTTTATATGCCTGGAAAGCAGTTTAATGAAATTACTTATTTTCCTCGTCTTATACACTGCTTAAGGACAGAACTTCTTTGACTTAGATTAAGGTGTTTGAAGATATTGGCACTCAAACAGCTTCGTCTTTTTCATCTGAGAAGGATTCGCGCTAAACCATAATGGGCCGAACTAGCCATGGCTAGTGTGATGAAGTCCTTATGGCAGCGTGAAGGTAACGCTGGTATCAGGTTAGTTGCTGTAAAAAAAACTTTTATTAGCTTTTTGCCGAGCAATATCTATATTTCTCGCCTACATTAAAGTACACACATATGTAAGGATTTTCTGGCCGCGTCAAATACGATGTTCCCACCCTTGGATCATATAAGTTTTTCCAAGTCAGTTGTAATGGCGACAATAAAAAAAATATTTTTGGTTTAGGCTTTAGAAGGAAAATGATTCATATTCAACTTCAAGTCGTAGAGTAACTAAATCGATTCAATCACCTCCATAGGTGCTTGTAAATACTTTTGACAACTTTGACTGATGTGAAGAATGATAAGTAAATCATAGTTCGATTCCATTGATATGTACAATATCAATTATTTATTGTTGAATGTTGAAAAGCAACAAGGAAATTACAATTTTAATATTTACTAAATACTCGTTAATGCATGTTTGTTTCATTAGAAGTTTAGAGATAGTTCAGAAGCATCTTTTTGGGTGAGCTCTTGGTGGACCACCAAAGGTTTTATATAGTCGTCTAGCACAGTTTATCGACCTAGCCGAACCTAGTCATGACTATATTAGCTATGCGTGCTATTCGCGTTTTTGAATGAAGGCGGTACGTGTCTGTTGAATGTCATCTTCGGTCTGAAGTTTTGAGTCTATATTCTGCCTCCATCTCTTGTATTGTAGTTATTTCGTCCTGAGTTCGGTAGGTATACACTATTTGAGGTGGCTCTTACATAACTGAGATAAGAAAGATGACTACAAATAACATAACTGCAATTTGCTCTAGTTCATAATGTTATTAGTTTCCAAATTAATTATGTATGTACGTATAATATGTACATAAATCAATTTTGAATTTGACATATTTTTTTGTTTTCTTATCCTTTTTACTTTACAGAAGCAATCTTCTCTAACAATGAATTAGACTATAAAATTATTAAGCTTCCGAACCATACAATTTTCATCACGAAATAAGCTAAAGCAACAGAAAGTAGTGCACTCTTGTTCTTTGCAATTTGGCTTTATTTAATCATACCAATACCAATCAATGACATAAACAAATCCATTTGAAATAATTCTTCGAAAAAGTTTGCTCACTCAGCCACATCATTCGCTAACTGTCAATTGAGCTCGGACGTAGCAGCTTTTCCAATATCAAATTCCTGCATTTCGTGAATTGAAAATTCCTGTCCACGAATGACAGAAACAAATCTCTCCTTGGTTCTTGCATTCGCCGGGAATGACCCATAAAAATGTCTGACAAGACTGATTCCTTCTACCACTGGGAGTTAATACCCTTACGGCAACGGGAGTACCTAATTTCCAGCATCCAACCACAACACAGTCACGGGTTACAAGGCCAATCAAAATGAAATGAAAAAAAAGTTTCAACACCATCCCTGGTTTGAAATTGGAAAGAAAGTAGTGCAGCATAGAACTCACAATGGTGGTAACCAATTCAACCAGAACTGCAAACAAAGTTCGTAGTTTGCGGACGCTGTGAACACTTGGTATGCAATGACGTTCGAACTCTAACCAATTTTCAGTCATGCATGCTGATAGAGGATTCGAAAGAAAAAGTGAGCATTCACACCGGATTTGGTGGAGGGGTATTACGACTACATATATTTGCACATTTTTTTTTTTTCGTTTGCATCATTTTCAGAACGTACTAGCCATGAGAAGGCGGGCGGATAAATCTCAATGGACGAATGCCCACACCGGATACGTCTCAATGATGAAAATACTTGTGTAAACTCTCGCAATTGATTGGAGATAATCGCCTCATATTTACTTACCAAAAATGTAAGCCACGTATCTCTCTGAATTTAGTTCCCCTTTTAGAAAAAATCCTTAGCGGAAGAAAATGAAGTGGAAATTTGCTGAAGTATAAAATCATCTAATTGAGTGGAGTCTATTTGACTCCTTTGTACATTACACACACGCTTAACCATGCATTCACACATACGTATCCGTGTGATTAGTGTAATCCCATCCCGAGTGGCAGAGGCGAAAAGGAAACGAGAATTACTTTTTTTGTTCAATTTAATCAATATTTCTACGTTGCAAAAAGAAACCCCAAGAGAGTACCACAATGGATGTTAAAGTTCGGAGGAAGTGAAACTATATCAAGCCACGAAGAAGCAGGAAATCATATTTTTGCGGGTTAACTGAATGCAGTATGATGCCACGGATTTTGTAAAACGATTAAGACTCTCGGATATTTGCCAGATTTTTGTAGGCTAATGAAAGCGAGCAAAAAGATTTCACACAACCTTGGGAAGAATGGTAATTACACCTTGCCTTGGTATTGACTGGTTTATGTCAGCAAGATTGGGATTCTCGCCAAATACGCGGTATAATTTTATTTTAAGAGTTCCATTGCTGTTTGCGAGGCCAACTTATGCAAATAGATTATGTCATTTCGGAATATTCTGAATTTAGTAAAGAGAGATACATATAATATTTTTACATGAGAATTTTAGCTAAAGAGTCTACTTTGGAAACTAAGCCAGCAGGCCACTGTCGAGGGATCAAAGTGAATTGAAATGTAATACTTCATCCAGAGACAAACAATGGCTAATTGGCCAAAGTGGAATTTACAGGGATGGATTCCATAGCCTTAACGGCTTCCTGACTGTCTTTCAAAATGTAAATATGAGAAGTGCACATATTACATTTCATTGAACCACATTGGTTGCTCAGATCAATCTTGACAGGGACTTCAGTCGTGCCGCTATCCTGGCACTAGACTCCTATATCATCAAGCTTAAGAAGCTGAGTAGGTGTAACAGAGTAAAAAGGTGTCTGCAGATTCTGCGGTGAATTTAATGAAATTTCAGAACATATACTGGGATTTTGTGCGGCGTTAGCCCACAAAAGACAACGACATCTGGGCAAACACCTAATATCAGAGGAAGAATTGAAGTCACTAGAACCTGCTCTCATTCTCAGATTCCTAAAGGAAACTGGATTAGAGAGAATACTTTTGGATAAATCTCTTCCACCTTCGCGCAATAAGAGCAAACAATACAACTCTGAAAATATCTACATGGGACGGGAGCTCTTAAGAAATTAAAGGTATGAATAGGGGGCACAATAGAAATAAAGGTCGCAGTGCAATTTATATATGGGTGGCGCTACAGCTCGTAAAGGGCCAGGGCCTAGCTTCTCAGCAACCACTCGTGTTGTGCCACGAGTGAAAGGGACCTACAGTTTTATGTCGACTCCGAACGGCCAAGTTTGAGAAGCTTTTCTAGACAGTTATACTCTTTGAGCATTGTCAGTGACTCGAAAGAGGTGGGGCCGTGAAAAGTATTTCTTGTCTTACCAGGAATCGAACCTAGACAGGTAGGTCCAAGTGCGTAGGAGTCGACGCACTTACCCACAACGCCAGGGGCCACCACTGAGTGCAATTTATCCTCAACAATGATAATAAAACCACATTGGTTCAAGAGTTGCCACGGATTCTTTTTGAGTGATTAATTTTAAGTTGCTTCATTACCTACACTGGTCTGTCGATAAGTCATCTGGGTAAGCATTTGTGGCGTTCTTGTCATGACATGTCCATAATTCGATAAAACCGTAAGCGTGTTCGGTCCAAAAATGAACAGCTATGGAATTCTTTGAGTATATAGTGTATAGCGATAATGTTCAACATAAGCTGACTGAAGTTAAGTAGATGCGGGGGTTCGGAACTGTGTGGTATAAAATATAAATTTTGAAGCTCATCCCTAATTTTAAAAAAATGTCTATTTCATAACTCAGAAATTAAAGTCCTGTTTGTATTGATGGCATTTGGAGAAGAAGACTCAAACACCAACTACTGGCCAAGTAGAATGCATGGACTCCCGCCAGAAGAGTCTTCGATTCTGAACCTGTGGGACAATGCAGTGGAGGACGCCCATAAAACTGATGGCGCCCACAAATGCAGAAGGGCCTCAAGCAACTTGGCGTGCTAAATTGTAGGCCGCTGCCTAAAGATCAGCTGGATAGGTTTTTTTGGCTGATGTCCAGGTCCACCCGGACTGTAGGGCCAGAAGAAGCAGAAAAATAACTAAGTAACTGATTCATTTTGATTCCTTTGACGTCTGATGTAAGTCGATTTGTACATCGATCAGCAACATCGAAAGAAAATATGCATACTTCTTCGTATGGCAAGAGTTGCGACTTTTTCACCGAGAAAAATGTCCAAAAATGCTTTTTGAAATATCCTAACTAATGATTTAAAATCTTTTCTTACGAATAAATCGAAGGATGACTATCGACGGAAAGCATAGAAAAAGTTCTCCGACGCGATAGATTGTGATGTTTGAAAATACAGAACTTATACAACAAGAACTATTAGCTGTGTATTTTAGAAAAGCAGCCAAAAATGTACAATTCCTATCCTACTATAGAAGGCAAATATTTCAACAGAAATGTTTTTGTAAAGTGTTACTAAAGGACTTAAATAAATTGTTTTTTATTGTAATAATGAAATGGGTTGGTGCGTCGACTCCTACGCTGCGAAATCCGAATTAGCTTACTTTCAAAACTCACGGCTCCAACTCCTGTATAGCATAAGCTTCGAAGTCGGCATAAAACTGTAGGTCCCACCCACTTGTAATAAAACAAGATTCTCCACCTAGGACTTAGTGGCTACCATCCTTATTGATATAGAAGAGTTTCATTTGTTCGACTACTCAAGAATGATGAGCTCTAGTCTAAAAATACGAATCTTTTTTGAGGATTCAAAATTATTTTGCATGTCAGGACGTCTATTGTTCTATTTGAAGCTATGTTCGACTGAAAACCGATCCTAAAACGATGAGTGCACCTGAGCACAAAAAATGTATCAGTAACAAAAAGCTACTGAAGCTACAAAAGCAATTGGTCCAGTTGGGCAACGACCATGTTGTGTTGTCCTTTGAAATATTACTTCACATTTTTAATTATAATGATTTGAAAAATATGTACATACATCTACTACTGCAAGAGTTCTTTGATGATTCACCCATCTTCGCCCTAGCGCCCTTTCTGAAGATTTTTTTATACTCATATTGATTTAAATTTCACTTCTTTTCATTCCTAGCTCTAACCGGAGTTGAGGATGTGATATTCAAAAGAGGCAGACACGTCATTACGGAAATTAAGCGCACACAAGAGGCTTGTAATGCCTTGCGGGAACAACAATTCGAAAAGGTGAGTAGATATTGCAGTTGTATATGCGAAATAATAATTCCAGTGTAAAATATGCAGAGATAGTTTTTCGAGTTTTCTATTATAATTCTGCATTCCTTAAAATGCTGTAGCTTTAGTTTTCTTTGTAATTATGACATGGTAATGTATATTGCCGGTGTTCATCTGCGCACACTATCTCAACACATTCGACGATTTTATGCATTTATAGGGATTGGCACTGGAAATCTTTCAATTATTCTGAGAATTTATGAATCACTAGCCGGTAATCAAAAGGTTTTGTTTGTTTATGAATATGTACATAATATGAGTGTAGAAGAAACAATACAAAATTCAAACATAATGAATCACTTACTTATGTCAAGGTATTGTTGTCGTTGAAGTTTCCGGTCATTCTGTGAAATATTTCTAGCAATAATGCGATATTCGGGTATACTCCAATTAAAAATCTGCGAAATGACAAGTGGTAGACAAACTACGAAGAGAATACACTGCCTGCATTTTATGTTCCTGTTCGACAGTTTTGTACTTTCTTCCTTCCGGACTATCTATATCCACTTCTTGGTACAGCTCGTAGAATATAGACTAATTGTGACGTGAGCTGTCCACCTAAAAATTCCATGAGGAGTGTAGTGGAGAAGGGTAGCGCAGTGGTGTACGCAGTGATACTTTTGGTGTCTCAATGGCGACTATTCTACTTAAGCCATCCAAATGGATTTGTAATTTATTGCTCATAATTATTATTTTTCAATAAATGATATGACAATCGTTGTACACATACGTCAGTGACCTTTTGAATAAAAATATTTTGTTCTTTAAATAAGGGTTTTCTATGTCAATATAGTCACTTTTTAGTTTAGGTCGAATAATAAGTTTCGCAAGATCTTCAAAATTGGCACTCTTCATTATACTCAAATTTCGTACCTCCTAGCCATTTCTTCAGGTTTGGAAACCGAGGGATAAATATCGTACGATATATGAACTTTTGCCACTGCTTTGAAGAGATCACGCGGTTGCTCTGGTACAACTATAACGGAATTTAAAAAAACACATCACCACATTTACAAATCGAAAGTAAATGATGAAATATGAAATTATATAAATTTAATTTGACTGAGTTTGAGTTAATGCTATTTTTTTGCATAACGTGGGGATAGAAATTCAACATGTACATAGGTGCTTAATTTTATTTTGCTCAAAATGTTTAAGTTAGGTGGAGGAGTTTGATGCACTGGATGCGGTACAGGCACAAACTTTAAGTCTTTAAAAATGCACACAAGATTACATGTCATATCCAACCTCATATCAGGCTTCCACTAATGACAGACGAATTTTTACGATTCCCCATTCGTCATGGTAGAATAGCACTGCGAATTGTATACAAACACTGAATGGTATCGCCGACCATGGAGTCAGAGCCCATAAAAGCAACTCACACAAGTATAGGCATCGTTGCTTGTATATTTAACTTCATTCAGTCAGTGACGCAGCTTGAAGAAAAGGTTTTGGATGAACCTTTCATTCCCTTAACCAGGACTTCCGAGGTAGAAAGGAGCCAAATCCCCATCCGCTTTGGTATGAAAACAGCGGATGTTCTCCCACGAGCTCCAGCTTATGAACGCACACATGAGCACGCACAGGCATGTGAACTGGTAAAGAAAAGTATTCAAATAAAGTTTTGATGCAAGGATGGAAAAAAAGTTCTCTTTCGTTGTTCAATCAAATTATTATTTCTGTTAATGGGAATGGAAAATTGAAAAGGGTACGACCAATTAACGCACCACGGTGGGGTATGACTTTGGTGTGCATTTTAGACTTACAAACTGGCCGGCCTTTAGTCACTGAGTGTTCTGGTCTGAGGATTTATGACTAAACTAGTGGCCTTTATTTCCCCCGATGAATTAAGCTTTTTTTCACCATTTCTCCATTGAATAGATGACGTCTGGTGAATGGGGAATAATGAGGAAATAAGAACGTGCAAATATCGTTGAATCCATTACATTAGGATTAATATCATACGTACATGAAACATGCCTGCCGCTCATCCGCATGCTAAACTTTGAATTGCATAAATGTCTACAGTAACTGTGAGTAATCACTGGCAATTAGTTAAACACCCCGGGTCGATGGAGCTGGTTGTTGGGGAATCCTTTGTTTCGCATTCGTTTCATTATTGCGATTAAAGTATTAATAAAATCCGTAGAGGATTATAAGGTTAAACACAATGAGAATGGATGTAGAAAGACATGTCACATAATACGTATGTGTTGTGTTTCCCCACTCTGCCACAACGTATTTTTTCCCTTTCAAGTTTTACGGCTGAGGGAGCCAATAGAGTCCCCATCCCCCGTTCTCGAGGGATAACTACATGCGAAGTTACTCATGTCGCCTTGAGCTGAATCCTTTTTCTTTCTTTGATTTTCTCCTTAACACTTATTTCATTCTCCTTATTTTTTTCTCGTTTTCTTATTCTTTTCTTTTTTCTCAGATGGGAGATCTAATGACACAGTCTCATATATCACTACGTGACGACTTCGAAGTGTCGTGCAAAGAAGTGGATGTCCTCGTGGATTCAGCCATTAATTGTGCCGGCGTACTGGGATCACGTATGACTGGCGGTGGATTTGGTGGCTGTACGGTGACACTAGTTGGTCAAAGTTCGGTTAAGAATGTGATTGCAAAGATGCGAGAAAATTTCAACGAAAAATTCAATAATGCCGGACGGAATCTGGAGTTTTACATCTGCACACCCAGCGATGGAGCTAGGAGAATTTAATTTTAAATCGAATACGTGAAGACAACCAGAAGCAGCAGCACTTAAACCTATTGTTGATAGTGGTGGACATGAGGCGATAAAAACTCTCCTGGCCGTCGACGTGATCAAGGAATTCTTACATGTTTATAAGCTCCTAGGGGTAGGTATGTGCACATATGTATGTACATATGTATATACATATGTGTATATATATCTATGTACATATGTATATACATATGTGGATACGTCCGCAAACATATTTGTGGGTGTGTTATTTGTTTATGAGAAACAGGCACTTCAACAGTTACATGTTTGTTCTCTGTATGTTATTTCAATTGATTTCTGGTTTAATAAAATTTCGTTCTTACAAATTCATTTGTTCATTCATTTATTGTTTATCTTTTGCCTTTGCATTTGTAAAACCATGGTTTTCAATTCAGAAATAATACTCAACACTTTCTTTAAACACGTACAAATAGGTGTGCTTGCACACCTTATTCAACCAAATGTATTTTCATACTAAAGTGGTGATTTTGATTTCAAAAAGATACTCCAAACAACTTTTGTAGAAAAATATACTCGCTTTCTTGCATTTGTCAAGGATTGGTTTGTTATTGTACCTTTTTGATTTCTTTCAGTTGCTTAGAGAAATGTATTAGGAATAATGATATTGGGGAATAAAGGGGAAAGTCGATATCACCACTTTTTGATAATATGTTTTTTCCCATTTTTATAAATGACAATTAATTAAGATTGTTTTAAGCAAAATTAAAGATTGCGTTTCATTGAAAGGTGTGTTTGTACTCAACAAATAAAAGTCATCCACCATAAATGCATTTTTTTCATAATAATTAGTAATTTCCCAAAAAAGCAAATTAATTAAATTTGTCGATTTCCCAAAAAACGCAGCTGAAAATGAAACGAAATGCACATAATAAATAAATTACCCTTCCAAGCTTTGCTTGCATGCGCTTTGATGCAGGTGGCTCTTAGGATGTTCAAGTAACCGACATCTGCATAGCATGGCAGATTTCCCTACGTGTTTCTAAGGCGTGCATACTGATCTTTGTGATATGGATTTCGTGATTTTGTGATATTGGTTTACGGTCCGCTATGTCTATAGTTTCGAAATTCATTTATAATTTTTGTTGAAGTTTTTTCTTTTATCACAAAGAATGATTTTAGTTTTAGCCAAATGGAGGACATTTGTTCATTCAGGTATTCTAAACATTAAACACAGTCCTTTGTAAATTCGTCCTGAAGGAACAAAAATTTAATTTCGTGGGTCAGAATTAATGACCTTTTCGGAAAAAGTGTCAATACCTTTCAATCGCGGCATTGAATGCAATTTTGGTGTTGACATTTTTGAACGCAATATTGTGTGACGAGGTCCAGGCACATATTACAGGAATACAAGGTATGGCTGAAAGTTAAGTGAATCGAACTAACTAAAAACGTCGCCTGACGTGTATTGAGTTGAAAAATTATATTTTGTTTTTATATTCGTTTTTTGAATTATTCTGCTTCAGATATGTGTATAAGTAGTGTTTGCGGATGGAGTAAACATTTGAAATTTAAATGGACGGAAGTTATGTCAGTGACAATAACCGCAGCAACACCAGTCAGTAATACACCGGATGTCGACCGACTTAATTCAAGTTCAACAAAAATGCTTAAATCGGCGTCTTCGACGAAAATCGCAATCGATTGGAAGAAGCAAAATAACCTCGCCGTAAACAAAAGGGCACATTTCCTTTGGTCAGCAATATTTTGTCGGTTTGTAAAAGAAATGTAAAAACGATCAGTGTATCATACTCAAACCAATTAACATCGAAGAATTTAAATTGAACGTTGTTTTTGTTTGAGTAAAGCAGTTTTTTCATTTCTTAGGCGTGTTTCGCCATGTGTGTTCCTAGACAGTTGGACTGAAGAACTGTCTGGTTGAAACGACTACTGAGGAATGTTGATGGTGAGTGCTGCCATGGTCACTGAAGCTTTCATTATTTAATCGACGAAGAAACGGTGCATACTGTGGGCGATATTCTGTGGCAAGATTTTCGGCGTTCAAACGATTGTATTAAACGACGTCGTTATAAGTTTGCTTTGAGTAGCACTACAATTAAATCGTCCCGTCTTGTCGTCGATCATTCAAATAGTAGGACGTTTGAGAACTACTTTAAATGTCATATAGAAAACGGAACTTAAGCTGTCACTTTTAAAATTCGTTGTCGTGTGCCTATTAATTTCAAATCAAAATTCGAAAATGTACATATGTAAGTATAATTTTTAGTCAACTAATTGATTTATTAATTTACACACACGGTCAGCAACGCCAAGGCAGATGAAATAGATAATTGTGGCAAATATAAAAATAGCAAATTCAAGTCAATCCAAGTTATAAAATTGGGGGAATATACATACATATGTACATATGTTGACCAAGACCCGTTCCTTGGGTTTACCGTTTCGAGCACTAGTACAAACGCCTCTTTTATTAAGCGTTTATTCAACGTTTTGAATAAAACTAAAATGCAAAATCCAATTTAGCAAGTTTATTTGTTTAAAAATTGTTAATAATATCTTTACCTTTCCGTGGAAGTGAAAGAGGATCCGATGCACCTCTAAGCGTCCTTCGATTTTGCAATAGTCCGACAGAATTTTCACTTTCTTGGTCATCGAAAAACAACACATTGCAATGCCGACAAATTTTGTTCGGTTTTTATTAAAAATTTACAAAACAAAACTACGAAGTATGAAACAATTGCAAAATACCAATCACAATCAATCAATTATTTTTTATTTCTGGTTTAATGAATCTGGCTATTAAAATCCCAAAGAGTACCTTCGTAAAACAACATTTACAAAAACTACTATTGGCGTGTTTTCATTGTTCTCGCAGGAGCGGATGGAATTTTCAATAAAACCTTCCAGACCTTTGATATGACCCATTAATGAAAATCCGAGAAAAATTGACAAAATTCAAGCATTAACTTTTTTTCTAAAAGACTTATTGTTTTTTTTGTTCATGTTTAATCACAGGAACTACAGTAACATCTGACATTGTCTTCTCTTTCTCTTTAATATCATCATTTGACAAAGATATGTAACAATATTTCACTTTTGTTGAAGCTCTAAATTCTAAACTCGTGTTTGATTGAAATTTGCACTCGCTTTCGACTCCCATCACCAATCCACTAAGTAGCAACAAACAACTCCCATTAGGTAGATAGTAAATCGGCTTCGGCAGTTCACTTACGGCCATTTCTCAGCGAAGTGTTAGGTCATGACTCATGTCGATCGGTGTGGGTATATCTGATGGATAGCAATTAGCGTTCATAGCAATATTACTTTGAAATTGTACTTGCATGCATATTCAAACTTAACTGCACAAGTGCTGATATGATCTTTAGATCAATCGTTAATGTGCACTCAGCAGTGTTTTGCTTAAGCACGATTAAGAATGCGGTAGGGAAGTGGATATACCCAAAAGCCAAGCACGCGCCCATGGTTGTACTTCTGTAATAGATATATACGTAGATACATATGTATGTTAATTTGCTTGTATGGCAAACATAAATAACGAATATATTTTTGAACATGCTCATTTGAGCGGAATTACGTTTGAGAAGACATTTACTACTTAAATGTTCTGCATAACGTAAGCTTACTTGACCTCGTTTGTGGTTTGCAGTTAAGTTTACCAAAGCAAACCGTTTGACGCTTCATTAACACGCTGAAGTTTATATCATGTGTGTGAACGTGCATGCCCGTACATCCATCTAAACATGAGTCCATATATCCCTTGGTTAATTCAAGAGGAAATCAATAATGAGCATGTGTTCAAAATTCTCTCTAATTATTCCTTGCGTATTCAAGACCATCAGTATACATTACTATCGTTTGTAATGCGAGTAGACGAGACCAACTTTTGAATAGTCAAAGTTCTCAAATTGTCAAAGTGGTAAAGTGGAGTCACATGACTTACGGCATGCTAATTATCGTGGTCGTCGTTGTTTGAGTGTCATGTATTAACATTCTTTGGTGGTGGTTTATGTTTATTAAAAGACATTCCAGCGAGGATGGGCACAGTTATGGGAAGAGTTTGTGTAGAAGTTCTTACATGCGGTTAAACCTTATACATTCTATGTATGTATGTACACAGGCATTTGTTCTGTGAGTTGTGCATTTCCAAATTAATACCATCAATTGCGAATATGGGTCCTTTCAAAATTTGAAAGAGACTTTGAAAAGGTAACAGAAAATAGAATGGAAATTTGCTTTGTACCTCCTTTGTATGGTAAGGCTTTGTAAGGCTATACATTTCCATTCGAGATCCTGAGATGCTCCCGATGAGAAGTTCCATCTAAGACATTGCTAGGCAAATCGGCGCAAATTTCAAAATTCTATGATTCTAAATTCTTTTTATTTATTTCCCAACTTTCTTCTTTTCTTTCGGTTACCGCTACAGAACGAAGTCGGGCTACTTTAACTAACATGATCGTTGGTGCTAAGATATAAATCATGCATTTGAACTTTTTAGGAATTTTTAATGAAAACAGTATAGTTGTGGAAAAGTGTTGCGGGCCGCATATTATCATGCGGTGTGTCTCGCATGCGGCCGCGTGTTTGACATGACTGCTCTACGGGATAGAAGGTCTCTTAACAAGACGAGACTTTGCGATACACTCGCACGATGTCTATTCTTTCGGAAGCCATTTCTCCTCACTCTTCTTGTCAAGGAGTCTATCTCTTTCTCTTCTTTTTGATGGCCCATTGTTTTCACAATTTGTTGAAGAAAACAGTTATGATTCAATTTCTTTTCGTAAGTGACACTGTGAGGCTCAGGAAGTTGGAACTTTGTGTTTTACCCAAAATTTTGAGCATAAAAGTTATTATTTTTATAACTCTGTTGTTCTTAAAGATAGAACAATGAAACTTTACATGTTTAAAATAAAACATCCACAACAATTATAAAATTGACACTTCCCCATTGAATGTGCGGCCTAATTGGTGGATCCCCAATGAATTTCTATGTCAATTATATATTCTATATCAGTCTTCTTCTCGAGATATTGATTTTCAGTCTGCTCCACTGTGCGTGGTATCCTGTAGCCGCCTTGGAACTTCCTGGGTAATAAGGTTATAGTCGCATGGTCCGAGTCTGCGTTAGGGTACGAGAGCTGTTGGAGCGTGCGTCTTAAACGGTTTGCAATCATTCCAGTGATTTTTCAAAACTGTTTTTATTTCGTACGTACTTTGGTGCCTCCTATTATCAGTTCAAATCTGCATTTATGTACGTAGTGCATGTTTGTGACTATGGCTGATTCCTACACAAGGGTGCTTAATGGAGGTCTTTTGTTTTTATGTTATATGTTTTTTTATTTTTATGTATGTATGACATAGTCAGTTCTACTGGTGATAAGGAATTGAATCGTTATAAGCCAAATAGTGTGGACAATTATCATGTATTCTGAATAATTATAATGCAATGATATTAGATAAAAAGCCACAAGACAAGAACCAACGTGGTTTAATTTTCATTGTTTTATAAGACTTGTATTTAAATGGTTTAGTTTGTGGACTTAAGTCAAAACACATTCAAATAATTGTACGTTTGCTTTTCACAATAGAATGTATGTATTGGATGAAATTATACAAGTATCTAATCGATTTTTGATACTCACGTTTTGGAGCATCCTTGTTTCTATTCCATTTGGGAAAATATCAAATGCCTGTAAACAGAGTGACCGAGATAATGTGAATAATTTCCTACAAGGGCTTTCGTTTGTGTATACAAGCAGGTGGACAAATTCATGAAAAACATATTTCAAGAGTATATTCAAGAATCAAGCATTGTCACCGTGTCACACATGTATTCTTACTGAAAAGAATTCATGGGTCAAAAAAGTCCAGTTCCTGTAGAACAAAATTTGTTTTGTTCGAGGCTTGCAGAAAAACAATTAATCACACAACAAGGTATTGTGTGAATAACAAAGAAGTGAGTTTGTACTATACAGACAAGATAAATGCCTCACTCGAGTTTAGCCATTCATACCCTAATACACTTATACACCTATGGATGTATGTAGATACAGATATGCACACTGCGCACTCAAATTATGAAATTAATTTCATTTTTATCCGTAAACTGTCCATCAAGTTGGCATTCATCCAAGTTATATAAGGATATCATGCAACCATTCACATGCACGAAGGACACTCTAAGAAGAATGGTTGGGGGATGAAAATAAAAATAAGAAGGATAATGGGAGTTTTTCTTTTGCATCCGACTTTACGTAGGAGGGAATTTCCGGTGGTGCATTTGCGATGTAACTGCTGTCAGTCGAACAGTAGTTCTGGAGTATATAGATATTCGACGTGGTTAGACCACAACGATTTCTCAGCTACACCCTCAAAAAGTGTAAACTTCTATCACAGCCTGTAAGACGTAGTCATCAAATAAGGCAAGAAATTAGTTCAATGGCTGGCTAGAAAGTCATAGCGATGATTACATGGATTTGTGAAATTGTCTTATTAGTTTAGTCCTAATGTTCGCAATTTAACGCTCCGACTATTTTATGCAAGTATTTGAGAAACGACTCATTTCTGTGAGTCCGAATTACTTACAAATGGTATTTGATATTACTACTAATTTTCGATTGTCCCTGATTTTGGTAAATTTTTCAATCCCAACAAAAATGTTTCACTCAAAAAGGAAGAAAAAAAGCCGTTAAGGAATAAATGAAAGAATGATAAAGATAAAACGTTCTAGACGTTTTCTTAATTCAAGGGCCGTAAGCAATTGCAGGACAGCGGTACTAGAAGAGATGAGACACATTTAACTCGTTCAGGTGGCTAATACCTTAACTGAAGGATAGGAAAGAAACTTTTCCAAAGTTATGTTGCCATGTTTCCGACAGAGTTTGTAATCTTCCTAAAAAAACTTAGAGTATCCATCCTCTTCTTCTTAAGAGGTCCACTTCTTTCCCCCTCTTTTACAAATGCTGAATATATTATGCAAATCTTCTCTACAAAGCACAAATATTTTGTCAGTTTAACACTCGTCCAGAAAATAATTGGATTGCTGTTAGCTATGTGTGTATATATACTGCGGTGTTAGGATATCCTGGTGCAAGGATTCTGGTGGTAGTCTGTGCGATTTATAAAGACACATGCGTTTGTACTTAGCCTCTGTCAACGAACGATTATTCTCTCCTCCAGGTAGTCAAATGTTGAACCCACGTTCGCCCGAAGATGTGATACACAACCCTCGTGGACATAGCTGGTGGATAGTAATGTAATGAGAGAAGGGGAAGAGTGTGTCTATACCAGAATTTATCTCTCTTTAATTATATTGGCGAAGAATCTAATAAACTAATTGAACTACTGATGTGCTGAGTTTTTGGACGCCATGACGGGAAACGCCGTGTTTGATAGAGAGTACTGGTATGCACATGCAGCGAAGCAGCTATTTAAAATCCTCATATCGCAGCGTGAACGGGGAAGAGCTGTACAGTGTACATCGCCAACTCGTGGTTGCCTAAATTAAGTGCGTCCTATTACTGACCAGGCCATAAATTTCGAGGTCTCGAAATCTTAAAGATCATTAATATGGGTAAAAACTAAGGACTGAAGATCAGCAAAACAGCCGGAGGGGGTCACTGAGAAACCTTTGCCTTGATCCAGCTTATTGAGTGCTACACTAAGGATTCACAGATTTCGTTATAAGGGTGGTAACAGAGAGGTGCCAGTTTGAATAATGATAATTCTCGTTTCGTATATGTTTTCCAATTCGGGACTATGAAAGTTCTTGGCACTTCGAGATCAGGAGTCAACAAAGGCATAATATCTAGTACCTGAACTTTGAGAATAAAAAACAAAATTGAACTGGGAGTGTCTGGATTCATTAGCAATGTACTGCGAAATCCAAATACACCCCACCACGAGTTACGTCAATCACTACTATTTTGAACTGAGTCTGTAAGCATTAGAACTCGACACAAAATTTAACCTGTATCCTTGACAATTTTTCTTTGAACATATTCATTTCCCGTCTTAGATTTTATGAATGCCCATTATTGTCGTGTGCAAGAATTATAACCTTAGGGTTTGAGAATACATTGCTGCTCCAAAATATACAACATATAACTAGACAGGACAGATAGGCGCTTATACATGTACGGTATCTATATTCATGAAGTTGTGGCTGGTTAATTACATTAGTAGTTAGAAAATAGCTTGTAAAAGTATAAATGGTGAACAAATTAACGTAAAACGTTGACCTATCTTAGTTTATTCGCCTTATTCTGAGTGGAATTAAAGCTTTTATCTTGAGCCTATGTTAACAGAAGTTGGCAGTTGACGTTTGTGGGGATGTACACGTGAAGGGGCGTTAAATTCGGACGACGCACGTGTTATATCTAAATACTTCAACGGAATTACAACTCTGAACTATTGATGGTATTAGGTCGTACCACGTGTTTTGGAGGCACTTCAATTTTCCTATGATCTGTGCACCATTTTTGTTGGGTTTTATTCTACCGTTGCTTTCAAGACATTGTAGTCAATTACCGTTTCTTGTTTTTGACGTCTTTCATTTTCAAGGCTAAGACAGAACTGAGGAAACCAAAGTCGACTGTTTCGTTCTTTTACTGCTACATGCATAAATAGGTCATTAATGTTTTCGATACCAGCAACGCATGTCCCAGATTAAGTTCCTAAAGGAATTGAGCCCAAATTTGAACCGTCGGTAGCGTGATAAATAGTTCCTAGAAAAATAACGGTTGCTGGCATGCCAGCTATTTAGTGATTCCGTCAACGATTCTGCTGGCAGATGTAGAGCTTCCTTTTACCAATATTTTTTCTCGTAGGGCTAGATCGAATTGTATACAGTGATGTTGTGGACACTCGATGTGAAAACATTTATTACTTTCGGCTTTTTGTTCTTGACTGTTGGTGAACATTGAACTACTTAGTAATTATCGGCGTACTGAGAAATTACATTCGAGTTGATGCCGTCCGACTGTGGTCACATGAGCTTAATATTTGTTTGCTGCAATTTTAGTGCTCAAAATGTCTTGTAGGCTCTCACTAAATTTTATTAAGAGGAAGCGAAAAGAAATCCATAAGTACTCATGCCTGAATCAACCACCTGATAAGAGTAGCCGTTTTATTGTTTAGTGGGTGTACGTTTTATGGTATCGTCGAACCTTTTAAAACTGAAACACAAAATAGTTTCACAATCTCCACATAATCCCAAAGTCAAAGAATCTCGTAATCATTTTATAGGATATGTGCCATATGGCCAATAAACTTGAAATTTCCCAGAACCGAAATGAAGGGAAAGTCCCAATACCTACTTCATCCGGTCTTCCCCCGTCAATCGCTGCGTTCTGATAATAATAGGAATGTAATGCGGGCTCTCAAGAAAAAAAAATTGGAGGGAAAGGTCCAGCGCTTTTTATTGCTTCTGATTTTTATATCCACTTTGTTCGCAACTTTTTATTCCTCTTTCGTCCTATGTCTGTCCAGAACATGATTTTCTACTTAAGCTTTGCGACCGAACCGGACAGAAAAGTGTATAAATAAAAAAGAAAGCAACACAGAAACGACAAAACAAAAGGCAAGGGAAATCAATGCTGGCAATAGGTTAATGGCTGAGCATATTTTCCTGGGAAGGATTTATAACTTTGGATTCGGATAAGGATTTGAGTTTCTTTCTTTTCTTTTTGTCATTTACCCGTTTCGCGGGATGATATTTGTGAGATCTGTGTTGAAGTTGACAAAGTCAGTTGTAGAAAAGTTTGGTATTTGAACATAATTGAAGAAGTGGAAGTTGATGAAAACTTGTTTCCATGAAAACCAGCATTTTTTTCTTTTTCTTGATTTCTTGCCCCTTGGGCTTGCTATCAGAAGTCCGAAGAAATTAGGTACACATGTATGTTTTGTGTGTAGGTTTTTAGCGTCAGAGTAACAAAACATGTGTGTAGTGTAAAATGTAATTTTTAGGAAAATTGAAAAATATTTGGCATGTAAGGTGTGCTGTACGGCTTGTCAAAACCGCCATCTCTTTGTTTTGGTACGTCACTCAGTGTCAGGACGCTGCACATCATAATTCAATTTCGCATATTACAAAAATTGATGTATGAAAAACAGGAATTGGGTTTCAAATTAACGAAATATGAATTAATTCATTTATAAGTGGTATTGTACATATATGTCAATGCAATAATGTACAGTAAAAGGAAATACGTGTGTAACAAATGTTTATTTGTTTCTGACTTTAAGTTTCTGTTGACATACAAATTCCCGTGATAACGTCACACAGGGTCTCAATAGAACTGTCCAGCACACCTGATTTCCATTACACCATTGACCAGGGCCAGCAAACCTCTGGCGGAATTTTGTGGTACTAAATGAATTACATCGAATTTTGACAGTTCGTAAGTGGGATAGGAAAATGCATTGAAATTTCGAAATCTAGTGGTGATTTGAAAACGTGGAATCAATAAGAAAATAATATTATTAATTCCAAATAATGTTTCAATGTCGAGTGCATGTGTTTGGTATCCAGCGATTGTCAAGCGTTTACTTGTGACAGTTTTTGTGGGACACTGTTTTAAAAAATGCAAAAGTTTTGCATGAATTTGTTGTTGTTTTGTCATTCTTCAAAAAAAAAAAAACATTATATGAATAGTGAACAATATTATGTGTTATATTGACAATTTGTTAACAAATTAGTTAAAAAAATTCAGAGAAGTGAAATGCAGCATAAAGCTCGTAATTACATTCATACATATTTTGTGTTTTTTTTTATATTTTTCAATACGCGATTCCATGTAAACTATCACTTCAGAGGACTTGACAAGCACTTAAACAAAACTGACATACTTTTTCTTGATATTTCACTATTAATTGCACCCGAAAACAAATTGTCATTTCCACCAAATTTGAATTTTCAATACAAATTTCTTCCCGCCAGAGATCAGTCATAATTCGATGCAATCCATCTAGTACCAAATTTTGTCACAAGCGGCGTTAGGTTCCATGTTGGTCCTAGTGAATTGAGATTTGGTGTAGGTTACACAATTATTTCGAATAATTGAGCAAGGGGATTTTTGAAAGCGTTTTGGATAATTTATTGAAAGACAAAGAAACAAAGACAAAATGTCGTTTTTAATAAAATACCGTTGAATGGTACTTTATACTCTATGTCCGGGTCTAAACGGACAAGATCTGAAACTTAAAGTATAAAAACTAACAACCGAGTGATGGCTAATTGAAAATTCAACTCGAATTTCATAGAACTAAACTAATGTTTCCTATACTGATGACTGATTTTGTTCAGTAAGCCGTCTTTCAAACATAACAGCTTCAGTTATACTGGAGTACAGATGAAGATGAGAAAGTCTGGGGGAAGCTAACCTTAGATTTGCTAACTGCATCAACGACGTTAGGCTTTACTGACCTGGGGATACAGGAGGTCTCAAAAGAAACGGTTGTTTTTTTTTATTTGCTTGTGGAACTAGAGCTGTGTTCGACTATGTTGTGTTCATATTCCGCCGGTCTAAAACTTGAACTCTCGACGACATATGGGTCTATTCGATACTTTTCTCTCACAAGCATTACCTTTTATTAAACATTCCTCTGTTATGCGGTCTTCGCTTTCACTTTAATCTGAGCAGATTCTGTAAATCCATTTGTAAAAGGGAAAGGGGAAAAGAAACCTTCTGATTCATAAATACCGAGCTTTAATTTACGATAGATAAAAAAATTAAATTCAATCACAAGACGAAAATATCCACACCACCAGATTCATCCAGATTTAGCTTTACTGAATTAATCCGGGACTTGTAGTTTGTCAAAATTAGAATGACATCGTGGTGGTTTATCCAAGTGAAAAAAGATCTGCCAACTATTGGTGCAGACTATGGACCGCATTGTAAAACATAAACGTAATTATGATATAAATTTTGCAATCATAATGAGAAAGAAATATCGGCCGTGTTTTTTGAGATACTCAGAAAGCTGAGTAGGAAAATTTCAACGCAAAGCAACAACAACAGCACCTACTGAAACGTTTACTGAAAGATAATTTTGCCTGCAGCCTTTACTCAAGGATGCGCAGGAAGTATAGGTGACGTTAGGAGAAAAAAAACGTCTCTTAAAAGTTGATAGCATGGATCATTTGACACAAAACAAAAAGGGAAATAAGTAAATAAACAAACATCTCTCTGTTTGCGCTTGATGCAGAGTGACAGTCGTATTTTGACATTAAATGTCATTAACGTAATCACACGCATATACTCTTAAAACAAAAAGTCAGTAAAGAGCGTTTTCTTTCAGATCTCACTTACAGTTATTTTTCAGTATCTCAAAAAAACAAGCAAATCATTAGCATCGTATTTTTTAAAATTTGTTTTTTTACACAACAGAAGTAACTTTTTTTATGAACTGTATAAAAACTAATAATCTGTGGCCTGGAACTATAAACGGCGAGTGAAATTGTGGCAGATTGGATTAAATTTTTTTGTGGATATTTTTGGCATGATAACGTTGAATCGGAGATGGCAATGTGTGTGCAATTATCGTAATTTATGTATGTATCTTATGATTCGGTATTGAGGCACATTATTTTATATGGCGCAGTAGCTTGGTGGCACACCATGGAGAGAGCCATACAGTCAGTTTGAAAGGGTGTTTGCAGTGAATACATCGGAAAGCTAACTTTAGTAAGAGAATTACGTAAATCGAAACAATTGGAAAACAAAATACTCTCACAAAAGGCAGTGAAAGACACAAACACAGGAAAAAAAATTTAATTCAATCCAGGATGTGCATAATTTAGGTTCATTTGGTCCTACGGAAGTCTTACAGTTGACTACTTAAGTTAATTGTGTGATTATACTTCCAATGTAATTCAAATTGCACATACTGCTCACATGGGTATGCAGTCCCACTTTGCACCCTTTGAAATTATCATCCTTAACGACTTTGCAGTGAGATTCAACCATTATCCTAATGTTCGACAATAGTGCACGTAAGGACAAAAACTCTTCCGTTTTGCATTTTCGGTAATAGCCAAGTAATTGCATTGTTAGACCTTTATATGGCCTTTAATTTGTTTGTAACTGCTGATTGGAAAATTCTTCGCAATGGTAACTGCAGGGATAAGACATTTCTATAGAATTTCATTCAACAATTCGTATTGCTGTAATTGTTTGGAAAGTAAATGGATTTGGTATATTTGCTAAATTGTTTGAAATTGGCGAAAAGAGAGGAAGAATGCTTCCAATTTGTGGTAGTTCTCAGCAGGGTCTATATTTACTTGCATAGGCCCTAATATAGAATATTGAAATGGAAAAATAGAACGATTCACCAAATGGCGGATCCTTGCCGGCTAAAAATATATACCGTGGCCATATTTTTTCCATTTACATATTATAGTTGCCGCGCGGAATAGCCGGTAAGTTGTCTGGACTTTCTAACATAAATCGAACGATGTTATTCGATCAAGGGACTTTTCAAGGCATAATTCTCTATGGCTGATGCTGAACAAGAAGGGAGCATGTGAATGGTCAGTTTTCGTCGTGAGGATGTGAGCATGTTTATGGAGCCCTTAGCGGGCACATCATTGTCATCAGTCATAATGAATTTTGTAGAACTTCCATAGGCTGATTTTGGGAATAAGGAAGGTCGCTATCAACCACAAAATTAACCCAACTAACCGCTAGGGCACCCATGTTTGAGTCACGCTTTGTTCATGTTAAGGCTTCAATGATATCTATGCGACTAATATTTCCGACTTAAAGCGATTAAATGATTGAGGCCAGCGAATGTAAGCGAATTTTACACACGCGAATTGGCAAAGGTCGCTAAAATAATTAAAAAGTACGCATTTCCTATGTTACAGCTCCAGTGAACAAAATTTACTTGCGCAAGTAAAAAAAAAAAAGATCTGTACTTTTGTAAACATTATCTATATTGTGGGCTTTTTTTCGATATGGAAAACTGAGGTGGTCGGGTTATCACAAAAAATTCTCGTAAACTCAATAGCAATGCTGGCCCAAGTACGCTCACTCCGCTTGAGTATAATCGCTTGCACCGGAACCACATAGTTTTCTCGTTTCCACCGTTACCGCAGCCTGATTCTTTCACTATCACTATAACCTATTCTGTTACAAATACCAAAACACGAAAAATCCATTTTATTCCGAAAGTAACCTGAAACATTATGTCTCGCTGGCGATTTGTAGTTGGTCCTGGCGTCTCTCGGTTATGTGAACACACCCTCGGTCTGCCCGAAAAATCCAGACTACTTTCGAATTATTTTATCGAGCATAAATGAAAAGTAGAGGCAATGACATGAAAAACATTTTCAATTTGTTCGATTTAGTGGATGTGATGTGAATTGCTTGATTAGTTGAGTTCGACAGATGAGCAATTTGAACCAACTACACCCTGAGTCATGATGCAATTTCACAAAATAACAAAGCATCTGTGCCCGTGTGTAAAGATGACATTTCTAATCTCCTCTCCAAATCCGCCTCAAGGCTTATATTGTATATTCATAATTTTTGAATTTTTAACTTCACTTTTGTTATCATTATTAATAATTTATATTTCGCAATTTCACGCAAACATAGAAAAAGCAATAAGAACCTCCTTCCATTCATTCCTCCAGTACGTTGAAATGTGTACATACATATGCGTACGTTGTGCACTAGCTCCATAAAGAATCTGTCTTTTCATGTCAATATGTTTGCTGATACAATCAACTTGATAGTCTCATAAACTTACAGATGGATAGATTCTGTATCTCTTCTGGCGTTGTCAACTCGCCAATAGAGAATAACTCAGAATTAACGTATTCATTCATTCGAAAAAAGGCGAGAAACCAACCAAAAAATCCGGCCAAACAAATCCGGTTCTGTCCGTGGACGTATTTCAATCCGTTTGAAGGCAGTTATTTATTGTCCTGATATAGCCAGGAAGTTTAAACAGAACAGCTAAAAAAGCGACCGTTTGCACATGAGCTTTACATCCACTGTAACTATTTTCGTGTGTCAAAGGGATTAGAATTCACACCCTGAAAGTATGCACTGGTAACTGATGAAATTTATTGGCGTAAATATCAGCGCGAGACAACAGATTCTTGACATTTAACTTTTTTCTTTCTACTCCGGCAGTTGGACCGCCAAAAGTAGTCTTCAGAAAATATGAAAATTAAGTTGCAAGTTGGAGGAGCAGCACGCAATGGCTTCTGGCCAGAGCCAATGACAGAAAATATAGTTTGGAAAAGTTTGCCGCCTCCAAGGAGAAGATTAATGCCATTTCAAGGAGAAGTGTTTAGTCAAGGAGGACGTGCTGGTGAATAAAGCGGCTTTTTCCGTCTTCTATTGGCCTCGTTCATGTGAACGCGACCATGGGGGACGAATCAGGAAATTTTGTGAAAATTTACATAAAATTGTACCGCAACTGCGACGGGGATGAGATCCGCACGCAACGAATAAATCACTAGAAATATACGTATGCGTGTGTATGCAAGAACTTAAGTATATACAGTATTCCAAAATAGGTCTGTTCATTGTTACTATTCAAAGCAGCAGTTATAATGTTGGAGCTCATACTACCATGTCTGTGGAAGGGAACAAAGTTTCAATTGGAATGCGTGCAGTTAACAATGTCTTTGGATGCTCCTCGCTTTTGATTGAGTGCACAAAATGGTTTCATCTTTAATTTCCTGTCATCAAAAGTTTGATTGCATTTCAAAGATGTGCTTGTTGACGGCTTAATAAAAAGAGGCAGTCATGATGATGCGTTATATTCATGCATAGTTTGTGGATGAAGTTTCAAAAACGCTTTTATGTAGGGAGTTAGAAAACAATGCATTTGAAGAAGTTTGAAATAGTTTCATGAACGTTTGCTCCCTTTAACATACTTAAAATATTTATGAGAAGTCGTTGTGCAGTGTTGTGCATATTATGCGAAAAATTGGATCTTGACCTCTCTGTTTTGACTACATGTAGTCAACATACAGTTGAATTAGTTTCAAACAGTAATACGGTATCAAACACATTGTCAACGACTCCTCATAACTGTGCTTGGCTACTGGTTAGCGAATGTTCGTAATCGAAGAACTGCACTGTGAAATATGTTTATCAAACAATTAATTCCTTTTTTGCTTCAGGTGTATTTTATTCAGTCTGGCGACTGAATTACGAGTGACAGTTGACACTTAACTTAAAGAATGGTCGATGACAATTTATTACAAAGTAGGTAATGTTATTATATATATTATATACAAACTAGACTTTTTACTAAGGTAGGTATACCGGCTCAACAATAGGGGCCCTGCGAATTTCACGTGACATTGTCAAAATTGTATCATTTTACAATATATGTGACATGCTAAATATTATCTTATATTACATATTTTATAATAAAAGGAGGAGAAACAAAATATGTATAAATATTTAAAATATTGCAATTTAGTGGGACTATCCACTATAGTCTCCAGTGTTGTTCTTTTTGTAGAACTGTGTTGTGTCGGGATTGAATAAATCGTTAAATCAAGGGTTGGTGATTGCCACTGTGTGAAGATATCGGTGACTGCGCTTGAGTGGAAGTCGTTGCAGTTCCTGTATGTCCTGATTGGGGTGGCTGTTAATATTATTTAACAGCTTAGTGGATAGTTGAAGGATGTATTTATCAATATCAAAAGTAGGTAATGTCGAGGCATCGAGTGGTATTGAAGAAAAAAGGTTAAATTGTTCAATGGCGAATGCGAGGAGAAAATTATTATTTAAGAAGTCAAATAATTTTTCTTTACTTTTGATGTTTTCAATTTTCGCAGAAAAGTGCATGTATTCTGTCTACAAACTGCACAAATGGCCAGGGTGGTGTGGTTTGAGCAGTGAATGTTGGAAAATATTATAGGTAATGTCATATGCACCAAAGTTAAAATAATTTAAATTTAATTTTGTCTTTTTTATTTACTGCTAAATACCACAGAGTAAACTTAATTAAACTTTAGCTCCAGGCTCCTGCCTGACAAACTCTTAGCGGAACGAGGAAGTCGCGTGAGCGGCTAAGCTCTGCGGAAAAAGGGTTGAAATCCTGTTAGCGAGGGAAGCTAGCTACCCACCCTTTATTTTAAATACACCAGACATTTTACGGGCGCCAAACAAAATGTTAATTTCCTCAAGAAAAATTATTATATTTATGTTTTTAGGCCTTTTAAGCCAGAAAAAAATGTTTGTTCTGTGAGCATAATGGAAACCCGACACAAATGTCTTGCATTCATAGTTTGTACTGTACTGGACAGTTGAGAGACCTCTTTCGTGAGAGTAATTTTGAAGTATGTATGCGAGTGGAAGTGCGAGCTACGTTTGAAAGTAACCCTACGTCACTGTGGGCAGAATGCAGCTGGCATAAAATCAAATTCTCTACCTATGTCCGTTAGTTCTATTTTCTAGTACATAAATATCCCACTCATCATAAATTAACTGTCCTAAGCCGTTATCTTAGACACATTCCACTAAAAATGCACCAGTACCGGCGATACATTCTCACTGAGTGCAATTAGCAAGTGTCTAACTAGGACAAAAGTTTGAAAGTTTTTTTGGCAAAAATGTTCTGAAATCGTGTACTCGTAGATTAGTAAATTTTTTTGTGAGAGAAAGTATATTTAACTATATATTTCAGTCAAATAAATAGTTCAGTACAGTTCCAAGTGCTTCTAATGTATCGCTTTATTGTAAACATTGGTGCAATTTATTGTATTCCAAGCCTTTTTTTTTTATTATTTACTGAATGTAATTTGAGGAACAGTTAAAATTGGGGGCTAATTTTGTGGTACGATTTTTTTTATAAATTTTACCTTCTGAAAAGAATGTAGGCAGTTTTATTGCAGTTTTTAACGAAATGTTTTTATATTTAGGAATAGCTCCCAATATTCTATTTAATACTCGCATGGAGCTGTTTAATATAATGCGATAAGGTGAATACATGAAAATGGACATTTATTATTTTAACGGAAAGACTAACAAACAGTACACGCATTTTAAAAATGAAGCAAACATTATCTCATTTTATATCTCAGTTTGAATCTCATTGAGTTAAGTCAAATAGACAAATCGATTTGTTTTTAAAAAACAACATTACTTGGCTTGGGACTTTCCATTTCATATCACCGTTGCCCTGAGCAAAAGCGTGGTCGACCAGGTACTTCTTTCGATGCTTCAGCTGGAAGAACTAAGCGAATGGAAACTCTTAAATTGAGAGAACCCACACCAGCTGCCGTATTAACTTATGGTAATCAAATGAATTTGAGAGCGGAAGGACAGGTTAATGCTTTCAAAGTTCTAAAAGAATTTACAAACAACAGTCCTGATCGAGCAAATAAAAATGTCAGGTGAAGATGCTCCCTCAGTTGGGGTTGAAGCACAATAGTTAGAATGAGTGCACCAGAAAAATGTCTTTCTTATACGATGATTCAATCTGCAAAGCCGGAAGCAGGGATCCCTCTTCCGAACATATTAGGGTTACCACAATTTGGATAGTTGTTAATCTATAAGCCTTGCTTGACCACACTATTAGGTGTTTGTTGCGGAAACCCTAAGCGAATTGATTGGAAAAAATTCGACAAAATCTTATAATCAAAACTAATAGCTCTTATAATCAAAAACTCAAGCTGAGACAAATGAGGAAATCGACGATAGGATAGGCATTTTAGAGAAGGCCATGGATGTCGCTTTCCCACCCTGGTGGAACGAGGATATATCCGATATGAGGAAAATTACTTACTTACTATTCTTCAATATCTGCTACAGGCATACGTTCTGGAAGTCCTATAAGGAATGCCTTAAAATATACATCAACAACATTAAAACTCAGCAAGACTGAGCAAGATCCTAGCTAAAGGCCATTCTTGCCCGTCGTTCATTCAACGACAGGACGGAACTTGGACGGATTCAGCCATAGAATCCTTGGAACTTTTGACCATCACTCACTTCCGGCGATGCACAGATATTGCCCCTGAAATCTTACCTCCGATTCGAGGTTCCCAGGAGGTAACACAGGAACAAATATTACCCATAGCTGCCATCTGCAGCTTCTCACCCTTCAAATCACCAGGGCTTGATGGCATTATTCCAGCCATGCTCCAAAACAACATAGATAAGGTTACGCCCCCCTTAGAGCTATTTGTCATAGCTGTTTATTCTTAAACTATGTTTCCGAGTCGTGGAGAAAAGTTCGGGTTATTTTTATTCCAAAAGTCGGAAAAAGAGCACACGATTCTGCTAAGGATTTCCGTCCTGTCAGTCTCACCTCTTTTCTACTGAAAACACTCGAAAGAGTGCTCGATTCGCATATTCGAGAGCTCTTGAAAGCAAACCCCCTATCAAACTCAAAACCGCCTACCTCAAGGGCAAATCCACAGAAACGGCATTGCACGAGGTGGTGCATACCGTGGAGATTTCTATCCACTTCAAATAATACACCCTTGCTACCTTCCTAGACATCGAAGGTGTCTTTAACAACATCAATTATTTACTCGCTGCTATCTAGAATTCACTCCTGGGCTACAGACTGTGGATTGAACGTTAATCCTACGAAAACGGAAATGATGCTGTTTACCATGAAGACTAAGATACCAACCTTTAGGCTTTCTCGGCTCAACAATACTACTGTCACCCTTTCATCCAGTGCTAAGTACCTAGGCGTCATCCTAGATCCCAAGCTCAACTGGAAGTCCAATTTAGATAACCGGGTTAAGAAAGCACGTGCAGCCTTCTACGTCGCAGCAAAACTTTCAGGAGAAGGTTGGGACTTAAACCCAAATCGACCCTATGGATGTACACAGCTGTTGGCTGTCCCATTCTCACCTACGGCTCACTTGTATGTTGGCCCGCTCTAAGCAAAACATACAATTTGCACAAACCCAACCAAGTCCAGAGATCGGCTGGAGTCAGAACTTTCGGGGCGATGAGATCATTCCCCACCGAAGCACTGAACATGCTCCTACACCTCCTCCAATTGGACCTTTACATCAAGTATGTAGTCAAGTGCAGCACCATCAGACTCAGAGAAGCGGAAGGTTGGTATCGCTAACCAAATCATATCTAACATAATCAATTTTCTAAACTCCAGGGGTTGGATTTAGCTGTTATAAACCTATTTCATCTTTCTCTGAACACCCACGTGGCGGCACAATGGGCCTACTCTGATCTAAGTGCATTAATGCCACTACCAACCAACCTACCTATGAATTTACAATGGTACCAAGTATAATATTACTATCCTCTGGGTTCCAGGAGACAGCATGAATGAATTTACAATGGTACCAAGTGTAACTATGCCAAATTTCAAGCCTCTAGTTTAGCTTGTTGATTTAATAATGTGGCGTGCGCCGATCGGAAACGTCCGAGTCGGAAATCCAGAGCCTTGGAATCGTTCAGCGTGCCTAAAGGAAAAATGCTGACAATATTTGTTCCACATGGAAAAAATATTACATTGTCAGCTTTTAACTCGAGTGCTCTTTTTGCAGTCTTGATATAATCTATGCAAATTCGGAATGGAGAAAAAAATACCAAAAACCGGATGTTTGTTGCACTTCTATCAACCTAATATGACAATCAATTGAAACTTCTGGAAATTACAGAAATTATTTGAGTTTGATCTATTTCAAGTGAGACAACCACATCTACATATAAACACGCTCACTTCATAGGCAGTAACACAATCACCACTTACAATTCGAGAAAACAGTCAGATGCCATTTGCTACTTCAGAGACCCCTGCAACTTCCGAACAGAACTGCTACTCATTCCCCCCATCTTCAAACTAATAGTCAAATAAACAATGTTGCTGACCTGTCCCATCGATCGAATAAAAAGAAGAAGTAAAACAAAGAGGTCAAAGAGCAGGAAAACTGTTTGGCGCTGCATTCAATGAATCTGAAGGTGAATCACACGTATCTGTACCGATACAAAAATGTCTCGAACTCTCTTGAATAAATACGTAGAAATTGGACCGGAAAGAATATATTTCCAATGCGGCACAAAAGTTGAAGTTTTCGACACATATTATTCGCCCCAAAAATCAATTTAAAAATATGCTGATCCCCCTTTCACCTTAATTACATTAACATCAAGTTTGCTATCCCCGCACACTCTTACGAAAAGCTCTTGACGTCTCTATTTTGCCATAAGGTATGCAAATTAAAAACTTCTCCGACTTCCCAGATTCAAAAAAACTGAACACGGGAACCCTTCCATTTCCAAATTGAAAAGTTCTCCACACAATATATTTCAACTATTTTACGATTTCATTGTCATTATTGAAACTTGGTTGTACCCAGGCATTTCCACGTGTTAAATCTTTAACTCGAATTTTTATATCTCTTTTACGAGGGGTCAATGTTAAATAGCGTTGGCGGTATAATTGTAGCAATCCGTGCATGTTTATCGTGTAAGGAAATTTCTTTGTCAATCATTGATGTTGAACGAATAGTGTGTCAAGTATTTAGTTAGTAGTCATATACATATGTATGTATGTACCTCATAGATGTATATCAGAAATTTATGGGAAACTTGCATTAAACATTGGCTATGTCAAACATATGTATGTACAATGAGATTGGGAGATTTTATCCCTCCTAATATTAAGTGGATTCTTTCTGAAACAAATAATTGTTTTGTAGAATTCAATAGTTCTTATGATTATGAATATAGCTTCTCAGATTTATTTTTTAGTTGCCCATGTGCTGTACATGGCCCAACTACCGTAGACGTCTGACAAGGCTCTCCAAATAAATATCATCAGCGCAAACAGGACCAAAGATTAAACGCAGAACTTTTCAGACGAAAATTGTTCATCTGCCCTTGGTATTCTTGGATGATCAAGATGTTACACATATAACGTCAGCTTGTTATTTCGAGAGGGGGCTCTACTATTCAATTGCTTGAGTCCAAAGAAACAGCGATTGTCAAGAGTTATTCTGCCTTTAATCTCGGTAGTGGTGTTAATAATATTGTTTACTTGCGAACCAAGGTAGACGAAGTCTTTAACTAAGTCGAAAGTATGTTTCCCTATGCTGGCGCTGTGGCCTAGTTACTGAAGACGGCGTATACTTCGCTTTGTCTTCATTCACCTCTTAACGCATTTTGGCAGCCTCCAATTCAAAATGTTGATGTCGGGAAATGCTGGAGGATCTGCCGTAGTGGTAAGCTGTGGTCGATGGACTTCCCCTGACTGACAACACACTGATAATGACCTGTCAAATTATTTACGAAAGCTTTCAGGCGCCCACTCAAAGACTTGAAGACTTATCCCGTTGTTATTGGAGTAGTTGAAAGGGTTTCCTTTTTTGTGGATTGGACACACGATACAGAGCTTTCATTCATAGAGCATGCTTTCCTTCGACCATACTGGACAAACGGGAGAGTAGTAATAGGTACCTCTAATAGTTCTAGTGTGTAATATAAGAGTTGTTTCTATTTAAGAATGAAAGATTGTCCACCTCTGTAAGGCATTGATTGACCTAATTAGCATCTTACATATAAGAGGATGATTTCTGCAAGTTATCAGCTACACTCATTAGCATACACATGTGCGAAATGTAACCGAATCGTGCAGGGCAACTGCATATGAAATGAACATAGCCTCTCCCTTCATACTAGGAGATATGCGATTTACTCTCCAAACTTGTTCATTAGAACGAGTAAATCATTCAAACGCATCGCTGCAGCGCCAGTGTCGGCAGTATATCATAGTTTACCCCAACATTTGTATATGGTCTAACTTCTGGTACATACAAGAATGGCAGTCGAGGGCATACATGCATCTGTGTATGGAAACGTATGACTTTTTTTTCTACATCTGATGCCGTTTACTGTGTCATCCCCCGATTGTGAAGATAATAAATAAATTCGATTGACGGCGCGTAAACAGAGGCAATTAACATAAAGAGGCCCGCCGACATGACCCACATCCTTGCTTTAGCAAAGCAAAAACATCCATTGTGTTACCCCATCTTTTGGAGGCGAAAAGGACTGTCGCAGAAATGCTATGAGCTCTTGAGATGTCATGACCAATCCGTTTTTATGAACCTAACAATAAAGTTGTATTTGAAGTAAATTATTTGATGTGTCGGTCCAGGGTTGCATTGAACAATGGTTGCGTACAGCCCTTGGCGTTTGTGAGATGTTCCCTTTCTAGCTGGTAAAAAGTCCTGAGATGGTAATCTCGCGTGCGAGAGAAAATATGTAAGTAATGGCTGCGATGGTGGCGGTCGGGTTCATGTACTTGACTGGTGGAGTCCTTAAAATGCAATTTATTTGTCGTGTGGGGTGTGTGGGCGAAAGAAGAAAGGACAACACGAAGAGAGCCAATAAATTTTATGAGACGTATACGCTGGAAATGTGGCTCAGCAAATTGCGGAATTGAATGGTTTATTGGATGCCATCATGAAGACTGGTAATGGGGTTTGGTTTCGACTTCCGATGATGATGTCCATTTTCGTTATAAACTTGGTGGGCTATGGGGCTTGAAATATTCCCCAACCAAAAGCAATTTGACATAAAAATTAATACGTCTTTGTATGCTTTGTAGTTTGTCGAAGTGGATTGTAAATGATTAAGGGTTTGTGTTGATTGGATTTCGGGTATGTTACGTCTGATGAGTATGTGATGATCGATATTGAAATCATTTGTGAACTTCCTAGATGAATCCCGAAATTCGATTTGGGTTATAAAATTAGTAGAAACGCATATGACTTTTCGGATATAATAGAAATTCAAGGCATATTTTCTTTACAATTAGCTGTAGTGCTTCGACCTTCCGGAGACCTTTTGCCACGCTAATAGTGGCTTATAGGTTTAAAGTCAATGACCTTCGATCTTTCCCGCTTTCCCACAACAAATCCGCATTCATTCAATATATGCAACAACTGAAATATATGTCGCAATCTTAATTTTTCTTCTAAGAGTATTTTCTGGATCGTAGTACTGTCCGGGTCATCGGACAACGATGTTTATGAATACAGTCTTCCCGAAAAGAGACAAGAACGATGGTTTGGACACAGCTTAATACTCGGCAACTTTACCTTCAAGGAAGCTAGCCACAACATCTATTATAATTTGGTTCCACAGTGAACAATAATAACACCACCTTTGGGCTCATGATCAAATCCCTCGCACGAATTTACTTTGTACAAGTTTTTTAACAATCCAACTCTGCTCTACAGATAAACCACCTACCGTATTGTAATAATGTACATATGTACATTGAATAGCAAAGCGCTAGTTGAACCAGGGGGTAATGACAATGTGTAAAAACATATGGTATGCATTAACATTTGATCATTTTTCATTCGGAAATGTAGTGTTGGTTAATTGCTAATTGTTGGCAATGTGTTTACAAAGTATACTGTTCAAAACAAAAAATTAACGATGCAGCGGAAATCAAGATAAACATCAGGTCGTTCTTAGGGATATTGAATCGAATGAAAAATAATGTTTTAATAGCATCTAAGTATTCATTCGATACGTGCAACTGCCCAATCACCAGCCATCCCTTGAACTCCTACTTTTGTCCAAATGATTACTTATCGAGATCGAATTCATACATATTAAGTTTTACTATTCGCCCGAAGTGTATGTAATTGTTGTTATACCAATCGAACTATTATTCAACCTTTCTTTTCGAAAATATGTAAATACACACATAGGGTGCTTCAAGTTCTTTAATACAGAAGTGAGTATTATAGATTGAGGTCGATTGAATAAACGAAATCAGTCGATAGTTCAACTACTACTCCATTCATCGATAGTAAAATACGTTGCAAAGTTAAAGCTATAGTCCAACTGTCAATCGGAATAATACCCAGAGAGGTCTCTTCCCATTCCGTGTTCCATAGATATCAAAACAAATTACCACAGAGAGAACAGCAAAACCGAATCTCTTATTGGACAATTGCAACAGTCCTTGTTCCGTTTTTATATAAAATAATCTCATAGCTATACCATTTGATGATGTGAAGGACAAAGAGGAATAGTGATTCGAACTATACACTACCGATAACAGTAAACATGTGAGTGTTTCCATTGAAGTAAATCACCGAGATCATGTACAGGATATAGGAGATACCCCCCAGATGTACTGCTACTTACCTAATGCTCTCTTCATTACTTCTGGGAGGTCTGGTGGCGCTGTAGTTTCTGCAATCGCATGAGAAACTAAAAAGGGCGGATCCAAAAACGACATGCACAAACGGATAACCAGCAAAAGGAATTGACAGGAAAATTATTTTAAAAGGACGTCATTTTACGCTTTTCAATTCGTAATAAACCAATTTATGCACAAGAGAAGGCGATACGATCGGATGCAATAAGACAACTCAGTTGAAGGCGAGTACTTTAAAGCGGATATCGAATTTGTGAGAGTATACTTTTGGTTTTTTGATAAAAGTTCGATTGGAATGGTTATAGTCTATCTGTTAAATTAAATAACATTTATACGCCATGTAGATATGCATAGGCATAACAGCACATATCGAAAACTATTATTGTCCTATTAAATACTACTGCTTCATTTTTAAACCCCAGATTTCATTAGGCTTGAGGAAAATAATTGCATTATATAAAAGTACACCACCGCAGGTGACGCCAAACGTCGCAAAAAGGAGTCATCAGTTGTCACTGTAGCAGTAAAATCAGTGGGGTGATATTGGACGACTGCGCATGAGGTGGAAGACTTTCTCATAGCTCTGCGTATACTAGGCTTTAGTAGATGATGTGCAGTTTGAAAATTTTACCATTAAGAGTTGATTTGCTGACAGTAAGCTGTTTCATATACAGTCGCCTCTCGTTAATTCAAACCTCTCCATAATTCGAAGTTATCACGAGTTCCCTAGAAAATCTCTTTTTATTTCGAAAAAAATCTATACATTTTTAAGCACTTGGCAATTCCAACAAAAAAATCATCGCTATGTAGCAAAACGACGCGATAAATTGAACTCACGTGCGTCGACACAACACTCGACAATTCAAAGTTATCAGCTCGAGGTACATTTTGAGACAAGTTCAAACTTGTCTCATCATTGCACGAGCATTTGTTATTGAAATAATACCAGAAATGCAACAGATACGAATGGAAGAAGCGACGATGAAGATGGGGATGATACATAAGAGTCTTTGGCAGAGGATATCAATATCAATAAAGGAAGCAAGAGCCTCATTCGACACATTACAAAGCTTATGTCTACAAAACAACACTAATGAAACAGCGTAGTTTGAAAATTTGACCATTAAGAGTTGATTTGCTGTCAGTAAGAAATTTTTGCATATACACTGATCCCCAATTCTACAACAAAGTATATTCAGTAACATTTCTGATTAAATGGCTACATTAATGAACAAAATTGCGGAATCTGGAGTGAATAAAATGAATACAATAATGCATTTATAAATACGCTCTTCGTATGTAGCAGGCCAAGATGCTCTTGGGTCACCATAACCGCAAGAGGTTTGAAGCATGTATCAGAATGAGCAAAAACAACCTCCGTATCCTAACAGGGCACTGTAAACTCAGGAAGCACCTAAGGAAACTAGGACTATCAGAAGAAGGTCTCTGCATATTCTGCGGAGAATCTAATCAAATTCCAGAACATATACTAGGATTTTTTCCGGCGCTAGCCCACAGGAGAGGCTTATAGAGAACACTCTAGGACAAATCTCTTCTATCTTCGCGCAATAGGAGCAAATATGGGCATGAGAGGAGAGCTCTTAAGAAAGCAAAAGTTTTAAAAATGAATAGGGGGCACAATAGATCTTAACAATAATAACAATAATGCATTTATAATGACATCTACACACATATTAAATGTTATAGTTTGGTTGATTTTAGGGGATGTCGAATCATTGTCGGATGACGTCCGCCAGAGCGGTTAAAGGAGAGCTCTATACATCAATGGTTACTGACTGTGGTTACTGAACGAAGGAATATTCTCATATTCGTTCTCTTTTTTTCAGATTGAAATTCCTATTTGTGAATATTAAATTCACACAAAATTCACATGTTAAAGCGGCAACAAATTTGCCAAAGATCACATGATTACAATGGCACAAATAAAAGCCTGAAATTCCTTTATGCAGATCTTCTCGTGCGTACATCGGTCGTCTTAAATTTAAAAGGGAAATGGAATCATCCGAGGAGATTTTCATTCGGGTGGATGGATGTGGTGGTTTTGTTCCCATTCAATAAACATGCATTGAGATGCCCAGTTAATGATATTGTGTAAAGTATTTTTGTAAGAACTGTATTCCTCCCTATTACAGTCATATTATGGTATCTGTGAAATGATTTCGCAATTACAAATGATGTTCATGCTAAGCTGATTAATGTATTATTCTCAATCAGAGATAGGTATAAGTTCTCAAAACAGAGAACCGTGGAGAGCCTGACCCTGAACTAAAGCCGTATTGTTTTCGCAGGAGGTTCTCTCGTTGTTTAGTAGATTTGTCTACTTCTACTGTTTTAGGCATGTGACCTATAAGGTCAATGGTTGACTAGACTACGTTTTAGGTGATTGAAACTGAAATTGTACGTAACTTTTTCTTGACTGGTATCTGATAAATAACACGAAATGTGTAATGTTGTCTTCCACTTCTGCTCCCTGCAATTGCCGCTTGCTTATTACATTTACGAGTAATTCGAATCGCACGATCTAGCCACTTTCCAGCCCGATAGCGAGCGCATTTGACGGTAATTATGTGATTGCGGCCATCTCTAAAAAAATACGGGACAAGTGTTCCGGACCATAAACGTCACCAAACAGTGCATTTTTCAGGGTGCAATGCCTGAGGTTTCTCATCGAAACACGCCTTTTTTGTTAATTACCATACTTATTCAATCAGAAACTAGCTTAGCAGTCATGAGTTTCCTCTTACAGCGAACGCATTTGCATTTAGCATTTCTAGTCCCCTCTCTCGTGATGTCTTTTTTGGAAAACAGTTCATACATAAAATAATATTATCGATAAGAACAATATACACACCTACCAAACAGGATTTGATCTTTTTTTGCAATTTGTCAAGAAGAAATATATTCTCGAAACTCCATTCAAACAAATTCATCTTGTGCTGGCAGGATATTTCCTTCATTCTACATTTTAAATATATTTTCCCGTGACAATGCGTGATGGATGTGACAGCTAAACTCTAGGTAAAGGTTCCTTCCTTTGACAACGACCCTCTAAAATATTTGTATCCTTTTAAATTACCCAATCGACAAATGAATCAACGGGGTATGTTGCAAATTGCTCATATTTCCCAAAACACCTACGCGCATCCGATTTTGAAAACATTCAATTTTCAACACATGTCGTTTGAGGCTTCTGCTCGGGTTACCGAAACAAATTTGTTATCATACGAAGCTTATAAATTATTTACTGCGCAGCAACCCTTTTGTACACGTTGGTTACTTTGCTGTTTCCGCTTATTTATGGCGCGTCTGTAACAAAATATTGGAATTGGTTTTCGATTTTTCACATTTCCGCGGGTAACATTGCTGTGCGATATGGCGGCCTACGGCACACGTTTGTTCTCGTCCCCTAATGCCATTGGAAAACCATGCCACATGTTTAATGGCCTTTGGTGGCGAGGCATTTGTCAAGAATTAGTTACTAGAGTGCTCTCAGATGCGCCAACAAAAAAAAAAAAACACGTCTATAGTTGAAGCGGGTGTTCATATTCAAAATGATTTTAAATTTGTGTTATTTTGCCTTTAGCAGAATATTGCTTGTATTTGATGTACTGAATCCGTAAGCGTGTGTGTTGAAACACATTCGTTGTGATTAATTGCTCAGTGGATCTTCATGGGATGTAATGTCTACATTTATATTAATGACTGCTCATGCATTCGTCTCAGACTTTGAGTACCAACGAAGTGATAATTTTACTTATTTTAAAGTGATGTTGATTAATCTATGTCCAGATCATTTGGGTGGTGTGACACTTGGTAAGATAAGCACATGGTTGAAGAACACCTAAGTTTCAGATTAAATCTTGAAAATTGAATTGGTTAAGTATTAATGATGTGCTGGAAATTGGAATGATTAAATATCTTGACTTCTAACTACAGTACAAACTCGATTTATGCAACCCTCGATTCGCGCAACTCGTCAACACTAAGTGTCGTCTTGACTAGAGGCACATATACACATATAAAAAAATTGTATTATGTTCTCTTTTGTATATATATGTATGTATGTTATAATGTTTCGTTCCAACATTTTCTTTTTCCTGAGTTTAAAAAATGTGTTTAACAGCAACGATTTGTTTTTGTTTCTAAAATATGTTTTGTTATAACATCGCCAGAAACATAGCCATTTTGAATTTTCATTCCTTATCAAATGTGACCCATTAAGTGCAAAAACCTCGCCTTATTTGCCTTATTTTCTATTAATTGCGTGTCGAGTTTGTAATGTATGTGATTGCATTTGCCTAATATTAAGCTGTGAATTAAGAAGTGAATGCATAAAGTTTTTCGAATTTTATTTATTTATTCAAGTTGCACTGAGCTTACAACTAAGCTATTTACAAAATCTTATGATTATGTTATCGCCCATAGCTCTTTGCTGAAGCTGATGAGGTAGCGCTTGCACCAGCGAAACTTCCCAGTCCACCTAAGCCGCCAGCATTGGGGCCTTTGCCGTAGCCGCAGCCACCTCCGCAGCCGCCTCCACCGCCTCCACCGCCGCCATGGCCCCCTCCGCCGCCACCATGACCACCTCCAGGACGATGTCCACCACCTCCAAATCCTCCACCGGGACCTCCGCCATAACCGCCTCCTCCTGGACCGCCACCGTAACCTCCTCCAGGACCACCGCCGAAACCGCCGCCTCCAGAGCTTGCAAAGCTTGAACTTTGTGCGGATGCGCTACTAAATGCATTTGCTGAACCGCCACCAAAACCGCCGCCTCCAGGGGATCCACCACCACCACCCCCACCATAGGGGTAACCACCTCCGCCGCTGCCACCACCACCACCGCCTGGATACGATCCACCGCCGCATGATCCGCCACCACATCCACCTGGGCGTCCACCGCCACCTCCGCCTCCACCGCAACCACCTCCTCCGCAGCCTGGTGAAGGTCCGCTACTTGGAAAACCACCGCCTAGTGGCCCACCATTTGGAAATCCGCCGCCTCCAGTGTGTTTTCCGCCGCCTGGTCTTCCGCCTGCGCTGCTAATAGCATTGGCAGAAGCATCAGCGTTAGCTGATGCAAAAGCACCTCCGTTACCACCAGTTGGTCCTCCGCTACTAAAGATGGGTCTATCACCGCTTCCAGATCCACCTGATGGAGCAGAATATAGTTGACTTGGAGCTTTTTTCGATCCTGCAGTTAGACCACCTCCAATCGTTAGATCAGCCCCTAATCCCAATCCTGCTGTACCACCAATACCTCCGCTTCCGCCAGCTCCACCAGAACCACTTCCGTGACCTTTGCCGGCACCGCCAAATCCGCTCCCGTAACCTCCAGCTCCTCCACCCGCAAGACCACCTGCTCCACCACCTCCGCCAGCATTACCACCGAAGCCTCCAGCACCGGCACCACCAGCGCCACCACTTGCTCCTCCACCACCAGCTCCTCCACCACCAGCTCCTCCACCACCAGCTCCACCACCTGCTCCACCATGGCCACCACCAGATCCACCACCGAATCCTCCATGTCCACCTGCAGCACCACCAAATCCTCCGGCACCACCAAATCCACCTCCTCCAGCACCGCCAGCGCTACCTCCAGCACCGCCAGCGCCACCTCCAGCACCGCCAGCACCGCCGCCACCATGTCCACCACCTTGACCTACTCCGCCAGCATTACCACCGAAGCCTCCAGAACCGGCCCCACCACCTGCTCCTCCACCTCCAGCTCCACCATGTCCACCTGCCGCTCCGCCAGCACCACCAGCACCTCCGGCACCAGAACCACCACCGAATCCTCCAGCACCACCAAAACCATTTCCACCAGCACTGCCAGCTCCTCCTCCAGCACCACCAGCGCCACCACCACCACCGCCTCCTCCACCTAATCCGACTCCAAAGCCACCTGCTCCACCTGCACTACCACCAAATCCACCATGTCCACCTGCCGCTCCGCCTGCACCACCTGCTCCTCCAGCTCCGCCACCTCCTCCTGCTCCACCAGCTCCTCCAGCCCCACCACCGTATCCACCAGATCCACCGGGTCCTCCTCTACCACTACCAGCTCCGCTCCCGGCGCCGCCTCCTCCACCTCCACCACCACCACATCCACTTGCAGGACCTCCACACCCACCTTTGCCGCCAGGTCCACCATTCAACAGACCCGTGCCAAGTAATCCACCCCCTCCAAGTAAGCCACCTCCTGAGCCTCCTAGTCCAAGTCCAAGTCCACCTCCACCTCCAATGCTTATTCCCTTGTGCAGTCCCAAAGATATTCCGCCACCACCTCCTGGCAGAAACGGATTGCCTCCCGCGCCGCCACCGCTGCTTCCAGATGCACCACCTCCAATACCTCCTCCGCTTCCTGGTCCTCCATTATGATGACCACCACCACCGCCTGATGCAAAACTACTGGCGCTTGCAGATGCACTTGCACTGGCACTAGCTCCAGCTCCTCCTCCACCACCGCCTCCGCCATATGAACCATAAGGTCCAGCCTCCACTGTAAATATAAATTCAAAAAATTACCATCAATTCGTAAAGGTTAGTCCAGAGTTGCGTAATATCGACTTACCTAATCCGCTAGTAACCACAAGGGCTATCGTTAGCAATGCTCTTCTGATCATCACTTTACCCATCGGAAAACAATTGTGTGATGTTCTTCCAACAGAACTCTCGTTTTATACCTCAAACTATCCTCACTTCAGCACAAATCTTGGAAAATCCATGACGACAACGATTACGTTTCTGGAAATCTACCTCACTAAGAGAGCAAAAACACAGAGACACGGAGAGTCCGGATCCAAGTTTCTGGTCTTCACATCAAACATCAAACTGCCTGACCATCCACACCCCCCTCTCAAGCTAATTGATTCCCAAACGAAAACAGAAAATGTACATTCGCAAGCGATTGCGAATAGGCGGCAGCGATAATAATCTACACTAGCGCTCAGCATCGCCACTGCAGTTCAAAGGCTGCACAACCACAAATCGAATCGTGATAGTAGATTAATAATAACAATCAATTAAAAAAAGTTATTTACATATTTAGCACTTTTCTACGTCTTGAACATGAGCGACGTGCATGTGTTTGTGTTCGGGGGGTTATGAAACACCCCACCATTGTATTAACCATTGGCTTCAAATCGAGGTTTTGCTGATGTTTCAGTCGACTGGCATTTGGCATTGCATGACACCAAACCGGAGCTGTTGTTTGGGTTTTCAAATCTCTACATGTTGGATGCTACAGTTCTGGGAATAGCCAGAATGTTTCATATTTGTTTTGTTTTCTCGGTCATGGTTCAGGGAATTTGGAATCCCCTATGGATTGGAACTTACTATTAAATGTGGTTACGCTTTTGAAGACCACTTACGGAAGTCGGAATGGACAAACAAAAGTGAAGAGAGTTCAAAATGTAATTGGTTTCCAAAAAAACGGTCTTTACGAAAAATGTTCTAAATTAACGAATATTTTGTGCTTTTAATAGAAAACAAGAAGCAGCTGTACTGCGTTGTTCAAAAAATTGTACTTCTATTGTGCTATCTTGTTTGATTTATGTTTGATCTAATTTCAAACATAATGAGTGTCATATATTGGCTAGTGATTGCAGTGATATGTGCCAGGAAAGTGAATTAGAAGAAAGTTATGGCAGAGCACAAAAGCCATACGAATCTTTTCTTGAGTCTCCAAAAAATCACTGTATAGTCATTTTCAACGATCCTTCGCCACCTGTGTCCAATTATGAACACCAGGTTTTCTTGATATCGCTCTCGACTTGTGTGTAATTGCTACCTTGAATGTGTTCTTTGCTCCGTTGTCTTATGCGGTAGAAATCACACATTCTCTAGGCCGCGGTCATAGCTAACTAAACATAGACTCCTGAACCATACTGTTGCACAGACCGTTTAGTTTATGCGTGAATTTTCTACTCTAATCTAAAAAAAAAATATAAACGGTCATAATGATCGCCTGAATGTCTATTTGAAGGCACCATTAGCAACATTGAAAAAAGCATGGTTAAAGCTTCGGAAAATAAGACGCAAACATGGGTATCAACATCTACCGACAGCCGTAATGGTCGCGTTGGTGAAGGCTTCATTAACTGTTCACTCGACGAGAAACTGAAATTTTTTCAGAATACCAGAAATCAAAATATTATAGACAGTTCTGAGTCTCTTGTCCCTTAACATAATTTTACTGCGATTTTTTATAACAATTAGATAATACCATTTATATAGTGCACTGATAAATTCGCACAAGTGTACGTGGATCGGGAATTGGATGAACATTGTCAGGTAGTATCCAGACATTTTTAGCAGTCGAGGTCTGTCGGTGGCTTTTGCAAAATTGGATCAAAGTCTGCTGTTGCGAATAGTGGAATCCGTAATACTCAAATACCAACATACTAATCCGTTTAGATTTCTCGTTTGTCCCATTGCAATCTGATTAAGATGCAGAATTTGTTTACTTGTACTTTAAGTACTAATATTTACCTAAACATTTTAACAGCTGGGAGTGCAGTTGGTTGATAACCTGCCGTTGGTTAGGGAGTTCCTGGTTAGAACCCAGTGAAAGCAAAGTTAAAACACTTTACCCCCGCTTTCAAATCTGGTCCAGTCACTATTTGCCGTTGAAATCAAATTAACGGCACTATCACTGGAGTTGTCGATCGATCAGTAGTAGTAGTGGTAGTGACTATGGGTATCACAATCGACCAACATGGCCTAAGTGGGCTGGCTATTTCGCTGGCAACCCACCGACCTAATCTTTCCTTACCATTTTATTCCAGTAAATACAATATATATATAATAAATATAAAACCCTGGGTCTTGTTTCTACATCAACCACTCGTGTTTTGTTTGCTCTTGTTTTTATCACGAGATATGAGATATAAGATATGAGCTACAGTTTTATGCCGACTCCGAACGGAATATTTTGAGCAGTGAATTATGAACGTTGGTAAATTCTGGGACTAAACCTGGCTCCCCTGGCGTAGGAGTCGACGCACAGGCCCACTACGGCGGTAAGCTCTTAGTCTAGCACCCTATATTGAACAGCGCTCTATACTCTATGAATAACATAAATGTCGCACTGATACCTTGTAATAATCATAACATATGATATTGGTAAGTTACGATGGAGTGTTTGACGAGCTAATGGCTAGGCAAATCATGTATGAGAGATTATTGATTCGAATTCCTGTTTACATGGAACCGTAGAGTCGGCGGTCATCTCTATTTCATCTATTTCAACTAAAATTAACACAATATTTCCTTAATTTGGATAAAATGTCGACATTACTTTTTTTACTTTTGCATATATTTCAAATGTAACTACGGAAATCCTAGTATAATTTTTATTTGTGTACATGAGCGAGTTCCTTTCTCTTGACTTTGCTGAGCTTATTAAACCAAAGGAGATGGACCCAAACGAATCGTGAAACTTATGGAAAGAGACAATTAACGATACTAATCATCGCGTACCTCATTGCTTAATTCAAAGCAAAAGCAACCTCACATAACCTTATTAGGGTGCATATCTGCATATCTCGCTTATAGGCTTTATAATGATGTTATATTTTTTTGTTATTATGTCTCACTTTTTTTCATTAGTTTTTGTTTTATTTCAAAATTAATTTTTCTTACATGCTAGATAAAAATAACTAAAACTAGCTTAACTAACTTAACAATAAAGCCTTTCGGCTTAGACTGTTTCTTTTTTTTTGTTTTGTCTGAACTTTTTGATTTGTTTGGCCAAGAAAACTGGTAAAAAAACTTGGCTTCATTTATATATCTTGACCTATCTTAAACTAACTTACCCTAATATAAAAACTTATAAGCTAACATAACTATGTCCGTAACAGTACGGACACGTGCACCAGGGCGTATATGTTACGTATATGCCTAACATATAAAATTTATACGTCGCGGTGCACCTGTAAGTTGGCCACTATGGTCAACTACCGCGTCATTTTGAAAATCCAGCGGCGGCGGGGGCTGGTTTTGGTGAACCACCAGTAATGTTATAGTCTCATTGGCACAGTGGCATTCAGGGTGGGTGCTCTGCACAATTTACAGAAGCGAAGAAAACTTAACCATTACATATTTCCTCTGCTATGTAGAGAATTAAGATAAAGAGCTAACCAATTCTAGCGTCAGGCATCTTAACCGCTGTATCTATAGCATAGACTAGTTTTAAGAGTAAGAGTTATATTTTCCGCTTCCTGACATAATGGGACTATGCCGCCAATTGTGACTGTCCTCTGCAGGCTGCTTCCTTACCTTCACCTATTCTAATCTGTGAAGAACAGAGTTTACGATACAAATGATTAAATTAGCTTCAGAAAATGTATAAATATATATGTACATAGATCATTCGTCGCAGATAACACATTATCTTGAATGGTCACGTAAATATTCATTGTTTTGTTATTAACAGACTCCATATGTAATTTCTATTATATATCTGTACAGACACACAAACAAGCGTAGTACAAATAAATGCATACTAATTGCATTAATCTAATCTGAATCAAATTACTAAATATGACTTCAATCAGATCAGAACTATTTCAGCACAAGTGATTGACTGTTATGTATGTACTTTTTGTTTCACAACTTGCCAATTTTTAATTCACAAATTTGAGATTAGATTACATTAGTAAACAAAGTGTTTGTGCGCCCGAGACAGTTCGCTCTTCCATAACGATTTTGTTTCATGTTGCCGGATTGCTTGTCCTCTGCACATCTCCAGCCTGGCCGGGGTACATTTGCGCCTTCTTGCCTGGAGCGATCGCTACACACATTAGTTCGCCTCACAAATGTTTTTGTATAGTAAACAAAAGACAAGCTTGTCCTCTGCACATCTCCAGCCTGGCTGGGATACATTTGCGCTTTCTTGCCTGGAGCGATCGCTGCACATATTAGTTCGCCTCACAAATGTTTTTGTATAGTAAACAGATTGTGGAAAATAATTTTTCTTAACAAGTTGTCAAGGTTATTATAAAGGGTGGTTATTTTAAGGGCCGATGTTGATTTTAAATAAAACACAAGTTATTTAGGAAATTATTGTCATTTCTATTTATATATTGGTAGGGTTCAATAATGTATGGAACAAAATATCGGCCAAATGGCCGCCGCGACCTCGGCGGCACACCAAATACATCCAAATATTCGATGACGCTGAAGCTTAATTGAGGTTCTATGCCGTTAATGTGCCGAATTATCTCATCCTTTAGCTCTTGAATTGTTGCTGGCTTATCGACGTACACCTTTTCTTTCAAATAACCCCAAAGAAAAAAATCCAATGGTGTCAAATCACATGATCTTGGCGGCCAATTGACATCGCCACCAAGTGATATTACACGGCCATTGAATTTGTCGCGTAAAAGAGCCATAGTTTGGTTAGCTGTGTGGCAAGTGGCACCGTCCTGTTGAAACCACATATCGTCCAAATTCATATCTTCCAATTCGGGCCATAAAAATGACCGGCCTCTTTTTTAGAAAAAATGCCGCCAGCCCATTAACTGAGGTGAAAATGTGCCTCATCACTGAAGATGGTTTTCTTCGAAAATTGATCATCCACTGTTGCCATTTCTTGCCACCATTCTGACCATTGACGACGCTTGGAAAGGTCAAGAGGCTTTAGTTCTTGAGTCAATTGCACCTTGTTCGCGTGTAAATGCAAGTCTTTATGCATAATGTTCATCAACGACGAGCATGAGAGGTGCAATTGTTGGGCACGACGATGAGTTGAGGTGGACGGCTCTTCAGCCACACTATCGCGAACAGCAGCAATATTTTCTGCAGTACGAGCTGTACGAGCATGCACTGGTGTTTTCACATCTCCTACAGACCCGGTTTGCTCAAATTTTTGTACGATTTTTCCGATTGTATGCACATTTGGACGATTAAATTGTCCGAAAAAATCACGAAGTGCACGATATGCATTTTGATTTGAACGCCCATTTTCATAATAAGCCTGAATAACTTTAACGCGTTGCTCGATTGTGTATCTTTCCATGCAAAAAAACGTGACGTTTAGGTATGGTTCACATTCAACATCGGCCCTTAAAATGTAACCACCCGAAGTATGTACACAAACAGCCAATCTGGCTAAAACTTTGCGATATAATGCTTGATGCTGGATTAATCTTTGGTGGGTTCCTATTCAATTCGATATGTACATTGAAGGTCAATTTTGAAAACATCCTGTCTAGAAGTTATCATGCTAATCATCATTTGGGGAAATATCAAATTTATTGAATTTATTCAACTCAACAGCCGACAAACAATAATTGATAACTTCAAAACACCGGTACCGTTAAAAAAGCTTAGATGCACCTAACGATTTTTATTTCCCAAAGGATCAAAATATAACACAGTCGTACCTGCGCGAGTGCTACAGCTGCTTCTGACGCAACAAATCTAATCTTTATGCAGAGGTAATATGAAGCGGTATCAAACAAAGTATTTTAAAACAGAATCTCAATAGCGGATTCGCTTAAACTTGGTGACGGTTCGGTTTTTTAAGAGGACTCAAACACTGTTTAGCCACGCGTGTACTACTCGTACACAGTATACCACAATAATTGTAGATACCGCCCTAAAGCCTGAACCTTAGCGTCATCAAACATGTATGGGAATTTCTGAAACACAAGATAAGAAACTATGCCATTCCATACAATAGTATTACCTAGTGAACAGAAATTTCTGTTAGTATGCCTAGTATGCCATATGTACATTATTGCCAGTGTTGTTTTGAATCGATTCCTACTGTTATAGACAATATAAGAATCTCTGAGATGGAGGATACATGTATTATTCGTTAAGTCTGATCAAATTTGTATGCAAGCCTGCAGATCTACATCTGACACTGTATTAAACAAATATCCATATTTACTCGGTTCAGTTTTCAGCATCAGTCATAAATTGATCTTATGTATTTTTGCATCAACTCCGATCATGAAACATCTCCAGCTAAGAATTGCTGATAATCGCTATCCCACATACAAGCAATTTTGTTTTAAACAACACATTACACGCAAATACTAATTGGCAATTGGCATTGATTGTATTTACTGTTAATGAAATTGGTTTTATTTTTATCTAATTATATAGAGATTAATTGGTTTCCGTTAGTAATTTCCTGTCGCATTCCCGATCTGTGGCATCATATTACAAGATCAATGATGTTGCATGCACAGAGCTTAAACCACTGATTACTAACGACCGCCAGACATGGTCAAATAATGACGCTAAGGGGTAATATATTCCAATCGTTACACACGATGAATAGGTGAATAGCTAATAAGTAAATCCTCTCCCCTCGTTCGTGACTTAAAATCAATCAATTAAAAGAAACGAACAAGAAATTCTATAGCTATTATAATTTTCTTTTATAAAAAAACCTGATTTTTTTCTTTGAAGTGTGTGAAGTAGATAGACAAGTGTATACAATTACAAATTCCGTCGAACTATTGCCATCTGTTCTCAATCAAGTTGAAAGGGGGTTCCAAGCAAGATGCCATTTGATTCTTACATGGCGAGTTCGTCTCACCGAGTCTGAGACATGTTAATCAGACCTATTTGTATCAGGTTATATTGTGAGAAATATTGGCTTAAAAACGTCCATACCCACAATAGAGATGAATTAATGTCGGCCGGGTTGCGAGTGTGACTAACACGATGCAAGGAATCGTTTTATTAATTATGTTTAGCTTATGGCCAATTTCAGAATGCACGAACAAATTGTTAGCTTTAACAGTATTCGTTAACACCATTGACTTGGTCCATTCTGTAGTTTAAATTAAACGATTGTACTTTGCAAAAAGAACTTAAAAAAACAGCTAAGGAATACTAAATTTGATAGGGACATACATATATGTAGTCTTCGCCGGCTTTCAATTGCAAGGTATTTTTGAAAACGGTAAAATAGGATACCATCTGAAAAAGATTAAAGTGATCTCCTGCCTTTAAGGATTGCACCACTAGGCCTATTCACCGAAGGGTTCTTGAGCGCCGAACCAACGTCTTGAGTTCAGCACTCAAGTATTAATTGAGTTCATGCTTATGGACAGTCATTCCACTTTGGTGAAGTGGAAAGCCGATTGAAAACTTCTTTCTTTGCATCCCAGAACACAATTGTACAATGTACCAACGATTGAGTTGATGGAGAGAAGTGATGGGATGAATTAAATACTGGTAAGATGTTAGTAATCGCAACAAAACAGAAATGGAAATAATACACTGATAGCATGCACGCTATGCTCGTGAAGTGAATCAAATCGAATAGAAACACTTGAAGTTTGCATGCTTAGTTATGTTTTTTTTCTTTTTATAAAAGTGTGCGTTTCGACATCAATTTATTGGCAATAGGGCAGGCCCCACCATATGTGCATGATGTACAAATGCACAGGCCGCGCAGCGCTTGGGGGCGCATTGTGAAGACTAAATAAACCTATGATATTTGTGCTATAGAATTTACTTCATATGTAGTACACCTAGGGACTTCATCAATTAATTCGTATGCATCTGCTGCGTAGTAACATATTTCTACTTCAATTAACTTATTGTTATCTTACGTTAAAAATTCCATTAAAGATGTAGGTATTGCATTTTTTCATATTTGCAAATTAAAAATGTCTCTTTCTTGATCTGAATGCTCAAAAATCGACTTTATTCATCGTATATATCAATTTTATAAATAGGTACTACTTTTTAACTCTATGACTTTCCATTCCACTTCATCCAAAAAGACTAACATATTTACAATATCTGCTTCACATTATGCAAATCTACTTAATTTTTTTTGTTTGTTGTTCGTAATTTGCTACACTTTCTGGACTTATAATTCAGCCCTAATCGAATCGTATGACACCGAGGGTTAGGCCTGCCGAGGATACCTCAATAAAATTAAACGTATTGAAAGTCTACCTCTTGTGTAATGGACAAAACAACTTATGCTGCCAAAACAGCAGAAAGGGGCACCAAACGTAGATCTTGCACAGGGCGCTCATTTGTCTCATTGAAGTTGCAGTAAAAATCAGCACATTGTTTTAGAAAAGAAAGGTTTGCGCTAGCGCTTTCCTTGCGGTTGTTGGCGCGTTGGCTTATGGAACAATTTGAGTAAAATTCTAAAAAAATAGAAATACTGTAATGAACACGTAAAACACGACTCCCTTATGTTATTTACAATCAATCATTTTTTATTGTCACAAGCGTGTGTTTTAAGTACTATTTTATATCTGTTATACAGCGGTTCCTATGGAAGAAACCTATAGCAACACCCAAGTACACTCACTGCAGACGAAGAGCAAGAACGAATGTCGTATTTCAATTTCTTAAAATAATTATATAATACTCAAATATTACAAACAGTTATCGGTAAAAAAAACTCTTACCTTAAAGATTGTTTAATCATATGAAAGCATTAATTTTTCGATTTCCTGATTTTTTTTTATTATCGACCAAAATAATGGTATTGCAATTCTACAAATACACTCTACACAACAGATAACAACGTTCAACAACCTGCCGAGCTCAATGAACCACTGGGACACGACAACTTCCTAAAATGTATTCAATTGTTTGATTGTTTACTGATTTGCACGCAATACGGAACAGGGTGATGCTGATCTCTAGCCGAAATTGCCCATGGCCCTTTTGCATAAACTTAAGTCAATTTCGTTGATATAACTAAATATGAATCAGATTCTTAGTTGCCAGATCTTAAAAATTCGTTTGACTATGCTTAACCATATTTTACCAATATCTTCAAAACTGTCAGAGCCAGAAAACTATCACTGAACCATTGAAGTTTTTCGTTGCCTTTTTCTATTACCAAGCGCAATAGAAAAGAACCAAGTGGAACCTATGATGTTGCCCACACAACTCTTTTCACTAAAATTTCCATCTAAGACCACCACAGTAAAATACAAAGAGCCCGCCAGCTATTTCCCTAACTAACTGAAAACTAAAACTATTTTTAGCTTCATATCGTGCATATTACTCTCCTAAAGAGACCATTTTCTGTCCTAAAAGATCACTTTCTGTCGATCGAGTCGAAATATTACCTTAAAATCGTTAAAACCGTGGCGTTGTGGTTATGTGCGGTTACTTCTACGCATTGATCTTTGATACTTATGTTCGATTCCCGGTATGATACAATCATTTTCACAATCATTTTTACGGCCTCACCTCTTTCGAGTGACTGAGAAATTCAAAGAGTATAACTGTATAGAAAAAGCTTCTCAAGCTTGTAGGTCTCTTCCACTCGTGAGAGAACACAACATGAGTGGTTGCTGTAGAAGCTAGGCCCTAGGCCGATAGTACGCAAGATTTAAATAGTTTCACTACTTCGAAGCGACAATTAGTAATCAAACGGTTGATTAGTTGACGCCTTTGTAGCAATATTTCTGAGTTTAATTTTCTATTTTATGCTCCTATTGGCAATGGACCCGTTTACGTTTAAAACGGTTGGCTTATTTTGACATGGCACCTTTGGTAGCTTATGGTAAATTAATGCCTTGACGTCCAATGAGTGCATCAATAAAAGGACACAAAATTAAAATTATACATTTGCGAACCAAAATTTAAATCCAGCTTTTTTTGTTCCTTTTATAGCATTTATTAATAACAGATTTGCTAAACTCACTGCCCCCGTTCAATTTTACTCTACACAAATTTCAAAAAATGTTCATAATCAAGCCAACTCTCATGCACACTAACACATGCCGAAACTTTCAGTTCGTAACCTCCTTATCCGACAGTGTAAAATTTATTATAGAATTTCTTCGAAAAGAGACGAGGTCGTTTATCAGCTGTGTCACACGCTCGCCGCTAGCAAAAGGCAGAACTACACAAGTTTACGGTATGATTTCGTTATTCCAACATCATAGGCTTGGCTTTATCAAGAATTGTCCACTTGACCTCCTCCAGAGAGCGGCAGCGATGATCAACCGATAATCCACGCACCATCACCAGTGTGTAAATATTCGGAAGCTGATGGTCGTGGTTGGTTGCTATAAAAGCGAGGAAGATAAGAATTTTTGACAATCGGTGTGAGATTTTTGGCAACGATGAATTGGTTGGCTGTGATTTTAGCATTTATTTTCTGTATCTACGAGGCTTCAGGTTAGTTCAGTTAAATCAATACAATTGCGTTACGTGAAGATGTCGAAATTTAAGGTTACAATGGATACGGCGGCTATGGCGGATACGGTAGTCACGGTGGTTATGGTGGCGTAGGTGGCGGAGGATACGGTGGAGCTGGCCCTGGAGGATACGGTGGCGGTGTTCCTGGTGGTTATGGTGGCGTTCCCGGTGGTTATGGCGGAGTTCCCGGTGGTTATGGTGGAGTTCCCGGTGGTTATGGTGGAGTTCCCGGTGGTTATGGTGGAGTTCCCGGAGGATATGGTGGCTACGGTGGATATGGGGGCTTTGGAGGCTATGGTGGACCATGGGGACCAGGAAGTGCTGGTTTTGGAGGAGGTACGTATTGCCATTGACACATCAGCAATGTTAAGTAATAATATTTACATATTCGAGCAGTTGGTGCTGGCGCCGCACTAGGAGCTAGTGGAGGTATAGGGGCTGGCTTAGGAGCGCGAGCTGGTGGAGGACGGGGAGGAGGAGGAGCAGGACTGGGTGCTAATCTCGCAGGGAATGCTGGCTTAGGACTTGGAGCTGGCATAGGTGGCTCTAGTTCTTCGTCAAGAACGAGTTCTACATCAAATGTTATTGGATCGTATGATGGAAACAGCCGAAGTTCACATAGGCATATGAGTGGATCGACATCAGACGGTAGTTCTTATAGTATGGGCGGTGGAGCATCACACGTCAGTAGCTCCTCAAACTCATACAGCTTCTCCGATCCCAATGAACATGGTTTTGATCAGAATAGACAGTATCAGGGTAGCAGTGTATCATCATCAAGTGCGGGTGTAGCAGCTGGACTTGGTGGTAATGTTGGTGGGAATCTTGGGGCTGGTGGTGGAGGTGGCGGAGGTGGTGGAGGTGGCGGAGGTGGTGTAGGCGCAGGACTTGGTGGTGGACTTGGGGGTAACCTTGGCGGTGGGATTGGAGCTGGGAGTGGTGGTGGGGGACGTGGTGGAGGAGGTGGTGTAGGAGCGGGAGTTGGTGGTGGAGTTGTAGGTAATGTCGGGGCCGGAATCGGAGCTGGAGGCGGCGGTGGTGGAGGCGGTGGAGGAAGTGGTGGTGGCGGTGGTTTAGGAGCGGTAATAGGCGGTGCACTTGGTGGTAATCTTGGGGCTGGTATTGGTGCTGGTGGTGGAAACAATTCAGGCAGAGGTGGTGCTGGAATCGGTGCGGGCCTAGGACTGGGATTAGGTGGTGGTCTTGGATTAGGAGCTGGAGGCTATAGAGGCTAAAAGTATACTGCCACAAATGCTTTCTTTTGTATTATCGTCCTTGATTGTGTATTAGCTGTAATATTTTGTTTTATTAAAATAAGTGTCTATGAAAATATTGCAACTGCGGTTGGTACGTATTTGCCTCTTGAATAATTATCCGTATTTAAATCGGTGGTAATTAAGTCATCCAAAATTTACTCCTTTTTGATCGAACAGAGTTCTGAAATTATCCAATGTATGTATGTAACTGGATAGCTCAGAGTATAATGTGCAATAATCTGCTTGCATGGCTGCCAATAGTCTGGTGATGTCTTGTGTAATGATGATTCAGGTGGGCGTCTAAAGAGTTCCACCGGGAACAGTAAAGGGAAACTTTATTTTTGGCAAACCAATTTATTCGATTTTAATGGTCACCCTTAATGATATTTGTTTCGAAAAGTTTGCATTTAAACTTTCAACTTGAATGCGGCTGTTTATATTGCTCTGGGTTATCTAAGTACATTCATGTTGAAGACAGGTTTTTATTTCACTGCTCGGAAGTTTTTACTAGTTTCGTCTGCTTTGCTGTGGTCTTTCTTTTTCTTATGGTGCTGAAACTCGGTTGGAAACACAATTGTTTATTCTTTCTTTTTTTACTGATATTGAGACAACCATTTATTTTGTTTTATTATTTCATGTGCCGCAGACTTACGTGCATATATCTTCTGTAGCATCTGCAGAAACACTAGAATATTTTTTGTTGTTTTGAATTACGAATGTAGAAAATATAAGGCATACGGTTCTGGTGAAATGGTTTGAGCACTTATTTAAGGACACCGCATGCGGATGTCCGGAATATTTAAACACTGTGTGCGGTTAGTGGTTGCACATAGACAAGACAACGAAGAGGATGACTATATATTTGGGACAAATTGTGGAAGTGACCGCTAGCTAAACACATATGCAAGTGTTGCAATAAATACCCCGCCGAGCAGAAGAGTAAACATGTATTCCCCTGTTAATGCAAGTTATAATGATGCTAGCCTATTTCGCATTTTTTAACTTTCAATACTGCTTCAATGTGACACACATAAATGACAGAATATTTTTGAATGAAAGCGCATGGGCATATTTGAATATGCAGGATGGTGGCTTATTTACACACTTTTTTGTTTACTTGAATTTCAACACAATGCGAAATGCTTAGAAATGTTCCGCATTTTTTTAACTGGAGGGAGATTGACTAATTATATAACAAAAACCTTTTTTGCTGGTTGATTTTTCAGTATTCTATATTTAACAACAGACGCTTGTTTTGTAATATGTGTCAGAGTTGATGCTCTGTTCGGATTGCCATTTTGTCATGAATAGACGTATACCTGAACAAAGCTTACAAATTATTGAAATGTATTTTAGCAAAATACGTGATTTTTGATGAGACTTCGACCATTTTACGGTCGTCATAATTGATCTATCAGGCAATCAATCCAAATTTTTGTCATCAATTTCACTCCCGTATGCGTGCTTATATTTTATGGGGCCGTGTTAATGGAGACCATGATTTGTCCCTTCGTCGCCGTTTGCAACTATTGGGTTTTTTTAGACTGAAGATTAGAAGATTACGAAAAAGATCTTGGTAAAAAACTATACGCCACTATAAGCTTAAAAAAATACACACAGACTTAAGTACGTCTAATCAGTGAGTAGGCATATGCAATTTTGTTTCCCATTTCTGGTGGATATATATTAAACAAATCTGTCATATTTCGTCAGATGAGCTACTCCAAGAGCTGCCAATGCACCGTCGGCGCCATTTTATCTCAAACTAAATACTGTTCGTTAGTTAGACCGTACTTAGAATATTCATCCATCATTTGGGATTCACTATATGATTCACAAGAACTTAGAGTCGAAAGAGTTGAAAAGAATTTCACGATATATGGTTTTCGAAAGTTGTATTCCTTTGAAGAGTTTCCTAACTATGACGATAGATTTAAAACAATTGGCTTACAAAACTTAAGATTCACAACACGTCAGCCATGCTTATTCGCCACATTATTAATTATCATATAAATTCACCTGAATTACATTTTCTTATGACTATATGTATATGCTCTCCAAAAATCTCTTCGGGTGAGAAACTTACTCTTTGATAAAAGGAATAGAACTAACTATGGATGCAATGAACCCATTACCAGGTGCATAAACACATTCAACGATCTTTGCTACGAAATTACTTTTAGCTTGTCACGATTGGAGTTTAATTAATATTGTTTATTTGATGTAATCTCTGAGATCCTTAGTCCCGGAGCAAACATATACTGTGTAGAGCGATACTGATAGTTAACACTTAGAGAACCTAGTGTTCAGTGTGATCAGCGACGGGAATAAAAAAAATGTTTGACTTATGAACTTATGACTTCTATATACCTGTGGTAATGTTTTCTTACGTGTATTAATCGAATCAGATAACCTTAGCTTTACATTTACATTTTGGTACAGCTCGTAGAGTTCACGGTTATGTCATCTCTTCCATTCATCTCAATCGCCGACGGGACCATATATCCGCAGAATTTTTCTGTCAAAGGCACAAAGAATCAGCTCTGCGGTTTTGCTTATAGATCATCTTTCCGCTCCGTATAGTAAGACTCTGAAAATAAGTATTTTGTAGAGCATGATTTTGGTCCTTCGAGTAAGGAGTTGAGCACAGTTGTTTCGACATACCAAAGTAGCACCGGTTGGCAAGGGCGATTCTCGGATCTCCAGTAGGATGTTGTGTGGAGTTCACGTTTGCCCCGAGGTAGGCAAACTCCTTCACTACCTCAAAAGCAGCTTTGTCCTCATTTATCTTTGTTCAGTGCCAGTGTACTGCTTACTGACAGTAGATAGTCGAGCTCTATGGCGTGCTGTTATGAGTCGACGTTTGCTCCTCTGAATGTTCTCACATCCAGGATATTTGACGTCGCAGATCGCAATATTGCCCGCCTTGTACAGCATGAGTAAACAAGGCACATAGTGTCTATGCACAAAATAATTCTTAAGCAGGAAACGAATTTCACATATTATGCATTTACATTTTGTCGGCTGTCAAACAAAAATGATCAACTGGCTTGTCAGTAGTCAGTTAATAAAAGAAGTGTAATAGTAAATAGTATAAGTGTTTTTTTTTTGCTGGAAATTGAATATGTGTAAGTAATAATGATAATAATGTGGGTTGGGGTACAATCTGAGATCAACCTGAGATGACTTCTACAGAAACTTCAGTTTTACCAGCACATTTTGAATTAAAAGTATGTTATTGTAGCAGTATTCCTCAGTAATATCGATGCAGAGGGAAAAATTGATAGAGAGAGATAAAGAACGAGTGATACGCCCAAAATATCGCGGTCAGTCGATCATAAGGAGTGAACTCGGACAGTCGACGGTGTAAAAACGAGTTTTACATAACAAATGCGAGTTAAAGAGTAGTTTCTGTAGTAAAGCTTTATTTGTATGCAGATTGTTTTATGTTCCATGGACTGCTGAGACTGAACTCAGGCTTTTAGGGGAAAGTAGAGATCTCGTTCTTTGGACAGCTGTGGTGAAGGAAGAAGAATACATCTTCGCAACGAGTTTGGTAACTAAGAGTATTGACAGCCATAACTGTTTTAACTTTATCCCTACACAAATATTGCATGAAGTATTGTTCCACATCAACCAATCTTCTCCGATAGTATGATTAGGTTCATTTTGATTTGATACCTATCGACAACAAGACGAACCATTTCATACAAAAGTGAACTAAGAAATTGCCATAGATCGAGTTTTAGAAAGTCTTGATAATTTTCATGAAATAAAAAAACGAGTGGAATTGTGTGCTCCAAAAATTCTAGAAGTTACACCGATATGCGGAAGACGAAATCACAGACTGAACTATCTACATAATGTACATTTACTCAGTAACTTAATTTATTTAACTTCCGATACACTTAATTGTTTACATTGGATTTCTAAGAACGATGTCTATACTTGATCCTTTTGACTGTTCTGTATGTGTAACCTTCACTGTTGTTTTCAAAAACCGGAGCTGGTGGAATATACTTTGGCGCTGAGTCTGCTGATATCGTTGAGACTGCGGGTGGAATGTATTGGGGCGTCACAGGAAGTGGAGGGATATATTGTGATTGTTGAGTTTCCGGAGGAATATACGCTGGAGCTGACGTTGCAGGCGGAAGGTATGTGGGTGCAGGAGGTGCAGGAGAGATATATTCCACAGACTGAGGTTCCGACAGCGGCAAACCGTACACTGGTGCAGGCTGCGCGACTACCGGTGGGAGTCCGTATTGTTGTGCTGGAACTGGTGGAAGGTATTCCGATTGAATGTTTACTTCTTTTGGCGGTGGCAAATATTGACTTCCGAGGTGCGATACATCAGCGGCAACAGTACCCAAAAGAGCCAACACGACGGCGAACTTCTACAATTCAAGGATATACAATTAAATAATAAAATAAATCGATACTAAGTGCTTGTCTGCAGTTCACTTGCCATATTCAAAGTCTTGGAAGAAATCTGGTGCGCCTATTCCAAAGACTGTCTAAGCCAACAATGATATGCAATGTTTGGAGAAGCATCTTTTATACACATGTGCTCATTTGTCGTGTGAATGCCGCCAGGGGATTTGTAATCCGTTGCACCACCAGCCTGTGCGTAAGATGATACACCATTTGTTCAGCTCTCATTCAATCAACCAAGTTTTTGCGAAAACTATTTCAATGAACCTCATTCAAGGTGACATGCCGAATATAAATTCCATTGATTAATTAATGTTTTACAGCAGCATTAACATATATCATGGGACATATCCAAAAAAAACCAGTGGCATCAAGAGATTCGCTTCGGCTTGGATATCTTTGGTATGGTAATTCGTTTTCATTTCAAATTCATTTTGTAATTTTATGTTAAGTTTGAGCGGTTTAGCCATCTTCTGCAGCGCGTACGTCAAATCATGCATATGTATGTGCATATACATACAACCATTTGTGTGAATATGTGCACACCAATCTTTAACCAATGTACAGACAATTCGTCAGAAATATGTACATGTGTTTATCAATTTAATTTGCAAAAAATTAGTGAAACTCGATAAAGCCAGGGATACGGTGGTTTATAATCCAGAAGTGTATTGACTTTTATTTTTATGAATACTAAAATGTCGGTAACTGGTTCATTATTGTTGATTAGTCATTGCTAAATTGGCCAATTATGGCAATCGGTGATATGCTAATTACTGTATATATAAGTTCGGCAACTCAAACAGGACATTACATTTTTGAAGCTGTGACCTGTACCAAATTATTCATGTATTTGCGCGTGTTTAGTGGTGACAAAAAGTATTGAAAGCATTGAAAAAAGATTCACCCTTAAGGCTAGATGACACTACATTTTTTGTTGGCATTTTCAATGAATTAATTCGCATATAAATATTAGTTTCGCAGAAAAGAGACAACAAGTTTTATTTGCAAGAGCACAGCAATTATTTTGCAAAAAAAAGGGGGCTGTCGTGGCATTGTCGTTCACTTTATACTACGATGTCTAGGTTTGATTCACGACAAACGATTTTCTTTTCGGCCACACCTCTTTCGGTTTTCTGACAATGCTCAAAGTGTATTAAACTTTCTGTCTAGAAAAATCTTCACAAATAAAGTCGTTCGGAGTCGGAGCACAGGGCGAATCAGGGACTAAATTAACCAATATGAACTAAGAACAGTAAACCGTCAAGTAAATGGAAACAGATCTGGGATCTGTAAGAGATGATTCAACCACGAACTTTATGGGTTGTACAGCGACAGGAGCCTAGTAATGTGTCTACGGATTGCCTGAGATGGCTAGGTCATGTAGAGCGCATGGACAACACTGCTCCAGCCCGAAGAGTCTTCGACTCGGAACCAGTGACACAACCCAACAGAGTACGCCCACATCTAATGTGGGGCAACCAAGGGGAAAAGGACCTCAACCAATTTTTCGTACGAAATTGGAGCCACCTAGCCAGAGATCGCGTTAGCTGGCGAGGCTAGTTGGATGAGGACCAGGTCCACCCCGGACTATAGCGCCACACGAAGAAGAAATAATCATACGACGTATGTATCGATTGATGAAATAAATAAATAAATAATCACTTCTCGATAATTTTAAAGTTGACAAACTCTGATAAGTGGTTGTAAGGGATTATTATCATAATTACCAGAAATATCGCGTTGAGGTTCTGAAATGGTTTTCCATAATGGTTTTATCGAAGATCTCATTAAGAGCTGAGTTCTGTGCAGGTGCAAGAGAAGTGTGTCAAAGTATCAATTTCTACTAAAGCATTATGGAGATCTCCAGTCCTGTTACGAGATTCCCTATCAGCCAGTGCCTCGAGAGTTGGTGCAGTTCTCCCTGCAATATTAGAACAAGTTGTCTGTAAACCTTCGTATCTTCTGGATGTTAGACAGTTAGTTCACTTAGAGTATATTAGTCTGGTCACTTTTAACTGTCGCAAGTGGTACAAAATACACCTCATAATGCCGGGTTAATCATATTGCTATAACGCAGAATAGAGATGATGGTGAACTTAAACGTATCCGTTCTCAGGCTGATAAAGCTGCGGCTTTCGACTTGTCAATCGACACAAATAGTTATGCTCTGCCTTGGCGTTATGTTTGCGTATATTCCAATCCGGTGAAAAGTTTCTGTCATTTTAGTGCAATACACTTTTCCCAACGATAACGATAAATGTTTTTTTATATTTTCTAAAAAAAACTAAATATGTTCCAATTTTGTTCTTAGTAGCATTCTAAACTTCTTAGTCATGTTAGTTTAGTAGTTTGATTGTCTCCTGCATTGAGGAGGAAGCTTTTCCAGAGAACACCCATCTTTGATGTCTTAGAATTGGACTCATGAAATAAAAACAGTCGTCTTAAGATTTGGTGTTATCTGCATAACAAGCAAAATTGATTAAAACTCCCATTATATTGTCTTCCGTTAATGTTTCCGTTAAAATTTCACATCTCAGTTTAAAAGCCAAAGAGATGTTTTTGGAGTTTAACTCCATCACGACAGTAGTAGATTTGGAAAAATGGTAGTGATAAATGGTAGCAGATATAAGAAAAAGTATAAAAACAAAATATTTATTTAAAAACTCCTCGCAAGTGTCCTCAGGTGACCATGTTCAAAATTCAATTAAAAAAATCGTCGCTTAATACTACTCGTGCATCTTAACACTAGAAAGACAGAAAAACCTTCTTACCAAGAAACCTTGCCGTGTTTGATTTGACCCCATACAATAAAAATGTAGATTTTGATCTAGTAAAAGTGCTAATCAATCAAAGAAGAAACATTTAAACTAAAATGTGAGTTTTTTTAAGAAGTATTTTTTTCTTACTACATTCATGACAAATAATTGATTTGACTGTTTACATTTTCCACATAATGCACTTTGCAAATATATGCTAGATTTATTATTACAGCTGGAAATATAAGAGTGACGTCTCTTACCTGTACCCAGAGCTGAAGGCTGCATCGGTATTGGTGGTTGTGTTGAAGAACTAGCTGATTCCTCACGCGTTTCTATGTTCTAGAGCCATATGGGTCAAATGAACCCCATCCCTCTTTCTACTCTAGTCTTAAAAATAGTAGAAATAAGTTGCTTCGTATTATATGCATGAACATTAATTAATGATCTACTTTATTAACTCATTACTACATGTGAATTCTTATCTCTGAGTTCTAGCATTGCTAGTGACTCGAAAGAGATGGGGCCATGAGCATTTTTTTTTTGTCGTTCTGTGTCTCGAACCTAGACGCCCTGGTTCATGTGTGTAGGAGTCGACGCACAGATCCCCAACGCCTTTTTGCATTTTTCAGTAACGTGGCTTTTAAAATTGGATGTGAAATAAATCTTCACTCCAAGATACTTCGTGCACTACTCCCAAACGGATCCTATCCAGCATGAAATTAATTCCAGTTGCAGTTTGATTAAATCTTGAATGAACCATAACTTTAGATTTTTCGATATTAATTTTATCTTGTTATATATACATCTAAATCTTTATTGTTTGTTTATTCATTTGTGATATGCATCCATGATTCATTACCTGTAACGAAATTCTGTAAGAATTCACTAAAATTGCTATCGAGCCGTTAATCCTCTGATCAACATACAGTAGACTCGATCGCTGTTTTCTTGGAATTCGTAGCCATGCTTGTATTATAAGGAGTAGTTACTGGTGGAAGGTGGTTTATTTTTGTTTCTTCTGATCCCTAGTTTTACATTCCTGTACACTTACCTAATACGATATAGAGGCAACTAGGGGTTTGTATATGTTACAATATTAACTCGAAAATAGATTTTTCTCTGGTTTTGCCTTAGTCTTAATTTTAGAATTAAACATTTAAGTAAAGCGTTTTTTGAAGACACATGCGTAGACACTCTAGATTCTGTCTCCTACTCTACCAACTCCTATTCTCACCTCCCTAAGAGAATGTCTACTGTACAGTATAAAAGAAAACCGCGTCGCCCGGCTGTCTTAACAGTGCAGTCAAACGACATGCGGACGCCCTGAACCGCTATAAAGAAAAACTGACGGTGAATATTACAAAGAAAGAGTTCAGCGCATGTAGGGGTTTCTCATCAGAATCAGATTTATTCAAGAAGTCTTGAGATTGGTGGCGAACCGAATTAAGATAAAATTCGGCAACATATGTAAGTCCCATATATTAACATGTCCCACGCAGGAGAAAGATAACGCAACTAAAGACTGTTTGTACGAGCTCCACGACAAACCTACGAGCAAGCTGAGCAAGAAGGTCAACTTTGGCGAAAAACAGCCTACACGACACCACCTCCGATATCGGACATAGGATAATCGATTTTCCATGTAGGCATGGCGGTCACCAGATCAATCCATCGTCAACGAAATTGATTGACATCTGGTTCGATGATGAATGTCGGCTAGTACATTCAGCCAAGCAGGAAGCATACAAATCGGCGCTGCAAAGGACTAGGCTTCTCCGTAAGAAAATTATTAAGCATGAGAAATGCGCGACCGAGGATATAGATGGTGGAAGCAAATACCACAAGACCATGCTGGATGGAGAAGGCTCACTAAGATGTAACTATTTATGCAGAACAAAGAAAACTGTCAAATGCGAATGCACTCATGTCCGCAATGGAACAATCTCCATGGAATCGTAGAAGGCTTCATTTTCTGTCCTTCAATCAAGAGGAACTTGAAAAACAAACTTGAATGCCCTAGAGTGGCTTTTCTTCCCAACGATTACTTTGGATGTACTGCTTCAACTTTTCGTTGCTTGATAAAAAGCATCACTTAGTATGCACCAGGAACCACATTTATGTCTGTTCTCCTGTCTCGGTATACCAACTTACATCTTTTCTATCTTCTTCAGACAAGAACCACACACAGACTAGAAGTAAAAGCAAAAAAAAAAAAATAAAAATGAGAGAAAACAAAACCTCATACATTCTTTTCCGGAACAATATCCGAAAAGAATAGGGAAACATTTATATTTTTCCATTCAGCTTTTCCTGCAAGAAAGGAAAAGGATAAAGGGAACACTTCCTTATGTGTGATATGAGTAGAAAAATATCACATGCAAAACTTACAATAGATTCAGGGCGAAGACGGTAGTATCGGTAGAATTGGCGGGGGCAGGATTGCTGCTTGCCACTTGTAAGTCTGGCGGGTGGTAGTGGTTGGTTGTTAACATTCACATCCATTAAGAATGCTTTTGCCACAAAATCTGACAACTTGACAAATGATTTTTATTCTTGGCGCAGGAATAAGGATATATCTCTTACTGCGTATGTGAAGGTATGTGCCTTCCTTCCCATTTCACATATTTGAAGAAAGTGTCTTCCAAGGATATTCACGACAAGAATTTATACATATATTCCCTTCTCGTCTCTACGATGATGATTACATGTTGGAGCTGTCACATGTTTCCAACAACAGATATTTCATGTACATACGAGTATAGAAAATAGAAGAGTAAAAAATCAGATGGACAACAATGAGCAACCTGCTTTCTTCTTAAGTGGAAAGATATATTATTCTTAGTATTCCTCCTGGTTGTGACTTTCCAGGATCAGAATTCTCTGCTGAATGTACAGCAAGCCTTTCATAGTAGAGTAGCCATTGAATTCGAATAGCTGACATGAATGTTTCAAAGTTGTGATTTTTCCTTTTGTTATTTTGTTTCAGAGAAAACATGTGAACCTTCATAGGGGGACGTTTGTAGGTTATAAGGAATTAAGATAATTTAGGAAAAGAAATTAATATAATTCGCTGAAACAGTTATTAATAGCGTAAGCATAAAATCCAATTTTTCGCTACAAATAAGTTCTTAAAATGGATCGATGATGAACGATCGAGATGACGCAATCGCCAAATGTATCCTTCACAACTTGCCTCGCTTGTATGGCATTTAGCGCCATATCAATGTTGTCGAGCCTTGGCCACAGAAAGTCGGAATCAGAAAGAGTTAAACGTGATGATGCATGATGGAATGAAACACCTTAAGGGCCATTCATATGAGCCGCGAACTTTCAGAAACAAAAATTTTCCAGCCAAATGTTGGTATGCAAAGAAGATGGGAATTGAATTATCGAATTTTCTTATTAACAAACTTTTCAACAACATTTAGTTTAAGTATTCTAATTAACGATCTTAAATTGTTTCTCTGCGATTTAATTATTCTCTTTGCGAACAGTCAAGCTGAGTTCGTATAACAAACGCAACCCACATTACTGAAAATCGTGACAACTGGATGTCAGCTGCTGAAACATCATGGCGAAAGGATTATGGACAGGAGCTGGACAGCTTGTCAAAACCGCTATCTTTTTTCTTGTGACGCCTGGGTGACGTCCGTTTTTGTCACTGGACTTAATTTTACAACCCGCCTGAATTTCGTATATTAAGAAATGAGGAATGAAAAATAGGATGAAAAAAAATGCAACAATGTAGAGTAAAAGGTTTCATAAACTATAATAAGTAGGAACATGTTTTTAAATGTGTGAAAAATGTTTATTTGTGTCCGCCTTTAACTTTCTCTTGATATTCAAATTCAATTCAAACAGCAAACAGCACACCTCATTTTGCATACACTATGCTGAAACGTAATAATCGGTAAAAATCATTTTAATCTGTTCAAACATTTTTTTATTATTTGTTAGTAATATATTGCGACTGGTTATTATAGCATGTGCCCCACATTACTACTGCGGTGGTGTATGGTTCAATATGTAAATACCGTATTTTAGAAGTCTAATTTATTGATCAAAAAATGTTGGTTATTACTGAATAAAGAGAAAATTAAAAATTAAAGAAAAAAATAATTTCACTTTAACACTTAACCACCTACTGTCCTATGCAGTATGCGGTTGTTTTTTACCGCTGTACATATGTATCGCTACGCCTTTAGGCTCAAAGAGAACATAGAAGACCCTGCTTCGATAACATTGATTGTTTTTGAGCTATCTGTGTGTAGGGCAATTATCTTCCTCGCCGACTACTACCATTCTAAAAATAGTTTCAGTTCCCGAACTTTGGGGATCCAGGATTGATGATAGGTAGTTCGAATTTGTATTTGTATTGTCTCTGGCTTATTGTCGCATGGACTTCTGTTGCGGATTTTGTGGAAGGCCATGAGGAATAGAATACTCTTGTGTCTACTAGTAGTTCATACAATCAATCATGTAAGTGCGTATTTTTTAATTGATGCATATAAGAAAAAAATCTTTCCGGTATTTTATAATGTTTTCAATTGGAAAATCACTCTTATTCCACCACTTAAACATACTATGACTAAAACCAAACAGCGGTGTTCACCACTATACGACAGGTAAAAGAACATCACATGGCACTTACCATTTCAATGAGTTCAACGCACTTGACAACCATACGCATTTGTCACACATCAATCAAGGTAATACACATTTCCCCAAGCACGTTTGTATGCATCTAAAATACTACATCCATTCTCGTCAAACCCGTCGCCCGTTATCCAGACAATATTACAACTCGACCAAAACTGCGAGAGACTCATAGTCGATTCCGCAAAAATAATTGCCATGAACATGGAGTAACAAGTGCTTGAGTATGTCGACAACGGTTTATGGCAAGTTTCAGTGAAGCAACGTCATTCCAACACATGTTTCAACGCGTTCCATAAGATCAGAGAACAAAATGAACGAACACATAAACATCTGTATACACATGGTGTACGTATGCTGACGATGATTCTCCGTGTCAAAGGCATAACAACCAGATGAGTCTACAACAGAGTTGAATTATCAATTTAAGCCAAAGGTAATGGAACAACTCGGGGGGAGACAGATGAATGTGCAACATGCACGCCAACGCCATCACCGCCAATTTCATCGCGACCACAGCTACTAGCATCATCATCCCCCATTCGGCGACGAGTAGCTCTGACTCCACTGGCATACAGCATCGCAGCGTACAGTACGAGTATGCTGACATAAATGCATACTCAAATATACTCGTTCGTAGATCGAGTGTATAGCCCTCTTATCTAGGTAAACATAGTGTATCTACGGCATAAGTAGTATCTTATTACGGTCTGGAATGGTACTTTGATGATATGGTAACGAAATCATTGCCTTGGCACATAGTGAAATAAACTGGTAGTTAGGAGTTCATTGCTTGTTCCATCATTTTGGGTCGACGAATGGAGGTAGGTATTCGAAATTTCAAATTAATTCCGTGTACCTACTTTGTGTGCACGATGATGCACGTGCTTTTGAGTTAATATACTCGGCATTGCCTCAACTCGCTCCTTCTGAATGGAGTCTATCCAACCATCTCATTAACGTGAATAGTTACAGTTCCTTCTTCAGCATAGCAGACAGTAGCACCCACTTTCATTCATACCACTGTACCTACGATGAGCCAAATTAAATGAGAAGATCCTCGAGCCAAAAACACACACACAAACTCGTTATATGCAAATCTCTTGGCGCCTCTTAAATTTGACGCTTTAGTTTGCACATCCAAATTGACTCCAAGTTTACCCAGTTCAATTAGGTTTCGTACCCATCTAACCTCCCCTTCTCATCCCTCCCATCCACCCAATCGCCCACCACCCACCACCCACCTGCTCTCGTCGAATTCTTAAACGAGAACGCACAAGGAGTATACTTCTTATAGTGTTTCTTCTTCTTCGTCATCGTCGTGTCGTAATTATGTCTGAATGTGTACGGCATGGATTAGAGGCAAGGATGTGTTCGTAAAGAATTTAAATTCTCTAAATGTCATGCATATTTGATGGCTTTAAATCCTTGTTAGGGTTCTGTAGGTGGCAGTCTATTTGCTTGTCTACGCCTGTGGAGAAGTTCTCATTGGGTGGCGGTGGACTACTTTCGTAAACACTCTTAGAGTATATGTACATTCAGTAAAAGCAAGTTCCTTTTTACTGAGTTCATAAAGTATCAGAGCAAATAAGAGTTTACTGCATGGAGTTATACTAGCAAATGTGTATTGCTTGCTTCTGAAAAGGTGTTATAAATATTATGTATATGCACATCTACTTATGTCCACAAGTAGGTAGCTAATTTTCATCATCGTCATATATGTATACTGTATACTTCAAAAATCTGAGGAGAACTAAACGATTTGTTCACAGCATTCAAATCCACACACACTTACATCGATAGATACATACATATACGGATATCGTGCAGTAGAATGTAAGCCTCCGACTGAATAGCTTTCGGGATGGAAGTGTTCCTCTTTATTCGAGAAACATGAGATGCAACGTGTTGATGACAAAATCGATGTTATCACAGAGGGTCATTAATTGAATCTGTGACAAAACCGCATTGTCCTTAAATTGTTTCGACGATCAGACCCCAGTCAATCAAACTACCCAGTGTACTCGTCTGATGTTCTCCATTGAACGACGACGGCACCACACATAGCAGCGTACTTAAGTGGCGACAATAAAAGGATTTTGTAGTCTTTAGTCCTTGTAACCCGTGTAGGCAATGCCACGGCGATGCGAAGTATATCCCTCTTTATGCTCATCATCACATTGTTGGTCGGGTTAGAGTCAGAGTGAAGAAATGGAAAGAACAAAAAAACCAAAGCCGTTCGGGAAAAATTCCGCAAAAGTATGGACAATCACTAGTTGCAGGAAGAGAAGGGAAAAAACGAAAGTCAGTGATGGCCGCCTTTATGGATCCAGATAAAAGTTCATAGCAGTGTGCGAACGAGAATGACTTTGAATGGTTTCTTCAAAATCGTAAAGAATCGTGCAATGATTCGAGGACAATATAACTGAGAACCATAATAATAATAAAACGAGGAAAAGAAATTACTGGATTTTTATACTTTTAAAGCCATGGAAATTGAGATACCCTTTAGCAGTGTGTAACTCCCGCATTCACAATGTGGCTTTTCTGAATAACTTACTCTTAACTTTTCTTTTCAAACTTGAGCTTCCATATACAGAATATATGTACATAGTTTTTCCGAGAAAGCTTATTGTTTAAACTTTTCCAATGCAATGTGCAAGTGTGATACGGTAAGGAAGTGCTGCTACATTGTCTGTAGTTGAAATGTGGATGTACCTTCACAACCTTAAATAAATAGTCTTAAGACCGGTTAATTTGCAAAAACAGGATATTTAAATAAAAAAAAACATGATTTCCATTTTATTGGTTGTCAGCAGATGGCAGAGTAGACTACATGAGGTAATCTACTCGATTAACTACGCGTAGTTATTCGAATAAACTACACGCCCGATTTGTTTCATTTACTACCTACATTTGTTACGTGTGCAAATACGAGTACTTACACAGAAAACATCAAACTTGAAATATATGTATGTACAGTATGCACGTATGACCAGTGTGATAAAACTCTTTCAATGGATGCTGATGAGTGGGTATGTTTAATAAATCTATTATAATCTCGCTATTCCCGTATGTTCTATAGACTCCAATATGTTTTTTGCAACATATGTACCTCCACTTTCACAACCATCGTCCTCACGCCTGTCACCATGCCACCAAGTCATGTATGAATTTCACAAAACACAACTGAACTGACGTTAAATTGACATCTCAACCACATTTTGACACTTAGCACTACGTCTACTACATTTTGTTACGCATACTGCATTAACTATCCAATGACGTAGCAGACGTGACAAATGTAGTTATTCGAAAAAAGTTACATTTCTGCCATCTCTGGTTATCAGGCATCATAGACAAACGACAAGAGGAAAAAGCATTGCTTAGATCATATAATTCCCTTCATTGGGCGCCATTTCTGAAAAATGCCAGTGAGTGTGTACTTAATTCATAAAGGAAAATGTTTAGTTTAGGGACATCTTCGAACTGCTCATGTCTAGCTCTTGTCTAGTCAATGCAATACTATGCTTTATATAGCACCTCTTATTGTATAAGTGGTGTGCGGTCTTGAACAATGGAACAATTCAATATGACTAGGTGCTATATTTGGACCTTACACAACCCAACGATTTATTACCCGGAATTAAATAACTAATAATTTATTAAATATGTTCTATCAAACCAGCAAAAATCTAAAAGCTTTATGAATGTAACCGATTTTCAATTAGTGTACCAGGGGTGATAATTATTGTCTAATAGTATGTTCCCACTAGACGAAATTGAGGAATTTTGGCAATTTTGCATACAACGAACCAATTTCGAAATTGCCTCCATTACCTCAATTTCATTCATTGAAAGTGCGCACGAAGTTGTGTATTAAATATAACAGATTATGCAAGTTTCCGTATAGTTATAACGCATATAACAATCAGATTTGTCGCTACCACATATAATATACCACATACGAGTATAATATACATAAATAATTGTTCGTATTCTATAAAAAAAGAAATCAGATTCGATGTATATACATATCTGCCAAAATTTCCGAATCTTCCTAACGGATTTGAGTGCAGCTTTCTCCTATTGATTCAGAATTTAGCTGCGGAGTTTTTTCTATGCCACATATTAAGTTTCTTGTAACAAACAAATTTTAAATAAACAGAAGAAATATTAAATTAACTTGTGTCCTCATTTTTCAATGGTATCCGTATTTTTCCTTAATCTCACCAAACAAAACTAAATTTAATTTACATATCTATGTAGAACTTTTATTGACAAATCCATTGGTCTTAAGTTATCTTAGAAAAAAATATAACATTATTGCGACTTAAAACATAGAGTATTTGCATTGTATTCCGAATACGATGAGTAAATTAATCCATCAGCAGCAACCTATGGCCGACTTCCATAGCTTAGGGTAGTTTCAAGGTAGTGTTTAATATATAAAAAAAATAAAAAAAAATGAACAAAAGATGCATATATGTATATAAGGATATATGCGTATACATATTTGTATAGGGGTATACACATACGTATATTTAGATTAGTTTAAGTTAGTTGTTTTTTAAGGTAGAGTGTAAGTTAGCTTGTAGTTTTAAAATAAAATATAGATAAGCTTTTTTTTTAAAAAAAATATGCATATACATTTGTCCTTAAATATTATTATCTAATTTATTCATTGTTAGGTTAGGTGGAAAGACATAGTTTAAGATTAACTTTAGCTTAGAGTGCTGGCCGAGAGCCTTACTTTACTTAAGATGGAGCTACAGTCCGAGGTGGACCTGGGACTCAACCAACAAGCGTCTCCAGCCAGCTCGATCTTTAGCTAGCTGTCTCCAGTTTCACCCGCATAGTTGGTTGAGGTCCCTTTCCACTTGCGTGCGCCACCTGAGTAGCGGTTTTCCTCTACAGCGCCGTCCCTCGGGGGTGGATTCGAAGACTTTTCGGGCCGGAGCATTGGTTTCCATCCGCTCTACATGACCTAGCCATCTCAATCGTTGGATATTCACTCTTCTGGCTAAGTCGATGTCGCTAAACAGTTCGTCAATATATCTCCTCCTGCACTCACCATCTATGCAGACGATACCGAAAATCACACAAAAAATTTTCCTCTCGAAGCAACCAACAGCAGCTTCATCCGCTTTTGACAAAGTCCATGCCTCCGCGCCATATAGCAGGACTGGGACGATTAAGGTCTTGTAAAGCGTTACCTTGGTTGTTCGAGAGAGGGCTTTGTTTACCAATTGATTTCTTAGCCCAAAGAAGCAGCGATTGGCAAGAGTTATTCTTCGTTTGATTTCAGCGCTGGTGCCATTGTCTGAATTGATAGCGGTGCCTAGGTAGACAAAGTTTTTGACTACCTCAAAGTTATATCTGTCTGCTGTGACGTTCTGACCGAGACGTCGGTGTTGGGTGTCCTTTCTCGTTGACAGCAAATACTTGGTCTTACGCTCGTTTGCCGCTAAACCCATCTTCGCGGCGTCCGTTGCAATACCCACAAAAGTGCCATTGAAATCACGCTGCGTTCTTCCGATAATGTCAATATTGTCGGCATATGCGAGTAGTTGGACGGACTTCTGAAAGATTGTTCCTCTGGTGTTGGCGTTCGAGTTTTGAACAATTCTTTCAAGAACGATGTTGAAAAAGTCGCATGACAGCGCGTCGCCTTGTCTGAATCCTTTTTTGACATCAAGCTGAGAGCCAGTAAGTTAGAAATAGCAACATTGTTAGTCCAACTAGTTTTAAGCATTTTTGTATAGTACGTAAGTTTCCACTGAATTTAAAAATAAAAATTGATGAGAATTGAATTGAAAAAAAAAGAAAACGATGACTGGAGACCATAGCCACTATCGGTGCCCGGCGTTCATGTTTATGCGGCTTCATTCTGTGGGTATGCATGTATATATTGTTGTACTAGTGTTGAGCTATTCTACACTTGAACGATTCAGAACATGTTTCAACAGAATTTTTAAATTCTACCCGGCTTACCAGGGGACTTATTTTTTTTAAAAGTAGGTGTGCTGATGATTTTGCTGCGAAATATGTCCTCCAAAGCTGTGGAATGGAACAGGGTTACTGGTTAAAGCTGTAAAACCTAATGTAATTGAAGACTAGGCACAGATGAGAATCGCTGCCTACATAAAAAAGGTCAATGATAATACAGTGGTGATCCAGTATAACGAATGCCTATATTATACAGGCATGATCGATATAACGTACACTTTTTCCAAATGCACTCGATATAACAAATTTGTTTGCTGCCTTAGAGAAGAACGACACAAAGCAACTCCCTTGACTGTGGATGTACGAATTCTTCTTCTTTTTGTAACTGTGCAGAAACAATATTAGTGCATTTATTTAACGTTTCGTAAAAGGAAAATTTGCTCGATATTACGAATGGGTCAATTATATAAATATTACAATTAATATAAATTGTTCTCCGATCGAGTTTTCAGGTACATGTACATTTCGCTGTCAAACCAAATCGTTTCAATCGTAGTGTGAACACTTTCGGCAATTTAGAAATTGGGATGCCGAACAATTATGGTGGTCAATATTGACTATAAAATACATGCACCAATGTATAATGTGATCGGACAACAAAATGTTCTCAAGTCGCATCACTTGCGTATTTGCTCAATTTCTACGGCTTTTCGATGTAGTTTTTGTAGTTTAAAAAAGGATTATGTTGCATACTTTTTGGAATACTGGAGTGCGTCTTTGCTAATATTATTTTTTTGTTTCGTATTCGATATTTGTGTATCCGTATAAATTGATAATAATTAAGTGTTTTTGTATACCATTGATTACAATACAAAATATTAATAGCGAACATACATGAATGAGTGATGGCCCGTGGCGTTGTGGGTATGTGCGTCGACTCCTACGCACTTGGACCTACCTGTCTAGGTTCGATTCCTAGTAAGACAGAAATACTTTTCACGGCCCCACCTCTTTCGAGTCACTGATAATGCTCAAAGAGTATAACTGTCAAGAAAAAGCATCTCAAAGTTGGCCTTTCGGAGTTAGCATAAAATTGTAGGTCCCTTCCACTCGTGATAGCACAATAGCACACGCACAACACGAGTGGATGCTGAGAAGCTAGGCCCTGGCCCTCTACGGGCTGTAGAGCCACCCATAGAATTATTATTACAAATAAATTATAAATAAATAATCCATCACAATCGGAAAACGAATATTACGGTAATCAAACATCACAATTTCTGTGTTATTATTAATAGTAAGTTCTGAAACAGAGTACAAAGATAAGTTCTTCTCATATTTGTGTAACAAACTTCAGTGTACATTCTGCTGTGGTTCATACTAATAAGCAAGAGGTGTACAACAAAACAGTCCTTAACTTAGCCTTTTAAAAATCTGATTTATGTACAGTGAATGGCAAACCAAATACTTGGCTATTAATTAAACCATATTGGATGAATATGAATAATAATGAATAATAAATTCATTTTTTATTTCTAACTTACTGGCCCTCGGCGGGCACTCTATGCTAAACTAAATCTTAAAATATGTCTTTCGACTTAACCTACATGATTAAATAAAAGTAAATTAGCATGAACAAATTAAGATTAAGAAAATTGTAAAAAAAACTTAATATCAGAACTGTATTTATTTTAAACTTACATGCTACCTTAAAATAACTTAAAACTACTACCATATGTATGGCCTTTAAATATTTACATTTGTATACACATTAGTGTAAAGATGTGTATATCTATATATATATATATATATATATATATATACATTTTTTTTTTCTTCTGCTTTTTATATATTTTTTTTTCTTGTTTTGTCAATTATATACAACTTACGACTACCTTAAAAACTACCCTAAGCTACGTAAGTCGGCCATAGGCTGCAGCTGATAGAGTACCACCTACCGCTGCAAGACGGTGACCGACTACCGGTACTACGCTTACTACCCCGGGTCTAAAGGGTACGACGATGGAATTCCCTCCCTACCCAGCCACCAGAATTTTCGATGCTGCATTGCAACATCCCGAACATCCCGCTTAGATACCGCCGTACTGAAGCGGAGGAGACCCTCCTCAGCTCGTTGTGCGACGGAATGGTCGTGGTTGAGTCGCCCATCCACAGTTGAACGGGCGATGTGGAAGAGGAGCGGTACCACATTTTCATTTTGAATCAGACCGTGCTTATCAAAATGGAGGATAGCTTCTGGGGGGACGAGGCCATTATAACGTACCCTCTCGTGGTACTGAGGATTGGGGTAGTAAGCCCCCGAGATCAAGTTATTAACAGAGTTCATCGCTCTGGCAGTGTGGCCTCGAATCAATTTCAACAGGAAATTGTCCAATCGTATCAGGTTCGCCCTGTTGTATAAAACCTCATTGGAGTAGAATTTTTTGTACTGGGACTCTGGTGTTCTGTAAAGGCATTGAGTTGGCTGTTATAGAACAGTCTCTTTGTAAGAGCGAAAGCGCCTCGGGCTCGGGCTAGAGCAGCATCTACATGTTTGTTAAAATATAGATATTGATTCAGCCAGAACCCCAGGTATCTGACTACAGTCCTTTGCGCCAGTGGTTGCCCGTGTCGCCCAACAATTGAGAATTTTCGCCAATTCTTTTTCGTATCCGCCGAAGCCTTATACAACGGGGTCTTGAACAGTATGGTTTCCGACTTCTGAAAGTTGATATTCTACTTCCAGTCATCGCAACTTCTCATGAATAAGTCGAAGTCACCCTGCGCGAGAGTGGTGATGTCCTCCATCTTTTTACCTGATCTGTACACGATCAAGTCGTCGGCGTACGCAATTACGTGAGGAAGAGAACTTATTAGATCACTCAAGAAAATGTTGAACAGGATCGGCGAATTAACGGCACCCTGTTGGAGACCATTTTTTACTTCAAATATACCTGCAGAGGTCACATTGCCATTCTTGACGACGAACCTTCTACCAGTAAGCATGTTACACAGTAGGTACAGCAGTGGTTTACTAATGCCTAGCCCATTGAGCTTGTAAAAAAGTCCTTCTAACCATACGGTGTCGAAGGCCTTCTCCAGGTCAATCAGGCAGGCACCCGTACATTGTTTCTGGCTCTTGTTCCATTGGATCTCCGACACCAGTTTCGCGGCATGAATAGTGTCATGCCCCGCTTTGAGACCGAATTGGTTATCCGGAATTATATGTTTGTCCTCTGCCCAGTTGGTCAGAGCTCTATTTATCACCTTCTCGAATACCTTGCTGATGTTCGGAAGGAGACTAATTGACCGGAGGTTGCACGGATTCCAAGAATCTTTACCTCGCTTGGATACGGGTTGCACAATCGCAGTTTTACATTGTTCAGGATAATGTACATTATTCAGAGCATTGTTAAACAGGATAGTGTACATGTTAACCACATCTAGGGGGAGATGTCTTAGCACAGTGTTCGAGATCCCGTCGATTCCAACCGACTTTTTCTTCTTAAGTGATTCGAAGACCGCTTGGAGCTCTGTCTTCGCTATGAACGGGGGATGAACCCCTTCGTCGGCGATGACATTATCTGCCATGTTTTCTTCATTGAACTCGACAAAGCCGATGTTCTCAGATCGCCATTGTTGCATGTCTTCTCGAAGTTGCGAGTTGCTAGATTGTACGCGATTCTCCAGGTCGTGGTTTGGGCGAACACTCACATTCACCTTATACACTTCCTGAAAGACCGCGCCTAGTACCTCCATTTTTTCTAGCGGGTCTTCGACCACGAAGAAGTTATCGTCGAGTACTGCGTTATCCAGATCAATACCTGGTGTAGTCAGTATTTGTTCGTTGTCCGTCGTTCTGGGGAGCTTAAGAACATGCTCGGGTTGTAACGCCGTATCAGCTTCCTTTTTGTGGGAACTGTGTGAGTTTTATTAGTCTTCATGCACTTCTACATACAAATACAACAAGTTATAGAATTCAACTTTTACAACTCTCACCAGTATATAATATTCTTCAACGGATACGTCTGCTGAATACTCACTCGCGTATCCCATGTAAGTTACCAGGTTATTGAGAGTAGTGGTTTGATTACTTCTTTTTATTACATACAATTTTGGAAACCGAACCTTCCCTCAGCAGAATAATGATCTATCCGTTGAGGATTCTCTCGTTTGATTGTAACAGCCGCCCATTGCTCCCTACACCACGCTCCCTCTGCACAAACTGCTATATTTTGTCATGAGAATCCTCCCTCTTCCGGTGGGTCAGTGATTTGTGTGACACAAAAGAGTCTCAAGTCTCGACTCTTATTCTTGCGTTGTGGGAGATGTATATGTACAATATTCTACATGTGCGTTTTGCCGCAATTACAAAGTTTATTACGTCGTATTCACCTGTGTAGTGCCGAGCATTTAGTTTGCTCTTGCCCTTACAACAGTTATGGGGATAATAAAACCATTCCTCTCACAGTCCCAGTCATATCATATAAACGTTCCTATGTGTATGGTATATATATATATAGATGTAATATATCCCCTTTAATATGAAAGAGTGTATGCATGTTTGTGTTTAATGAAAAGTGCAACTAAATACAATGGATTACAAGTAAAATAGACTGTTACCGACACCATGTTTATGTTCTGAAAATAATACAATATTTAAGTAAGAAATAGTAATAAATAATATTAAACCACCCTTTTATAGTTTAATGTGCTATTAGCAAATAAGAGACTCTTAAATTATCCAAGCAACATGTATTCTTTCAACACAATGTGCCTCAGTTGTGCCCACCTATTTCGTAGTTCCCGTGCTTCGTTCGCGATTGTTCTTCGCCTTGTATATTTAGGGCCGCCGCATATCCTTCCATACTTCGTAAGCGGGTTCCATTACATCGTGTGGTATGCTATGGACTTGGCAGCTTTTTGGAGAGTGTGATCAATCCATTGCCATTTTCGTTCGTTATCATTTTAAATTCATTTTTATTAACATAAATTCATAAGAAATGCTTAAATACTACTCGTAGACAAAAATGCTTAAAACTAGTTGAACGAACAGAGTTACTACTTCTAACTTACTGGAATTCGTCGGGCACTCTAACCTAAACTTAATCTTAAACTATGTCTTTCCGCTTTACAAATTAATATTAATAAAATTTAAAAAAAGCTTTATAACCGAACTAATTTTATTTAAAATTTATATGCAAACTTACATACTACCTTAAAATAACATAAACTACATTTAACTAAACAGACATACATATATATATATATGCATATATAATTTTATACTCATATATATATATGTACCTAAATTATTTACAAGAGTATGTGTATACGTAAGATTTGTTTTACATGTATACAGCTTACAAAACAACCTAAGATATGTAGGTCGGCCATAGGTTGCAGCTGATACATTCCCATCTAATCCGCTGCAAAACAGAGACTGCATCCCTTCTGGGGGAACGAAGTCATTGTGACGGGCTCGTGTCAGAGCAGCATCTACATGTTTGTTGAAATGTAGATATTGATCTAGCAGATCTCCAGGTATCTGACTACAGTCCTGCGCCAGTAGTTCTGTAGTGTCGTCCAACAATTGAGAACTTTCGCCAATTCTTGGTATCCGCGGAAGCCTTATACAACGGGCTCCTGAACAGTGTGGTTTCCGACTTCGGCAAGTTGGTATACAAGTTCCAGTCATCGCGACTTCTCATGGATGAGTCGAAGTCACCCTGCGCGAGAGTAGTGATGTCCTCGATCTTTTTACCTGATCTGTATACGATCAAGTCATCTCTGCCACTTTCGTCGTTGTATAGTTGTGCCCATAGGTTCGTGACTAGTTATCTGATAAAGTTCGCTGTTAAGATACGATTCGGCCAGAGAATCGTGAAGTAAGCAACCTATTAATGAACGATTGCAGCACAATCGTGATAGTAGTGGTCTATCTTCCTGTACCTCATCCATATAGCAGCACGGCCTCAACGACTCAGTCATAGCTTGGCTTATTTTGCTTATTGCATTAATTCGCCATATCGTGGATAGAGACTTTGCATTGCCTATTGGGCTTACTACATGTCGGGAAAGCAGCAGTAATCACCAACAAAAACAATATTGGTGAGAGAATGCACCATACCCACTTATACTTCGAATTCCTCAGACAGCCTTCCTCTGTCTCAATACTATACCTAGAGTACCCCTAGTATGTAGCCTTGATAATTGCTATTCATTTATCTGGAATTCCTGATAAATTCTATCAACTGCTTTTTCGAAACCGATTGGCAGCAAGTGAAATGGCAATTGATATTCAATGCACTTTTCGACGCTGATACGCAAGGTGTTGATGTGGTAGACACAGGACTATCCAAATCGGCGGCGAGTGTCTTTTCAAGATGTTCTTTGGTTCTATCCAGCTTACGTTTGGCCAATACTTTTAATGGAATGTGTTTAAAGTTCAAATAGAACCCTTTACTTGACGGAGCATAGTTTTCTGATCTACGGATCCAGATAATGCCACAAATGCTCTATTGTGTCTATGTCTGGGATTTAACTTTCTAATGACCAACGCACTTAATCTATGTTGTATAGTGCGTGCTTTCCGGCATTGTATATTTTCGTATGCGAAAAAAATCAAGTAGTGTCTCTTGAATTTGAACTATAGATATCTTAGCTTAGATAGAGTACTTACTACTTAGATAGAGTACTTCAATCCAATACCATCTACTCAATGGAACTATGATGTACTGAGAATCAGGCTAACGGACAAGCAGGCATGACAAACATCCGTTTACTAGAACCAGCAGAAGAAACAAATAATTGCAGTGCAAGGGAAGTACATAAATTTCTACCTTCCATCAGATTTTTTTTTCAATTTTTTTCGATCAGTCTTGTAGGATATAGCGATTGAGAGCGATTGGGAAACTTCGTCTCGGTAAAAAATTTAAAATACAATTTACATTTGTGGAAGGCGCAAAGGAACGCGCAAAGCGTACTCTTGCTTGCACATCACAACTTGCATACACAAATACATGTACGAACAAGTGAAGTCAGGCAACTGACAGGTGCCGGAAGCTAAGCCAAATCACCGCATAAGATACATGAACATTTTTTTTATATTCTTCGTCATCCTCTAAACCCGGCTGCAAGTTACTGAAGCCTTTGTGCACCCTTGCTTTACTTCCGTTCGCATGTGTATCGGGAAATACACATCGCTTCAAAGGCAATGACTTTTTTCACTCCTTAGCTTGATGTACGGATGAAATTCTATTTGAATTTGGGTGTATACAGCAAGCTGGCCCCATCGGGACAACGTTGCAGTTGTGTGACCCCACTCCCCATATATGTGAGTGTATACATTGGAAACCCTGCGTCGTGCCATGGCACCCGGAAGACGGCTCCTTAAGTAGTAAGACTCAAGGATGCAATGCAATACGACAATATCCGTTTTTGTGCGAAGAGTTTATTTTTTTGTAAAGTATTCAAATGGAGTTTTAACCGATTTTACCGGAAGCAAAGCTTTTTTCCAGAGTACTCTTCTTTTTCCATTTATCGTTCGCTCTGTGGTTTCCTTCAAAGGTGGTTTTCCCATGGGGAAGCAGGAAAAGAAAGGTACTCACGTTCACGTTGTAGCTGGTGACAATAATCGTTTACTTGTGTTGCATTCCAGCAAACGTAGTTCTATTTGAGAGACAGAACACATGCCAGCTACGGTGCAATGTCAACATGCAGCAAACGAGGCGGATGAGTTCCCATTTTGGGAAATCAAATCCCACAGGGAAAGGATTTTCAATTTCTATTTCCATTCCAATACAATACTGAAGCATTGTTTAACTGCACAACGTTAAAGTCTTGTTCATAGATGGGCGATATTACTTCTTCAGTGTATACATATTTATATATATATGGACTATGAATGTTGGGCTGCCTTATCTGTGTCAAATGCATTTATTACGTAAGAAATCAAGTGGAAATTTACAACGCCCAGAAAAGGATAATAGTACTCATAAAAAATTAACATATTCGTACTTTCCGAAAGTAAGCACACTTCCGTGAGATGGTGTAACAAATAGCTCCCCGGATGGTTGGGGTCATAAATTGTAGGCACGCAGAAATTTATGAACCCAATTGTTTTTAGTTCATATCCATTTACATATATTCACAGCACATTATGTTAAATTTTTATGATATTTTTGACACACGCTTATGTACCTCGATGTACATATGTATACATACATTGCTACAATTGAATGTACGGTCGTTTATTTTGGACATGATTTTATCGTTCCACTGGCATAAATGATGTAAATGCCAGTCGGATGTGAGTATCTCTAAGCTGAGACACTTAATCAAATCGTGGAAAGAAATATAGAACGAAAAGTTAAGTTAAGCAGTAGTTTCCCACCTAATGCTGTATCACGTTTCTGCTGTAATAGAAATATATTTTTTTTTATTACGAAGATGTGGGACAATTTAAAGAAAACAAAATCTATTCCTCCTGATATTTTTATAAGTCTGTTGCTTTTGATTATATCTGTGTTATTATTTAACATTTATGCTGCAGATGTCTAGGTCGTGGTTTGACTAGGTTTTTTTCATAGTTTTCCTCTAAATGTCGATTAAGTTTTACCGAACTACAAATACTTAGTTACAAAAATGTATTCTCAGTTGTGAGGTTCTTATCAACCATGTCTATGCGCAACCTAGAGTAAGATACGCATATGTTGTTAAAGAAAAATATTATACTATGAAAGAGTGAACAAATTATGTGTTGTAAGTAAGTAGTGGATACTAAGCCGTAGGTATCCATAGCGGTGATGACGGCTTAATCCGCAGACACCAGCAAATTCTCAAACAAAATACTTTGCTGGGACTACAACTGAACTTAAACCATAAGCTTTTTAAGAAAAACACAGTTTATTCTTAAAAAGAACAAAGTTTATTGTTCTTTCTTTTTGGAGTCCCTCTTAAGACTAACTAATTTAAAGGTAAATGTTCATCGAGCGAAGTGATCGATGTGTGTAATGAAAGAGAACTCGCCAGCAAGTTTCAACATTCTCGCTGGTGACGACGTTAAACCGTTTAGCACTTCTTATTTTTAAACGTTTAATTGATTGCGACGAAGTAGAATTAAAGATTATTTAAATAACAGGCAAGAAATTAAAAAAAATTTAAAAGGATAGCGTTGCTACTTATTTCACACGAACACGATGAATTTAAGTCACATAATGCAACTAATGTTTTCTTTTTTGTTCAAAAATGTTTGCTGTTTGCGATGTGACAGCGGTAAATACCGTTTCCATGAAATATTTTTTGTGGAACTTTAATAACTGGGCTTATACCCGTCGTATGATTCTAAACTTTTGTCATTCGAACGACTATGATTTTTGAATTAAGTTTCGCCAGATTCGCAAAATAACACACTGTGCGCCACATGGGTTCAATCTCCGTATTTTACTAACTTACTTTACAAACATTCATCATTCCACTCCACCTCTTTCGAGGCACTCAGAATTTGGGTTGCCAGATTTTTTACGAAGTTCAGTGGGACAAATAAATAAATTCAATGTCTAAAGATAAATAAATTGCAGGTAACAGCGTTTAAGTCAAATGTGTATAAAAAAAAGTTTCTGGTCGACTGACTTGAAATTTTCGCACAACATTCACTAGAGGCACGCAAGTGTTTTGGCCTACTCATCTCGATAAAATCGGTCTGCCCATTTTAAAGGTAAGTTAAAATATTAATTTTGCAGTCAAAAAATGAATGAGGAATGTAATAGAAGCAATAATTTTGACGCGACATTTCAAGGGTGAAGACGTCCCCATTCCTCGAATTAACATCATTGCGTCCGATACTACCTTTCAATGCAAGCGACAACAGGTCCATGTGCGACTAGCTTTTGCAATCACTATCAACAAAGCTCAGGGTCAATCTTTGAAATTGTGCGGTCTGTACATATTCAGGAGATCGCCAGAGCCTACGAAGAGCAATTAAGCCAGAGACTCTCCGGTATGCCTACGTCGAACACCAACGCCAACGAGATGTGGTTGCATTGCCGCTCGGACATCAAAGAGGTAGCGGAAAACACCTTAGGCTACCTAACACCCCCGACAAGAAACCCGTGGTATTATGGCGAGTGTGAACGGAAGAAACGTGCAACCGACGAGTCATACCAAAAAGCGCTGCAACGGAAAACTAGAGCAGCGCAAGAGGAGTTCTGGACTAGAAGACGGGAGCAGAAGAAGCGTCTATGCCTGAAGAAAAGGTCTCCTGCAACCGTCCAGCTCAAGAACATCAAAGAGTCTAGGGATAGACAAAAAATACGGGCTTTTTATAAAAAAGCCTAAAGCCTGGCTCCAGGCTCGTGGGGGTAGCCTTGTTACTGACCCGCAGGGAATAGTGGATGTGTTTAAGCAGCACTTCCATCAACTGCTTAAAGGGCCTGACCAGGAGAGAGTGATAGGGAATCAAGAAATCCCAACTCCAGTCGATGAAGTAGCCCTCGCGCCTAGCTTTGAAGAAGTCGGATCAGCCATTAAAATGCTGAAGAACAACAAAGCCGCAGGCACCGATGGCCTACCATCAGAGCTCTTCAAGGCCGGTGGCGATGTTCTGGTGGAGAGCATGCACCAGATCATCTGTAAAATTGGGGAAGACGAAAACATGCCCGACGACTGAAATATCAGCTCCATATGCCGCATCGACAAAAAAGGCGATCTTACCTCTTGCAACAACTATAGAGGTATATCCCTGCTCAACGTCGCCTGCAAGATCCTGTCCAGCGTACTGTGTGAACGTCTAAAGCCGTTTTGCACGGCACTAATCGGCACGTACCAGTGCGGCTTCCAGCAAGGCAAATCGACTATAGACCAAATCTTCACACTAAGACAAATCCTGGAGAAGAGTTTCAATTCGATACGCACCACCTTTTCATCGATTTCAAAGCCGCATACGACAGCATTCATCGCTTTTCGATGCTATTCGATGCGATGGCCGAATTCGGGATCCCGGGAAAACTGATCCGGTTGTGTCGCACCACGCTAACACATACGCGATGCACCGTGCCGTTCAGCTCAAGGATTTCTGAGCCGTTTGAAACTTGCACGGGATTTCGGCAAGGAGATGCGCTGTCGTGTGATTTCTTCAATCTGGTACTGGAGAAGATATTGCGGAGAGCAGCTGTAAACACGGAAGGCACTATCTTCCACAAGTCGGTCCAACTGTTGGGGTACGCAGATGACATCGACATCGTCGCGCGTTCTCAACGTGCCGTAGTGGAGGCTTTTATGGCGATTGAAGAACAGGCGAAACGAACTGGTCTCAAGGTCAATGAGGACAAAACGAAATATATGCTGTCGACCAAAAAACGTTCCGTCACACACCACCTTGGACAAAATTTCACGATCCAAAGCTACAATTTCGAGGTAGTAAAGGGGTTTGTCTACCTCGGGACAAACGTGAACTCCACAGACGACATCACAGTGGAGATCCGTCGTAGAATCGCTCTTGGCAAGCGGTGCTACTTCGGTTTGTCAAAAAAACTCCTGACTCGAAGGACCAAAATCATGCTCTACAAAACTCTTATTTTGCCAGTCCTGCTCTATGGAGCCGACAGCTGTACGCTAAGCAATACTGCAGAGCTGATTATTGGTACCTTCGAAAGAAAAGTTCTACGTCGGATATATGGTCCCGTCTGCGAGGAAGGCAAATGGAGGAGAAGACATAACCGCGAGCTCTACGAGCTGTACCAGGATGTGGATGTAGTCCGGAAGGCAAAAATCCACTGGCTCGGCCAGTTTGATTTTCTTTCAAAATCAGTCACAATTATTGCGTTAACAAAACTCGATTGTTAAAACTGATTTATTACTACGAACACTTAAAAGTACCCTAGCTACACTTAACAAAATTCTACTTTAGAAGTGACTACGAATTTTTATTACTAAGAGTATTACTAGAGTTTGCAAATCTAGGAAATCTTTCTAATATATTGTATGTTAAGACAGTATATCCACCACAATTCGTTTCTTGTGAAGAGAATGAAACTGCAAATAGATGTATAAATATAAGCAAAAGACTTCTAAAGACCTTTGAATGACACCAAATCCGCTTATGGCTATTTCGAGGCAACAACAAAAATAGGAATTAATAAAAACTATATAATTGGTAATTATTTCCTAAGATACCTAACGTTTTGTCACAAGTCCCTTTGGGCATTTATTTATGCATCAAAAACAAAATAATTAGGGAAGTCAATAGCTTTCAAGCGTACATACATATGTATATTAACACTCACTTTTGAACTGAAATGTTCAAATCAATCAAAACACTTCAAAGTACTTAGACCAATTAGTCTTTCGTCCGAGATTTTAATTGATGTCTGTATATTGAATAGCATATTATTTATTTGTATTTATTTTTTACTTTTTTTCCAAAAGCTTTTGATGAATTTATTTTACTTTAAAGGTTACGAGAAAATAATGTGATAGGTATGATGTCGCAATTCATAATAATACCACACGTTTAATACGTACAAAATATGAGGAACCTGTAAACATACCGGGTAATGTTGTTGTACGTGCCGGTGAATTATCAATGCTGGTTTTATGGTCAACATTATACGCTATTTCCCACGCCCTCGAGGGAAATATGAATTTGAGGGAAATATAAATTTGGAGTTGTATTTATTGTTTTTTTTTTAAGAAGCGCTGAGTAGCCCAGACTGTTAAGGATCGTTAGGGATTTTTGTACAGATTTAAGATCTGTTTACTTAGTAAGGTGTAGCTGAGCTAGAGTAGCATATCATCGATGCACATGTCACAAGAGCATTACCTGAGCATATGGAATAGTTCATTTAATTATAATCAGAAAATATTGGGCCTAAGTATATTCTTGCAGTACTCCTCTTGCAACATCAACATATTGCAACCTTCCAGGAAAGTACATACAACGGTTAAAATTTTGTGACGAATGATGATGACCTGAAAAGTTAATACATAAGTATTTGTGGAAAAGAGGAATTTATTAACCAAATGAAATGAACAAGTATGGGTGGTGCTACAGTCCAAGGAGTGCCAATTCCTTGTTACTACAATAACCTGACTCCGAACTGCGAAGTTTGAGAGGCTTTTTTTAGACAGGTAGGGCGTGAAAATTGTTTATCGTACCAGGAGTCGAACTTAGAAACCACGATTTGAGTGCGTTGGAATCCACACAAATAACAAACTCGCCACTTAACAAATATGTGGATATATTTCGGACTTTTATGCCGTCTTTATAGATAATTTGTCACCAGGTACGTGCATCTCAAAACAATCACAGCCGCATTAAGCTACAAGTTTCTAGTGTGGTGGTCGAAATTGCTTCACTCCTCGATACCCGTCGTCAACAACAATCGAATGTCACACGCAGGTCTCGAGATCTAAATATATAAAATAAATGCCACTAACAGGGCTTAAAAGTCTTACTGTAAGTCCGAATCGATAGCATTCAAATGTTCAAAAAACAACTTTATATTCTTGTCTGCACTGTTTCTTTACGCCGTTTTAAAAGTCCACCCAATGTCCTTAATTAAAACAAAAGTGTTTACCGCACTCATCAACGTTAAGCGTTAGAGACAAATTAAAATCACTCGTAAAGGAAATAAAGTGAAATCCCCCGCAAACCTGTTGTCGGGCAGTGAAAATTAAAATCGACAGCTTAGAAAGGGAATAATCCATCCCCAGGGGACTCCGACGTAAATTTCAATTTCATTATCACACGAAACGGAATTACTACCCGCTTACTACCCTACGCGAACTTGACGGCTAGAATTCTAATTCCCATTCATTGAAACATCAAAACCAAATCTTCGGTATTTCGGGTTAATTCCACAGGTCATTAGCTAAGAGTTGTCTTATACAGGGAACATGGATGACACGCAATAACCCAATTCACGCCTCGGATGCCTCTCTGCATGTGGAATGCCGCATGACATTAATTTGTATTTAATAACCAGTCTCTGACAGGGAGTTGCTTACCTTTCGCAACCCACTCTGTGGGGTTCGCACCAACACCAACCCCCATTGATCTAATTTCGGTGGATGGTAAAACGTTCCCGTGATTCGCCAATATGGTGAGCATACTCCTAGCCTAATTATTGTGACATTCTTAATTTGCGGAATATAAGTTTCGTTTAATATTTTCAGTGTTTTCCGTTACACAACACCTCCGCCACTGGTGTGCTCTTGGTGGATAATTGTATGCTCTCGACTGGATGCTTGAGTTCTGTTGAGTTGCGCGCTCTGTGGCTGAAGTTAATTGCTTTGGAATTTCGTTTGCTCTTAGCAATTAATTGACGTATCTTGTCTGTTGGAATGCCATGTCATAATTTCGATGCCATCTTCTGTATCGTTATAAACCAGACGAGTGGTAAAAGCTTTAGCCCATCAAGTGCGCGCTACTCAGAGAAGCGCAACAGACGAAACACTTACACCGTGCCATCCTGTTGTGATAATCCGATGGCTGACGATACGGATGCACGGGGAGGAGCTGTTGAATGAGTTTGCATATAATTGGATCTAGGTAACAAGATGATGATGACAATTTGCTGCATCAGTGAATTGAGATTGGGGGATTGTCCTCTGTGGGCAGGCAACATCAAAGCGGTAGCGGTTGAAATTTGGAAAAGTTTCTCGCTTGCTTTGGAACAAATTCTAAAAAATCGTGACATTTTAATCAACTTTACATATACATATGTATTATATGCACATATATAAGAATTCAATGTTCGCTTACTAAACTAAAGGACTTGGGAATCAAACGCAGTGAACTGGGATGAATTGTTTGCAATTATTTGCGAGGCAGAGAATGCAATCAATTATTAGACATAGTTTTATTTACCAAAGAGTTGTCACTATTGATGTTTTGACAAACTTAAGTATGTATATGTGGAATGAAATGCGATACAACTCGTCCATTAAATTTTGCAACAAAGCCATGTTTCATATTATGTGATATAGATCTGATTCATTTTATAATTGGCTATAGCGATTAGATAAAATGGTGAAATTTGATGAGACCAGAGGAGGAGTATATATATCCTAGGATCATAGTTAAAAAAAATTAAATGTAGAACTAAATGAGCAAATAGTCTTTTCCTTTAAAAATTGTGTCACAGCGACATAGGAGCAACGGGAGACTTCCAGCGTGTATGGAGATTTGCCTTGAGAGCTGACACTTATTAGTGTTGGTACACGCTTTTGTTCAGGAAATACAAACTCTCCTGATACTGTTAGGATGTCCACTCGTCACAGGCGATCAAATCACGACACGGATTAGCGGTTTAACATCGCCCGTATAACATTTCCACAGAGACTGTAAACGCAAGACTTGGCGAACGTCAGACCACACACTGTTTTAATGAAAATACAAAAGCTGAATTCATTTGGCTGGGATGTTGATGTCGTACTCTCCAGATCTCGCGCCCCATCTGTTCCCAACACTTCAAAACAATTTGGACGAAAGGCAATTCAATTCAAGATGACATCAAAACGTAGCTGGAAAGATTTTTAAACATACGTCTGCTGACTTTTACAAAAGAGGCATTAGGACTGAGGCTTGTCAGGCATTGACTGTTATTGGTGCTCGATATCATGGCATGATAACATAGCTAAAATTAAATTGGATGATAGTGATGTGGCCAATATGTGGTTTCAACAAAACGGTGCCAAATGTCATACAGCCCTTGAAACAATTCAGTTACTGGATGAGACAATTCCTGGTCATGTGCTCTCTTGTTTCGGTAGTTAGAAATGGTACCCTAGATTCTGTGATTTAACAACTATATTATTCACAAGATTGCGAAAAAAGTGTGCGTATTTGTAAAGCATTTGTAAGCATCTCATGTGGAAATCCATGAAAAGCACTTCCTCGATAAAAAAAAAAATATTTTTCTAAGATATTTTAAAAATCTACTTTTGGTAGTCTGCAGTTGGTAGACTGTGTCAAGCCATTCCTTGTTTCTTTTTTTTAGATTATAACGGGAAGGTGAAAAGTTAAGGCTTTAATGTATGCCTTGAAATGTTTAAAGTATCAGTATATGAAACACATCCATGATAGCACATTAAATCTGCATCCAATATAAAGAAGTCTTTAACTTTAATACACTGTGAGAACAATTATCATTTTTTGTTGTTTTCATGTGCAAATTTCAGCCAACATACCTGCCCTTGCCAGCGGACAAATAACGTCAGCTGCAGCCAAACAGATGGTTTATCTTGTCACAAACCAAACAAACAATTTTACTGATTCACCCACGCAGTATAAAGAAAACCAAAATATTGGACCACATGCTTGGATTCACTCATGAGCTCTCATAATGTAAGAAAAAACCGAATTTCTATAGGAATTCATGGTCCTACTGCACCATACCAACTCTTCTTTAACGTCGCGAGAACAAAGAATTCCGCCTCCTACTTCCATTTGACTTTATGCGCCAGAGAGTCAACTCTCATAAGAATACAAAACCAGACGAAGGTACTTTCAGCCTCGCTAGATAACGTCCCCACCAACAGCGGCAGCATCATCGGCCGAAAAGCATTGAAAATACGCAAACAGAAAAGAAAAACGAATGAAAGAAAAATAATAGGACGTGGCAAATGCCGCCGCCACCACCGTCACCAACATCGCAGCCATCTCTACTGTTGCTATAACAGCAGCTGGAGTCAAGCCAAGGGGAATGGTTATGAAAGGCTTACGTATCCTTGGAAGCATATCTAAGAATAATAAAGAGCCCAACGCTCTAAGAACCCTTTCACAGTGCGCACTCTTCCACTTCAATTCCAATTTTTGTTAAGAATATAAAAAAGAGTGGAAAAGGGATGATGCGCCAACCATCCAGCCAACCAGCCAAACGACCAACCAGCCCATCTTTCCGTCACACAAAATCTACCTCAGGTACATTGCATTTTTGGTTATACACAAAAAAAGGACGAAAAAGAAAATAAAAAATTTGTCATAATTGGATTCCGAAAAGTGCATGAAAAGAGGAACCACTCCCGACTCCCCTTTCTCGACACTGGGCCATGTTTGGTTTAGATGCATTTTTTGAGACTTTAGGGCGCTTTTGTTTTAAGCAGACTCCTGCTCCTTCTCTGAGAGTATGGACATTTTTCAGACCACATAACATTTTGTACCCAGGTTTTCGCCATCACTGTGAAGTTCATAACGCTATTTCTGAAATATTTTGTCTGGAATGCTTTTGAATTCGTACGTGCTTGTGTACTCGTATATGAAAACGTTTTAATAAATAAGCAATGTCTTGAACAGAAAGAACTGAGTGCCAATGGCGGTATTTACTTAAATTCTTTTTGTTGATGCTTATTTCGTACTTTGCATCAGTGGCATACGACCACATGTAGTTTTATATATGGAATCTATCAAGTCTACCGTCAAAATCAACCTAACATATTGCTGCAGTTATGTTATTGCAACGTGTTAACTACATACAATGATCTGATTTCTATATATTCCTATAGAAATTCGCCCCATCACATTGTAGAGGAATAAAAATCCTAACACGTCCACGATTTAAGATCACCCATCTTATCATCAACTATTGACAATAATAAGTACTATAAAAGTGAAAACACTAGTTGAAGATATTACTGTTCTTTATGATCTACAGGAGACCGATATAAGCGATATAGCCGTTAAGATCCGATTGACAGACAGTTTTGGAGAATTGGTGACGCGGTAAAAATGAATACACATCACAATGTGAAGTACTCTCTATTTTTCCCTGGATAATAGTGGTAAATTTATTGAATTCTTTAAATTCTCAGCAACATTGCATGCAAACCGCGTAGTGTAAGCAATCGATAATGCACCAGAGACCTTTGCACCAGGTGTGAGATAGGACTCTGTGAGGCAATTGCAGCAGCTCAGAATTTTAAGATTTTCCAATTCGATGTCAAAGCAGCTTTCGATGGTCAGATTTGTGGAAACAATATTATCTTCATTAAAGAACTATTTGATTAGCTTCAGGAGTTTGGAATTCAGTTTAGCAAAGCTGATTTTTTTTGTTGGTATTAAAAAATACTGATGAAAATGGCAAACTTAAGAAGCACAGACAACTAACATTTTAATGCAATTCAATCAAAGCGACAGCTCATCAGTTGCGACACCTTCAGAACCTGAAATAAAACTTTTGAAAAAGAGGTGTAGAGAAGCCATATAATAACTTATGTATTTAATGATTTGTACAAGACGAGATATAGCGTACATCGTTGGCATACTCAGAAGATACATGGATATACCTACGAACACACATTGGCAAGGAGTATTAACACACCTGCAACAAGTCCTAACCCGCCCTCCTCTTCCTTATTTTTTTCGTCTTTAACCTGTATATTCATTTAACTCCTAAAAATATATTTTTAACAATATTTTTCAAAAGACAAATTAAAAACCTCAAATTATTATATTCTATTAAAATTTTACCAAACTGGAACAGTGTCGGTTACACAATTACTAAAGCTAATTTTCACTGATCATGCTGAGTACCTGGGTGTCATTGCTGAAAGCAAATTAAGCTGAAAACATAACATACAAGATCGTATTAGGAAAGCATCTGTCGCATTACATACCTGCAGGAGATACTCGGACTCAAATTGGCCATCCAACCTGCGTATGGTGGCCTACTTTAGTGATTAATATAATTCTCAATAAGATAAGTGGAATCCAGACATCGGGGTCAGATCTTCAACAATAGCCCTCGTACACTACATACGCATGTCCACACATATCCACAGCAAGGGGTACATGGAACTATGGCTAAGTGTACATGGATAGGAAACATATAAGCAAACTAGTAGGCTTAATCGCAGAACACAGACCTGCAATGACTTCAGCAGGAGTTGTAGACTGTAGTTATAAGGATGGGGAGTAAGCGATACTCGACACTCAACACGCTACGACCTCCTCGGGACAAGTACTTATAGTAAGTGAGAACAGCCTGGTAGGCAGATAGTATTTAACGGCATAGAAGAAATTACTAATGTCAAGTCATATATTGACTCAATCAAGAGATATATTCATAGTTCACAAGAGAGTACCAATAATAGTCGCATTCGATTTCTAATAATCAGCCCTTCTAAGCACAGGAAATATTCTTGAATGTCCAAATACAAGGTCCTCGTGGCTGAGCAGAGTCCAAACTCAAAAATTTGACAAAGTCACGAAAAAGTGTCACGGAGCAAACAAAATATCGCAAATAATTAAAAATTAAGAAAAACATGAATTTCTCAACCAAACAGCAACATAAATCCGTAATTATACGTACAAGGAAAAATAACAATTTTCCATTAAAACTTAAAAAAGGAACACAATGGGTCATGTCAATGTTGATATCAGAGCAATAGAAATAATAAAAATTGTACACAACATACCCAATTCCGTATGCTAAGCTGGATACTCAACATCTACGATAAAGTCAGGAAGGCTTCTTCTGCCCTTTTAGCTGTAAAAAAGCCATTGGATGCAAATGGGGACTACAAGCAAGCATGGCTTATTGGATTTTCATCTCGATTGTCCGACATTTCTGTATAGCCTATCAGGTTGGTGGACAGCCCTAAGCAAAGCTGCCAATTGTATAACACTAAATTGGTTACAGCGGAACCCTGATAAGCACTCCTTCAGACGCACTTAATGTACTCCTCCACCTTCCACCATTGGAAATAGATATGTAGATAGATAGGATTTTATTCATTTTTTTTCAAATAATATTTTAACAAAATCAACTAGCATGGCTTTGCCGTCAATATTTCGACCTCCTCTTAAGGTTTATATATCACAATTATTGTGCTGCGTACAGCATCACTACCTCAGAAACAGCTTCAAATATTTTACATTTATTACTATGTTCTTCTCTGTAACCACTTCGACATTTTCTCCGCTATAGCACCATTTTCATCTGATTTTTAATATCATTACCTTTGATTTCTTCAAATTAACGATCAAACTCCATAGGTTGCAGTACTCATTTAGTCGATTGATCATAATTTGGTGAGTTTGCCAGCAACACGATGACATCTGCAAATAGTTAAACTTAGTACAAAGATGTAGTCGACAGTTGAGTAGCCCGGACTGCGCTGAGCTATCCCAGTTTTCGTGCCTCATTTTCGAAGTAGTTCCGCTTACTTTGTATGCAAATGGCTTTAAATTCTTGATTGGCTTGGAGATATGTAACTTTACTCAATTATTCAAACGATTATAGCGAAGTTCTGTTCATCGCAATCTTTCCCATTGGTTGCAGTTCAGATACGTTGGAAATACATAGCATCTTTTATTATCTAGTCGAATACATAAATAATTCAGCTCTTCGACCATTCCACATAAGACATCTAGATATTTTCTATAGCCAAAGTAGTATCCTCCGCTGGATCTTCCTCTTGCATGTCTTCTGATGGCGGGTATCCACTTGAATTCGTAGTTAAGAAAGTTGTTTTCAAAAAGTTTTTAATCATTTTCAGTTACAAATGTTTCAAATAAAAATATAATTAGACTAACTTTCTTCATTTTTACATTATTTCTAAAATGGCAGACGGCCTTGTTGTTGACTGACTTCATCAGTTTAACAAGCAGTGATGAAACTTGTGCTTGTGCTTCCACCTTCATGGTCGTTACCTCCTGTCATTTAAGCTTCAGATCTGTAATCACTCATCTTTTTGAGTTTGCGCTACCACATTGTATCACGTTGTTTTTATCGAAATAAAACACAAAATCCCCTGCTTTTAAAATTTGACCACGCAGTTAATTTTGTATAGGATTGTTTTTCCTTGTGATTACTGCTTTTAATTTCAGAAATTGTTTTCCATGGAAATATTTGGCAAGCAAATAGCAGCTAGTTCAGACTCAGGTGACTGAGGCTCACTTACCTGAGTCCGAACTCACCATCGGTCACTCAACTATTCTTAACGAATTCAAGGTCATCAGGTATCTAGGAGAAGCTTTTTCGTGTGATACGAGTCAAAAGAGGTCGCGATAAACATCCAAATATTTAGTTGCTAAAAAGGAAGGATAAACATTACATGGTGCAAACGTGGAATGCTTTGTTGAACGAGAAACGGATGTCGTAAGTAACGAGAGTAGATTAATTACTTCACATCTTCTTCCCTATTTAGTTATTACTGACGATCACACCTAAAGTTAGGATGAGGACTAAGAAGAAGCCATGTTGGAAGACATGGACGATAAAATGTACGACGCTCCGGAGTACCGTGCTGGGAGCCTCCTTTTAATGCACATGCGGGCAATCTTCTAAATACCTACAGAGTGAAGATGGACAAGAATGCTACTGGCCTTATATGGACGGACTTGATAACCGAAGGAGGTCTCCATAAACCAAATCTTTTATGTATAAGTGAGTTAGAAAATTTAGATTGTATATTCAATCAATGGCTATGGTAGTAACATATAATTGAAAACGGGTAAAAATTATATATAAATTATTTTGGATTTAAGTTCAATATCCACTTTAAAATCGCAAATAATAAGAACTTTGTTCAGATGTATGATGTAACTACTAATACAATTGAAAAACTTGTGAAATATTTTTTAAAAGGCACAAGAAATATACAAAAAGTGTCAAAAACGAGATTTTAAAAAGTGTTACCGTCAAATTGCCGCTAAAGTTTCATAGCGACAAGACAACCCCGCCGGAGAGCGGCAATGACCACGGACGACGACCACCAGTTAAGTTACCAAATTCAGGCTTAGTATTTTTACTCTTCAGTAATATGTACTAATAAAAATTACTTAGTAAAATGGTTGCCGATGTGGCACAATAGTGCCACTTATTTATTTAAATGACACTTAAAGTTTGAATATGGCACGCTGACAAACCTTTGAAAAATTAGCAGTTTTATATGAATATGTAAGTAGTATATTATTCAACATGAAGCTTAAGAATATTACATACCACTTTTTTTAAAAGATTTGTTATTAAAACTGCAAAAGATTCTAATGAAGCGCCATTGAATCCTAAAACAAAAACTGTTCCTGAAGGTCAAAAATCAAGTGAAATAAAATTACACCATTTTCTGACAGTGGTGGAAGTTTTCAAGTTCCGTAGTTGCGTATATTACGAAAATTGAAATAAAAGTATTTATGTCGGGGCGGCGCGAACGCCATCCCCGGCTACCAAAAATTACACGCACGAGTTATTCGCATTAGGAATAATCGCGGAGGTCAACCCAACCGGATGGTGCAATGGCCAGGTCTCACCCCGGGGGAACCGCCTTCATGATCACGGTAACCCCTACGCCAGGTAAGTATGCTTTACTCCGCTAACGATCAACTATCTAAATATTCATATGTAAGAACCAACTGTAAATCATAAAATGAGTACAACTTTCCGTTACTGAAGTATGTTTTATACTTTTGACATCGGAAAAATAATGCAAGCAAATGGCGCATGTAGACGTTGCATCCTTTTCTATTGTGAGTTCCTAAAAAATAGGTGCATCGAGCAATTCTGTATTTTGAATAGAGAAAACCCTTCGAATAACTGAAGTCAAATTGAGTTAGGTCCCCTTTTGCGTGAAGTACACCAGTTTCATCTGCTTGATTTGTTAGTAATTTTTATGGAATGCTTCTGCTAGCTGACTGAGTTTCGACTCGGCGACAGTAAAAAGTGCCAAGTATCATTCGATGGGCAATATTTATTGTAAAACCCGGCGTTGCTTCTGTGCAAATGCCTGAAACATTCCTGTACATACATACATACATAAGTACATGAATAAGATGCTTACTGCATGCGAACAGGACGATGTGTGTTGCGGCCAATCCCGGGATCAACATTTTTAATTTATCAGGTTATTTTTAAGTGAGTGTTATCATGTTTTTTGGGTATTAAAATGCAAATTATAACTATTTAGGAGAGCAATCATAAGTAAAAGCCATTAACTTAACTTAACTTTTACTTAACCTTAACTTTTTTCTGTATATACATATACATAAATCTCATTTTTCTCAATACATAATTTGTTGTCCACCATCTCCATATATTCGACGCACCGTTTGGCGAAGCATTTATCAATAAATAAAGCTGGTCTGGAGCGATTAGTATCCGCATTTTTAGGGATAAACATTTTAAAAAAAGTAATACTGAATTTTGCTTTCACACAACCTCAGTTCAGTTTACTAAGAACTATGTCCATAGACTCTTCGATATCCTTGAGCTGGAAGGTTGCAAGAGACCTTCTCTTCAGGCGTAGACGCTTATTCTGCTCCCGTCTTCTAGTCCAGTACTCCTCTTGCGCTGCTTTTGTTTTCCGTTGCAGCGCCTTTAGATATGCCTCGTTGGTTGTATGTTTCTTTCTGCTCAAACTCGCTATCATACCACGGGCGTCTTGTTGGTGGAGGTAGGTAGCCTAAAGTGGTTTCCGATACCTGTTTTATGTCCATGGAGAGGAGAGTCTCTCACATAATTGCTCTTCGTAAGCTCTGTCAATCTCCGGTGTGTCGCATATATGTATGCGTCAATGAGCACGTGGTCGGTTTGGTTGGGGGTTCGACCGTCCGGAGGTTGCAGTGTGGATTCTTTTACGAGAGAACCTAGTGCTGCTTATTACCGTGTTTCGTGATGTACCATAGCCTGCGAGTCGTTATCTGTTGTCGACTCGTGGAGGCTTTGCTTTCCGATACTCAGTCAAAGATGTTTTGGAGCACGTCGTACACTGGACATGCCCCGTAGACAACGATCGTAGTGCCCCCTTGGAAAGAGTTGTCAGCCTCGTCCTTAGGGGAGTGTGCACAATGCACATATGAGGCTGATATTGTAGAAAATGCATTGGATGCGGATATTTCGTACATATTTTGACTCTGTTCTATGTACACACATATACATATGTATCTTCATACAATTATAGGAATTCCCTTACTAGTTGTGCCGCTTGGAGTCGGCTCTTGAGTCTAAACATTGTGCCGTTGCGATATGCAAGGCTAGGTACATATGTGTCTGTTGTTTGTTCATGCTCTGTTCTATGCATTTCATGGCGAGCCTTTTCAGTTGCGTTCAGTTTTCATTATTTTGAAATTAGTTTAAGGAGAGGATGTAAGTTGTTCCCAAAGATAATACATAGCACCTTTTAATATTTATTACGGCCTCTGCAAAGAAAATGTGTTGTGAAAAGATGTTGGACAACCGACTTCATTTTATTTTTTCTCTTAGTCCGCACTTTTCGCTATTCCGGACACACCCGAAACTTTATGTGATCGGGCTATCGAGGCTGTACTGTATTTAAAATCATTAAGCGAGATATCAGACTATCCAGAATACAACAATTCAACGAGAAGATAAACAATGACAAGGTGCATCAATAAGCATGTCAAAATGGTGAAATATCCTGAACAAGTACTTATTGAATCTCGAAATTGTTCACTTTTTATATTAATTATTCGATTCAAAAATGTATGTGCGTATTCGAATGCATTTCCCCTCGGTCAATTCGTTGTTGGGAAATTTTTTAATATGGTCAGTATATTTACCGTTTTATTGGAAAATAATGATAATAATAATAATTGGTTTCCTGCGGTTTTTCTGCTCAGAGCTTGATCAAGCCGTTTTCGAGGGCAAACATGAAAATTAATTAGTGTCAACGGCTAGGACTGTAATGTGATCCTACATATCACAGGAAACGTCGAACAAATGACTGCTTAATGTCGTTGAGTAGTTGTTTGGGCAAATGGTAATGTCCAGTGGGCTGAAATCACTCCAATCAGGTCACTCAACTGTAACACTTTTTAATATTTTATCTGACATACCTGGTTCACAAGGTCAGACAGACAGTGCTGACAGAGCTCCGACATTCCATTGGAGTGTATAATAATTATGCAACACACTTTTTTTTGTAAGAATAATCATATTTCGCATGTGTACCATAAGTGAAGACGACAAAACTCTCGTTCATGGGATCGCACGGGAAAACAATTAATTACTGATACTAACAACAGGGATAGATAGAAGCAGATGCTGCTGAAGCTGAATATGGTTAATGGACGAGTTGGTCAAGGGAAACCTGTATATACCTCAATGAATATTTAATCCATAGTGTGAATGAGCAAAGAATTTTAGTTACAATGAAGGAGAATATCGGAGTTTTGGGTGCACACTCTCGAATTGCAGCTTGTTCTGAAGACTCGCAAAAGTTAAAAATACTCTAGCTCATTGATTAAGGAGATCAGCTAATGGACATTGTAGCTTCTAAGAAAGCGTAGCAAACTATGTAGATTCCTAAGAGGCAAGTCCCAAAGAAAATTGACAGCCAACTAAGAGCTAAAGCATCTAAGGACGGGTAAATGACTTCACATTGGAGCGAGACAGGTTACCAATGTTGAAATAGCGTGGAAATCTTGGGGATCATGCATGAACGGATCAGGGCCAGAAATCAGATGGGCGGATCTACGAGCTTCATCTGCCATAATAAATTAACCATACAAATTTCTTACAGGCATTGTCTACCGAATTCAGCGAGAATAGCCAGTTGCTGCAGAAAACCTGTGAAGTACAAGCCTCTCGAGCACCATCTAATTCTGCTTGGAATATGCAGTGATTTGGTAAGCGGTGGTCAACAGAAATCTCTGGCGATGTGGCGAAGATACCTCCGTTTTTATTTTAAAATGGGGGGGCAAAATAGCTGTACTACTTGCACAAGCTGGAAGCATGATGCTGCTACCTTTCGCCGCGTCCTTCAAACAGGGCTATACCCAATTCAATACAAATTTGGTCCAAACTCCTTCTCTTTTTGAGTCATTACTGGTTATTCAGGAAGGATTGCACCGCTTTTTCGGTTTATCTGTCGCTACTTACTTTCCAGCTATACAACCGAACTCTGTCATTTTAACAGGCTCGGAATTAACTCCCTGTCATTTAGGCCAGAGAGCTCCCATGCTCCTGCACAGGCTCTTACAGGACTTTGAGATCACTGAACCGTAGGAGATCTTCGTGGCTGCGAGTGACATCCAGTTCGTTGCGGAATCGCTTGTCCACTTTTCGCGTACGACATTGAAGATAATAGGACATCCTTGCGGATATTTATATAAGACGAATCTGTTGTATGAGGCCATTAGAATCCTGAGCTAGAGCCACTGTTTAAGGATACGGTTACAAGCTCATAAACTATGGATTTTGTTCACAATGCACAATCTTCATCATAGATGAAGCCGCATAGAATGAAAAAAACACAATAGGCGGCTAGTCCTGGATGTTATGGCTTCCTACTGGTAGTAACCATTCGGTTGCGAAAGCTTGACTAGAGGCTAAAATGTGGTACCACGGGCGATAAGGTAACCCCTGCGACCTGCATTGGTTTCAGCCTGTTCGGTTGATTTTGTTGTTTCAAATTATAGTTAATGAAATAAAAGATGCAGCACACAACCTTACCATTAATGGAAATTAGTACTTATTTCATTTTAATGAAAAATAATTGTCATAATTAGAAGTGTGACTAAGTTAATCCTTTCTTCCTTTTTTATATGGGACACAAATATAGTAAGGCTATAACGTGTGGCTGTGGAACTTTTTATTCAGCAATAATTTCAAATGAACAGTGTCTATAACCCAATATTGTTACTTGAGATCTTCGTAGTTCAAGGCGTTGGTTCTGCTTACTGGACCATAGGAAAAATATACCTCGTGATATAAGCCTAACCGGCTTTGTTAGCCACTTACTATTTTGTCTTTCATAGAGACTCTATCAAGTACAGAGTGACATGCAATATGTTGGAATATGTTCCCTGTCCCAAGGAGGATTCCTATAAAGATATCGAAAAGGAGAAGTAGCGATGTTTTTAACTCACATTTAAAAACGTTCGAGTTTGTCTGGAAAATGACATTCAAAATTTTTCTTGCACTATAGTTACACGAGAAATGACTTAAGTATGTGTTAAAGCGATACAAACATAACGGTAAGTTTCTGTGATTCATTTTCTTCGATTTTATTGTGAATTTTCATTAATATTTCATGTAATAACCTGTTAGCTTTTCCTATTCAAACAGCATCACGCTGCCAGTTAAATGGGCACTGTTTTTCTGATATTTCTGATAGCATTTATTGTTGCGTGATCGTGTACATAATTCCGTACATCATGACGTCAAAAAATACCCTCATTCCAGACGCTCTCATATGTAATGTACGTATGTACGCATGTAAGTATGGGCAAGCAATATGTCATCAAATATAATACATTTATCCAAAAGACTGCCATTCACACCTACATATGTCACCGAAATTACAATATTTGTCACGCACTTTTGCATGATTGAGTTTCAAGAGATTTATATTTTGCATATTTTTTTGCACATATTCGCCTGCCCATCGACCCAAAAAAAAAAAAAAAAGCTGTACCTTCTCATTCGTCACCACACACACGTGGAATTTGTAAAAGTCATTCAGAGCTGAATATCACGGCCCTCCTGTTCGGTCATCAATCAATTCCAAAGAATCCACATCTCCGTGCACGCGCTATCCTTAAAATGTCAATAATATCCACACCACGTACCCAACGTGGGTAGCGATAGTTTTTCACGGACGATATATAAAATATAAAAAAATGAAAAAAATCCAATCATCAGATCCTTCCCCTAGACCGTTTCGAGTATGGAGCATGTCAGTGCCATCAAAGGCGCTGTAATCGCTTATGTCCCAGCGAAGGTTACAAATATATATGTGTAATCATATAGGGACGTTCTCTTCAACCATCGTGACGATAATAATAGTCAACCACTTTTCACAATTCCCACCCAATCAGAAGCCTTAAGGATGGAGCATAACAAAATACTTGCAGTCAGGAAAACAGAGGAGCACTTTTAGAATCCCATTGTCAGCTTGAATGGGAGCTTTTCTCCAGTAACCTCACTCCATTTGGGGCCTTCTCGCCCAGCACCCTGAACTGTTCTATAATTCTGATACAAATTTATCCTATTCATCCCGCATTCATCATAAATTCTCACATTGAAATTACGAGAATTTTTCACATCCTCCCAGTGAGCGGTGTGTTGGGGCTCCTTCTAGCCGGCACTCAGCTCTACATGTCTTCTTGACACCTGACACCGTCATCGCGTCATCGTTGCCATCATCATTGTCGTTGCTGTGGTATCCCTTTGGCCCCCATCAGAACTGTGCTGCGAGGAGTGTGGGTGGAAGAAGAGAATACCATTTCAGAAAATAATGGAGTACTATGAGTGGATTCTTATGCGAATGAGAGATTTTATTAGCAGCTGCGGGAGGTGGCGAAAGGTGATATCCTTTAACCTCTAAAACACTCCTGCATTCTCCGCCTTATCCACATGTCAATTCGTACCGACAGGAATGTGTGTCCTTAGATTTGAATAAAAATTTATGCAAATTCACAAATTTTATTTCGCAATTTCCCCTTCCCACATTCGCAAGGAAACTGAAAACATCGTACGATGACGAAAGCAGAGCAAGTTGAAAAAATTCGCCATGGATGAGCTGGAGATGGAAGGATTCTCTCCAGATACGGATCTACGAGTAGAATCCAGATACAACAATGTAATAATATCTGAAATACTTGAAATTGCTGTCAACTTCTTGGTAGCGCACATACTGCTCGTCGGCAACGGCAACGTCAATGACGACGACGACGGTGGCGTTAATACAGAAACTGGAAGAATAAGAGAGATATTCTCGTGATTTTGTATGCGATATGGAATGTTGCCGATTGAATAAGTGGGCGACGAGAAGGGAACGCGCCAAATACACTGGTGCGATGACGTACCAACTTTTTGATCAATCAAAGTTAGAGCTTTGATTTGAAGAACCTGAAATATTAGCATAGCATCAAACGATAAAATATTAAGGATGTAAATCGTTTTTTTCACTCGTGTTCTTATGTTTGTGCGTGCAGATGTGTATGAATGCACATGTGGGTGGCGGGGAAGATTCTCCGGTTTCACTACGGGCACTACGATGCAATCTGCAGATGCATTTCAGACACAGCCAACGATTCGTATGAGGGCGATAGTGGTGGAGGTAGTGGTAAATAATATTCTTCAATGCTTCTGCTGATGGTGCTTCAGAGTGCTTGAGTGCATTCCGGTAAAGGAAATCCTTTGTTTGCTCAATTATGTGAATTGAATGCATCCTCAGATGAAAATTGATTCCTATTTCCTTTTTTCAAATGCAGGGGCTTATTGCGCATATGGGTCGGATCTGCACGAGACTTAGCTGTTGAAAAGAATTGATATTTCAATGTACACTTTGTAGGTGTGTATGTTAACGTATGTAAAATATGAATATACATGTTGATTGTAGTAATGCAGTTTGCACTCACTCTTGAATAGCTTTTGTGTGTTAAGACAGAGCTGAGCGGGAAGGAAAGAGCTCATTAACATCGATCGCTTTGAATTTGATTGCTATAAAGGTTTGCTTTAAAAGAATTTAAGAAATATACGTATGCACGTATGTATGGAATAAAATTGCAAATATTCCCAGTGTATTAGACATGCGGCACTAAGTAGTTCGTGTGATAAACTGTGCAAATAGGTAGCACAAATGTCTTGGTTATTGATTTATAGTTTTCTTCGATTTGTAGGGTACTTTTTCAGCTTTTCACTTTTTCAACATTATTTCACAAGTTTACCTGAAAATGTAGACTTCCACGGAAACGCAATTTTCTGCTAGCATCAGTGACAGAAGTTAGATGACCAACTTTTGATAAGCTTCTGAGGAGATTACGATTTATCATAATAATTTATGTCAAGATATCTGATTTCCTCATAGTAGCCGGGTTCACAGCTGTGCTTCAAACAGTGCGTGAGGAGTATCGAGCAAGAAGGCGACAGGAAAATAACCTCTAATATCGAGTAGTCTAGGGACAAACAAAAAATACGGGCCATTTATTGAAAAAAAAACATTAGTCTGAGCACAAGGTATATAAAAGCCACACAGGTTCTTTGAAATAGTGGGGGTAATTTTGTTACGGATAAGTTTAGTTTAGTTTTAGTTGAAGAACAACAAAGCCGCTTCTGCTGAATTCGGAAATACTAAAACATGAGGTACGACTGCAATATCAGCTACCTATGTAATATGACTATGTGTGACAATGTAAGTCATCCCATCCGCGTGGTATCATATTGTATGTATGAATTTACCATGTGAGACTAACCTTACCTGTTTAAATTATATAGCAATTGTATTTTATTAGTAGTGGATGATATTATTTTGCATGTAAAGGGTGTTTTTTTAGCGGTATAGAACTTTAAGTTGACAACACTATTTTAACTGGTGGCTATTTTGTCAGCGGTCAAGTAATTTATTTTTAGTTTTGTTTGGCATTTCCACATTAATAGACTGACGACTGAACAACGCCAAATCTCAGTTGTGCAAATTCATTTTGAAAATCATGGTTCTGTTCGAAATACGTATCGCACACTACGTCCATTTTCACCATGCCCACTTTTGGTTGAATGGACAAAGCTGCCGTATTTGGAGTGATGATAATCCTCAAGTGTATGTTGAGATACCGTTTCTTTAAAAACGATGCTGGCCAGACTGTTACAGTCAATGGCAACCGCTATAAAGTCATGATTACTGACGTTTTCGTTCATCAATTGAACAACCATGATGTGCAGGAGCTGTGGTTTCAACAAGACGGCGCAATATGTCACACAGCTTGTGCCACAATTGATTTATTGAAGGAAACGTTTTGTAACGGCATAGTTTCACGTTACGGACTGGCCGTGAATTGGCCTCCAAGATCGTGTGATTTAAAGCCGCTTGACTATTTTGTGTGGGGATATGTGAAGTCGCTAATCTACGCCGATAAATTGATTACTTGGAGGACAACATTGGCCGCGTTATTGCCGATATACGACCATAAATGTTGGAAAAAGTCATCGAAAATTGGACCTGCAGATTAGACAGGGTCCGAGCCAGCCGTGGCGGTCGGATTTAAATTATAATGCCAGAAGATTATCTTTCGAATAAAGTAAATTACGATGTTCTATACCTAAAAAAAATACCCTTTAAATGAAAATGTTCTTCTGCATCCACCTTTTTCTACCTCTTCATTTTATATGGTAGGTAGATGTGACTGAACAAAATTGCCTCACTTAGACCTTTAAGGTCCGTCGTGCTGTCACTATTCGACTTTTCCCTCCACTTTGTTGTCCTACTAGACCAGTTCGTCCTTCCCCTCTGTTGCAATGTGTATTGATACTTATTACTAGATGGTGGTTTTTATGAAATTGAGGATGTCCTTTATGTTGATGTTAGCTAGATCTTCAAGATTATCGAGGAAATAGTTGCCCATAAGTTTTCTTCTTGTCTCTGCAAAGGACGGGCAGGTTCCGAGATAATGCAGAACAGTTACCTCTTCCTCCTCACCCCTGCAGAAGTCATTGTAGTGTACTCCAAGCCTTCTGGCTTGATTGCCAATAAGGCAGTGGCCAGTGATTAGGCCTACTACTTTACTAATGTTCCTCCTGTTCATTTATAGGTGAGTTTTAGTTTTTAACGGATCTAATGTAGGCCAAATCGTTTTCGACGAACTACAAGTGTCTAATTTCGCCCATCTACTATTAGTTTTGATTTTGGCGTCTGGAAGTAGCATTGATTTTAACGATTTCATTGTGGGGTGAGGTGTCTCCTGATTTCGTGATAGTAGTAGACACGCCCCTTCCTGCTAATTCGTCGGCTCTTTAGTTGCCCGGTATACCCATGTGTCCTGTGACCCAGCACAGAATAAGGTTGCATTTGTCCACTATCTTCCTTATAGATAGGCGGCAAAGTTTTACCACCTTAGAGTTAAGCGATGGTGTTTCCATAGCCTTTATAGCTGCCTGACTATCAATGTAAATAACAATAGATCTTCCGTCTATCGGGGTCATTGGTAGCGGGAGGGCTGCCTCTTGAATAGCTGCTACTTCTGCTTGGAAAACACTGTAGTGATTTGGGAGTCGTGTAGCTACTGCTAGCTCCGGTGAATTGGCGTATACACCAAAGCTTGTGCTTTCCTCCGACTTGGAGTCGCCAGTGTCGATTTCTGTGGCAGTGGAGTTGCATACCTTTCTTTCATCCGACTCTATTCTCGAGAGGATTACTGTTTTCGAAGTCCTCAACGGGTGTTATGAAATCAGATTCTTTAGGAATCTTCGAATTATGGAGTAGCTCACTATGCTCTTTCATGTGGCTTATTCCCTCAGTCTTAGTGCTGCATGCGTGGCAAGAAGCTTCCCGTAAATGTTCCTGGGAAGGAGATTGAGTTAGATTTCGAGGGCCGCCGTGGGTGTTCATCTCAGTGCACCTGTGTTGCAGATGCATGCCGATCTTTGTATTCTGCTTATTCTGATAAGATTTTAGTTTATTTGTAGTGCCTTCCACCACACTAGTACTCCGTAAGTCAGTACTGGTCTTACTATTGCCGTGTAGAGCCAGTGAGTTATTCTCGGTGGGATTATCCATTTTCGGCCGATCAGTGAAAGTTAGTTCTTTCACTTTCAACTTTGGTGGTGTAATTCTTCCTTTTATACATAACTCTATAAACATAAATGATTTGTTTCGCTTTCGAAGTACAGCCAGCAGTAATGAATCTGCTTTCAAAAGAGTATTCCCCAAATGTCTAAGGTTTTCTATGTAAGAACATGTGCAGTATGTTAGAACAATCGTTTTATACTATACACTTTTCATACAGCATGTCGTGTTTAACAGTTAATGACATTGCATAACTAAATTAGAGCCACAAGCGACTTAGTAAATATTGAACAAAACAATTACTCCCACCCTTCCGTTTGGGGACCACAAACATAATTGCGTATCATTTTGCAAATGTTCAGTTGTAGCAACAGCCATACTCAATATGAGAAACAACCCACAATAGCATACACGAACCATATACAGCCACACACATGTGTATATACATATATCCATTATCCCTTTGAGGAACTTGCATGAATTTCAGGTTTCATCGAAGGAAATACTCTTTGACCAGAATGCTGTAATTGCAGCGCTTCCCTGAAGCCACACTCTAAGTTAATTACTACCAGTCAATGGTAGCCAGTCTCTTTAGACCGGTACGCAATTCCTTATGCACCAATTAACTGAATTTGAGAAGACCTAAACGGCTTTACAGTAGTGTACCAGTACAAAGCATGATTTATCCATTGCCACCAGAGAAGGATAAACTTTTCGATCGGCTTTTGTTTCAATAAAATAACTGAGAACTTATACACGTACTTAGGTATCAAAAGGACCTATTCACGCACACATCCCTTCAAATGTTGCCCCAAAGTTATTAGTTCACCAAACTTACAAAGCCACCATTCAGAATACTTTTTGTTTGGCGCCATGCTTCAGGTAAAATTAACTATTCACATGTTCCAGTCTCTTAACCCTAAAATTAGATTTTCAAAGGCAGCAGCATTCATCTTCATGATATGAAACTAAACAGCCTCACATCCACCTCGATTTAGCCTTGCAAGTGGCCAAGTCAACATCATTGACTTTATGTGACACATCCCATGGATACATTGCCCTAGGATAGTGTGCTAATGACAAGTGAGAAATTTCCTTCCAATAGAATTTTGTCCCTCAACGTCGTCCGCAACTCGTAGTGGGTAGTGGATAGACGGTAGCCGGTAGTCGGTAGTCAGTACCATGAGGGAGGATTTGGACTCAATCTCCTCCTGCCACCTTCAGGCAATCGAGCGGAATTGACATGTCGCCAGTGCAATTTGTCTGCGCGTTTTGGCTTCAAGTGTTTTCCTCTACCCGAAGGACGATTCTCTGTGTGCACCACTATAGTCTGTCGACGGATATTTTCTCCTATTCCATCTTTCTGTGAGTTGAGAATCGCCCACTTTTAATATTGAATAGAATTCCACTCACGATGAAGATTTATGGCGGATTATTTTAATGGTAAGCCATTAGCCCCTTAGTTGGAGCCTTTCAACAGAAAAGTTCAACTTCATTTTGTTCGAAACGGAATTGCATATACATGTATGTATGTAGCTACACATCTCTGTCCTTAGAAGAACCGCCAGCAATTCCGACATGAATTGTTTTTGTCATTCGAGCTGTAGAGACGATTAAAGAGGAACAGCGCATTGACAACGTCGCTGGTCGCTGTTTTTCTCTCAATTTGGTGAACTGTCGGGATTATTGGCGTTCGCCCTAATCTAAAACGATGAAGGGTTGAGTTTCCAATGCAAGCAGTCCTGTTGAATAGAAGGTATGTATTCCTTTTTTTTGCATTGAGTTTCAATAGAAATTGAAAAAAATTTATAATTTCTGTGTAGAGATTTCTGGACAAGACCCAGAAAATGGATTGTGTGCTTTTGCAAAGATATTTATGAAAAGGAAATCAATTAGGAAAAGCGACAGTTGTGTAATTGGTCTTGAAATGCATCCTTTGAATTTCTTTTGCGGATAAATGTCTGGAAAAGATTAACTTATAACAGGTTCTTACTTTATGTAACCGGAGACTGGAGAGTAACCAATTGTTTATTCATGCCAAAGTAATTGGGAAGCGAAAATGTAAGCTCAAGAAAGAGAAAAATACCGCTGGGTACTGGGACATCTAGTGAATTCAACCGATTAGAAGTGCGATACGTAAATGTTGGCTTTGGGAATAAAGAAGTGGATTGTTATCTTGATTGAGTCGTACCTTATCTTGGTTTTTGCCAGTGAATGCATTCAAAAAACTTTACCAAGATCAAAGGCAGAATAATTACTAAGGATCGCATCCAGGGATCCATCATGCACCACTTGGATACGGCCCGGATAGTCTCCATTGCCAAGACAGTGTGACAAGGCAGCAGAGAAAGCTAGTGTGCGTGTGTGTGTGTGCTAAGCTGAAGACAGCTAGTAAAATAGCGATCGATGTTGAATTAAAATCCTGTACATTTAGGAACACCATTTAAAACACACCGAAATGGTTTATTTGCTGTAGCAATTGGTGAAGTTTGCTAGCAAAGATTTGTTAAATGTCGTTCGTTGACTACGATTTCTGTAAAGAGACAGGGGAGAATGTATTTATTCCACGAATACCGATGATGCCTTCGGTCTACACATTTTTTTTAAAAGACCGCAGTTTCCAATTAAATTATGTTTTGCTATGACTATCAATAAGGCTCCAGGTCAAACTGCTAAATTTACTGGCGTTGATGTAAGTAATTAATGCTTTTCGCATGAGCAGCTTTACGTAGCCTGCTCACGAGGAAATAGGCAAGGAAGTTTGCATTTTTTAACCCTACATTGTCCACAAATGTTGTGTTCAAAGAACTACTTCAGATGCAAAAATATCATTATGTTGGTACCTACGTAGAATAGCAGTACACAAATGCATATATAACTTACTAATTTTTACTAGCAGGTATGAACATATGTAATGGCATGGATAATAGTCTAAATATTACGTATCACTGATCAAGGATGTTCAATTACATTTAATGGCTGTAAATATATATGTGTATATTTAATATGTAGTAATAATAATTAATTTATGTAAAGAAGAATATTTGTATGTACATTCGCCTTTTATTCACATCCGTTTTAGGTTAATTGTAATGAAATTTTCCACACTAACAGTTCGAAAGACAAAAAATCGTTGCCTACATAAAAAAAATTTCAATATGCCAATACAGTGGTGTACGCCTATATAACGTACAGCTTTTCCAAATGCATTAGTGTCTCTATACAACGTACGAAAACAAGAGTTGACACTAGATATAACGAATTTGTTTATTGTCTTAGAGAAGAAGGGCACAAAGCAACACAGTTTTGAATGCGGATGTATGCATTTTATGGGTCTATTGTAAAACTGGTGCAACTGTGCAAAAACAATATTCGTACATTTGTTTAATGTTTCGTACAAAGGAAGGATTTGCTCAATATTACTAATTTTTCGATTTAAGGCGGGCGAAGCAAGGCGAGCAAGGGTCAAATAGTGATACATAGAGCAGACATCTTGCATCTGATTCGAAGAATCTTCGACTCTGAGCCTGTGGAACAGTGCTTAAAATGAGGTCAACGACTGTGGAAGGGAAAAGGGACATCAACTCAATTTTTGTGTGCAAAACTACAAGCAGCTTGCAATGCTTACTGGAATACAGTAATACCAGAAGAATTAGTAAACATCATGAATGTCATGATGTAATTTTCGTAAGAATTGGATATTATGTCGCTGTGATAGCTTTGGAAAATTGCGGAAACGGCTGCTTCATCGTTGAAGATGAACAGAACCGCATCGAAAACTTTATTTCAACGAAAATCGTATTCTCCCTTTTCTTATCGTACACTCTCTACAATCTAAATGTGTTTCCGCTAACAAGGCACAAACAGTCTCTGCGAGTAACATTTTGCTGTGACATTTGCCGGGCAGAAATTAATTTCCTCTATGTCTTTCGTACTTGTAATCAGAATTGATAGCAACCCATTCAATACCCAGACATATTTTAATGTCTCTGCCGTTTTGTTTACTGAATCAAATTGTATTTACACGTCATAAGTCGGCGAAGTCGTCTGGGCTATGACTTAAAACAGCGAGCGACTTTAATTTGGAGAACAAGACAAAAAAGGACAGTAGCAAGAGTCATCCAATATTGCTCATTCCAATATCGCTGGAATCGATTGTCATCAATTTCCTTGCCACTGTAGAACAGTTGTCTTTGCAGTTCCGACAAACGCGCTTGGGCACCTGTTCCCTTATTACGCTTTCTTGGCTGATTTTTGTTTTACGTTTTCTTCGCAGGAAATAGCAACCGGATTCGCAGTTCACCGAAAGTGAACCTCTTTGCTATTCCATCAATATTTCAGGATTTTCGTTACGCTTCGCCACCTGTTTTTATGGGTATTTTAACAGATAATCCGGGCGAATGCTTTCCACAACCCCTCTGTGCTGTTCTGTTCAGTTCTGTTCTATAAAGACCCATCTTATAGAAGTGAAGCGGAATATGTAAACCGGAGTGTGTGTACAAATTGAGAAAGGCAAACGTTTAAACTAGCACCATTTATCACAGAGAAAATGGTAGGAGAAGGAGTAAGGAGTGGGTGCAAGGACGCAAAAGCAACAGATTCTGATTGCTGTTGAACCTTGAAAATTCGCTTTAGGTTTACACTTGTGTTAGTGGGAGTGGGCATATTGTTTTAAATCTTACACAAGCACACAAGAAACACGACTAAGGATATTTCGGTAAATTCGATATATTACTTTATCCTTTTCCTTGCCTTTCTGTTGGGGGTTGATTTGGTTTGCCACACTGACACATAAAGATGGTTGAGCTCGAGCGGATTATTTGACCCTTTCGAAACTTTGGCACACTCAGCTGAACAGTGGTGACGGAACTCTGTCCCTATAGCAAAACACAACCAGGATAATCCGAACGTTTAAAACATTATCTCTTTGATAAAAAGTATGCAGGAGAAGGGAAGAAAATGGAGTAAAGAGCATCCTATTACGAGGGCGTTCACAAATTTAGCGTTTTAATGACTCGAGGCTGAAAGTTTGTTGTTGTGTTTTTTTTTTGCTTCTTTTGCTTTAGCCTACAAAGGATGGTGTAAGAACATTGAAGTAGCTATGGAAATTAATTATTTCTTAAGACCGTGTAACGAAATACTTTTGTGTGCCAGAATGGTTTTGTGTTATTTTTGGAAATGTGAGGTCGGGTAGAAATTTAAAAAGCCGTTCCTAGTTCTTTCCTTTGTGTACTATCAGAAAAGAAAAAAAATCAAAATATTCAGAACAAGGGTAGAAAGCATATGCTCCTACTGATTTTCTCGAACCACCTGTTGCACAGAAATAGTTAAGGAAAGGGCTCAATTGTACTTCTGTAAAAAAAAAACACGAAATGGCTAAAAATTGACGATTTATAGACTAAAAACAAAAAAGCAATGCAATGCAAAACAAAGAGAAAAATGCCTGCAATCCCTATTTGAAATAGTAGATACGTGTCTGTAAGAACTCAAATTGTGAACCTGCTTCCGGGTAGATTGTGTTTGGTTGCCAAGTAGGCTTTGATGGTGATCATCTACGTCGGCTAAGCCGAATAACCGGGTCACCAAAAACCATCATCGTAGAACATGTGCCTGGAACACCACATGGGACGATGGCATCACTTGGCCTCATTTATATTTATAAGCAGGGACAGTAATTGTTGAGCGCTATTTGGATTTAATTGAAAAATTTCATTTTTGTTTAAATCAATTCAACAAAAGAGGAGCACACAGCTCGATTTTTAGTGTAATGGAGAAAAATTCCCTGAATGCCTCGATCGATACTGGGACCTTAATTTTGATTGGCATTTACTTCTGATCGCATACGTTTCGGAGAATTATACCTTCCGACCGAACGGAAATCGCGTGACTTTGATGAATTCTTACTGAGACCTCAATACGCCGTTTCTACCGAGTTGAAGTGGTTTCAAATGTAATTAGCTATCAGTTTTGAAGTGCCCGGCGAAACAGTTGTTTGTTGACACGAACTAATGCTTAGAAATATTCCTAAGCATTGAATATATTACCTCTGTCCGATTGCGAAAATTGTAATGAAATCTCAAAATGTACACCAAAATTAACTGAAATTCATGCTGTAGGCTTGTTCGGTTTGACAACTTATAACACGCACGGATGAGCTCGAGGTTTCAACTAGCCTTCAACGACATCGCGAGGTTTGGAGAAACTTAATGAAAATCTTCCGATTTCGTTCGGTGGGAACATGGTATTCAATTGGCCAAGTATTTATAAAGTACTCATGTGAGAGGTACTCGTTTTTCAACTAATTAAGTTTGAAATATATACCGAGTAAGTTGTTTTATGCCAGAAAAAAATACGTATACGCAAGCGCTGAGATCGACAGCTGACATGAATTTCAGTATTGCCCCTAAGGACTCACAATATTGGAGGATACTAGTCGATATTATCAAGAAGAGGTCAATTGAAGCATTTGAACTATTGAAGATTGTGGATGTTTGGCACGACACGTTCTGCCGCAACTGCGTGGCGAGTCACGAGAGGGAAATTTGCATTTACATTATATGCAAATGCTTTTCAAGATTCCAGGCGATAACTTTAATAATATTAAGATGTTTGAAATGTGAACGAATGATTAAAAATTGATTACGAATCTTTGTAGTTTGAATAGTGAAGTAAGATTCTACATCTTCTATGCAGAACACATACGACAACTCACTGCATACATTACTAATAGAAAACAAGCGTGTTCTAAAGTGGTTTTAAAACCGATTTTCATAGTAATTTATAATGTATGTAGTTAACCCTTTAATACTTTTATAAAAAAAATAAAAAAATATGTGTTGTAGAGAAGACAGTTCTGAACAGCTTTTGTTCTACGAGCATTTTCATATAACACAACTGGGTATGCGACAGGTGACAGCGTGCCATTTTGGGCACAAATAAAAAATCTCAAAAAAATTATGGAATTTTTTTTAATTTTTTATTTGCACACTCGCTAGACACAATAATAAATACGGAAATAATTTCGGATTCGATGGAAAATCCACAGAGAAAACACATAAATATTCATGTGTGAAAATCGCAAATTTACAGAAAACGCATATCGTCGTCCGGAGCAGACTCAACTATATTCCAAGCTTTCAAATGCAGTTGGATTCAAGCGGCATCTGTTTAGCATGTATAGTAGAACGTAATATAATATAATAAACCTTTCTGCGCATTAAAGGGTTAAGATAGGAAAACATAAAAGGATAATCCAAAAAATATAGGCACCATCGGGTTACGTATACACCTTATGAATCACGTGGACGGATCTGCGGTAGTATCTACTGTGGCCATTTTATTCTCCACTGATCCGCAAATGGATGGGTTTTGTTTCTTGAACAATATCAGGAGGAATCTGCAATACTTAGAATAGAAACTTGTTTGCGATCCGAATGTCGCTACAGTTTTTGGACTCATCTCCATAAAGAAAACAAACTAAAAAAAAACCACACTACAATTCTTCTTACTCGTTTAAAAATGGCAAATACTGTCTACCTGACAGTAAATGTGTTCCAGCCGGAACTAATGTATATGCAATTCAGGAAGCATGTCATCAAATCAAAATACATATATACAAATATCTTCCCAAGACAGAAATCTCCCATATGTATTGAAGGGAGAGCAGGAATCAAAGCTATTGCCTCTACTACGTCATATTCTAAATTAGTACAGAAATGCTGGGCTGAGAAAGTTCGTCGTTAGAAGGACTGAAAATGTCCCTTGGTTCCGGGTCACAGTGACATCTCAGGAAATGAAAATGCCGATGACCTGGCTAGGCAGGGATCGACCCTTCAGTGCTCGCTTGCAGAGGAGGTGGTCATCCCGCTAGAAGCAATCTTAAAATATATATCTCTACTCACATCCTTGAAAAAACAAACCAGGCTGACAAACTGTGCAACATCAAGAAAAATATAGCCTGAGTACAACCGATCTAAAACAAAAGATATCCTCGAATGAGCTCGTCATGATATCGCTGGATTGGTGGTGGTCTATACGGGCCACTGGCCGATAGGAGATCATGCCGTCAAACTAGGTCTCCCGCACAAGACACATTGTCACAATTGCAACAATACAATGCCCGACTCTTCCTGGAGCTAGACAGCGAGCACTTGACGAGATACCTGTGAAAGATATTATGGAACTTAAAGTCCGTCATAAATACCTCAGTTTGGATTTAGAAATATCAGTACACTTTGTAAATAAGGTTTTTTCACTAACCCTATTTGAGGTAAGACGTTCATACAAGAATAAAATATTTTTATTTTTATTTCTAATATTTGTTCTTTTCACCACGCTTTACGGGCAAGCAAAAGTCGCCATCGGCGTGAAATCTATTTGTTCAAACACTTTCAATACTTGGAATGCAGATGATTTCACACTAATTTTTAATTTAAAACCAATTAAATTAAATATATCAAAGTATTCCTGAAATTGTTTTATCTGATATGAACTGTTTAAATCAATTCTCCTATTTCGCAACAAACTAAGTCAGTGGATTAACTTTATGCTGATGTATTTATGTGTTTATAAACAGGAACTCACATCTAAGTAACATAATCATGCGAGACATTTCTATTCCCATTGACCGAACGATTTCTTCTGATTTTTTTGTCCTTGTTTTTATGTGTGCCCTGGAGACAGACAGAGTAGTGATTTATTCGATTTCTTGACCAAACGCCCACTCATTTGTTTCAATTGAATAACGATTGGGACCAAAGTTGGAAATAATACGATCTCCTACTCCTTGTATCTTTTGCTTTCTGTTTATTCCAAAGTGTCTAGTAGATTTGTCAATATCCTGTGTGATATTATCCTTCCGATTGATTTAATACCCATAGTAAATCAGACACACTCTGTACATTAGAATCAGGGAAACTGATACATTCATATGTCCGTATGTAGATGTATCAACTGTAAAGTCCGGGATAGCCTCTCACAATATTGTGATGTCGCCCCATCAAACACGAGCTACATCAACTCAACGGTGTAGTTCTGTGTTTCTGTGTATGACATACATGCATAAGTACATATGTATGTCCGATGCCCAATGGAGATATCAATTGAATTTGACAGTTACAATAATTTATAACAGCATATACCCGTATAATCCGGCAAATTGTCCCTCTCCTCCCACAGAATTTTTGGGCCTATTGCCGACCGACCGACCGACGGCGACGTCTGCCTGTCTGCCTCTTTGCCTTTCTAGTCGATCTAGGCGAATGATTTATAAAGCAAAACAAATTTTTCGTTGAACAATAATTGACGCTGGAAGTTTGTCACACAGTGTATCTGGGGAAATGGATGACTCCAAAGGATACATGTATTGACTTCGGGTTCGAATATTTATTACTCTACAAGAGGGAGCAAAATGAGGATCAGAGTTTCATGTTCGAAACTGACAATCCATAGTATGGAAAGCAAAGTATGTAAAGCAAAGTCTATTTTTTACGCAATCTGAATTGGAGATGCTGATGCATACCAAAAGAGGTATTATTTTAAATATATTGTGAAAAGAATGAGCAGTACAAAATTAATTTTGGGGAGGATTAAAGAACAGGTATAAGGTAGCACGTCTGTACAGCAGGACTGGGATGATTAAGTCGTTAAAAAGTCCGTAGCAGGTCCCAACTGGACCACAGTTGGTTGAGTGAAGCTCAGGCAGCTCAGGTTAGAAGAGTCCCCGGTTCGAATCCCAGTGACAGAAGAGTAAATACGCTTTTATCCGGTTTTCAAATCTGGTTCAATCATCATTTACCGTTGGGATCAAATTAACGGCACTATGACTTTAGTTGTCGATTAGTGATAGTAGCATGAACGGTTTCACAATGGGACAACATGGTCTCTAAGTATGGTGGCGACTTCGCTGGCAGCCCACTCTACCTAACCTAACCTAACACTGGACATGTCATATTAGTGTAGAAAGTGATAGAAATTTAAGAAGTTGGAGTTCCTCGTCAAAGCTATAAAAAGATTTGACGAACTTTTCTTTTAGAATCGATTTCGTCTATCCAAGTACATAACCATGATTGTGATCTGTTACAGCAGATAGAATCAAATTTAGAATGTCCTTTCAACAGGTTTTAAAATTTCTAAATGAACATACATTTCCAAGAGTTTCGATTGCACCTTTCACTCAACTAATTGTCAAATTAAGATTTTACGTGACTGGCATTTATTTGCAGAACATTGCTGATTCCAGAGGAATGCACGTTTCGACAACGGCTGGCAACAGGTTTGGGGTGTATGAATGTATTTTCAAACAACACAAATATGGCTAACGAAGCGCAACCCGCACATATGACAAAAGAAGAAGACTAGCCTCGGATACCGCTTACCCTGGTGTGCCAGAACGGTGCTTCGTGAGCCGTTATGGATATTTGGGAGGAGTTTAATCCTCGCCATGCACTAACCAGTGCGAAGCAAAGAGAACTGTGGACCTTATGGACGGGTGGAAACTCTTCCTGTAGGGAGTTGCACCTCCAATGTCTGCCCAGGCGAGAATGGGGATACTCACAAGTCCCAGGCTGGCAGTCAGGGTATTGGAGTGGGTATTGCGTTAGTAGGGAGAGTCGGGATCTTAAAGCTTAAGCTTGAAAGTACAACTTTGGCTCTAGTGCAGGTGTATGCACCAAACCTAGAGTCAGAGTACGCTGCTTTTCCTGGATAAAGTTAATGCTGCCCTTGACATGGTAGGGGAGATGGATTCCCATATCCTGATTGGTGACTTCAAAGCTGACGTGGCAGTGGATGTAACGACATGGGGGGGGGGTGTGATTGGGAGGAACGGTGATCCTCATCAGAAAGCGAACGGAGAGAAGTTGTTGGACTTTTGTTGTGCAAATAGCATGTCCATAATGAACACCTTCTTTCCACACAAAGGCATCCATAAATGCACGTGGTACCGTCAGAGTCTTCAACAGAAATCGTTGATAGATCTGTTTGTGGTACCATCGTGTATGAAACGGATGGTTTGAGACATTCGTCTGATGAAAGGGGCTGAACTGTCAACTCATCACCTCTTCTACCAAGGCGGAACCCAGGAGTGATTATACGCATGCGGTGGAAGTAACTAAGGAACTGTGAGATGCAGCAACATTTTCTGAAAGATTTGAACGGTTTGAACGAATTTCAACTGTTCCATCGCATGTAGAGGAGAAATAGCGATTGTTTTCAACAGCTGTCATTGCCTCTGCACGTGATGTTTGTGGCGTGAAGCGGCTTGGAGTGGCGTTTGGTGATGAGAAAAGAACTGCGTGGTTTAAAACACTCGGGGCTCAAGAAGCCATCAGACAGAAAAGAGGACCTACAGAGACTGAACTAGAGGACTCTGCTTCTCGTAACCGGTACACTGAGGCGAGATCTGAAAGGTGTTCTGGCAAACCATTCGCCGACTCAGAGGAAAGAAATTCAACAAATCGAAGGAGTCAAATCCAAGGATGGTGTGTCGCTTTCTAGCTCTTTTCGGAGCTGCTCCATGCCAAACAGGGCACCGAGGATAGCGGACCTATAGTCATAGGTGGGGCGGAGAATAGTCCAACGGTGGGGGAAGTCATTTTGGCGATTGAATCGCTAAAAGTTGGCAAATCCGCCTGTGTGGATGAAATCCGGCCAGAAATGCTTAAGATCATGGGTAAAGAGGGAGTTTTATGGCTCTCTTGTGTCATTAAGGTGGCTTGGGAACGCGGTGAGACACCTGGCGACTGGCAAACTGGGTTTACAAAAAGGGTGTCAAAGCCAAGTTAGCGGTTTTCAATTCAGTATTTGTTCCAACTCTCACCTATGGTCATGAAATTTAGGTAATGACCGAAGGAATAAGATCACCAGCTGCCGAAATGAGATTTCTTCGTGTGGGAGTTACTCGCCAGGATAGGGTGAGAAACACGGCAGTACGCGCGGAACTCAACGTGGAGCAGCTGCCTCTTCGAACGGAAGGGACTATTCTTCGATGGTTTGGTTACGTGGCACGAATGTCCCCATCATCACGACTACCGAGGCGTGCCTTGAATGCGATTCCATCAGTTAGGCGACCGCTTGGCAGACCCAGCACGAGATGGTTGCACCAAGTCATGCATGCATTACCCCCGCGATCTCTGTGGTGGATCATGAGGGTCAGAAGATGATGCTAATGAATTGCAAATACTAAGAAACATTTCTTTCGTATAGCTTCGTTTCTATGTGTGATTGGCGCCATCTATGGATCGGACATTAAAGTTCACATTCACTCATTTAAAATAACGAATATGGTATTTGAAATCGAAGTGAACTTGGTTGCATTTAAAAAAACCGTATCATAGTCCAATTCAGTCTAAGTGTAACTTGGCTATGAAATAGATTTAAGTGTAGTATCAGCAAACGGCCATTAGTGTTTGCCAACCAAGAGAAGCGAGAAGAAGCTGTAAATGCCGATCTCTATTTTCTTCAAGTTGGAGGGAGATTGTACTACAGTCGGCATCGTTTCTGTCGATGACGATTCAGCTCACCGGTGCTTAAAGCGCTGCCAACCGTGCCAGAAATCACTCTAACTGCGAACAATAATTTAACTAAACGATCAGCGTAATGGAAGATGGAAGTGATTTTCGAGAGTTGCAATTGAAGAGGATCGACCTTTGAAACTTTGAAAAGGACAAGAATTTAGGGAAACTTTCTGCATTGTAAATTCTATTTTTTCTTGTATTCTTGAAATCTGAATTATAGTTATTTATTTTTTGATTATTAATTAAAACTGAAATCTATTTTTAACGTCCTAAACTAACACTAAACAAAATTACAGGAACTGCACTCAAATACACACACAGTATTTATGCACAATATCCCAGCAGAACCACCAATGTCAGTTTTGTGTGACCTTACATTTTGCGCATCGTGTTTATTTCACGTAATATGTTGATACCAGTCCACATCCGCAATACTCATGTTTCCTGCTACCTTCAACGGTAATCAAGAGTTGACAGAAATTACCATTCTTAATTACGAGAAGCTTATTACTTGCATACACGTGGGAGTACATATTTGTACATTCGCATGAACGTATCCCCCCATATATATTTCACTAACATTTGGATACCCCACGCAGCAGCCACCTCCTTTATTGAAAGTATACGCCTTAATGCATCCCATACAACCTTTCCTAATAAATTCAATTTGTTCGCGAATCACATGAGCGTGTTTCCACAAAAACATGCCTCCGGCAAATAAAAAATTTCCCACTTAATTTAGAAAATAAAGTTAATAGCAAAAAAGAAGGGAGGAATGGAATTCCTTCTTACGCACGATTGACTTAATCCCATTTATTTTTCTTTTACGCACGACAGTGACAACAAGGACGACTACAACTGAGTACTTTTCAAAACATAAATAAATTTCCCAAAGCCTAATTTGGATAAACTGCAAAGCCATCGTATATCCGCTGCCGCTCCTATTAATTTGCGACATAAAAATTCTTGCACAAGCAAGACAAAAAAAGTAAGAAAAATCCTTTTGAAAAGCACATTTTAAATGCAAACAAGATGTACACAAGCACATTGTACCGATCTGGCATCTCAGTCATTCATCCAGCTTTGGCAAGCCACCAAGCAATCGTCGCACTTATTAGGAAGTAAAGCGCTACTTGCCACCTCCAAAGCCCTGCGGCATATACGAAATAACATTTATCCAATTTGTGTTGGGCGAAGAAAAAAGAAATGAGGAAAAGCCAATGAAATCTCTTCGTCGGGATTATTACCGCACTTGTATTTCCGGCGGTGGGAGTTCGTTTGCACTGAAGTCAGTGAAGTAAAGTTATGCGTTAAAAACGCCCGGCGGTAGTCTAGGAGGGTCTTAGCGGCGGCGTCTCCCATGGTTAATTTAATTCTCGCCCTCTTCATGCTCGTCATCCGGGTATCTGTGCGGGCTCTATTAGACTGCTGCATATCGCCACCGTCGTCATCTCCGGCGGCGATCCTTTCGCGCAAAACCAACCACGATGCGATAGATAATGTGCGAATTTCAACACGTTTTTGCACTTATTTGAATTCTTTATTATCTCTGCCTGCGAATTATCCTCCCCCGTCCAACAGTGGTGTTCTTTGTGCCTGGCATTAGGGCAGACTCGCCGGATGGAGGCGGTGGAAAAGAAGATAAAAAAAGTCAGTCACAAATTACCTATACCTGGGCTGAGTGAGAGGACACGCGAGGTAAAGATGAGGATATAAAAAAATCGAATGCTTGGAAAAGAAATTTCATAATTCCCGTTTCGTGTAAACACAAGGGATGGTATTTGAAATTGAGGCACGTCTGCCCACAGCCAAATGTAAATATTCGTGAGGGCACGGTTTAACTTTTTGCTCTTCCGAACATCCCTGGGATTGCGAAGTAGTGAAAATAACAGATATCCCAAAAACGGATGCTCAGCGTCTGGTGTTATCAAACAAAAATGAATCGATTTTTTGTCCTTTTGGCAATTTATTGTGTACTTTGGGGAATTGTTTCTACCATTTCACAGTTACATAATATAAAATGATTTTATTTATTGAATAAAAGGTGTGCCTGCATGGTGACAAGGGCGATGACTTCCTTTTCTGTTTATTCAAAATGAGGTTACACAATCAGTTTTCAACAGAGGGGTGAAGAGGAGTTGTAGTTTTGATAAATGATTGTCTTGCGAAATTTATGTACAAAAAATTAGTATGTGATAAAAAATCAAATGAGAAATTGTTTAAAATAAAAGTCTACTTTATTTTGAAGTTATTTTAAGGATAAGACGTATTTTATGTGGTTCAGGCTTGAATGATGAAAATCCTTACATCGTGCATACATACATATATATAAATGTCTATCTGTAATAAAAAGTGTTTGGAAATTTGTCGCTTGTCCACTTAATTTTTTTTCTCTCCATAGTCCGGACTATTCGCTATTCCGGACATAACCGAAACTCTACGTGTCCGGACGAGCGAGGCTGTACTATATATCATTTGACGTCAATGTGATCCTCTCCCGTATCAGACCATTCAAGGTTAACGCCAAACGTGCAGACACAGCGTCAGAGATGGCAGAGTTGACGACGTGAGGTAATCTACTCCATTAAATACGCGTAGTTATTCGAACGCACTACACGCACAATTTATTTCATTTACTACCTACATTTGTTACATGTGCTACATACGAGTAAATACATAAAAGACGTTAAACTTCAAATTAAATTTCCTACTAGTGTATAACGGAAAGATACAATTTCAAGTTTAAATATAAAACTGCGAACTTAGTATTCATCTGTTTGATTTGTATCTTTCCTTTTAAGAGTGTATGGAATATCCACAAGTTTTTTCGAACGTTTTTGGTTAAGCCAATTTCGGCTTTAGTATGCAGGAGTGACCACTGTGAAAAAGCTCTTTCAATGGATGCTGATGATGCGGGTATGTTTATTAGATATATTATATACTTCGCTATTCTCGGGTGTTGTCTAGATGCTAGACTCTAATATGTCTTTGGCAACATACCTCCACTTTCACCACCATCGTCCTCACGCCTGTCACCACTTTCGTTTACCTTTTTATTCAAAGCTGTGCCAGTCAAGTCATGTATGAATTTCACAAACACTGAACTGACGTTAAATTGACATCTCAACTACATTTTGACACTTAGCACTTAGCATTAACTATCCAATAATGTAGCAGACGTAACAAATATATTAATTAGAAAAAAGTTACATTTCTGCCATCTCTGCCCAGCGTCTGATGAATATCCAGTCATTCGGGAAAAAATTTCAAGAACTGCTGAAACACGATCAGTTGTTTAAGATGAGTTCAAATGTGACATCCACCAAATAATAGTTGGTGTTTTCCAAGGCTCTGTTCAGCCACCGGCACACTTTCTCATTTTTTCTAAATTTCATATCTGCGGTCAGATACTTCTAATCCAATTTACTCCTTCACAGGTCACTGTCCTCTCGTCTTTTTATACTCTACCCAAGACTTACCCTGCCCTTCGGCAGCAGAATGGGAAAGTTTGAATTCCGATCTTTACAGCATAATCAATTGGCGCAAGAGCAGTAGAGTGGAATTCAATGGTTCTAAAAGTCCATGCTTTCTGCTGTCACTTGAGCGAACCCTTAATAAACAGGCACTATGAATTATGAATGGCAATTGTGATCGAGGTCACCAAAAATTCTACGATATGTCTATATTTCTCCAATTGTTGCAAGAAATCTACACCCAGACCCCACCCCCTCCCAACCAAAGACACTTCCTGATTTGGCTTCAATGTATAAGGCCTCTGGTCTCGTGCCATTCCACAAATGAGCGATTAAGCATACAAAAAATGTTGCGAAATTAGACAAGCTTGTATAATATCTCGCATTGAGGTGTGTCAATTCGGACAACAACCTAATTTGTTTTAATATTCCGGTTGGTGGTTAACGTTGACGCTGCAATAGGACCCAATTGCACTTCGAGGTATTAATCAAGGTCTGTCCATAGCGCCAATATTTGTCAACCCAGTCGAGATATATGTACCTCATCGGTCCTACGAGAGTGGGTCAGAAGTGTCCGTATTTGAAAGCAGGTTGCGTTGATGAGAAGAATTGGTATGACTGTTATAACCTGGCTACAAATAATAAATTACTCGGGCACTTATGGATACAATAATAATAATATATAATATTGGTGGCACTACAGCCAGTAGAGGGTCACGGCCTAGTTTCTTAGCAACCACTCGTATTGTGCGTACTATTGTTCTATCTCGAGTGGAAGGGACCTACAGTTTTATGCCGACTCCGAACATTTGGTGAAGCTTTTTCTAGACAATTATACTCTTTGAGCATTGTTAGTGACTCGAAAGAGGTGGGGTCGTGAAAAGTATTTCTTGTCGTACCAGGAATCGAACCTAGACAGGTAGATCCAAGTGCGTAGGAGTCGACACACATACCCACAACGCCACGGGCCACCATATGGATACACCTTCGTAATTTATTTCAAGTATATGATATAATATTTTAATAATTTGAATACATTGCTGGGATAAGAATACATTGCAACATTATTATCAACCACTCTCTCCGCATAACAAATATATCAGACATAATCGACTTCGAACACAGAAATGTAATCATAAGTGTGAGTAAACATAAGCATTCGGTCTTGGCCACGGAATGTGGAATGAAACGTAATTGACAGGTCATTAGATTGTTTTGAAATGGCTTTGATTTGATTTGATTTTCAAATTCAATTCAAAGACTGATTTTAAATTGCTTATGATCCCTCATTAAAGTACATTCCTTTCTAGACGTCGTCTATTTCCTCGTAGCTATGTCCATCAGAATGTGGGTACATGAGTACACACTTGGGTAGTAGGTTCTAATTAGTGAAAGTATTTCCACCGGTACTTAACGTTTATTGATGAGCGCAATTAAAACGCAATTCCCATATTCACTCAACCCTACGCAATGATGCCACCCACATGGCTTTTTAACTTTGAAGCACTTCTTTTCGAATTAGTTCACAGCCAGCTACAATCATGCTTTACGAATTTTCATAGCTAATTAACTTATGGAAGATGTCACTTCAATTACGACGCGAATCAATGGGTATCAAATATTTATGATATCTTCTAGGGCATATTCGGAGGGGTTTGCATAAATTTACATAAGATTCCCAGGTGGACTCGTACACAGATCAATTCACATGTGGGGGCAATTTCGAAATTGATTAGATCTATTGTGAGAAAACTGTAAGTTTAATTCCATTAGTAATTCATCTGATTAGGTATCGTTATATATGAAATTAATTCAACGCGTGGGGATGTGAGAAGATAACGCAATGATATGCTATCACACTGGTGTGGAGGTTGAAAGATACTCGTACACTGATGTGTATTCTGATGATGATATTGGTTTTGGGCATGGGGACAGTCGAAAGTAATTATCTAGCTTTAGCTTATTGGTTTTGTAATATAGAGACACGTTACAGTGTGGATGACTAAGTCTTATTTGCTGTTAAGCATTGACGTTTAAGATGTGTCGGGTATGTATCTTTCGTTAAGATTTGATTTCATATTGTGCCATTCAAGTTACGTAAGATATTTGAAAATGTTGTCGAATCAGTTACTGTAGTAAGGTCCCAGCTTCTAATATTCTTCAAGTATCAAAACCAGATCGCTAAAATTGAGTTTTGAAATCCTATTGCAGGGTTAATTATGAACATCAGCTCAGCTGATCCAATATTCTTTAAGAGATACAAATAAATAGATGACTACGGATATTTTCATAAACATCGTACTAACAGGGGCATGCGTTATCCATGTTCATCAATGCAAATATAATATCATACTAACTTAGGTGAACTGGAGTACCTACTGATCATAAACGTCAATAGCTCATCGATTTCGGGTAGATTGTGCAGTCATTATTTTTTGACTGCAGAAAGGGTCGATTGGAAGAAATATATTTTGTACCTGTAGACATTCTCAGTGTGTGTGTTCAAATACACATGAGAAAAGAAAAGCGATTATACTAGCGATTATACTATTTCCGACGTACATCATATCACTTGGGTAAAGCAGAAAAGATTGGAGAGAATCGATCAGGATGAGCGAATGAGTGCAGGTTCTCGGACATCTCCGCGTAAGAAATATAATATCAAGCTACCGGTACTCCACAGCTAGCTGACGAATCAATAGTGTGGTAGGATTGCACCATTCATTCAACTTACCGGCACCGAATAGGGATGAAATAGGATGGCATTTATATTATCTATCAGATGATTGAACTCTCTCATATCAAAAAACGTCCCTGTGGCCCGCGGCCTTGTGGGTATGTGTATCGACTCCTACACACTTGGACCTACCAGTCAAGGTTCGATTCCTGGTACGACAAGAAATACTTTTCACGGCCCCAGCTCTTTCTTTCATGCTCAAAGAGTATAACTGTTTAGAAAAGCTTCTCAGACTTGGCTGTTCGGAGTCGGTATAAAACGGTAGGTCCCTTCCACTCGTGATAGAACAATGACACGCACAACACGAGTGGTTGCTGAGAAGGTAGGCCCTGTCCCTCTACTCATTATTATATCCAACACATGGAAACGCTTTAAGCTTTATAAAACGAATTAATCATGTGTGTATTAGAGCGCCATATAATAATACACTGGAATATAATCTAGTAAAAACGAATAGTTAAAGATCCCACTTCACAACATCGAACGATTTCATTTAATAACACCAGGGGTTGAATCGGCTAATGCGATTTGTGATTGTCAATGGTGAAAATGCAGTCACAAAAGTAATTATGTATGAATGTACACTTGCGAAACAGAGACGGGGATCTTCCATGGCATGGAGATATATGGCAGCATCTAGTGTGGTTAATTTATTCCTATTCATTATTGTTTGACAAATCATCTTGGAAAGACTCACACCTCAAAAATGTTTTCAAATTGTTCAGATGTATTACGAAATCAGGGTTCTGCGAAAAATGATTTTCGTGCACTTCTAGCAACATATGGTGTGCATCATCGACCTCAACTATTATTGCTTTCTATCTTATTTACTTATTTGTCAGACCTGTCAAGAGGATCTGAGTCCGACCGAAAGTTACCTTCCCTTGTTGCTTCACGTTGAAAAAGCTTTCTTTCGTTTTTATATTATATAGATTAGATTAGTAGCATTATCAGTTATAACATACAAATGGCTTACAACGAGATTTATTACTAAGGTAGGAATGCCGACTCAACAATAGGGGCCCGGCCAATTTCGATGTGCTGAAAATCTTATGATTGAATTATAATTTACTAATTACATTTGGGTTTAAACGGATTAAATTGGATTGAAAAAATATATATTTAAAATATTGCATTTCGGAGGGACTAGCCAGTGCAGTATCCGGTGTTGATTTTTTGTAGAACTGCGTTGTGGCGGGGTTAAATAAATCAAGTCCAGGATGTCGGTGACTAGGCTCGAGTGGAAGTCGTTGCAATTGCTGTATGTCCTGATTAAGGTGACTGTTAATATTATTTAACATATTAGATAGTTGATAGATGTTTTTATCAATTGGCAAGATCTTTGCTTTTTCGTAAATCCTTTTAATAGGGATGAATTTCAGAGTTGAAGGGTCTTCGTGAATAACGGTGCACATTCTGTGGGGTTTATTGTGTACCAGATCGAACATCCATTATGACTGGTCTGATAAGTTGCTTATAAATTAGTCAGAGGACTAGACTAAAACCAGTCTTCGGAGCAGTGGATGTACCAAATGTGGGGCAAAAGCTGTCCGTTTAAGGATAGCATCCACGTGGTTCTTGAATCAGAAGCTTTCGTGAAATAATATTCCCAGATATTTAGAGTCCTTCGTTGGAGTAATTGTCGTGTTGTCTGGAAGAGTTCTTTGAAGATTGGAGACTAGGGTTTGAAGACCCTCCTAAGACCCTCCATTGTTGTCCATGCGCTCGATGAGGCCGAGCCAGTGCAGTCGACATTCCGGATTACACTCACACTCATCCAATTACTGTTCCCGAATATCTTATTCGTTTCAAGTGTAAAGGACACTGAATCTGCCAATCTGCCTGCTTTCGACATTGTGTACTGTTTCGACTGTCAATAATAAAAATGAATGACAAATCGAATGGATTTTTCATCTTACCAATCCTCCCCTAACCAAAGGGAAGTGCCACAATCTTAAGTTCTAGTAATTCAAAAAAGGGAACAATAGCACGCACAACACATGTGTTTGCTGAGCAGCTAGGCCCGGGCCTCTACGGGCTGTAAAGCCACTCATATTATTGTTAATTCGTTTCTGCACATATGTATGGAAAGATGTGAGTAACTTTTGATGTCACTAATATGCTAAATGAGTCTGCAATGCGATATATTTCCACTCAACTTTTCCACTCACACACCTACACATGTGAACTCACAATTCCACTCGCATTTACATATACTCACCAGTCATGCGCAAAATCTTTGCAGACTCTGCAAAATGTCAAATCTGACAGTAGTGTATAATCATCACAAAAAACAGCTGTAAATAACAATAACTTGTGGAACATTACATTTATAGACTTAATAACTGTGCAAATCGAGATAATATAGCAAAAATATGTATTAGTTGCTGCCCGTAACAAAGTCTCATCGATCATGTGTTCTCCGATGTGTTGTTTCTTCATTAAAGTTCTGTAACTGGGTGATTAATCATTCATTAGTCACTTCGTTCAGTGTTTTCATCGCGATTGTGTGTCAAACGTGATTTGAAAAACGGTTAAGCTTCGTTTTGGCAACCTTACAAGTTATTTATTCGATTTTAAGAGTATAAACTTGCGCGCAACTGTTACAAATAATTTCGGAAACAGCCAGAAAGTATGCCGGAAAAATGACAGCGTCACAATGTCTACTAAGCGTCGTTAAACCATCGGAAAACGCGCATATACGTGCATCCGTATACATACATACATATATATAGTGAATGCGTACGTAATTTGAGCTGAAATATTTTGGATACATGCGCGTATTCTAGCTTGGGTATGTTTAGAAAATCAATCACTTTTACTCATGGCTTATTTGACTGTTACTATTTATGTGTAATTTTTCGAGGTAATGTACCGCTTGAAAGCATCTATTGGCAAGGAAGCGGCGGCTACAACTTGTTTGCTGTTTTTTTTGCTAACTACACGTGTCCAGCTTTAATAACTCTTGAAGGCCATATGCTCCCAGTGCTTTATAATTAAATTTAACTGATCTGTGCTAGTTTTCCAAGGTGCTTTCGCTTCGGTTTCGGTTCAAGGCTAAAATAAAATAAACAGATTTTCTATCACGTTTTCGCATAATTGCGGTAGTAATTTGCACGTAACACCTCATGCTATTTTCGGTTGATGTACGAATCATTAGTGGTGCATACTTTATCTTTGACATCACTCCATAATAAAAAAGTAGAATACTTTTAAATTGCACGATTCTGCGGCCAATTGAAATCTCCATTTCGAGAAATGACACGTCCAGGAAGTTTGTCACGCAATTGTTTTACCAGTTGTCTGGCAAGTGTCGTCATCACGCTGCAAACAAATGTATTTTTTTCCATTAGTTGTTACCCCTTCGAAATTTAAAAGACACATTTTAACCCATTTTATTATTAGAATATCAATAACTGTAAAATTAAAAAGTTGTATTAATGTAACGTAAAAGCCATTAGCAGAATTTCGGCCATAGAGAATGATGGCAAATTAGTAATCAAATAAAATCATTCAGTTTGTCATTCTTTGGGAAATCAACCAATGTAATGGTTCGGTTTCTTAAAATGATGCATTCAAATTTGGTTGGTATTGAAGATGTAAACAAGGGTAGAATTTTATAAATCAAGAGAATGGACAGGTTGGAGTGGTTTCCCAGCCTGTCCTAGTGCTGATTACAGTGGCATTACTACACAGTTAGAGCCCATGGTAAATTTATGGGATGGCGACCTACCTTAATATAGAAAAGCTGACTAAAAGTTGTACATAGTGATTTTAATAAGTCACTACAGTAAAGCAAACAATGGTATTTTTAGTACACATTTTAATTAATTAAATGTTAAGGTTAATTTTCTGAGTGTCCTGTTCTGTAAATTTCAGGCCATTGAGTGTTAGTGGAATGGCATAGATACATATGTTTGTTGCGAACCCATAGAACTTCCCAAGTAAGTTTTTATCAATTATAATTTTGAAAAAGGTCGTCTCTGATCCTACCCACGGTTACACCACTGTTTGACTTTTATACGCAGTATGTCCAAGGCGGAATCGGATGGTAGGTACATCAACTTTGTCAGTTTTAAATTTTAGCTGAGCCTTATTGGGATTGACTGATTGGTAGTGTTCCAATGGTTTCACTTGCTTGTGGCATTTGTGGTTTATGTACCTCTGTATCTCGAGAAGGGAACTTTAGTACAAAAAGCTTTACCACGCTGTTTGTGAGCACTTTCTTGCGACTTCATGAATGGTTTTGGCATTATTGGTATATTTATATACATATGTATTATATTTCTCGATTGATGATCTGCGGTTCCTGGAGGTACTTGAAGAGACCAGACCTTGTGCGTGGCCAGGGTAGACAATGAAATGGCTAGTGGTCAGGTCAGAGTTGCCCATAAGGTAATAATTTGTTAAAAATATTTCCTATTGAGACCACACTAAAGCAAGTCGTTAGCTAAATTACTTTCGAGTGTTCAAGTCTTACATAATAAACAAGACCTCGATGTTGCTTTTCGGGGTAACATAGAATCTTAAAGGCAATGATATCGATTTTTTTCTATCGTGATAATTAGGCGTAACGTAGAAAAATAGATCTTGCTGCGGTACTTTCCAATTTATTGTATTTTTCCAACAAATCATATTCATTGTGGGAATAAAGCACTGTCCGTAACGAGATAATATTAGCATTTTTTTTTTCATAAATTCGAATCCTTTTTATGGTTATATAACTGGTACAGTAAAAGCTTTATAAGCCGCTGTGCAAACTTTTCGGACCAAGTTAGGCAAGTGACCTCGTCGCTGGATCACGCATATCGTGAATGATCTCTGGTATCTCTGAAATAATGATATACAAGGAGATCTAGGGGTCGCAACCGAGGGCGAAGAAATAAAAAACTTCGCTAGGATCCAAACACTATATGAGAAACATAGTGCACCTATAGAAGTCGCACAAGAGGCCAACATCCCCAGAGATGAGGAGGAAGAGGAAACAGTACTGCACTACCTCGGAATGTGCCCCGCAATTTCAGAAACTAGAAGGAGACTGCTAGGTAGATATTATTTTAACTGCCTCGAGGATTTGACTAATTTAAAAGATATCCTAAAATCCTAATATCCTAATTCAAAGCCACCTAATGGTTATGTAATGGTCGAAACAGACATCTTAGAATTACCAAACGTTCCATAACAGGGAAATGCAGTATAGTCAAAGAGGGAGCCAGGTTGCAAAGCCGGAAAGTGTCAGCACAATGGACCATAAAGGTTTAAGTGGAGCAAGGTTCTTATAACATAAGAATGCGGTCACCCTACCTAACTACCTTCCCATGCCGGTGGCCAAATAAGGGTGAACTTTTCTACTATCTAAATAAAAAAAGTAAAGCTGAGAGAACAAACACTATTTGAAGTCAAACTAAAAATTCTGCGTCATATTGTTTCAAATGATTAAATATTAATATCTTCGTTATTGTACTGCTACTCCCCGAAATTGTTGTTCTACAAATATGTCAATCCAAATGTATTAGTTAGTATTGCCTGTGGCCAGCTTACGAAGTTTTTTCCATGCGTGCGGTGATAAAAAGGGACATTTGCGTCCAAGTTCAAAAATGGGCAGGTTTCCAACATATGTACACGTATAGGCATTTTTTCACTATTTTGTACGAAATTTTCTTAGTGCAAAAATATTTAACCAAACAGATGGGCCACATAGAAGGTCGGCCTACTTCTCAAGTTTCACTACATATCTAATAGATTTTGACTTAAGACATACGCCTTAATATCCCAAAGACAAAATTCAATGTCGCTAAATCATATGGTCACGCGAACCAATAACCACAATAACTCTATACTAACTACCACAGCGCTTAAGGTAAATACATATCCCACATTACCCCCTATGATAGAAACTTTTTCGCAATGACTCATGCTAAAATTTAATTTTACGCGCTGATGCAATAAAAAAATGTTCGAAGCGATGTTTTTCTATGATGTCTTCACGCACAAATCTGCACCAATATGGTAATTTTAGTTTCTTATCAATAAATCTGGCATGGACTGTAATTGGTGAACGTTTATAAGTTTTACTTACGGGTTGAGTATTGATCATTCTTGTGTAACTACAGATTGTCACGGTCGATGTCTTGCTTCTTTGTTGAGACAAATTTACCGCACAAATTTCTCCACTTAGAATTTAGTGTGGAATTTCCATTTAGATAATAATATAATAATTTGAGGCGTAGATGTACATTTTTCCTCATCTTATAATCTTTCTTTTTTTTAGATTCTGCCAGCAAACACAGGGCGTGCTTCTACATTCCTGTATGCTCTGAAACGAAATTGTATATGCAAGTACATTTGAAAAGGCGTTACTTGGGAATGGTTCCTATGTATGAATGGCTAGGCTAAATTTCGATAACACCTCATTAAGTGGTATATAAGCCAATAGCCCTATGTTCCGTTGGTCCCGTTTGCAAATTGATTTTTGGTTAAGGTCTTAGAGATGTTGGTAAGAATAAAGAAAGTACTACATCGGTGTGTACATTTAAAGATCAGATTTCGGTAAAAGTGTATAGAATTATGTACATATGTATATGAAAATATGGATTTCTAATCAGATTCCGAGATATCAAAGATTTAGAAACGAACGTGTCGTGCCACGTGTCTCAGTGGTTCCTAGCACATTGATTTTAACCTCAACACACCACTCACGTACAGTGGCCACGATTAGTGATATTATTTGATGCAAGGTGTATGGATTCGGATTTAGTTGTATGAACGAGGGTGGATCAATAAGTAACCGTGCTTAAAAGTAGATGGCGTTGAAGCGATTCATAGGATATTTATTATTTGGCAGGCAGCTCTATCCAAGTGAACGGTACTTTCTTCCCATTTTTATTAGGGCCGAAGTTCGTTGTATATTCAGTAAATTGAACCGAAATCGTTTGAATGCGTTACGTAATAATGCGACAGTTATCGATTTGTTGTTTCAATTCATTCCAATTTGATAACTTTGTTTGATGAATCAAATGTGGACATTGGTAGATAAAGTCGCAATCTTCTAACAGTTCAATATCATCAAATTGTTGGCCAATTTTAAACCTCTTTTCCAATTCGGGTTGTGAATTCGATGAGTTGACATCACTCGGACTTCGAAGTTTCTGTAACAAATAACACCTGTCACACATGTATTAATATAGTACGCAAAGTCGTCAAGCAAATCGTACATATGTATGTACATTAAGCTAGGTTGCTTTCGAAATACGTATTGTTATTTCATTTATTTACTGCTTTTGAGAATTTCAGAACATAGCTTGGAATCATAGCTACACGCTTCTATATATGTCGCATAATACTTTATAATTAAATTAAACGCCTATGGCTACAACAATCCTATCAACTATGATAAGGGGAAACAGCTAGATTTAAACCATCTGAATTATGGGAAGTACGACCTCCAAAATGGAATCTAGCAACCTTTATCGACAGAGACAGATACGTACTATACTTACAGAGGTACATACATACATGTGTTCATATAAATTTCCCGTCTTATGACCACCAAAGAAGCAGGCATTCATTTGCACCTGCAGGCGTACATATACATATATACAGGACATACCGTATTAAAGTATATTCAATTAATTGGACAAATGCACAAATCTACTTTCGTAAATACATTGATATGTACATCCAGATGTATATCAAGACACCCATATCCTATCCACTGAAGTTGATGACGCCCAAGCAAATCACTAACCAGTTCCCCTGGAACTCAATAATTGGCAAAACACAAATCCTTGAATAAGCTCCCTTATAAACTGACTCAGCGTAAACGTACATATTTTATGTATGCGAATGTGTGTGAACTACAATGAGGAAAAACTGTTGCCATAAATGTACGGAAAAGAAACCTCCTCCATCGGCATAAACAGCACTTAAACTTCTCGCTTCCATAATTACTTGCTGATTCATACGAACTTCATAATAACCCAAACAAGTCCATTACAGCATATGCTGCATACGCAAATCAGTGTTCCTTTTCAAATATTCGCGTGCACGCCACTCTTGCCTGAAGTCAGGGATCTCAAAACTCATGCCCCGTCAAATATTGGGCAAGCAAAATTATCCATCCATCCTTTCGGCTGAAAATCTGCTGATTTCATTAAGCAAATTTAGCTAAATTACATATTATCCTAAGGTGATGACGCTGATGGTGATAGCCGCCCGGCGCTAATCATACCAAAGCAGAAGCATCCAAAATCTGAGTGCCTACTTTTGCCCCTAATGGGCTAAAGATACTCTGCCTGTCTGCGGTTTTATACCCGGCATCATAGTCGTCATTCGACCAAAAAGATCCAGCAGATAACAAATCTGACTAATAAAACTACCACCGTGCTCTTAACATCAGCGGCCACGGATAATTACCAGTGTCGGCGAACACATTACATTCAGTTCAGCTGTGTCACCCCCTTTTTTCTCCCCCCACTCACTCAGGCAAGGTCACGCTCTACTAGTCCCACGAAAGTATGCAAAGCCATCCATACACTCGGTGCCGTGGTATGTATCTTATTTGCATAGCAAGTGGTGGCCCGCGCAGAGCACAAAGTTCAGTGCACATTACTGTTCGCGTGTGGATCTTACTTGTGTACTTATAGTACACATTAGACATATGTACATACATATTTGCCCCATGTACGGAGCTTTGTTGTCAGATTTTTTTTTGTTTCGTGCTCGTTTGCTGCTTGTTTTCTTTGAGAAGACAAATCCTTGGCGTCTGTTGAATGATAAGGTAAAGGTGTTGACGCAACAACTTTTGTGTTGCGATTGATTGAGAGTGACGGTATCACACTGTTTATTTGTCGTTTTTCTTTTCACCGCCATGCAGATGTTGGATTTGGGCCTTGCGCACTAACTACTGAAGATGAGGCTGCTGACTGAGAGATTCGCTCTTAAATAGGTTTCAGATGTGTGTTGTGAAAAAAGAGTGTTGAGGCAAATGTGAAGAGTAGTGGAGACTTTTATTGCATATGCATGTAAATTAGTATAAGGTATTATTGTATTAAAAGTGTTGCCATCGACTATGTACTATGTACATTCATATGTATCCAAATGTCAAATGGAGTCAATCGTTTGTTGTTATTTACAATTGAAAATAAAATAAACATGCATGCATTGAACAAAAATACATGTCTGGAGGTATCCGTATTGCACGCGTTTGAATTTAAATCTCAACACTTAAATTTAGAATTAATCTGTAAAAATATAGCATGCATGTGGATGACACATTATCGGTTTTCGAATAGAGGCGAGTACATTTGAACATTTTCTGTGTGATTTGATTTGTTTTATATGGAAGACCTTTCAATGACATTATACATATGTATGTGAAAAATGACATCGTTCAATTGACCGACGTGCATCAGAAAAGTTAGATTTTTTCAGTGATACGTGTATGCACAATTGGAATAATCCATCACTGGATAAACAAATCAGTCAATTTATATGTATATTATGTATAAACACTCTGGCATAGTCGGAGTTTAGCCGTTCATCCGTTAACGACTATCGAAGAAGAACGTGCCGATGACACCGGCCCACAATCCGCACCAGACGTTAATTTTCTGCGGACACTTTGCATCTTATGTAGATTGATGTGGCTATATTTTTGCTAAAAATTAGCTGAGCCCGGTGCTCGCAATTAATCGAAGAACACAGTCAACATATGGCATATTTTTCTTTTTCGATTCAATGGTATTTACACAGCTATATGTATGCCTATTTTCTAACGAACAATTTGCCTAGTTTCTGTCCGTAAAAGGCCTCTTCACTCCGAGAAATTGACTGCAATGGGTTATTTTTCAAACACTCACGAAAATCATTGACGTGTTCTGTAGATCAGGTGGGTGTTCTATGAGTCGTGTGGCACCACTAGATCTATTTTATGTAATATCATCTCGTAGGAACCACATGTTCTGTAGACATTGGCTGTTAAATCTGGGCGCAAGAAAATTAAATGCAGCCCCATTTAGTTAATCTACTAGGATATATCAAAAACGCTTTGTGTTTGCGGTACCAAGACTGATAATTTAAATCACAATCCAATCATTTTTTTTTTTGTTTTTGACACCGGCTAGTGTCCGGAAACTAAACGCGGATTGGGACACTAGCCGGTGTCCAGAAACTAAATGCGGTTTCCCAGTCCCAATACGCATTTAGTTTCTGGACACTAGTCGGCGTCTAGAAACTAAATGCGGTTCCCAGACCCAGACCGCATTTACTTTCTGGACACTAGCCGGTGTCCAGAAACTAAATGCGGTTTCCCAGTCAAAATTCACCGGCTAGTATCCAGAAACTAAATGCGGTTTCCTAGGCCCAGACCGCATTTAGTTTCTGGACACTAGCTGGTGTCCAGAAACTAAATGCGGTTTCCCAGACCCAGACCGCATTTAGTTTCTGGACACTAGTCGGCGTCTAGAAACTAAATGCGGTTTCCCAACCCCAAAAGTCAGTTGAGATTTCAACAAGTGAAGAAGTGTTTTAGACAGTGTGCCTTTAAAATTTTAGTTTTCCTTTTCTTTCTGGAATACAACAATTCCAAATTAAATAAAAAACAAACAGCACATCATTAAAAATTACTATATTTCAATTTTAACATAAAAGTCACTAATTTTGTTTATTTCATTACAAAGTTAAAAAGGTAACTACATATAATGAATAATTGTAGCCGCTGCAATGACCCGCTACCGCTTGACGGTGAATACATAAACTGTTCAGGTTGTGATGGGAATTTGCATTGTGAGTGTGCTGCGCTATCAAGAAATTCATATAGAAAAATGTCCACGCAAGCTAAAAAGAATTGGTCATGTGCATCGTGCCGAATGAAGGAGAAAACGCCCTCAGAAGCACAAACTGCGAAAAGATCCTGAACCGCAGAATCTCCAAAGGCGAGCTCTAATGCTGAAATACAGCATGGTAACAGTGATATCAGGAATGAACTGAAAGAAATAAAGTCACTGTTAAAGGATTATGCACAAGCAATAGAGTTCACAACGCAGAAATACGACGAGCTAAGCAATTCACTTGCAAAAAATACCACATTGCTGCAAACACTAATGAAGGAATTAGAAGACTATAAGAAACAAATTGAGACAAAAGACGGTCAAATATCTTTCCTACAAAAACAAGTCAATTCTCTAGAACAAAAACAAATTGACAAAAACATAGAAGTAAAAAATGTCCCAATATCCAACAATACAAATTCCTTCGATAGCATTAAAGCGATAGGAGAAACGATTGACACCGAATTAACCGAAGACGATATCGAGGACATCTACGCGTATCCAGATAAAAAGAACAGGCAATTAAAAAATATTGTTGTGAGTTTTACACGGAAACAAACAAAAACCAAGTTCCTGGAGAAAGCCAAACAAAAAAGAACAATTAAATACGGGGAGATTTGCACTAAATCAAAACAAGAAGTTAATCCGGCATACGCGAATCTAAACATATTTATTAACGAACAATTGACACAACACTTTAAGAAAATTCTCTGGTTAGCAAAATCAAAATCAAAAGCTGTCAATTGGAAATATGTTTGGTACAGGAATGGTAAGGTTCTTGCGAGAAAAAATGATGGAGACCGTATTGTCGATATACACTCGATCGACGATATAGAAAAAATGTCATATACATATGTTTTGCCCACAAGACCGTAAACACAGTAGCGTCTAAAATAAACACACCAAAATATTGAAAACGAAAGTAATGAAATAGTTAATATAAATATGAATTTTAAAAAACTCAAGTCGCAAGAGGATGCGTGCAAATTCATAAAAAATAATAAAAATGAATTTTCATGCATGTCATTAAATGTAAGGTCCTTAAGAAAGAACTGGAACGCTTTTATGTTATATGTTGATGATTTCTTGTCAAATATAGATGTACTAATGTTTTGTGAAACAAACATAAAAGAGGAAGAAAATCCCATGTACCAAATTGAAGGCTATACTAGTGAATATTTTAACCGAAGTAACTCCATGGGTGGGGGAATTGCAGTACACGTTAAAAATGATGTTTTCTTTGAAAAAGTAGATAGAATGTCTTATATGTATGAAAACGTGTCGGTTAATGTCAAACGTGGTAACTTTGAGGCATCAATAATTTGTGTGTACAGACCACCAAAAACAAATGTAAAATGTTTCATTCGTGAACTCAACGACCATATCGATGCAATTGGAATAAAAAGAAACCTCATAATTACGGGTGACACAAATATTAACATCAAAGAGGAAACCAACGCAGATGTCTGTGAGTATCTTTCAATGATATCTTCAAAAGGTCTTTGTAGTTCAATATTCTCGTATACTCGTATTGATCCAGTTAGGAACTCGAAGACTCTGATTGATCATAATTTGATAAGAGTAAGAAACGCGGACATCAACTCAGCAGTAATCGAACTATGTGTTTCGGACCACTATGCCCTATACTGCGGAATAGATACTGGTGACATGTATACAAAGAAATCTGAAAAAGAGCTTCAAATCTCAACTCATGCCTTATCAGAGAAAGTAAATAATTTTAACTGGGATGAGTTTTATTGTTTTACTGATGTAAACGAACTATATCAGCATTTTCAGCAGACGATGAATACTCTAGTAGCAATGTCAATGGTAAAGAAGAAGAAAAGAAGCACTGAACATAGTCGGATTACTGCGGAACTGAAGAATGACTGTAAGGAAAGGGATAGATTGTACAGACGATATAAAAATAATAGGCAAAATGAAGATTATCATAGAGACTACAAAACATATCGAAATGAGCTTAACAAAAAAATAGCAAGGACAAAAGCTATATTCTATAGACAGAAATTTCAGTTCTATAAAAGTCGTTAATTCAATATTGGGCAGGAAGAATAGTAGTCTAGATGACATCTTCTCGAACGAAAGCAATATCAAAGACCTGACCAACAGATTTGCTAAAGCGCTAACGTCAGAAGTAAGAAACATTCTGCATGAATGTTCCCACCAAACATATTCTGGTCATTCAAGCAGCGCACAGCATTCCATTTACGTCGAACATACATCTATTGTATGTTGTATAAATCTTTGGGGATAGACGGTTTAAGACCGATAGACCTGAAGAACAACTCACAAATACTATCTCCAGTGATAACAAGAATGATCAATATGAGCTTGGATCAGGCATCGATTCCAGACATGCTTAATTAAGACTTCAACGGCAAGAAAAGTGAAATCCTGAACTACAGGCCTATTTCAATCTTATCAGCGATAGACAAAGTTTTGGAAGAAGTGCTAGCAAGAAAGCTTTACGAACTCGTTGAAAAATACAACCTTCTCAATAAAAATCAATTTGGATTCCGTAAAGGCAAAAGCATAAACAGACTGATAGGAGACTTCGCAAACAAAATATACCAAAGCCTGGACAAAAACCATAGCTCAGTAGTTGTATTTATCGATTTCAAAAAAGCATTCGATACTTTGAGTCACAAGCAAATCCTTAGACAGCTGAATAATATTGGAATACGTTATCAAATATTAGCATCGTTTGGTAGCTACCTATGTAACAGATCGATTCGGGTAAAAATTGGTGAGGATATCAGTGATGAAGAAAAGGTTGAGTATGGTGTCCCGCAGGGGTCCAAGTTAGGTCCACTGCTTTTCATCATATACATCAACGATTTACTGTCGGTGCTGAAGTATAGTACGGACACTAGCTGGTGTCCAGAAACTAAATGCGGTTTCCCAGTCCCAATCCGCATTTAGTTTCTGGACACTACCCGGTGTCCAGAAACTAAATGCGGTTTTCCGAGTCCCAGACCGCATTTAGTTTCGGATTGGGGCTGGGAAACCGCATTTAGTTTCTAGACACCGGCTAGTGTCCAGAAAGTAAATGCGGTCTGGGTCTGGGAACCGCATTTAGTTTCTGGACACCGGCTAGCGGCCAGAAACTAAATGCGGATTATTACTGGGAAACCGCATTTGCGGAATGGGACTGGGAAACCGCATTTAGTTTCTGGACACCGACTATTGTCCAGAAACTAAATGCGGTTTGGGTCTGTGAAACCGCATTTAGTTTCTGGACACCGGCTAAATGCGGATTGGGACTGGGAAACCGCATTTAGTTTCTGGACACTGGCTAGTTTCCAAAAACTAAATGCGGATTGGGACTGGGAAACCGCATTTAGTTTCTGGACACCGGCTAGTGTCCAGAAACTAAATGCGGATTGGGACTGGGAAACCGCATTTAGTTTCTGGATACCGGCTAGTGTCCAGAAACCAAATGCGGTCTGGGTCTGGGAAACCGGAACCGGATGTCCAGATACCGGCTAGTGTCCAGAAACTAAATGCGGATTGGGACTGGGAAACCGCATTTAGTTTCTGGACACCGGCTAGTGTTTAGAAACTAAATGCGGATTGGGACTGTTAAACCGCATTTAGTTTCTGGACACCGGCTAGTTTTCAGAAACTATATATGTTATAGTTTCCGGACACCGGCCGCTGTCCACAAATGGCTTCGCCGAAGTAGTTTCTGGACACTGGCCGCTGTCCACAAATTGCTTCGCCGACGTAGTTTCTGGACACCGGCCGCTGTCCACAAATTGCTTCGCCGAAGTAGTTTCTGGACACCGGCCGCTGCCTACAATTTCAATTCATTTTTTATTTACCATTTCCTTTGTTAACATTGTTTTGTTATCTGCAAAGCCGGAAGGGCTTGTCTGCAGAAAACTGGTTGTAATTACAGACATTATGTTACGTTAAGTTTCGGTCATACATGTTACAATTATACAATAAAAAGAGAAAAAAAAAAATAAAAATGTACGTTACAATAAAAAACAAGTAGGTTATATTCTGGGAACAAGATAGCTTTCTTTAACTTTTTTTAAAACTTCATTTTCCGTTAGGTAGCGAAATTCTCTGGGAAGTGCTGATGGAACTGCAACATTAAGCGTCCTTCTTCCGTACTCGTTCCAAAATCTCGGGACTTCGTAGACCTGCTGTTGTCTTCTTCTTGTATTTACTGTCTGTTGCGTCAGCGTTGTGTATGTATCGTCGTTGTAGAAGTGCGCAAGAATCTCTAAATTGTATATCTGTTCGATATTCAAAATATTATTCAGGTTTTGCGCAGGGTTTAGTACCATCCTTTGCAGTCGCACGTGCGTTTTCTGTAGTGATTGCATTTGGGGCGCTCTCCCCCATGCCAATATTCCATACCGCAGATGTGATTCGACTAAACCAAAGTAGCATTGTTTTATTATTTCGGGTGTGCAGAAATTTTTTAGGTGGAATAGTGCGTAAGCGGATTGACACAATTTTGATTTAAGTTCTCTTATGTGGTAACTCCATTTAAAGTTGTAGTCAACGGTGAGTCCAAGATACTTGTATGTTGACACATTATCGATATATCTGCTGCATCTATCATTTTCTCTTACGTTATTACATCCGTTTCTGTGCAGACATTCTATGTCATGCATTTTAATCATGATTTTCGTTTTGGGGATATGCGGCGGACGAATATGCATTACCTTTGTCTTCAGAGCGTTAATAATTAGTCCATGGTCGTGACACCAAGCTGTGATTTCATTAAGTTCTATTTCTAATAAGCTTGCAGCTTCATTTACGTTCCTATGGCTAATTACAACCGCTGTGTCGCCCGCGTAGGCGTATCCCGTACCATATTTCAGCACTGACATCAGATCATTGGCGTAGATAATAAATAGGAGAGGGCCCAGTTTTGATCCCTGTGGGACACCATATACAACATTCTCATCTTCACTTAAGGATTCAGCAATCTTTACCTTAAATTTTCTGCCTCTTAAGTAGCTTTCAAACCATGCCAGTATATTGCCCCGAACTCCAATCCTTTCTAACTGCCTCAGTAATTGCGCGTGGCTTAATGTGTCGAAGGCTTTTTTGAAATCTATGAACAGAACCACTGTGTTTTGATTTTTATCCATGCTTTGGTTTATTTTATTCGCAAAATTAGCCAGCAAATGGTTGATGCTCTTGTTTTTACGAAAATCAAATTGATTGTTGTTCAGGATTTTAAATTTTTCCACATATTCGTAAAGTCTGTTTGCCACTACTTCCTACATAACCTTGTCGACAGATGACAGGATTGAAATGGGTCTGTAGTTCACAATTTCGTTCTTCTTTCCGCTTTTGTATATCGGCCGAACTATTGATGTTTTCAAGAGGTGCGGAATCGTTGCTTGGTCCAAGCTCATGTTTATAAGCATCGTTATTAGGGGCGAAAGACATTCTGCACTTATCTTAAGATCCATTGGTCTTATCTCATCTATTCCAGCTGATTTGTTGCACTTCAACGAATGAAGTATATTTCTAACCTCGGTATCAGTAACATATTGTACATATAATGAATTTTGTACGCTGTTCGAACTGCCATAGAATGTATTTTGATTGCATTCATGCACTGTGTTAAGAATTGCCAGTGCTTCGCCGAAGTAGTTTCTGGACACCGGCCACTGGTCCCCAATTGGACACCGGCTAGTGTCCAGAAACTAAATGCGGTTTGGGTCTGGGAAACTAAATGTGGATTGGGGCTGGGAGACCGCATTTAGTCGCTCTTCGAACGGAAAAGTCCAAAAATTTGCCTGGTTGCGCTTGGGCATAACTCCTGATGAGTTAGAGTCGATGGCGGAGGATCGAGATGGAGTCTCCTGTAATGGATCATACGGATCAGAAGATGATGATGATAAATGATGATCTTGTGTATTGTCTTCCGTCATTTTGTTGTATTCCATCATTTGGCTTGTTGTATGTACATTCGCATATGTAGACGTGGTAATTACTGGGACGAGGTAATTGATGCAAATGAATAATATACTCCTTTATATGCGTTTTTAATCATTACCGTCTTGCTTTTCGACGCAGAGTCATGAGCAATCGTACAAATATGTCTTCTCTACGTCTCATATTGTTCCAGTATACACTGATGGATGATGAAAGGATGAAATGCGATTACGATATAATATCTATGAATAATCCTCGTGCACTAGGTATTTCTATAGAGGTCTAATGACAGTTTATCGTTGTGTCCATTATTAATTCTAGGTTTGTTCAGCCAGGTGGGGCCAGCACTTTTGTTTGCCTTTTGCTCATATTTAATAAGTTACACATTACTTCCGCCTGACAGCCCGTTTTTACTCTAGCTCTGTTTAGGTTTGTAGCATGATTTCCGGCATGATCGTTTTACCTTCTGACAACATTTCGAGCATAATTTTACTAATCATATTTCTTCGTCTGTTCGGTCGTACCATTACAAACATAATGCTGTGTAGAAAATTTTCAGATGAGCACTTTTGTGCGCAACTGTTTTAGCATATTGAACTCATATTCTGAGTCCGTTATCCGTCCGATCATCTTATCAGTGAACGACCTGAACGACCTGAACAAGTTTCCTACAAGATCCGCGTATACACAGGAAAATAAATCCGTTTGATTGAACCAAATTTGACTTATCTTAGCAGTTTTTTTTACTTTTAAACGATTCCTTTATATATCATATTACGATTAAATTCTAACATCATGAAAACTTAAACATACGCCTGAAAAAATCTTATCTGACCGTGTAGCTGAATTGATGAGATTTACATTCTTATTTACATTTTAATTTTGAGTCCCTAGATTTGTCCGCATTGCTATACGTTATTAGATCAACGGCCCATTGATGGTTTGAGTTTGATTTATGTATGTCTATTCTTCAGCACAGCGGGCATGTTGCTTCAATTATCTATCCCAAATCGTTTTGCTACCACCATGAATTGGTATGGGATGATTGGTCTCTTTCCTTCCACGAATTTGGAGGCTGAACTAAATAGGTATAAAATCTAATATACTCTATTTTATTGTTTTGCCAATTTACATACACATCCACCATAATAATAATATGAGAATTTCTTTAATTTGTGGCTTTTCTCTTTTCATTTCCCGTTAAACCAAAAAACAGAAAAGCTAAAATTTAATGCAAAACAAGAACAGCCCAATTCCCACCCTTCATGCATAATCATGCCACATTCCCTTTAAATCACAAAGGGAGACCGAAACTAGGTCAGTACTTCACATCATATCATTCCTTATCTTCAAACAAAGTGCATCCTTTTCATCCTTTGCACAAATGCTCCATTTTTGACACTTTTTTTCGCCCTCATGTCAGAGTGCGAAACATGAGCTAGAGAGCCACCGAGTGTCGAAAATTTTGCATTGGTTCTCTTGCTCTTTCCTCTCTGATACACTGTGCGCCTCACTGCCTTCTTGGCTTCTTGCTCTTCGCTTCGACGGGGAGAGAAATCCAAATAGAGAGAATAATTATGCACAACTCTCTGTTTACTGCTTTACGTAATCGTAGAAGCAGCAAATGACACTTACAGCCGCCGAGTGGGTGGATATGACATTAAGGATGTGTCTGTGACTGGAGCTTCTTAACCTTACTTCTATGGAGTTTGTATTCTGTTAGTAATTGTGTGCTCGCCGCTGTTATTATGCGTATCCTTGACAGAGAGTCAAAATACACATGTACGTCATTGTGCGCAGGTGCATAAAAACACTGCCTCACGTTTTAAAACTCACCCCAAACCAAAGAGCATTGTTTTTGCGAGGAATCTCTTAAAGCTTGTTGCACATGGCTATACTGAACTGAACCGTAAGTGTGACTAAATTAGTAGACGAGCTTTGAGCGGCATCGCACATGGCACTCTTTTGGAACAGTTATGCCAGCTAGTCACGTTGTTTTCAGCATAACGGGAAAATGAGAGGAATTGTTTGAACTGGCATGAGTTAAGAGTTGTGCTCGACAAATGCATTTGACAGTGACAGTCGACAGAACAGAAATATCTCCGTTGAACGGTTGGAGACTCTGAGAGTGAACTGAACCTCTCTTCATCACAGTGGATGATAAAAGCGCGGTTTGGGAATAACTTTTCTGTGTTTCGAATGTGAAAAGCTTGCTCCACAAATCACCCACACAACTACATGCTTTGACACAAACCGACTGGCACAACAAAAACGAACGCAGAAGAAGAGGGAAAAACAACAATTTTCGAAAAAATACTACACGACTAGACGTCGAAAGTGTGTTTCAGTTCAGTTGAAGTTGGAGCGTGTTTAGAATCGGTCGGTTGCGCGCGCTCTCGGCTATTTAATTCCTCTAAGCCCCAATTTTCCACCGGGATATATTTTTTCCACACCATTCAACCGTGTATCGTGTGCGGAATCGAAAGGAAAATAACGAAATTGTCCTTAATTCGCGAACAGAAAGATATAAATCGGGAACCACTCAGTTCGACGTTGAGGACGCCCATTTTTTACGTTATCACTGCCAAAGTCGTTTTGTCGTACTATCGCGCTGTGAAATTGGTGAAGCGTGATTGACGCATCTCTGATCCGGATTCGGTATTGTGTCTCAATTCAACAAGAATATCATCAGAACTATGTACGTATGTACATGTTTGGGTGTACATCACATTTTATCGTAATCTAGGATCATCTGTCCTTGAAAGTACGTACACACATACAACTTACATCGAGTGCAGCAGCCTGATCGTATACAATTTGTTTCTGTTGCACGTTGAACAAGACCAGTCCAAGAAACTAAAGATTTGCGGTAGAGCGTTGTAGATATAAAGTTTCTTTTATGCAATGAGATATGTACAGAAACATGCTCGTATGCTGCAGAGTTGTCTGGTTGCTTTTATTTTATTTTTATTTTTTTTCTCTCTGTTTCTTTTCCCGCTCATACCTGGCGCGTGAAACCACTACGGTACCGGTGTATGTATGACTGGCTTAACTGTGAAACATGGTGAAAAAAAAAATAAAAATACAAAAAAAATGTGAGTGGTGCTGCAGAGTTGTAGAGATCAGGGGAAAGCAAAGTCGTGTGATAAATCTTGGTGTAAACGAATACACAAGAGAAAAACGGTTCGAAACTGCCGTACTCTCCTCGGGTCTTGGGAAGTTACGCGTTAATCGGCGTTGAAACACTCCGGCTAAGTACGCTCCCTGTTGTTTTTTTCTTGTTTTTTGTTTTACTTTTTCGTCAGGTCTTTGTTTTATGGTGCAGTCTTTGAATTTCATTTTCGTTGGTTAGTTCTCTTTGTCCAATTGTGTTTTATTTTTTATCATGTGTCTGTCTTTTGAGGTGATCTAGTCAACTCTTTCGTTTGAGATCGCGTTTCATGTGTCACAATTGTTCGGAACGAGACGGGAATACGTTACTCTCGAGGTCGCATCGAATTACTTTCCCTCTTCATGTTCTTTTTTTTATATTTATTTCGTTAATTAAAAATGCGATATTGTAGGGTCTTCCCTATGTAATATGAGATTACTTGAACAGGTTTGTCATCTCGAATCAAACAAGAAGAATACAGTTGGTTGGTCACAGTTTCGTAATATGATTGAAAAATCTGATGCTGATGTATTTACTTTTATTTATTTTTTAACTGCAAAAACTTCAGTAGTAACAATTTAGAGGAATGTACCGCCAAAAGAATTTTTTTTATTGCCATGCATTTAATGTAGAATAAATCAAAGGCATCGCTAAATTAGTCTGTTTATTTTATTGGCGTGAAATAAAATCATTATACAGCCACTCGATTTGAATGTCTTATGACATTTCTACCACGCTTGAATTCAAGCATGATTCATTGTACATTGGTAGATATCATTTGGCTAATCTGTTTCCTCGTGGATAATCCTGTTTTATACTCTCGCGGCAGATTAAGTCATGACACCGGTTGTTCCGAAGTAATCATCAAATCAAGTTCACAAGCCCCCCACTGCTCAAAGATCGAAGTCAAAGCGTGTATCTTTACTTTACAGACGAGGTATATTTTTGGAATGGTCAATTGCGTTTCTCGGAAGTGTTCATCTTCTAATATCTATATGTACGTAAATCTTGTCTAGACCACTTTTATCAATATATTTTTTTGTTAAAAAAATTCATATGAGAGTATGTATTTGGCAAATTCTCGGGTTTCTGCTGCTATTGAAGTTGGTACTCTGTTGAATTACGATTAAGAGGACATTAATTTGCTATTAAGACGAAAAGGTTCCAAGAATACAACCAGTGCCTATAGATTTTAAGCAAGGAATCCATTACTGTCCTTATAGGGACGACTTTAATGAATCCCAAATATATTTGGTTACATCCAAAAACACTCCCAACCGGAGTCTACATAAACGAATGAAGGGAAAATGTACGAGTGTTACGAGGTAACACATAAGAGACTGTTGATAAGCAGATATGTGCATTAAGAAGTGTAACGTACACAATGCTTGCTGTACATAAAAGAAATTAACGCGTACTTTTGTTATCACTGCTGTTCGACTTGATTCCCATTGCATCAATTGAAAACAATAGTTCATATCTGATTCATCGCAGTAACGCAGTTCGAGTCTTAGTGTCGTGGATAAAAAGTCTTCAATGTGTTCCACTCTAAGACGAAATCTTCTTGGATCTCAATTCTAGGTGGATGCACTTTAAATATTCCAGCATAAACCAGCATCCGGACGCGTATTAGCTTATTTCACTCATAGTTGTTCTATATCTCCTAATGCAAACTGGTCATAATATGCAATTTCCATGTCAATGCCACTAGAATCCTATGTACGACACATCTGCATTAGAAACTTACAAATGCATTTGAATTGCCTATCCAACATGCTAAGGAGGAAGATACTGGCGTTTATTCAAACACAGAATAATCATCACACACAAAAGAGAGTGTATGGGATAGAGTCTATAGTGATTACACTTTGCCTAGCAGTCTCATTCAATCTCTGTTTCAATTATATTGTTATAGAGTTGTCTAGACGCAATTGATTTGCATTTTGTGAATGCATTATTTATGAGACAGTATCTGTAAGCTCTTTGAACTACGTAATCATACTACCCATCTTCAATTTGCTTGCATTTGAAATAAGTTGACTGATAGTAATAAATTTTCAAATTACGAATATAATGAGAATTATCTCAAATGGGTGTAGTTGATCTAGGTTAAGTTTCGTTTTTTATTTGACTTGATTTTTTATTGACAGTGGTCTATACGTATCAGCTTATGTCGGTCAAATTAACATGTTTCTCTCCAAGAGCAGCATATTGCAAATCGAAATACATCACAGAATCGCAAATCAAATAAACAAACTGACTCTGCAGCACCAGCTCAACAGCCTAATCGGTCTATTCGCGCATTTTTACATTCGCACCCAAGATTAAGCTGAAGACAACAAATGATTGCTCCAATACAACGTGAACGCCATCGTTATTTACTCCACGTTTTGTGATTTTTCCATTTTGTCTGAGTGAATCTCCGACCTTAGATAAAGAGGTCTTTTGAAAAAAATATATATATAATTGTATAATACATAAATAATTATCTATCTATTGGTTGATGTCAATTGTTTCAGTTTCTTCTCCACGTTTGTGCGTTACACTTGTTATAAAATTCAGAAAATCATCTGATGAATGAAATTAAGTGAAAATTACAAATAATTGGAAAAAAAATCAATGTCCTAAAAGTCAGAATATCGGTTTTTGTGTCTCAGAGTGAAGTGTGTTTTTGTGAACAAGAAAAAAATCAGAGCAATCCGTTCTAATTAATTCAATGATTTCAAATTAACATCATCAGCATTAACTAGCAAAGCTACTGCTGGGAGCAAAAGAATCGATTTTACTTCAGTCACGGGTATGTATTGCATTTTCTACATAATTTGAAGGATGCGAAATGTTGGAACCATAATTTTATTTTATCGCAATTCTGTCAGTATGAGTAATTACCTTTGTCGCATGAAATATTTCGTGTGTTTGGGTGATAACGTTTGGATTTCGTTTTTTTTTTCGATGGAATCTGTGTATGTGCGTACTGACGATTGGAGGCATTTTAATATCTAAACCAAGCATCGTAGATATTTGTATTTCTTTCTAATCGCTACGCTTGAGGATTGAGGTGGGACTTTTTTACTACCAGTATCATCATTATTCACAAGAGGAATACATTTGGGGATGTTCATATAAAATAAACAAAAAAATAAAACTTGAAGAAAAAAAAGATGTACCAAAAAGAGAACGGATGTCACCTCCCTTCTTTGTACAGGAGTAGGACTAATGGGAGGTTAGAATGTCGTGGTATGGGATAATTTCTTTTGTAATTTACATTTCGTTGCTGCCGCTTTCTGTCAGTGAATTCATGTTAACATCGGTAGGCTGGAAGGTGATAATGTGGTTACATTGTTTGGAGGTGTGTACAACAACCTCGCAATCTGAGGATGAGATTAAAAGACAAACATGAATGAGTTTCCTCCGCAGAAAATCTATGTGTGAGTGTGTGTTCGCGCGTGAATTTGTGTTTACGAGAGTGAATTAATGCTGAAGTAAATTCAAATTTTATTTGATTTGGTTTATTAGATTTGATATGTTTCGTTACGCCGATGGAGGCAAAAACAATGCCATGGTTAAGCTGTGGCAGGAAAGGGGTTTTTTTGTTTACATTATGGGTGGGTTTGTGCATGTGTAAAAAAAAACCGTTGTACTCGACACAAATTTGTTTGTACATTTGGATGTCATTTATAGACATGTCAGTTGTTTGGTTCAGAGAAAATTGAATAGAAAAAATGTTAAAACATAAAATGTGTTTTGTTGTTAAATTCTGTTGGTGTTACTTTCACCACCTAGTAGACTTCATGTTCAATATGAAGATACATGCCTATATACATGATAAAGGCTGTGTGTAGATAATAGTGACATATTTTCACATTAACGTTTAAAAAAAAACTAAAAATGTGTCCAATAAGAAAATAAAAAATGTTAATGCATTTGTGTAATTGTGTGCCTCTGGCAAACTGAAAATATGAGAAAAATGTATGAATATGACTAATAAGAAAATGATAGAAATCTACAATTTGAAGTATTGAATTTGAGAAAAGTGTAATTTGAAGAGTTTACTGTTATTAGTTGTAGTTTATTATTGTTTAGCTGAATATCCTAACACTGCGTGTCCTCGATAAAACCAACCGACACATCCCAAAAAATGTTGAGCCTTAAATAAGAACTGAAAGTGAAAACCAGAGTTACACAAAACGAAGGTGATCACCTAATTAACTTAAAAAATAATAGGTACATATGTGTCGGATTATATATTGTATATATACAGTGCCTGAAATGAACGATTCTTTTTCAAAATTAAATTTTTTTGAAAAATTGTAATTACTTGGTCGCTAATGGCGAACGCTAGAGTGTTGTTTAAGCTGAGTGCGTACTTTTGGTGTGTGAATATGAATTATGGATTGCTTTCTGAAACAAAAAAAAAACATTTATATAAACAATATCTATAAATTACATAATTTTTTGTTACTATTCACCGCGAACAGGGGCGTTCACATGGACAAATATATCGGACAGACCTTGCTGACAGATTCATATTTTATCGTGTGAACGCGAGTAACGACGGCCTGACGGACATATCGAATGGTTTTAAAAAATGTTTGATATTTTGTTTGGACAGACATATTCGATCGTGTGAATGAGTGCTGGTGAAACCTGAAGGAAATTTCATTTCTGATGAATGTTCAAGCTGGGAGGTGTTTGCGGACGAATTAAAGTACAGGTGAACCTCACATAAAACGTATTTCTTATAGCACGACCTCGTTTTAACACGGTTCACGTTTTGAGACATATTTTCATTTAGCACGGTTTCAAAGCCTTGTTTAACACGGTTTCTGAAACAAATGTTTTTCTTGTAAGTTTAAGTTGTATATACACGTTATGTCAGCAAAGAAAGATTTGAGATTATGGAACGTAACTCCTCTTTTGCGCTGGTTTCTTGTTTCGTTTACCAAGATTTTGTTTAACACGATACGTAAACCCGTGTTAAGTGAGGCCCACCTGTATAGTTAAAATTTGCTATTTTTGAGAATATACTATTCTGAAGATACATTTTTTTTATATGTATAGGAGCGTCCGGAGACTTGGAAAATAAAATGCGAAGAATACAAAAATTGAAATATGAAAAAAATTCTCCGTTTTCTTCTTTTTCTACAATCTTGTATATTTTAAGCGCTGTTACGAGTACGTGCATTATCATTGAAATTCACTTGAAATATGAAGTCTGGTGATAGGCTTGGTCATGTGAACGCAAGCGACATCGGACTATCCGACTTCCATCCGACCAGGTCTATCCGGTATGTTTGCCTATGCGAAGCCCCTAACACAGCTGCAACACATACTAGCAATTGGTATACGTACATAGATATTTCTTACTTGTTCGTTAGAATTAAAGATTCACCGAAAACCCTTTTCACAACTGTCAAAGGGCAGTACTTTTCAATTAATATTTGCCAAAAAGTTTTTTCACTTCGCCTGCAAGTAAATTGAAGAGTATTGCCAATATGGAAGACTACTAATGCTTGCCGTTGACTATATAGTGGTCGATTTTGTTTCTTTGTTCTATTTAATATATTTTATTTCAGCAATCATATAACTTTGATCGGTTCGATTGCCGACACGAAAGATTTTCATAATTCACGGCACCACCTCTTTCAATACTCTCCAAACTTGTCAAAACATAGCTAATTTCTGATTCAGCATAAAACTTGAAAAAATTCTACTTACTGTAGAATTTGTCTAATCAGTCCATCTCCGATATATTATTATTGCTGAAACACCACTCAATGAATTCTGGGTACAAAATAGTGATGACAAGAATCTAACAAATAAATAATTGATATGACTGCAGTTGACCGAATCCTAAACAAACTTAAGATCAAATAGATGTTGCAATATATGCTTGTTGCAAAATATTGCTCCAGAAAGCTGTCAACATCCCTACTTGGAAGCAGTATGAGGGTCGTCATCGATCTCCAAGGAGGAAGACTTTGGACCATGTCAAATAACTGGTTTAAGAGTCAATCGCTATAATAATGTGCGCGACACGATTCAGCTCCAACACATGGCAATCGTAGAAGGAAATACCTTTTTTCATTGTGGCATGTATTGTTCATATACTTACATGTATTTTAATAGATAATCCTTTTTTGGAAAACAGCAATTTCAAATATTTCATTGACAGTCATACGTATTACAACTATTTGGAATACCCATCTGTACATTCCCGGATCTTATTGAAAACACAAATGTCACAACTTGACAGTGAAACACAAAAAAGCACACAACACATTTTTTTTTCTTCCCCCGAAGAGTCTTATTCACATTTTATTGTGAACAATTCAAATAAGGCGAAGATACGAGCAAAGAGACTAAGAGAAGAAAAAGACAAATTGTTGTCTTACCACAAAATATATACATACTGATGTATATATTATGTACATATGTAAGATACAATGGAACAAAGCATGCCCTGAAAAACTAATAAACCAAAGTATCTTCACAGAGAACTTGGGTTAAAAATCGCATTATTCGTGGTTAATTTGGTCTGTTCTCTTTTGCAATTTACCGTATGTAAAACGTGCAATACCGTTGGTTGCTTCTTTTTCTTATGAAATGCTAACTTGAATGCTTAATGAATACGATTTCCAACAGGTGGAACATTTGTATTCCTGTAGTTACACATAGGTGTGATTCATCGTTAAATAGCCCTAAGATAATTTGTATTTGGTGGATAGAATGAATGGCTCTTGAAATTGTATTTCTCAGATTATAAACGCTCACTTAAATTGGATAAATAGTTTTTGAGAGAGGTACATAGATCTCGACAGATATTGCGAATTCAGTGCACTGCTGTTTTAGTGAAACGAAATCGGTACATCGAAGTTAAACTATTCTAGTCTATAGTAAGCTATGGCAGATCGAGTGTATTATTATTGTTTCATGCAATGACCAGTGATTCCCCTGAATTTGGCTGAGATATGCGATTATATATTTCAGTGTAAAAATTGAATAGGTGAGCATAGATGACACTCACAGCAGAAGGATGGACTCATCAACAAAGTATAAATTGGTTATAATAAATTGCTGCATAACATGTAATAATATAATATGGGTGGCGCTACAGCCCGTACAGGGCCAGCGCCTAGCTTCTCAGCAACCACTCGTGTTGTGCGTGCTATTGTTCTATCACGAGTGGAAGGGACCTACAGTTTTATGCTGACTCCGAACGGCCAAGTTTAAGAAGCTTTTTCTGGACAGTTATACTCTTTGATCATTGTCAGTGACTCGAACGAGGTGGGGCCGTGAAAAGTATTTCTTGTCGTACCAGGAATCGAACCTAGACAGGTAGGTCCAATGCGTAGGACTCGACGCACATACCCACAACGCTACGGACCACCACGCTGCATAACATGTCCTTTTAATAAATGCGATGCCTGGGTATAAAGTATTGGATGTAAAATTTCACGAGGCACCAACAAGATGTGCCATTTTATGAATATCTTTTTATTAATATCATAGACATATCCACCATATGTGGAAAGTGAGTGTATACATATATATTTAAGTATAAGTAACAGACTTAGATAAGCATTCGATGCAAATATCCGAAATATTAATCTCGTCACCAAGAGCTAACTGAATCATATAAGCAGGTATCATGAGAGGTCACTGCCAGATGAGTAGACAAGGAGGCAGAAGAGACAGCTTTGATGAAACTCTGGAGCACAGACAAGCTTCTCCAGAGTTTCATCAAAGCTGGCAGTCCTTAACCAAAACACGATATAATGTTCTAGCTCAACTATTCTTCAATTCATTAAATTATGTGGCTGTCGTCGAAACAATACCACTTCATCAATTTCGATCGCAAATACCACAAAAATATTGTGCCTAAACAAATCATCAGTACTCTTTAACTAGGCCTACTCTGTGCTTAGTGGCAATAATATGGACCAATAAAGTCTATGTTAGGATAACACGGAACCCCATAACATGATCCAATTTATTGTCCGGGCCTCCCTGTTCGAAAATAACACAAATCGAGTTAACATTCGAGTAAGGTTTGCCATTTCGCAGTGTGGATCAACCGTCGCTGAACATGTTAAAATTATGAAAACTATGCCGATCGGTTGCTTCATTATCAACGTTTGGATGACCAATTTACTCCATCTTGAAAGCGAAATAAAAGTATTTAATCAAACGATCTTGGCGGCCAATTTAATTTTCCTTTTCAAGGAATTACATGAACTAGAAAGTTCATTACGCAATTTGTTCACTAGATCTATCATTCCATCGTTATTAGCGTTGTCGTGGCTGAAAACAGACGTTTCTCGCATCTTTAGCATCAACTTTAGTCGAGGAAATCAGTTAACATCATTCGGTATCGCAATACATTGACTGATGTGGTCGAACTATCAACTTTTTCAAAAATGATCATCCAATAATACCAACACCTCAAAAACAGCACAAAATTTTCTCTCGTTTTGTAGTGAAATGTTGTAACACAATTTGACTGGCGACAACTCTTTTTTTCTGGTTAATGTATACAGTCAAATGGAAATGAGCGGCATCACTCAGAAGAATTGTGTGCAGAAATTCATATTCATTCGTTTTTATCACCGGATCAGGACATTGTGTATGGTCTGTTAGCTTTAATTCTTGTGGCAAGTGGACCTTATAAAAATGTAGGTCAAGATGTTTATGCAAAGTAGGGTGCAAGTTGCGTGAAGAGTGGTCTAGATCCTGTAATTGTCTCGAAATGGACACCATTGGGCTTTCAGTCTACATCTTAGCAAACGACGGGGTATCATCACATCACTAAACTGTTTACGAATGAATTAACTTTAGTTGTGCGAGAAGGCAAAGAGTCGTTTCTGTGATATTTTCTATGTTGTTGTATGTTATGTTCTTTGAGTGAGTACCGACTATCGACTCATATTTACTAAACTCCTATGCTTCGGCAAAAATATCGCGATGTGCCGACATTTCAATATTGAACTGACACACCTCTTTGGATGACTCGATCAAAATGTATTTATTTTTCGTGATTTACTGATACATTTTCTATTTCGTTGTCTAGCACTACAGTGGTCTACCACTACGGGGTGGTCGTAGGTCTCAAACAAACAGTAGGATTCACTGATCAGAACAAAATATTAATATCGATGTACTGAAAAATTCGAATATTTGGTAGAAGCAGTAAACATTTCAGTCCTGGCCTAGACCTAGACCTAGACCTAGTCCGTTACTTCAGACATACTTTTTACGATGTCCCACATACGGACTCGAAGAATATTCGAACCAGAGCCAAGTTGTTCATGCGCTAATCATGGACTACCGTTGGATTCATAGCCACTGGATATTTTTCCCTGTCGCTCTACATCTATTAGTCTGGTTAGGTTCATGTTGCCTGACACCCCTAACAGTTCGTGGTATAATCATTTTCAATTCATTTTTATTCATAGAAATTTATAACATAACTTAAATACTAGACAAAAATGCTTAAAATTAGTTGAACGAACAGTGTTACTACTTCTAACTTACTGGCCCTAGGCGGGCACTCTAAGCTAAACTTAATCTTATACTATGTCTTTCGACTTAACCTAACCTAACAATGCATATGCATGTGCTTAATATTATATGACTTTAACTGATAACTGAACAATTTAAAATTAAGAAAACTTTCAAAAAACTTAATAGCAGAACAGATTTTATTTAAAACCTATGCTAACTTACATACTACCTTAAAATAACTTAAACTACCTTAATCTAAACATACATACATATATACATGTATATCTAATAATATACGCACATATATATATATGTACTTAATCTATTTACAAAGGTATACACATAAGTACACACATGTACAAATGTGTATACGTAATTTTTTTTTTTTTTGTTTATTTACATATATACAGCTTACAAACTACCCTAAAATACGTAGGTCGGCCATAGGTTGCAGCTGAACTAAGAAATAATCCGCTGCAAGACAGAGACCGACTGCGCCCCATAAGGGAATCTGTACTACCCTTTGCCTAACCAGGGTCTAAAGGGTTCGATGATGGAGTCCCCTCGCTACACAGCCACCAGAATTTTCGGTGTTGCATTGCAACATCCCGAACATCTCGCCTTGATACCGCCGTACTGAACCGGAGGAGACCCTCCTCAGCTCGTTGTGCGACGGAACGGTCGTGGTTGAGTCGCCCATCCACAGTTGAACGGGCGATGTGGAAGAGGAGCGGTACCGCATTTTCAGTTTGTATCAGACCGTGTTTGTCTAAATGGAGGAATGCTTCTGGGGGGACGAAGCCGTTATGACGTACCCTTTCGTGGTATTGAGGATTGGGGTAGTAAGCCCCCGAGATCAGGTTATTGGCCGAGTTCATCGCTCTAGCAGTGTGGCTTCGAATCAATTTCACCAGGAAATTGTCCACTCGTATCAGGTTCGCCCTGTTGTATAAAACCTCATTGGAGTAGAATTTTCTGTACTGGAATTCTGGTGTTCTGAAAAGGCGAAGGCAAGCTCTAAGACAAGCCCTCTCACACACCCGAATCTTTTCCATCAAGCTTGCACTCACGTTGAACCACACGGGACAGCCATAGGTGAGCATTGGCCGGATGAGGGCCATGTAGCAGATTACCTTCACCCTCGCATCGAGTTGGCTGTTGTAAAACAGTCTCTTTGTAAGAGCGAAAGCGCCTCGGGCTCGGGCTAGAGCAGCATCTACATGTTTGTTAAAATATATATAATGATCTAGCCAGATTCCCAGGTATCTGACTACAGTCCTTTGCGCCAGTGGTTGCCCGTGACGTCCAACAATTGAGAACTTTCGCCAATTCTTTTTTGTATCCGCCGAAGCCTTATACAACGGGGTCCTGAACAGTATGGTTTCCGACTTCTGAAAGTTGATATTCAACTTCCAGTCATCATCGTGGTATAATCGTCTTTTCTAGATACAATCAACGCAGATCGCGTGAACACTCTATGAACACACTTAAATCACATATAAGTCATCTGGTACAGCGTAGCAATTTGTGTTTAACATTTTCGAAAATATTAGTATAACGTAGTAGGCTTGTATGCAGCAGAGTTCGTTAGCGGTTTCGATTAATAGTATGATCCACTTTTTCGAAAGTTCCGCTAACTTTTTTCTGTACGTCAGCATTGACAGATATTGTCATCAAGATCTATACATTCTGTTATCCGTTCGGGGAACCCTAAGTCATGGAAGATAGTTTTGCTTAAAGCACCTAATGATTAAATTTTTTGTGGAATACCCGATTACTGACATTTGCACTTCGAATGTTGTCTTATCTCATTGCGATACGAGCTACTGACATTGTTTAAATAAAATAATATTTGTAACCATGAAATGACTTCTTTAAAGACGATGGAACCAGAAAAACTGAAAATCTGTGTATGAAAATCGATGGTTCATATAATACCTAGTGTAGGTACCTTAACGAAATAGCAGACAGCAAATTCTTGTTCCGGTGAATTCATTCTGTGTCTTGTAATTCATTGGAATTCCAAGAGTCAATTTAAAACCAAATAAACGGACATCCAATATTTATAAGTCCCAAACAAATAGACAAAATTTCGAGCGTGTACATATTTGCGAAAATCTTACAATGGTATGTAATACATATAATAGCAGGATATCTCGGGGTGTAGCCCAAAATGTTCTTTATTTAATAATTCTAACCTTTATTTTATTTAATCTGAAAACTACCTGTACCATACACATGGTATGCACCCCAATGGTATTCCCAAATTGATCATCACCGGTGTTGTTTTCTTTTTAAATTCATCTTATAGGCGGCTTTATGTAACCTTGAATTAGCAGATTATGACACACACATGGCGACAGTGTTAATTAAATTGTATTTTTACTTCTTTGTATGAAAGCATCCATATGTTTCCATAACGTGTTTTCTGTCTCTTAATGATGGTTTCTCATTTGTGTCTACGCATTGTTATGCAAATTGTGCGACCAATATTGTCAAGACAGACATGTACTTTGATTCAATGGAAACCTCACACAGGTGAGAATATGATCTTAATGAGTGTGACAATGAAAAAGTTGCGGTCAGAAAACGTGCTTTTTTTGGAAATTTATTGTAGCTAAATAAAGCTTTGGTCTCCTTGACAGCGGACATACACTCTAATTATGAATATGTAATTACGAGTATGGCCAATTTTCTAGTGAAGAATGTTTTGATTTGGAGTGACTCATTGTGTTAGACTATGTGTGTGCAGTTGTGACCACAAATGCATTGTAGGGGGATTTATTTAATATGTCGGCAGCTATGTTTATTTTAGACGTTAATTGGCGGTGATGTTGTCATTGTTTTTGAAATGTATAATTAAGCTGTGAATGTGATTGTGAGGGCATAGTTGTTTCGGTGGACTTCTTCGATATGAAAGGTTTTTCAAAATTCACATAAGAAATAATTTTGTTAGAAAACAGAGTTTTTTTATTTCATACATACATAAAGAAGTATTGGCTTTGCTAAAATGGTCGTACTATTCGAGCGATACTTTATATCACCGTTTTGTTTACATCGAGCTTGTCTAACAACGCAACATAGGACAAGCGGATAAGAACCTCAACCAACTTAGAGTGCGCTATAGGAAACAGTTAGCATGGTTGAGACATGAGATTCAGGTACGCCCGAACTGTTGCATTAATGTAATTAAAGTTTCAAGTGGCACAGAGAGAAATGGGCTTGTTGGAGCTTTTAGTCATCAAACAAATCATCGCATCACAACTGAAAGTTGCCTTATGGACCATGAAATGATTCACTGGGTTGAATTGTGTCTTGGACTGTGAGTTATTTTAAAACCACATCTCGTTCACATGAGAGATCGAGGACGCCCATTGGCGATTACCATTAATATTGCAAATACTGATTAAAGCTATTGGAAATTTTAAATTCATCTTTAACGTAATTTGAGAAACGGACTAAGATGGATAGACAAACCAAAACGGTCCTCTATAAAACCCTTATGCGGCTAATTCCGATATGTCGAAAAAAAAGAGTTCAGTACACAGCTGTACTTTTGCTGATTTTCGTAAAGCGCAGAAACATATAACTTCGACTGTTCACTTTGCAGTACACTCATATTATGACCTTGGACACTACTAAAATTGGCCAATTATTCATATAGCGTGTAACAATTTGATGGAAAACTCATTGTACACTTGAACCACGATCTGTGACCAAATTTGAAGATCGCAAAATGTTGGCATTTCATTCACATCGAATTCTCTCCAGTTTGCAAAACAATGACATTTAAATTGTTCGTGTGTATAGAAAAGCTGAAAATAACATTTCGATGCATCTGCCCTCGCTTGTTAGGCTGAACATTTATTTTTACAATATTGTTATCAGCTAGTAAATAAATAAATAAAAAAATAACACATAATATTATGGAAAAAAATCCATAATATAGCCAAAATTTAACTTAAAGTGAAAATCGTACAAAAAAATGTTTCGCCTATACGAGAACGCAACACAATTTTTTAGTGAGAATAATTATGTTTTGAAGGCAGTTGTTGGTAAATATTAGGTACATTTTGATATGCGCCGTCCAAACAGTCCCTTGCAAGTAGTTTGGAAATCCGAGATTTCAGTTCTTGTTAAGGACATGTTTGGTTTTCAGGAGAAGTCTCCAATACTTTTGGACAATGTGTGCATTTGCTTCTCAACCACCAGCAAAATATGTTTCTTGATATTTTAAAATCAAGAGTTGATGCTGTTGGATCACTACTTTGACCATATTTTGTACGTAAATTCAGTACTGAGACTGCAGCCAATGAGAGCTGCGAAAATTTCGACTTGAAAATGAACAGACCATTTTCAAGTCGAAATTTTCGCTTTCTTTTTTTCGATTTGATTTGCAAAAATACAAACCTTGCATGGATTTTGAGACACTCCCTAGTTACCTAACCGATAACCTCCCAGTCTGGGGCTTCAAATTATTTTAACGATGCTCAGTATTTGCTTTTTATATGTATATATGAATATTAAATTATTTCAAAGATAAACAAAAAGATAAAAATGAAATAACTTCAAAAACACAGGTGCATTTATTTCCTATTGTTATTTAATATTCCTCTTAGAGCAGTCAGTAGCTCCGGTGCATTGTTTGTATTTTCACTGTTTGTTGTAAACAGGAAACTGCATCATATCGATATAGGAATGGATATTTTTGTTGGTAAGTTTTCCTTTAGTCGTTAGCAAATATTGACTTCACACATATCGGTATAAAGGAACTAGTGTGTTGAAATCCATTTTTACAACATTCTACCCCTCGAAAAAAACAAAACGGAAAAAAGTGTCGCCAATATGGAGCATATGGTATAACCTGGAAAATCAGAAAAATAATCTGTGAGTTATTGAACAGAAATTCACATTTTTTAGGTGAGACATTTATAAGATAATCCTTAATTTTGTGAGGTGGATGTGTTTGGAGGAATGAAATATTGAAAATGATTATGTGTATCTACAGTATCTGTGTTTCTGTATTTTGAGCTTCTCGGATTTATATTTAGGTTTGATCGAATAAATCGGTAACAGCTCTGATTTTAAATTACCCTATTTTTGTTAAATGGACATGCGGTTGCAGTTGAGTTTGAAAGTGGATTTGATTTCAACGGAAGTCTAATTTTGTCAGTCCATATAGTCCTAATACATGAATTCTTTTATGTCCTCCTTCATACGAACGTAAATGGTTGAATATTGTTCTATATTTAAAAGCAGCAAATAAAGTTTATAACTCCACCAGAATTAGTGTGGTGGTACATAAAGTTACGTCCGTCCAAACAGTACTAGACTTTATTTTCTGCAGATTCTCTGCTTCCATTCATAATGAGCAAGGACAGGAGTATGCGGATTTTAAATTATTTTGATAAATGCATTGCCACTTTCATGTTCACAGCTGCACATTGTGGCTCATGTATTGAAGCCAGTTTGGTTAAAAGTAACCGTTTTAGTACACACAACTCATTGATAAGTTTTGTCTCCAACATAAAAGTAAGTGTTCATAGTCAACGTTAAAACTTCGATACTGTTCATTCAATATTTTGGAAAACATAATTTGTATCCTTTTCTACAAAAATTATCACTTATGTTTAAGGTTGGACACATGAAGTGCCTTACTGCATGATGTACATATGTATGTAGGTATTCACATTGTTTCATTCGCTCGACCAGAATATTCGTCTCAATAAAAAAAAACGTAATTTTTACGTATACATCCATATTTTGTTCTCTGTCTCTATCTCGCTACCAAGAATCAACTCACGATATTCATGAAACACAGAAAATTGCATGCAAAGTAAAAGTTTGTGAAATGTAAACAAAACAAAGGTCATACCGAGATGTTAAGGCAGATGCATATGTTCCTTCCGACAACCGACAGTAGGGAAATTCTCACGTAGAATTACGTGCTCTAATCTATGCGAATAAAATATTCCGCATCTTCCACATTTCCCGCATGCATTCAACTGAAATCACGTTATGTTGTGTTATGTATTTGTGTGCATGTTTCCCTTTGCATTATGCTCATGTTCCATTAATATTTCGCTGCATGCTCTCCCAAATTATTGATCATTACCGGAAATGAAGGGGAAACAGGAAATAAGCAAGAACTTCGAAAAATAACAAAGAGCCGCAAGAGTGGGCAGCGTGAAAATATATATCGAAATGAAATTAAGTATCGGCAATCAACAGAAAAATCCCCAGGTACTGGCCTGGTAGCACTAAATGAAAAATATAACTCAAATATTTTGCGATGGGGGAGCACCACAGGTAAAAACAAATTATTGCTATCCATAAACAATTGGTGAAATATACGGAAATTAAATTTTAATGAACCCACGTCAAATAAATGAAATCCTGTAGCGATTAATATTGCTTACTTCTATCCAATGCTGTTGAAAATGATCATTGATATAAATTACTCTTTGGAACCGTTCTAGAGAATAATCGTTTTCCATCTGTCCGGTAATGATTCAATAAGTAAATTATAGATAAGCTTTCATACATACGAGTGTGTATTTTGTGCCAAAATAATGCTGCTGATCATTGCGTGCAAGTGATCAGTCAATCAGTTTTTAATGTTTCCATCTTGAAAGAATGAAATGAAATGAACTTCGTCGGTGAAAACATTTCTAGGATTGAAAAAAAGACTGTGGCGTGTCGTTCGATGTAAGTTTATCCACTATAAAATGGCAATGCAAACTCACCGTGGTGGTCTTTGGCTATTGCTTCAAGTTCAGTAAATATCTTTCTGCGAAATGAATTGGGCAAAGCGATACGCTCGAGTTACACGGTGTTTGAGGTATCCTCGGCGAACTCGATGATCTTACGAACAGAGTAGCATGTGTCACCGCTCTGAAGTGACTACTATCCGACTACACAAATATATACCATAATCGAATAGCCCACGCATTTCAAAATCACAATTTCTCCTTATTTTATGTACAGCGGACTATCCCTAAGTCCAACTCTCGATAAGTCGAATTTCTCTCTGACTCTAATTTTTTGTTTGCCATATTTTGGCATTAACTCGATATAATTTGGATATCCCGTGCAAATTTGACTTATAGGGCGGCGATTGTACGTTATTTTTGTATTCATTAACAGTGCATGGGATGAGAAAATATTGAATCAACAAATGAAATGTGTAAAGTAAAATTGTGTATGTTACACAGGTTACACCTAGAAAGGTTAAAAAACCAATGCACATAGCATTCTCATTTTTTTATTCCGCATAAGCATTATTACACGTGCTCATCAACTAATCAACAGTGTTCACAATATCTTTCTACCGGGTGTTAGCTGCATCCGACATTTCTACTCCCGCATCATGAAATACAACAAAAGATGTCTTTTAACTATGAAACCAGAATGTATTGAAATCTTTTCAGACTCAAGACAATGAATGTTAAAACAACAGAGTTCGTCTTGTCCTAGTATTGTAACAGTGTAACAGCAACAGCAATCAAGTGACACAACAACAAAATTGCACGCAGGAAACGAACAATAGGCATTCGAATAAAGGAAGACAAACAATAATAGCAACAAGGAAGTGATTGGTGGTTGTCCTACCAAGACTTCATTCAAGTACCCCACAACTCAACGACTACGGTTGTAAATAGATGGATAACAATGAAAAGCAAACAAATAATAAACAATCATTGAAAATGAAAGTCTTAACCTGGCAAAACATTGGAGGTTCATTAAAGTAGCATGCAGCAACTATTGGCTGCGTAAGTACTCGGAATTTGTTCTGAAGATAATGCGAAGGGGGAGAAAATATTGCTTGCGAGTTGTATTCGCACCTGCAGTATGTACATAGTTGGGTATACTTAGGGCCTTGCGGCCGTGGCTCACTTAGCTCTGCGAAGAAATGCTGGAACTACTTTCTTTTCTTTGCTATGGCTGGGAATTCGCAGAGGAAATCAATTCTATCTCTTTTTCGTCTCTGAAGCTCCTGCAAAAATCGCTGAACGTTCAGTCACGATGCATGCGTGACTACGGCAGGTAAGGTCTCATATTAGCGTTCACACTTCGTTGCGACTAAAGCTGATCAGTGTTGTTGATCTCATTTTGCTCAGCGTCGCCAACGGGGCGCTTGCTTTTTTTCCAGTTGCTCCAATTTCCATACCAAGCCATCGAGTTCGGCTTCTGTCTATGGCTTCGTCATGTAGTTTTTTTTCCTTTTCCTAAGTGGCGTTTTTGGATAATGTTGCATAAGGGATTGCCCGAGATTATCCCAGCACATATCCGCTTTTCGCAATTTCGCCAATTTTGTTTCCTTGGATGCCAGTATGCCGATTCACACCCACGTTGTAACTTAGTACCTCTAAAACGAGACTTGGGATCAAAGACAATACACATTATGAATCCGAAATGCTACTATGTACTTTTTTAAAAATGTACACAGATATAGAAATCTAGGCCTAAACCAAGTATTTTCAAAATTTCTTGTCGATACCTGTTCATTAGAGTTTATCAAAATTTACGCTACCAAATAATGGAACCAAAGAAAAACTCCGTGCACGGTTTTTCTATTAATTTTATTGAAGAAGTATCGAGTACAAAATTAATGAGGAAGTGAATGATGAAATAGTTTCATTGCTTTGCATGAATATAAACGGAGTCAAGGCCTCCTACACATTTGAGTAAAGTGTGAACTTATGTATAGCAACCGCCTGCTTAGACTACAAGGCTATGGAGCTGGTAATACAGTTCGACGGACGGACGAACTTGTGGATACACCGAGGGTAGAAACGTTGCTATCAGAAGTGGCAACCGAAGAAAAAAACTAACCTATGAATTGTTCTGAAATTGTTCATGGTTTCGTTTATCCGACGGCAGTACACGACTGTAATAGCAGTATATCTCAACAACGTCATCTGTTTTCAAAGGCGCATACTAATTTATACGCACTCGCTAAAGCTTCCGTTGCTGTTAATGCAATCCTTGCTGACATTAAATTACATTTGCTTTTTACGTAGCTTATAGTTTTACTTGTTGACGGTAGGAACTTCCTTAATACTTTCAAGGAACACAAACTATATGCAGTTGAAGTCATCTATCCTCTTCCTCTGAACCGGTCAGATTTGATTCTGGTTTTGAATTTCACGTGAAGACTTTTTTTTGTAATTTTATGTACGTATATTAAAGCTGTATTCCGTAATCCGTAATCCGTGACATTTGATCATATGGTGGTAGCTTCTGGGAATTCAAGAACCGGAGCATACTGAGTTACAGGAAATGAAACTGGTCGTTAAAAAATGCTCAGGAACTGAATAAGACTCTAGGTCTAACCTATACAAATACGACACTAATTTCTAACGAATGTGGTGCCCGGAAAAAGCAAATAATCGATGCGTGAATTCCTGTGGATAGCGTTGCACTAAAAAGATATTTGTTAAAGGTCATTCCCAGTTGTAGGGATGTTGAAATTGTAATGGAGGTCCTCATTGGCGACTTTGGACTATGCTCTCATGCATCGGGCCTTGGAACGCCCAAATACTATTGTAGAAGTTCCAGGAACGTGGGAGGAACGACAATGGAGAGCGAATTGTGGGCTGCGGTTGTAAGCCGAAAGGCCATTCGAATACAATCCTACATACAGGGACGAGAAGGATATATGATCTATATTCACCATCTATTTGAGTTTGAGATTTGAAGTTACGGGGAAAAGGTCAAATTATAAAACAAAAACCATATACAAATTCGTGGATATTAATCGGAAAACAAATACAGGTAAAACTTGTGGCTTTCGTTTTAAAAGAAAACATTTTCTGTGCACTATATATTATGTATTGGAAATATTGATTATTTTCATATACTTTTACCTAACTTTCACCACCGTCCAATAAGTGTTCATTTTTTACATTAAGTCATAGACACTAATCAAGTTCACAAATCTGTGCGAAATTCGAAAGATCAGGAGTTTTTAAACCACCACCGTACCTAGATGAGATTACCGAAAAATTTCACTGAGACGAGCATTATATAATTCAATTTACATGTCTTCAAATAAGTGTCGCAATGTTATTGGTATGGAATTAGTCAATTGGCGATTATTCACTATTTAACATCATCGGATTAGTAAACAATTTCTAATTAATTTATTTCTTGAAACGTATAAATGCGTTCCTTTAAATACAACGATCCAGCTGCGCAACTCAACGCCGAGATCTAATTTTTGGTTTATTATGTTTCGAAGATTTTATTAATTACTGAAATTATAATTTTACATTAAACGGGTTCTTTGATTCTGGCTTATTCTTATTTCGGTAAACCTCTCACTAAAAAATCAACGATTTACTACTTACTTACCTTGAGACTCTTAGAGGATTCGAAACTGAACTATAGCTACCATCAAGATCAAGGGGACTTGCCGCCAACACGACTTGGTCTTTATGCCGGAAAGTTAAGATTTCATGCTTAAAATCGTTAGTTAGCAATTAGACGTATCTAACTTTTTTACATTATATCCACCTATATCTCAAACCATTTTTGGATATGATTTGTGTCTAAACGAAGACAAAACTCGCTCCAAAACCAATATTTTGTTTAGGAAAATAGCGTCTCATTTCGACACCGCAACCTTCGTAGTCGCCTGATTTAGCATCGTGTGACATCTGGCTGTTCTCATAAGTTCAAGGGGATTTTTCGGCACGATTGGGCAGATACAATTTTTTGCTGCTCGCTTTGAAGTTCATTCCGGAGATCGAGTTCAACAATTGTTTCGAGGTATGTCTTGTATCAGGGGGGGAGTACTTTAAAGACAACGACATATTTTAAACGATATAAACAATTCCACCTCCTCTTGTACCACAATAATGGTTCATAATCCAAAGAAGCATACAAATTCATGTGCTTGCTGAAATGTCTAGAACAATATAAAAACCATTCATGTTTTTCTTAAATGGCTTTTTGGACACACATCTATTTTTTGGTTTCTATTTACCGACAGTCTGTGCTACAAAATGTTTAAATTTCTAATTGCAGTAAGAAGATTAAGTGAACTCAAGTATTATTACAAAGTTGTGCTACTTTGCACGTAAATTTATAGAAATCTTAAAAAAGGATAATTAAACTACAGAAAGTACCACTTTTAAAATTATTTAAAAGCTACAAAAGCTCTACTAAGTGCCATTTCACTTTTAGTGTCCTCTTGGTTTTTATGACTTCTCTCGTAATGTCTGTTACTTGTCTGTCAACAGTTTCAAGAATCAATTTCGTCTGCAATTGTTTTTACTTTTCTATTTGGCTAAGCCGTGTACTCTATAAACATCACCCGCAAGTGTTCTTATTTCATGATGTATACTTTCTCCAAAAATAATTGCAATATGAAGCAAATAAAAAAAAAAAGATGAAGATCGTTTGATACGGGTCATATCTTGCCTCAATTATTCTGTCGAGTGATGAATTAGTACACACGACGACGCACTCATACCATCTATATGCAACTAATTACACACACAATTATCTCAGTCTAATTGGAAAACCTTGAATTCATTTTGAACGATAGAAAATTATCTAATATAATATACGCAGTGCTGAAAGAGAAGCTCTATGCAATTACCACAGTTAACTAAATACCACGTATTTGCAAATCGGGACGACACTTGTCATGAGTGTATCCAAATACATTTGCTAAAGAGATAAAATCAAAGTAATTATATAAGCGTAAGTACGTATATCCACATAATGGTACTGGAGAGGGTACTTGTGAAAATTCAATGGGCCACAATATTTTATTCGCTCGCATCACACAAACATTCGATGACATCGCTCTCCTGCGAACAAAAGTATCGGATGGAGAGTGAACAAGATGAAGATGATAAATTGTAATTTGTTACTATAACAAATTTACCATCTCCTCTTTTGTGAGCTCTGTTGCTATGATATATATTTTTTTTCTGTTTATTTTGTCAATTTTTACTTTTTTCTTCATTTTTCATCATCACAACGCTTTTCTACGATGGATAGTTCATACAAATGATTAATAGAAGTGTGTCTATCGAGAGTGTCTATCGAGCATGAAAGGTTCGGCAGCCAAGGAGGCGAAGAAGAATAAGTTGAAGAGGAATTGCGGTGTAAGGAGTGTAATGATGACGGTGACGATGAAGATGGCAATAATTATGAACAACGTGGAAGGTGATGTTATGGAAAGGTTTACCTTGAAAATATGTGCACCGCTTCTACATACATACACATGTATGTCCAACACGTAACTATAATTTCGTTTTTTCTCCTGTGTTGGTTTATAACGATACAAATATGAAACACGTTTATGTGCGAAAAAAGTGTGAAATATATTTTATTGTTTGGCGCCGAAGAATAGGTTTGGATTTTAAAAATAGAATTAGTCATCGAATCAATTTTGATTCAGATGTGGTACTGGATCATTATCATTTATTATACTTGGGCTCATTTCGAATACAATAGTTGTCGTAGGGATTGATTTGGATTACAAATACATGAAAGAAATCAAGACAAATTTAGCTTAAACTCTTGTGATGCACATTCACTTCTGGTAGGTGCGTGTGCTCGTAAATGTAGGAAAATGTTTCAATTGGGAATGAGAACTGACTATTTCACGATTGGCTAATCTAATAGTAACAAACCTTCACCAAAAGTAGATCTGCACTAAGGGCACTACTGAAGTCGATTTTAATCGACAAAGTTAATTTTGCCTTTAAATGTAACGACCCTCTAAAATAGTATGTAAAACGTACTGCGTGACTTTATTTTTATTATTTTATAATAATCATTACACGTGAATTTAACATTTTTAAAAGATTTCAAACTCCAAATCGATTCACGCGTATTTAGGACACACACGTGATCACGTGAATTTTGGGGCAGTATAGTACGTACATACAGGAGAACCTAGTGTGACAGACATCTATAAACACGGCATGCAGTATCCTCTACAAATCAGTCAAAATGTTGTTACGCATATGACATTGACATCGGCACGTGTTTCCTGCGTGCCATGGTGAAAGCTTTCACGAATTTAACAGGTTTTAACGTTAATGAGGGAAAATGTTGTGGCGCATAACGATCGAGAGCTACAATTTCGTGGTAGTAAATGAGTATCTCCCTTGCGTCAAACGTGAAATGACCCCCTAGTAAAGACCTGACGTAGAAGGGCCAAATCATCTTTTACAAAACTCTTATTTTGCCAGTCCTAGTATACAGAGCTGGAATCTGGACGATAAGCAAAACAGCGGAACTGATACTTGATGCGTTTGAAGGATAATTCTGAGTCGACTATATGGGCCTATCTGTGAGGAAAGTGAATGGAGGACAGATTTGTGAACTCAACGAGATGTATAAAGATGAGCATGTGGTCTGGAAGGCAAAAATCATTGCGTTCAACCAGCAGTGTGTCACTCTTGCACTGCCATGGAGCTAGTTTGGAGTGTACATATGTATGTACAATAATTTGATGGAGAATTCAGCTATTCGCTTCGATGAAAGTACGTTAAGAGAAAAGTCGTTGCCTCATGAATTGCTCACACTTATCCCCTTGAACCGATTTATCAGGATTAATTTCCGAAAGCATGTGAATTTTTGAAAACTGATGACAAGATTTTAGCTGACACATATTTGTATGTAAATATTTAAAATTGTTTTTCTCAATGTGCGATTGGGTCGAAAACTTCAACAATGTCGAAGAGAATATTTCACAACTTAAATCCTTAATTTAAACTACCCAGCATTAAGAACGTTCTAATGTAAAACTTTTAAGAACTTCTGTCGACATGCCAAGGCCAAACTCAATTCTTGAGGACTTAACCAAGAACATTTTTTTCCAGGCAAACAGATAGAGAAACCAGACGACAATTCGCCATCGCCATCCGCTTCGTTCCGTGGCATATTTCACATATGGGGAAATAAAATAAAATTAGGATGTCAAAATGGGCCAAAAGAGAGGAAAATCCACAAAGAAATGTTTCCGACAGCCTTGCTGTTTTTTTTTTGCCGCAGCATACATACACACTTATTTATTTTTTTCGAACTCTACGTTCTACGGCTTTGTATCCAAATCCAATGCTATCATCCTCAACACACATGCAAATACAGGAAGAGTGAAAAAGTTTCCGAAAAAAGAACTTGGACTCAACGACATTTTTGAAGATTCGCTTTGAAGAAAACTTTTTGAATGATCATCGCTTTATCCTTTTGGCAGAGACGAAAAAAAACAAAAATACTTTTTTCAATAGACGGCAAGCGCACATTGCGAGGCGAATAACTTTGGGTGCGAAAAAGGGTTTCGTTTTTGTAAAGTCGTGTGTCATACTGGCTTCAAACTGTCTGCCTCCGACCACCGACGGAATGAGAGAAAAGAAAGAATTCTAAAGAAGTCACTAAACAAATTAAGATGTTTGCAACAATTAGACACAATTTTTTTTCGAAGAAGTCTGCTGCTTTTGTGAGGGAACTCATTTGAATGCCACGATTGAGTTGCTGTGTATAACGAGGGTGTAAATAAGATAGGGAAAGAATGTATCAACTATTTATGTTCTGTATGTGTTTATTTGAGTGGATTTTTATTATGAGGGTTTTCTGTAATATCTTAACCCTGTCATATAGGCTGCTTCATGTGGACGAGTGTGCGTGCATTGGTATTTTGTGATTTGAGAACTCTATTGGTGTTTCGTATGAATTATGCGTGCCTGCGCCTCATTCAATTTTTATTAGGCACACAGAAGGATGTTCGATTTGACCCCTGCTGGGAATATATCGTCTGCATAACTACAGCTTGACGAGTAATAATTTATTGTCTTAAACGTCGAAACGATATTGTAAACAATGAGGTCGTACAGATGTGCGAGTATTGCAAGATGAAACCTTTTAAACAATATCCCACCACCGTCTTCTGTGAAAGGACACAGAAAGGTTTTGTATAACTCAGCTCAGCGGTACATAGTACAAACAATATCAGTGCCAAACTGCCAACAGATGTTTCTTTGATCTCAAGAGACAATGGAGTAGTAGAGCCCCCTTTCGAAGGATCACGCTGACTTATAGTAACAGGCATTTATCGCTGATTCTTTAGGTATCAGTCACGGGCTCTTCCTCCTCTGTCGAAAAATGAATTTGTCTTATGATCGTCCCAGTCCTGCGGTGAGACGAAGAGACATGGGATAATAACATTGCAATTGTAGGTGTTCTGGGTCCATCTTCTGCAGCAATGACTCATCTTGTTACAGTTTTATGCCGAAAAGCAATTTGATAACACAGTTATACTATCTTAACCCTCTTCGGTTATTTATGGTAATATCTATTAATAATAGGACCACGCAGTCAACTACGAATAATATTGGCTATGCAGCGACTACGAAGAACAGTATAAAGAGTTCATGTAGAGTTTTTTTTTGCAAAGATTTTAATTCGAGTCCCGCATTTTACTATTATCCAGTACCGAGCCCTGCACGAGCGTCTGTAGATGATATTTGAAGGCTCCGAACCTATGTATATGACATCATTCAGCATCATTTCACAACATAAACCAAACACTTATTAAAAGTGATAATACGGTGAACACTTGCTGCAAAAATGATTCTTTGGGAGAAACGGTTAGCATATTGCAAGCATATTGTGTTAGGCTAAGTCGTCCACTATCGAGTCCTGGATGAACGTCTGTACAGGACATTTAACCCAGATAACCCTGCAATCCTTACAGAAGGATTTAAAGAGAACTAACGGAAATATTTTTGTTTTCATATTTCTCAGTATTTTAACCACATGATCAGTGAGCCGTGATATTGTGAACATGTATATTTACCGTAATTATTTTTGGTTTGGCGCATATCGTGTTAGTTTTCTTTCAATTGTTTACCGAATTAGTGCAATGGAATATTTGACCGCATTGATAGTTGATAGGTAAGTATTTTATTGGTGTTGCGGTGTTCCATTGATGTAAATATACTTGAAATAAGTTGATCTTGACTAGTGTACCTAATTTTCAACGATAACCCATTAACCCATTACTATCGCATACCATAGATTACCAAACTGATATCCTTCTAGAAGGACTACTTGAAAACATTCAGCGTTATCTGGGTTAAATGATGCTTTGTTCCATTTATACTCATCAGAGCCGTCTAAATTATGTTTAATTTGAATTTGTGTTCGAAAACACAAAATGGATAAGCCTGTATATTTCCTTCGCTTAAAGATTAAAGCAGTTTTGTGTCGTTCCATTGATTTGTTTACACCCTGTTTCTTAAGCTCTTTTTCTTTTTTTCAGAAACAAACAAAAAATAAAAGAAAAAGAGAAAGCAAATAAATCCTCCTTCTTCATTCGTTATACTTCCGCAAATAGGATTTGGTCAAGTGAATGACTTTCAACAATAAAACTCTCACTCGCAAACGGAATCTCATTTCTTTATTTCGACGAAAGTATTCGCATCCCTTAGTGTCCTTACTTCAATTGGATTTCTCTCCTTTTTCTTTATTTCAAACTTCATCTAGAAGCCGAAAGTGACCGTGGTGGCCCCTCTCAGGGTGTTTGTGTACGACAGCGCTGTCATGTCCAGTAATGTGCCCTAATTTTAGATGTCTGTCCAATTGTTGGCCCTTACCAGTACCACATTATCCAGTTCTACCACTACCAGAACTGTCATCACAATTGAAAGTGGTTGTTGCTTTTTTTGTTCTCTCTTTTATTTGTCATTTTGAAGCGCAGAAAAGGACCTCTATTGCTTTGTCCATTCGCATACCGCAACGAACCTTATTGTACAACATAAAAGCGTATGAATAAAGTCAAAGAGGAACGAGAAACCGAATGCTGGGCTTTGGGGGATAGATGGATGGAGGAAACGGCAAAAAAAGTGTTGGAGCCAGAAGAATGGTCGACGAATTGAAATGAACGGCAGCGACAACATTCTACCGCGGCAGAATCAACTTCAAATATTTCATCGCGGACGAAACGAGCTGTATTTAGTTTTTTTTGTGTTCCTTTTGTATTATTTAAGCTATACTCTGAAATTCTCATTAGCTAATTAGGATGTCTTGGTTGCAGTAAAAGTCTGGAATTCATTTTTTTTGTTCATGTTCACTCACAAGAGATGAAATTTCCTAATTAAGAAACATGTTCCTGATGAACGAAATTATTTTTAATTTTTAGTGTACAAACATTGAATTGTCATATTTATCTTGGCCGGTCACTGTCTGTTCGTTTGTCCTAGTTTAGAGACGTAATTGGATGTTGTTGTTTTTTTTGCAATTAGTATTTGGTGTGGTTTCTATTCCCGTACACATTATTGACAGAATACCTTTTTTGGATTCACGCGATTAGGGAAGTCATGAAATAGAATGAGGAAAACAGTAGCTCTTGCGTTCGGCGTGCTTTTACATTACATATAGCAAATAGCCCACTGACACCACATATTATCTCACTTCGATTTCTCTTTTAATAAAATTGAAAACAGGTTAAGTATTTCCATTTCTTAATTTTATCATACACCTATCGGTGAAAATGTTAGACGAACCTTATAGGGTAAAGCTTGAGGCTGGGTGTAGGTTTAGCTACAGTCGCCAAGTTATTCAGAGCCAAGGGATGATTCATATTCACCAAAAGCAACTGAATTACTGACGAAATCTCTTCCGACAAAGATGGGCAGTAATCAATCCAGTACAGTCGGTGGATTGCATTGCCTCTTGGTGAACGTCGCTTGTTGGACATAGTCCTAAATCCTAAAAAAGATATTGGTTGTAGACTTACTCGTTCATTGACCCAAGAGGTGTCAAGGCGATGTCTGTGAAAGATCGAGTTTTTGTGTAATTCGCAAATGAAAAACAAACCAAAGTGAGTCCGATTCGGTATATAAAAATAGCGTTAATTCTATTTTGGTCCAGCGGCTCAAGTCCCATTCACAAATTACAAATTTATAATAAAACACTTGATAATGAGAAACGAGACTATTATCTTTATATACTTGTAATCTACAAAAAGTGACCGAAAATATTCCTAAGGTCATATGTTTATCTGTTGATTTAAATCTATTTGCCATCACCACGAACTTGGGTTTTGGAAAAAACGTGTGAAAATGCGTTGAACACAAAGATTTTTCTTCATGTTTGTATATTGAACTTATGGTGATTGATTAATTCATATGTATTAAAACATTAGTTATCGCCTGATCCATTGATGGCTCAAGTTCATTGTGCTTGTGACTAACTAGTCGACCATTGTTTTTTATTTTTCTAGTCACCAACTGTGGCGGATGAAAACGATAAATACTTGTTAAGTATCGAAGCAAATTTAATAGTAAACCAATTGTGTTGGTGGGAATTATCCTCTTGCTTACACACATACATCCGATTTCAATTGTTTCGAGACGGTACTGAAATGAGAATTTCCTTGTTTCACATCGTATACGACGACAATTCGAATAATTGCAATTACCTAACGCCTTATGGTACAGTCCTTACCAGCGACTGCAAGGCATCCTTGATTGCATTTTGAAATTTCCCAGAAAGACCTCCGTCATGAAGAGAGGCATTGTCCCATTGACAGACTATTATCGAAGGATTCACATTGCATGTAATTGTAATGGATATTCGAGACATTCTCGGAAGTTTTGAACATCCGCAATGTGGAATGATTCAACGCATTTTTGGTGTTGCTGCATCAGTGTTGGTTGCATTTGCGGGCTGCTACAGATGTCAGTGACTGTGTCATTTGTCAGTGGCAAATAGGATATTGAATTTAAAATTGATTTGTGGCAAATTAAAGTGGGGCGGACAAATAACATGAACTACTGTAGTGAAGGAAGATGTTAGGTGCAATCATAGTTGTTGGTGGTGGTAGCAAGAATTTGCCTCACACCCGGATTAAATATACATTCATATCATTGGGGGGGACGGTCTAACAGAACTTATCTCCATTTCATTCCATGGAATCTCTATTGGCAGTCCTACTAAGGCAGCCAGGCATATTGTACAGTCACATTGGTGTCACATATGGGAGTATGTACGTTGCGACTACTGTCAATAATTTACATTGATGTGACATTAATTTGGAATTGAAATTGGCAACTTGGTGGGTGTGGAGCTATCAGCAGGGATGCAGCGCGAATTGAAATATTGAATTGATGGCTATTCTAATTAAAGTGATGGCTAATTGAATTTGGCCAATATCACATTTGATCATCATCAATGTTCGTACTTCGTTGCTACGTGAGTGTCTGTGGTTTTGAATTATTTTTTTTGAGTATCGCGACCACTCGAATTGTTTACGACCACTCGACTTAAATGAAATTTGTAATCAAAATTGCTTAATAGTGTGAACCTTAGTTCAAATACCAACGCAAATTGTAAAAATGTTCTTACTCATCTCTAGGCTAATGTAATCACAATAAAATAAGTCGCAGCAATAGCGATTAAAGAAGCTCTGTCTCGATAACGTGATATCGAAAACGTAGTTACATATATGTTTGGAAAATCGGTCTGCAATCAAATCTGTGGATATCTCTGTTGCCTTTTAGGCGATCTCTAAAATATTCAACTACGGTGGCCGCGACCATGTTTCATACCTGCCCAATGGGGATCCAGAACCTTTTGGTGAGTTCTGATATACACTGCCGCCATTAAACTTTCGAATTTTCCGCTGATTTTTATGTATCCAGGTGTACGTATGTATATGTTATTAAAGGTTGTTTTTGAGGAACGGGCGTTTTTTTTGTTTAATATACTAATTTTGGTTGGTTTTCTAGCTAAATCCTTCTGTTGCTCTATTCACGCCATAATATCTACGTGCATGCTTCACCCAGTTTCGGTAAATGCTAATTTCTATCTAGATACTAGTCGTAGATGGTCAGGCACCACTGTGAAACAAATCTGATCTCGTATTTTTAAAGGCACAGGCAGTTCAATTAGGATAAGCACATCAGCACTTTAGACTCTCCGTGCTCTCTGTAGTCAGCCATTTGTTCCATTACTTTAGTGAATGTGGCGTTTTGGTAAGTTCATATTCTCTTACCATGTCAATTTGATAAGAATTGATTCAAGGAACGTGCACCGAGGTACAGCTATTGTTTTACATTCAATGGAAAGGGGCAACCGAATATAATTACACTTGCTGTATACGCACATATGTACATGTCCAAGTAATTAGTATTACACAAGAAACACCCTTACCGTACTCGTGCAATTGTTGCTTTCAGAAATCGCTTCAGATTTATTGCGTTTGATAGGTCAGATTGATAGTCCACAATACATAATTTCTCACCCTTACGTCAAAGTGAATATTTAGTAATTATCATTTAGCGTGCTGTTGATGCGCCCTTTGTCACAAACGCTACGATTTCAATAATCGTCAACGTTTTTTTTTATATGTGTACATAGCCTTCACAAAGGTTCAGCTAAAAAAAGGTAAGGAAAAACAGAACAAAAAGGAATATATTTTATTTTTATTCCGGCAATTAAAGTTTCCTTTCTGTGTGTTGCATGTATTGTTTTAGCAGCAAAACCACGGCCGATGCATATTCCACAACAACTATCGCTTAAAACTCATATTAATAAATGAACATTAAAATCTCATTCAAGTCATGGTAGCCACGAAATATCCGCAGAATGCAGGATAAAAAAAAGCAAGAACAATGTAAAACTCATCGCGGTTGTTTGATTTATTAATATAAACATTTTTTTCATTATTTTCTCACCGCTCTCTTCCTCAATTTAACTCATAAAGTATACGCGTATGTATACGTACACCTCAACAAATTATGTTTAAACCCACCTCCGGCAGCGGGTGAGCTAACTGTTATTATCGTTTTATTATTAAGCCTATTAATTTGCTGTGAGTAATTAATATTTTTCGTAAGCAGTTTTCACATTTTATAATTTTTTGTTCACACGTATGAACCTCAGACTATGGGTGGTATTAACGAATATGTTCCAGGGGGTGATTTGGTTTTTGGTTTTAAAGCTCGATGCTACATGCAATACCACCCTGTATTGACCACTACCGACATGATATTATTAAGGAATAACCGTGTACACCTCACCGTGTAGGCACTGATTATTACCGTTAAATCGAGTTGGTGCGTTTGGTTTGAATTCGATTTTATTAATTTGAAATTTAATTGAGAAAGTTATCTGCTTGCTTGTTTGCTTGAATATTTAACAGTAGAAATTTGGCACATTTGTATGTGTCACTCAGCAAAGTTTATTCAAAAGACCTTTTGTCGTTATTTAGCGATAATCAGTAACTCAAACAGGCATTGCTAAATTAACTGAATTTTATGAAGTTTTAACTACGTTGTCTGCTAAAGCACAACAAAAGTGAGAAATTTGCATTTGTCTTAATCGCCAAAAAGGTTTCAACACCAATATCGCTCACGCAAGCACCTGAGACAAGCTATAAAAAAATACTCAGCTGTGTCATTTTATATGGATGTGTACTTAAGGATTCGTGGCGCCATGCACATAAGGAAACAATGTGAAGGAAATATTGTTTGTACTTTTGATTATGTTGATAAAAGCAAGATTGTTTCGTATATTTGAACGATTTTGTATATAAACAAAACTTTTCGCGCTTTCTTGTTTAAAATTCTATAAATATTGTTACATTTTTTTAATAAAAATAAAAATAAAAAAACAACACCATGGTAAGAGCTACTGAGCAAAGAAAAACAGTAGAAAAAAATCTGTCTGAAAGGTGTGAATTTACGAGTAATTTTTGTCATCGCCGGAGATGATGTTAATTACTTTTTTTGCTGATGCCATTTACTCGGACTTAAAACTCAACCATAATTGGCATAATCTTAGTGAATTAGTCATTAAACTTAATCAGTAAACTTAAGCTTATGTCAAAACCGAACGAAAGTGTAGTCAGAAGCATCGTCATACATAAATATTTCAAAGTGTTCATAGTTGGTACGCAAATTCCAATGTATCTACTTTCATTTATGCACGTAGAGACCGAATTATAACGCTCCCACGTACGTAAGCAAAAGTGAGCGTACATATACTGTATATCATGATATATCGTTTTTGTGCATTGACTCCAATGGTTAAGTCGTCTTAAATCCGCTTACGTTCATTATGATTGGGCTTTCATCACTGAACGGATCCGACGCTTACAAGCTCTAGCGTTTTACCGCAGTATGATTATTTAAAGCGGCGGCATTGAGTTTGGAAATGCCGTACAGGGAGTTACCTGTATAAATAGTGGAGGTATGATAGGTTAGGTTAAGTTGAGTACTAGTGGCTAATTGCGAGAAACAGTCACACTTAGGCCAAATGTAGGCCCGTTGTGATACCATGCGGATACCACCTACATTCCTGAAATCATTCAATGCGTGCAATGAAGCGATTAAGTATACTGATGCTGATATTGTTCAATTCGGTCAGATTGTCGAGGAGGGAAAGTTTTCGATGGTCTAGCCCCTCCCTTCACCACCGCTGCTGTTAGAAGTTGTTTTAAGCGAGACCCATCCTGGAAGCGTGTGTTCCTATGGCTGATAACGCCGATGAGTGTCCGATGAGTGATGGCAAGTCGGAATTCTGAGTAGACTAAATACACGTTTAGTGCGAAATTATTGATTGTATTGGCCAGAATAGCATATGTCGGTATTCTTCATGTGACGCAGTTCCGGACGGAGCAGGGACTCAACCATCAAGTCTTTCCAGCTAGAATGATCTCTAACAAAATTCTTTCAAAGGTGTAAACTAAGTTGAGGTTATTTGTCACCTGTTCAACCACCTTAAATGGAGGTGTCCTCTGTTTCGTGGGCCAGTGTCGCACAGCATTGACTTTTCGGTCGGAGACAAGTTGTCCATAGGCTAGATATAGGCTTTGTAAATGTTGTCGCCCTGCTAGACTATTTCTCTGCATGTACATCCCTTACGATTGGAAATTGTCATCCGAATAGAAGTTCTTGTCGCTGGTGTCGGCCTGCGAGTCTACGATCCTTTCGTGTGGCAAATCATAATGGGGGCTTTTTCTTAAAATTGAAAGCAATACACATGAGTCATGACATACGAAATTGATTTCTCAAATATAGTATAAATTGAACTCAGCATGTCAATTCTTAGTAAAAAGTTAACCTGTTATTTATCACACCACGGCACTACGGTAGGTCTCCAAGTGCCTAGGCCATGTACAGTGTAAAAAACAACTAAGATGCGGTCAAAAGCTGCTTCAGGTATGAGCCGTTAGGAAAACAGAGGATGTGGTAGTATGTAGTGGAGCAGCCAACTGCTGTTTTACCCGAAGTCAGGTCCAAAACAACTTCACAATCTCATTTAGTTTAAGTTTACGTATGCCCAGTTGGAAAGTTCTCAATTGTTTATATTTTAATAGTTGTGGTATTTTTTTCCTAAAACACAACAATATCCATTTATTTTTCAACAAACTCAGCGTGGAAAGAAGTCTTTAATGCAAAAAAAAATTTCAGTAAAAGACAGAAGCATCGTTCTGCATCGTAGACCGCTACTGGAACCAGTGTAAATATGTAAATGAGCTAATTTTGTTTCACACCTCATTACTGTGTGTTATGATAATTAAGTGAAAACCCTTTGCGTTTCATAAAGTACGTTACATAACAAAGTGATACAGGAATAATCGATTTTTCGGGAACATAAACTCTTCTACCGTAACCGACTAATCAATTGAGTTAAGCAACAACGAAGAAACTGATATCCTCACACATGCTAAAAATCGATGAGAAGAGTAAGAGGATAAAATCAGCCCAACATCCGTGTATAATTCAATCTACCATATGATTAAGCGGTAGTCAATCTGGCAACTTTTCTTCCTCTAAGAAGGTTATACAAGCACGAAGTCACCATACCACCCTTGTTCCGATTCGTTGCTACGCATATCACCCTTGCAGATGACTTAGCGTAAAAGTTTTATGAAAGCAGTACCCACACATCACGTCGCCCCATCGCACCACAGCCACACTGTGCTGGGGGAACTGATGTGCTTGCGTCTCTGCCTGTGTCTTCGGGGGTGGAGGGCAATAAAACAATTAAGATTTACATCAGATGTACAGACTTTGGTAATCTGACAGCCAATGAGGTGATTTTGTGAATTTCAAGTTAAGGAAAAAGCTGCAATTAACCCGAGGTTGTGTACATGTTTGCAATCTCATCCATGGTCTACAATGGGGATAGTGAAGCATGGAACATCCATCTCTGTACGAACCTCGGATGTGACAAAGATGTGCTGCCGCTGCGTAGGATGCTACGGTACCCGAACTAAGATGTCATTGTTACGGCCAACTTGCATGTTGCTTAACACAGTGATTTATGACGAACATTTTCGCAACGAATACAATGCTTCGAATGAAACAGATGCTAGGGGCAAAGAATAGGCAAAAAAAAAAAAAGAAACTTCACGAAATCTTGCGGTCTGTTGGACGTTTTCAATGCCATGTGGTTTTTGCAATGGCTAAACAATCATGTGAGCATGTGGTCACATTTAGAGCAACACAAATTGTAACCAATTGATGGAGGAAGATGTAGTAGTATGGTAGAGAACGAAAGAGAAGACTGACGGCAATGATGAAATATGTGGTGATGTCGAATTCAATACAAAATGAGAGCACATTGGGTCGACTGAATGAAACAGTGCTATTGACCCGTCAACGTCGACAATCGGCATCGTCGTCACGTCACTGTGTGCGCACACGATGGATCTACTGCATTTCTTGACTGAACGCAACCATGTAGAACGAAGTGTACTCAGTCAATATGTTTCGCCAACAATTTGTGATTGTGTGCAAAGTGATTGGCGTCAGAGTGAGCGTTTCAACAGAATATGACCTGGAAAGGTGCTTTTTCTGCTACTGAACGTGATTGGTGTACATTGCTGTGTAGTGGCAGCATAACGAATGAAGGTTAATCGATACTTATATAAAGCTACAGCTAATTTAGAATGGGAGAGTTGGAGTTTTGTTTTTTTCGTTAAGATATCGAAAAGGAGAACTGGTTTATTAAAGCTCATTTCACTTTAAAGTGTATGACAATGGCGTGGTCTGTATAACTGAAAGCGGTAGAAAATATAGGTTTAATTTTGGAAGTTTATTGGAATATTACTTTATGAAATGAGTGTGCTAGAAAACACGGTCATCGGTAGTTCGTGAACATTCAGGTATTTAACGGACATTTATTTCTGGCGCTTCTTCAACACACAAGGTCACAAAAGTTCATGGTTCCCTAACTTCGACTCTTTGAGCCGACAGTGTACTAGTTCATTTCTTCTTATCCACTAGAACTTGCTTTAGTCATCCGAGGGTGGTGAGAACTAATATTTCGAGTGCAGTTGTCGGACTCGAAAAGATAAGCGATACTTGTGTTCCTACTTTGTTCATAAACTCAAGAAATTCAAAAACCTGATTTCTTAGTGAAAAGTCAAATTCCGAAGATTTATGAGATTGGGTTCGTCCTTCTGGCTCTGCGTTAAGTATGCACTCAAGATTTATTTATTTCGCATCATAAAGTGCACCTCCATCACTTTTTCAGTCGACATAAAAGCCGAATCCGTTTCCTTCGAGTTCTTTTCAAAAATGTTCTTTTCATTGGACATACATTTAAAGTTCGCCTTGCGAAAAATGTATTTAATTCATTCGACTCGTTTCACCCTCACCCACTAGCCACTGATCCGACTTCGGAACACCGTTTTTCAATTATGGAATCAAAAGTCACATAATTTTAAGGGAGCGCAGCAACCACATACTTTCGCGCGTATGTATGTACACATGTAAGTAACTCCTCGCTAACTAAGACAATATTAAAATTTTATGAGCAACCTCCCATCACACTTAAAACTTTGACACACGACGACTCAATGCTAGGATGGTGTTTAAAAATCAACACACAAGGCTCCCACCTAAACTTCGCCGATGATACAAGTTGATTTTACTTATCCACAGCTAATACTGATTACTTCAAGAACTCCGCTCTGCTAAACAACGACGTGGGGGGTTGATGGCAGAGCTTTGCACTCCTTTCATGCTACGTATTATGATGCTTATATGAATTTGTTTTAATTAAAATTATACTTAAGGCAACCACATCCTCGGGTGCTACTGCAACAGCTCAGGCGACGTCAGTCCCCAATCCGTGAGCATTTCCAGGCGTAAATCACCATCTTTGTCAGCAGCAGCAAGTAGATCTAAGGCGCTTTAAATCAAAAAGTCTAATCCTTTTGTTTTGAGATACATTTCGTTTGTTTTCCCTTTTCTCTGGATTGTGTTGTTGCGAAGTTTGTTTATGTTCCTCTCATGAATTTTCTTTTCTCTACTTTGCTTCTTGGTGAAATTAATATGTGCGAGTGTCTGAGGCTTAGAAGATGTATATATATATATATATATATATATTCCCTCTTCCGTCAGCAAATCAATTAACATTCTATCCTCAGTGGTATCAGAGTGTATCCGGAGGGAGAGGAGGCAGAAAGAAAAAGAGAGACTGCCTGGAGCCGCCCCTTTTTGTCTTCTCCCGAACAATTCGCTTTCCAGGTTGAACCGCTTGATCCTGAGTCATGTATGTATGTGGGCCTGAGACGAAGCCCGCGTATTGGTACTCACTTAGCGGTTGATTTAGCCAGATACATCACTTCAGTCACGGGGTGAGATGGCATCAAATTCCACTCAACTAACCAATAACCCGAGGGTGGGCTGGACAGTGAAGCAGAAAAAGGACCAAACGACTAAGCACTACACGTACATGCACACGTACATAGGTACATACTATAACGTCAAACGTAAGAAACCATTAAACAAGTCCAATGATAAAGGCACAAATTTAATGGAAAAGCCAATTCCCCAAAGTGTTGATACCTATTTCCTTCGCTTCCTTGGCTCTCGGCTCTCGACTCTCGACTCTCCCAGATCGAACAGTTATGCAGAAAAAAGAATCTTTAAGCTCCCTTCATGTCAGGGGCTGCGGTGGTGGAGTAAAAAGTAAGCCCTTTGGGATGTTAGATGTGGAGTGGAGTGCTATACTTATTGCCAATACTTTTCCTTGTTCATACACATCGACACACCTACATACAGCCAAATATATATGTATATGGAAGGATGCGGTAATAGCATTATAGCACTCGTTAATGTGCGTGCGTCAGTGTATATCATCGTACATTGGGATGACAATGTTGTGAAGGGAGCAGTCCTATTTCGAGAGCCACATCATTTATATCCACTTGTGTTAGTTTGTTTTATGATTGTGCGGGGGTCCTTTGACACACCATGTGGGGGTGATGACGGCAGTGGTTTGACATACCCCCTGAATGTGAGAAACTGGTTGTTGCTGGAACGAATGATAAATCGAAAAGATTGGATTTTATACAAGCACTGTGTTACATATCACTTAATATGCTTCAAAGTGAATGTAAATAGAGCTGCATGATGACAGATGTTTGAATAAGCTGGGTCAGTGTGAGTTCTTTATGCAGGACACTGCACTTACTGAAAGGAAAACAACGCTTGATTTTGTTCGTAAATGGAAATGCAAATTAATTTCATAGAATATAAAAGATTGTTTCAATCGTTCGTGTGTTTAGCAATTGACAAATTAATTCCATTTGGTGCAGACTTGTAAATACTGAAAAAGATCCTCCATAATGCTGCTTGGTGTTTCTTCAATGGAGTTCAAAGGAAGTGGAGAAAAAATGATTGTGATGATAAGACCGAGGGAGACTTTTACTCTCTAAAAACGGAGAAATTTCTTGAATACTCTAACTAAGTCACTAACTTATCTAGCAGCTTTCAATTTCAACCTCTTGCATTATGGTGGATGAGAGAGGTCCTCTCAACCTAATTCTTCGAACGTTTCCAGGGTTCGTCTTGCACAACGCGGTAATGCATTATCGTATTGCAGAATAATGCCTTTTCTGCTGTCGATAACTGGGCACTTTACAATATAAGAATTATAGTCTCGGTCAGCATTTATAGAAAACTCCATTACCCATACCTAATTGCGCATCTTTAGGTTGTATGTGTGGTTTGCCTGTACTTCGTGGCGATTCATTAGAAAAAACCTTTGGTGTGTCGATCCCAGTGATTAAGGAATCGAAAAACGTAGGCGACCATGGCACTGTGAGTCTGTGCTTCTGCGCCACTCTTACGCACTGGAAGCTACGGTGTCTATGTTCGATTCCCAGTACGACAAAAAAAGTTTTTACGGCCCCACCTCATTCGTGTCCACTGACAATTCTCATAGGTTTAGCAACGTTTTTTTTACCAGTTTTCTTGATTCAAATAATTTCGAGTCGGAGTCGGCATAAAACGGTAAGTCCCCTCCACTACTCGCCGTGTTGTCATAATTTGTATCGTCATTGTGTGCCTCGGTCAGGGAAGTCTTATGAAACGTTATTTAATACAGGAAAAATTTAATTTTTTTTTAATATTCACCCAAAAGTCCAGTGATTCTGCACGCAGTGTTCAAACTCTCTAGATGCCAGCGCGCTATATTTATACTAGGACTGCGTATTCCTTCTTCTTTGGGTATAGCTATAGTCCGTGTGTACCTCACCTTGGTCTTTCTGTACATTATGAATATTCCATTGAAGTAATAACTTTCGTTTTGCGCTTCTGATTATATAAAAAACCCTCATCGTACCCCATTTATTTTCTAATTGCGAATATTTATGTTTAGCAAATCAGACCTTTTTTTCCACAAGCAATAAATACTCAGAGGGGAAAAAACAGCAAAAGCAAACCAACAAATTGTGGCCGTAGATGTACATTCTGTCTGAGCAGTACACTAGGAGAAATTTGCAATGTGGAAAGTTTCTAAACTATATATTGTGTGTTAGAGTGGCAGAGCCGTCTCATTCTATACTTAGGGACAAAATGCCTTTAAGACTACCAAGGGGAAGCAAATATTCCAAAATCATCTCTCCTCTTCTCTCTTCTCACTTCTGCTTTATTGCCACTGTCACTGTTGAGTGTGTGTGCTTGAGAATAATTGGGAATTTTCAAGTGAAAAGTGCGAGATAATCTTCTTTCCCCCAAGTGTCTTTTGAAAAGCACACAGACACCTGCTATCGCAGAGCATGTCTTCGTTCTATCGTCCGATATGCATACATTTGTTTGCAACAGCACAACAACAATAATAACAACAACAAAATACCTGGCACCCAACATTCATAGCGAAGTGATAATGAAATTTTGGGAATTTCAATTATTTGTGAATTTATGTTTTCGGGCTTGAGGGAGGAGGGAATATTTCATTGGTGGTGCCAATAACTCCTTTGAGAACTCTCTCCTTTATGGGTTACACACATGGTCTATGTCCGTTAGTATTGCGAGTCAACAATGGATAATGTGTTGAGTGGTGGTGGAATGGCTTGAGTATGTTGCAAACACTTATGAGTAACGCTTGAGTAATTTTGATTTTGTTGTTTACTGCTGTGAACAATGTATGTCCTTGGCACGTGTACTCCTGTTATGCACCTTTCTTTCATCGCCCTTTGTCGTGCCGTGTGGATAACTTCATGTAAACACTGAAATTGATTACATAAAATTTATTCAATTACTTCCATCAACAACAGGTATTTGTGTTCTGTAATAAAATAACTCAAAATTTATAGGCCTAAACATTTTATGATTATAATGGGATTTATATTTTTTTAAATGGATTTATTTCAAATGTGTTTTATATAATCGCCTGCGTATTCCCGCAGACAGTATGTGTTTATATATATATTTACCGAAAAATCCCCCAAAACATCCAGCACCACTATGAACACCCATTGTTCGTGAATACCTTACACATTTTCACAGATTGAAGATATTGCTGTTTGTTTTCTCCGTCGCCCTGTCCCCTCTTGTATCCTCTTAGGGACAGTTATTATAAAATATTAAAAACAAATTATGTTAATAAAAGATATGGAGCGACTACCCAGAAGCCAAGGTGCTCCATGAAAAAAAATACGAAAAAGATGAAAACTCACGGATGCAGCTTAACTTTTGTGGGATAGATATTTGGCATTTTCCCGAATGCGTATTTCTTTAATTTTGTTTTTCCTTTTCGTTTGCGGAAAATAATTCAGCTAATTTACACATTTTATTCGCGATGGGCGTTTTCTTATGAGGGGTTTTCCGTGGTACCCAAGTACGCATGTAAATTTAGTATTTTACGTAGGTATGTCGGTGATATCTGAAAGAGGATAAAAATAAATGTGCCACCAAGAGAGTGAGAAAGTACTAAGGGTCTCGTGGGGCACGTCCGGGCCACTACGATGGAGTGTATGATAGACATTGTCTTGTGATAACGCACCAATTCTTCAATATATTGAAGTAATCTTTTCATCATATATCGTTTACATATTTATAGATATAACGGGTGCATTGAAAAAATTAGACTGGCAAATAATGTTTTTTTTTTTTATTTAATTTTGGATTCGAAATTGGGATTATATTGCACTACTGTCCTATATTACAATTATGAAGTAGACATGAGGCTGTTTCAAGGGAATCTCAAGAATGCAGAAATGAGTCATTCCGCTACCTAATTATACTCCAACAGAGTTGCAGATCTGGACAGAACAATGAATCATAATCATAGAAAGCTTTGAGCTTACAAACGGAGTCAGATGGAAAGTAAGGAGATCGATTTCTGAGGGCCATTTCTTGACAGTTTTAATACCCATGCTAATGGAAATAAGTAGCGAATGTAATATGTGGTTTTGTGACTGCCAATTAATCCTTATAAGCCTGAAGACGATATTCGAGGAACGCCTCGAAATGGACCTGTCTTCTTTTCAGTCACATTCTTGCCAAGGTTTCGAAATATTTGATCCAGTAAGTTGATTCGAAGTTCATAGTAAATTTAATAAATTATGCTGTAATAATTTTTAATATTCAGAACTGCTTCTTTCAAAAGCAATTTACAATATGGAACCTTAGGAATGCGAGTACTACTCGCACTTGATGAATGTTTTTCCAATACCGAGAGGATAACATTTCTAATTGCGTGCTACTCGGAATCGAAGACTTCCTACATATTACTCATCAAGTAATGTTGACAGTTAGTCGATACCGCCAATTTCTGAATAAAAAACCCTTGTTGGTTGTCCAATACGTACATGCGTCTGAAAATGTAAAATCCTTCAAAAGCAGTCCATTCTTTGAGTACAAAGACAATCCAACAAAAAAAAAAAAGAAAAACTCAAACAATAGCAAATCACATCTATGATTATGGTATGCTTTTATCCAGATGACATTAATGTATTCCAGGGATTGCAAATTATTCTACCGCAAACGACACATAAGTACCTGTTATTATACAGGTGGTGGTGTGTATATCTCACGAACAACGATAAATGCCGTATATGGGTATGCCTAAAACACATCTCCATCTGGCATGAGCTCTAATGAGGTTATTCCCTTCACAAGGAGAGTAAAATAAAAACACACACTTCACGATACCAAGGGGTACCCGTAAAGACCTTGTGTTGCTTTGGCATACCTCTTAACAGGGTATGTACAAGAATATGCCGACAATTTGAGATTTTTTTCTGCTTGGTTTCCCCAATGCCTATTCAGTATACCATGCATACGCTCTATCTGTTGATGGAATTCAAATGATTACGATTTCTGGGATTCCTTTCTCTTATGCTCCCTTGTTGTGGCAGAGATGTCAATTTTGGGCATCTTTAAAGAAAATATCCGAAGACAAAAACGGAAATCCATTTGAAAGGTCTCTCTGCATATCTGCTACCTCCACTGTGGCACAACTACTCAGATCAGATTTTGGATTTGGGACACATAATCCCAAGAGGGATTATACTATATGCGATTGGGTGAGGGTTGGGGGGAGGGCAGAATTCCAATAGGATCAAGTTGTAAAAGCTCCCAGCTGAAAATTCACTTGTGTGGGGAATAGAGCACCTGGTTAGGTTCTATCTAATGGCACGGCTAATGGACATCTGTCATATCTGCCCGTATGGGGTACTTCAAAATATGCTGATTCTATTAACCGAACAATTCAGCTCACCTTTTGAAGTTGATTGGTCGTGGCTGTTGGGTACGATTATATTCAAACTGCTGCTGAAACACTTGAAGGACTTCACATGTGATTGCTAACTGAAAATTTATTACATTTATGGGAGCAGCACAGGCTGGAGATATTTAATGTTGATGTGAAGATTTCTGAATGGATCATGTGGACAGGGGTTGTTTTTCTTTATACATACAAGCAGAGGGCATATGCCGGTGTTAAATTGAAATATTTGATCACGAAACGACAATTTGGGCTCTTCAAAATGTCAATCTTATGCAGAGAGTCCTTGTGTATGGCTCACAAAAGATGTATTCTACGAGTATCAAGGTTACAAATGAACTCTTGTAACTCTTTTTGATGTAGATTCTCTTATGTCGCTAAGTGGGTGTGCTTATGTAAAATTATATTCAATGTCTGTATGTATATATGAGATGTACACATGTGCTGACTTGTTTTCATCAACTCGTGTGTATTTAATTTACAAAATCTGAATGATTTCGGAGTCAGCGACCGAAAACTGAACAAAGAAAATCGACTAATTTTGAAATATACATCGATACTTTGGATCCTTTTCCTTGTATGAATACAAAACTTTATCTCGATGACCTGTACTTCCGTCTATATTGGTTTAATTACTCGAATAATCGAAATTTGGTTTTCTTGAACAGGCTTTTTGTCGCAATTAGTGAGGGTAACATTCATTGTGCGTTGGAACATACAATCCGAGCCTCAGACACAATGTTAAGTCATAGGGATGTACAGTCTGTACGACAAAGGCACTTGTTCGTTGCAATAGTCCCTTGGTAGTTACCATGCCCGACATGTCTTCCAGGTAGTAGAATGAGTGTCCACACAGCATTATTTTCTTAGCTGCCGCAGGTGTGCACAGGTCTGGAAGTAATGGTAGGCCCTCTTCTCTTTTTTGACGTTCTTCAGGTGACAGTTTTCATCCATTCATGTTTATTCGGGGATATGATTATACTTCTACCTAGTAAAATTGTCCAAAGTTTATTCTAAAAACTCTGGGACCAAATAGAAAAAGGCACTCATGTCTAAGGCGGTACACTCAATTAACACAAAGTTACGTTAGTTCATAGTTTAAAAGCAATCACTTTTTTACTCACAAAATGTTTGTAACAAATATAATGCCTCACATGCCTTCGACAATTCAGAACAGATCAGTACCCGTCAAATGGTATAGATACAATGCAAACGGTTGCCACTTGTTAGCTCTATCGTCTCAATTCCAGCTCAAAACACTGCAGAACACTTGAGTGCCACCATCCTGGTACAATGCACTAATACACCGCAAGATAAATCAACACTTGTGTGTTCCTTTTTGTCTTTTTGAACATCTGCTTCAGTTCTCAGCTCATCGGATTGCAATGTCTTTATGCAGCCACCATGGCCGTCAACTAATGAATTCCCAAACGATAGTGTGCTTCAGTCCCTCCCATAGGATAAAGGTGCATTCGTGACGATGATGCCATACATGACGCTACAGTATGACACCGGAAAGTAGTCGCTGCTAAATCTGTGATAAATGAGTCCCCGATGTGAGTAGAGAGGATTAACCAACGACACCAACCTGCATATTCTACGCAACAACATTCTGTCGTGAATAAACTCTTCTGCCGGCATCATTATCACAGCATCAACATCATCTCATAGTCACCGTTGTTGTCGTCACATTGAACGTGCCACAAGTGGAAAAGATGTTTGACAAAGGAGGAAACTTTTCCGCCTCGACGTTCCCTGTCAATCGGGAGAATTAAAAAATCAACAAACTGTCACGGGAAGGTACAAAAACGAGCAAGAAATGACATCGTTGTCACAAGAAATGCTTGCGATGGAACACTTTCCTCTTCCGTTTTCCTCTAACAAGTGATGCATTATGTTGTCGTGTAACGCAATGGGTATTGTCGTCTATTATGGTTGAGGCCTTTATAAGGCCGTGATGTACGTATGTTTTGTTACTTTCATCAAAACGTGTTTCCAAGTTTGCACACTGCCTTGTATTAATTCTGATCAATGGGCTTGACGTATCGCTGGCTCGAATCTATGAATGCAGCGTTTTGTTGTCGATTTAATGGAAAAATGCAAAAGATTTTAACAAATGAGGTGATGTAACCACACATATTATGATCAGTTGACTTCCTATTACTACTGACTGCGTGCGATGGTCTTTCAGGAAGCAGTGCAGACACATTCATACCGTACTCGCTTGTACTCGTAATCATCGGTGTTGAGGAACTTTTCCGGCTTACCCCAACGACCATAAACAACTTAAGGGGTTTTGCACTGAATTATCCACTTGGGTCGGCTACTTACAATACATTTTCCACAGATACATGCTAGTCCACAAAAGCATCTCGTCTAAATCATCCAGCAAATTATGAAGAACGTCGAATACCTCGTATTTCGCTGAAAGATTGTCTATCAGGACGAAACTAATGTCTGAATTTATGAGTATTTTTTCACGACTTACATACGAATCCTTACCACCATCATCATCACCTAAGCACATACAGACATACAAACATATGGTGGTGATAGCGCTTGGAATGACGCTGATTGTGGCAGGCTTTAACTCGGACGGCAGTCGGCAGTCGTTAGTTGATCTTATATATGATTCATTCAATATTTTTATTTGATTTTATTTATTGAGCAATATTTTTCTTATCCTGTAGAGGACGAGGGAAATGAATTTCATTTTGGGAGCTTCGGAATGCTGTACACGTGGGCTAGCTTTAATAAGTCATGTGGTCACCCATATAACTCGTATAAGGTTAAATAAAGAAGGGCTCTCTATACGCATGTACGTACGCATGTATGTATGTGTATTTGCGTTTGGTTTGGGAATTAATTGGTGACATGGCTTGCTGTAAGGGGGATAGGGTGAGGTTTAATGATAATATTCATGGATCAATGCGCGTTGATTAACAGTCTGTTTTATGTTTTATTTGATCAGCATAATTTTGATTAAAGTGATTATTTTTGTGAAATTATTGTCTATCGTTGACAGTGTCTCTATTTAGAATTTATCTTTGCAATTAAGAAAGGATTTAATGAAGCATGAAATAGGGCGCCATGCTACTTATAGATACAAGATGGTCACGTAAAAAAATCACACCCGCGAGTGTAGTGTATGTTTTTGAATTTCCAGTATAGCCGACATTATTCGCTTGTTATCATTTAACGGTTCTACAATAAAACGCACATATGTTTCCACAATACATTACATAACAGTATCAGAAAGACAGACATTTTTACGGAAACTTTAATCAGTTTTTACACTGGACGTGCTCAGCAATTGTTTGACCGCTACTGACGTACTTGACTTCTTCTTGTTTGGAAGATAGTTAAAATCGAACAATCTGCATGTGTATAGTTCGGATATCTGAACACATATTCTAATTGGCACTCTCGGTAAGTTAACATCCACCAACGTAACAGTGAGATTTAGCGAGTGTAACCGATGAAGCAGAATATAGCCAGAGATAAAAGAAAATACTTAATAATACGAGGAAGCCTTCGAGGATTTCTTGATAATTGACAGCTGACGCGGTTATAAACGATTAGTCGAATTCAAGGGGGAGAAAGGACAGGTATTGTTGTGTCTGCGTATTCATCCAAGATTTCTCTATTTGACTACCTAACCATAGCTGTGTATTCCAAACAGGAGTCAAATCATTTCCAGAGGTTGGACATTTACTTTCAATGAGTCTGAAGATGACAAATATGTATACCATTCTATACTAAGCAGTCAGGCGGCTCAGCCGTGCAGTATTGCTGTATGCTGGGACCCTGGGCATCGAATTCCGAGCCGCTGCATTAACATGTACCTTGGGGTGGAGCAAACTAGTCCCAGTGAGTCAGAACCCTGTTGAATGCTGTACCTTGCAAGATCCAAAACTCTACCATAGTTCAACAGAAAAGATATCGGCAGTATGTAGGAAATGTAGTCAATGTGATATGAACAAACACGCGAATCGAATGAAAGTTTACGATGACTTTTATAGGGACGGAATGGACGGATGACAAAATGTTTTACCGAGTTACCGGTATTGTGACATCGCAATGGGTCTGTCTAAATGGGAGAAAGAAATTCTGTTCACAAAGATTGAAGTTTACAAACAGAAGTGACTGGAGACTTGAACGCTTTGGCGGGAACTGCCGATTGATGTTCGAACTATTTCCTTTATAGGTTTCTTTATCCATTTTATGCGCTATATATCTATATTTTCGTCAACGGTATCGTGGTGTACTTTTGTAAACTCTACACTTTTCTCTCGACAGTTCAATGCTATTCAGTCACTTCCCTCCCATCTCACTAACAGATTAGTGCTTCATTCTCTTCATCTCCCGAATGATATCGTGGAAATAAGGGAAAATAAAGAAAATAAAAAACATAATTTATTTACACACCTCTGGACACATGTGTTTATGAATACCCTTAAGGATAATTTTGACATCTTAAATGACGAAAAGCTGTTCATAGCGACTGCATTATATATACGCTGCTACACTGAGTGTGTGTATTTTTATGTCAAAACTAAACAAATTGACAGGAAAACGCCTTAATTTCCTTAATTTGTTGTACATCCTCTATACTGAGAATGAAGGAATTCTTGGCTCGAATTTACTCCCTGACAGAGGAAATTAAATTATCTTATTACTCTTTCCAAGGCTCCATGCTGCACAAACAAAAAATGAAATAAAAATTAACATTGCCTGATTATGCACGACATAACTCATTCTCGAAGCAAGCAGCAATCAACAACAAACAAACCGAACTGCACAGATTCCGACCAAATGCAACTCTCAAACGTCTCCTCTTCATTCCTTTGGAATTTTACATTCCCAAGTGATATCCTGATAATTTAGCTACCATGCCAACCAACCCTCCCCAAGAACAACCCATCATCTACTATCTTCCTACTCTGTTGCTTCATTTAACTAATTAATTTTGAACATTTTTTTTTCTCTTTTCCATCTTTCAGATACACTACCAACCGGCATCTCCAAGATAAAAGGCGGCTACAACAAAACTACAAAAGCGCAAAATAAAACAAAAACAACAAATATACCGTATGGATTGCTCCTCGCTTTTGGAATAAAATTTGCATTTGCATACCAGGTTCGCATTTTATATGCAACTAAGGTACGTACCCCCTTGACTAGCTCCTTAGTATGCGCAAGCGAGAATGGAATGCACTAGTCTGGTGCTGCCACTCGGCATTCGTATTCAATATTCGTAGTGTTGCTTGTGTCCTTGCTAGGGGTGATGAAAAACAACAGATTGGGTGGGGCGGGTTGTATGGAGAGAGGTTACACCCTAACACTCTTTCCCATGGCTCCTTGTAGGACGTGTGATGGCAGATTCCAATTGAATTTTTGCAATTTGTAGACATTTGTTTGTTTGCGTCGTCCTCTGTGTGTCTTGATTAGGGTCGTGGGGGATTCTCGCCTTGGTTTTCCGGGTCCTTTGCTGGGGCGCGCGCTGTGTTATTTATGAATTTTGAGCGCAATAAGTGAAATTTATTTCCACCAAAGGATATTGCATGGAAAATGGGGTAACAACTAAAAACAAAAAACCTATGAAAAAATATCGAGTTGGAAACATTTTTGTTTCTCTCGCTCTAGTCTCTCACACGCGCACACACAGAGACCAGTCCTTCCTCGGGCCATAGCGAGTGGCGAATAATCTAATAGGAAAGTTTATTCTTTCGTTGCTGGCACCCACATGTATCACTCGTTTGCTGCCTAAAACTCGCGAGCGTAAGGCTTTGTGAGAGCAATCGGGTGGCAGTAATACTCGACGCGTTCGTTGTGGCGCCATTGATTACATCAATACGCCGCGTGGCGGTATATACTCGTATCAAATCGCATTGTGGTATTTACTTACGTACGCAGTGAGCAAAAAATTAAAACGCGCATAGTAAAAAAAATGTATCTGGTCTCAAATTTACGGTTCCGTCAATTTCATGAAATCCAATAAACACCGCATAAAGAAACAATGGTAAAGCAGAAAAAAGACCGAACCACACACTAATGCAACAACACATCCAAACATAATCCGTAGCATTTAAGTGTGTTCATATGCAGACATGCTGCAATGTAAGCCATGAATAATTAAGCAATATTTTGACGGAGGTCAGGTATGGTAGGCCCGATCATTTAATTGATATTGCAACATCTTTGTTGATGCGGTGGAGAACCGGTATTGGAATTACGTAATATTAAAAACTATCTTCGGTTTTTTTACAGGGAAGATAATAAGAAGAAAATGTAAAGACTCGGAAAAACTAATAAATCAAATGAAGGGCTCTAGACCGCGCCGAAATTGATACAAGGACATATGTAAATTTATGTCAAGGTCAATTAAAGGTCGCGTGCTCAATGGTTACACTTGTGGTTTTGTCTAGAGGCAGTGGCATTAGGAATATCCAAATTTTTGTACAATGCATGATTCAGTTTACCTTATCTCAGAATATATTGGGAACACGATTTCGTATTGCGGATGTATTTAAGGGCAAGCGCTGATGTGTTGACATTTTCTGTCTACAAAAGAGGCGATGGTTTAGCAATAAATATAATAATAAAGACTCAGGCTGTTCACAATCTGGTTTGTTCTGCTTATTTATAATTTGAATTATGAATTGATTATAAATAAGTAATAATAACAAAAGTAATAATGGGCCTCGTCTTTCTTATTTTGTGTGCCTCCCATGAGTGGAGGGGACGATAAATATTGATTTTTATGTTCTATGACGATTTTTGTTCGCTTTTTTCGATAACAACTTATAGACATATTCGACAGCCAACATTTTTGGTTAAGCTCATAAGCGTTGAAGCATATTTCGACCTAACTAGCCGAATTAATAGACTGAACAAACTCTTTTGCAGCATCTATTTACACTAAATGACTACAGCCGCGTAGAGTAATAGCATGGTGCGCCATTTGGGCCAACTATATCTTTCCTCCATATTTCTGTAACAACTATATCTAAACGGCATATGTGGCTAAACGCTATCATACAATTTTCTGATAAAATTACATGTTACTACCCCGCATGATTCCCTGACTGGACACCACTCTGTGAGGGTTACTTAGAAGTAATGTTGTACACCAGCAAACTCGTGTTAATCTCTATAAAATAAATTTTCTAAAATAAAAAAATGATATTTATTGGAAGTTAGTTTAGCGGGTCCATATAAATTAGCTCTCAGTTGGTCCTGATTTATCCATGGTGGTGCCCGTGGGTAAATCCTAATAGCCGTGTCCAGAAGGTCTAATATACACAAAAAGGCAGAGCTTACCTGTTATGACTTGAAAGTCGTGGAAGGAATTCCCCGCTGTTTTATTTCTCCAGTGGGACATACTGAAGCAATCACAGAATTAATTAGAAAGACCCCCTTTTCGTCTTCATAGCCACAGCTTCTGCATATGTATTCCCATTTGTATACCACAAGAATACAGACAACGACTCAGCGCTCCAACTACCATCGCTACCAACTTCTTGTTCCTCTGAAGGAGTTTATTTTTTCGAAAGCATTCGGATCGTTCAGCAAGTGGTTAAAGAACACCACCTTCTTTTCGCAGACACTAGAATCGTCCTTTTTCTAAACATCTGTTAATTGTGGTTTTTCGAACACTGGAATTTTCTGGCAAGTTTATTTCATGTTTTATCTCTGCGACGTTCCAAGCAAAGGCATTTATGTTCCTCGTGATAACATGATACTAGCTTGGATTTGATTTCTATTGCTGAAATTTGCTGACTTGCTATGCGAACTTGAATGCCAAGGTCGCCGCTTGAAAAATACTGCTATATTCACGAAGTTTGCTTGAACGGTGTACATGAGCAATTTCCGAAAACATGTCTGCTCTTGCATCTGTTTTCATATTGGATCTATTAGGTGTACAACTTGATGGTAATTTATTAGTCTTACGACTCAGTGTATCTTTCTTAATGCCTAATATAGTGGTTTTCAGTTTGGGTTCTAATACCTAACCTAAGAAGGTAGGCCGTCCCGGTCTTTGAAAAACTTGTTTTGTGGTTTAAACTTTCATTGGTGGAAGTATAATGGTGCATCCCAGTTTCCTTGCAAAATTGTGCCACATTTCAGTTCAACCGTTGTAGCAAATACATTGGTCCATGGAAATGTCAATATTTCAGACAATATGTAACAAAAGTGTTCGTGGTCGCCGTAATGTAGTGTGTAGGTACCTAGACCTGGACTGCTGGGTCTGAGTTTCTAGGCTCAACACAATCAGAGTAATTGGCCAAATGCATCTAAACATTGACGTTCGTTGTAGAAATAGATGTGTGAGTCCCCTTTCTCTCTTGCGAGATCAACTCGAGCGCTTGCTCTGGGAACTAGTCCCAGACCCACCTCATGGCATATATATTACAGAAGTGTCCTATTGTTGCTCCCGGAAAATCTGCAATCTCTGTTGACTTGATTTGGTGGTCGTTCCTAGAAGTTTGGAAATAATACTCATTGTTATCGGTGATGTTGTCAGTACTCAACCTTCTCTACAGTTTATCATTACCGGGGTCATTAAAATCCGCGTTCGAATTGAACGTGATGTGCCAGAGTGGACGTAAACTCAGTTCAACTCCGCATTAATATGCGCATTATATTCCCTCGTTTTTTTTTTCTCATTTTCATAACAGCACTTATATCGACAGACAGACAGGTCAAAAAACCACCAATTGAGCGTTCAAAATGATTTAAATTTCAGTGTCATCTTTCAAAGAATAAATCCCATTGTATTGTGCTGCCAAAATACTCTTTACGAGCAACAACGCTAGCTGCGTATTCAAATTTAAATCTCTTCAGACTACTCGCGAACGTTTTTTTACACAAAACTAATGAATACCACTCATAGAATATCTCTCGGCAGAGGTCGTGTGTGGAATTTGCGAAAAACATTACTTTTATGTAAACATCTATGCGTAACACACATTTCGACTGTTACAAACAATGTGCAAATGTATGTAAATAAGCCTCGGCTCGTCCACAAACGAATTTATGTTTTCGTCCAAATGCACACCATAATAGCACCAATAGCGCCGCATTGCTATTAATGGAATGAATGTAGTTAACAACTTTAATGGCATGCATGTCATTATACATACTCCGAATTGGCTTGGTTTTTGTATTGTTCTCCATGTTTCGGCATGATGAACGCGACGTTGAGAATCAACTATAAATGACAGACTCGAAACATCATTTTTTGAAGGTCATCTTTCGAATGGAAATTCACTTTTTTCGCTTTAAGTTCGTGACATTTTGTTCGGGATTATATAACTCAGAATAGTGCTTTATAATGAATCAATTTAGATTTGTTTTTTGCAAATATGGCCATCTACATGTGTATCCACGCACGTATTTGTATGCAAAGAAGCTGGGTAATAAAAAGACACCCCTTTACGTCGGCGCCTCATCAATTTACATATATTTAAGATGTACTTTCTTCCGTCAATCGTATGCAAATAGTGATGAACAATTGAGGATGTGAGTTCTTCATGCTCACGCATCACAATAACCAGTTCCGCTGATAATTCTGATATTTTATATACATACCCAGGCACATAGTATCTGTACACTACTTGGATATTCGTATATGTAAACTTTATTACGAATCCTTGTTGCGGCGATGTTATACTGTCTGTTAAGTAAATGACAAGTTGACATTCTTCATTGCGGGTGATGCGAACTCTTTGTTCTTTTTGTGTATTCCGAGCAGACAAATATCACAGACAAGGGAAGCATTTTGATCAGGTTGGGGAGAGGCAAGATGAGATACAATACCGAGATTTTTTTTTCGAGGTCTTCTATAAAATTGATGTGATGGCATTTGAATAGTCAAATTGTTCTTTTGTGCGAATAGCAATGCCATTGTAGTGGAAGTAAGTGCTATTAATTGAAGTTGCCAAATGGATAAACAAAAGAATTCGGTTTTACCAGTAATGAGAGTGATGTTATCTGGTATTTTGGTAAATTGGAGTTGTTTTCGTCAGCTGAAAAAAGTTTTTTTCTGTTTCAATATAATATTTTTAAATATTTATTGTTGAAATCAAGATTTTTTATTTTTACTTTTTGCTTTAAACTATGAAATAAAATCAATATTTAAAGAATTAAACATAATAAATGTATGCTTGGTCGATTTGAAAAATAATTTTCATGGCCCCCCATCTATCGAGTCATTGACTATGTTTAGAAAAGGCTGGTGAAACTTGGCTGTTAGGTGTCGGCATAGACCGTTCCACTCGTGAGAGAACAATAGTATACACGTTGTTGGGGAAGCTAGGCCCTGGCTGTAGTCCTACCTTTATATTTATAGTTAACATTTTATTTATTTAGTTATCTTATCTTTTTAACATTTCTAATTACCATTATTAACCGGATTAATCATCGAATAATACCTATTTGGATAAGATTCGAAATACAAATCTGGAGCCATATTGTGGTTGACTGTAGTAAAGCAAGTTCAAAGACAGTGGTGCAAGCATTACAAATTATATATGCAATGCATTACGTCTTTCTCCCCATTCCACGAATTTCGTATTCCATTTCTCTTTAGTTCAACGTTGAATTCGGAAGCTCTTAAAAAACAACACAAATAATACAAAAATAGGTCGAACCGCTCCCTCACTTTCTCTCCGATTTTGATCGGAAGTTGTCTTCTCCACCCACTGCGCACGATCACGTTGCATATGTTCCTGACTTTGAATTGCAGGGATACATACTTTCATTAATATCTGACACCGAGTGTAGGTCACGTTTTGTTCTACCCCGATTTGATCTTTTGAAAATTCTCTTCGTGGTCATCAGTGTCGGTACTCGGTATTCTTGATTCCTCTTTTCATTCACGTAAAGAACTCGTGTTGTGCTGGTTCATCTTTATTTGACAATTCATAATAATCTTACTTACTAGACAAAAAAGCTAGTTAGACAAACAGTGTTACTACTTCTAACTTACTGGCCCTCGGTGGGCACTCTAAGATAATCTTAATCTTACCATACATACATTTTTTTTATTAGCGAATCTGTTCTGTGGTTCTATCTGAGCATTGCCTTATCACTGAGTTTCATAACGGTGGTGTAGTGAAAGTGGTGTGTAATCCATGTATGGACTTCTTAAGCGTATGAGTCGACGCGCTGTTATACGAACATTGCTATAAGCATATAATTCACTAATCACTCTTCATTATGAGGGAGGTGAGGTAGGTTGAAGTGGTTTATACCTCCATTGTCCATTGTGACGCCACACAGATCACACAAGTACAATCCACTTATTGGCACACGAGATACCAAGTTGGGCATTTAAAGAAGCGTAATGGACTACCAAAAAATGTATCGCCTAAGCCATTTTGATCATCAAAAAAGCAAGCCCCAAAGTACTGAATAATATTATATATATATAACTTAAGCTAAATTTCCGATTTTTCTAGAAAGTAGTTCCGTCCAGTCCACTGTGCGTGTGTGTTAGGAGCGTTTTTTTCATGGCACTTTCATAACGGAAAATACTCGTTCTACTGGAAAACCTCCTGAGACTCATATATGTTTCTGGGTGGTTTTAGGAAGGAGGAAGGTGGCACGGTAGTAAAACATTCAATTATGGACACATTGGACCCTACATGTGTTTATTTTTATTATTACAGGCCTTTGAAAATGCACACTTTCACTCAGAACCTCTAACCAACTAATGCCATTTTATTCATCAGTCTAATGTTAAATGCACATTATGAATGAGGAATTTGTGTATACTTTACGCACATATTCGCTCGTTACAGACCAACAGTCACGTACAGTTAACAGCATCTATAGCTTCAGTTGATGTGTATATATTGTGTCCGTATATTTTCGACGGGGTCGCATCGGTACGTTTAATTAAAATACTAGAATTTAAAATTAAACAAAATGCACAACCATTTCGCATGTATCTGTGGATTGTAATCAAACGTGCTCCACATTCAGCATTAGTGTCTACTGTTAGTGCTGTGCGGTTGGCAACACGCGGTTACAATGTAAAAACCAACCTACATACATTTGAAGCTACGGTCTGATCAGGTGGAACTATTTGGCAAATCTGGATTAGTAGCAAAAGAAGTGGATTTGGTTATGGTCTACCGTAATAGTGGGTTAGGTTTGTTAGGTTAGATTGGGATTTCTACCAGCGTACTCGCATCACTTCGCACTAACAAGTGATGTAGTGTGGTGTATTTGAAGCCGCATTCCATGTCCAAATGTGCACTCGTTTGTTTCGATATTGTAAGATAGAAAGAGCGGAAAGTCGGTTATGTGTGTACGCTGCCGCTTATATGGTCAGTCTGAATAATTGCAATCTGTGCAAAAGTAGCAATCGAAATTTTTATGAACTCGCTTCGTTAATATGAATCTCTGACGTAATTGAATATATTAGTTGCATGCATTGTTTGTCGGGTATTTATTGCATGATATTTTGAATAATTGGTACATTCGATGATCTATGATTTGTGCTTGCATATAGGGAAATTTTACATTCATTCTTTTGTGTACCTTTGCTAGTAGATGTGAATGTGTTCCGTGTTGTCAAAAAGAGAGAATCGGAGGAGTTTTTTAAAGAAACTGATGTCACTTTTTAAAACAAATTATATTAGCAATAAATGGAAGCTCCAATTAGCATCTACACTGAATGAATTTCTGATAATAAACAAACCATTCATTCGCGTTCTTTGGTGTTGTAGAATTTTGTCGGAATGTTTTTTTCATTTATTGCTATCCTAAAACTACAATGAGTCGTGTTTGCTTATATTTGAGCTGAGACAGGATTTATGTTGATTTTGATAATGCAGGTTGCTGTATTAGAAATTGTTTGTAAGATATTTAAGTGGTTCTTTGGATTCTGTTCTCTTTTTGCGCGGATAGATGTTTACTGTATCGGCTCTTGGATGGAATCATTATGAGGATGAACTTACGGCGTCAATGAAACAATGTATTACGCTTGACTGCCGCAAGAGTGAATGCAGTAGTCCAGCAATAGAATGAGGTCCAATTTGAGGTCCCTATTAAACTTCAGGGTTCCAGTCACATAGTTTCTAGCCACACATTGGATGTTTATATTGATAATCAGGGCCATACTTATGTACGGAGTTACAATATGGTGGGCATAATAAAAGCCAGGTACAACGATTTAAGTGACCAGCTGTTCAATACAGAAGCATGATGAAAGACCGCATCCTACTTCGAATTGGGAGATTACGCTTGTAATACCATTTGACGCAAGGGTACCCGGGACGAATAAGATATTCTGTGGCATGTAAATATTTCTCAGCTTAATCCCCCCAATTGTTATACGATATCATTCTGCATAGCGGGGCTTTAAGCGGGGCTTTAAGGTCAACACAACCTGCTGTCATGAGCACTATTCCTAATATTCTCGCTCCAGATATATTCAGGCAGATGGATGCTTGCATACCGGTTTAACTTAAAACGATTCAATTGTGACCGGAACTCCGACCTGGACACCACCATTCTCGACACATGTATTAAGATTCCTTCCTCGGGACATTGATCGAGTTATTCGATAGTTGCAAACTATCCATTTATTCGATAGTCGAAAATCGTATCTTCATCCAATCGAATGAAATTAGGATGGTGTAGCCATCTCCGTAAATGCTTAACGCTATAGCCAAATGTTAACGCAACTTTGGCAGTCTCGAATCAAAAGACTACAAAATAGATGACCACAAAATGGATATATGGATGCCCTAAACGTCCCTAAACGTGGTCAATTTATTGTTGCATATAACCGTTCGTTTAAGCGGAGTGCATATAAGTAGAGTCGACTGTACATCAACTGAACATTGTTCTTAAAGTTCTTTTTTGTAACTCTATATGCATGTTTTGATTATCTTAAACTCAACTTAAACCAGGAAATAAATGTCCCGGTTGATTATGGTGGAACTGCTTGATTACAGTTGGCACAACAATACAGACTTGCGCTTTAATATGACCATGATTTCGCCCAAAAGTAAGTATTGTGTTGTTCACTAAATAAATGTTATGTCCTACATACCCGGAGCGTGGGGTAATCCCACCACCAGCATCCTGGACAATAAACAAGCAGCAACAAACTTTATGATTACATCTAAATAGTGTGAAGACAGTTTAACGCCGTCACAGCAATAAAGTTTCTTAAAATTATTATGGAAGCTAGGCAATATATTCATTTTTATCCACAAATCCGTGTGCATGTAGGACACACATCTTATGAATGTGACTGTACAAAAGGCAGACAACGCATAAATGGTGAGCATTTATCACTCTCGGTATACTCGGTATACCCATGGTCTCATTTAATTTCGATTTTTGCCACAGGAAGGATAATTATAGAAATGAGGATTTATACTTGATCTGGGAGTTCTTTCTGGGTGACTTACATACATACTCCTATGTCTATAACGATGTGGAAATACATATGTGACTCGGTAGGTATATTCGTATGTATTTTTTTCTTGCAACGCTCACCAAATCGATAGCCTTCCACCTTGATTTTCATAGTTGTCCCTGGTCTGGTATGAAGTCTGTACCCAGTGCCCAAAGGGAGAGAAAGAGAGATAGAGAAATAGAGGTATAGAGAGATAGAGATTGGACCTATTGGAATGTTCAAAGAAACTATAAAAGTAAAAATAAAACAACATGAAGTAAACAGAGTTTCCGTGGAGGTTGTTGCCAAAGTTACCCTTTAGCTAAGTGAACCGTGTTGGTGTTTTGTTTACACAAAGGAGAAGTTGCATTGTTTTTCATTTTTTCTTTTTTTTTTGTTAATTTTGTTGCTTTCTATTTCTTCTCGGAAAGTGTTTCGGGTTGCAAAGTGATGTTAAGAACTAGTTGGGGGCAGTTAGCTGTGTTGGTTCGATGAAACTTTTCCGCGCGGTCGTGTGTTGCTACTGAAATTTAGAGGCAGCGGAAGTGTTAACGAACATTTTACCACAAAATCTCTCTTAAGTTTGAATATATGTATGTATGCAACAACTATAGCTGAAGTTTTGTTTCTATATGTGCATGCATTATCTAACGAGCCTGCCAGCAACAGTCAGAAGTCAGTGGGAAAGTTCTTCCGTTTTTTTTGCTTGGTTTTGTATTTTGCGGCAGAACAAATCGCGTTTTCATATAGCATGTAACAGCGTTAATCTGTAAATAAAAGTTTCAAAGAGAAACGATTCAAATTTTCCAAGAAATATTCTGGATCAAGTTTTAAGGAGAATCCTTAAATGCTGGCTTTTTTGGTACTGCATGAGTTAATTGGAAAGCTCAAGTGAAAAATTCGTGTGGATGTGTCTACATATGCATGTGTACACTTTTGTGGAATATATTAATAATGCCGTAGTTTGAGCTCTGTTAAAAGAACAAAAATGAAGTTTGAAGTTTTTTTTAATTTATTTCTGCGAATGATATCCGACACAAAGGGAGAAACAGTCTGCCGTAATGAGTAGAGAATATGGAAAATTTTGTAAAATCACTTCTGCAGACTTGTAAATGGCGACGAATACCAAAATATCGGTACTGGGCAGCATGTTTCACTCCATCCTCCACCATCCCCCGGATCTAAACGACAAGATAGAATTATTAGTATTTACTGCAGTCTAACAAATCTACTGTTGCGGGATCGTTGAAATCCTTGATGCTTGATGGAGATGATCTGATTGGACTCTTGAATCAGCTTATCTGTAAGATATGGTCAGATTAAAACATACATGACGAGTGGCTTCTCAGTATTAATTTTACAATCGACAAGGAAGGAGAGGTAGGTAATGTGGAGCCATGACTAAGGCTCGATCGTCCGTCACACCAGCAACGACAGTTGTGTCTGGATAGCGCTGACACCAAGGCACCTGGGCTGAAGCTAACACCAAGCCACCACTGAAGCTAACAATCCGCCACACTAGCTTTGAAAAATTGTTTGCAGAAAGTACTGTAAGATAAAAAAAAACAGATTTGTATTAAGGATTTTAACTAAAAAAGATAATAGAAATTAAATCATAATAAATATCAACAAGACAACTGTCCAAGTATATTTTATGGCTAAGAAAACACGATTGGATAACGTGAACAATCTTGCTTACGCGAACGGCCTGTGCAGTAATAAGTTCTAAACAGCACTGTTTTTCTGGATGAATTTCCAGTTTATCCGGATGTTCATATTGCCTCCAGGGTGGTTTCCCATCATAACTTCTGCAAAAGTTGCAGAGATGAATGGACGAAGGAGACCATGCAACGCCTACTCTGTTCTTGTGGGCCCATCACCTCTCGTATTAAACGCCACTAGTACCTAAACTATTTGAAAAAGTGGTTTGTACTACGATGGTCCAGTTTTGACTATATCAGTCTCACACGGTAGATGGCATGTAATTTCCGTATCTCTGATTTTTGGTCTTTAGGAAAATAAATACGAGCAGTGGCAACCAACTTTTTGTATACGTTCGACTTATTGTTACTTAACTATCGCTAACAATATCGATGTTCAACACAAACATCGATATAATTACTATCCAATCAGCGACCTCGCGAATAGCCGTAATTTCTGCTTGGAAATCTCTACAATAAATCGGTAATCCAAAAGATTGAGTCAACTACGGCGACTTGAGCAAACCATAATTACGACTTCCCTCAATTTCGTTAAGTTTCGTTCACTTCTTGGAAACGAAATCAATCGATTTGTACGATTTAACAAATCTGGTTGCATTTCGTTCAGTCGTAAGCTTAAATTTACTTACCTCAATTATGGTTTTTCGTTCAGATGTGTCACTGTATATCTTTATTTTTCAGCCGGTTGTTGTTTGTCTGGGATCATTGTCATTTACTCTTGATCTATGATCGGTGTTAAATAGTTAGTGGTTATTTCTAGACCACAATTCATTGGGAGAAAGCTTTTAGTCTAAAAGTTATAGACGTATTGCCAATATTGCCGATTGTGTTCATATCATAACAGCGTCGTGCATCAGATCACGAGGAACTGAAAGTTGTTTCTCTCTGACTTCCGTGGGAATATTATCCGCATATGCTGTGACCTTATAACTGCATGGTAGTGATGAGGGTAGTTTACAGTTGGAATCAATCTAGAGCGATAGAATTCCTGAATGGGTTGTGCCTTGCTCTACTCTTGCTTTGTAATGCAGTAGTGAAATTCCTATTAGTATTTGCCACTCTTGCACATTTTGAAACATGAATATGTGTACAATGTGAACATTCAAAAGACTGTCAAAAAAAAATTGACCGTATTATTGTACTTGAACTCCTCAAAATCAATATCACCGTTGGAGGTCAAGTTCAGTCTATACACACAATAAGTTTAATTGAAAAAGAAAAAGAAAAAAAAAACGAAAACGAAGGCGAATACTTAACAAGAAAATAAGATCGAAAAGTGAAAAAGTTAAATTTTCACAATGAAATACTTTACACACAAGTGTGCAAGACTACGGCGACGGTATGGCAATTCAAATCTGTTCGTTGTCATCGCCTTGGTGTACATGCGACAAAATTAAATGTCAATTTGAAATTGAATTGAAAATCAACACGGTTCGAGAGGGTTCTTCATTCTTTTGTTCATTTCTTTTTTTTCGCATTTTCACTTTCACTCGTCCGTCATAGGCGGTGGTGGTGACATGTTCGCAAATTTCTCGAAGGATGAACGACGACATTTTTCTTCATTTACACTAAATAAAATGTCTTTAAAAACCCAGAAGGCAAAGGCAGGGGCAGGTTGCAGAGGAGCATCAAATCGATTATGTAGATAAACCAACAGATTTTTGGATCTATAAAGGTCGGCTGAGCGTTCAGGGAGGGTAAGTGTAGCCTTATCTTTGGGGATAATTTCTTAAACGCACCCACGGGCGGTTGCTAGAAAATTCATCTAAAAAGCAACTCTCCTTAGATGCTTCTTTTTCTCAGGTTCTCTTTTGTTCTTTATATTCAATTCTTTTTCTTGGCTTTCATTAATCACAGTCACCATGGGTTCCGGAATTTCACTTTTGTGTGCGGGGGAAATGGGATGATAGCGTCACGAACAGAGCGCATGACCTTTGACAAGGAATCATAAATTTATTATCAGGAGGCAGTATTTTCATATTATTTTTTTTTTAGTTTAATTGGAATGGATGATTTATCTAGGGGTGAATAGAAGCGAGGGAGCAGTTATTTTCGGACAAATTTTGCATTGGCAGTGTGAAATGGGCGGCTGAGAGATGTTTGCATAAAGCATAACTAGAAGTGCTGGAACAGCATTTATGGTTTATTATTACGCACATAAAATTGATTGATTTGGTTTTTATTTAGAACAGCAAGAGAACAAGATAACGCATATCCCAGTGGAATCGTTTGTTCTCTACTTTCGGTATCTGTGCTTGGAGTTCTCAACTCGCCGATAAGAGTGTGGATGCGGTGATTATTCATTGGGTTGAAAACAGACACAGATACGAAAATACGAGTAAACTTTGCGTGGAGACCCAGTCGGCAAATAAATCGAATCTACGTTAAATTTCACTCGACTTTTACTTCCGGGAACATTACTTTATTTCATTAATTGCACTACGTGGAATTTAAATCACGGACAAAAATGCAGTAATTGCATTAACACACGTAAACATGCGTTAACGAAAAGAGCATCTACGTAATACCGTACTACAATGCCGATTCGGTTATGAAGTGGATTATAAATATTTTGTCACACTTCACATAATAATTTTTATGGGGTTCCCATTAAAATGAAAATCCTTGGCAGTAACTTTGCGGACGAAACACGCAAAGGTATGTATTTTGTTGGTACTTAATCCTAAATTATGGTACCATTAAACCAAGCTTTTCGGTGGACACACTCTGTTCTTTTGGGAAAATATATTTGTATGGACGTCCTGTACCAGGTTAAAATAAAACATTTGTTGCTCGTTTCCTGAGACGTTAAAAGAAATATAGTCAATGATTTGAGTTGTAAAAATTAAAATTATATAACTTCATTGAAATGCTGCACGCGTTTTTAATATTGTGTTCGTAAATTGTATTTTCTTGTTTTTATTTGGAAGATGGCTATATGCTAGTTGCTTTTAGTTCTACGTTGCGATCGGTGGTATTTGGCTGTAATTTTCGATGGCACCTGCCTGTTAATATTTCACACTCGTAGATACCAGTTTCTTTTTTGGCAACTAAAATTGCAACAATAATACAGCCGGAAGATGGCCAGCGCCTAGGTTCTCAGCAAGCACTCTTGGGTGCTATTGATCTTTCATGAGTGCAAGGGACCTACAGCGTTATGCCGACTCCGAACGGCCTCGATTGAGAAGCTTTTTGTAGACAGTTATACTCGGTGGATCGGGTACATGAATGTCGAACAATTTGACTAATCGCGTTTAATTCGGCTGAATCCGTATACAGACATTTCACTTAAAAAACCTAGCTAGCCTGCTTGTTCTTATAAATGGGGCTCAAACACCCTTTGGAAATGAAGCAAAATACCTTTCGATGACTCGAACTAAACCAAAATGTTCCAATGTTTAGTAGAACCTGATCAACCTAACATATTCCGTCAAAGTATGGGTCCTCAATAACCTCATCCCCTAGCCTTCGTTGGCATTGAAATAAACGACCTATAATCGACAATTTGCGATTGGAGTCTGAGGCAATACTTGTTGATAAACATCAAGACTTTCCGAATTTTTTTCTGTCAAACTATTTTGACGGTGCAGAAAAAGTGCTTTCATATATTATTTTCACCCAAACTTATTAACCAACATCATATTGTCCGCAATGACTGCATTAACAAAATCGATTTAAGATTCCCACACCCAGCTTACAATAATTTTTCTCTTTTCTGAGTCAGCAGGACTTTCGTAATTAAACACTTAAGGTACACGGTTTCGCCCTCATTAACATAAATTACGACCACGAACTTAATGAGAGCCACACTGCTTACATATGATTTTTCGGACTGCAGAAATATATATAAAATTTTGTAAGTGTTCTCAAGCGTAATTATCCGTGTTCCATTTTGATTGAATTTACGAGTTTAACATTTGAAATCAATTGCCTACACTAAATCAAGCTGGAAGTCTGGACGTGAAATGTAACAAAAACCCAGGTAAGATAGCCAACGTAACTGTACAAAAAAAATGCGGTTTCGAATTTTCGACCTAATTGACATTATCCTTTTAATTGGCCATTCTCGTCGTAATAGGGTCGATGCGAACCCAAAGGGGGAATCCAAACAAAATGAAATTGAGTGTACCACCGTGAAACGAAAAGGCTAAAGGAGACGAGGTCGACGTTTGTGCAAAAGAACCATGAGATAATTAAAATGCCTCGACTATAAAATGCAGAAGTAAATTCAACTGTTAAAACTTATGTGCGTGGTATATATTGGCATCCATATGTTCATATGTATGTAGATATGAAGTTGAAACTGTGCCAGGACATATCTAAAGGGAATCGTTTTCTGCTGTTAATTCACTTTACTCTTCGACTTGCACGTTCATATTCACAAGTATGATTTGCCAAACCGACACCATAAAAAATTTGGATTAAATCGAACATAATTTATATTCATCTTTTCATTCTCTTGTGGTGAGTGGAAGGAATACGAGCACCATCTGTTCGAATATTATGATAGGTGGTTGGTATCTAGGATGATCCTTTGCAAAGCCCAATGAGAGTACTTCTTAAATTACATCTGCTATGATAGTGGCACAGGGATAGTGACTGATGTTCTCTTGATCTTCTTCTTCACCACCACGCTTATGGGGCTGTGATTGTTTAGCGTGACTAGGTTCTTTAGACGAATATGAAATGTGAGTGCTTCGAGTACCACATATAAAAGCAATGTGAAGAAACTGCGAATCGTCTAAGACGGATCGGAGACGGATGTTGGCTCAGAAAAGGTTTTAACTCTAAGATCTCTCTAAAAAACTCTAAATCACAGTCTATGACGAAACTTAACAAGTTTTTTATTCGGTATGCTCAGGACCAAGGACCTTCCGGAAACCGATTTAAAGTTAATTATTAGGAGTCTAAACAAAAAATAATTTTTTTAGTAGCTCATTTCTTTCATTAATATTAAATTTAATACGTGCATATGTATGCTCCGCATCATTCTTTCACAATTGAGGAGAAATTCGGACAATGTCTGAGCATTGTCAGTGACCTCATAGAGGCAGACTAGTGTGCTATTAGAATTTGTCATATCGCAACCTATGACGTAGAAGCCGACGTATCTACCCGCTACACCAACGTCTTATTTTCTTAAGATAACTTTGTTGAGGTGCTTGCCAACTTGTGTGATCCATGCTACGTGGATCAAACTGGTTCCTAGTTGAAGGCACAGTCGCCTTTTCTCCATGTGAATTGACCAATCGACCTCATCCTCCCTGCGACAACGTCTAATAGATTAGCTGTTGGGTATGCCCATCCAACTGCTTCGTTGATTTCTGCAAGCTGTCGGTCCACACAAATTCTTTCAAGGTAGCAACTTTAAAGGCATGAACATGAGGTAATTAGCCCAACCTTCCGTCCAACTATCAACTGTAGCAGTTTAACAAGACGCGCACAATGCTTGAAATAGCCGTACACTTGTCTGGGACATCATTACCCCAGTAAAATGGATGTGTTCATGTAATTATTAAAATACTTCAAAGTTATTAACCACCCATTTAAGTTTTAAAACTCAGCAATTTTCTTTTAGTTAACTTAAAATGTCTTAAGACAGCAGAGATAGGCAAATAATGCCAAAGAAGAAGGCGAACTCCGGTGCTCATAAAAGTTTATGTAAATAACACACTTAAAAGCATTGCCCAAGTAATGTACTTAAATATTTAGACGGACCACCATTACCACCACCGAATTTCTTATTCCTTGAGAAAATATTTAACCGAGGCACTCATAGCGAACGCTGCCGCCGCCGCCTTTCTGAAGAGCTACGCAACTAAATTCGTCATTAAACACTTGAATTTATCCACTAAACCACTTCCTAATGGATGAAACCCTTGAAAACTGTAAGTCGTTAAGGCATTTCATAATAGCACTCGAGGGTTAAAATTAACAACCTCCCTGTGATATTAGTTACCGCGACTAGCGCAACCTCATCTTATACGACAAGAAAATGACAAAACTTCGCTTTCGAGTGTCATCTCATCGTCATCGTTGCTGTCAAGGCTGAGAAAACTAAAACCAAACTGAAGAAAACCACCTGAGAGTTTTGTCGGTTTGTTGCTTATTTATCTTCACAAGCAATTACGAGGGTGGATCACGCGCGTCATCTAATCAACCATCGATCCTTATTTCTGACTAACAAGGGTGTCACGTTGAATTGGAGGATAATTAATTATATGAATTATCAAAATTGATTTTTTATCAAATCGTGGGTGGGAGCGATTGTGTGTGTGCATGTCTGTGTGAAGATTTGATTAGCTTCTCTGTGTGGGCAGAACCGATTTTGACAATTCATTTATAAGTTGTCTATCTGTATCTGTCCGCCTGTCAACTGGGCGTTTGTGCTTGGGATTTACTTCAATTTGAATCAGTTTTGACGGCAGAAGTCATCCATAAATATTTTCCCATTCCCCATCCTGCCATTGAGTGTGACGGGAAGCAACAAATCATAAATCCAATCGCCCGTAGCAAAGTACCCCGTGCTGTATACCATGCATGGACATATATATTTGTATCACGTAGCCTTTTGTGTAAGGATCAATATCGTAATTACAAACATGGAATTCAAGAGAAAGGAATTGGGGAATAGCTAAGTGGATTGTGAATGATGTTCACTTCGAGGCAATCGAGCAAAGAAAAATACGGGGAATCCTCAATAATTTTCGAACTCATCTAATTCGTTTTTGAGTGAAGTAAGAAGTCCGTTTAATCGATGAACAGCATACAATCAGCAGGCCTACCACTTCTAAACATAAACACGTCGGAGAAAATGCCGATGATTAGCGTGACTTGTGATTGAAATTTAATGATAAGTCAAACCAGAGTCGCACTATATTTTGTCACTCGTGCAAAGCCAAGTGCTCAATGCTCATATGTGACTGTGTTCTATTTGTCACTGTGTCTCCCTTTCTATAGATAGACGGGTAATTGTTCTTTCACGGTTAATGACACTGCCTTTTCTTTATTCTCCCGCCATACCAATTAACCTTAAATTTGAAGGTTGCCTGCGGGAGACAGCTGCAAATTGCCTGCCACTACTAATTTAATTCGTCGGGAACCGTCCGTCCACTTGGCTATTGTGTTGCAATATTTTGACTTTCAGTGTGTTGCTTAATTGAGCATTTAATTTTGCATTCACATTTTTTTTTCGTACCATCTACAACACAAATTAATATATTTGATTATACCCCTACCAGCTTCTATAAAACAAAAAATTCGAAAAAAACGAAAACGTCAGATTTGATGAGATATCGTGCTTCCATGATATTAGAGTCAATAAATATAACTTTCACTAGTCTGGTCATACGTAGTATACTCAAGAGAGTTGAGCATTTTCGTATTTTATTTTTATACGAAAGGAAACGGAACCAGTTCAGAAATGCCATGAAGCTGTTGTTTAAGTGTGATTTTTTTGTTGTTGTGAAAAATTCAACATAATTTGTACATGAGAAATCTTCAAAACGTGAATGGAAGTGGCCATGGAACTTGGGAATTGTTTTTGTGGAGTCTCATGCAATCGAGTCGGTAGTGCATGGGTGGGAAGTGGAACTAAACGCCATTTAATGTTTTGATAATTCCATCTCCAGACTAAAGCTCTGGTTTTATTAAAGCTCTTCAAAATATAAATTAAGGTTATGTGCATTTTTTTTTGTCAGATTCGTTGTAGTGTGCTCGATGGCGTGTTCAGTGTAAGTTAGAGAACATTTGTATGATTAAACACCTTTTGATGGTACAAGCATTAAGGATGACGGTTATACTTGATCTTTGCTTAAATGTGTACTTAAAGCCTCTTATGCAATGTAGAGATTACTGTTTCTACGACTTAATTGTTTCCCTTCACTGATTGCATCAATAAATGTCGTAAGCGTTAATTTGTGCTTAAAAATAAGGAAATGTAAAGTATATTGTTCACATAAACATCTAAGCGTTTGAGGCCGTTTTTTTAATGGGTCTAAAGTCTAAAAAAAGACTTCTGAGCAGTTTTTTAAAGAGTAATATCGACTTGGAATCAAGCGCTGCTCGTAGAAGCTCTCAACCTCCTTCTAGATTATGTAATGAGACAGCACAGTGCTAGCTTCACTTAATGAGTAACACATTAACATAATTTACTTTATCGTTTCGTAGGTGAATGTGAATAAGTCACATTTATTATGTATTTCACTGTATTGATAATTTCATTCATCCTGGGCTCTCATCTTTTTGCAATATAAGTTAATCAGTTAGCATCTATCACTCACCCATCGTTCGAAATAAATGTCGATGGCACACCTTAGCAGTTCACCCAAATGGTAGCCCAATGCAATCAAGCACCAATAAGTACAAATGCATAATTATATCTGATAGCTCTCTATTCCCATAGATTTGTACTAGCACGGAATCATCGCTAATACCCTTAGCATGACATACTCGTCACTGAAGTATAATTACGACATCTACAGTTCCTTCGTCGAAGTTTATGGGATCTTCCGCTCCTGGGTGCACATAACACCTTACACTCAATTCGATGTTAATTGTTAATCAAGACCCACATAACAATCATATTTGCTTACGGGTGTGAAATCGATGGAAAGTGTAATTTGCACATGAATTGACTTTAGATCAAAGACGTGTTTTTCGGGTATTATTCAAGCAGTTATTTAAATGGTTTACATTACTTAAATTGATCAAAATGTTTCTGATCTTTAAAAAGTAAAAGGCAAAGACTGATAAATCAACTTTAATAAGTATTGCATACACTTTTATTTCATATGTCCTTTTGGACAATTAAAAAGCAAATCGGATGATAGGCTATTAAATGGGGTTTGCGATTGTTCTCACTTAAATGAAGGGACTTGCGATTTAAAGCCAACACAGAGCGAATACATAGCGGGAGGATTTTATGATATAATAGTTATTGTATATGGATATATTAATCGGATCCACCGCATCTACCAAGATAGACACGTCACGGCGCTCTCTAATATGTCATATTTTTATTCTATTATGAAGCTCATTACCAACTTTTTCTTTATTTAATTCTTATCAAAATAATGCATAAGTCAACAAGCTCTTGAAGATATATGCAATTAAATATTTTCTTTACCAACGAAACCGTACAAAGAATATGTCATTACAAACGTCTACAAAAAACAGTTAAAACTACTTCGAGAATACTACTCTCTGTGCGATTCGCCACCACCATCACCTCACCACCCACTCCTTGTTGTACACTTTACACACAGATTCCTTTTAAAACAGGCATAATGAACAAACTGTAACACTGTGATCCCTTTTCGTAAACTTATACGGTTCTTTAGCAAATTAAAGCAAAAAAAAGAATATTTTAATTAAAACGAAATTACTTTTTTTCGTCCGCAAAACGTGCTACGTACGAAGTCTCTCGCTTCGTCATTTGCACTCGAGCCAACAGTCTTCTCCTTAAATATTAATTATAAAAGTAAATATATGTAGCCCACAAGTGGATATACTCCACACCTATATGTGTATGTCAATTAAGATTACAAGAATAATTCTGTTGCATAATGACTGCCTTAAACTCGCGTGAAGGGCTCTCATAAAAATCGCCACAGAAAATATAATCCTCTCAACTGTTCATAGTTACAAAAGTTCCAAGGCCCTGCACACGGCTCCTCACTGCAAGTCCCTTTGCGTACTGGCAAGAAAAACAGAGAAGACGATGACACGGTATTACATGGATGAGAGTATTACGAGGCTTTAAGGCTCTAAGCAATTTGTCTAACATACAAGTTTCAGGTTTAGATTAAATGTGCTTCACTGCGAACGCAATAGAAATGGCAACATAATTTGATTGAATTCACAAAAGTTTTGATTATTTTTGTTTTAATAACAAATATGTAGTTGTTTTGAGAGTAATAATCCAATGTCTTATTTATTTTTCATGCTCCTTCTGACTGTCTCATCTGTGACTGTAGCAGAGAGTGGGTGGCACCAAGGAAGAGCTTCGGTATATGGTTTGATTTGGAATTGCCAAGAAATCTGCCCTGACATTGTAGCCAGAGTCTTCATGGGGATCCTTGTTATGGATCATCATTGCTTTGTAAAGTTGTGTGTCCTCAACTCCTTCGTATGGAATGTGGTAACAGCGATACTGGGCTGTTCTCTAACCAACATGACACTCACATCCATATGATTCAATTTGGCCCAAAATAAGTTGGCTATCACCGTCGGTAGGCCTTTCTGTTGATGGTGGTGTCGTCTTTCAATAGTCGTTTTGGAAGAAGTACAGCCCGGTGATATCGCGTACATTCTACACAAAACAGTAATTTTCCGCGTTTTCATTGCCACTTGGTGGACCTCGGGTGAACTGCCATCTTCCCCCTTTCAAGAGACCACTGCGCGGCTGGCATTTTTATAAATATTTTAACATACACAAACTATACGGTTTGTGCAGCGATATTGCCATGTGCAGATTTGGACTGATGAATCCTTGACCTCTAGTGTGTTGAACAACTACACCTAAGGTGACAAACAGAAATTGACGATGTCATAAACGAACTCGAGAAACTGGTTTGCTGCAGTTCTAGACCTAACTCGTCAATCTTACTCCGAACGACGAGATTTAAGAAACAGTTTCTTGAAAAGTTTATTCATGGTAATCTACCCGAGATATGAGTGAAACCGTTAAATATGGAAGTTGTTCGTGTTAGAAATTTAACCAAGGTCTGCGCATCTGGTAAATTGTTAAAAGCCTGTGATATGTCCCTCAGAGTCATTATACATCACTCTACAGCCAGTGATGTAGTGTTCAAAAAAGCAGAAACAAAAACTCTATTCTATAATAGGTATCAGTAGCAGAAATCAAAACTTTTGTTTGAAATGTTTTTAAATCTAAAATTCAAAGCAACTGCGGACGTTATATTTGATCCTACTATCCTACATAGATATCTAAACCGACGATAGAAACACGAATAGTGTCTATTTATCTGTATATATCACAATCTAGAGAAGTGATTTTCTGCGATGAAATACAGTGTCTACAGATCTACTGTAACTGGTAATTATCTTTTTTGCTGATTTCAATTGTCGTGTTTTTCTGAATGCTCCATCCTATTTTCAAAGCTTTGTCAGTAAGTCTGCTCGAATCGTGCAGCAAAACACGGTTGCTTTATATGTTTTGCATTCTGTGAATTAATTTAATTGATTTTGAAAAGAAATCGACGGCACCACCTGTAAGCAATGGCAAGAAAGACCGTCACATTGAAATTGGCGGTAAAAAATTCACATCATATACAAACACATGCAACTATATAAATGCATACGCTCTACATGTACATCAGGATTTTATTAATATGGAAATCTTTCCAAGGATGCATCACTTCATTGCGTGTCTTAAGTGAGTTTATAAATTTTTTTTTTCCATAGAACTTATGCACTTATTCAAGGATTTCACGTTACAGTACTGTTGGAAAATAAATCCTGCAATTCATACACCTGTATTTGCGTATGTGTGTATGTCAAAGCAAAATGCACATACTTGTGTGTATTACTTCACAATATTCACGTATTCACTTCTTTCAAGCCGTCGCTCTTATTCATGCGATTCCAAGGTTTTATTTTTATAGATATATGTATGTACGTATATTATATTTCATTTGAAATTACACTTTTATATATCCACACATTTTCGTCCTCAAACTCAATTTGAAATTATATCACAGCCTGTCTAACTTCACACCGTTTGGAGTTAATTCAGTTTTCTTCGCTTAACAAAATCTGGTAAGACGCTTGCACATAAATCTATGTGTATATACATGTGTACATATGGATGCATGCTGAGCATTATACTGTGTCTGTATATCGTGCTAGAATTATATACAAATACACCCTTGCCTCTCTACTCATGCATAATTTTCATCCTAATTAGTAATAAACTTGAACAACTTGAAATGTTTTGAAAATCAGCACTGGGACAGGGTGGGAGTTGGGCTGTGAAGACACGGTGACTTATCTATAGCAACAGGATATGCACACGTTTGTAGGGACTTAGAAAAGGTGAGATGTGGAAGTTAGTTGCAGAAGGAAAAGAAAAAGAATCTCGATTCTCGTTTGGGATGAGAGAGGATTTCGAATATGATGACTTCATCTGTAGTAAAACCAAGTCAAACCATTTTTCCTATGTGTTGTATATACGCCCTAACTTTATGTTATTTGATTATTTGGATTATTATTATTGTAGTTGTAATAGACGTTGAATGGAACATTTTTTATTGCTTTAATATTTCTCTTGTCATGGCTTCTTCTTTATCAATGAAATCGAAGTAATTAATTGTTTGTATATATGTTCTGTAAGTAATTTTAAAGAAAATATCCGTGGCGCTTAACTACTTATCTTATGCAAGTCAAAGTTGCATTTCAAATTTCAATTGCAAAGTTACGTAACTCATCGTTCTATTCATTAAACTTTTGATCCAAATTCACTAATAGTTTTTATCGTAAAAAAATACATATATAAACCAAAAAAAAACGAAATGAACTAAGCCCGTTACTTCTTAATTAGATCCCCTGATGAAAAAAAAACTGCATTCTCTCTTGTCGTCGCACATTGTAGTCCCATTGTGCAATTCGGTGCACAACGACATTGGTCGCCCCTCCTGTCAACCACAACAACTAGAAACACAACCAATGGACCCATCCATTCAACCCAAACATGTCAATTGTGGCGAAAACCTTTTCCCACAGACATTTTCCTTTTCTGCAACATGGACACTTTTGCCACACTCTCTCGACGACAAAAAACCGCAAAATCTTTTCTTCATGCCATTGCTTTGCAAACCCTTTATTTCCAGAAAAAAGAAAAAACAAAAACACAAAAAAAATTCCAAGAACTGAAGAAAATAAAAACTTACATATTGTGTGGGTGACTCTAACTGAGATACAAGCTCCGTGCAACTTCTGGCTTTTCGGAGTTCAACTCTCGAAACCACAAATGAATGAACATGGCGGAAAGCGGCAGCAGACGTAAGCGGAGCTGAATTCTTGTGGCAAATAAAAGAATCGATTTGTCCTAGTTACGCTACAAGTATCTGCAATATATCTCTGTATATTCTTTCACATACATTCTCAAGTATTTTGGGATGTACATACATACATATATAGCCGTCAAAATGGCTGTGCCCAACTTTGACCTTAGTTTAAATTTGAAAACGTGCTATGGTTTTGTGGGACACTGCATTGTGGGCGATGGTATTACTCTTTTTTACCTGATGTGCAGTCGACTATTGTATGTCTGTTTGGTTATAAGAAAACTTTCTGCTTTCTTTCTCTTGTCGAAAAGCTGAAAATCAGAAAGTAATTACTTGCAGTCACATTGTTTAAGGGTTATTTTTGTTTCAATTGTTCTTTGTTTGGTTTTTGTGTGAAGGAGGAGGTGGGGTGGATGTGTAGGCGCTTTTGTCCGCACGTTGTTAGTGAACTTAGATCAAATTAAACAATTTAACAGCAAATATTTGCATTTTTATTTATCTATGGAGAATTGCTTTTCATTAAAATATCTGAATTATTTTTAAATGTAAAATATTCTAACGTCTCTTACCACTTTGTTCGATGATTAGAAAAGGTAGATGTTAAGGACACGCCCTAGTGGCGCAACTCCTAGTTGTCTAGCGGTATCATTGCGCCTTATTTCTTTAGGAATTTCGAGTGGAATTCTACTGGCAACCCTTATGGAGGCATGTTGGAAAGTCAATTAGGTCTACATAAAACGTATTTCCAACAGGATACCACAACACATGCACATTTTTTTACGGATCTCCCTTGATTTTACCTATCGCGAATTCGGGGAGGGGGACCTAAGCAATTAAGCCTTTATGTTTTACGACAGCATTTGAAACCAAATTATTGAGACCGAAAATCTTTATTGTGCTTAAAAAAATATGCTTAAAGAGGCACAGCTCGTGTCAACCACGTGGATGGCACGGTAAAGAAGATATCCTCGGCCAATAAAATACAAATAAAAAGAAAATGGTGTACAACAATTTATAAAAGACTTTATTTCATTTCAAACAAAATATCGACTTGGAATATAGGACGAATATAGCATGTATTGCGTAATGCTAACCTTACTTACTCACTTTAGGTGGGGCTGCAGTCTGGGATGCATCTAGGTCCCAAGCAAAAAGCGTCTGCAGGCAGCTAGATCATTTGTCAGCAGCCACCAGTTTCGCACGCATATTTGGTTGAGGTCAATTTCCACATGCGTGCACCACCTGAGTTGCATTCGAGGTCGCTAAACAACTCGTACAGTTCGTTGTTATATCTTCTAATCCATCTCTGTAAACGGAAACGAAAATCATCTGAAGAATTTTCCTCTCAAAGCAGTCGCTTTTGACAATGTCCAAGCCTCTGCGCTATATAGCAAAACTGGGACGATTAATGTATTAAGATGGTCATTTTGGTTGTCCTCACACCAGGCTTTGCTTATTAATTGCTTCCTACGCCAAAGAAGCAGCGACTGGCTACTTCAAAGCGTAGTGCATTGTTGTCTGACATTTAAAGATAAATTGAAAATTTCAAAATCAATTCATTCAAGACGTGTGCACAAACCTAATTTATATGTATCTACACTACTTAATAAAAAGCTAAATTCACTGTCAGACAGTCAGTCAAGCTGTCAGTTGTCATGTATTGAAATGGGGTTCCTATTACTAAGAAAGGATTTTCTCAAGTTCTATTCTAAATGGGAAGAGAGGTAAAAGAGTATGCATTTCATGGTTTTCAGGTTGCACATTTTCGTCCCGTTCACTCGAGTCTTGTAATGGTCTCGTAATCAATTGTGTAAACATTTTAATATTTAATTAACCACATCAATATATCTTCTTTGGTATCGTACGAAATCATTGATCTAATTGATAGTATCAGCCGATGCGAAAATGCCTACCTATACTGAAATATATGCAAAACTGAAACGCATTCATATCACCTCACATTGCCACACCTTCAATGCTCAACCAAAGTTACGCGGTTGGCTTCCTTCACTTCCACTCCACTACCACTCCACTACCGTATGCAGCAAGCAGCCGAGTATGTGCGATGTGTATCGTTGAACCCACACAGTTTCACAATTAATAGATCTCATCATATAATTACGCTAATTATTCACGTCGATGATGGTTTAAATTTATAGCTTTTAACCGGAAGCTGAATGGCGCCCATGCTTACCCCAATACCAATACAGAACACCCTATCAGGCGCAGTGTAAATTTAAACAAAATTTTAAGAGCTATCTATGCAATCGTTGTTAATTGAGGGTACTGTGGTTGATCTACAACGCGATCCACGATGGTGTATGCAAAGTGAGAGCAACGGCAATGATGGTGGTGGTTATGGCGCGATGGTGGATTCCTCGTTGTCAGTATCACTTATAGCCTCACAGATTCATTGTTATCAGCTAAATTAATTTCCGAAGGGGAATACAACGACGATGACTATTTTCCGCGAAGGGGGACACGAGATGGAGCAAGAATAAATGAATGATGAGAGGCTGCTGTACTCGCAGCAGCAGTAGTTGATTTTTAATGTTCCTGGGAGGATGGTGGCAGGCTGACCATTGTACTGTCTACTGGATTTGTTGTTGTTATGCAGAAAATACACAATACACGAATGCGTCGCGAGTTCTGATTTGGCCACAACAGCGTAACCGCCAACCGCATTACCCCGCGTTGCCAAGGGTAATCAATTTTCTTTTGATTAATGTTGCTTCACGTTTTAATGGGGATGATGTGCATTTTTGGAAGGATTTATAATACAAAAGAGGCGAGTGTTTGGTTGGAGACACGCATGAAAATTGTTTCAGAAGTGTACAGAATCGAAATCGAAGCTATGTTGCGAATAGTAATTTCATTTTTTTATAAGTAGTTCTTTACGTGATGTATTTATTTATCTCTTGTTTTTTCGTCTTCGATTTTGGCATAAATACTTTAAACGTTTAAAATTATAAATGTATGATTTCTTTCGTTACTTGTCCCGAAATGATTAAAAACAGTCTATCTCGCTTGTAACGACGTAGATATCACCCACTAAATTTTGCGATTTAATGGCAACGGTCACAGGAAATAAAATGTTTTTCATTAATACACGTTAACAACAATTGATTAACCATAGAAGCTCATTAACCAAGAGTACCTATCCTGCAGACACATCAAGACAAATTCTACCAGCATACGTATATATCTATACATGTATGGCGACGTTATATACGGCTGTTGAACAGTGTATAAGGAAACCAACTTTGTGAAAGGAAAGTGTTAATTTTAAGTTACTGATTGTTTTAAGCGTTTGAGTGAAGCGAGGTCGTTGTAAGCAACTTCCACTGTAACATGAATTAACAACAAGAATAACATAGCAAGTGTGTGCACTGGCAGTAGGAGCAGTTGAACACGATTGAATGATACACAATTGGCTTTTATTAGTTGATTCTACTGCAAGACAGTAACTACATTGTTAATGCGAACAACGAAGCTGCAACCTTGAGATATCTACTTAAAAGGGCATGTCTCATATAAATAGAGCGAGTTGTTCAGTAGTTCAGGAGCAGTCGGTATGTAGCTTGAATTTCCCTCCACTCATGAGAAAAGTGGGGGCTAGTCCGAAGTCCATTCCGGACTGTACCGTCAATAGAAGATGAAGAAAAATAAACATGTTCTCTAAGGCCACAGGAGTGACGACGACTTCCAACCCATATTCAGGATAACATGGTTAGAACATATTCTAGGTCACACCTATCGAGAAAGTACCAAATACACACCTGACTGTAGTAAGTCTCTCTTCATAGCCATAACAAGTAGTCGCAGATAAAAGGGCATGTGGAAGAGTTCACTGGTCACCATGTTGAATGAGATGTGCCCTAATTGAAGCAACTATCTATGAACTTAACCTTATAACATGCTGTTATATCCCAGTTACACGTCCAACTCAACCCTTTTCAGTTGAATGAAGATAAAACATGACATCGTCGCAAAGTGGCAACAGTTTAATTTGTTTTTTATACCTGCCTGTCGGGAAAAAAGCCGGCAAAGGGGGGCAATTCCTGAAAATATGCATTTTTTTAAACATAATAATCCATTTTACTGCGTTTCCAAGCACTGCATTTGTACCATTTAATTAAAGTTGTTGAACGAACGCATACGCCAACAAGGCTTACCCGAGGTCTCACGGGCCTGTTGTTTCCGCCAATTTATTTATTCATAAAATATGAATCGACAAGCTGAATTGCTGTTGCCCCACTCGGTATTGTTTGACCGAATTGCAGCTCTGAGGACCCAACTCAAGGACCTGTTCTCATGACGTATCATCTATGCTCTATGGAGAGCTGATGTGAGTTGTATGTGTGCGCTGACACTGCTTTAGGACTTGCCAAAGGGATTCGCAAAAATTTAAGTGGAAACTACGAATTATATATGGTGTTATTTAATTTTGAATTGAATTAAATTTATTTCAGAAAATCTTGCGCACTTTTTGACATATTTCATTATGACGGAATAAACGCGTCTGAGAATGGACAGCATGGCACAAAGCTGGCATACTCAGAATCAGAAGTCGGCCATGATTGCCTGGCCAATGTATGGTACTTTTTTTATTTCCAGTTTCTGTTTATGGTTATACAGACAGTTGCCATTCAATATCACCATCGTCCTTCGCTGTGGATACCCTTCCGTAATTGTCTTCCTATCTCGCTCGTTGAACATCATTTTTATACACGTGCATGGAAAAAGAAGCATGCGAGTTACTTTGCAGTTATTTTTATTTTTGTTTTCTTTTTTTACTTTAATAAACATTTTTGTTGCATTCGCTGTGCGGATGTTGTATCTTCATTGTGGCAGAGCATGACAAGGTGGATGTTGCGCTCGATGGTGATACTGCCACCCGTTGGTTTATGTATTCATTTCCTGTTCAATTAATTTGATTTAAACGAAATAAAGTGAAGAGATATGGCTGATGTAGTGGCTTACTTCTTGCATATGAATGATTTAATTTTTGCTACTGCAGTGTCGTAACATTGTGCGGTAGCACACAAGTACATCATGCCGCCAGATATGAAGATTTCAGGATGTCGTTCTTGTTCCATTACTATTGGAATTACTTCATTTCAACCTGTACGAAGAACTATACATACACACGTGCAGATACTCGTTTGTGTGCGCGTATGAGCATTACGAGGGTTAATAACTTTTTTATTTAAAGTACTTGAATCAAAAGCGCTCTTGTGACGCTGCTCAGGAAGAGGATGAGTGTTAAGCAAGTAATTTCAACTTTGTATGAATGAAAAAAAGTAATTCCATGCAATTAATTAAGGAACCACCATTCGTTGAGTATCGCTTCGCTCGAGGATTGATAAAGATGTGTGTATGAATATGAATTGAGGGTAGATACATACAAGTCATGTCATGTATCATGTATTGGATTCACATATGAGCACATAAGAGGTGAAAAATCAATTTTCTCATTTGTGAAAATTAATTAAAATGGAGTTAAAACCTTTATCAAAATGTTCACTTCTTATTTGAGGATATGGATTGCAGTTGTACTGACGCGTTTGAGCTGCTCGAATGGCATGCACCTGTAGAGGATCTTGTACTACTTTTGTTTGATTAATCCAATTTAATCTTTGAAGTAAAACACAAGTCATATATGAATCCACCATTGCTTAAACATAAAGTTAAGAGTATACACTAGAAAGAATACATGTGATTCAATTATTTGCAACATTTACTTAAATTATTTTCATTTGGAGACTTATTTATATTCAAACGTGTCTCATCAGCTTGCCAAAAATTATTCCCAATCGAAATGCTATGACAGCATCACTGGTTTCTCCTTAACAACACTTTGAGGTCGAACATCGACATTCGAGAATTTTTTTTAGTGCTCATTTCATTGTCAAAGGAAATCCTCTCCACGATTTCATTCTTCTGGACCCAATGGCTTGGATTGTAAACCTAGCTTTTAATTAGGTTGTTCTCTGTTGATGCAGGGATTTCAGTATAATTCACAAACTGTCAGTATTTCAAGAAATCATTGAAACATTCTAACGAAGTTTAATAAGAATGCCTGTATTTCCTTTTCAGACTTTATCAGTACCAGAAAGTAGGCTCTTTAAGGAATCTGAGTTTACGGCTTGCCAAGTTTGTTCCGTCCATATGCCTGTCATTTTATCCGCCAGTTTTAAATGTATGCAATTTTTATATGTCGGCATGACATTTTGAAATAAGATGTAGGCGAATCTTGAAATTGTGACGACGCATCGACGTATGTGCGTCGGCTTCTGCGCACTTGAAACTCGGTGTCTTGGCTCGATTCCCAATACGACCAAAAATTATTTTCGCGGCCTCATCTCGTTCGAGTCATTGACAATGCTCAAAGAGTATTCCTGTATAGAAAAAGTTTCTCAAACTTGGCCATTCGGAGTCGGCATAAAACTATAGTTCCCTTCCACTCGTGAGAGAAAAATACCACGCACAACATGAGTGGTTGCTGAGAAGCCATGCCGTGGCCCGCTACTGTCTGTATCGCCAAAAATATTATATTATATTACATTATATTATTATGCATTCAAACGGGTCAGTCAATTAGAGGTCAATTTTTTTCTAGATGACTTGTTCGTCGCAAATGAGCCAGCGATCAGTTCATTCAAGTATATATGCCCTCAAAAACACAAATAATGTTGCATTTTCAAATGCGTTCTTAGTTGCTTTTGTACAGTGCCTAATTAATCAAGTGACATGAACTATCATAGAATTCCTCTTTCATTAAGTTGATTGTTTCGTTTGCTGCATGGGTGGACCGATCTACCTACTCCCTCCGATACGACATTTCTTACCTCACATTCACAGCGTGCAATTTGGCTGGTACGGATTGATCATTATCAACGTTTTGTTATTTCATGTGTAAATGAGTGTCATCATCGATATTGATTCTAAACCAATTCACCAAAATTTCGACGCAAGTCATTCGGGTTCCACTCTTGTACGATTTTTTCGCAGTGCACCTTAAGTACGAGACACAGAACCAACGTTTTGTAGTGTCATGTCTAGTTTTGTATAGATTGGTAACGTGAAGTTGTTCAAGCTATACTATTGTAAAGACTGCTACGTAAAGTAGCACTGACCGTTTACAATCCTACAGGTATGTCCGCCTAATCATCAAAAATCGGTTTCGTATCGAATTCGTTTCGCAAGAATTGTATTATAAGTGGCGCTACAGTCAAAAATAGATTTGGCACTAGCTTCTACTAGAAACACTCGAGTTGTACTTACTCAACATGCACCAAATTCGATGAGAGCATAAATAACTATCATAATGAGCAGATTGAGAGTACCAACACTTTTACAATAATTTCGACACATAAAATCCTTCTTGAAATCTAAAAATCGACACGAATCTTAATTGTTTCTCTCACACTAATTTCATCCCCTAAACACACAACAACGACTCAAACCAAGTGGTCATGAGCAGGGATTGTTGCAAAGGGCAATGGGGAATACTCGCACTTGCCCACCTTTCTTTTTTGTTATGATCGGACGGGGACTTTTTTGTTGATCTCCTATCTTAAAAATGACTCGAGTCATTTGTTTGAATTATCATATTTAGTGGACTATTTTTATTTGTGTTCGTAGAGTTTAATTGCTATTTGTGATTTTGAGTGCAATCATACTTGGGGGTTTTACCCTATTAGTAATTATTTCAATTGTTGATCGTGATGTTTTGGTGAGGTCACAGTCATTTTTATCGACGAACAAAGAACATTGACAGTGATGATTACGAAGGTTGTCAATCAGATTTATTTGCGCTGAAGTTTAATCGTTATAGGTGGTAGACATATTTAAGGTTCTACTAACTTCTTCTTTAACCAAAAAGGCTATCCAGCTAGCGCAATATATGGCTAGATGCATCCAGTTTTGCACACCAAGTTGGTTGAGGTCCTTCTCCACTTGGGTGTACATTGTGCCAGAGGTGTGGAGTCGAAGACTCTTCCGGCCGGCACTAAGTTGTACATGCGATCTAATTTCTACAAGCTATGCCTTCGATGCCTTCGAAAGATAATATCGATATTATCCTTGCATCCGCAACGTCAGTTGGAATACTGGAGTAGTTTGGAGTTGATTGTTTCACAACTCAGTGCAGACGACCACTAAGGGAAATTTCAACGTGCTTGTTTTGTTACCAGAATATCCTTTGCTGGGGTGGAACCAGGATCTGCGGACACTTTCAATTGCAAACCACTACACATTTGCAGAATAGCAAATGGCTCACCATTTCATTAGGCGGCGGCATCATTCAGCCAAATCTCCTCGAGGATGATGAAGGTAATATTGTTAGTATAGACTGCTGTGAAGACATGCTCTGAGATCAGGCATATGTGATTTCAACAACAAGGTGCTCATCACACTTAACTACTATGCAAATATCGGCAAATACCTTGTTTCTACCGAATAAAATGGGCATGTGGACTGTCCCCTTGATATCCTTTAAAATATTTAAAGTGTATTAAGCAGTATCACTCAAGTGAGTTTTTCGCTTCAGACCCAGACTTAAGTGCTTTAATTGGAATATAAAATTAAAGCTGACCGGTGAACTGATTGAAGGCATTCAATGTAATGAAGCATTTAAATGCTAAGTTTGGCCTTCTCCTGTAACTTGTCCTTTGTTCCTTCAAGTTGCTACAAACCGTGACCATTTCCATTCAAAACAAATCGTGCATGGTTCACTTACAGCATTTTTTACCACTGGCCACTCCTACGCGTAATGGTTTAAACTACGTCTAGTATTGCCACCAGTTAATTCTTTTCAGTCTTTTGAATCACAACTCTTTTTTAAATTCAACTACAAACACAGATTTTTAAGACAACCCACTCGAGTGTCCGGTAGAAAATTCGAATGAAAAAATAAGTAGTTGAAGTTTCATTTGATTTGGAATTGAACTCGCCTCGTCTCAAGACAAGACACAGAGTCATAGAACTATAAAGCTATCTTCCTATGTGCATAGTGTTACCACAGACCACCTACATCTCGCACAGTTACATATGTTTACACAGATACCATACTGAAGAACGAGAATGGCAAAAAAAAAGCCACAAACTCCTCAGGCCACAGCTTCCCAAATTCAACACCCATCCCAACAGCAACCGCATTACACCCATCCTGCAATCAAGTAAATTCACCATTTGACTTTCTAGGATACCGAGAGCAAAAAAACCAACATGAAAGTCTAAATTTATCACTGTTGACATCGTCATGTGCCAGACACACATAATTATCCCTTCTGGCTGCGCGATGTAGGAAGGGCCAAAGTTTTATCTCTCTCTCGCTGCTTTTTTTTCAACTTTTTTTAATTCCATTATCCATACAATCAACATCGCGGAAGAGAGCGGTAGTCGAACGGAGCGCATGGAGGGAAGCCTTCACAGAAAAGTTATAATGGAAATGTGAAAATTTTAGAACAATAGTTTACTTGCATGTAAGTTGCAAGCTCCGCCACCATGCAGCCGTGCAGTTGTGTGGAATTAATCTATTCTTTGGTTTGAAATCATAATGTTCCTATGCATTCTGCTTAGAATTTTTATTCATCCCCCATGATGGGGGAAGGCGCATGCCGCAGGGTTGACGCGGTCGGGCGGGCGGATGGTTTCGTACTTCGTACTCGTATGTTACTGAAGAAATAAGTTAATAGATTGCAGATGAAATAATGAATAACTATGTATGTGTGTGGAGTCAAGTGTAAAATCAATTTAATTTATCAACACAATGGCGAGGACCGATGCAGCAGTGTGCTTGTGCAAGATTGATGACCCTGCAGAGATGTTAGCATTAACGTGTTAATGTCTGGGCGGGGGCATGAAGTCAAATGAAATATAGTGCAACATTTAGAGGATGAAATTAGTCTGCTCGGTTTGCTTGTGGACTTGTTTTTTGTGAGCAGAACCTTATCGTAAGTGATTGGTGGGATTTTGTATGTGACATATAATAGAAGGAATAAATGAAGTAAATTACATTTTTCTTCGCTTGTGTAAACTTAAGTCTCGCGAAATCTTACAGATTAGAGTCATGATTTAGTTGAAAGAACTAAATTCCGCATTTCTAAAGCTTTAATAATATATTGAACCTTGGTGCGTAGGGATCTAAAAAGCAATATAAATAAAATAATGCTGAATACAGTGTTGTCTCTATGGCGTGAACTAATTGTTGCACAAGCCGTTCACGGAAACAAGCTTGTTCACGTTATCCAATCATGTTTTCTTACCCATAAAATATACTTGAACAATAGTTTTATTGATATTTATTAAGATTTAATATCTATTCTCTTATTTATTTAAAAATAATCCTTAATACTAGTCTGTTTGTATTTTTTATTTTGCAATATTTTCTGCACAGCTTTTTCGTGAATTTTTGTTGAAAACTAGTATGTCGGGAATACTTCGTGGTATTAGCTTCAGCCCAGGTGGGTGTTCACGCAATCGGGGGTTCACGCTACCCAACACTAATCAAATGTATCATCAAATGTAAAATATATGTGATTTGATTAATAAATGATAAGCATTGATATAGAGAACAAGCGAGTTTCATACCTTAAAAATTGACAGTCCGAGGTAGACCTGGGCTTAGTTTTTACAGCAACTACTTGTGCTATACGTGATATTATTCTGTCACGAGTAGATGGAATAATTTTAATCCGACTGAACGGTTTGAGAAGCTTTTTCTATACAGAACGACCCCTTGAAAGTTTCTGAATTCGGAGAAAATCAACATGTGTGATTTGTTTTGCTTGTTATTACCATAGTGCCTTTTAGACGAGAAGACTCGGTACTGGGGGCTATCAAATTTCGACGTTAAGCCCATTGTTTGAATATCCGTTACCATGCTAGTTCTGAGCATGGACATATATGCGTAATCACCTCGCAGGCCATAAAGAAGCCCTCTAACTTTGATCTATCCGCGATCATTTGATTATCTACCGCAGGTTCGAACTTATACTCATTATTGGCGGGATTAAAGGACTCTCTTAGCTAAAACAATGGCTCTCGTGTGTTCGATTTAGCCTAGCCTTTTGGAGTACAATCACACTTTCGTACAGCTCATAGAGTTCAGCTTTCGAAGAATAATATTCAGTTTAGTTAAAAGTGCCCGGAGAGGCTCAGTAAGCCAGAAAACCAAGGTTCGAAGGTTTTAAGCACATACAATTTTATAATCAAAAATCATTACAAATTAATCTGCCCAAGTCTTAGACTATTCTCACATATACAATATGCACATGTTAACGTAAGTGTGATTGCTCTCTTTGTTTCCTCTTCTGAATATTTAATCACTGTACAAATAAGAAAAACTCGATCTCTGCAATGGCTTGATGATATTAACAAGCCAAATCGTTATATATGATTCCCATTTTCGCTTAAACAAGCTAGCTTTCAATTTATAACAGTTAAATTTCTTTTCCATTTCTATCAATATAACCTTCAAAGTACCTATTCTTTCGGCACTTTTACTCTTTACTCACTGCACGTAACTCTTTCCAAGTAATGAATTACCATGCTTGCTTTTAGCTATAGCCCCCCATGGATTTACAGTGCTTACTTTGTCTAAGAACAATAAGCTGAGGCACTTATCGGCATAATACAAAATACTGCGAAATTGGTACGCATTGGCAAGTTAAATTGGCTTCTGTAGAAGCGGTAGAGACGAAAGCGAGGAGACATGATCTTATCTGCTCAGCTTTCTCGATTCGCAGAAATTACACTCGAGGCATATTTTCTTCGACAACATAAGTGGATTACACTAGCGTACTCAGACGTTTTGTAGCATCAGCAATTAAAAAGCAGTAAATTCAATCGCTTCATACCAATCGTAGTATGGTAGGACTAGTCAGACTAAAATGCACCAGATCTAATCAGTGCCGTGTCCGTTTATGATGATTCTAGTCTCCTTAATGTTTTACCAGGTTTTACGCCCATGTCAACCAAGGCAATTGATTCATAGAATCGATTTATTTCTGTCATTTTGCATGGATAGCAGCAATTGTACTTAATTGCGATTATTTAAATGCAAAAAGGGAACTAAAACAAAAGTTAAAGAGTCGAGAGAAAAGAGGAATGCAGCAAAAAAACTTTTAATTAGAGTTCACAAATCTACAATTCAAAAATATCGCATTGCAATAATTTCCAATTTCATTGAAACTATTATATTACGTGGAGTGTATGGTGTATGGTCCACCGAACGGGCATTATTTGTGCTGTAGTTCACAACATACAAATGTACATACATAATGCACATCATGTGCGCCATCTAGAGCTGATTGTATTGGGCGCAGTACACTTGCGGGCATAATCACGAAATGCATATTTAAATAGGAAAATATAAATAAATAACTCATTTAAGGATATCCTCCATTGAAGTCCAAAAAACGGGCGAGGTCCTTCTGTCGACCCATGTACTCCTCCATGGTGTGCTCTTTCGGCAGTGGTTTTTGCTTAAAATTTGAATTCGGAAACATTTCAGCGGGCGAACGATAGAGTTCTGAGTTCTGACCCTTTTGCCTATTAATCCTTTTAAGAGAGAGCGAAAGAGTGAATGTTTCGTTGGTTAGTTTGTGGGTGGGTTTCGTTTTCGATGTTCGAGTCGGCAGCACAAATGACTGAATGCGACGCACAGAATTATGGGTGGTGCTGGCGGTTTCATTGAAAATGGGCTTGGGACTTTGTTAGCGGGCTCTAATCTACACTTCGGATATCGAATTTATTTCGCTTGGTTGTATTAATTTTAATTTATGTGTTACACTTTTGAAGTTTTGATTGGGGGTGATTTTTGATTAGCTACCAACCATGAAATTAAATGGTTGTGTTTCGTCATATAGATACCAAAATAATAATCAGTTTTTTTGTTTTTTTTTCCAGGAAGTTGACGGGATCAACTGCTATTTAACATTCTGAGGGTAAGTACATTACATTTTAATTGTGCTTATAGTCAAATATGCATGCGCTCTCAATTGGATCATTTTACTGAAAAAGCAATGTGCATTCATATCATTGTGCGTTTAAAGAGGGATCTATTTAGATTTACTGATTTCAAATTTGCTAGTCAAACTCGTATGTTGCCAATTGAAACAATTATTCGTATACGGCTTAAAAATTAGAGAAATTATTCATTTTGGTCTGAAATTTGCTAGTCTTCAAAAGAAAGTTTTTTAATTGCATGTTCAATGGCATCTATAACAGAGGGATAAATAACTCGAAAGCTTCCTGGAAATTCGACTTCAAACAATTGTCGATTCATGCGGGTGAAAGTGTCAAGATTTAACTTCAGGAAACTAGATGCTTTTCGACTATTTTCCACGTCGACGTTGATTCCAGTCGCGAAACTAGCCGCATTGTTTAGACACGAATTAAGTGCCTGGAAATTAGATTATCAACACCTCTGACGTATATACATATGTACACATATATCGCCAACATATGTAATTTCACTGAAAATAATGATCCACAAGTTGAAAGATGAAAGATTGTTGGTGTGTGTTTTCATTCTTACAATTTCTTGCAGCATGATTTTATTCTGAAAAAAAAAACTACAAAAATTTGTAAATTCCTGTTGTGGTTACATCACCATTTCTAAGACAACATGCTGTTCTGAATATTTTGTTAACGTCTGTCAAGTTGATTTATCCGATGACATTATCGGTCAACGTATGTGTTAAATTCAAGGGCTGAAGGTGGTGAGATTGTGCCTGCAATTATCACCAATTTTATGCTGCTGGCAACATCAAAAGAGGGTCGTGGTTGAATTCACGTCTTTTTAATTGTTCTAATGTTATGCACATCTAATTATCTTATCTGACTTCACTTCTATGAAGTTCAATAGGTGTTAAATTTCACCCCGAGCAGAGGGTACATTTATACCCCTTATCGCAAAATTACACCTACATACTTTCCCAAAGATAATCTCTAACGTCAAACTCAGATGACTGGATTACCTGCTACCACGAATCAAAGTCATCTTTGCATTAACAAAATGAGTATACACATGTACATATGTAGGTGTCTATTTATTTTCTGCATTATGCAATGCCTGCAACTGATTTATGTCAAAGCGAGCGTGAAAAATATTGGTTTTACAACATATTGTGCATCAGACCAATGTATTTCTTATTCGTATTTGACTTACGTAATGTCTGTGGATAGGAAACAGAATGAAAACAAAAATGCAGTAATTTGTTCACGGTTGACTTAAGGTTGCTACAATCGAAGGCTTTAAACAACAAAAAAAAAATACTACAAACCAATTCAAGTGATGAGTTATTGTCTTCGTGTACATATGTATGTATGCATAACAGCTCATGTTGCTAATTATTCGACGAGAGTGATTGATGATTTCGCAAATATTGAATTTTTTTAGCGAAAAGTTGTAAAGTGATGACACATGCATCGCCGTTTCCATGATCCCGTAGTCAGAATGTGCGAAAGATGACATCACATCACATCACACTCATCTCGCGAGTGGCTCAGAGTTTATGGTCTAAGGTTTCAAGTGTCAACAGTGCAATATCAATACATTGACATTTAAGTGGTTCGTTGATGAACATTAATGAGTAGCAAAGTAGTTGAAAACAAGACAATCAGTGAATGATTCAAGTGATTCTGTGCATTTTCTGTACAAAGATATCGTATGACTTACAACTGCCTTCTTGTGGCGAATTTTAAATCAAGTATCATTAGTAAACTGACACGTCACTCGATAGTGTCATATCACAGTTTATGAACTGTGTTATATCAATATATATAAATATGAATATCGGACTGCCACTTGTATGGGCAAGTTGAAACGATAGGCGTTTGTCGTTCGCAATGAGGGAATGAGTGCTGTCGATCACCGGGACGGTGTCGATGAGAAAAGTCTATGTACAAATGTAGACAAATAAACGATTATAAATAATCTGATCTGACTACAGAAATACATTAAAACGAAGCTATCGACTGTAAGAGTCACAAATAAGAACAGGTCCATTTTGCCAGTTTATCCACCTTGTAGTTCAGGATGACGAACGATCCCAATACCGGCAAGTGAGCAATGATACGTTTTCGGGATAAGAAAAACAACTTTCATTTACTCAACACAACCTCTCGTAAAACTCTGACAAGGCTCCGAAAGTACAACTGCCACATAAACTTCCCAAACTTCGCCCATTGGAGTCGCAACAATAGTGTGCACAGCACATGTGGTTGCTGTAGAATCTTGAATCGGCATATAATGGAAATGTGAATGCTCGTTATATTTATTACATGAAGATAAATGTGTTGTTAATAGAAATGTAGTTCAACAACTGTATTGTCTACTAATTTTTCATACCATACACATACGTTCAAGTGCATATTATTTCTTGTCGAAGGCGAAGATATTCTCGTCAGTTTGATCAAAGACGAACATTTTATTGGTAACATTTTCACGCGTAGCGCATATTTCTACACGCACATACATCGGTATTATTTGTTTCACTTTATTTGACACCTGCCATGCCTCCCACGACTCCACCGCATGGGTTGTCATAAAATGCCAAATTGGCTAACAGGGCAGAGTACGAAAGCCGTATGACTCTCTGTGACGCGCGAAAGATTTGTCAGAGAAATTAAACAGGCGACGCGTTGTTCGGAATTGGAAAGCGCTTTGGTGGTGCGGTCGGTTTTCTTGAAAGGTAGTCGCACACACGTCACGTTCAAGACGATTTAAATGTCAATGTCACGGACGTGTGACTCCCGCGTGAAGTAAAGGAAATACTCAGGCATTTTATGTAAAAGTATGTGTATTGTATGCAGGGACGTGCTGGGGTTGATAGTAGGCACATCGTCATCGTCATTTATTTATTTATACCCCGTCCGACCTTCCGTTCTCCCAACCCGGTGAACATCTTATGCGCCTTCATGTGTTTGGGATCGAAAGTGGATTTGTTGCGATTTAAATTTATGGGCTGGCTGTTGGAAAGTTTGCTTCCTGCCTTTCTGCTTAATGTGGGACTGAAAGGTTTGTATGCTTCAGCATATGTATGACAAGTCTTGAGTCTTAAGGGGTTTAAGTAGGTTAAGGTTCGCTGTGCTTAGAACTCCGACAACTCTGAATAATGTGATTTATCTAAGATTATGCGTTCTGGATTCCACCGATAAGGGTTAGTCTCACGTCACCTGAAATCTGTTCACTGCACAATGATTTATTTCAGACTTTAGATCAAGGTAAATTTACCCTTTTAAATACGTTTGAATTTCACCTTAAATCATGGTAAAACTTGTTTAATTTTGCCACCCACACTGCCTGACATTGTCAGAGGTCTCATAAAGCCCATAACATTACACTGTGCAAACAGAGTTCACTGACATTTTTAAAGGACACACAAAGGACGCGCAACCTCAACACAATGAACCAGCAACCTCAAAGAATCGCAATGGTGCTAGAGTACATAGAATCACGAGGACCCATAAAAAGGATTTGCATGTTTTCCCTTGTCGGGAGAACGGAAGCCTTGCGGCGTCTTTAAATTAGGGAATGAATTGTACTCTTCTCTACGACTGACCAGTACACCCATATTTTCTCTACCATGAACAGAAAAGTGAAACAACAAAAAAAAAAAATATGCTAAAGAAAAAAAAAAATAAACCAAGGTATCCTTCGCACAGTTGAGAACTGAATAAAGAGATAAAAAGAGAAAGAGGCCGAAGGAGGAGAGAAAAATGTAGATGACAAGCAGATGGAAATTGAAAGCTAAACCACTTTCGGTTTCAAGATCTGCAACGATACGGTTCTTGAACTTAGGATATTAAAATAATTAAGTGCCAACGTTGTGCTGGAACTGAAGTTTGAAATTTGTGCAAGAAAACCAGTTAAGTCACATAATTCATCTTCGTTCACTAAGAGGTGTTTGCAAAATGTAAAGCAATTGAAGTAAAAGTTGTCGCTAGCAGTTATGATTCACAGAAAAACAGATCAAATAAAATATTCCGAGTGTGAATCGGAAAAACGGAAAAGTGGAAATCACTTCGTGATATTTTTTGTAATGCCAATCGAAAGCAGATTTGCAGCAATGTGTATTCACTATTCACGTGGGTACACCAAGTTCAAGGAACGAATTCAGGCTGGATTCGGATGCTGTTAATACTGAAACCTGTCAGAATACTTTTAATGGCGGAAGTAATAGTTATTTTATTATCCTAATAGAGTGTTTATTTTGTGATTTAATTTTACGTGGCACTACGCTATAAATACAGCTATTCAGGTAATGAAAAAGGAATAACGACCTCTAAACGCTTGTTTTATGAAGAAATTTTAGATAGCTGCTGTTGATCATAGGGAGCATAAATCAACTATTTTATTTTAATAAATGTTTGAAGCAATGAAATCAATCGGTTTTTTATAAGATTAAAAACAAAACGCTAAAATTGTTGAAATCGTCAGCCAGACGGTTTTCTCAAGAGCGGCAATTCACACAATTATCGCCTAAAAAATTGTAGTGCATTCAACGTTTGTAAATGCAGAAGGTGGTGTTCCAGGTACAATTCCGATAATATTGATCTTTCTAACTTCTATCGATTTGGAAGATGTTTCTAATTTCTACAGTGGTGGCCCGTGGCGTTGTGGGTATGTGCGTCGACTCCTACGCACTTGGACCTACCTGTCTAGGTTCGATTCCTGGTACGACAAGAAATACTTTTCACGGCCCCACCTCTTTCGAGTCACTGACAATGCTCAAAGAGTATAAATGTCTAGAAAAAGCTTCTCAAAATTGGCCGTTCGGAGTCGGCATAAAACTGTAGGTCCCTTCCACTCGTGATAGAACAATAGCACGCACAACACGAGTGGTTGCTGAGAAGCTAGGCCTTGGCCCTCTACGGGTTGTAGCGCCACCCATATTATTATATTATTCTAATTTCTACAATCCCATGTAAATGGTAGAAGTGGAAGTAAACATCGTCAAAGAATTTAGTAGTGTCCTCCTTCGAATGAATCACAACGAAGTTAAGCAAGGTATGGTGGTTTATGGAGGACACGCACGGCTGTAAGTACTGACCTATATTGAGAACAATCAGATCCAGTAATTTGAGCAAAAAGTTTGTTGGGAAAGGCGGATGGGCTTATCATGGTGCTGCAGCAATTGTTAGCAGGCGATTTTCATATTTCAACTCGATTTTGGAATTCATTTACACGAGATATCCACAATTTCGTGAAACTGCAAATGAAGGGTGCTTTTTTTTTAAAGGCGCAGAGCTTTACATTCAAATAAAACACAGAAAATTGATTTAAATATCCATGAACTTGAATATATTTGTCAGATAATCTTGTAGCATTGATATTTGAATATGATTTCAGACATGTGGTAGCCGCGGCTGGCGCGTACATGCCGTAATCCGTAGATCCAATTTTCACATACCCTACGCAGTACATCAAGGCTTTATCCTTGCAATAATGAGTGGAATGTTATATTCCAACTCTAAGTGTTGCATAGCTACTACTTAGTAACCATGTTTCTATACCGTTTTGACCATGGCCATGAAATTCACCATAAAGTGTACCAATTGGTGACTTTTTCTGAATGGAATAATGTTTCGGCAATTTTATTTTGTCGTCGATTGAATCATGTTTTCCATAATAATAAATTTGAATAATTTGTAAAAGTTTCTACGGCGTGAGTCTGTTTATGTTGAATTGTCAAACCAAACCAATCTGAACCGTCAACCGTGAACGGTCAAATCAGCTGTCACAGAAAACACCACATCAAATTTAAAAGTTTCAGCCTCTTAAAAAATCATCCTTTACTTCACATATCCCATTCGATTCACTGGCATAGCGATTTCACTCTAATTCAAACACTTTAAAGATACGCTCGTGACAACATGCATTAACTACCTGTTGAATGCTGAGATGACGTGTATTTGAACGCTCTGCATTTTGTAGGGGTTTTGCCATTTATTATAAATTCACATAATTTCTCTCCTTTAACAAAATATTTATCAGTGGTTTGATTTCCCTCTACAAATTATGCAGAATTAAGTTTAAAAAACTGTATAATCAATGAAAACGACCTGTTTATATTTACATACGAATGTTTAAATATAAATGGGGCAAAGAGACCCACTTCAAATTCATCCATTAGTTAAATTGACTTAAATCCAATCACAATCTAAACGAATGCATGGCATGCACTGGGAAGAATGCCAAAACATTGTATCATAACATCAAACAAATCCTAAAACAACAACAGCATGGTAAAGTGCACACCAGTTTAATTCGAAGTCAGGTAAAATTATAATGCATTTAAGTTTTCATCACGCGATAAACACAAGCTTCATCAAGTCTTCAATTTTTGCTGACAGACTTGGAGTTAAGCACTTTAAACTGGAAATCATGAAAAGTTATTTGCCATCACGTGACGCTATTTAGATATCAGTCTTAAGTTCCTAACTCAAGTTTGATTGAACTTACCAGCCTCTGCCAAAGGGCTTTCGATTAAAAATCACTTTTCGATTGTTACCAAAATGCAAAGAGGAAAACAAAGCAAAAGAGTGCAGTGAGATTAAAAAATCATTACTCAGGGCCGGGTATGCAAGTATGCAACATGCATAACTTAGCGCTTGGAAGCAATGGTGAAGAGTGTGCCATCTAGACATCATATAGCAACGCTTCGGTGGTGGCAGCCACGTCGTATATGATGGCGGCGCTTACAATGAATTCGCCACCAACGAACTGTATATCTTTGATCAGTGTTATGGTGCGCCACATGCAATCTTACATTCAAACCGGTAGCGACCGCGTAAAAATGTATCCAAGCGAACCATTTAAATAACAATCACGTCATCTAGAAAACTCCGGAACCGATGTGTTTATTTGTTGCTTTTTATTTTCCGTCCACTATTCATTCTCCAAAAGTGGTTGCCATAGCATACAATGCACGCGATTGAGGTGCGATTTCGAACCGCGGTGCCGTTAACGATAGCCAGTCGCTGCCAACCTGGCCACATAATACGCGGCACGCTTGCCATTTAGCCAAATTGGCTATACCAACAACTGTGGCGAGCAGCAACAAGAAACTGGTTCGCATACAAATGAAAACCACACAACACAAACTTCTACAAGTGCACAGATACATTATGAATGCAAAAGGCTACAAAAACCCAAATGGTCACTTTCACCTTTTGGAAGAATGGTTACAAGAAGAGGAAAATTTAGATTCAATCGCTTGTAGTAGTTCGAACGGGGCAACGGCAACAGCTTACAGCCAATGTCCATTCGAACAGCGCGGGACGCTATTTGGGATTCGGAAACAATAGATTCGCTCATGGAAAAACCTTTTTTCGGGATGCACCGTGTGATGGTATTCAATAGAGTTGCTACAGCGGTACACCGACAAGACAAGCAAACGCAGTTACGTCAAAAAGGTTACGATGCGGTCAGGTCAACTGGGTAAATGGCAAATATACCGCAAGCACAGACTCACGAAATGGGGAGTCGCAGTCTCTTAAATGCCGTGGCAAATTGTTCAACAGTCTGTGTTGAAAGGAAATTGTGTCCGAATTGTTCCGTTATTTGAGTAGACTTCAATTCGCACAGCAATTGAATAAAGATGCAAATTAAGAAAGACGCTGGTTTTCAATAATATTTTCTGCTTTTGTATAATCGTGATGCATAGATTAACGAAATTGGTTGGAAAGATAATTTCGGCTGTGCGAAATGGGTAACCTCCATTTTTGGAAAAGGTTGTGTTCATACATATGCATACATATAATATGTGTATAATTTTAATTTTAATTCGATTTTGATGTGGTATTCGATTGTGTTTCTCAGATTTACCTATGTAACAACTTGAAGATGGTGTTTTGTTTTAATTGAGAAAGAACACGCAATACTCGTCAGATGATGCCGGTATTTTATTGAAAGTGAAAGCCATGTGTCCTTTTGGAAGTAAATCAGTGTGAATTTTAGATCACTTTCAGGGCAATAAAACCGATCAGGTGGGGGTTATACTTGCAAACCGAGATATAACGCTAAATACCACTGGTTTTTATGGCACATAAAATAGTAACTACCTAAGGGTTACCCCCATTAATTTGCTTTCCTAGTATCGCATTGAGACTATTAAATTTGCAATATTAGAATTCAATAAATACATTTGGGGGATTATAACAGTTCATATTGAAGCTGAACAAAATTTTCTGTTCTTAGTATTGGAGCAAACTTGTGAAGACAGATGGATGATGCATGCGAGCAGTTTCCCACGGATTTGTGGAAAATCGTGCCTCTGGTATTGACATTTGAGTTACGCAGGTTATTCGCCAGAATGATCTAAAAGAAATCGCATGACAGTGCACTTCCTCATGCAAAAATGGTTCCTAAAACATTATCTCGAAATTGTCTTATTACTTTAAGGAAATTTCTGATTTTTGGAACATGTCTTGACTTAAAATTAATTTTTTTATGAGTATTTCCCTTTTCATTCTCATTTGTTATTGTTTCTTTCTTGAATAAAAGTTGCCCCGTTTTGTTATATTAAATAATTAACCTGGTACATGTTTAACATTTTGTACGCATTGAGCACAATATTTTTAATTAAACGTCACTCACTTTTGACCACCTACTTACAATGTTGTATATGAGCTAAACTGGAAACTCAACATCCAGGATAGGGTTGCTGCAATAAAGCCATTGGATGCAAATGGGGACTACAACAATGCATCGCTCACTGGATTTTCATTTGAATTGTCAGACCGACACTTCTGTATGGGGTCTCGGTTTGGTAAAAATCACGAAGCAAACTGCAAGGCAATCAATCAAATACAGAGACTGGCCTGCATCTGCATCAGTGGAGCGCTGAGAAATACTCAGTCAGACGCACTAAATATTGTTCCCCACCTTCCAAAAACCTTCCAACAATCAATATTGCTATCCCTTTGAAGCTCATTGATCACTGTAGCGTCTCTCAGGCAGAAACCGTTAAAGACGCATTAAGGGATATCACCATGTTTAACTCAATCTCTTAATTGCAGGCTCTTGACGAGATGGCTGAGCAATTCAACATACACCTCATGTAGGTGTGGGGATATTGTGCATAACAGGCAATTGCAAACTCTATGAACTAGCCAGGTGTGGTACAACCACCTCCATCAATAGCAGGGGTACCTTCCATGCTACAGCCTACCATCGCCTGAAGATACGCACGATTAAACCACCAATGGCTAAAAGGCACCACCTGCCTTAAAGCAAAAGAAATTTGGCCATCACTTAACCTAAAACGGTCACTCAGTCTGATTAGGCTCAGTAGACTGGATTTCTGCAGAAGCTGCATGGATGAAGATGAGGTAGAAACCACAGACCTACTCTACTCGTGCAGCGCTCTGGCTAGTCGTAGGTTCCCACACTTAGGGGTCTACTATTTCAATATTCTCAATGAGCTAAATAGCGCTAACATAGGCCAGCTAAATCGCTTCACTACGGCACCAACTGGTTCCAATGTAAGAAGAAGTTAATCTGCGTCATATCAATGGGCCTACTTTGGCCTAAGTGTGACTGCCCTCAGCAGTCAACCACTCCAACCTAACCTAGCCTACAATATCGTATTTATGAATACTTTTTTTGGCAATGCTGACCTGATACAAACTTGCAGCAGTTTTTGTGTTCATAAATGCATCGGGAAAATATTTTGTGCAGTGCATGGGTTGTTGCAACTATGCAGTTATGAACTCAGCCTTTGTTGAACCATAAATTAGAGAATTTATTAAATGCCCTATTGTCGATAATAAAATTGAAATTAAAATTCATTGGAAAAAACCCCTGGACATATTTCAAATATGTTTTTGAATATTTTGCTTGTGGGGTTTCTGTGTTTTTTTCGCATAAATATAAAGGACATGTTCAGTAGACTCGCGATTCTGGAAAGAGTGAGCTTTGTGCATGTTTTTATTGAGAATTTTCTTTTGTTAGGGAAAAGCGGTACACATAAAGATAAAATAAGCTGGTATACACTGTCAGAATATAATTGTTTGGAAGAGGACAATTATACAAAATTACTTCATGGAAAAAATGATTTAATGCTATAAGCCTTTTTTCTGCTATTTAAGTACTATCAACTATTGTAACATTTTTTCGAATAAAAAAATCAAACCAAACAGAGTTTGGCTATAGTTTTCCTAATAAAAATAATAATAATATGGGTGGCGCTGTAGCTAGTTGTGCGTGCCAGTATTCAATCACGAGAGGATGTCTTATGCCGACTCCTAACTGCCAAGTTTGAGAAGCTTTTTCTAGACAGTTATACCCTTTCAGTATTGTCAGTGACAGAAGAAAAAATTGTTTTTCCCTTTTTTTCGCGTTTACTCTATTATGGACAGAGGCATTTGTTACAGTTGTGTTACCTGGATCTGATTGCCTATCTGACGACACGTGTGTGAATGAACAACTAAGCCGTACCAATGTGTGTACTACTAATAATTTATTTACATCAATCTTTTCTTTAATAAATTCTTTTAAACATTATGTTCACACTTTCTGTGCGTAAAACATACTTATCTTCAGTATTCCAGGCTAGATGTGAGATGACAAACAGACATTTCTTTTGATCATCACTTTTGGAATTGAGACACCTCCCAGTCCATTTCTACAAGAATTAACGTGTGTATATAATGTGTGTTGGGAGATACGTCTTCAGTCCAAATGACATGATGGAGAATGAAACTATAAGGATTTCCCTGCTGCAATTGTGCTACGGAACCTTATAAGAAATTCATTGAAGGACGAAAGTGATTTCTTCCAAGGGATTTTCTTACTTCGATTCTCCTAATCGATTTATTTCGGTTATACTAATAGATCTTCTGTCTAAATTGGGTTTGAACTCCAATGTAGAATATTAACGACACACAGGCACCGATCATCGGAACAATTCTGATAAGGATACCCTAAAAATGGTAAAGTGGAATGGAAATAAAAAAATATTTATAGCAATCACTTGTGTTTCTGGCGAATCTAAAACCTAGAATACAATCTATTTAAGTGTTCAAATAATGAGGCTATTGCTCGATTTTTCATGTAGACCCTTCACTGATGGTTATCGGGTGAAAACGGACGTTATCTGCTTAAGAGCAGGGTGAAAATCACCGGATATCTTTAAACTTAAAATCCGCATCAATTCGGATTACCCTATTCATTGGTATTTTCATAATATAATTGGTTTACCATGGAAGCGACGAGTTTATATTTAAGTTAAAAATAGAATTCCCATTTAGAGCAGTTCTGGAAACTCTTGAAGACATCTGCTTTTCAAATATGCATTCTTACATCTTGTCCAAGGCTATCTTCGAGGGAAGAATTCACTTTATACTCAGTTAGTTTTTATTCAGTTAATGTGATCAGAGCCTGCAGTCACACAACACTGCCTACGTGTAATAGATTCAAAACAATTATTTATTATTTCCAGCTCATTTGATTGAAAACAAGACTCGATGTACATACACACACACAGTGGATTCAAAGCATTCATATACTAATTGACCAAATTGCCTTTCGACATCATCCTAAGTCAACCGCGCCACCATCATCATCCCTTGCTAAAGTGACAAAACGATTAAGATGTTTCGCCTGATTGAACAAAATTGATTTCTCAAGCAGAAAATTCATTTTCGCTTCAGTTAAAGAAGGCCGAATAACTCGACACTAGCTCAGTACCCAGTACCCAGTACCCAATGTCATTTGCTGTACAAAATTTATATGTACCATCGGCTCGTGTACCTAAATGTCTTTTTATTTTTCATCATCATCAGCAGGGTGGTTTGCCTTGTTTGAATAATCAGCATATTACAATAATCTCGTTTGCACAATTTTGTTTCAAAAGTTTAATTGAAAATTTTATAGCTGAACGATTTGACACTTTCGGAACCACCCAGAGAAAGACACTTGGCCAGAGCCCGTGGCGGATAGGGAAAGGAATAAGAGAAACTAATTAAAATCGGAATAGCAAGTCCCGGACCATTGAGTTCACTGCACAGATCGATACCTAATAAGGACTTCTACACTCACTCTTCTAGAAGTTATGCATCAACCAGATATGGTGGATACACACACATTCATTCTTGTGAGTAGATTGGAGGTGAAGTCGTGTGTTTTCGGTTTTACGACAGTAATTCCGCATCATTTCGCATAACGTTTCGTCACTGCTAAATGTTATTACTGAGCTATGAGAGCACAGAGGCAAAAGGGCATTCAAACACACTTACCACCAGGCACACACACCGCAGAAATACGGGCTTCGACATTCGAGAACACTTTCGAATCAACTCAGTAGAGACGTAAAATGTATATATCTTCACGGCTTTTTTATTTCAGACTAAGAGATGCAATAAAAATTTCAAATGAAGTGGAGTCACAAAAGGCGAAGAAGACGAGACTGAAATATCCTAAGACGAAGGATGAACGCGGGTATCTAACGCATCGTTCCTATCATTTGTTGCAGGGACAAATTAATGGTACATTTTAGTGGATAGCGGTGTTAACCAAAGCATATTCATTTCAAAAATTTGTAGACTTAACAAATCGTGTTCACCCCCTGCAGATTTGATGCACACAAACACCCCAGAATTACGACTTTCTTTCGATTTACTTTTTTTATCTTGATCCCTCCTACATCCTTTGTGCATTATGGGTCTTTATGCCGAGCGAGAGGGAATTTATGGGCCCAATGAAGAAAAAGTCTTTGAATGGCTAAATTTTTTGTGAGAACGTTGTCGTTGTCTCGGCTTTTGCCTCCGTTCCTTGTGGAAAGCATATTTTTACGGTCTCTCCTCTCATCCATTCATTGATAAGGTTATGATCGTTTACCTCAGCCCAAAGTTACACACAAACAAAATCGTATTTTTTCTGGTCCGATTCAGGGCATCATGTTTTTATGACTAAATCTTCCAATTGCACGGCAAACAGCGGGGTGCTGACTTTTGAATGGAGACTCGTATTTATGTTTGTGAGGCTGTGTGTGTAGTTCAGTTGGGTCGATGTCGTGGGTGTAACAAATTTGCAAGTAAATCAACAAATTTGGCAAAAATTAGAATGGGCATTTGTCAGGATTCACAAGGACATATTTGGGTTAGTGTGTGTGAATGTGTTTCCACGTTAGCCGAATGTATTCATAAAAGTTACTGTTTATAGAAGGTTCAAAGGAGATTTCTTGGGCATGGTATTGAAACATATACATGGATTGTTGGTTTGTGGTATCTAAAAGTCATGAACTATAACAAATGATTGACAACTACCTTGTAAACAATAAATGCAATAAAACAAACTTTTACATTTTGTAGTCACCGTTTCAACTTGCTATGACTGCAAAGTTGTATCTTATTGTCAAGTGTAGGGTATAATAGACTGTCCTCCGATTCGTAGTCCGGATTTGACATCGTTTTAAACACATCCCTTCAACCTGTATATACTCAAATTCAGGCATGTTAATGACGCACAGGAAAATGTATCCATTTAAACCAACACCAATAAAGATACAATTGATAACTGTATCTTAAGTGACACATATTATCGTGGAAGTGGTTCAAGCTGCTGCCTAATTGCGAACAGACCACGACTAAATCAAAGGGATTATTCTCTATTTTTCTCTCATATGTAATTGGCTTATTAACATTGAGATGGTTTGCTACGCATTAGAACTACATTAAGATATACAACACATCAGGAAGATTAAAGGGATATTCGTCGTAAGTAGTGATTAATTCCTTTGATATGTCGGCCCAGTTATTTTGAAGAAAACAGATTAGTTTATAACGGAATGATGATGTATAGTCGTAGGCCCTCAACGGTGTTGTAGAAAAAAATATAATGGAAAGCTAAATGCATAGGGAGTTCTATTAGAAAGGACCAATGGTAATAGAAGCAGGAGATCTAATTACTAATTTGGCCAGCTTATTGGATTACAAGAAAATATGCATGTGCATTGTATTTTATTATGACCGGTTGGGGTGGACTTGAGGGTATGTATGTGCGTCCTCCAAAGACTCGCATTGTGCATGCCATTGTTGCTCATGAATGGAGGTCCCGATGTGGCCTTATGTCGATAACGAACGGCCTTAAGAGCTTACTCCGAATAATGCAAAGACTCGGACATAGCTAGATATTTCCAGTTGTGCACACCAATTTGATTGTGGTCATTTCTACTAGTGTGCGCCATCTTAAGCGCGGGCGTTGTTCCAAAACCACTCAGCTGATTTGTGTCCATTAATTTTCGACATCATAACTATAATTCGCACAAAATTCCTATAAGACTCTCAACATCCATAACAAGAGTTCAATGAAAAAAGTAAAATCTCGACACCTTGATGTGAAAGGTGGGTTCCATAACCTAACCCAAGATGCACGAGAGGCACTCCTCACCGAGGCATTCTCTCACCACCTATAAGAATCCGAACGCAGTTATTAAAGATGTGGGATATACTACTCCGTGGAAATGTTTCAGCACTATTTATGAGAATGGAAAGATCAGAATAAGACAAACATAATTGTTCTTACATAATAGCACTAGGTTATTAGTATAGTAGGAGTAGCTTTCAATATTAATAATTAACTTCACATACAAAAAAAAACGTGGTGATAATGATGACCTAGCAAATTGTATCAACATATTGCTATCAACATAGCAGTTCGCATGCGGTTAGCATCAGAAAAAAAGGCTTAAGAAGTCTTTAACAACCTCAAAGTCCGATACAAGCTGCATGAAAATACCGACTGTACCTGCATTATGTGGACGGTGATTCTGTACTGAATCAAAAACAGTGGTCTGTGGCTACAACTCGAAACAAAAACTGTGTAGAAATACGATCGTGAAATTTTGTCCAAGGTGGTGTGTGACGGAACGTTTCTCGGTCGACAGAATATATTTTGTTTTGTCCTCATTGACCTTGAGACCAGTTCGTTTCGCCTGTTCTTCAATCGCCGTAAAAGCCTCCACTACGGCACGTTGAGAACGTACGACGATGTCGATGTCATCTGCGTACCCCAACAGTTGGACCGACTTGTAGAAGATAGTGTCTTCCGTGTTTACAGCTGCCCTCCGATTCTGCAGTACCAGATTGAAGAAATCACACGACAGGGCATCTCCTTGCCGAAATTCAGTGCAAGTTGAAGAAGCCGCACTGGTACGTGCCGATTAGTGCGGTGCAAAACGGATTAGACGCTTACACAGTACGCTGGACAGGATCTTGTAGGCGACGTTGAGCAGGGATGTACCTCTATAGTTGTTGCAAGAGGCTAGATCGCCTTTTTTGTGGATGGGGCATATGGAGCTGATATTCCAGTCGTCGGGCATGTGTTCGTCTTCCCAAATTCTACAGACGATCTGGTGCATGCTTCCCACCAGAACATCGCCACCGGCCTTGAAGAGCTCTGATGGTAGGCCATCGGATTCTGCGGCTTTGTTGCTCTTCAGCCTTTTAATGGCTGTGCCGACTTCTTCAAAGCTAGATGGAGGACTACTTCATCGACTGGAGTTGGGATTTCCTGATTCCCTATCACTCTCTCCTGGTCACACCCATTAAGCAGTTGTTGGAAGTGCTGCTTAAACAAATCCACTATTCCCTGCGGGTCAGTAACAAGGCTACCCTCACGATTTCGAAGAGCCTGGGTGCCTTTCCTAAAGCCTAAAGCTAGGCTTTTGGGGGTGGTAGGTAGCCTAAGGTGGTTTCCGCTACCTCTTTGATGGCCGAGCGGCAATGCAACCACATCTCGTTGGCGTTGGTGTTTGACGTAGGCATACCTGAGAGTCAATGGCAATCTGGCAATCTCCGTTGTGTTCTGGCGTCCAATGTCAAAACTCCTCTTTGTTGGCTGGTGCAGCTTTCTGACATTGGACAGTCGGGCTCTGAATCGTGTTGCAACGAGAAAATGGTCAGAGTCGACGATTGCCCCTCTGAATGTTCCCACATCCAGGATATTTGACGCATGTCTTGCGTCAATGAGCACGTGGTCAATTTGATTGGCGGTTCGACCGGTCGGAGATCGCCAAGTGGCTATGTGGATTCTTTTGCGAGGGAATCTTGTGCTACTTATGACCACATTACGTCCTGTCGCAAAGTCAGTGAGTCGGAAGCCGTTATCTGTTGTCGTGTCGTGGAGGCTGTGCTTTCCGATCACTCCGCCAAAAATTCTTTCCTTACCGATTTTGGCATTGAAGTCTCCGAGCACGATTTTGACATCGTACTTCGGACAGGCCCCGTAGGCACCGTCCAAGAGGTCGTAATAGTTCTCTTTGACGGAGTCTTCAGCCTCATCGGTAGGGGCGTGTGCACATATAAGGCTGATGTAGTACAATCTGCCTTGGATACGGATCACAGCCAGGCGGTCGCTTATCGGTTTAAAGTCGATGACCTTCGACCTTAACCGTTTTCCCACAACGAATCCGCATCCAAATATGTGCAACCTTTTGTGACAGTTGTAATATATGTCGCACTCTTTTTTCTTCATTATTCCTTGTCCTATCCAGCGTATTTCCTGGATCTCAGTAATATCCGCCTTGTACTGCGTGATGATTTTTTCGAGTTTATGAGCGGCCCCTGGAGTGTAGTGTTCTTACGTTCCAGGAACATACTCGAAAATCGTTGTCCTTTTTTACTCCGTGTCGTCGTTGTTGTGATTCCGTCCGTAGATCCGAGGCAGTTTATTCTCGGCTCTCTTTTAGTCATCTTAGTAGTAGATTAGAGTGAAAAACATTCATTATCCAGCTTAGTATTACGATTGAACTAGTTATTCATGTACAACGTGCGATGTCTATTGTTCGTGCCACTCAGTTTGAAGTAATAGTAGAATATGCGAAGCTCTCCTGGGCTGACAACTGCAACTCGCTCTAAACCATCAGAAACGTGTCATACACATGTATTTGTCATACTTACATATCCACATATATCAAGGAGCAGAAAAGAAGTAATTGCACATAACTCATACTTAACCCTGACTCACCGGAATATTAAAGAATAACAACCATCTAACCGAACACATCGGATATATATATCCGAGTGAACCTATCTGTCGTGTCGTTCCGCTACCGCATGTGTGCATTGCAATCAAGGCGATAACTCTGCTGCATAGCTGAATAAGAACTCATGCGAAGTGATGACATTTCATGGTTGCACTGAAAATGGAAAAGAAATCATTTCAAACTTAATGCATGCAATAAAACATTTATCGTGGCATATACCTCATTTGGTTTTACCAGCTTCTCCCTGGTTGTGTAAGGAGGGTTTGATGTTTCACCGAATTTATGCCACACGAATTCATCTAATCTACTAATGATCCAGTTACAGACCGCAGACAAATTAAATTCTACCTGCCGAGTTAAATGCTGTTTGGTATTATTCGCTGTTTAATTCTTGTTAGTTTTGTTGATCGACACATCGACCTCAGCAAACACTTGATGAACTGTCCGGAGAAGCAGAGAAGAGTAAGAAAAGTAGATACGTATAAATATTGGATGGAGACAAATGTGTTGATAAAGCTAGTGACTATCTTTCACCAATATGAAACTATTTTTTATTGTTAAAATTCTTATGTGAGAATAATAGTTGCCTGGAGTTAGTTCTGTCTGCGAGGAACGTGGATAGATGAGAAGACATAACCGCGAACTCTACGAGCTGTACGAAGATATCTGGTCACACCGAGCTGGTTCTAGAATGATAGGAAACGCGAACTCCGGTACAAAGACCAAACCATCAGTGACGCAAACGGCTTGGCTTTGATGACTGTAAGGACTCTGCCCAGGACCGCCAACGATTGAAGGTAGCAATTGTTCAGACTCAGGCGGATTGTTGAAAATATTTCCGGTCCTCCATCCATAGCTGCACCTGGCATTGATTCTTAATGTCTTCGTTGACATCTGCTAAACTGCATATTCATGTTTGTTAGTATTTTAGCCCTTCTGTTGGACCAATAATGTTGGACTCCCAAAACCGTTGTTCGGATTTGCTTGAAACTACTCCTGTTCTGGATTAGCATTCCCGAAAAAATATAGACTCGTGATTTTATTAAATTCAACACGTTGTAATCAAGTTCGCAGCTCAATCTATAAATTGTTATCGACCACTACGACTCAAAAAAAGGACAACAATAAATAAAAATCAAAAGTAAATACATCACATCAACCAAGCAAAATCGACCTGCAATCAAAAACATTAATTTTATGTAAATGCCCTGAAATTATCTTTTTCCACAATTTAAATCTATATGAAACAAAACAGCATACTCATGCACTTTTATGTGTGTCATCTTTATGTATGTGTTAATATATACTTATATGCATTCAATTGAAACAGTTTCCCTTTGTGCTCACTATATCACCCACCCTCTAATTAACATGCACATATTTTAATTTCAAAATTCGATTTAAACTCACAATAACTCAATATAATTTTCACTGCATAAGCATACAGCCAATTATTCATGTATCTAGATGCAATTTAATAATACTTAATTGACACAAATTTTCCACTTCAGTTTCTAAATAGTTTCCATTTAATGAATTTTCCAATTTTCCACGCGAATTTTATTGGAAATGTGTCGTCCACCGCATAAAATTCGATTGAATTTGGGACAATTTGATTTATCGCTGTTTTTTTCCTTTGTTTTCATGGCTGTCATAAAATGACAGTATCATCAAACAAAAAAACAACACTAAAGTGTATTGTTGTTGCTCGAAATACTTTAATTCTCATAACATTAGGTCTAGGCAGTGGTGTGTCGCAAAGTTATGGTTTGGAATTAAATTCATTCGATATGAAGAGAAAATGTGATTTTTTAAAGTTCGGTTGAATTTTAAGTTCTACTGTGGTTCGAGGAAACCTGACAGGAACAGAGTTGTTAAATGTAAAAACCTGCCAGTAGTTATTCCTAGAAGTTTATTACATGTACATCAAATTAATTTCGAATCGAGAAGAGCTTTGTACTGCATGCGACGGTTTACCAAATAATGGGTTTCGATAAAGGCAAACATAATATCAGTGTTAAATTCACTTCTCATTCTCGAAATCATATAATTTTTAAGCAGACATTATGGCCGTAACACGTGGTGTAGTGGGTATACCTTCGACCCCAACGCACTTGATCCCTATTGTGTCCAGGCTCGATTCCGATCCGCCTCTATATAGTCACCGACAATGCTCAAATAATGTAACTGTCTAGAAACGGCTTTTTCAAACTTCGTCGTTCGGAGTTGGCAGAAGTTGATACTAAGTCCCCTCCACTCGAAAGAGAACAAGCTAGGCTCTATAACAAGCCTATTTATCTTCCCAACCAGAATTTGCTCCACATCTGACTGAGATACTGAATGGTCATCTGGGACTTTCGCCCCTGTTGGTTTGCGTGTCCTCTCAAGGAATGTTTGCCGCACGTGCATACCTCTCACATTTCAGGGAATTGTCAAACGAAACGATATGCCACTTTATCCAAAAGAAAGTCAGAATGTTGCTTGATGTGACTGGTACCACCATTATTGAATGGCTCGAAAGCACAACATTCCGCAGTGCCAGAGAAATCAGATTGGGCTTTAAAAGTCAAACACAATCTGCCTTCCATTATAGTCATGCAGTCACCCTACCTACTTACCTAGCACCTGGGCCATCGAAACAATGATTACATGACGGTCAGACAATTCGCCAGAAGCAAGAACCCAGAGCGTCGTGCATCTTTGACTTCGATATTACCGGAACGGAATCGATGGAACCAAAACAGCGCATGATTTACTGTTACAGTATCAAGACCAAAAACATTATTCACACTTTCAGTCGGCGTTTTCGTCTTTAACGAAGAAAAAATGTAAAATATGGCTTATACAAAATCCTCAGACTACGGCAGATCCTGGCAACAACCCAGGACATGCAGACCAACACTCACCACCTATTAGTAGATTTCAAGGCCGCATATGACAACGTACATAGAGACGAGTTATACAACGCCTTGTCTAGTTTTGACATTCCTTCCAAACTCCCCGGGTTGTGCAAGATGACACAACCCGGGGAGTTTGGAAACGAACTCACCGAGACCTTCAATTTCAAAAAAGGTTTTAGGCAAGGCGACTCAATCGCCACCACAAGAGGCAAGATCTTCCAAGAGTCCGTACAATTGCTAGCATACGCCGAATTGACGTGATTGGTCAAACACATCGAGTCGTCAATAAAGCATTTGCTAGTATCGAAACGGAGGCGGCGAAAATGGGTTTAGCAGTGAATTAGGACAAAACGAAGTACATGCTGTCATAGAGAAAGTACGCACAACATCGACGACCCAACTTCGAGGTAGTTAAGGACTTCGCTACCATGGCTCCCAAGTAGAACATCAGTACAGAGATTAAAAGCAGAATAACTTTTGTCAATCGCTGTTTCTCTGTAGAACCCTCTCTTGAAGGACCAAGCTAACATTATACAAGACTTAGATCATCCCTGTCCTGTTCTATGGCGCGGAAGTCTGTACAATCTCAAGATGAAGATGAAGAAGCCCTTGGTCTTTTCGAGAGGAAAATTCTGCGTTCTATCTTTGGTCCTGTTTGCGTTGATGGTTTTTGGAGACGAAAGGCTTTACATTGACATGAGCCTAGCTAGGTCATGTAGAGCACATGGACAACACTTCAACTCCAGCCCCAAGACTCTTCGACTATGAACCAGAGGTACAACGCAATAGAGGAAATTGGTGGCAGCTGGCTAAATATCGTGGCAGCTGGAGAAGCAAACGGGACGATTCGGCGAAGATGACTGCACGGAGACTGAGGGGCAAACGCCAAAATTCTCGATTCACCAAGTGTGGGTTGAAAGGTTAAGTCAACTGGTCAGAGAGTTTTCCAGTGAAGGAACAAACTGGAGAAGTTTCTCCGTTCAGAATCACCAGTGAGCTCCGCATAAAACCAGTAGTTGCTGGAGAATCGAATGGCTATCCCGAACGTAATCGCAACCCGTGCCAAGAGTAAACATCAGTAAGATTGTGTAGAAGTTTGTATCCAAATTCCAAATTCTTGGTCATGATTATGTTCAGATAACACCAACAACAACCGGTTTATGAAGAATGTATTAAAGCGCTCAACCGCTGCTCTGTACTCAAGAGACAATTTAAAACAACAAACGAAATGTCATGCTTCTGGATTTGTACTATAGCTTAACCTTAGATTCAGTTCATTTGTGGTCATTTCGTGGTTAAAAATACACAATACACTACCAGCAATGCATTAACGTCCCAGTTTCGCTTACGAAATTCAGACCCAACCATCCTAACCCGCAGCACCTTGCAGCATCTATCCGGAATAGTGAAAGCTCTCATCAATTATTACTATCTGTTTAAACATGAACATGAGATTGAATCTTTAAGCCATATCCACATAGCATCTGAGGCTATTTTGGTCACTTGGTTTCCTCACGCTCGCATAATAACCCCTCAGCTGGGGTGGACTCGTCAAATCTACACTCTAGCTAAATTGATCTCACCGTATGGTAATTAACCGCTTAAGGAGTGAATTTTATTCCAAGAAGGGGTTTGGTGATGATGCTTATGTGTGGCCGGTCCCATTCGGTAGCTTCATTGCCATGTCATCATCACTGTGTTCGAACTCAAATATTTGTCCCGCATTATGCACTTAGGCATGCACATACCTACACATTCTTATGTGCATGTAAAATATTTGGTTATCTACACACTTCAGCTCTCCGGGTCCATAGTACATGAATAGTAAATAGATTCATTATGAAATTGCCCGTTACGTCTATTAAGTTAGAGAGCCTTTAATCTGTGTTCCAACTGCCTGCACGTATGCAAAATCCAACCCGACATCGACATGGAACGTACGATATTATTCGAATTCCAAGCATGAAATCCCACCGGGTTCTATGGCGGCTCACTAGACACTCCTCCAGCACACAGGGTTCGTATGACAGTGTGTGCGTGTATGTTCTGTTGCGGGTGGGCGGCATATTTAAATTTCCACCCTTTATTACAAATTCTCCACTTATTTAACCCACAAGTGAGATAAATTATAAATGTCAACAAACATGTGTACGAGTGTCATAATGCACGCGTTCGGTGCGATATGTCGGTCATTGAGGGTGAGGAAATTAGTGCCGGCAGTCAAACCCACTGTGAAATCAATTTTTGTCGTGGGCGGAAGCTTATGAGCCATGTCTCTGTAATATTCTAATTATGGGGGGAACGAGACAGCAACCCCCTCAATGCTGCCGTGGGCATAATAAACCGCAATCCACTTACGATTGTAGAGAAAACTAATGAACGGCTTTGGCCAGCAACGCCCGATGCCCGATGTGGGGTGAAAGATAACACTGAGCTGCAGCTAGAATAACACAAGGAACAGATAGGAATACAGCCCAATGTAGCGTGACGCTCTCTGTTTACGGGACCATTCGCATTTCACCTATGTTCCATTAATCCAACAATCCGGTTTCATCCTCGGTACGTGTGTATGCTCACGATAATAAGCTTCAGAAGGATAGAGATGAACTGGGTGGAACCCGGTCGGTGTGTCCTGGGTGGATGCTGTTTGAACTGGTTAGCTCTGTGCGGATTGTTTGTGAGTGGGAATCAGGCCGACACGGATGTGGATGTGCAGAAAAAACAAAAAAAAAACATCAAGGAAAAGGATTTCCCCTGTTCGGGTGGTGTTGTGATGATTATTATTGTTATCATCATGATAATAACGTTCGTCCTCCTCGTTGTCTGTTATCATCGTGTGATTATAAACGAGTGTGGACTGGGGGAATTGAAGGTCTGTTGTTCCTTCTACCGCCCGCGCTTGTCGAAGTAAACGCGACGCCGCCGCCGCTGCCGGTAGTGATGATGTGTTTATCCTGTGAATTCTTTCACTCCTGGGTTTATTTCATTTACATAATTCCTTTATTGATTTTTTTTTCTGTTGGGTAAGGTATTTTTGTACGTCTCATCCAGACGATGGAATTTTTTTTTACCATTATGTTGCTAAATGTTTTGTTGCTTATCGAGGTCGAGGTCGTTTCTGTATGGGTTGTGATATCGCCGTGCTTTTAACTTGGCAACAACGTTGTCTGTTTTGATTTCAACGTGTATCTCCTTACGATATTTTTAAATTAAATGAAAAAGTTTGTACTTTAAAGCAACGATACGGTTTTCAATAGGAATATTTGAAAATGCTCGCAAATCGATACGTGACTAAAGCGTATACTCCCCGGAGTCATTTGATGTCTTTACGGTGGATGACTGCCGAAGTTCCAATATTTCAAAGCTGATCTGTGTGCCGAATCAACGTTACTCGTGCAGGCATAACGTGGAATCTCTGTACATGATATACCCATGTACTATATTCTGGATTTGACAGAACTTCAAAGTTTTGAGTTCCTGTTTTATTCAAGCAGAGATTTCATACGTACATAGAGTTTGGCAAGAAGGTATTTTTATGACGAAATTTAGTTAAAATAAATCTAAATGATTTTTGGAAACACAGTTTAGATCTGCGTTATGAGTGGGCAAGTGACCTCTGTACAGTCAGTGTCAAAAGCGAATGTACAGTCACCTGGTTCACCCTAAAAAAATAATCATTTGTTTACAGAGATAGGGGAATGTTTGCACTTCTGGTCAGTAAACTAGGCAAAGAGCACAATCATTGCATAGGCGCTGCCTAGAAGTTAGAATTATGACTGAGTTAATCTAAGTCAATCGCATACGGTAGCATTCATCGTAAGGAAGTATTCGTTATCCCGGAAACACTGACATGACACTTACACATCCGCTATACACCGTTCAAATCGACTTCCGAGCTGTTTGCCGCGGATATCGGCAAGGATGTGCGCTGTCAAGTGATTTCTTCAATCTGGTACCGGAGAAGATTTTGCGGCAGGCAGCTGTCAAAATTGGAAGGAACTATTTTCGAGAAGTGAATCCCTACTCGCTTAATGAGGAAAAGACAAATTACTGAGACAACACATCACGATCGTAGCTGTCGATCGAATTTCAAGGTAGTAATGGAGTTTGTCTACCAACGCGAACTCCACAAATGACAACTTGGTGGAGATACAACGTAGAATCGCCCATGGCAACCATTGCTTGGCGGAACAACTCGGGTTAAAACTCCTGTTTCGAAGGACCAAAGTCATGTTCTACAAGACGATGTGCAATAAGGAGCCGAAAGCTGGACGATAATCAAATTCATACGCTATTGGTCACATTGAGCGTAGGGATTGGTGTCTCTTGGTGCTGCACCAAAGAGAGTAATGGAATTTAAGCATCCTAGTCTGAGAAAAGGAGGAAGACCGAATCTATTATAAAGACCAAGTAGTAGCGGGCGATAATAATATGTAAGTCACGCATAGGTACATCAGGATGGAATAGTCCATAAGTGCATACTAAATAAAATATTCAGCGTATATTGTACAATCCATTAGAATTTTGACACTGTGCGTATGTTGGTAGGTAGGTATGTAGGGTGATTTGGAAGTCATGTTCACTTAGACCATCCAGGTCCATTGTGCTGTCACGTTCGGCTTTGTGTCCAAAACCCATTTAGCATTTGACATTGTAGTTATTCCCTCTTGGGATTTGCTGGCCATGTGAAATTTCGTCTGACCTCGTTTATAGCTTTTTAGAGGCTTTATGAAATTGTAGCATATCCTTTGGATTAATGTTACTCAGATCCTCAAGGTCGTTGAAGTAGTACTTGCCTAGAAATCTTTTTCTTGTTTCCGCAAGTGCAGGCCATGTACCGAAGCAGTGCAATATCGTTTCCTCTTCTTCATCTTCCTCTAATTTCGAAAAAAAAATGTCGGGTATAGTTGAGTGAATGTTTTATCACATGATTAATTTTTCATTCCACAGAAATTTGTCTTCCAACACACAAACATACCTTCGTTGCTTTTTGCATCAAATCTTTACCATGCGTACTCGTTTTCGACGGTGCGTTTCGTAGTTTCCATCTTATGTCAATTGCTATCACATTTCAATCAAATTGCATGAAACGATCAATATGTTAAACCGGTGATTTTCAAAAGGGATGTAGTTGTCAGTCTGACAAGCTCGTAGGATTTCTAATTATAACCATTAATGTGAAACAGCATAATTTCGAGCTTTCTACTAAGAGTACCAGTTCAGTTTTCCAGACCAGTTTTGTGTGCATGTAAATTAAACTCTGCTGCTCGTACTATTCCAGTGGATTACTAGTAGCACAGGATTGATGTATGTCGGTGATACGGACTAAGCTGTATCAGAATTGAAATAAGTAACGACTACAGTACCAGCACTTACGTTGGTAAAGGAGCGTTAGTTGGAAATTCTGCCTCAGTTACAGTGGTATACAACGAATGCACCTGGACATTATATAATTCGTTTTACTCGAGCATCCTTGCAATTTTGTCTAAGTGAAAAATGTACTCACATCGAGATGTAGTGAAAACAATTGCTAAGTTTTATGCATTTCACCCTATGTATCTATTTATAGATTATTTGATCACTTAGCGTTAACTGATAGTCGCACCGTCTCAATCTTTAACAACGTTGGTAATTTTGGGATCAATTCGTGAAGTCTGTTGCTTGCCTCTTGTACACACAGTTTTATTACGTGTAATTTCAGTGTTAAAATGTACTCCATATTTATCACGTCTAAAATGCCAAGTCTGAATTGAATACATAGAATAGTAGAATAACATTCTGATACCAAATAAGCAAGAGTGGTACTTACTTTATTTTATTCAGTCTAAAATGCATTACTTTCGTATTCAATTTCCCCTTTATCCACAGGTCATAAGCTTTATTATTTCAGAACTCATCCTCAACGTTTTTTTTGTTTTTGCAATAGTACTCAACAAATTCGCTATTGAATGTATTGCATTGAACTCTGCGAATCGTCTAACGCTTCGTACAAGGGCGTTGAACTGGCCATAGTGCAGGCATCTAACTTCGACAATAGTGTGTTCTTGTTGTTGAAAGTACCCCATCAGCTCATATCTCAGAAATATTTTATGGCGAACGTCTCGCGACTACTGTGTCACGTCTACCATATGACGCCTTTCCCCACGGCGTCAATATTTAATCGCAATTTTGTGGTTCTAAAAGTTTCCTAAACTCATTGCAGTCACTTTTCTCTATCAGTATTATGTTCTGCAAATTCAGAATTACTAATGGCTTCCATGTGTGGGGTGTGTGAAAGGAAGTTTCATCACTTCTTGTTTACTTTCAGAAAGTCTTTTGTTTTCATTCTGTCGCATTAACACTCTTCTCCTGCCAACACACAATGGTATGGAATTGAAGTTTAGTCAGTGACAGTATGTTACAATATTTAAATATAACAGAAATGTACTATTTCGATTTCCCGGTCAAACTTTTCAGGTCAAGCTTTAGTATTTAGAGCCCTCGTCATGCCCTCAAGATCAATCAATTCACTAGTATCTAAAATTTCAAAAACAATTGTTGTCGGAACTGTGAATATCTTTGTATCAATATTATTAATAATCTCTCTTTAAACAATACAGCTCTTTTGTCACAGCTTAAGTCCTTCTCCATTTGTGTGGAGCAATGTACAAACCGGCGTTTTCCAGAGCTCTGTTCCACAGGGACAGAGTCGAAGATCCTTAAAACTGGAGCAAGGTTGCTTAGGTGGCATTGGATCCGTAGTTGTCTGCATTACAGCAAGACGGGAATAATAAGAGTATTGTGAAAGTCAGCGTACATAGTTCTTTTTAACAAGCTCTATTGCTGAAAAGCGATCAGACTTACAGATTAGACTGATACCTTCTGATGAGATGTTATTAGGTATGATTCATACATACCCAGTGTCACAGTGGACAATTTCGATGTAGCAATTATTAATCACAGGGTTCATTACAATCATTCCTACGTGACTAGACCACGTAGAAGATTATTTGGCTTTGGCTTGAATGGTTACGCAATTTAGAATGGGTATGCGAATGAGATCAAAGCCATTTAATTTATGATCGTGCAAGTAAGAGAAGTGGTCAGGGTTCGGTCCATTACAACAATCACAAGCTCTGACTTTATTCCATATCACTGGACAACTAACTAATATTAACCGGATTAAGAGCCTTTCAAATAAATCTGCTGTAAAATGAAACGCATGATTTCAAAACGTGCACCTCGTAAGGGGTTTATTTCGAATATCCAAAACGAACATTTGAATTTGTTTTATCGGCTAATCCGGCTACGGTCAATGCATACAGGAGTGATCGGAATTTCAAATAATGCACAAAAAAAAGGAACTTATCAAAAAATGTATTAACATTTTAATTAATGCTTGTCACATGGGTCGTTACCAGTCAGTATGCATTTGAATTCACATATTAGAAACGGATACTACCGAGGACCAATTAATTTTGTTTTTAATTATCCTGGCACGAGCTATGTAAATACATACGTCCACGAGATTTACTTTTGCCTCATAATTCAGATGAAAATTGAATAATACAATGAATTATGTGAATAAATATTCGCGGAATATTATTTACATGCTCCCCGTTGCGCTATCTGATTAAACAAAAAATGTAGTACATATATTGGATAGAGTGACGCGGTGTCTGTATATTACATTAGCTTTAAGCTCCAAAAGAGTGTAAAAAGTGGAATTTAATTTATTTGTTTTTTCGGAAGCCTGTGTACATACCAGCTATCGTTGATTGACCAATAGAGGGAAATAATGAATTTATGAATCATTGTTTTAAAACTAAATATAGGGATAGGCACATGCACCGTGCACACACGTTATGTTGGGGAAAATAATGTTATTTGCATATGCGTCGGGATTTAAATGATTTACAAGTTGGGGCTTTATGGCTTATAAGTAGTTAGCTGGACACATTTGATGAGATATTACGTACGTATGAACCAATTAATTAATAATTAGGTTAGCATTTAGAAAAAAAAAATGTTTTTCCATTGGCGTACATATATAAATATGTATTAATACTCGCCTCATTGGCTTAATAATGACACATAATTTAAAATAGAATAAATTAAGCAACGTTGCGGTTGTGGCTTGTGGGTCTCTGCGTCGACGTCCTACGAACCTGAACCACGGCGTCTAGGTTCGAATCCCAGTAAAAAAATACTTTTTACGGTCCACCTCTTTCGAGTAACTGACAATGCTCAAAGAATATAACTGTCTAGAAAAAGCTTCTCAAATTGGCCGTTCAGAGCCGGCAATAACTGTAGGTACATTCCACTCGTGAGAGAACAATATCACGAATAACACGAGTGGTTCTTGAGAAGCTATGCCCTGGCCTTCTACGGGCTATAGCGGCGACCATATTGTTATTATTAAATGAAGCAACGTGCAGGCTCTTAAGAGGATGCCAGTAAATCATGATGAGGTGTGGATCATGGGAAGTTAGGACGAATGTGACTGAGTACAATCCAATAAGGGTTTAAGCTAAATTCTACTTCACAGCTTTACGGATCATGGGCACACACTTGTTGTGACGAGGCTGAAGACTCCATTAAGTGGGACTTTTCTGACTTATCTTGGGCGGTGCCTACCTGTCCGGAGTACGATAAGGATTATTGTGAAAATCAGGAAGGCAAAACCAATCTGCTTCCGGATTTTGTGATGCACGAGATTTCCCAGTAAAATAATCTGCATAGTAACTTGGGCAACCCCGGATGATCGAATCACCAACCAAATTTTCTATGTGCTAATTGACGCACGAAATTTGTCATATATCCTGGTTGTTCGATTATTGAAAGGGGGCAAATTTCCAATCTGACGAGGATGGCTGGCCATGAATGATAATAAACTACGATCTTACAAATGCAAAAGTTTATTGGGAGTATGCAAATTATAATTTCCAACCAATTGTTTTGAAAATGCGGCTTACGTTATGTCGGAACGTGTGTCACTCCGAAATTCACTTCCTGACTAAGTTATTCTAAGGATTGCAATTCTTAGCTTATGTGTTTATGTTGAAACTTTATTATGACTGCATTGTGCACTTTGTTGTTGCACTTATGAGTTTAAGCATCCCACCTCACGGTTTAAATAGTGATAACATTTTGTCACTTCACAACTAGGTATATGACATCTCCGATGCAGTGGATTCACTTGAAGTTCACAGTTCAATTCCAGTCCCAAGCATAGATGCGAACTAATCCGCTCCCTATAGAGGGAAAGCAAAACGCCCATCCTCTTCACACACTACTAAACCACGAAGACAAAGTTTATATGACATAATGTGACAGTTGTGGTGAACAGACACCATTTGGGGTAAACAATTCCTCGTCCCCAGAGACTAACCCTTTGTCAATAATAAATTTTTACGAACTACCCGTTTGCGGGTAATGCAATACTCATGGGAACTTTCGAAAAGCGAATAAAAAAAACAATATTTTTTCTACAGGTAAATCACTTGACGCAATCTGTTTATCAATGCTTTTGTCAACTCACCTTCAATGAGCGGGTGGCAGTGTCGTTTGTGATTCCCCCTGGGATCTCGGATTACCTTGCCTAATGTGTAGAATGATAATATTTATCCCATCCCCCGTCACCGTCTCCACCCCCCAAAGACCACAAACCAGCAGAGGATGAATGTAAGTGTCAGTTGGGACTCGGCAAAACAATAAAAGATAACAAAAACTGAAAGTTTATGAGGTTCGTGACGAACCTAAGAAGTAGCAGTAAATAATTTACATTGCGTGTTTATTTATTAAATTTTCGCTTTATTTTGTCTCCTATTCCCGCAGAAGGTGGAATAGATCCGGCCACCGATGTGGGTGTGCCCGATGGTGGGAAAGGATAATAAAACCACTGGGTATGTGTTGAATTCAGCTGAATTTAATTTCATTTAATAGTGCTATAAATGCGGGCAATTTGATAATGTCAAGTAGAGTTACGAGATTGGGTGTTGGTTATAGAAATACGAGTACACCTGGGTAGATGAAAGGAAACTCGCAATAAATTGGGGGAGACTTTATTTGAAATATTTTGACAAGTTGTTTGGGTTTAGTGTGCCATTAAGTTAAATGCTTTTTTTGCACCGTTTTGTTTCAGTTTTCAATGATAAGAGAAATTTAAAGACGAAACTGATGTATGGAACTTTATGAACGATTCGAGTATTTTCTCTATCCTTCTGAAATTATGGTTGGATGGTGGGTTTGCTTGAAATATGCTTATAACGAGAAGAGTTAATAACAGTCCGTGCTGATTTGGTTTTAATTGACTATAGTGGCAGGAAAAATAATCCTTCAGCAGCATATATATCCTTCCCGTCCAGAGAGCCAGGCAGTTTGTCGTGAGATATCTTGTAAGTAATTGAACGATTTGTTTAGCGAATGTGGATGTTTACAGCGATATACAAAGGATTAATCAACATTCGAAAAACTTATTTCTTAGTGCTTGCTTCCAGGGGAACGCCTCTTTAATTCTTACCTGTGCGTTGTCCGTAAGTTGGTTTTACCTGCACAAATATTTCAAACACGAATGTACTGACGTTGTGCTATCCAGAGGATTCTATCTGTTCTTTCTAATCTTAAGTGACACCATTTTGCCACCTGGTGCTAAGTCTTAACTCTACTACAAGTTTTTGCTTCCATACGCGCTTTATGTATTTATTTTGCATTATACCTTTAAGCTTCCGCCCATTTAATAAGCAACAGGCGTATTTGGTCTGATGAAAAACATCAAGCAATGCTAGCATGGCCGCCAAAGTACCAGAAAAAATGCATTGTTGGTAGTGATGGCAATGAGGACAAATTTACCAATTTCGAAATTTTTGTTTGCCCAAAATATACCAGTTGCCCCTCTGTCAACATGTAGTTCAAGGAGATGGCGCTACATACCACACAGTAAATCTCTCGTTTTGGACCGGTGAAAGAGGCAAAAGAGTCTGCTCGTAATGTTCGACAGCTATTTGATAAAATCGATCCTGATCTCTTGGATGCGTCCGTCGATTCTCTCAAATTAGAGAGACTAGATGGTCTTATGTAAATAAATACTACAGTACTACAGTATGAAACATTGGTATAGTTTATCTTCTAGACAACATCAATATGATGTATCCACTTGGCTTCCATTCGCATCATATTTTTGTTTTCGTAGGCTTCAGAATCAGCTAATAGATTTAGAGTAGATTTGCGAAGAAAACTATCACTAAATGTTATTTTATAAAGCGGAAAACATGTGAAATGCTAGTGATAATCTGCAACAACTATAAACTCCTGATTTGTTACATTCCCTTATAATTGAGAAATGCATTTTTAACACACCAATTAAAAGGTTATTTTCTGAATACATTTTCCCATCCACAGAAGTGATGCGGAGCATGTCTGGAGGTGACACTTTTATTGTAATTTCCGTCAACACCCTATTGTTCCACTCTTTTCCCCAGTACAATGCGAAATGTTCCCGCTAAATCACCACCCCCTCCATAAGCCGGTTATTTTCCTCATTCGTGTGTAAATTATTCTCACATCCTTACAAGTTTAACCGTCCTTCTCGTCATTCTCAGTTTCACAATCACAAAAGAAGTCGAATCCACACCCTTGACGGATAAATATTCACAGTTCATTGAACTGTTCCCTTATAAATTCCTTTTCTCTCTTTTAAATTGTGCCCTAAGGTAAATAACAGGTATTTTTAGCGTGTAGACACACACATCCGTACACCCTCGACACTTACTCGCGAATGGAGGGCAATTGCTTCAAATGATTACTTCCACGATGGCGGTGGGTCTGTCGAAGGTGCTTACATTTTATAGCTACATTACATTCAAATCACAGAGCACTGAGGAAAATCGTCGTTAAAAAAGGAAAATGCGTTCAACTAAAATTCAAAGCCAAACCGAAATTCAAAGGTGTATAAAGAAAAACGAACAAATATTTATAACCCAAATAGATACATACAAATTTTTGTATTTTTTAGGAAAAAACCATCACCTTCAGCTATTACAAGCTTTGTTCTAACAGATGAAGACTCTGTCACACAGTTCTTGGAACGAGAGTCATCTTGAAAATCAATTACGCAATTGGGCGCAGTTCAGTGAACAAATGAAATTCATGTAAAATTCCGTCCAAATAGAAATTAATGGATACAAAGTTTGAAAAGAAAGATGTTCTTTGTATATAAGGCAACAGCAAATACCACAGAGCAAAGTATTTTCTGACGGGCGGCTGCTATGCCGCGCACAAGAAGTATTCCGAGTGTTAAAAGTACGTACTTGCAGTACCATGGTGGTGGAAATAATTCTTCAGGCGAATCGGAATCAGAATTCAACGTCAATAAAATTAAGAAAAAGGTCTTCCTATGCGATTTTCTTTTTCGGTCTGCAAATGCGAATTGTTTCAATAAAGCGAAGGCGTCTCGTAGGCGGTAGGTCAAAGCCTGTAGGTGTACATTACGCGTCTATTGACATATCTCTCATAATACTCAACCATAACGTCGGTGCACAGACAAGCATGCACACTTACATCGGTGCGCACTTGTTTATTGGACACTGAAGCTCGTTCAAATAAAATATGCTAATTGATTTCGAGGGCGGATCAAAGTTTACTTTCCAGACAAAAATACTCGTACCAGGAATGTTTTGCGTAATTAGTTAACAGTTTTCATGAATAAATAAATTAGTCCTTGATTTTTGTCCACTCGCAGTGCCTCAGCCGTTGAAGTCGAATATTTGTTGGTCGCTTGTGTCCCTTGGTTCCTTCACAGACAACTAGTAGACGTGGTAAAAGGCTCGCAGAGGAGGACAACAATTTCAACCTTGCTGTGCCTGACTTTGTAATGTTTACAGTTTTATGTCAGTTCAGTTGGAAATTCCTTTTCTGAGAACTTTGAAACAAGTTTTCGTCTTCTTTGTCCTCTCCGTCAACAATTGAAATACCATTTTACCATGAAGCTTCTCTTGGCTTCAAAAAGGACGGTAGGGTGAGCTGGTAACGATAGTAATGGTAGTGGCCGTGCTGGCGGTAACTAACTTTTTTGTTCTTGTGTTATGAAATCATGTTTATACACACAACCTATATCGTCTTCGAATGGCGTTGCTCAAGAGATACGCAAGGAAAGAGGATGCTCCTAGGGTACTGGTTTATATGGCGACGTTTGTATTCATTTTGAATTCCACTATACATGTACATTGTGTGTGCACGCGCGTATGTGTGTGAGCATAAGTGTGTACTTTCAGCTTTAGCTTTATGCCTGTACAATGTTCGCAGCACTGGGTCATGTCTGGTATGACACAGCAAAACCAATTTTTGAGCAGAGGGATATGAAAGGACCAATTGATGTAGACTCGAAGTGGAAAGGAAAAGAGACAACATTTTTCCTGAAGTATGTAGGTTTTGGTTTTCGGCGTAAACAATGGGTGAAGTGTTGTTTTACTTGTTACTCCAGCACCTAACTATGCTGGAGCTTAAGGAAGTGTTTTACAGTATATAGTATGTTCGAGAGAACACATCAAGCATTACCAATGGATGTGCTAACGATTGTGAAATGTATCATGTACCAAATGTATTGAAGACCTACTGAGGCAGGTTTATATATTCAAATTGACTTTAATTTCATTTTGATAAAATCACATAAAGCACGACACTGTACACTAGACGTGTAGCAGCAAAATTCGTTTCAGACTTCGGAGTGCACGAGCAACTGCATTAGAGTTTGTTAAAGAAACTAATCGTGTAATTGCTGAGTACTTATCCAGCGCTTTCCAGACCAAGGGAACGGACTCCATTTTTAATATACATATAACAGATTTCAGTCATGGTATGAAATGATTCATAAACGTTCCGTGAAAACACATGAGCATTTACACATTCACTATGTAGCAGAGGAACACGTATGATATACGACTACCTTTTTATGATATGCGATAAAAGAGGTATTCCTGCCGCAAGAGCAATCTAAAAACAGTCAGGTTGTAATTAAGCCCTTCGAAAATGTCATGTTCAATTCAAAACATGCCGGAACTTTGTTACATACCGGGCAATTGCAAAGCCTAGGTGTGGTAAAACCATCGGCGTCATAACCGGACACTGCGCAATTGGCATACAAGTCCGCAAGATGGGCGTCTCATACAGTAATTTCTGTATTGTATGATGCTACACGTATGAAAATGAGATAGAAACTGCAAATCACCTCCCCTGCTCATGTAGCGCTCTGGCAAGTCGTAGGCTTATTTTAAGCACCAACTGATTCCAAGTTTAGGAGTAGTCAATGGTATCACAATGGGCCTACTTTGGCCTAAGTCGGACTGCTTTCTGCAGTTTAAAAATGAAATTGTAATTACAATTATTGTACAATTACAATTATGATTCTCGGCCTCGTTTATATTAAAGGAAAGCTAGATATCCCCCGCTTGGTAACCCATAATGTGTGTATTAGTCTACTCTTGCTCTGGTTAACAGAGACAGAGATGAAGCTTCACTTCTGCCGCGTAGCTTTGTTCTCCCCTTTTTAGTATTCTACTGTGCGTATTTCTATAATAAATATTTTCAATTTACTTTCAGATACACAATTACTGCTTCTGGTTTAACGGATCTAATCAAAGTAAGTGTATTTGGTCTACAGTCGTGTACAATTAACAGACTATTGCTGCATATCGAGGACGATACTTAAAGTGTATGAATGCCATTAACATGAGCTATGTATTCTTAAGTCGAACATCAAGTGTGCATTGCTTACTCTGTGCATCTGGGCATATTTTGGCCCACTCATGCAATACTTTGGAGACCTATTTCAGTTATTTCAATCCCTTTCTGATCGAATAGACTTCTCTCCATTCAATTGTAACTGCTTGTCAATAGTCATAGAAGAAAGGAATCTTAGAACATTTTAGACTGATACTTCAACAAGTGACAACACATAACAGTGTTATAGAGAATCAATGCCTGTAGAGCGTATGTTCAATTGGATGATCTTAATAGACTCGGATCTTTACAGCATAATAAAATCAATCACTTGTACAAATTCACTTTAAATGGACTCTTTTGTCTCATAACTCACCCTCGAATGAACGCAGATAATATCGATGCAGCTATTTTCATCCATCCACTTCGTGTGCAATAATCTGCCTAAATATTGGTTTAAAAGTTTTCACATTACGACCTCAGCAGAAATTTAAGCCGAATAATCATGAGCGTCAGACACAATCCGCCTTCTTGGAATGACATTGTGATCATCGGTGAGACTAACATCTGTCCCAATGAATTTTTTTGTCAGCAGAATTGGGTCATTTCGATGGAATCATTAATTGCTGATGCAAGTCGACGTAGAGTGGCGTCATCATTACCATGGGTGCACACTTTAGTAAGCAAGTCAACATTTTCATACCATTTACTATAGGTAGCCGTTTTTTTAAATTAAAAATCAAAAATCTGAATCTCGCCGTAAGTGGCGCCCAACAGAAATGTATGATGAATGATTTATGTTCGATTCGATTTTTTAATGGAAATGAGTATTTTTGTGCTGCTTTTACGAACGCAAAATTAATTTATAGTTGAAAAACAGAAAAATCAATGTTGTAAAAGTACTTTTCTATTTGTATACTTTCATTTTGTAACAAATTTATAACAACTATCGATATGAAGTCAATTCTTTGATATTTCCAATTAGGTGTATTAGGTAATTATATGATAACCACAAATTATACAATAGCATTTAAATAATATTTTAATATGAAAAATGGCTATCAACTAACCTGAATCATGAGATAGGTAACCAGAGAATTAAACTAGTTCAATGAAAGTGGATACTAGTCTTTAAATGTAATATACAATTTAGGTAATATTCTCTGCAGGAAATCATATATCAATTTTATAGTACTACTTCTAAATTTACTAGATGGAGACATTAACTTTAGAAATGAGCGAAGACTGTCGAATTCAATGCCATCGAACTAGTTTGAGTTGCGAATACTGACGCATAATCATCTTTCATAAAAATAGACATAACCATTATTGTTTGAGTTTATTTCCTCGATTGCATTATTTAGATATCAAGTTCCTATCTCTCAGTAATCTTTATTCTGATAACCCACTCAATCACCATACCCAGGCAGGGAGGATCAGAGAGATCAACGAGTGCCATAAGGCAGTCGTTTTGCAAGAACAGATCATTATCAATGTTCAGTTTTAGTTGCAAGGATGTTCGATTGCTATTATAAAGATGTGCTGCTCTGTGATTGCCTAAATCAAGCAACAAGGAGGAAGCAGTTTATGTCCAAATACTTCTTTGACAAGCTGGAAAATACAAATAGGGTCGATCTGAAAAACCCGTGAATTTGCTTGGTAGTTGTAATGAAAGGTACGACGATACTCACCATATAAACCAATTGACCCAATTCGTTGGTCAAACTCAAGCAAACTCAATGTCGACAGGACGCTCGTAGACTACCCACTTGAAAATCTTAAGCCTTAAGTTATCATACGGCATCCGATAATTTGATGTTTATGTCTATGGTTCTGCTTCTGGAACCGATATACTCGGCTTGGCAGACTCCCGATGTGACCAAATCAATATAGCCGACGGGTCTTTGCCCTCCGGACCGTAGACACATGCTTTAAAAGCTCGTTGGGTTCCAAGGGCTACAACAGGCACAAAAGAATCTAATAAACTCCTCAACATTGATCGAACTCGGTATATATGTAACACAGCTACATCCGGTCGGTATATGTACATATCTCAAGTTAATCTGTGACATCAAACACAAATTTGGTGGTCTAGCGACAATATCTTTTAAATCGAATATTCTGGTACCCTTGTCAAAATGTCCTTCATCACTTTTTGCAGATGGTTGTAAATAAATACGATTATATAATATTTACGACAGCAGTGATTAAAAGCTTAACTTACTTGTACAACCTCAATTCTTCATGTAGAACGACTGCCTCTCCTCAAGTCCAACAGCCTACAGTGCTGTAAATAATAAATGGGTCCCCTTCCAATTTATCCGTAAGAAAACCCTCACGTTCCCACAACCGACACATTTAAAATTTACATTGTAAACGTCTCCGATAGCCTTATTCTGATAAACCACTTATCCCTTGTCAAGCGGAAATTAAATATTTCTTAAGTCCAAACTGTGTTTGCATGTACATATGTACACATGCACGAGTGCTACGGCCGACAAAGCAAAAAGAAAAAAAATGTCACCCGTCCAGCAATCCCTATAAGTATGATATTGAAAAGCCCCCCTGAAATAATGCGAAGGACTTCACAAAAACAACAAAAGATTTACATCTAAGTTTGTGTGCACCACCATTCAACAGGTAACCAAGAGTGATTCTCAAAATCACCCTAGAAACTGTGTGGGGGCAGGTGGACTGGAAACTTCTTCAAACCAATAATCCGGAAGCCTCATTTTCCTTGCTCGGAACTGTCCTAATCCGTACATACACACGAGATATAATTATATGTATGAGATATTATATGTATATGAGTACGAGTGTAGGCGTATGCGGCGTGGTGCCGTGGATTGCGGCAAAAAAATAGAACACACTAACGTTGTCGCCGTCATGACTGAGTGCGAAGCCAACCAACCCGTAATACCAACAGTCAGCCCCCACCATCACGCCAAACAAATTGAAGCGGAAACTTTGCCAATTTTTAGATAAAAATTGCTAGCATTCACCGCACAGGTGAAATGGAAACTCGATGACCAGCGTAGGGCGGTTATAATTTGTGTATTGCAAACCGTGGCTGACAGTAATTATTTTTTCAAACTTCTATCCAACACAGAATTTTGCTGTTGTTGACCGCAGTGCTCTGATGTAGCAGCCAAGCGAACCTTTCTCTGGTCACGACACTTATTTGACCGAAATGTACAGTGGGTGCCGAATGCCTGCGCCAGCATGGCTTAGGCTACGAAATGAATTACATCAATGAAATAGGAAAGTAGCCTTGAAAAAAAGAAGAAGATGGAACCTAATCCCGAAATAGCTGAAATTAAAATGAACTGCCAGCAGTGGCAACCAGAAACAGAGAAAAAACTGTGGGGTTGTTGTCGTGAGTCGCAGCCATGACAGCGGGCTTGTCGTTTCTAGGATAACGCTTTCCAAAGTCCCGGCCGCGAACTCCGGTCCATTATGTATTCACGAAGGCAGCGGCAATAAATTTTAATAAAACAACCGAACGGCAGAGGGCGCCAGTCCTTTTAGTGGGCCAGAGTCAGAATGAAAGAATGTTAGAAAAGGAGAGGAGGGATAAAAAATTACGTGGAAGTGCGAGGATTTGAACCGCTGGGAGCTCGCAAGCGTTTACTTGATTGGTTTGGGGAGTAAGTGGCTTATATACGAGTATTTGATCGCAGACGCTGGTCTCTCGGGGAGGCCCACTCACTGACAAGTGGCTTTAGCCACGTCAATAAAGTAATTTACAGTCCGCGACGATTCATGCCATGAATCTTCTGAGTGGGAGCCGCTTTCTTTTTCCACTTCCTCATTCGCTATCATCAGACTTTTTTTTTGGTTTCACATCGCACATTCGGAGTCGGTGATAACTCCAGCTAGGACAGGTATCAATTTCAATCTAATTTCTAACGCTCTGAGCTCATATATTTCTAGACTCGTTGACAGACGTGTGGGACTGACAGGACTGTTGGTGGAGCGTGCTTGTGATTTCTCCCATGGCCAACGCAGAGTGACGTTCCGCTTGACGTGATGCTTTCAACAGTGCGCACTATGTACGTGTGTACGCCGGCTGGCACCGTACATATGTTTGACTGTGAAAATATACAGCAACACAAGAAAAAGAAATGGAACAGTCCCCGCAAACACAGGCAACACATCCCAGGGGCTAAATTACGAGACGCTAGGATAAGACATATTACATTAAAAGATTTGCACCCCCGACCGGGGTAGATTGGTGGGCGATGAGCGATGGTAGGCTACCAACGGAGACGTGCTCGCAATTTCAATTGACATCAAATGTTGTTTGTCATTGTCATTTCGTTTGGCATCCATCCTCTGCCGCTCACATATCCTCTGGCCCACAAGAAGACGAATTGTTTTTGTTTAGTCAGGTACTGCTCTGTTAAGCTTTTTGTTTTGCGTTGTTTTCAGAGCACTTTTCAGCCCTGGGCAAGGTTTTTATTTTAATTTCAATTTTCTAAAAAGATACACAGTCACATGAAATTGATTAAATTATACACTTTTTTGTGCTCTCGGCATGTTAGGGTGAATTACGTGTAGCGAGCGGTTATTGTGTTGAATGCTGCCTCTTCTCAACTGCACCCCCGTCCCAGGAGACTGCAAAAAAAGTGTCAATAACACACGGGTCGGTAGATGCCCGTGCGCGACGCCCATTGTTGATTTTATTGCTTCCCGAGAACAATTGACATTCACATGCACATTATGTGGGAAATGTTAGTGGTGTTGATATTGGGAATTGTTTTCGTCCTGTTTTCTTGTTTTTTTGTTCTGTTTTTTTGGAAGCCTTATGTTCGTGTTCAATTTGATTTCGGTTGTGTTGTGTGCTGATCGAAGGGAGTCAGTCTATCGTGGAATGGCTTGGCAACTGAATGGTATATGAAATTGGTTGGAACCTGTGGCCAGGTTTCATTATTTTGAAGCAAGAAAAAAACAACGTGCCAGCTTGCTAAGGTCATGGTCAATTCGGTCGAATTTGATTTGTGCTTAGAATGCGCAAATGTACGTGTTAGCATATGACTGTACCAGCAATCAGGACAGCGGGAACGGTTTTGTGTAAATAACGAAATTAGAATGAACTGATTCTGACTTTACTGCTGCTGCACATGTACACATGTCTATGTTGCAACATCATGCATATATGTATGTTTACTTTTCTATACATTTGCCGTTAATATATATGTAGGGATAGTGAACATTCGTTTGGTTTCATTATTATATTTGTGATAACCAGTATGTACCAATCGTTGACTGAGTGCATTCAAATATGACCGTTTTCTATTTTATTACCTTTCTAACTGATTCGTTTGATCTAGTTTATGGCAAATACGCTGTGGCAAGTAAAATAATTAAATATTTTTAAATCTTCATATGCATTAAATATGTAATATGTATAGCGAATTTGCACTATGTATGATTTGTAAAGCGAATGGCCAATTTGCACACCTTAGTTACGGGAGGTGTAATTTACATCGGTCTCAAAATGGTATAGTTTAATTGATTTATGCAACAAAAATTAACATATAACTAGAGTCAACAGCAACGCTGGGCATTGTATACTCAGATTTTGTAGACACACATCACATTTTGTAGACATCGCATCTGCACCAGTGCATGATCAAAGTTCATGCATGAAATTGTTTGTCTGGATTCAAAATAATAAGTGGGATTGTGAACAAATAACATCGCAGTCGTTAGTTTAAATTCAAACCGTGATTGTGAAAAAATTAAAACTCGGTCCGTCACAATTTACTTCACAATCGAACGATTTTTCGCCCAACTTTAAAAAAAAAACGCAAAAATTACCTTACAATATTTATGTAGGTCACACTTGTCTCACTATCAGAAATCAACTAATAGAGATATTCAACTTTTCAGTCAAAAATATCATGACCTACCGCAAAACACGCATACTTTATTTGGAAGCTATATTTTACGCATACTTTCACAAGTGGTGTCTTTTGATCAGCTGTTTACCCCTCCAAATCATATTTTGCCCGTAGGAGTGTCAAATACATTTTCAATGTGTTTAACTTGCCCACGATCTGGAAAAATTCCATGAGTGATGTTCGTCAAGTTTAGCAAATTAAATAGCATTATAACATGCGAAAAAGAAGTTTATTTCACAAGTTGCATTTTAAAATTAAAGCAAATCTTCACGAACTGCGTATAATGGACATGTAGGACAAATTTTCCAATTTTGCTGCACAGTTTATATGTGATATGAGTCCAAAACTAAAATGCTTCAAGTAATGACTTCTGCTCCAACACCATTAATTTGAATTAATTAGCAAAATGAAGTGTTTGAGCAATCGATAGATATACAATGTTAAAGTGACAATACGAAATAATTCAAGGAATTAAGTTGTTTTCTGTAAATTTGTGTACTTATTGTATTAGTTGATTTCTGCTCACTATTCACAAACGAATGGATCAATTCTCATATTCCTCTCCGGTAGTTCCTTTACAATTTTGTTTTAATTCTTAGAAGAGCGCTCGCAACTACGGCGCCTTCTACACTATAATTACAACACAAATTTTGATTACTATCTTAGTTTATTAAGTACAGGTACTAGTATGAAATAATAATAATCTTGTTCTCGACTGCGTTCACTATCTGACTGCCATGCCGTCCCACCGCAACGGCGAAATCTGCTTTGCCTTTGATTTCCTTCTTATCTCACCCCGTCGTATCACTTCCTGTTACCATTGTTATTAGAGGGTAGTAGCAGTGCGACGACACGCGATCATATAATACTCTTTTTGACTTTTGTATTGATAATATATGTATTTTACCACAGATGACCCAAAAAAGTCACTGCAGCTGTGTGTTAAAAGTAAATAAGTGATGATTCCAAATACACTATAAACCTAAACTCCACAGAAGTTGCCATGTTCAGCCTGTACTAACGACATGATCAAGGACAGGATAAGCTGCCCAAAGTAGCCAGCATTTTTTTTAAATAATTGATTGACCATCTACGTACCTGAAACAGTGCCAACGATATTTAATCAATTGCGTTCAGTGTCATAAACGTAGATTCAATGGCAAAAAAGTTTGAGGATTCATATATGCATATGCTTATATTCATTCATTCATTGTGTTCGACGTATTGTGATTATAATAAAGAGTTGTGCAACACTCTTAAATAAAGTCTGATTCTGTAACAACACCCGAATAAACACACTAAAAGTCAACACGTCACCCTTAGTTACTTACTGCTTATCCATCAGTGGGTCAATTCGTTATACTGTCCTCTATCTGGAATGCGATAACACAAGCGAGCAGTATTTCGCCGTTGGTAAATGAAAAATCTCACTTTTAGAGACACTCACTTGCCTGTATGGGCTGTACAGCCACATGAGCCTAGTCTGGCGTCTACGGATTCAAAGCCTAAGAAGGCTGGGCCATATAGATCACCATGGATTCGCAATTGAATATGTTTACTTTTTGATACACAAAGTCAAGGCAAGTCTTAAAAAAAAAGCGTAAATCAAAATGTTTTAACACATGAAGCATTAAATAACGACGATATTTGTTAGATTGTGGTGGCCCGTGGCTTTGTGGGTATGTGGGTCGACTCATACGCTCTTGGACCAATCTGTCTAGGTTCGATTCCTGGTATGACAAAAAATCACTGACAATGCTCAAAGAGTATAACTGTCTAGAAAAAGCTTCTCAAACTTGACCGTTCGGCACCGTCGGCATAAAACTGTAGGTCCCTTCTACTCGTGATAGAACAATAGCACGCACAACAGGTGTGGCTGCTGAGAAGCTAGGCCCTGGCCCTCTGCGGGCTGTAGCCCATATTATTATTATTATTATATTATAATTTGTTAGATTAGGTTAGAGTGGCGATCGTAGCATCGCTTAAACTAAGTATGCATTTTAAGACCCTTTTGTTATGGTTTTGTACAACAAATGTTTCTTTTTGTGTTGCTCCCTGCTCCAGTTGTAGATCTCATTCGGTGCTCTGCAGGCTCATAATTTGAAGTAGTCAGCACGGGTGTTTTGCGCCAAATAGACCGGTGTCCAGTGATAATGCTCAGTTGGCATTATATTTTTCCGCCATAAGCTTGAGTATAACTCTCATTTTTGGTAGCCTATGCTTATAGGATAGTGCAATATCGTGCAGTCAATGGACTCGCTTGAACACCGACGTGTTATGTCTCTGTTTGATCGTTAATTTAGCAGACTGAATGTGACATTTGTATTTCTTCTCTCCATGAACTTAACTCGCACTCAATAGGAATTCTCTCCATTCAGATACTCGTTTCTAAATCGTACCACATGAATATGGAATGCTCTTCTTAGCTTATTATTTCCCACTCATTACAATCCACAGATATTTAAGACGAGTGTGCATTCCTCTCCAACTCTACCCTACCGTGTCAGGACGCCAGACACTTAAAGGTATTAGTACACATTTCGCGTGCAAAACGGATATAATTATCTATGTTTCGTGTTACTGTTTTAATGTGTTTAACATCGCTTTCAGAGAAATATTCCTTGCGGACTTTTTCAAAGTCTGTTGTCAGGTGAACTCCTACATGACTGAAACTACCACGTTCCTTCGCCGTAAACCAGTTGATGCTTTTGACAATGTAATAAAGATGGCTAGCATTGTATGTAATGTTGCTTAGACCAATTAGGCGCCTTTCCCTTCGGGAGGAGAGGTTACGCTGCAACTGCAAGGCGGTTTTGGATTGCAAGTGAATGTTGAAATTTAATCTGAATTTCTAATTCTTAGAAAACTTACTTATTTACTTATCAAGCCAAGACCCATGGAGGGTCAACCGCTGCCAGTCTTGGTCACGATGCTTCCAGTCATAAAAATCAAAAAAAAAAACTGAAAAGTGGAGATTCTGTCTTCCTCGACCCAGGAGGGTCGGATTGCACCTATTTTCTGGAATGTTGGTGTCCATGATGTCGATCTGCAGTCGATATATTTTTGCCTTTCGGACTGCATCCACATCTTGGTACAGTTCGTAGTAGAATAAGCCTGGGTTTGCAACTAAAGTTGGTACCACATAAAGTTTGCTATATAGCCACTACGAATTCGTCTGTGTGACACGATGTCGTATGTTTCTGATGGGACAACGATCATCTATCAGTTGCACCTATCAGACACAATGCACAGACCTACAGCTAATTTAGCCCGTACTGGACGTGATCCCTGCCATATTTTCACAAAGCATTGGAATGATGTAAACCACGGAAAGTCCAACAAGTCGCAGTGCATCCACAGAACTGCTCTGTGTGGTACATGTTGTTTTCCAGCGAGACCATCGATGCGCTCTTCTTCGAAAAAGTCGATGACATTGACCACCAACGAAGGGGGATACTTATCGATAATATCCAATTTCTGTTGGCCCAAATTGAGTGATATTGTTGTGAATAATGCGTGGCTCCAGCTGGACGATGCTATGTGCTACACAGTTGATGCCACAATGAATATCCTGCACGATTGAATTGGGGGTATGATTATGAAATTGGGTCATTTGAGCCAGTTAGATTTTTCTTGTGAGGTTCCCTTAAGTCGTAGTTTTGCAAATGTCCGATGCCCTTAAAGTCAACATAAACCGTCCCATCGATAAAATTCACCCTGATACATTTCAGCACAAAGCCACTGAAAAACTTTTTAAGTTGACCAAAAATCTCACTTGAATCACACAGACATTACATGTTTTTATTAATTTTAGCATCTACCCATTACTATTTGAAAACCCTTTACTAACTAAGGCAACCTCAACTGTCACAATCAGAGAGCAAATGAACAAAATTAAACCTAATTGCATAAAATATTGCCTTATCTTATCTTCCCTCATGTCAAGGTGAAAAAAACATAACAGTATATCATTATCGCCATTTCTTTGATAACATTCCCGTTATTACGATTTACATTTTCACTCTAAATCGATATCACGGCTTAAACAGATCCATCTAGATATTTTCACAACGACCGAGCCTACTGAAACGAAATACACTCGCACGCACTCGCATACTTATGAACATCATCCATACACACGCGTACGGCTATAGGTATATGCCTTCAATAAGAAGTTATGAATAATTCAGCGGAGATGCGTGATGCTACATTTGAATAGATTCCGTAGGATTCACACAGCCCTCTCCCAAGTCTTTGGAATGCGGGAATTCGTGTATATGCTCCCTTGTATCCTTCTTCACGGATTAGGACAAGCACAAATCCCAAAAGGGATCCCAGCATCGAATGCCGTGGATGCTATCATTATTTCAACTCCACCCACCCTCTTTCTGGCTCACACAGAACATACATAGTTTATTTGTAAATCATAACAATTGGCGAATTTTGGGGGCGGATAAGTAGATAGATGGTTGTTTCAACGACGGTTGCCTTTTGCAATTGTCGTATCGTCTGCACCAGCACAGTGCGGAAAGCATTCCTGATCCGGTGCCGAAGTTGCCTTCAGCCGCATGCAAGTGAGTTTACCGTATACACACGCCTTGATTTGTGACTCTACCAGAGGAGACGACGTGTCCGTATGTATATTGTGCATGTAGGACACGAACTCCAGAACTAATGGTCAAAACGTAAGTTCTGAACGCGCGAGCTAGGAAATTTATTCCAGAACCCGTGGAAATAATATCATTGTCTGCTATGAATGTGGGTATATGCATCCTCTGGCTTTGTCGTTGGTCCTCCAATTCCACATACGGCGACGTATGAATATTGCGTTTGTTTTGTGGTAGAACAGTGTGACAATTCCAAAGGAAATCGTCGATGAATTGGTCACACAGCATTCGCATCTATCACAAGCCTGCACAAAATACGAATCTACATGTATTTTGGTACGGTGATTGTACGTGTTTTTTGTGTACGTGTTTTTGATAGCAGTATAATATATTTCGGGTTTTATTAAAGTTCGGTTGGTCTGGTTGCGGTCACTGATGCGAAATAAGAGAAGGGTCTGTAGACTGGAAGTGTTTTGTGAAATGATTCCAAATTGATTGGAAAAAGAAGATGCATACCAAATTAAAGAAACGATCCCTTTAAGTTTGGAAAACCATTCACCTTACTGAATACCGAATCTATTGCATCGGTTTGGATCCAGTTTCGCGCATTACAGCAATAATGCCATTGACATATGCGATCAAATGATTCTCGATAGAAACTATAACAACTGCGACATAGGAATAATGTCGGACAGAGGCTCAGAGAATGGAACAGGAAAAACCGAGTAAAACTCTGCTGGATACCTGGCCACACGAGGATAGAAGACAATAAAATGACTTACTCCCAAGCTATGAAAGGAACATCGAACGGACCGTACGCGTACCATTCTGCGCTGTAGACCATGTCCTCAGAGCAGAATTCAGGAAACTAGAAAGAAGGAACCGAACAGAAACTTGGATCAAAGTTCATGCCATGAAGCTGGCCAAGAAACTCTTACTCAATATAACCGAAAGAGGTTTGAGGCATAAATCAAAATGAGAAAGAACAACCTTCGTATCCTAACAGGCCACTGCAGAATCAGGGAACACTTAAAGAAAATATTGGGTATCAGAAAAAGACAGATTCTGTGGAGAACCAAATGAAAGTCCAGATCACGTTCTGTGATTTGTGAGGGAATAGCCCACAAAAGACAAATATATCTGGCACCTACTATATTCTCCTAAGGAAATCTAAGGATTCGTAAAGGAAACTGGCTCAGCGAGAATACTCCAGAACAAATCTCTTCCACATTTGCTCTCGTAATAGAGCAAAGGGTATCAATAATAATAACATAATCGTTCATCTGAACTAAAGACAAAACAGTAAGCAAATTCGAAAAGACTGACAATGTTTCAGATTTCTAAAGGCCAAAGACAAAGGTCTTAAGGCCACAAAGTGTGTCTGACTTAAGTTAAAGTATTAAATAAGATCCAAATCATTTGATTTGAGGGCGAACGTAGAATTTGTGGGATTTATCTTACTTTTGTTGTATTTTCTTATACAGTTCAGCTCATCGAAGAATTGACACCAGCTGACCACGTAAATCCTACAAGATATCTCCACCGTACGCTTGAACTTCGCAGCTTGAATGATCAATTTTAAATAATCGTGGCTCTGTGGATACGATAACAAGCGAGATTTCCGAATTTGGGTAATTGCAAATCCACATGTGCCATGCAATTTGGTCTGGTTATGTCATTACCCCATACCTCTCGAAAATAAGGTAGCTATAAGTGTCACTCTAATCACTGTAGCCAAATGTTAACAGCATTTAATTTCCCCAAATCGAAGTTGGGAGTTGGTGTGTTGGGAGAAATGGTTAACAAGATGGTGCTACATCTCACACAACATGACCTTTTTTGGTGATTCTAACTGGTCTCCAAACTGATGGGATTTGTGTCCATAAGACTTCTTCTGGTGGGTTGTATTGAAAAAGATCGTATCCATCTGCCGCAGACGAGTTTGCAATTTGAAAGAATATTCCCCAAGTTATGGCCGAAATATTGCTTAATATATGACTATCTAAAAACTCCTCGAGGCATGCAAGCGTTCCCTTTGAGGACATTTTATTGATATTTCATTCAATATTCCAAAATCAAAGCACATAGAAATACAAATTTTATCTAAATCTAAATCATAAATGCATTTAAATTAAATTTGCTTTCAAAACCACAAAATAGGTAACGGTGTATAATTTCTGCGTAACCGCATCCAATTGCTTCCGGTCTCTTATCTCAAAGGAAATGTATTTTAGTTAATCCGGTTGTTTTGTTGGTTTCATCACCTTTTACTGCCGATCACCCACGCAGTCATAAAATGCTTGACCAAAGCCCCTAAGCCCTGAACTTACCAGACGAAACAGCATACCGAAAACACATGAAAGCACCTCACAATCGTTTAAGTTCACAGATACATAAAACTGGAATTAATAAGGGACGCACCCAGAAACGAGAACAAACAGGAAACGTACTTTTATTTTCGTACCCAAATCTTTGTCGAGATTCGTAAAGTATATCTCCCATAGAACTTTATATTTCGGAACGAATTTTAAGCCAAACAAATTCCACATATTAAACTGACTTTTTCTTCTCTGGGCAAAATGAGTCTCAGTTATTAGTCGTAAACATGCTCTTCGTATATAAGTTAATGCAAGAGTATGAAGATTTACACTCTTTCAAAAAAAGTTTTATTCATCTCCTTGGTGAGCGTCGTAAACTTAAGGTGGACCTCATTCGGGGCCGCAGTAACCTTATCCCACTCACATCGCCACCTCATTGTGTAATACCTCAGCCCCCAGAGTGCTTTAATCGTTTACATTAATGTTGCATGCGGTCCTGAACGGATACCCGCATGAATTAACAACTTCATTCGCCTTCATTCCAGCAATACCCCGGCTGTATACAACCAACCCCCTCTTAATATTAAGTGCGGCGGTGCGTCGCCCGCGGTATATTGCTTAATTTACACAAACCTCTCTTGCCAGCAAGATGTGAAGTCTCTCTCTCTCCAGTAAATGCACTGCGAATAGGTTGCCACAGATCATAAGCTTTAATTTTATTCAAAACGCCATAAATTCTATCGTTTAATAACCGCAAGGTAGTTCGATGCTGTATTGTGGATAAATGCTGTGCTGTGTTACACGTTTCGTTCGCTCGTTCGTTCGTTCGTTCGTTCTTCCCTCATGTTTGTGAGAGCCTTCTTACGAGTAGAGGCGCTTGGTAAATTCTGTGTGCGCCATAAAATTCACTTAATGAAATTCTCTTTCTGCGTGGTTTACTTTTTGGAAAAATTTATCACAATGAACTTACAGATTTCAATTTGTTATGCTGAGCCAAAATGGTGTGTGGATGACTACCACCTTTACATGTTTACGCCTGCAATATGAACAGTAGTGGGGTTATCCAAATATTTGAATAAAATTGTATCGGTATCGTGATTGAAGGATATCAGATATTTTCAATGAATCAATATTGAACGCGGAATTTAAGAATGAGAAAATAATGACTGCAACAACCTTTGAGTTTCTTTAAGAGAAAACGGCAAATTAAGAGGTCTTGAATATGAATATTATGAATATTATGAATTTTATTCGCGCAGACTTTCTGATTATGCGAGAAAATATGGTTATAAAGAAAATTTCGGCCAGAGAATTGAGTTCCAGCTAATCGGATGCTGTCCCAAAGTACTCAATGCTTTTTGCCTAATTTATGCTGGGTACCCAACCGCTGGGTTACAACGGGAAATGCGTCAGCTGATTATCTTGTATGAGAAGGATGTCAAGTTCCTAAAACTAGAGCACCGCAACTCGGATATTAAATAAACTCTAAGTATCACAGTGCAAAAAAACAACACCTTTAAATGTGACAAGAAGTTTTTACCAAATGCAGTTGAACTTTCATCGGTCATGACTCACTATCGTCAAAATACCCAACTATGAAAATATGACTTAATATTAACATGGTGCACCAGAAAGCCCTCAATGGACTTGGAACTAGCTTCTAGAATAATAACTCGGGTTGTGCAGTCGGTACGCGAGACTATTTACATTTATTTTTCCAATCATACTTAGAGACATACTCACACTATTCCATCAGAGACGATGTGAGTAAGCACGTCAAAGAGACGGCATTGGTCACTTACCCAAATGTATGTACAGAGTTTCGATTGTATGAACTAATTAATTAAATAAATATAAAAAAAATTAAGTCAGTTCATATAATCGAAAAGTTCACATATCCTAATAATCAACTTTTTTCTTCAATTTATAATTATCTTTAATATAATATATTTAGAGTTCATATAGAGTTCATATAATAATCATGTATATATATTATGAATTATAAAAATAACTAGTGTTTTTTGCTCAATACTCAAGCACTTACGAATTTTTCGTGACATTTTTAAGCTCTTAAAACACGATCTTATTTATCCAAAAAACCATAAGAACTGATTTGGAAATGAGCGCGTGGGTGTGAAATAAATAAGACCAGGGCAAACAGTTACGTTTTCCGATAAATTGTCTGGACTGAAGTCAAAAGATGTAAATGTGTTTTGAACTAGTAGTGCAAATCTCCGAGTACGAGTTCATATAAACAAATTTCAATTTAGCAGTTCATATAATATTCATAAATATAATAGCAGATTCATATAATCGAGACTCTACTGTACTTTTTGAAGTCACGACAACAAGTATATAATAAAGCTATTGATGATTTTTTATTAAATTATTATGAAAATTAAACTTTGGTCGAATTAATAATACTAGTAAATAATAATAATATTACATTTAGTAAATATATATTTTATGAGAATTAACGTATAATTGTTAAAGACGATTCAGCTGACAATTCTCTAAAAAAAAAGGAACTAATGGGATTTATGAATTCCAAGCATTGTACGGTACATTCGTCTTCAACATAATTTTAATTAAAAATGCAATATCGTGTATATACAGTTTGCAACAGCTGAACGAGATTAAGTTTTCAACAAATTAATTAATCGTTGCAAATTGTAAATTCTCTATCTTTCCTACTTTGATTAGCATTTAAAATCTCCGTAAATGCAGTACCGAAATTACAATTTTTTCAAATATTGTAAAATATTCATAAAACTGCTCATTATGCCTGGGCAATAATTACGACTGGAGCTAAATACTGCGGGTCCCATTTTAGTACAGAATCAAACATAAGGTGGATAATAAAAGAAGTGGTGGTATTAACAAGCCCTCTGTCGAGTCGACTGCTAGAGGTCTCTAGCAGACAAATCCCTTTGTGTACAGCCAAACATGAGACTAATAGATACAAGTCAATCACATATAAAAAATACTGGTGGCTTGTAGTACGATAAGGTTATTCATCCTTATAGGTGAATGGGAAGAATGCTTCACTACCAAGTGACTCAGATTGGTTTGCAATGCTGATGTCCTTTTTTCTTTACACACATCAGTCATCGCACGCTTCTCAATAGCTATACCAAGCCCGAGATGTATAGGTCATCAAACCGACCTTGGCAATACGTGATGCATAACATAATAATTATGGCTGAATTTCCCCCGAAGATAGATCATAGATTCTTGCGCAAAAGGAAGAATAGCAGCTGTTCTCTTTTTCCTCCAGCAGCATAAGCTTCTGTATTTTCTTCGTCCACTTGAAAATTCCTGAACTAGGGGGTAGTCTAACAGATACCTTAGACAAGTAATAATAATATGGTTGGAGCTACAGCCCGTAGACGGCCAGGGCCTAGCTTCCCAGCAACCTTCTGGACAGTTATACTCTTTGAGCATTGTCAGTGACTCAAAAGAAGTGGGGCCGTGAAAAGCATTTCTTGACGTACCAGGAATCGAACCTAGACAGGTAGGGTCCAAGTGCGTAGGAGTCGACGCACATACCCACAATGCCACGGGCCACCACCTTAGACCGTGATGCATGAAAAAATTAGCGTTAGGTCAACCTGAGTAAAGTTGTCAGTTGTTTCATTGGGTTGTTCGGCCATAGGGCCAAATAACCATTTCCACTAAGTCGTACCTAGTCATACAAGAGGTGATGCCTTGCGCCTTCTATAAAGGGTATGTTTACGTCGTCGCTCACAAAACGTTACGATCGACAATTGCAATTTCGAAGTATTAACTACTTTTGTGTTTGTCGGAAAAAATGTGTCTCCTAATGGCATCCCAGTGGAGATTCGACAATTAATCGGTGCTGTTTCGGTCTGTACTATTAACACTAAAATCATATTTTACAGAAGAGAACACTGCCAGTGCTGGACGATAAGCAGAACGGTAGAGGTGCTTTATCATGACTTTGAAAGACAATTTCTGCGTCTGATATGTCTGTATGATCATGTTTGCGACGAAGATGAGTTGAAAACCGAGCTGAACAAAGTTGTGCATGTACTCTGGCTTGACCACATTGAGCGCATAAACGCCAATGTCCTAGGTAAGATAGTCTTCGAATCCGAACCTCAATAATGATAGGAAGACCGAACCTTCGGTGTAAAAGCCAAGTGGTGGTGGAAACAAAACGCGTGCTTAATTTAACTTGAGGACTTAATTTTACACCATCATATGAGCTTCCGACGTCGTCGAAATTTTTCAAGTTGATCTAATTTGACTTTTGACTAATTTTGTTTACTACGTTAAACTATAGTAATATTGAAATAAAGTCTGTTCGAATGTATATTCAACTGGGTCAAGTGCATGCAGTATTTCAATCCAATTCCCACTAGACACCCTAACCACAGGCATACAAACGTACGAACATAAAAGTATATGTACATCAATTTGGTTCACGACCGACGCTTCTAATTAATTTCTCGCCGAAAAAGGACGGGGTTCAACCACCGATTAATGTGGAAAGCGTGATGCGAAGTAAGTTTTACAATTAAACCGTAAAGTGTAGACGAGTAAAATCCAGCTTCTGCTCATCATAATTTTCGTTTTTTTTTTTCTGATTCTTTTTTGCGAACAAATTTTCTCAGCAAGCTAACTTTGTGTTATTACCTTCTAGCTCCTGCTGGTTCCTATTTTCTTGCATTCGTGTGAAAAAAAAAAACGGTTACCAAGGAAGAGGATATCTCCTTGCTTTCAGGAGGGCGGAAGAAGCTCCATCTTACTTTGAGGATTATAAACTTTTCCGATATAAACTTGTCCTACTTTCATTTGCCCCGCCCTATTTTTCGTTCTTTTTGGTTTGTGCATGCTTGCTGGGAGTCATCTCGTATATACAGGCGGGTGTACGTTGTGTGTATCTGATGTGTAGGTCCAACTCGTCCTAGTGATGGGTGCGGACATCTCTAATATTTGGGTTGATTTCTCGTTCAATGTACATACCTACAAGATAGTAGATTGCTGAACCTGTACATAGGTTGCCATCGTCTGGGAAACGAAATCCGTAAAGGATAAATCTTTAGAAGGGATCGGTGTGGGTATTAAATATTTCCGCTTCGACTTTTCGACTTGAAAGGCACCTAGTCTGGCTCGTATCTGAATGTAAGTAAGGAAAACACAAATTGAAACAGAAAATCCTTTCGCATTGTTCGAGTGTTCTCCGACGCGTGTAATCTTTAACTCACTATACACCACACTCCTTCCCTCATCACGGCAAAAATATGTAGACGCAATTCAATTCTGCTGTAAAAACATGTCCTCCTCTGCTAGTTGTTCGACAGGCTTTACGTGAATGTTCATGACTGATGTCGTTCTCCGAATGGGGGCGCGGAATATCTTTCGCTATATTCCTCATCAACACGCAATCAATCGATTTTCATTCCAAGGAGAGACACTCCTTGTTATTGTATTGACACTTCATATTCAATAATCCCATCAGATTAAGTGAGAAAGGAAATTAATTTGCAACAATTGCGGCAATCGTACACATTAAGTCACGCAACCACGCCGTTCAATAGTCAACCGAAAGTCTCCTGTGATGCTTTTATTTGAAAGTGGGGGTGACATTACGTTTGGTTGTCGTTTACAAGCCATTATCAATAGTTTGACAGGCAAATGGACAGCCATCAGAATCAACACACTAACAAATGAGTCAAAACTGAGTGAGGTAACTTTGCTAATTATAGAGGAAAAATGTGCGCATGTGTGGGAGTTGTGGGGATGAAGTTTAAAAGTCGTAAATTGAAAATTACCTCGTAAAAGTTGCGTTTCGAAAATAATTTTATTGCAAAATCAATGCATTCAAATGTTAGTACACATTTCTAGTTCATTGTCGGAACCGTCTTGGTACAAAAGAGCTGAATGCTTAAATATCTTGAATCTTATTAAGAGGTTTATGACCAGAAAGTATGCTAACCAGCTGTGTGAAACTTCAAAACGATCAAATCAAATTAGGTCAGTTGAATTGAATGGCTTAAATAGTGACAAAGTAAAAGACCTTAAGCAGCGCCGTAAGGTACGCAATGCTGATGTTAAAAAAAGTCATTCAGGATTTAAATAGGGCTCTTAATTTTACATGCATGTGGTATGATGTAGGTGGTGGGCATTTTAAAATAATTTTTCAATGTTAATGAATAAAAAATAAAAGATATTGAAAAATACATGCATACATACCGCATTCATCAGAAGGAGCTATTCAAAGCGATATCCCGTTTGTGTCGCACCACGCTAACAGCGATGCGCCGTGCAGTTCGATTCAAGGACCTCCTGGCCGCTTGAAACCTGGTTTCGGCAAGCAGGTGCGTTGTCGTGTGATTTCTTCAATATGGTACTGAACAAGATAAGGCGGCGTAAACACGGAAGCCACTATATTTTTCAGTCCAACTGTTGCGTTAGGCAAATGACATTGACATCGACGCGCCTTTCCAAAGTTCCGTAGTGCTTCCACTACGTTCACGCTGATTGAGAAACGAGATGGTCTGAAAGCCAATGAGGATAAGACGAAATATATATTGTCGATTAAGAAACGTTCCACAGACCACCTGGGGAAAAACAACAATGGACAGCTACAATTTTATGTTAGTAAATGAGTTTTTCTACTACGCTGCAAAGGTGAATTCCACAAACGACATCAAAATGGGGGTCCGACGTAGAATCGCCCTTAGAACCGATGGTACTTCGGTTTGTAGAAACAAAACTCCTGAGTCGAAGGACCAAAAAGCTTGTTCTCTAAAGCACTCATTTTGCCAGTCCTGCTTTTGGAGCCAAAAGCTGGAGAGCTAATTCATGGTGCTTCGAAAGAGAAATACTACGTCTAATATCTAATCCCGTCTGCGGGGAATGTGAATAGCGGAGAAGACGTAACATCGTAAATCACAGACGTTTTCCGCATTTACGCATTTTACGCCGGCATGCACATGTGGGATTGGACTTCAACGAACTTGGTGTTTGCTACCGAAAACACCTCTTACCAGAAATCACCCTCGCTCTAGAGGGTTGTTGTTGGCCCCATCCAGAACTACATATATCGCGTCGCCAAGTGAAATCGTTTCGTTTCCCGCCTAGAAGTCAAGTAGACATTGTTGACACTTTAACACTAGAATGTTTGATATACGTTCTTCGTTTGCATTCAATCTATATGGGCACAATCTTCAGTCAATCGGGTGGCATGGAATTAATGTCCCCATCATCACGACTTCCAAGGCGTTCCACGAATGCGATTCCATCAGGTAGGCGATCGTTTGGCAGACCCAGGACGATTTGGTTGGACCAGGTCCTGGTAGGATTTCGGTATAACCACTGATGAGTTTGATTCGATGCTGGAGGATCGAGTGGCCTAGAGATCTCTCGTGAGTACATTCCCCCGCGACGTCTTTAGTGGATCATGCGGGCCACTGAAGATGATGACTTCTGGCTCTTATCATTCCATCAATTTTACTTCTGGCCCAAGGTAATCATTACATTTCTTCACCAAATCCCATGTTTATCGATCTGACTCTGTACTTATCTGATGGAGCGGCAATGCATTTTTTAAGTGACTAAATATATCCTGCCGCAGATGGTTATTAATTGCCAGAATTTCTGTTTACCAACTGAGATGATAGGTAGGTCATGCTCACTTAGACCATCCGGTCGATTGTGCTGTCACGTTCGGTTTTGTGTCCAAAAACCATTTACCCTTTGACCTTGTAGTTATTCCCTCTTGGGATTTGTTGGTCATGTGTGATTTCTTCTGGCCTCTTTTATTGCCATTTAGAGGTTTTACGAAATTGTAGTCAGTCCTTTCAATGTTACTCAGATCCTCAAGGTGGTTGAAGTAGTACTCGCCTAGCAGTCTTCCTCTTGTTTCCGCAACTACAGGACATGTTCCGAGGTAGTGTAATATTGTTTCCTCTTCTTCTTCATCCATACAGCTTCTGCAGAAGTCGTTATAAGGTGCCCCAAGTCTTCTAGTATGACTGTCTATAAGACACTAGCCAGTTAGCACCCCTTCCTGTCTAGCTTTAGGTTTGATTTAGCAGAGCCCAGATTGCTTTCGATATCCTGAAAGTGTCTAGTTCCGACCATTTGCGGTTTGTATCGTTTTTCGCAATCGTCATCAATCGCGATTTTACTTTTTTCAGTGGGGTGGTGTGTCTCCTGATCTGCTGCCATTGACATACCCGCCCCCTGTTTTGCTAGTTCATCAGCTCTTTCATTGCCCGGAATACCCTTGTGCCCGGGGACCTAGCATATAAGATTGCATCTAGCCGCTATCGCATTTGTATATATGGATAGACGGCAGGGTTTTCCCATCTTCGAATTTATTGATTTTTAAGACTGTTTGAATACTCGGTGATGTATTTCCTCTTCCTTTTGATCAGTTGACCGCAGCTGACGCATGAACTGTTTTTTGTTTTTACATACTAGACAAAAATGCTTAAAACTAGGTGGCCAAACAGTATTACTACTTTTACTTACTGGCCCTCTGGTTTTAATTTTATTGTCTTTCGACTTAACGCATATGTTTAAAAATTAATAATTTTAGTCGGCCATAGACTCTAGCTGATGGATTTCTAGATAACACGTCAGACTGCGCCCCATTCCTTCTCTACCCTGGGTCTAAAGAGTTCGACGAGGGAGTTCCCTCGCTCACCAGGCACCAGAACTTTCGATGGTGCATAGTAACATCCCGCACATCCCGACTCAATACCGCTGTACTGAACCGGAGGAGACCTTTCTCAGCTCGTTGTGCGACGGAACCGTCGTGGCTGATTCACACATCCACAGTTGAACGGGCGATGTGAAAGATGAATGGTACCGCATTTATATCTTGTACCAGGCCGTTTTCGAAGTCACTGTGTCGTAGCGTTTCGTGGTATTCTGGATTTGGTTAGTAAGCCCTAGAGATCAAGTTATTCACCGAGTTCATTGCTCTGGCAGTATGACCTCGAAGCATCTTCAAACAACAGTGGTTGTTGTCCAACAATTGATAACTTTCGCCAGCTCTTTTTCGTGTCCGCCGAGGCCTTAAACAACGAGGTCCTGAACAGTGTGGTTTCCGACTTCTAGCAGTTGAGATTCAACTTTCAGTCATCTTAACTTCTCATGAATGAGTCGAAGTCACGCTTCGCGAGAGTAGTGATGTCATCGATATTTTTACCTGATCTGTATATGCATGAACTGTCACCATGGTATAAATCTCGTCAGGTTCTACGTGGTCATAACATAGCTATCTACAACAAGATTTATTTACTCCCTAAACCTGAAACCGAGCCAGGCCGATCGCTGTTTTGTTGGCTTCTCATTGCACGCGTTATAACTCTTGCCATCCATACATGTCTTAACGCCGACATGTAGCATCCCATTATGAAGCAATTCAGTTTGAAGGTGATCTAGACATTGACTACTAAATGTCGCCATTCAAAATTATGATCATAAACATTGTCATTCTCTGGGCAGACTTTGTCGGTCCCTAATTTGGAAACGCTATCGCTACTCCTTGCACCCGTGATGGCCCACTCAATAATTCATTGCACCAGCTTACATATGTCCGACAGCACACATCTCCAGATCGTCGATGAAACCCTATTCAAATTCCCATTTCATTAAAGCAGGGCAATAGGAGATCAGTTAACAAACATATTTTATTTCTTCCTCATCGCCGGCATTTCTAAAGTGCTCGCTGAATAAACGCTTTACATGCGTATTCGCGGGAAATACGTGCATCCTCGCTACTAAGTTTTACTAAGGTTTACAGTACAACCTAACAGATGTCATGAACAAATATTTATCAATACCAATGATTTGGAAAATCTGTAAACAACTATGTAACCAAGAAAGAAAAATATCCCACTTGCACCTAAATGAAACACACGCATAAACTGCATTTTTAAATTTGCATCTATGTTATTGTAATTTGAATGGTATGTGTTAGCATCCATTGCGGTCTGTCGACACAAATTTGTTCTGAACTTCATTCCACATCCGACTGAACATCTGTAATCCTAACCATTTTGCAATGTTGCCTTTTAAAGGATAAATGTTCAACCAGAATTTAATTGCAATCTCTACACACTCTACACACCATTATATCTTGTTGCAGCATATAATAATGAACAAACTGCTTGCCTTCTCACCGCACACATTCTCACACTGCTGCCACCAGCGTCAAGAGTAAATGTGGTGCCAACGGACCATTCCCTAAAGTCGTAAAAATACTTCCCACCGGATATCAAACAACGTTTTTCCATTTCTGTTCTGCTGTACTTTTGTTTTATTTTTTGTTCGGTATTTTCTCGGATTTTCGTTTAAATTTAAAACTTTCCAGCTTTTCCACCAAAGCCAAGCTGGATGGTGATTTGGCTCGCATAGGAGTTGTGGATGTTCGTATATATAAATCTGAACATATAGAGTGAGAAATTAAAAAAAAAATACGGTGGGTGAAGAGATTTGCAGGATCAAGCATTTAAAAGCTAACTCCCTCGGAACGAGAGAACGAAGTTACTAGCCACTCAACCTCTACGCATTCCCCGATATTGTTTGTCTTTTTTTCTTCTAAGGGGAAAACCACAATGAATTCTCGTCCAATGTGCACATACAATGTAATTGCACTAGCCATGCCCATTCCCATTGCGCCCACAAATGGTATTTTGATATTTGCACCCCGGTCGCGGGTATTGCTTTGCCGAAGAAAAACAAGGATTTTATCACGTGTTCACACGCTGGGATTCAACTAACGTCAGAGCTAACACAGCACACAAACCGCAACATCGGAACGAACAATAAAATGAAATAAATTTGTAAACAGTTACCAGTTATCCTTGGCGCAATGGTGTGAACTATTATCGAACAATAAAAACAGCATCCCAACCGATTTGGCAAATACATTCACACTGACTGGGGTTGTAACGGAGGGAACGATTGCGGCCGACTAAGCATTCGCACTATAGTTCTGCACTGAAGAATAACGTGCAATAACGTTGCCAGCAACGTAATCCGTTTAATTTTCGCTTTCCATTTGACAGGTATTGTTTGAGGATTTCCTGATAATGCAAGGAAACTACTGGCTCTGGTGGCACTCTGTGCAGAACTGGTGGATTCGAAGGGATTTCTTTGAAAGATTTGCGAAGTACTTGTAGTTCTCGCCTGAAATAAACACTTGTTTCAAGGGAAATAGCTAAGCTGCGGTTATCCGCGAATTTGGAAAGCGGCAAAGAAGCTAGATGTTGCACTGGAAGAGCACCGAAGACGGTGATACCCAAAACAGAGCTGAACAATAAGGGTTTCAGGGGATTAATGTTACTTGAAGCAGCGAATTGATGGTTGGTTAAACTCGGAGGGGTGTACAAATAAGCATCTGAAGGTATTCTTTATAAATAAGCCGCTTGTTCCCCCGTACAAATTACAAACAAACTGTTCTGAAGATATATGCATGTGCAATCTGGATGTGTATTAATGCACTTATAATTTCACATTTTCGAACAGCAGATGGTAATGTTTAAGCAGCCGTGAGAAGAGGAATTTTGTGAGCAGCTTATTAAGACTCTTCGGACCTAAGCCAAGCTAATGTGGGATGCTTATCGTGTTATGTGGCGAATTTATCAATTGGTATTAACAAAGGAAAAAGAAGTGTCCGAGGTCTTCTGAAAGTCGGCAGAGCGGGCCAAATTCAGAGCAGATTCATGGGTTCTTCCTCATTAAGACAGCATCTTCATAAGTCAGCATCATCATGCTCTTCGAATAAGTCAGTTTCCCGGGATGAGCAACACGAGTGAGACAGATGAGTTCGATGAGGTTTGCTCGGGCGCTTGAACGGTGCCTCACAAAGTAATATAGTGCTTGAAACAATATACACTGTTTTGTGGCAGGTCGCCGCTTATCTCATAAGTATGTCATGTGGAAGCAGTGGTTCTAAGTGATATTCACTTATGATTATTGGATTGCATTGCGTACAGCTTTTTTCAAGACATCCAACAGACTGTCTGCGCGTACATCATAATTTCTGGATCACACTCAAGCGTCACTGAACTATTGTCGGCGCGTCTTCTTTCTTTGGATAAAATAGACATTCGAAAAACAATGTTAAAGGTTATAGCGATTTCCATGAAAAGAGTGAATATTGGAGAACGCAGAAATTTCAAAAATAACCGTAACAAATCAGCCTCTCGCGCTTCACTGACCATCCATACGATTTCAGGTTTGGTTTCCTCTTTTCTGTTCCTGTAGTTTCATGAACTTTACAAAAAAAAAAAAGATTCAATACATTCGCCTTTTGCTTTGGATAACGCTACAATTCGGGACTATTTTTGGATTAGCTTCTTTCGAAACGACTCGAATTTTGGACGTAGAGAGCATGCATCAGGAATTTAACTCATCGTTGATACCGTCGCTTCTGTATCGGCAATACGCCTTCCTGTAAATCCAAAGCCTCTGAATGTCCCCACCTAGTTCTTGTTTCAGCAATAATGTCTATTTCATCCCTTTTTCAGTGCTCCATTTCATTGGAAAGTAGTTGTACGCTTATTTAATAGCGCTTGAGAATCTACATATGTATTTTATTGGCTACATGAAGTGGTCGCCCGTAAACAGTTTATACTTACATGAATTACTTATAGCCTCAATCATTGCTTTTCAATTCTTTGTCGGTGGTATTTCTGCCCAATAACGCTGACGGCGACAATTCATTCTCTTTCCAATTCGTCTATGAAAAATGGAAAAATGGGAAGATTATTTGAAGAGACCCCGACGAAGACCCGTGGAGAGGCCCAAATAGGCAGAGATGAAAAATTAATTTCCAGAAAATACTGCAAATGACATTTAGAATACTTCAAGGACTCAATGATTACACACCCTCCAATGATAAACACAGAGATAAGGCATCCTCGCCTCGTCTACTCTCTCTTATCCTCTCGATGAATCAAGAACAAATATTGATTTAAAAATAATCGAAACAAATGGCCAAATCGGAAATTCCTCTAATCTTGATTAAGTATTGTTAAATCCGTGCACACAGATACGCGCATACGCTAAAGAAGCCAAAGAATACGAGTGCTCTGCTCTGCAAGAGAAAAGTCGCTCCCTTATTATGGCATCTTAATATGTTTACGCTTTTGACAAAATCATAAACTTTTCAGATTTCCTTCAGTCCTGCTCTGTCAATAGCTATACTTATGTGCTGAGTTGTGCTCTCTATTTCGTCGTTGTGAATGTGATAAGAAGATTTTCAATGGGATTAAAATAAGTCCTTGCAGTGTACGTATTGGAGTCTGTTTTGTGTGTGTTTAGCTGTGTGCACGTATGTGGAAAGCCGAAAAGGTTTTATTTTGCGTCATCTATTCGATTTCGTTTTGGCATTTTTTCCTGCTTGCTGATAGAGGAAAGGAAATAAAAATGAAATTACCAGAGAACTATCGTTAGGCCAGTGTTGTCATCAGCAAGTCGTTTGCCATGATATTTGATTTGAAAATTGGTTAGACGCTGACAATAGTTTTGGGCGGTGGTGGTGGCTGTGTTGCGAATGGGGCGCAGAGCGAACAATCCAAATCCTATCAGCGTGCTGAAGCTTATTGTTGGATCCTGCCCACATCCTTGTACCTTGTATTTTCTTGCTGTATTTTTTTAGTAATCTTCCCTTAAAAAGACATAAAATATTTTTATTTTTATCGTTCTCAATTTGTTCGCTTTCTTCGGTTGCTTTTTGAAGGGGAGTCAACTTCTACTGTGGTCCCGTTTCTAATGTTTCTGGCTTTGTGAGGATGTGCTCTGTATTCCGATCTATAATTGGATCTGCGATTTTAAATTTGATTTCATATTTTGTGGGTTGTAAACAGCATTTCATTTAGCTTGCCTATTCTGAGTGTGATTTAATTTATGACCAAGATTTTCTGCCCGTCCGTTGTGTGGACAGAACGAAAAGAATAAGATTAAGTGGTCATCTATTCGCGTTTTTTTTTCATCTTGAAAGACAACCGATAATCCGGGAAGGATTATTTTTTCCGTTCAAATTGCGGAGACATTAACGACATTCTGAACAAAAATTGAACCGGATGCAAATAGGATTGTGTTTAAGGTCGTTGAAAATTAAGTGATGGGTTTTAATGAAAGGGCCCATCAAATGTCTCATAATATTAAAAATAAACTTTGTAATTCAGGCGATTTTAATGAGCCTAAAATAATACACTGTGGGGAAATGGTTCACGTCACGTTAGACGGTGCTTCGGAATTTGTTGATTTATTTTAACTTTGTGTTAGCATTTTTATTTTCAAAGCTCATGATATTTTTAAGATTCTATTTTATTTGAAGGACGTGACATCCGGGCTGATGATCTAAAGAATGTCTTACCCTCAACGTCATTAAAGCTATAAGGCATGTTTATAAGATTTGTCTGACTGTGATAGCTTTCTTAAAATAAATACAAAAATAAGATTCTAGAAGAATGTAGATTTTAACCTTAACGAATTTGAAGTTTATTGCTTTAGTTAAAGTTAATGTGTACATATTCCAGCTGATTTCTCACAAATGTAATGTCTGTTAAATTTCATTCTAATGTGGAATTCAACGCTATTTTGAAATATGCTCACTAGCTAATCTTAGTATTAATAGTACATTTCTTGAATTGCATATTATTAGTTTTATTTATATAGTATTATCCTAAGTACAAAAAATAATAATTAATAAAAGAAATCATTAAATAAATTTGTATATAATTAATTAATAAGTACATACATTAATTTATCGAGGATGTTATGCCTTCTATGCAGTGTTTAGATTATTGATTTACCTGTCGAGTAATCCGGTTACTAGCGCCTTTACCCTACATTCGACAGTGGATCTGTTTCTCAGCTTTGACATGAACTAATTTTCTATATTATAAAAGTTTATTAAATTTCAAAGAAAACAATCCAGTTTTCATAAGAACATGAATATAAAATACTTTTCAAATACTCACTTGTTTCAAACGCGTACACTATTTGTTTTGTCAGGTAAATCGTTAAAATTAGACACGACGGACGCATAACTTGTTTCCTGTACAACTGATTTACTTAAAACTTGGCATGTATTTGTGAGATACATAAAGGATTGTATATTTGTATTTATTTCAGACCTTTTGTATGTGATCCGGTGGCCCGTGGTGTTTTGGATATGTGCGTCGACTCCTACGCACTTGGACCTACCTGTCTAGGTTCGATTCCTGGTACGACAAGAAATCGGCCCCACCTCTTTCGAGTAACTTTCAATGCTCAAAGAGTATAACTGTCTAGAAAAAGCTTCTCAAACTTGGCCGTTCGGAGTCGGCATAAAACTGTAGGTCCCTTCCACTCGTGATAGAACAATAGCACGCACAGCACGAGTGGTTGCTGAGAAACTAGGCCCTGGCACTCTACAGGTTGTAGCGCCACCCATATTATTATTATTATATTTATATTCTCGTGATTTCTAACGCAGACCGACCTCCACTGTAGGCGTAGAGCAGCTTGGGAAGCAAAAATATGATAATTTTAATACAAAACTTGATGTAAAATTGCTAATAGCGAATAGAATTTGCAGTAGGAATGGGTAATTGTCTTTACAAAATCTTTTAAATGTTTGGGGATTCATCAGCAAAATGATTATCCCAACTTTTTGTCATACCATGATGGCGGCACCGCAAGTCCTTCAACAATCAATTGTAAGCAACAAAAGTGTACACTCATTGTTGTATATCAAACGTCCATTTTCTGTGTACGCTATATATTTGATTAACAACTTTGTGAATTCAGGCATTTTACATTCTGTGCAGGGCCTTGCAGCATATTGACCTTTAAAATTTCCAAATATGCGAACATGTCCATAGTAGAATGTAGTCTACGTACTTCAAGTGTATGAATATGCCTCCAGAGTTTACCTGGGACAATACAAAATCTGTATGAAGCGCAGACTTATGGCATTTAATGTATGCTTCCGTAAATATCCTGGTATACCTTTGTACACATGATGATCAATTCGGATGATCCATGTACATCGCTTTCGACAAATGAGTTGAAATCGCATGAACTGTGCTCATAAGCAGCATTTTCTACAACTGTAAATTAAGTAATTGGGTCTGACAAACATATTATGGCTTCCTCATATCACTCATCAGTCATAATATTTAACATTCCGCAGAAAGCATTACTCCCTCTCTTAACCTGCCTCGTTTGATGATATGCTCAGACTTCCAATGTCAATCGTAGCAGACTTTTCCTTTGAAGTCTATTGAAGTCAACTCTCTCCACGAACAAACCACAGAACTTCAATGCCCTAAAGGTCTGGAAAACAAGCAGTGGAAAATTTATTGCCAGAAGTTTAGCGAATTATAATTGAAAATTCTGTGGAAGAGCATTCACGAATGTGAATCGACTCCTGCGGCGGTCACTTGACCTACAGGCTTACTGTATATAGACTGTATATAACAAAAAGTAAAAACAAACAAACAAAAACATAATCAAGAATGCGAATGTACTCGTAATTCTTTACTTTGCTCAGAAATTCTTACGAGACTGCACATATATTTGTGCTTCGCTGAGACCGACTGAATCATCAATGGTTTTCTTTAGTTGATACTACAATTTGATGTGCACGTAGATTCTCCAGACTACGTTCGTGTTGCGTGCGATTGTGCTTTCACAAAAACAATCTATAGTAATTCACATCATTTAGTGAATTTCAGTAATGGCCAAGCGTCTGCCTACTTCTGAAGAGAGGTGTGACCGACATGCTGCAAAGTTTCGGTCCTACATTAAGTTTACTTCTCGGCGTGAATTATGTAAAACATCTACAACATTGTGTTGATTTTTTATTTTTATTATTATTTTGTATTTATTATTTATGATTTTGTATCTAATTATATATTTAAAAAAAAAGTAAAAATCATCATCATAATCTCCTGACCTGCTTGATACACTAAAGGAATCGCGGAGCAAAGCATGCACGAGATTCTCCGAATCGACTCTAACTGATCAGGAGTTATAATCAAGCGCAACCAGGCGAGATTTTTGAGTTGGCCCAACCAACTCGTCCTGGGTCTGCCTACCTGATGGAGTCGCATTGAACTCACATCCCGATCCTGAACCCGAGATACTTAAACTTCTCCACTTGCTTCAATGGGACTCCATTGAATCTGGAAATTACCATAACCTGTGATTTTTTCATGTTAACGTTCATCTCAGCATCAGCACATACAGACACAAACACATCGAGAGCGCACTGGAGTTTCGTCTGGGAGGACGTGAGGACAACTAAGTCGTCTGAAAAAAGAAAATGACTTACCCTTAACTCTTCAAATGTGGGACTCTCCTCGGAGGACGTGAGGACAACTAAGTCGTCTGAAAAAAGAAAATGACTTACCCTTAACTCTCCAAATATGTGACTTTCCTCGCCTCGGCTGCACTGTAACATCCAGGCTCAGTGCATTTTTATAATGAAAAGAAGAGGTGACAAAGATGAAAAGTGTTGGTTTAGCCCTAATAGAGCTAGACAAAGAGGATCCTCAATCCCATATTCCTCCAAAATACTCCAGAGCTAACCTCGAGGCACTCGGTAGTATACCTTTTCCAAATCTACAAGTAACTATTAATCGATGATGCCTTCTCGAGTATTAGTTCGAAAAGAGTGAAAAGCTGATCGGTTGTATATCTGCCGGGACGAAAGCCGCAATCAAACATCATGGACTCGACGATAGCTCTAGAGTACAGACCGTGCCTCCCACACCTTAGCGTAGATTTTCCCGGGGAGACTAAAAAGAGGTATGCCCCTGTAGGTGGAGCAATCTGTTTTGTTGAAACCTGACATTTCATTGGTTTCTTCTTTCATCAAACGTTTCTATCTCAACACACTTATAAGCACCACCAGACAGGATCTCTTGTCATATATTCACACTATTTGCTTCTAACGAGTAATGTGAGAATGAGTTGCACAGAGTACAGTCAATTTTCATATATTATACAATACATCATGGAAGTAACCCTATCCTGACGCAGTGAGATTGATATAGGTAGTGATATAAATTTTCCTATGTTACCCCATAATCGGCTTGATTAATTGGAGACACCGAAAGATGAGATGTCACATAAAATGATATTGGATCAACTAAAACCCTAATTGTGTCTGCGTGTGAGAAGACAATCACCTTTACAACTTTCAGCTGATGGAAATAATTGGAATTCTGACAACACAACACGTGAAATGCCAACCTTAGATAATCCCTTAATATAACTATGTCTACCATATTCTAAATACTGCCGGTGAGGATTTATCAAGTTCTATATGCGTCCCAATTATTTAAAATTCATGTTCCGAAAATAAATAATCGTTGAAGTGTATTATAGTATTTTTGGGGTATTTGTGTGTAGGATGAGGCTTATCTGAGCCGCACTGCCCGACCAATTAATCAGCATCACCCACAATTGCTTACTCATTTATGTGTGTCCTCAGGAAACGTTTATCTTACATCACAAATTAACAGCAAAATTCCGATATTTTCCACATAGCAAACATTCAATCTTCCTCAAGAGCTGATTCGTCTGTGAGCTTGTGTCCCTGTTCCTGGTTTGGTGGGGAAAAGAATATCCTCTGCAGAGCGAACAAATAATGAAAAAGAAGAATGAGAGCTAAGGCAGCAGCAATGTGTACACTTGGTATTGCGCTGCAGCCAAAGGAAGTGTCGCCAGGACGACATCGTCTTAGCGCGGAAGTGGTAGAAGTTTTATGCTTAGCAATGGTCATCATCATAAATCATTTTCATCTGCAGCAGCAGCAGCCGCCAAGCGACTTTTATCGCCAAACTCCTCCAGCACACAAATACTGGGGTATGTTTGTTCTACTCTGACTCTGTGGGTGGGTAGAGTAGAGTGGAGTTTACTGGAGGAGAGAAATGATTTTCCCCGACATGAAAATAAAGAAATATTAAAGAAGTCCGAGACCACTGGCAATGATGATGGCGTTTGCCATGCTAAGTCCTGGATAAGAAAGAAGGGAATGAAAACAACGTCGGCTAATTAATTGGCTTACAAGTAAATACAAGTTTCATACTGCACAGTCATTGGATTTTGCTACTAATTAATTAATTTGTTCAAACGTCCTTTCCATATTTTCTGATTTGTCGTGCCATAAAAGCGTACCAGCGTCTCAATTGAACGACGATCGCTTCTTTGATATTCTAAATTTTAATTTCTTACTATACACATGTACTCGCACTCGTGTAATGACTTTCCTCTCAAATACAGTTTTTTTTTTCTTATATTTTCCAGATCGACGAATGATTTCGCATTGAGATACGGCGTGTTAATTAAATAGTCTCCACCCTATGTTCTGTGAGTATTCAACAAATTTCTTCTTTGAATTGATTCAATATTCTATTGTATTGAAATTGAATATTTTGAGCGCACTAATGAGTCAACGATGCTGGAGTGGAGAGTGTACAGAATTGAATAGAATAACGCGCACAGGATGCTGCGAGTTTACTTTAAGGATAACTTTGAAAAGAGGTTTTAATGTTGCCACGGAAATGAGTTCTTGTATTTTACAGTCTCGCGGGCATTTCACAGATTTCAAAGGGAGTCTAAAGTTTTGGTATTGATTTGATATTGAAACAATTTCACTGGAATGTTTGCGGCTGAAATCAATTAGTACTTGGTTGATTGAACGCAGGATATTCGATTTTAGAGCCTTTATGCTAAACTTGTGTTTGTTCCTTTGTAACTATATTGAATAATTCTTGAATTCTACCACATCGTTTGCCTTTGTTTGCATTTATGTGTATACATAAAGATAAAACCAAAGTATAGATGCTAATGTATGAGGAGGACCGACGAGGTATTTATTGGAAATTTAGGAGAAAATGTTTGACACATTTAAGTATTTTGCTTATAAATAGCTTAAGTGCCCCACATCCTACAAGACTAGAATTGCCTCATGATATTTTAAATAAAAAGAGGGAAGTTTATCCAATAGATGAGTATAGGTTTTACACTATCTCTGAGTCTGCATGGCTAAGTGTAGGCTTTAGGTCAAGTGTTGGACAAATTTGTTTTGTAATGCGGCACGTGGTACCCTCTATCCAATCAAGATTCATTAGCTTGGTTGTATTAGTTTTGAGGAGTAGGTTTGTTGTAGCGAAATGCATATCAGGCAAGGCATATGTTGAAACTCCTTTCGCACACCCTTTTCCAATTGCATCAGCATATTGGCTGGTGCCATTCCACACTTCAATGGAAGATAAAGAAAGCCGCCCTTCGACAACTGATATTCGATCACCTCCGCGCCCTGGAATGATTTCAAGGAAAAGGTTAAAATGGTACGGTTAATGACACGTCATTCTATAAAGCGACTGCCAGGGAGGCTCAACAACACCATCAGTAAAATCTTAGATAGCAAAACTTTGCAGATGCAATCTCCGCCTATGATGCTTGGTACCTAGATTGGGAGCGGACGACCAATAAACATTGAATTAAACCCCAATCCCCACTTCAAGCAAATCACAATAGAGCATCTATTAGGCTTCAAGCTTAACTTCCTCTACATATATAAAAACCAATGTTTGTTTGTCCTTTATAGACTATTTAATGGTAAGAGATAAAGCAGTGATGTCTTCGGCAATTTTGTTCATAATTCTGTGAATTGTGATTTTTTTTCTTTTATTTCATGCACAGCTAATTTTTGTACCATATGTAGCAACGCGCGCCAGGCACAGATGGTACAGATGATTGTCTAATAAGCAAGCCTACAGAGATTTCTCTAAAAGACTTAGAGAAAAAGGGGGGCGAGACACATACATATCGACACATATCCATCTTAGTTAGCAGATTGTATACAACTGCCTACTTGGATTATACAAATTTTAAGCATAGATAAAATATAAAAAAAACATCCATTTTAGATTCTTAAATGAAACAAACGGGCTGTGATCCTGCACTTATTTAAAGATTTCTTAACAAGCAAACACTGATTTATTTTGGATTGTTGAATCAAAGTTTAAAATAGATGTCTTTACTGATATCACAATGGTCTGGGTGGATCATGGCGGCCGTCGGCGTCGCTATAAATGGATTCCACCATTTCGACCATTGGTAATCTTTCCATATAACTTTATCATCATAATCCTCAAAGTTATATAGGTAATCCCACTGCCAACATATCCCTCATTAGTTTCCAATTTTTCTATTTTATTATATCTTCAAATATATCAGTCAATGCAATGAACAGAAATATCTTTCTTACCGCTGAGCTACTGATCAATGGTTTAACAGATTATTTTTGAAGAAAAATCCTTTCCGATGGCATACCCCCTCTAATGAGAAACCACCCAGCTGCCAAAATCCGACACCTTAAACACAATACCCACATCAAATCAAAAAAGTGTCAGATTGGTTGAGTACTGAACTCAAACACCTTGACTGTACGTTTTCATTTAACGAAACTTACACCAGTTACTTCGTCATGTGTGCGAGAAATAAGCCACAGAGATTCATTTCAGTAACAAAGAAGGCACTTTGCCATAAAACATATTTTCCACCTGTTCCATGGTGGTTGGCTTAAAGCAATTAATTTTCTTTTATACACTTTTCGGGTAGATGTACAAGTGGAAATGTGTATAAATTTATCTCTCGAACAACCTTTTCCTTCGCTAACTTACAAAACAGAAGAAGCCGATGAAAAAAAAAAACTAATAGGGCGGGGGGAAAAGAACAAAGGCTCCACCATAGTCGTTATTTTATGCATTTGCTATTACACAGTAACTTACATTTCACCATCCCTCTGAGGAGATTGCACTAAGACTTTCAACGACTAACAACGTGTGCACTGACTCTGTTGATAGTCTCAGCAGCACCTACATGTATCCATACAAAAGATGTCCTTACTTCAAAAATGAATGTGTGGAAGAACATTTTTTTTTGTAAACTTTTTTCACACATTCACTCCTCACAATTCTTCCAACGCTGACTTTGTATCAGATTTAGGGGCTGCAAATGCAACATTCATCCCTGCGCTTCTATGCATTTCACCTTATACGGTTTCATTCTAATAAAAGAGTATAAACGCTAAGAACAGGAGCTAGGGAGCGTGGGTGTGTAGGAGCGAGCGCATGACGCAAGGACACGAGGTGAAAAGAGCAAATTTAAATTTTTCATCTACTCAGTGTACGAAGTGAAATAATAATTTTTCCATTACAAAGCGAGCAAAGCATGGAGGAGAGTAAAATCCTTTTACGCTACTCTTCTTGGTGGTACCGGTGGTTGCTATTCCCGCAAACGAAGACATCGCGACTTCCTTTTTCCTTACAAACACCGGCACCCTGACGTCATAAAATGTAAGCGTACACCGTCTGCAAGACTCGCCCACTGTTTGTCGTAAGGATGATAATAATATATCATCCGCAAAACACCAACCACGACGTTGGGCGGTGCGGTGCAAAAGTATGTAGTTTTTCTTGACGCTTTTTCTTCTCTCTCATAGTTGCGTGTTGGGCGGAAGGGTGCAATGAAGAAGAGAATATGAGCGTGCGATTTTGGCACTGTATTTTGGGATTGCTCCACACTGTGTGGGGTAACGTATAAAAAAGTCATATTAAAGTACAACGAAGTCAGAACACACTATGGGGGAAGCGGACGGTCTGGGAAGAAGGAAACTTTACAAATTCAAGCAATAAACATTTTCTTTTCTTCAACCATGTGCGCAGTGAAATTCTGTGGCATAGTGGGCTTAATAATGTCTGATTGTCAGGCTTTAGGAAGCAAATTTGTACTTATGCATCAGCTTTTATGCTAGAGAAGGAAGACCCGTTCTCAATTGAAGGAATCTACACAAATTCTTTCACTAACTACATCTAATTAAAATGATTCATCAAGTCAATAGATATTTTGTTTCACTACGTATGTACATTTTACCGTGTGTGTGCCTCTCCCTTACCTATAGCCTAGCCTAGACTGGTAAAACACTTTAAAAGTATTTTCCCTTCGCCAGGACCCCCTGTAATTTCATCCCTTTCTTCATGAGACCGAACCTTACACAGTGTTGTTTTTTTTTTTGTTAAATTTGTTTAACATAAGAGAACACTAGGTTTCCCTTCTTCTGGCCTGAAGGTGCACTTTTGCTTTGCATCCCTTTCCTTCCGTGCAATCTTTACGGTAGCCCACTGGCTCAGTTTTTCCTGTTTTTCCATACACAGAGCCCTCCGAGGGGAGAAAGAATACAGGCAGCGATCGTAAATTTTCAAAAACTGGATTATGAGGTATTTGGTAATTTCTTGGCAATTTTCTTCTTACAAGACTTGCACCCTTTGGTGGCTGGTGGCTGGTGGCTGGTGGCTCAGGTCAGTAACAAAAGAGTTTTCACACAGCACCCGTGTAGGTGGTAACTCACGGCGCGGTGCTGAAACTAATATTTATGACACGAACGATAACATGCGATGGTGGGCTCCATGTGGCTGCTTCGCATATGTTTGTGTGTGAAGAAGAGACGTGAACCAATTGAATATAATTTGAATAAGTTATGCGGAATTATGGCGGCACTACGTTGACGCCAGTGCCGACAGTGTTTCCAGCCGTCTACGGGCGGCGGCATAGCGTTTAGCTCTAAATTGGCATGATGTGGGTGGTTGAATCTTTTGCTGTAATCAATGAAAACATGTAATTTGTCTTCCCAATGAGTACCGTAATTATCCGGCGATGTAATGAACTTCAATGGAGGGTCATTAGTCTCAGATTGAATGCATGGAAATGTACTCGCTACAAGTTGAGTGTGTAAAAGGGAGTTTTAAGTCAAGGGGTATGTAATAAATCACATATTGCATGAAAGAGCATACCTTAGATTTTGGCAGATGGATACATTTTGCGGTGGTTACCAGAATAGTAGGTACATCCGCCAGAATCCGAACGAATTTAAAATGTCTCGGGATTTATTTTCCTGCATACATTCATTATCCTGCATAACTAATCAATGATATGAAATTCTTCACTCAGTGTCCCTATATGTATGTATATCTCTTGAACTCAGGGCAGTCCACGCTGTATCGATATTTTACGCCTATGCGCCTTAGACTCCTTAATAATTTTTCGAACTTTTGAAATGACAGAACAGGTGGACAGAATACAAACTCTAGCAACTTCAAAAAAGTATGAACGAACGATGATGCCAACGCATCATCACTTGCATTCCATGGCGGGCGGCCTGAGGTAATGCTGTCTTCCACTTCCTTAATGATCCCAAGCTGGGTTTTTTTAGTTATTAAAACCAAGTTCTTTTGGTTTTTTTTAGTGCGGTTTCGATCATTCTCCCCTTGGTCTAGGAGCCTAGAGTTCGAAAACGATGAGTCGCGATCTAGGATTGCAAATTTTCGGAAGTGACCAATGCTTAGCAAAATTGGAGAAAAATGTATACCTACCTTTTCCTATACCAAGAGTTTCGTATTAAATTATAAAATTTTACTTATATAGAAAAAAACTAAAAATTCCTAATACTAATTTAAGACACAATCCACACTACTGTCATCAATTAAAAGTCAATTTATTTCGATTTTAAATATACAAATATTATTTCGTCCGTTCTTCTTAACGTCCGACAACAAACTGCCTTGTTCTAATCAAATCGCCTCATGCGTGGCGTTTACTTTGTAAATTATGTTATATATTCAAGAGAATCCTACCACCGGCAGCTCTTACAATTCTCTTCTTTTCAAAAATGCTTTGCACCAAGTGCCCCTCGCAGTCCACAAATTCATGACAAAGAGATTCGCGGGTTCTACTCGTAGCCCATCTGCGAACAGACAAAGTCCATATGATGAAATGTCGGAGTTTGCAAAATTGGGTGCATAATCGCAGACCCGGATCATGTGTGCACTGTGCAGCACATTAGAAAGAGGATGCATTGGAGTTCATTCATTCTCTCTCCAGTTTGCCCTCCAGATGTCTTGTATTGCTCTCATTTTAATTAAGACCACAAGTCTTAAATCCAAAAAACCGTGATAGTACTCAGTTAGATAGACCTCATTTTGGAATCGTGTGAAGATGTCAATGTCATTTGTTTACCCCAACAATTGGGCTATTTTCTTAAGCATCGTCAAATCGTACGATCTATGAGCTGTCAGACTACTGAAAAATCAAGCAGCAAAAATCACCCATTACATATATTCGATCCATTAAATGTACATAAGTTAACAAATACCATTGTACATAATTTAAAAACTAAACGAAAACATCCCGAGTCGATGTTTATAGACATATAATAGACACCCTGTATCATTATGACAAGGGTACATGTTACTTTTAACACGTAAGCTCCCTTTTGAAATCTTCTTTTTCACACAAAAATAATCGTTATAACTTATAACCAAATATGTTTATTTTATTGTGGTATCCAATAATCGTGGATATTGCAGTGCATTGCAATCCATTAAAAAGAAGCAAAAAAATGACTGGCAGTTCATTCGTTGCACCAATGCACGTACATGAATCATTTAAAATGGCAAACAGCTCTCAAGTGATGTACTTGAAAAGCTAACAAAAATGTTGCACAGTTCTGCTCAAATCAAATTGGAGTTCAATCGATGCATTTTTAACGACGACTAGAATCGAAAGTACATCCTTTAAGCGAAATTTCCTACAACCGGTGTCTCAATAAATTACCCAAGTTACTCAAAAACACGATTCAATCTCGGTCGGTCTCTTATCCATCCATCACCGCATTCGCAGTCGTAGCCGTGTTCGATACGATTCTGTCCCAGTTGTCGTTGTCGTTATCCACCGTCACGACCACCACCACCTCCGCAAGTGTGTATTGCTCTGATTGCTCCTTCACACAAATGAGTCTTTGCTTGGTTGCCTCTAGATAGTCTGTGTTCAGCTATTTAAATGACTATCGCAAAAGCATTTTCAAAATAACAAGAGACAATTATTTACATTCAAGGGTTATGTTTTATGTGCTGACAAAAGCGCTTTATAGCGAACTCGCATCAACTGCCATTGCAAATTTGAAACTCCGCAGGACTCACCAAGAGCAGAATTCATGAATGTAAATCATGACCGTTAAGTCATAACATAGCCATAAAAATATATTGGTTAATGTCGCTGTTACACTCTCCACAGGCTATAATGTTTGGTCGAGGTTGTCGTAAAAACCAAGGGCATGTTGTAAATGAAACGTCACAATGTTACGTTGGTTGTGCTTGCGAGTGTAGAACTCCGGCTTATTCCCGAGAGTTTTTTGCTCGCGTTCTAAACTTTATGTCGTTTCGTCCATTTTTGTGACACTAAAATCTTCTCACGTTACTGCTCCAATCTTATGGTTGAAAGAGTGCTATACCTACATGAATATGGTGCGTATTGTATGTGCGTGTCCATGCAATACAGGGGGAATCCAGGTCCTAAATCACCGTTCGAATGCGTGACGAAGAGAAGTAACTAATAATCTCTTTGATATAAAACCATTTTGGAGAGCATTTATTTGATTTAATTGCTAATTTGGAGAGTTCCTTTTTTGATTATTGCTTAAAACTCAGAGTTTCACATTCAAACCTACAAAATGTTCATCGTAGAACGATCAATGTGTGAATTTAAATTGAATTTAAATTGCACCGCGACCTTAAGATCTGCTGTAGAACTTGGTCGTGGTTGAAACCGCGTACTATGTAGGCCATATGGATAAAATTTGGTAACAAGAAAGTTTTCCAACATGCTATCGTGAATTGACTAAAATACCCCAAATCAAAAAATAAAAACAAACAATTTGTTCAAACTGGACATTTCTATGCATATGTCGACTGGAACGTCGCAAATGACCATCAGCATAGAGGCAAACTAAACACCGCTATATATAGTCAAAACTCGCAGACTAAACGAGAGCCACGATCTTCAAATTGTCCATACAACTGTTATCATACATTGACGCAGTTGACTGAACGTAGTGATCCGTCAATGAAGCTGGCTGGAAAGAGTCGTAAACGAGGGTAAAATTAATTATATGCTGTCTCCAAAGAAGAACACGCAATATAGACGTCCCAAAGGGGGAATTAGGCATGCTTAATGCAGCTGACTGCCTACATACAGTGTGAGCCTAGGCTAGCCTAGGCTCAATGTTCTACACTCCATACTTTGAGGCAGTGAGGTCTACTACAGTTCCACAGTGGATAGTACTAACAACGTAAGTACCGGAATACCAGGCAGAATAACCCTTGCCCACATGAGGCTGCTTTATAAAAAAATGCTACAACATTCTACGATTGTCAAAATCCAGATAAAAAATGCCATCCAAATCAAAATGGCGACCAATCAAAATCGATCTACAACATAAAAGGCAAAAACGAATTGCATGTACCGAGGCTTTATTTAAGTTAATTTAAGAAAGCACTATTGCAGAGGGACCTTTTACAGTCAATTCCTAGAATGACCTACGCTTTCGACTACATGATGGGCGCACAAGTTACTCTACTTAATATACTCTCGTGCATATGCACAAATTAGTGCTGATGGGGATGTTGCTGGAGCACAAACAGAATTCACGATGACGAATAAAGCAATTTACATGCAATTTCTGCTAGTAGCACCCCGTGCGATTCGTTAAGAAACAGAGACAAGAATGTCTGAATATATGGAGTACCTCTGTCTGTTACTCCTAGTGCATATCAATCTGAATTCTCAAACAGAAGATATCTGCCGTTGCTTCTGGTAACTAAATTAAATTTTGTATTCATCAATATTACTGTAAGGTGTGTGAGTTTTGCGGCGCTACGGCGAATTTGTCAAGAAGTTTCGCAGCGCTGAAAAGGAAACAAGGAAAGGGGAAAAGCGAAAGTTTGCGTGAAACTTTTCACATTTCAAAGATGAAAAGTTACGGTATTATATTCAGATCTCCTAGATACGTGTATGTATGCAATGTAGATCCAGCCGCTATTTGTCCGCTGACAGGTCTAGTGAGCCTGTGCTTCCATGGTTCCTTGAATATTAAGGTGTTGCAGGATGTCTTTTTATCGCGTTGGTGGATCTGTTGGGCGAATAAAGTGAAATTTATTGTGTTGGCACGGTGCAATTGTACATTGGTAATGGCGACGTGACTCAATGAAAATGCCCACACACACGTTAATTTTTTTTTCTTGTCGGTATTGTGTACGACGACGCAAAACTTTTCGTTAGAGGGACGAAGTTTTTTTGCACCAAGAATGATAGCTCGGTTGACACGATATAGCATCTCTTTAAATCGTTGGTAGTGAAAAACGCGGTTGGAAATGCTGCCAGTACGTTATGGCCACCGAAACGAATGTCATGACGGGCAATGGTTTTTATATGTTTTCGTTTTTCATTGGTGCCCGTAGTCGTCTCCTCTGTAGAGAACGGTAAGGCCATCGAATAGATGGTTGCTGGTTGCTTCAGCTGCATTGGAAAGAAGACAGTCAGATGGATGGTCGGATGGATGGATGCAATATCATTGTGGTCGGACATGACATTCGATGCGGCTTGTTGCATCCTTTTATTGCAGTGAAAGTTTATCCATATCATCTGCATACTGTGCGGAGGAATCCCTCCATACTTTACCCTTATTTTTTGTTTTCTGTTTAGTTACTGAGTTCTAGATAATTTTTTTTTCTTTGAAAGAAAAATGATTCTGTGGAATGAAACACGTACCTAGTATGTGTGAGTGTGTGTGTGGGAGGAAATGTGGATGACATGAGAAAAGTTTGAAAATAAATCTTCGTAAGGAATTCGTGTGTACAATATGTGATGGCGGCGTATATGGAAAGGATGTGCTTCAGTTAATGTTTTGGAATTTTTTTGTAGGTTCTCCGCAAAAGTTGTCGGAATGATTTAGGCTTAGCCATTCCATGGTTATGTCAAACAGAATTAGGTCATGGAAAATAGATTTGATGATTTGAAAAGCGGTCGTGTTTTTCTGTTTAGTGAATAAATTTACTTATCTTTTTTGAGGTCGCGACATGGCAATGTTTTGCGTACTTAATATTTGTTGTGTAGACTTCTGGCAGAAGCTCGTTAGCTTTATATGTGTTTTGAAATTTCCATTCATTGAAATGTGACAATACTTATTAAAAGCATGTCGGCGGATAGTGGTTCCATTGCAACAGAACCTATTCTCATTTCAACCTTAGTCAGGTGGTGCTAAGACATTTTATTTTATATAACTCTTCTATCATTTATATGTCTCTAGCTAAGCCAAAAGTCAAGTATAACACAAGTTTTGCCAAGATTTTTAAACACATAACATGTTAAGCAATTGTAAGTTTTTTTTTTTAACATAGACAGCAGAGAGACAACATCAAATAAGTTCATTCGTCTCAATTTATCTCGCTTTTTTCCGAAGTGGACGCATTTGTTGGGCTGGCGACACGTCTTTTGATATTGATACTAAAATAGCTAAAACGGCGACAAATCGAGGGTAAACAGAAGTGCAGAATGTAACAATAAATTCGTAGTAATGAAGGGTATTGTCCGAATTGATATCAAATGCAGAATAATTCTGTTCGACCACCGTATCTGCGGACCCAGCTACAACCGGGTAATAGAGTATAGTGTTGGCAGGAGTTAAGAAGCAAAGCTTCATCCACTTACTGCTTTTTTTTTTTTTTTTTAATTTCATTTTTATTTTTATAATTCATATCAAACTTATCTACTAGACAAAAATGCTTAAAACTAGCTGGGACGAACAGTGATATTATATTTTTACTTACTGGCCCTCGGCGGGCACTCTAAGCTAGACTTAATCTTAAACTATGTCTTTCGACTTAACCTAACAAATATTGTTTATAATCTTTAAAAAAAAAATTATTATATTTAAAAAATTGTAGTAAGAAAAATTGAAAAAATAAACTTATTAACTGAACGTTTGTTATAATTTATACTATTATACTAACTTAAATTCTATCTTAAAATAATATTAAAACTAAATAAAACTTAACTAGACTTACAAACTAACTTATAACCTACACTACATATATATACATACGTCTTGTATAAAACGCTATACAAAATCATGTATATATATGCATCTATATACAGTGGTATATACGTCCATATAACATGTATTTAGACATAAATACATTTTTTTTTTTTTTTTTTTTTAAACTTATTCTACCTTAAACTACCCTAAGCTAAGTATGTAGGTCGGCCGTAGGTTGCGGCAGATAGATTTCAATCAATCCGCTGCAAGACAGAGACCGACTGCATCCCATAAGGGATCTGTACTACCCTTTCACTACCCCGGGGGGTCTAAAGGGTTCAACGAGTGAGTTCCCTCACTCCCTAACCACCAGAATTTTTGATGTTGCAATCCAACATCCCGAACATCTCGCCTTGATACCGCCGTACTGAAGCGGAGGAGACCCTCCTCAGCTCGTCGTGCGACGGAACGGTCGTAGTTGAGTCGCCCATCCACAGTTGAACGGGCGATGTGAAAGAGAAGCGGTACCGCATTCTTGTCTTGTATCAGACCGTGCTTATCAAAATGGAGGAATGCTTCTGGGGGGACGAAGCCGTTATGACGTACCCTTTCGTGATACTGAGGATTGGGGTAGTAAGCCCCTGAGATCAAGTTATTGATCGAGTTCATCGCTCTGGCAGTATGACTTCGAATCATCTTCACCAGGAAATTGTCCACTCGTATCAGGTTCGCCCCGTTGTATAATACCTCATTGGAGTAGAATTTTCTGTACTGGGACTCTGGTGTTCTGTAAAGGCAAAGGCAAGCCCTAAGACAAGCCCTCTCAAACACCCGAATCTTTTCCATCAAGCTTGCACTCACGTTGAACCACACGGGACAGCCATAGGTGAGCATTGGCCGGATGAGGGCCATGTAGCAGATCACCTTCACCCTCGCATCGAGTTGGCTGTTGTAAAACAGTCTCTTTGTAAGAGCGAAAGCGCCTCGGGCTCGGACTAGAGCAGCATCTACATGTTTGTTAAAATATAGATAATGATCTAGCCAGATCCCCAGGTATCTGACTACAGTCCTTTGCGCCAGTGGTTGCCCGTGACGCCCAACAATTGAGAACTTTCGCCAATTCTTTTTTGTATCCGCCGAAGCCTTATACAACGGCGTCCTGAACAGTATGGTTTCCGACTTCTGAAAGTTGATATTCAACTTCCAGTCATCGCAACTTCTCATGAATGAGTCGAAGTCACCCTGCGCGAGAGTAGTGATGTCCTCGATCTTTTTACCTGATCTGCACACAATCAAGTCGTCGGCGTACGCAATTACGTGAGGAAGAGAACTTATCAGATCGCTCAAGAAAATGTTGAACAGGATCGGCGAATTAACGGCACCCTGTTGGAGACCATTTTTTACTTCAAATATACCTGCAGAGGTCACATTGCCATTCTTGACGACGAACCTTCTACCAGTAAGCATGTTACACAGTAGGTACAGCAGTGGTTTACTAATGCCTAGCCCATTGAGCTTGTAAAAAAGTCCTTCTAACCATACGGTGTCGAAGGCCTTCTCCAGGTCAATCAGGCAGGCACCCGTACATTGTTTCTGGCTCTTGTTCCATTGGATATCCGATACCAGTTTCGACGCGGCATGAATAGTGTCATGCCCCGCTTTGAAACCGAATTGGTTATCCGGAATAATATGTTTGTCATCTGTCCAGTTGGTCAGAGCTCTATTTATCACCTTCTCGAATACCTTGCTGATGTTCGGAAGGAAACTCATTGACCGGAGGTTGCACGGATTCGAAGAATCTTTACCTCGCTTGGATATGGGTTGCACAATCGCAGTTTTCCAATGTTCCGGATAATGTGCATTATTCAGAGCACTGTTAAACAGGATAGTGTACATATTAACCACATCTAGGGGGAGATGTCTTAGCACAATGTTCGAGATCCCGTCGATTCCAACTGACTTTTTTTTCTTAAGTGATTCGAAGACCGCTTGGAGCTCTGTCTTCGCTATGAACGGGGGATAAACCCCTTCGTCGGCGATGACATTATCTGCCATGTTATCTTCATTGAACACGACAAAGCCGATGTTCTCAGATCGCCATTGTTGCATGTCTTCTCGAAGTTGCGAGTTGCTAGATTGTACGCGATTCTCCAGGTCGTGGTTTGGGCGAACACTCACATTCACCTTATACACTTCCTGAAAGACCGCGCCTAGTACCTCCATTTTTTCTTGCGGGTCTTCGACCACAAAGAAGTTATCGTCGAGTACCGCGTTATCCGGATCAATACCTGCTGTAGTGAGTAATTGTTCGTTGTCCGTCGTTCTGGGGAGCTTAAGACACGGAAGATCGCTACGCTTACTGCGAAAGAATTTGTTTATTTGCGGAAACATGCTCGGGTTGTTGGATCTAACAGCCCGAATCTTATTGTTCCAATGCAAGTTAGCAGAAACTCTGTAATTTTGGACAATTAGTGTTTGAATGTTCTTAATGAGCGATTTCAGTGTCCTAATTTCCTCATCTCGTCTGTCAGTAAACCGTCTATACAAGGTTTTTAATCTTGACAGCAGTCTACTTTTTTGTTGGTGGAGTGCGTCAATTGTCGCATTGGGGTACAAGTTTTCGTTGTTTGTGCGTGCATACCGTGGTATAGTACAGTCCATCGTTCGTTTTATTATCTCGTCCAATTTTATAAGATACATGTCAATCTCCACGTGTCAAACGTTTCTATTGGACGGTATGTGGAGCGCATTCGAGGAAACTGCTCTCGTCATTTGTCTGGAGAAGCGTGTCCAGCGTGTCCTACTGTAATTGTAGGGATACGTTTGAACAAACTCTCCTAATTCCGCAATATCGTTGGGGATCTTGAATTCGGCACTGAGTCCGCAATGGTCACTGAGATACACGAAAGTGTTCAAACAGTTTACCGTTTGTGAGTTTGTGTCTGTCAGCTGCAGTCTTGCGTCAAACAGCTGGAGATCCAGATAAGAGCCGCTTCTGGGGAAGGACGAGATCTCTGTTGCTTTCAAATCGAGTCTATACTCGACACTGTGCAAGCAATACCAGCTGTAAAGCTGGTCCCCTCTACTATTGGAAACTAGGTTTCCCCAATAACCGTGACGTGCATTTAGGTCCCCGGCCAAAATGAAATAGTTCTCCTCCGAGTCCAGTCTTAGACATCGAAAGAGTGAATCAAGCTCTGATATAGTTGTTCTTAAACTAGGGGGGCCGAAGGAGTAGACCGACACCGCATACAGCTTCTTTCCACTGCGGAGAGAAATGCACACGATGCAGGCCTCCAACTCCTGAAACCGTCGTACTTCACTGCTATACACTACTTTGTGTTTAATGTTATTTTTAATGAAGATCGCAACACCGCCTCCACCATTGGAGTTTGGCCGGTCTCTTCTAATAACATTGTAATTACTGTGCTCCAATGTGCCTCTCTGGGTTAGCTTAGTTTCGCTAATAAGAAATAGCTCTGGGCTTTGATCGTCCAACAATCTATAGAGCTCGTTTTTTCGCGGGATCCCTATCAATGAATTTGCATTCACTGCAAGGATCTTATATGTGCTCTCTGTCTGCGCAGCCATTAAGACTGGTGACGTGCTTGGTTCTGCAGGAGCGCCAGAATTTGTGCTACCTGCTCCTCTAACCGATCCATACGCCTTTCAATGGAGGATTTCCAATCGGGCATTGGATAATGCCATCACTCCTTCGTATACTTTCCCATATGCAATCCCAATCTTCCAATGTCTTGATATCATTTAGATTACCGGGTTTGCTTGTGGGTGTCATCTGTACAATGTAGAAGGGTAATTGCCGCCCTCTCTCTTTGCCTTTGCTGTGGTGAAGGGCTTGACCCCGACGATCTCGACACCGTCACACACTTGCTCTTTGAGCAGTTGGAAGACCTTCTCCGCTCCGAGCGGCACGGTTCATTTCAGCAGAATTGTCTGAAGTTTTTCTACCTTCGGTGTGAAGGAGAAGAACTCCGTCGTCGAACGCTTTAAACACGTCATAAGAACATTATGCTGATTAACTGTCTTGCAGCGGATTGCATATTTTTCGGCGCCTTTATTTTTTCTAATACTAAAGTTACCACTACCTACGGCCCTCCTACATACCTGTGCAGTTTGTAGAATGTCCGGCTTGAAAATATTGATGGGTGGCACTTTTTCTTTCTTTGTTGTTTGTTGCTGTGGCTGATGTACTGCTGGATGTTTTTGTTGTTGAGCTGCTGTCTGTTGCTGCTGCTTCTGTTGCTGTGTTAGTGCTCGTTGTTGTTGTTGAGCTGCCTTCTGTTGTTGTTGCTTTTTCTGCATTTTTGCAGATTGTTGTTGCTGCATCTGCTTTTGCAGCTGATTCTGGTCTGGCAATTGTTGTTGTTGTTGCCCGACCTGTTTGAATCTTTCTTCCTCCTCCTTCCTTCTCCTTGCGAGAGTACTTAATCGGAGTTTTCTGATCTCATGGAGGAGTTTTTGCGTCTCCTCCCTGAGATCAGTGACCTTTGCTTCTTTAGAGCGAATTATCGCCGCAATTTCTTCTTCTTCAGTGTCGGAGGGCACCGATTCGAAGCTATTGCTGCTTACTGCGAATCGCCCCTCCCTCCCATCCGACACAGAGGAATAGCCGTCATCTTCTGCATCGGCTTCGGTTGATGTCTCGTTTGATGACGATGCATTCCCTTCTTCCTCCGGTGACGTGTTGGTGTTGCGCCGTTTTGAACTGTTCGAGGTCTGCTTCTTCCTCCTCCTCTTCGATGTGCCTGCTTTGGGCACCGTTTTTTGATGGCGTGATTCTGCCACAGATTGGTGGTTATCGCCGTCCGCTTCTAGGTTAGCGGACTCCCCTTTCCCCTCCATAACTTGCACTCACTATTCTTGCCAGTACACTTAGTTGGAGGAAACCGAAAACGAAAAAAAAAGATCTTGCTCTCGCTGGGTCTTGAACTCAGCCCTTGCTGATTCACGGCTGTGAGTTCTACGCACTGGGCCACGTCCTTATTGCGGATCCCAGTGTCGGTTGCACAACTTAACTTCGTTACTTGTTTGCTATTTTTCTTTGTGAAATCGAAACACTTGTTATTTGTTCAACGGTCTGTGAAAGACTGATCCATCCACTTACTGTACTGTACAAAGCATGCAAGGCTAGAAGACCGCAAAGACAACTGAACTTGTCGCGCACAATTGGATACACTTCTTTTCCAACTTGGTGGAGATCACTAGTCAGAGTCCGTGGTAAATAGATGGTAGGCTAGGTAACGATTGCAAGTGTCATATCTTGCAGTTTTCTGTTTTCGCAATCTGTTAGGTCAATACTTTTGTTTTTTTATGGTAAACCACTCAAGCCACAAAATCAACTCTATCGGTCAATTGCAGCGTTCGAAACGATTAATCTCGCGCATAGATTAAGCTTGAGGTCCATTGACATAATAGTGGTATTTACGCAAACCCATATTATGAGTACCCAATTACCGACTTAATATATTTCAAGATGATATCCCCAAAAGGTCAAGTTTTTGTGTACAGACCGATATTAACTTCCACGGGTACTCCTCTACATCGTTAAGGATTGCGGCGATGTTTTCGGCATTTCTTGCGTATCATTGACGTGCAGATATTTGCTGATTATTCACGGAACCGGTCGACCCTCAAAATGTTGAACAGTCGACTGGGAAGGACGCCCACATACGGGCTGTTCGTTGCAACAATAGGACATCGTTATAAGGTCTTTCATTTGAACGAATCATTTGATGCTGTAACATAACATTGTGATCTGTCTTTTGTGTCTGCCGAATACAGATTTCCATGAACTTGCAAAATATAACAGTCGGAATCGTAACTTATTTGATTTTTTATCAAAAACCCACAATCAGACTTGAACGAAACGTACAATAACCACTTTCATACATGTAGTTGGTACGATTAGTTATTGCGTTTTCAATTGAATGAAAAAATTGATATGGAAAGCTCCACATCTTCAATTTAATTGGCTCAAAATCGGAGTCGTCAAATTCCCCTAAAAATATGCTAATTAATTATAATCACAAGCAAACAGAATATATACGAAAATAATCCATGAAAGGGGGATTCTGCAAATTATAAATACGTTTGCGTCTTGAGCAACACAAAGTATTTCAATTTTGATTAGAATTATTCATTTGTTCTCGTCATGACTTACATTGAATAATAATTTGAATAATAATCATATTCCCATGAATTGTGATGTACTCATCAAACATCATCTCATCTTTACACTCGTTTAATAGTCAAAAGATCGACATTTAGCTTCTACAAATTCCTAAAATGAATTTCTTTGTAATAGAACAAAAAAAAACAATGAATTACTGTAGTGGACCCGTTTGACTTGGAAATGATTTAAATTAAAAGACTTTGCTTATTCGGATTGCAAATTGCACCATCAATGTTCTGAATCAGTAACCGGTAAGAAGTTCGTTTGAATAGAATTTGAATTCCTTTAGAAATGACATGAAAAACAATGTACAATTGTGTCTGTTGTTTGTGTATCTAAAAGTCAAGCGCTTCAGATATGATTTCTCTGGTATCTATCAAAGTGTCTATCCTACGGACATTTCATTGAAATCTCTTAACACAGCGATACTTGAGTAAATCATAATTTTCCACTCACACACTAACCTATACGCGAGTCAATGAAGAATGGAGTTGAATAAATAAACGACTGTGCTTGAGGGGAGGCAACACAACGTAGTCTACTTGATGAAGGATAATACAACCGAATGGCAGATTTATCCGATGGAAGACGATGGAGAATAGGATGCGGGATTATTATGTCACGACTGTCAAGTATGTTTATGGCAATTTGAAATTCCTTTTAATGATAATCCAAAAAGTCAAATCTATAGGATTGTGATGATATTCTTCACCCAGTCCTATGCTTATGCAAATGATGTATATTCACTCAGGCATTGAACATGACACCACTTTGAGCTAACAGCTGCAACGACATGTGCTTATTGAGAGCTTATTGCAGTTGGGTACCTATGCTTTCTTTTGATTTTTGCGCACTCATGACTGTAAGGAATTTGACAGGATTTGCCAGTGATTTCTGTCACCACAAATTCTTCCCGTTCGCAATTAAATGTTGATGGCAATGTCGATTGGGGTGTTCTTTTGCTGCCACATGAAAGCAACGACCTATTGTTCAATATTGACTTCGAAAAGTAATTCTGAAAAAAACAAACATTTTATCGCACTCGGATACACTTTCGCGTGAGATTGGAATTTGTTCTTAGTAACGCGGTGACCACACTTAACATTGCGTCATAAATCATTAACTCGAAAACGTTTTTGTGGTTTATTATCATTGTTTGCTTACATACTCTAAGGCTAATCCAAATTTTACTACTGTAACAAATTCGTGCATAGACCTCATCCATTGAAGTCGAGTAAAGGAAACACGCCTTCATTCCGCAGACGTTAGAAAGAGCATTTTGTAGGGGCAAAATGACTTTCCATACACTTTCATTAAGTTAATGTCTTCATTCTGCAAGGAGAACACATATATTCTTCTAACGCTGTCAGACACACACAAACGTAGGAATGAATATATGTGTAGCCAGGTATGTATATCCATTTCTCCCGGATAAGCAAACACCACAATGGTTTTGTCTGCGATTCGACTAATGGAAGTTAGTTGGCATTGGCCATAATAAAGAAGAAGTCAACACAAATATTTCTTTGTGTTCATGTTTGCTTCGTGGTGCATAAACCATTACACAGTTCATATAGGGCGTAAACACATCTGTTTTTCACATTTGATGACTTGGACTAGATTTGAATAGTTTTTATATTAGGTTAAGTAAGTTTAAGATAGGTTAAGATAGATATATAATGCCAAGTTTTTTACCAGTTTTCTTGGCCAAACTAATCATTCAGACAAAATAAAAAAAAAAAACCATAGTTTAAGCCGAAAGGCACAATTAAATTTAGTTTAGAATAGCTTAGAGTACCCGTATAGGGTCAGTAGGTTAGATGTAAGAACGATTGTTAAGTTAGTTAAGCTAGTTTTAGTTATTTTTGTCTAGCATGTAAGAAAAATGAATTATAAAATAAAACAAAAACGAAGAAAAAAAAAAAAACAAAAAAAACTGGATTTGAACGTATGCATTTGACGTTCAATTGATTCATAGTTTTATTTGTCCAGATGATAGTGCTCGGACAATTGTTAGATACCTCAAAAAAAGAAAAAGTTACAAATTTGTTTTGGGCACCGATCGCAGATCTTTCCTCCTCGATGTTCAGTGAGTACCTGAACTAGGCTTTTCGAAAAGTATGAACAAAAACAAACATTTTTTTATTCTACGTGTTTTTTAATTCTGAGAGGAACACCATGTTTTTGGCTTTTACCTTTTAAATATGTACCTTCTAGCCCGTCTCTACCGTACTACTATTAGATATGTAGGTAATAGGTTGCACTGTTCGGGATGGTTTACCACCGTTTATTTTTTTTTTTTTTATTTTCAATTCATTTTTATTAATATAATTTTATAACATAACTTAAATACTAGACAAAAATGCTTAAAACTAGTTGAACGAACAGTGTTACTACTTCTAACTTACTGGCCCTAGGCGGGCACTCTAAGCTAAACTTAATCTTATACTGTGTCTTTCGACTTAACCTAACCTAACAATGCATATGCATGTGCTTAATATTATATGACTAACTGAACAATTTAAAATTAAGAAAACTTTCAAAAAACTTAATAGCAGAACAGATTTTATTTAAAACCTATTGCTAACTTACATACTACCTTAAAATAACTTAAACTACCTTAATCTAAACATACATACATATATACATGTATGTATAATAATATACGCACACATATATATATATGTACTTATACTATTTACAAAGGTATACACATAAGTACACACATGTACAAATGTGTATACGTAATTTTTTTTTTTTTTTCTTTTTTTTTTTTTTTTTTATTTTTTTTATTTTTTATTTACATATATACAGCTTACAAACTACCCTAAAATACGTAGGTCGGCCATAGGTTGCAGCAGAACTAAGAAATAATCCGCTGCAAGACAGAGACCGACTGCGCCCCATAAGGGGATCTGTACTACCCTTTGCCTAACCAGGGTCTAAAGGGTTCGATGATGGAGTCCCCTCGCTACACAGCCACCAGAATTTTCGGTGTTGCATTGCAACATCCCGAACATCTCGCCTTGATACCGCCGTACTGAACCGGAGGAGACCCTCCTCAGCTCGTTGTGCGACGGAACGGTCGTGGTTGAGTCGCCCATCCACAGTTGAACGGGCGATGTGGAAGAGGAGCGGTACCGCATTTTCAGTTTGTATCAGACCGTGTTTGTCTAAATGGAGGAATGCTTCTGGGGGGACGAAGCCGTTATGACGTACCCTTTCGTGGTATTGAGGATTGGGTAGTAAGCCCCCGAGATCAGGTTATTGGCCGAGTTCATCGCTCTAGCAGTGTGGCCTCGAATCAATTTCACCAGGAAATTGTCCACTCGTATCAGGTTCGCCCTGTTGTATGAAATCTCATTGGAGTAGAATTTTCTGTACTGGGACTCTGGTGTTCTGTAAAGGCGAAGGCAAGCCCTAAGACAAGCCCTCTCAAACACCCGAATCTTTTCCATCAAGCTTGCACTCACGTTGAACCACACGGGACAGCCATAGGTGAGCATTGGCCGGATGAGGGCCATGTAGCAGATTACCTTCTCCCTCGCATCGAGTTGGCTGTTGTAAAACAGTCTCTTTGTAAGAGCGAAAGTGCCTCGGGCTCGGGCTAGAGCAGCATCTACATGTTTGTTAAAATATAGATAATGATCTAGCCAGATCCCCAGGTATCTGACTACAGTCCTTTGCGCCAGTGGTTGCCCGTGACGCCCAACAATTGAGAACTTTCGCCAATTCTTTTTTGTATCCGCCGAAGCCTTATACAACGGGGTCCTGAACAGTATGGTTTCCGACTTCTGAAAGTTGATATTCAACTTCCAGTCATCGCAACTTCTCATGAATGAGTCGAAGTCACCCTGCGCGAGAGTAGTGATGTCCTCGATCTTTTTACCTGATCTGTACACAGTCAAGTCGTCGGCGTACGCAATTACGTGAGGAAGAGAACTTATCAGATCGCTCAAGAAAATGTTGAACAGGATCGGCGAATTAACGGCACCCTGTTGCAGACCATTTTTTACTTCAAATATACCTGCAGAGGTCACATTGCCATTCTTGACGACGAACCTTCTACCAGTAAGCATGTTACACAGCAGGTACAGCAGTGGTTTACTAATGCCTAGCCCATTGAGCTTGTAAAAAAGTCCTTCTAACCATACGGTGTCGAAGGCCTTCTCCAGGTCAATCAGGCAGGCACCCGTACATTGTTTCTGGCTCTTGTTCCATTGGATATCCGACACCAGTTTCGACGCGGCATGAATAGTGTCATGCCCCGCTTTGAAACCGAATTGGTTATCCGGAATAATATGTTTGTCCTCTGTCCAGTTGGTCAGAGCTCTATTTATCACCTTCTCGAATACCTTGCTGATGTTCGGAAGGAGACTAATTGACCTGAGGTTGCACGGATTCGAAGAATCTTTACCTCGCTTGGATATGGGTTGCACAATCGCAGTTTTCCAATGCTCCGGATAATGTGCATTATGGTTTACCACCGTGAGACCTAGTTTGATCCTAAAAGCACCCAGATCCAGATATAAATCTTAGTCGATTTTTCAGTTCAACACCACTTAAGTCCTCCAACTTTATGAAAAAGTGCACTTAAGTATCTCCATTTCTTTTCCAGGGCGGGGCAATCGCAGAGCAGATGTTGGATAGATTGTGTTTCTTTTTCATCTCTGCAGCTTCTGTAAAAGTCGCTATGCGACTTGCTCGGGCGCACAGCATGTGTATTTATGGCACATATGGCACCTTACTACTATTGCGTCGTCAGGAATGCTTCAAAATATCTATCCATATTCAAAAATATATGATCGAATATATCGGGAGTTCCAATAAGGACTTGACAACTATTTTTTAAACAAAATTCAAACCATTTGATATACAGTCAAAATCGTTTACAACGAAATCGGTTAAAGCGACATATCGGTTATAACGACCAAACTCGTCAGTCCGTCGAAGGTCGTTATAACAGGTTTTGACTGTATCTCGAAAATTGTATTGGTTTGATGTACAATCAATTTTTCCTCTAACGATGCCGGTGTGTTCGAATAGAGCCATGATTTATCATAGCCCCATGAAAAATATTTAGAGACGAATAGAGTTTTCAATAAGTCGATTGCTACACCCGCTGTGTTGCTTGTGGCACCGTCTTTTTGAAACCACATATTATTTTAAGTCCATACAATTGACCAAAGAATATATAGCCTCTGTAGCGATCTCCATTGATAGTAACGTGACGTAAATTGGCAACAATGAAAAAAAGTCGGCCCAATGACACCACCGGCATAAAAACCACTTCGTACTGTTTATTGTTTGTGGACAAAGTGTGTGTCTTGGAGTACCCTCATGTTTCAGCACACAGCCAAAATGTGCTTAAAAAATTGTTTACCAAAAATACGTACGTACTGAAAAGGTTGCCGTCACTATTTTAGTTCGTGAACTTCAACGTGATGAAAATTCTATTTTTACTGAATGTTTTGACATTGAAAGTTAAGGCATTGCCTGAAGAGTGCGTTCACAGTGGAAGTTCAAAGATGTTAAGTACATTTCTGCTATGCGAAGACACAGCAATATCACCATATCTTAAACTGCGTGGTATTTGATATGAAGTGACTGAAGAAGCATAATCTGGGAATCAAATTTTGTCAAAGCACCTAATCACTGAATTAATTTTTTTTTCAGAATCTTCAACAAACTGCATGGGTACAGTATTGATTTCCATAAAATAACGTTCGCATGTGATTTGTATGAATTATTTGCAATCTCTAGCCACCATCGAGTCCAACGCATTGAAAGCTCTTGCAAGCACATACGTAAAGTCATTGCACAACTTATTTTTCAACCAAGGAATTAATACTACACAAAATAAGACTGTTTTTTGGACTATTTCCACAATCTTCTCAAATGTAACATTCATTTCAAAACACTTACACAATCCACACGAGCATATATTACACGATGGTTTCGGTAAATTTCCTAAAACTCTTTTCGTGTACTGGCGTGGAATCTTAAAATAAAATGCTCGAACAAAAGGAACTGAAACGAGAGGAAAATTATGTCCTTCCCACCCACATTTGACGCACTTTCAATGCTCTTGCATCTTATATGAGTCTTAACTTCCTCTCCAGCGGAAGAACAAGACATTTCATGCAACAAAAAACTTACAACTCGCCAAAATGTACCTCCCGCCAGTGCACGACAATGTGTCCTAGAGTGATGGCATCAGGTTGAAACCGCTTCGCCAACATATCTCCTGCCATAACACTATAAAGCACTATCATCCCCGAACAATAGAGCCTCGACAGCAGCACTCAAGCGAAATAATCGACTTTGGAACTCTGTTTCGTTATTTCATGTTATTATATCAATGCAAACAAAAAAAAAACAAAAAAAAATTGAAAATAAGGCGAAATGAAACACTTATAAACCAAACAAAAAGAGGGACTCAACGAAGAAAAGTTTACCCTCTCCCACAAGACTAGTGTTTTTTTCCTCTTCAGCTATATGTATCTCTTTCTCTCCCTTTTTCAGAATATACATAAATAAAAGTTGTTTTTAGAGTTGACGACGAATGGTTTTTATTGTGACGGAGAATTTGTGAGCTTGGCGTCCTTTTCGTGCTCACAATGCGTCGTAAGCTTACCGCACTCAAAGGACCTGCAACAATATGAGATAAAAAGAAATTTTATTAAAGAGTTTCACCTAAAATATATAAGTTTTTCCTTGCTTGCATAGGGAACCCGCTCATGTACATAGGTCTATTGTTGCATGTGCGGGCTGTTATGTTTGATTGTTTTGTGGGAGGAGGCGGACGGCTAGGCGCGGGCGATGGAATGCACCTTGTTCAGCAGCACTTTCATTACTTGACTTGCATCCTTTTGTGTAAACTTTGCATGTGCAAGGGCGAGGATGTGCTACCATACATTTGTATTCTTGTACACCGTGTATGCGATTAAAGTAAGTTATTATGCTCAGAAATTTTCGCTGCAAGCTACAAGCTTAACAATTGTTCTAGATTGCGTTCAGTGAGTGATGAGGAGATTGTGTCAATGTTAATCAATAACAAGAGACAGGTTGGCCTTTGTGTCGGGCGAGTGCTAAATAATGAGACATTGGTGTTATTCATTCTGATGCTTTCTCCTTATCGAGGGCAGAAGAATGTCTGCTCATTCATCAACGAATTAGCTTCTTGGGGGTATTATTTGCTTAATGAAGCAAGGAGCACGTAGAAGCGATATCATTGTTATTTCGAGGGTAGCTCTAGTATCGATGTCAGCACCATTGACACGTCTTCTACAGTGGGTATTAAAACAGAGATTTGTATAGAAGTAATGAATATTTAAATGTAGGCTGTAATGGCCACTCCATTATAAAAGTATATTTATCTTACTCTCGATTCCATGGGAAGTGTATGGATTGTCGATCCTGTACATTGATACACGCACCTACCTAAGTAAATACTTAATGAATTGCTATGGTCCGGATTAATATTGTAAGGAACCAAGTTTTTATTGCAGTGTAGACAACCAGACAACCACAACTCGATATTACTGCGTAGTTTAAGTGTCTCGATCGATCAAGGGGCTTCTCCATTCAATTTAGATAAGCTTCAGACACCTGTGTAATGTAGAAGGTTATTCGAAGGAGGACATATTGCGCCTGAAGGAATTGAATTTGACAGCTTTGATGGAACGTCTGACATCTTCTATTGTTGTCTGACGAGAATTGGTGAAATAGATGTTTCTTGAAGCTATTGTCTGGTGAGTTGTATATTACTTGTTAGGAATTCAGCAAGAACTCTTTGCTTCATGTCGCTATTATAAGAACTTGGTGTATTTACCTGGCGGATGGTGAATCGTTCATAGCGGCCAAGGCTGTGAGCCCTATAAAGCTGTTAATGTTGTATTCATTTAATGCACCAAACCTTAGTCTCGACACTATCCCATTTTATGAGCTTTATTTGTTCCTTACTGATCGAGATTTCCTTTATCGATTATTTTTTCATCCAACCATATTGCACTTTCTTTCTTGTGTCGAGTACATAGTGTCGAGTATAGACTCGATTTGAAAGCAACATAAGTCTCGTCCTTCCCTTCCCCTCCTTCCCAAGATCCTCCGGCTCCCCTAGTTCCAGAACGACTATATCAGAGCTTGATTCACTCTTTTGATGTCTAAGACTGGACTCGGAGCAGAACTATTTAATTTTGGCAGGAGACATGAATGCCCGACATGAATATTGGGAAAACACAGTCTCCAGTAGTAGAGGGGACCAGCTTTACAGCTGGTATTGCTTGCACAGTGTCGAGTATAGACTCGATTTGAAAGCAACAGAGATCTCGTCCTATCCCAGAAGTGGCTCTTATCTAGATCTCCTGCTGTTTGACGCAAGACTGCAGCTGACAGACACAAACTCACAAACGGTAAACTGTTTGAACACTTTCGTGTATCTCAGTGACCATTGCGGACTCAGTGCTGAAATCAAGATCCCCAACGATATTGCGGGGTTAGGAGAATTTGTTCACACGTATTCCTACTATTACAGTAGGACACGCTGGACACGCTTCTCTAGACAAATGACGAGAGCAGTTTCCTCGAATGCGCTCCACATACCGTCCAATAGAAACGTGTCAAACGAGGAGATTGACATGTATCTTATAAAATTGGACGAGATAATAAAACGAACGATGGACTGTACTATACCACGGTATGCACGCACAAACAACGAAAACTTGTACCCCAATGCGACAATTGACGCACTTCACCAACTGAAAAGTAGACTGCTGTCAAGATTAAAAACTTTGTACAGGCGGTGTGGTTAGATGTGGTTAATATGTACACTATCCTGTTTAACAATGCTTTGAATAATGCACATTATCCGGAGCATTGGAAAACTGCGATTGTGCAACCCATATCCAAGCGAGGTAAACATTCTTCGAATCCGTGCAACCTCCGGTGAATTTGTCTCCTTCCGAACATCCGAAAGGTATTCGAGAAGGTGATAAATAGAGCACTGATCAACTGGACAGAAGACAAACATATTATTCCGGATAACCAATTCGGTTTCAAAGCGGCACGACACTATTCATGCCGCGTTGAAACTGGTGTCGGATATCCAATGTAACAAGAGCCAGAAACAATGTACGGGTGCCTGCCTGATTGATCTGGAGAAGGCCTTCGACACCGTATGATTAGAAGGACTTTTTTACAAGCTCAATGGGCTAGGAATTAGTAAACCACTGCTACTGTGTGTGCTGTGTAACATGCTTACCGATGTGGCAATGTGACCTCTGCAGGTATATTTGAAGTAAAAAATGGTCTCCAACAGGGTGCCGTTAATTCGCCGATCCTGTTCAACATTTTCTTGAGCACACACTGTTCATGACCCCGTTGTATAAGACTTCGGTTCATACGAAAAAGAATTGGCGGAAGTTCTCAATTGTTGGATGACACGGACAACACTGATGCAAAAGACTGTAGGCAGATACCTGGGGATCTGGCTATATCAATATCTATCTTTTAATAAACATGTATGTAGATGCTGGTCTAGCCGAGGCTTTCGCTCTTACAAAGAGACTGTTTCACTGACCAAGGATAAAACGTAAACCTGGCCTTAACTTGCCTTGGGACTATGTACATACCTACGGTCTGTTCCGAAGTAGGACTTTGCATTAAATGGAATAAAACACCAGATTGATATTTTGTGAGGAATTAATTGGTTTGTTGCAGATACAGTCACACAGGGTTAAAGCTGGCCACCATGATTAACTGGAACCTGTCGTGTAACTAAAAAATCAGCATGGCCGAACCTTATCAGGGTATACCGGTATACCAGTAAATGTTACATTCCATGGCACCGGGCTTGCGGTTATGCGACTTTCGTCGCAATCTTACATTTATGGGTGTTGTTACTATTTACATTAAAAAATTTTGCTTGTCACATTTTGTGTGTGTCCCTTTTTACGTGTCAACTTTTCAGCTACGATACTGTATGGAATCATTTCGTCTCGACAAAGTCAAAGTCCGTGGTTGACATTGTCCTTTGTCAGATCTCACAACAAACTCTATCTCATCTGATACCATGAAACGGATTATGAATACTAATTGTTTACTTATACCGAATCTGTGCAAACTGAGGGCCTCTAGCCATACGGCTGGGATCCCCTTCTCTTAGTGAATCCGACAGGCTTTTACTACATTAAAATTCAGACACCAATATGAATTCGGCCATGTATGATTTCAGACCTTGCACTAAATCTGAAGTGTTTCTCCTTACTATTAAATGCATAGCGAATTAAAATTTACTTAAAAAGTAACAGCGCCCAAACAATAACGCCAAATGTAACTACGCCCAAAGCAACTTGAACCAAAAATGCAGCATTACAAACTAAATGCGTGTAAGGGAAGGATGTCCTTGGAAGTTTTCATCTGAAGTTTTCCTCTGTGAATTAAACTTTGTTAATAAAATAGCAATAAATATTGAAATGTTGAGAATGGAGAACGAACGTTCTGGCTCGTCTCCCTTTTCAACCAGATCTTAGAAAAACAGCCTGTACATCTCAACAAGAGGCAGTATTGCTATAGAATGCACCGCAAACGACATCATCATTATCGGTAGAATCAACCGAGCAGAAGAACAGCACTAGAGCTGTAACTTTATACGTATGAAGTCCAGTTCAAAGGAGATACCATTACTTGCAACCAAAGTGTCTTGACTAAGTCAATTTCAAAAGTTCTTTGAAACTATACTCCACAACACGTTTTGGTGAAGAAAACTCATTGAAACTCCGGGTTTGCCTGTGTATTCTTTCAAATAGATCCCTTTCATCTTTGCACAACAAATGGCATTCATTCTTCTTTTCTCTATATCAACCCACGATGATGTCTAAAAGCAGCAACCCACATAAATTCGCCCAAGATTTATGCACCCCAAATTAACCTAAATTCACTGAACTTTATCTCTCAATCAGTTTTGACTACGAAGCATAATTCCAAACACGCGGTATTTGCGGGAACTATTTGCAGAAAGTCTAGAAGCGTGTTATCTGTGATATTTGATAAAAGCATCATTTTTGCGTCTGCCCTACTTACATCATTCACATTCATTTCCAGCGGAAGACAAAGAACACTTCTCATCTACTCATCTTGCTTATTTCCTTTGCTTGCGCCATTCGAAAGCCATCAGTCAGATGGCAAATGACACCTTCAGCTATTATCTTTTCATTCATTGTGTGTGCCATTCCAGCTCTCATACATCATCTGTTCTTCAACTGACAGTGTCACGTCATGATGCGTTTGTGTCGGTGGCTGTACGTATTGATGTACATATATGTATGTATACGCTTCTGACAATCCAGGTGCAAGGACAGTCACATCCTTTAAATCAATCTGAAGTTTTACACTCTCTCTTACTCACTTTGATTCCTTTTCTCGTTCCCGCACAATTCATCTCCGTTATATTTAGCTTTCATTCATTTCCTCTTCACATTGGCACTCCCATTTCACCATTTTACCATTTCACCTACCAGCAGTCTAGGTACAGTGGTTTTTTTTTCATTTTATTCTGGTTTTATTATTGTTTGCCTCTTGGTTTGAGCCCTCTGTTCTTGTGGCAGCATCAGGGCTCCGACTACGCATATCATTCATCCATTGAGGAAATAGCAGGGTGCTACGGTATCTGTGGATGGCTGTTGCTGTGCCATTCAACCGCACTTTCTCGAACGGAGAACAAAAACATCGAAGTGGAAAATGTCCTTGGTTAGCAGCTAGGTACTCCTCTCGATGATGGAGAAGAATCTCTGAGTGTGTTTCCAGTTCTGGCTGTGAAAATGGAAAAAAATAGACGGAAACCAAAACGTGCATGCCATTAGCATGTGGTAAAAGGATAATAAAATGAATACATCGTTCAAAAAGCCTCAGAACCGAAAAAAAGATACACTTAATGGAAAGGTGGGGAAATAAACTTGTGCGGGAATGCCGGCTAATTTCTTGCATCCCTACAATGTCCGACTCGAGACACTGCTGCCAGATAGTACGATTATATTCCAACTCCTTGACACACACACACGCGTCCATAAGTGTTGTGTTACCGCAACCCGTGTGGTAATTTCCTTTTATGGTGATTATTTGACGGTTTGGAATCTGCATAATGTGAGGGTCGCCTCCTTGTCTGGCACCGGTTTACCTTACCCGTATTTTCATGTGCTGGGAGTATTTGAATTTCAAATTTCATTACGTTTCGAGAGTGCGACTCAGGTATTTAGCTTCCTTTTTTCGATTTTTGTTTTCGTCCTCCTCCACTGTCATTCATTCCACTCAGCCAGTGTTGCACGACAATCCTTGTGTTGTCTTTGGTAATAAGATTTGTATTATTTTGTCGAAGGCGGATTGGGACATGGTAAACAAATGAACTTATTTCGGTGTGCAGCAGGTATGTGGTTTTCGCTGAAATTCAAAGTATTTGGCAGCATCCTGTTCTGTCGAATGGAGTGGGTACTCGAGTATATTGAAATGGAATTCATTGAAGTGTGTGGCCTTATTGTGTTAATGGGGTTCAGGTGTTCGTTTTGAAATGGTTGACAGTAATGTGGCGGGTTAGAAGGATGAATTACATTTTTTGTAAATAAATAAGGATACATAAGGAAATTATAATCGATTTTTTTTTTTAAAAAAAATGGACAACAACACCTTTGTCGCTTGCATATGTTGCTGTGGCTAATAGGTTCGAGTTGGCCTGTCATAGCAGACACCGAAGTGTTACTTAATTCTGTTCATTGTTTTCGCAAATATTATAGATATGTGTATCACATTGCATGTACATGTACGAATATAAAACCAAACCTTTGTTCGGAAAGAGACGCCACTTTTAAGGGATAATGTATTTTGGGCAGAATGATGATTGATGACAGAAATTAATCTTATTCTTCTCATGCACATATGTCTTATTTATATCATATTTTGATAATGGAAAACTTGTTCGACTAATGCAAACTGCGAGTACGTAGAAAATAGAAATAGAAAATCTTTGCAATTCCCTGTTTAGTGATTTCAACCCCTAAAAGTATAATTAGGAGCCCTGCATTGCCTTTTAAGTGACGAGAGCGAATCTAATTTTGAAGTGAAAATCGTAGACCCTCTTTTAAACACGGTAGCATAAAAAGAGCAAGTTGCACATGGGATAAATGTCTGATTTTTTCAATTATAAAGCCACCGTAGATCTGCGAAAGAGGTGTTCTGGTAAACCAGTTGCCGACACCGAGGAAGGTAAAACTCAACATCATCGTAGAGTTCAAATCCGATGATGATGTATTGCTTTCGAATGAGGTTGACATTTTCCACAGATGTTGTCACTTTTCAAAAACTGCAGGGGCAAATTTGTTTTTAAATATCTCGAGAAAGTCTACGCTAAGGTGATGGAGGCGCGGTCTAGAGCTATGAGTCCAGGATGGAAGATTAACAATGCGACTTTCGTCCCGACGGAAGCACTCTGAGAATGATACTCGAGAAGGTTTGGAAGTATGCCAAATCGATCTACAGCTTTTTAGATGTGGAAAATGCATACGACCGAGTTCCTCGAGTTAAACTCTGGTCTTTTCTTCAGGAGTATGGGATTAGGGGTCCTCTTTGAAAACTATTCATACTCTGTATACAAACTGTAGCAGTTATATTCGGCTAACGGCTAACCTTTCACCGTTGCCGTTGGACTTCGCCAAGGGGCGTCTTGTGACTTTTCCCTTTCATTATATAAATGGACTGGGTGTTGCAGCCTGTCAAAGAGGACCATTATGACCTCTTTGATGGTACCAACGGAGTCTGTCCGGAGTACGATGTCAAAAGCGTGCGCTGAAACTTCAATGCAAAATCGGTAAGGAAATTATATTTGGCGGAGTGATCGGAAAGCACAGCCTCCACGACACTACAACAAATAACGGCTTCCATATGTGGTCATAAGTAGCACAAGGCTCCCTAGCAAAAGAATCTACACAGCAAGCTGGCGCCGGACGGTCGAACCGCCAACCAAATCGACTATGTGCTCATTGACGCAAGATATGCGTCAAATATCCTGGATGTGCGAACCTTCAGAGGGGCAAACGTTGACTCTGACCATTTCCTCGTGGCAGCACGATTCAGAGCTCGACTGTCCGATATCAGAAAGCTGCACCAGCCAACAAAGAGGAGTTTCGACATTGGACGTCTGAGCACACCGGAGATTGCCAGAGCCTACGAAGAGCAATTAAGCGAGAGACTCTCCGGTATGCCTACGTCAAACACCAACGCCACCGAGATGTGTTTGCATTGCCGCTCGGCCATCAAAGATGTAGCGGAATCCACCTTAGGCTACCTACCACCCCGACAAGACACCCGTGGTATCCGTGCGAACAGAAGAAACGTGCAACCGACGAGGCACACCAAAAAGCGCTGCCACGGAAAACAATAGCAGAAGACGGGAGGAGAAGGAGCTTCTATGCCTGAAGAAAATGTCTCTCGCAACCTCCCAGCTCAAGAACATTGAAGAATCTAGGGACAGCGAACAAAGCTTTCCCAACGTGCCGTAGTGGAGGTTTTACGGCGATTGAAAAATAGTCGAAACGAGCTGGTCCCAAGGTCAATGAGGACAAAACTAAATTTATGCTGTCGACCAAAAAACGTTCCGTCAGACGCTACCTTGGACAAAACTTCACTGACGACAGCTACAATTTCGAGATAGTAAAGGAGTTTGTCTACCCCGGGGCAAACGTGAACTCCACAAACGACATCACAGTGGAGATCCGTCGTAGAATCGCTCTTGGCAACCGGTGGTACTTCGGTTTATCAAAACAACTGGGCTCAAAACTCCTGACTCGAAGGACCATATTAATGCTCTACAAAACTCTTATTTTGCCAGTCCTGCTCTATGTAGCCGAAAGCTGGAGGCTAAGCAATACTGCAGAGCTGATTCTTGGTACCTAAGAAAAATTCTAATTAAATTCGAATTATAAAAGAGACATAACCGTATATTCTACGAACTGTAACAGGATTTGTATGTAATCCAGAAGGCAAAAATCCGTCGACTGCACTGGCTCGGCAAAATCGAGCGCATGGACAACAATGCTCCATCAAAGAGGGTATTTAAATCTGAGGCTCCTGTTTCCAGAAGGAGGGGAAGACCGAATCTCCGGTATAAAGACCAAGTAATAGCGGATGCAGGACAGCCTTGAAGACTGGAAGCAACGTGCCTAGAACCGTCAACGATGGAAGGCAGCAATTGCTCAGGTTGGGACCCTCCATGGGTCGTCGGCCTCATAAGTAAGTAAATAATTCGAACGAGTTCCTCGGAGGTTTTGGTGTGTTTTGCAGGAGAATGGGATTGATGGTAATCTTTTGACGGCCATTCAGTCTCTATACACACAGCTGTGATCGGGTTAACAGTGCTAAATCAACACCTTTCACCGTAGGCGTTGTACTTCACCAAGGGTGCGTCTTTTTACCTCTCCTTTTCGTTATATATATATGGATGCAGCGTGTTGTTGCAGCGCAGCATTCGTTTTGCAGATAACTTAGTTATCCTCTTATTCTCCCAGACGGAACTCCAGCTAGCACTCGATAGGCTTGTTGCCGTGTGTGCTGGGATAAAGGTTAACTTGGACAAATCAGAAGTTAGAGTCATTTTCATATCGCCTATTCAATGGAGTCCTGAAGCAGGTGGAGAAGCTTAAATATCTCGGGTTCTTTTTCAGGAGTAATACCGAGATTTCCAGTAAGCCAATTGACCAACTTTGACTTAACTTGAAAGATCCGGTGTCATAGCCAAGTAAGCGGTATTTAACTTAGTAGTTGTTCCCACTCTCACTTGTGGTCATGCAATTTGGGACCAAGTAATCGATGTATTTGACAAAATGTTGCAATATTCATATTTAAATGGGAAGTGTTCAAGGTTAGTTTATTATTCAAAGACGAAGTCACATTTGAAAACCCATCTCACTGAGTCTGAAGTGATCAGTATCACTTCATATCCAATCATTCGCCTTACTAGAAATAATGTGTCACGAAAGGCATGTCTTTTCAAAAAGAAAACCCTTTACATTTCGACTTCCAATAGCAAGGCTCGCAACAAGATGCACTTGAATTTTCAAGCAGGGCATCTTCAGTCATGTTGTTATACATATCAAGGTAGCAACCGTTGCCATGACATATTCTCATTTCAATCTCATCCATTAGCACACGCACGTCGCGACGCTTGTTAAGTTAAAGCTTTTGCACGAGGAGGATAAATGGCTTTACTATGTACATAATTGTTGGTTGTAAAATGTTGCCCTCCGTAATGAGTGCATACTGGATCGTCCCTATTCACCAAAAGATTAGTTCATTTGGCTGCTTCCCTGTCATGAGCTGGGAACAGGTAATGATGCCTCGCAAACTGCTGCTGCTTTGTTCACATACATATGTCTCTCCTCTGCTTGTTTCAAAATGTAATTCAGTTCATGCATATACACAATTTGTGCAAACAAAGCCTTAGACATACGAATGTATGTTCAGCAATCCTTACAAGCAGATGTCCAACTAGTCTTCTAAGGTTCTCGCTTGCATTCATCGAGAAAATCGTCCATGACAAAAGAAACGATTCTAAATCACTTTCTGCGTTCCAATTCAGTGACTCTCACTGCCCCATGAATTTCCGAAGACAAACTATTCCAACAGTCCCTATCGATGAGCGACGAGTAAAAAACTCAATTTGGCAAGCGGAATTCATTCAAGATTGTTCTACGTATACGTATGTACCTTTTGCATATAGGTACACACATACTACAAAAATATACGTACGTTTCTTCAAAGCCAAAGAAATACGCTTCGAATGCAATATGAAATCCATGGAACAACTTGAAATTGGATCTTTATTGGCTTAATTGCATTCCAGAGGATAACCACACAGGACTATTTCTTTTCTAATGATATCAAGTGGAGGGGCGGGAAATTATTCGGCTAAGTGCTCTCTGAACTCCATAGGAACGTACAAAAAAAAAGCACACAAAAACGAGAAATGAACGATTGGCGAAGAAAGGTAGACTGTAGATGTATGGGTATTTTCTTTTTTCTGCTAATTCATTTCCTTCATATCCGAGTTATACGGAATATCCATTGGAACGTTTCCCTTTGGAGTCAGCCAACCACTAGAGTAAACTCCATTACGGCAGAATTAATTAGAAAATTCACTTGCATCTCAAACTGAAGAAGATGAAGTATCTGTTCCTTTGATTGTTGGCAGAATTCCAGATCTACAGTTGTTGCTAGCGTTATTATCCTGCGGCAGTATTTTGTAGGAGAATTTTCAAAAAATTATTATATACTCTTGAATTGAAGCGGATACGGTATATCTGTTCATGTTTTTGCATATACTGAATGTGTTATTTATAAATTGAATGTCTACTGAAGTGTGTACTTGTGTAGTTTATAATGTCAATCTAGTATTTCTTTGTACTAAAAAATCATTACTTAACTTCGGTTGATGACAACAATTAGTAAGTTTTATTTTATCTGCTGGTGTTTCGTGTTTGGGGTGAACATGTTTTCCTACCAAGCACTCATGGTATGCGTGATCTGGCTCTTTCACCAGTGGAAGGGACTTTCAATGTTATGCCGCCACTGAGGTACCGTGAACGTAAACATTCATGCACCCAGGATCGAATCCTGGTTCTTTAGCTTTGTCTACGATTGCACAGATCAGCTGTCTTAGCTTAACATACATTACTGTTTTTATAATGTTTCTAGTCATTGTTCGATCAAGCAATTATCATTTTCTTATATTGTTGGCCGCTATGAGCTTGTCTTCGACTTTCTAAAGTTTTTAGATCAATTAATGCACATCTAGATCTATAATTAGGTAAATTTCGGACCATCTCAGTTTCCTTAATGGAAAGCGCGTAAATCTTTTTTGAATGTTTTCAATCCTGTTAGAAGAATTATGATAAAAAGGATACCAAATAACTCTGCAGTATTCCAGTATGGGTATTACTAATGAAAAATGAAGAGTTTTTAAAGTATAAACATCATTAAATGCTACCGTATTCCGTTTCAGAAAGCCTAGCAAAGGAATTTGATTTAGATATTACATAATTCAAATGTCAGCTTCACAGCTTTGAATCAAATATAGCACCTAGATCTTTAATTTCACTTACTATTAAAAGTCTCTCGTTACCAAGACTATAATCAAACGAAGTTCGTGATAATGATCGAAAAGCACTAAAAATCTTACACTTGGAAGTATTTTGCCCTTGGCACCTTTATAAACTTTGACACACTGAAGAATAATACAGGCCACTCTGTCACGAATCTCGACGAAACTGAAATCTGAGCCTGTGACGCTCTGGTGTGACTTTGACGTCGGTATCATTGATGATAATTTAAATGACGTGATACATCCATCAATTGTCTACAAAATTTCTCAGAAATCTTCAGTTTGTTGTTCCACGTGCTGGCGCAATGGTCTGAGAATTGTCTAAAGGGAGATTCGTTTAGCATTAGTATATTAGTATACACAAGAATTGAAGCCTGCCTGACCACATACTTTAATTGGATTTGAACGTCAGTATTTGGATAATCAAATGCTAAATAGAAAATACAAAGGTATCTGAGAAAACACCCTTGCATTCACCATGTAGTCTGTTTAATACATTTTGGTCTGGGGTGGCATTACATACACCTTCAAACTTTAAAAACGCTGGATGTTCACCACCGAAGATAATTTCTTGGTGTCAGAAGGGTCATAAGGTGCGCTGTCACTTTTCAGCTTTGTATCTTCGGTCCTCGTTGACCTTTCTGCCAGTTTCCATGTAAGCTGTTGTCTTATTCAAATGTCTTTTTACTACCAATTTATAGCTATTTGTTGGTTTTAAGATGATGCTTTAACGTGATCAGTTCCTCATTAAATGACTAACTACCTATCAGTCTTCTTCTAGTTCCTGTAAGGAAGGGGCAAGTACCCTCCTCATCTCTGCAGCTTTTACTGAAATCAGTATTGGGCGTCCAAAGCCCACTAGTTCGATTGCCTATGCGGCAGTGTTTAGTTATTTCATCTACTCCTTTGCTAATTTGCTTCTTGTTCACCTCTAGAAGAGCTTAAGTTTTATTCAAATTTAGTGCAGGCCGCATTCTTCACGATATCCTACAGGTATCTATTTCCGGTTGTCCACAGTTGATCTCGTTCATGGCGTTTTTATTAGTTTCAGTGGCTGATTAGGTCTCCTGATTCGGAACCAGTGGCAGGCCCATTTCATTTCTGGTTGAATGGTGTTTTTTATGTGGATACGGCAAGCCATTCCTCTATGCAGATATGCCAGTGTCAATTGCAGCCTTGCAAGACAAGATTATGCGTGTTATTACCGAGATACCAGCCAATACGCTCGAAATGCTCTTAAATTTGAACACTGAATGAAACAGTAAAACATTTTAATGCAATTTATGAAATAATCTTCATTATCATTGTGAGCGCTCCGTATAGTCCACATTTCTGCTACGTGACCAAACCATAGAATAAGCAGCTGTGCAGCATTGAGTTCGTCGCGTATTTATCACACTATCACGGCGAGTAACGTCCACAACACACAACAGGAAGAAATGTCATCTCGGCAGTTGGTATTCGCGATATATTTCTTTCGGTCAATTTACCCAATTTCACCATAGGTGAGAGTTGGAACAAATACTGAATTAAAAACTGTGACACCAAGCTCGGCCTTCCTGTTTAAAGATCTTTCAAGCTGTTTCAAAATTGATCCAGCTTGGTCAAACCTAAAAGAAAGCTTATCTACCTGTCTCAATGAGACTCCACATAAGAACACCCACCCTGGTCGAAGTGCAACGCCACGGTGAAAGGTCTAGATTTAGCAGCATTAACCCGAACACAGCTGCTACAGTTTCTGTATAGCGGCTGAATGAAATAATCCTAAAATAAAAAAATGGCAAGCATTGATTTATTAACTCATATACAATTTTCATACGTTTTTGCAATTTTCCTGTGTTTTTGACAATTAAATACTATCAGCTTGTCAACTACTCTGATGAAGTGGTACATTGTTGCGCCTGTCTACGTTCCATTCTATACATTATGTAGATCACTGTGAATTAACCAAAACTGTAAATTTCTCCGTCAATATTCGCTCGATTATATAACACCAAACTATATACAATAACATCAAACTACAACAGCTGCAAGTCCCATTTCCTATAATTGCAGCAGAGGTCCTCAAAGCCATTTCATCATTGGACTCCCCAACCCCTCTTTATTCGAAGTAACATATTGTAATTGCATTACCCAGTAATTTACATTCACTCTCATTGACGGCGTCAAAGGAGGAGGAGATGCTAGATTACCTTGAATGCACTGTATGTACATATCGTATCTACGTGCACCTCCTACATTCTGCTTCATTTGTGATCTGTGTTTGCGTGTGCAGAATATAATATTTGCATGTTTATTTTCATTTCAAACATTTTTTTTTAAATTTTATCTTGAGTTTCAGTTACCCCCCATCTCGTTTATTTCAAAAGCTTAAAGCCCTACAGGAGTCTCTCACTCAAAAGGTCAGCTTTTCTCCGTACTCCTACGGCGACTGCTTTATTTATGATTGGCCTAAGTGGATACAGTAAGAGCCCTTACTAGGTATGTAATTCAAATATAGGCTCGGGTTTACTTTTCCTATTTCTTTTCGCCGTAAGAGATTTTTTCCATTCTACTGCTACGTTGAAGGTTTTGCATTTTGAAAACAAAAAAAGAAGAAAAACGAGTAAGTCTTGAACAGAGAAAAAAAAGAAAACAGGACGAAAGCGAAAGAATCAGAATATTCTTTGCCTATCCACTTGGATGGGCAATTAAAACGATCCCCGGCTTACATCCGCCACTCATCCCGCATCCCCCGACGTTCATATGAAAGACGAGACTCAAATTTTATTCTTCACTTTAATGGACGCGCGGCAATTATATTTAATACCACAATTAGGTATAGTTTTACGTTTTTACCATTTGAGTATACCATTTCAGTTTGGAGGGATTTTTAATGGTCCTTTAAATTATAAATTACAGCCACTTGAAATGACCTGTAATTTGCCTAATGACAAAATTGCTTATGCACATAAATTCCTTCCGAATAAATGTTCTCCACAACTCCACAACATCCCTATGCACCACTTGGGAAAGAAAAAACATTCAGCCAGTCCTTCTTTCTGTTCTTGTTTCGTACTTGACAACTTCCTCTACTCTGTGAACAACGAATTCAATGAATAATTTAAACGAAGGAATGATTTCAAAGTCCAACAATAAGTCGCAACAACAAAACGGACTTTGAAAGCATTCTTAAAATTAAAAGCGAAACGTAAAACGTTCAAATCGAAGTTAAACGGTTTAAAAAAATTGAATTCTTTAATTGAAAAGATCAAGAGAATATTTAATTTCTGTGCTTGAATCTAATGTGATTATTGTGCGATCACCATGTCGCTGTGGTGAGGGCTCAAGTTCTATCCCTGAAAGGCGAACAAATTCCAATGAAATCGTCTTGTTTCTCGGAACAAGTTCGTTGACATCACTGTACTCTGCTTACATAAAATACTCGTACGAACTGAAGTAAAGTACTCGCACCTTGATTGACTGGAATCTCTAGTAATGCCTTAGGTTAGGTTTGGGTGAAATGGCAGGGTTTGATAACAGTCACACATTGTGATACGACGCGGATTGACTAGCTCATGTACCTGAAACAAGTTGGTGCTGGTTTGAATTTAAGAACGTTGGACATTCCAATCGCCAATGCAATTCGCAGTGTGCCTTCTACTGTTCTCTCAAAAGTGGAGGACTTGTTGTAATAACCAGTATTAAAAGCTTTACAAGTTACATACATTATTTTGGTACCGCTGTACGTTTGTTTATTTATTGCGTACAGAATGCAATCAGAATTAATCACTTCAATCGGAATTATCCTAAAATCAATTCGAATACAAATTCCGCCCACATGCATGCACGTATTCTAACGCAGACCCATTGTATCTCGTAAAGATTTTTCCACCTCACCACAGAGGAGGATATGCTTTCTGTTTTATCACTTAAGCTCGCCCATAACAGACGCTTCCGACAAATTCCTTGAACCTTTGCTGGGTACTTATTAGTCCGTTTGATACCACCCAACCAACATTTTGAATAAAAGTAGTCATGCCTATGCAAATGGTTTTCTACCTTCAGCAGAGGAAATATCATTTTGAATAGAACGGAAGAAGAAAACGAAACAAACTACAATAGTTGGAACTCCTTCCACTTTGAATGCATTCACAAAAAACGAGGAACAGGAAGAGATGGAACGCGAAGCATAAGGAATCAACAACACATAACGAAACAAAACGGATACTCCCAAGCTCACTTATAAATGCAAAAGCAGTTGTTATGCCCTTGCAGAAAATGCATCCAATAAGTGTGCCCAAGTTTTCATCCGCATCGCCTTTGTCTCACCCACAGATGAGAACACTACAACTCTACACTGTACAGATACTTTTTCTATTTTGCTCTTTCTCTTTCATTGTAATCAGTATAATTCGTGTAAAATATATTTCAACCAGAATAGTTAGATGGAGCTGCTAGAGCTGGTTGCATGAATGTGTGTATGGCTGCCGGCGGAGTATTTCCTGGTGTTGCACTTATGCAAAATCTACATCACAATGAGGCGGAGTACATAGTGGTGTTCCAACAGAGCACAGGACACCTCACACATTCGTATATACCGAACTTTATCGTGTATTATTAACTAATACAAGGAAGCTCTTTAAGTTTTGTTCTGCTGAGATTTGGAAAGGAGAAAAATGAGAAGAAAACTAAAAGTAGAAGGCGAAACCCGCTCCCGCGTGGGGATGACTATCACGACTATTCACAATTGTATGCACATTTACAAAACGACATTGTTGAGCGCAAACACTCAGAGAAATTATCTCAAAAGCAGAACTCAACATGGGTATTCCATTACAGTTTCTTCTATTTTTTTTTTGTGCAAAGCAGTCCTAAAAGACGTCTTCAAATATTTGAAGAATGCAAAAATTATATTTAGTCTATATTATATATTATGAACCTTCTACGAAAAGTCTGAAACTGGCGTGTTTTTCAGTCACAATATTCTGTAAATCGACATCATGATAAGAGCACATAACACTGAATAATCAAATAACAGCAATGATTGAGACTTTGCTCGTGTAAATACAAAAGTCCCAAAATGCATCCTCTGCAGAAAATAAGAAATTATACAGTGGGTTAACACAATATCAGTGGTCTTTTTTAAATATGTAAATATGGCAAATGGAAGTAGAATTCATGAAAAACGGTTGGCACCTTTAACGAATACATATGTTTTTGTTTACTTTGCTCTTACATTAGATTGGGTTAGGTTGGAGCGGCTGACTACTGGTTAACATCAGTCACACTTAGGCCTGTTGCGTTACGTCTCGGATCTAGTCAATACTATTCTGCAAACCATGGTTGTTGCAGACGACACTAATGCAACTTAGTTCGGACAGGTTGTTAAAGTGCTCGGTTTCTAGGTGACTTTTTTTCGGGAGGAGAGGGCACTGTAATTACAAAAACGATGTACAACAGTGTATTCCCAGTTCTCGTCTCTGCGGCTTCTGCAGAAGTCATTGTAGGGAAGACCTAATCTTGAGGCGTTAGTTCCAATGGCTCAGTGACCGGTTATGTCGCCGATAAGGCTTCTGAGATTCGTTCTACTTTGTCTGATCAGGCTTAGTGAGCGCTTTGGACCGAGAATGGGCCATAATTTGTTCGTGATAATGCGTCCTGTGCCTGTAGACTATCTACGATTTGCGTGAGTAAGCTTCAGTAGACGCTTTGCGGTGGCGATTGGCATGGTTGGCAGTTCACCATCTATAAAGAGTGCGAAACCAGTGCCCTTCCCAGCGAGTTCGTCCACTTAACAATTCTCAAAAATGGCACCATAATTCTCAATTGTCTTCGATGAATTAACCGTGCGCAACCAAATCAACTCCAGGATTTGCCCACTACCATGCCCAATGCCAGGTATACTAATGTGTGAATATTTCTGAAGAACGTTCAGCAGTTTGCAAAGTGCAATACATCCGACAAAACGTGAAGTCAGCCAGAGAATCATTGTTTGAACTATTGATTGAACTAATGTGTTATGTAGACTTTTGTTACATTTTTTCTCCCCTTTCTACGCAAAGAATAAACTCAATTAAATTCAATTAGCTTTTGTTTGACTCACATTAATATTCTCCATCTATCCATAATCCAAACTAAATGACACATTTCCTTTCTTTTTTTCAGGAGGCGAAAATTTACAATTCTACAGAACACCATGTGGTCGCACTGATAATCCAAGAACATTCCACCATCAACCCTTCCAAAATTACGCAGTGACCCTTTTGTTTAAATATAATTTTGTTTTTTTTTTTTTTAGTTTTTTTTTGTTTATTATACAATTTGTTCCAACATTCCTGAATCGTCCACACCAAAAGGATACCATACAAAAATACCGCATGTTTGCACAAATTGAGAACGACTCTGTTCATAAATCAAAATTAAAACAAAAGCATCGCCATAGCAGTATCAGTAGTAGAAAAATAAATCAAAATTAAATTCAAGAAAATATATAATGTATTTGTTTAAAACTATAAATCAAAAAGATGTCAACAGTTCAACGTTGTTATCGGCACACACCAACCAACCGGTTGCCAGTGGGCGACGGCATCAACCACAAGCCACTGGCGAGAGTCAAAATCAAAGTGCGTCAGTGTTGCTAATGGATATAGTAAACTGGATTGGTGGATCTGCGAAAATTCCGCCACCAATGCAAATGTCAAAAGTAAAATCAAAATCGCTTTCAATATCGCTGACGCCCGCGTATTTAAATAATGTGAAAGCACCGCCCTCGTCCTTGTCGCCACGATTGGCGTCGCGTCATCGGACAAATTGCAATTATCTAGACAAACAATTGTGTACATATATTTTTGTTGTAGTAGTGTTTCTATGTGGTTTTCAAATTTCCAATGTAAATTGTCTGGCTAGTGAGGTTACACCAAACGGCTCAAGTGATTCCCATTATATTAGTTCTAATAATACGATTAGTGAAAGTGTATATAAAGATAATAGAGAATTGAATGATGCGGGAAAGGATACAATTTTATCGCTTGACAACGAATCGATCAGCAGAAGTAATATCAGCGGCGGCAGCAGCAGGAATCCAGGAGATGAAAGCCTCAAAAATTACACTGAGACAGGGCATCGATTATCCAGCTTGAATGGAAGTGAAGCCGCCATGAATGCGATCTTCAGTGACTTCAGTGATGCATTTCAGGGCCTTAACCTACGCGAAAGTGATGATAGTTATAGTGATTATTATTCCGATATTTTAAGTAAACATAAAAAACAACAAACGCCGGTATATTTAAATGAATTTGCTGTGCATATACCGGCTGGATGGAGCATGGCTGATGCCATTGCTTCAAAGTATGGATTTACTAACATGGGACAGGTGAGTTCATCTTTCATTTATTTGTTACTCAAATTCTTACATAAACTCCTTACGCAAGTGGACGCGGTTCAGGTTTTCATGTCTGCATTAATTTATTCTTGTCTGGTATTTTTCTGGTTTTCTACTAATCAATGATTCGTTTGATGGCTGACGTTCTTTGCTGCTTAAACCCATCCATATTATAATCGGTTTTTTTGAAAAAATTGGTGTTACGTCCGCAGTTTTGCATAATGTTACTCTTTATGACTGCTTGAAATGTTTTTTTTTCTGATTTAAAGGAGTGATATGTCGATAGGCCATCTCAAAACATTGCTTGCTCATACGAAATCGATGAACACCTGGTCAGGCAGCCGACGTACACTCATTGTGCTAGCCACGTTAGCACCGCACAAGCTAAACGCCTCATTGATTTATGTGAAAGTTGGGCAGTGATCAATCTGGCAGTCCTCTTTGTTTTTATTTTATTGAAATAAGATAAGCCATCATCACTCACCTTTTGGTGTAGTTTGCAGGCTCAAGACGTGACTCAAATTTAACCGGAACTGTTTCCTAAGTGGTTATATGAAATCACTAGTTATGAGACATTCACCCTATGATCCATCAATATCGTTTAATAATAATCGCTTTCATTTGGAATTTAGAGTTGTCTTGGCTTCTTTGCCTAAGAGGATCCACCAGTGCCAGAAAAGACAGTGATTGGTTTGTGTACTAGGATTAGAAAGCCAGAAATACTTCATATTGTTATTGCACGAATTTCCAATTTACATAAATCAGCTTATTATTTCATGTCCGTTCTGTAATAAACCAATAAGCGGTGGGCGGAATTTTTACACAGCGGTTCCGATATGTGGCAGCTACAAAAGAATTGGGTACATGTTAACCTTTCATTGTATTTTTGTGTATGTGGTGTGAGGGAAGCCCGTTTTGTATCGACAGTAGGCCATAATTCTTTCGTGATAAGAGACATCCTGTACGATTTGTATGAGGAAGCGTTTCAAACTTGAGTAGATGTTTTGCAGTAGCGATTGGCATTGATTTCAAATCTCTCGGCAATTCAGGGAAGTCTTTTAAATTGAATTCGAGTGCATTCAGAGATTGATAACGATAACTGTACTTGATATTCCATTGTGTGGTAGCCAAAACAGAGCTTACTTTTTCGCCATCATTTCTGCCTGAAAGACGATACCTAGATCCTTGGAGTAGACACAAACGCCTACGCCTTCACCCATCTTCAATCCATCTGTGAAGATTCAGACAATCCTGCGTCTGTTTTTCAGATTTCCAGTATGATGTGGGAGCTGGTTGAGAAATCCTCGAAGAAGAGTTGAGTTGTCTTGAGATCGGACAGATCTGTTTGTTTCCAGACCGGGGTCATATTCACATATGCATCGATTTCAATTTAATCGACGTAGTGGCGCTCTGCCGATTAAGTCTATCGGCGGAAGATGGAATAATAAGTTTTGCGCTGCTGAGGGGGTTGCCCTTAGCGCTCTGCTGATACATACGCATGCCATCCGTTGCTCTCCATGTCCTTATCCAACAGTTCACCAATTTCCCGACACCATACAGTCTTGAGGCTAGTAAACAGAATACCGCAACGTTTTGCTGTGTGTTCTGGTGTACTCTTTTTGATGGTATAACAATCGCTGTCTCTTTGAATATACACCCGCCCGACTGCACAGTTTATGTTTGAGCCATCTATCAGGTCAGGGAGTCTGATATGCCTGCTTTACCATTCAGCTCTCTTTCGGTAAATAAAATCTATTCAACTTGTTCAGTCCAGAATGTAGCGAAATGAGATCCTTCGAACGTACGCACAACAGAAGAGGCCCCTGTTTTGATATGCAGGCATAACTGGGCTCAAATTTACATTTCATCTCGTCGCGCTTATGTCTACTAAATAATTTACCATCCTGCTAGAAAGACCCAGACAGCTCCAGCTTTCAGCCCATATAATGGACTGGGAAATTAGGGTTTCTTACCAACTATTTCGAGTCACTGACAATGCTCAAAGAGCATAACTGTTTAGAAAAAAGCTTCTCAAATTTGCCCGTTCGGAGTCAGCATAAAGCTGTGGGTCCCTTAAGTGTATACATCTGCGGAAAGTGTTAATGATGTTTCGAGTTAATATTGTGTACAATCAATCGACAGTGAGAAGAAGTGAAACTACTAATCGAACATTATTTTGTCACTTGGTAGAGCTTCGAAGCTTCGTGTCAACACTAGTGTTTGTATGAGTCGCATGACAACGCTTTGAAGTCCGATTGCCTTTATAAATACTGAGCCAACAGCGAACAAACAATCCGAAAAAAGCAATCGTATCAGTATATAAACAACGAATTTGTGATGATTACATTTTCGCAGCTGTAATTATCCTCCTTACTATCTGTGTACTAGGCAACTTTTCCTGTTCACTCAGCACAAAACCACCCCCGTCTATTTGATTAACTGTTTTACTTCATCGACGTCTTAATTGGAATTAAATGGGTTAAGGAGGCCGATTCCAAGACCAATTAACTCGTCGTCTGGTACAATGGACACTACATGGACATCCATATTCAATTGCCAATCTTTCGATCATATTCCGGCATTCTTTCCATTTCCTTCAAATTTTCTCAAATGTTATGAAATCAAGTGCCTCTTTTGGCACTACAACAACAGGAAATAAACAGAAAAACACGCGAAACAAGGGTCCACCACGAGAACGTGGAAAAGCAAAATCATTTCATTTGGAATCCAAATGCCAATACGATGGCAAATTGCCATCGGCACTTTAATCGAACTGCGATAATTGCCCCGACCCGACACAGTGAAAGTTGCTCATCTGGGGCGTTTTGTTGTTTCGTTTCTTATCCGTGTATGGGTGCGAGCAATTTATGCACCCCCGTGCCCAGATTAATATATGCGTAGTTTGTGCGAAAACGAAAGCGATTACAAGGCGAACTTGATTAGTATGCCAGGCATGGGAAAGCGTTTAGTTCGTTCATTTCGACCGAAAGACTAAAACAAATACAAGTCGAGCTTTGACATTGAACTCGCTCACTCACTATTGGAAATGTCCGACGATTCCGCATTGGCTTTAGGCAAAACGAATTTCAAGAAAGAAAAAGCCATTAAAAGTAAATCGAAAAATTATCTAAAGTAGAATCATGGCAGGCATCGTATGGGAGATGAGATGATGAGGGCGTGGGTGGGGGCGTACAAATCCGAACTGGGCCTGACATTTCGCTTCGCTCGATCTCAAACTTGTTGTTCCCGCTTAAAATTCGATTAAAGCCCCATCCGTTGTTGACGTCTCTGGCCCAGTGCGCTTTTGCTTCAAATAATGGTATGTCATCGCGGACACAGGGATAACGAAACGCATAACGAGAAATCTATGTCTTAAGTCTCTTGGTTTTTTTTCTTTTTTTTATACAGAATATAAGGAATAAGGAAAAATCAAATTATACAGCGACATCATGAACGGATGCGCACCATTTAGCATTTGGCCAAAGTTGGGGCGCACTTTCCGCCTGCCATAAGGGATTTTGTTGAATTAAACTCGACCAGCTAAAAGAAAAAAGGAAACACATACACAAACACTCCAATGAGACAAATAAAGACCGCGCTTTTCAAGCCTGCCATGAAATGAAAACAAATTATTTTGTTGTTTTTCTTCCCTTTCTTGTATCGTTTCTATGACATATCTCGCGCCTTGCTGGTCGTTCTCTTATTATTATTTTGTTTGTTTCTTCTTGTTAGAATTTTGGTGGCGTTGCAGGGAATGATTTAAGCATCAATCACAGCCCCTGGAGCGACACAGCCTGAGTAGAGTACAATCGAATGTGGAGCACGACAACGTGACGTAGGGTAATGGAATGGAGCCTAATGCAAGTGGATAATTGAATTTGAGAACAGATGACACAGCGAACAGCGCACACCTGTAGTCATCCTGCGAAATGACTACAAAATTTCATTTGAAAAATTCTGAAAATTTGTTTTTGAAAATTTGAGTTATGCGCTTGAAAGGTGGGGAGGCTTTATCAGGTCTATTTCCCATTTGACTGAAATTAGATTGCGCACTCTGTCGGTTTAATTTATTTTTGGGAAACGTACGGAAGCTGCTCTAATCTGCAATTAATGACAGATGTCTTAATTTGATATTCACGAGAGATTAAGGATGCTTGGTACTGAAAGATTTACTCTTCAAAATATTGAATTTCAAGATGTTGAAAGAAAATAATGTGGAAATATATGTATAAATATAATTTTCAAAAGAAACAGATAGTGTGTTGGAGCAGGTGTCACCCAATCCATATGACTTGAGTTGCGGTACACTTTTTCTAAACGCATTGAGAATAGTCGTTAGTCTTCTATAGTCATATCCATTTCGATGAAGCAGATACACATACAACGTACTTGGCATTCAGTTCAACAAATTTAGTAAAAAAGGCTTTTAAAATAACTGAAACCTGTAATGGAAGGCAAATGCATTTAAAAATAAACTCAGTGATTCGAAGCATGCACATTCGGAAAATACGAACAATATATTTATAAAGAAAAAAAAAACGCGGTTGAATTTATAGACATTCAACAGTCAATATTTCGCTAGATACGTATTTGCAACAGTAATGTTTTGTATTTGTAATTTTCTCTTCATGGACTGAACACGGATTTTTTTAATTTTTTTCTCCCTTCAAAACATCAAATCACCATTTTTGCTGGAGCTAATGCCAAACGATTTCGTTGGGAGAGAGAGAGAGAGGTTTTCTGACGAATCTATACCTATCTCTCCCATGATGGACATTAAACTGTTCTTGAGCGAAAGCTTGCAAATTATTATTTTTAAATAATCTTACTCTACTTTCGTTTAATAATACGTAACTTTGCTCGCCCGTACTTTCAATCACAATTTCCGCGTTATCCCAGATCCCAGAGCAAGGATTAGGCCGGATATCCCTTTCTTTGTGTAGCGCTGCGGCCCGCTGTAGTCCTCGACCTGAACCAACAAGCTTCCCCAGCTAGAGCGACATTCTGCGTGTGGAACAAACAATCATTATCCTTAATCCATTTGCCTCGTTTATATGCGAAGAATAGGTTTGTCTTTGGACTGATTATTTTTTAACCGGTGATGGGTTAACCTCACACACCCCCGATATCTTTGAGACCAGACCAGAACCAGAATATGTCGGAGTATTCCTAAAAAGGGGCACACACGAAAACACATGCTAGTTGGATTTTTGGGTACAGCCGTTGGGCATCATCTCTTCCTCCTAGAAACTTCTACTAGCTCACTCACCCCTCCCCCTACTGCCAGCCTTGTTTACTCTGAGAATCGGAGCTGCTCTCAGACTCAGACAACACCTGAAGCTGAGAGTAGGAGTTCGTTGACAGAGACTTGTGCTTATCTCCGCTTTGAAATCCACTAAAATACATTAACGCAACTGAATATTTTGGACGATTTTCCAATATAGACTGATGATGTTAAACTGAATGGACCTCTCTAGGCCGAAAATATAGGCATTTTTAGGATTTTTTTTTCAGAAATACTACCAACTACTACTCAGTGGCTATATACAAAAAATGTTTGAAGGTGTTTTTGTGTGTTGCTGTTTTCAGATACACGCGTTTGAAGTTTTGGGTGTTCACAAAAGGAGATACGTGGGCCTTGTATTAAAAGTAGAGAACCGAATATCTAGAGATTTTTTCCCGAGCATAATCTTTTGGGACATTATTTTTGAAGTCTTAGGGGAATGTAAAAAAAAAAGATTAATTTATACATTGTCAGTGGTTCTAAAGACGTGGGACTGTGCAAATGGTTTGTTGAACCGGGCATAGAACATAAACACACAGGTTCACGTTCACCCATATCACCGCGACCACTTTGCGTATTCATTGATACATACTGAACCTCGTGTGAATCGTTATCACCCATATCTGGCAATTATTACCGTTGATGTAACTATTTTTTGTTTATATGAGCATTTTCACTGAACTGATACTGGGCTACATTTCTAACTGCTACTACATTGTCTCTGATCGTTTTCCTTCAGGTCCTGGTTTAGTACGCATATAGGCCAAAGTTCCTCAACTTGTCGCCTGTGAAATGTCGAGTTCTTGTGTGCTGCGCTGAATTGCTTGCCTTGAATTCTGCATACTGTCATGAATATCGTCGATATTCTTCTGACGTACGGATGTTGACCGATTGTTTACTGAACCCTCCGAATCGATGTCACTAAATGTTGAATATTCAACATTGCAAGCCTCTTTTGTCTTGTGTGCAATGATCAATATCGTATCGGGCGAGCTTGACCACGTAGCAACTCGTACAGAAGATAGAAACCCGATTGCGCCTCATAGCGGCATGAATATGATACAAAGATTCCAAGAGGTCTTACCGTTTAGTTTATCACAATTTTCGAACAAGAGGTGGACTATTGCTTTCTTCGCTTTGCCGTTGTAACTGGTATTACATACCTTCTCTCCTGAGATATCGAGCACGACATCTTATGCAATACTTTTGCTTTTGCTCTCATTCATTACGGCAAAAAGGAAAAAAATCGAACTTGTCTCACAATCACTTTTTACCGTCAGCGACTAAATGCCAGAAGGAGACATACATCTGCGAATTTACAAGCACACGTACGACCCATTTGTTTCGGCACAAGCAATTATAATCAAATATGTAGCACTCATTTCATTAGAAAGAAAACCGCCAATAATTTTGTACCACTCGCCAATGAAGGCAAAACCAACAAGAAGCCGTCGGCAAGCACTGACCTACATAGCGCAGTGAATGCAGACCAAAGGGTCGTAAAAACGAAACTCAGCTTAGTCTCTCAATCAACTGAATGATTCCTCACCTCTCGGCCGAATGGTGACTGTTTCTGCAGCGTGAAGTCATGAACAAGCCGACTTGAACTTTGCGTAAGTTCACCTAGGACTGACGGAGATACTCACTCCATTACTTGTTCGCCTTCAATACCTCATTCGCGCAACTGCATTGAGATCAACTTGAGTGTGACTTAACTCTTAGAACACGTTTTATGCAATTTGTTAGTACAATTTCTGTCTGTAGGTTAATGCTTTAATTGAAACTGGGGTTTGAGAATCTAGGACAAGGCCGTGAGTTCCTGTTGCAAAGAAGGTGAGTGCGTTGTGTGATCAAATGATGAAAAGTGACTGTATTTACAAGAAAAAACTTCAGAGTGTTTCCGTCTAAGATTGCTCGCATGTTCAATTTAGCGACGCAAGTCAGTTTATTGATTGAGCAAAAAGTTATGTCGGACGATTGAAATTATGATTGATCAAAAAAGCACGCAAGTGAGTCGCAATGGAGTCGCACGGAAGTGAGTCCCACAGATCCTGTGTCAAAGGTTCTGCAACAACTTCTATTTATATGACCTTATGAGTTGGATTCGTGTACCCCTTGCTAGAGTCTGCGACTCCTCCTCCGCAACGCAAACAGTAACCAAGATCGTATGTAGAGCTATTCCTTCCAAAAGAATGGCTACCTCATTCGCTTTTGAAATTATTTCATTACGGCAAAAAGGAAAAAAATCGAACTTTTCTCACAATCACTTTTTACCGTCATCGACTAAATCCAGAAGGAGACATACATCTGCGAATTTACAAGCACACGTACGACCCTTCCAAAAGAATGGCTACCTCATTCGCTTTTGAAATTATTCATACCTCTGCAGCCTGGATGAAAAGGACATAGAAACCACAAATCACCGCCTCTGCTCCTGTAGCGCTATGGCAAGCCGTAGGTACTCACATCTAGGGGCCTACTATTTCAACAACCTCAGCAAAAGTAAGGGCCAATTTTTCAATAGTCAGATAAACAATCAGATAGCAGTTAGACATAAATGCAATAGTCGTTTAGCAGCTATTCGAGGAATAGAACATCTAACTGTCCAATAATTTTATGTGCCCGTTTCTGAGGCAGATAAAATGTTATTCCCCAGTTAAAGTCACTGTAAAATTTAAAAACTTTGTTCACGAAGTTTTGTCTTGCGAAATATTGTGCAAATTGATTTTTTCTATATTATCGACGATTTAATTATTGATGAAGAAGAATTAGTACATAATTACTTAAATCTTCAAGAAAGGAAAGAATAGTGAGACAGAGACCTGGCCATTATACGGAATGGGAATGCGCTGAAACGAAGATTCAGGTTACAAAAAGATACTGCCAAATACCTACACACTGTAAGCAATGAGAATTTAAACAACTTTATATTTTTTTTAAAGTAAGTACTTTATTTTACTAAAAATTACCCGACCGTTTCGTCCGCACTTCAGACATCGAATGAATAATGAAATGTATAATTCGCCGCTTGCTTGGCGATGACAATTTTAAAGAGACACTTTTAAAAAGATCACCTGCAGCTCTTACATTATGATTTGGTTCTTAGTATTTTATTCATCCTTTCTTGTTTTTTGTTTTTATTACTGTCTACAACACTTTCATTTATAAAGAACAAAATAGAAAGGTTAGTTACATAAATACTTTTGTACATACATAATACGTATATGTACATATGCATATACGCATAACCAGCTTCTACACTCTAACACGAACGTCATTCACACCCACGTCATGTAAGTTAGACATAGTTGATATAAGCAGTACTGCAAAATACCGGCGAATAACTATCTAGCTGTTATATTTTGATTAAAAAACTCACAGTACCTATCTAGTACATAAGGAGTGGAATAAATTTATTCATTAGTTGGCAATCTCTCTGAACTCGTGGAAGATCGTACCTTTAATGTTGGCCCCTGAGTTAGGCAGAAATGACAAAACTAAACTAACCAAACATAGCACTGTAAACCTTGTCTCTATCTGTCTCCTTGTCTAATAGGCCTTGGCCTGGTGGAAAATGTCGATCTACACTCCTTAGATCCAGTCCAGTATCTACGACATTGATCTGGTCTTATCCTCGCAGTCGAAGAGGTAACCTTCTATTCCACTAGCTCCACTAGCCTAATCATATAAGAGCTGGTGTAAGCGCCCAACCAGATTGTCTTCAGCTGCCTTATAGATTTCAGCAGACCTCACTGGCAGCCTTGTTAGACATCAGTTTGGGTATTGCCATCTTGACCTCCTCTAGATCGGGAGCTTGGAATTCTCGTCTTTCATCATCCAGATTGGGTGGAGTTTTTTGGATGACAGCGGCATTTGGTTCCTCATCGGCGTTTAGCAGGCTGCAGAAGTTATCCCCCAAATAAACTCAACATCAGCTGGGTTGTTAATTTTTGTCCTGACAGAAGTTTTGCCCAAAGCTTATATCTATTGGATGATTGTTTCACCGACTAATAAAACTGTCCGACATAATCGCCTCGATTACTTGCTGCTCATTTTATTTTCGGGAGTAAGTCAATACAGGATGTTCATAAAATTTATCTGCAGTATGGAGAATGAGTTTTCTTTAAAATTGAGTGACGTGACTTTAAAGATATTTCTCGAGAAATTGTATAACGATGTGGAAATCAATTAAGCAAACTGAATCAACCTCATTTCCATCGAAACAACAAACAATGTATTCACATTGTTTCGGTAACAGATCGAGGCATAGCACTTCCAATTAAACGAATCGGCTGGAAGTTCAATTCAATAGAATTCATGCTGCAATTTCATTTAGCAATGACTCTACAGATACCACATCTTATGCATGACTTATGTGTTCGTTATGCAACAAATATTAATCGCAATTAAATTAATTATCCTTTGACTCAATGAAGCGTGCTATTTTCCGAAATCCAAGTCCTTCCGCACTAAATACCTCAATCGTGTCGGTTAACAGCAATGATATGGCACACACAGCTCAATCGAATGGCCTCTCATCATTAATTATATTTTCAAATAGTTCTGGACACCATCGTCGATGGTCTCTCGATTGGTAAATGCCAAAATAAATACATTCACAGCCCTCAATCTTGAACAAATTAAAGCAATTAACTGGAATTTAGTGCTAGCTTTTGTTCCTGTCTGACAGGCTGAGACCAAAGGAATGCAAAAAGGTCAGGCACGTATTGGCTGTCAACTTATTTTTATCCCCAAGTTCGGCGATGTATATCTCTTCGACAGAGACCGTGTGTGCCTGTGTGACTGTGTAATGCGTTAGTAATTATCAGAAAATTGTATTTGAGTCCACACTAGCCCGGACCGTCACATGGGGGAAGCGAAGTGGACGAGAGACTTCGTCGACTCTTCCATTGGGAGGGGATAAATAATTAACAAAGCGTTGCCTATTCTCGTGTTTCCTGCGGCCAAAGCAGAGAGGAAGACAACTAAACAAGTTTAGTAGCTTGTCCGACGACCTCATCATATAATCCACGTTCGTTCTTTTGTTTGATCCTTCAAGCATTAGTAACATCTTGATGTACGATGCCAACATGCTACACACACACGCACACGCGCATATGGATGTTCGCTTGCGACTCTGTGTGTGAATGTGGAGTTTCGACCAGAAAAGGACCAAAGTTAATTACAAAAGAGAATCAAGAACCCAACAAACTTCTCAGGCATGACGCACACTCGCAAGGAGGTAGGTGATGTAGAAAATGTATTTCGGGCATACACTGAAAGGAGACTCGTAATTTGTAAGTTGAGCAGTTCAATGTATGCACATCCTTAAGAGCGGTTGACGGTTACTGACTTGAGCAAACACCATCACTTTGTGCCTTCGTCAACTCAACGTCCGTACATTAATATATGATCCATTTTTATCTCTCTCTATATATATATATGTATATCTTTATCTCTCGCGCCTCTCTCTCTTTATCTCTCGCGCCTCTCTCTCTCTCTCTCTGTGTCTCCTCTTCACACTCCCACTTTCCTGTTGCTGATCATATGAATGTGGATAGAGAGTTAATTTAGTCCTATCTATCCTGGGGCAGTGTAAATTTGAATAAATCGCCTTGTGTGTCGCATTATTCTCATGCAATGGTACTAAGAATATTTGGACATTCTAATTACGCTCTGCGCCAGGGTACATGCATATGTACGTTTGTGAACTTGTGTCAGAAAGACATTAATAATTCGTCAACTTGTTGTCTTTAACATGAAACCTGCTCAGGTGTGTGTCCTGCTGAGTCAAGACAATTCTTCTTTTATTTGCATGATGATGCCTTGTTAAACAGTTTACTTAGCTCCCTTGAAGACCCAAACTAAACACTCGCTTTGACATTGGTGTCACTCTTTATCTACTGATGAATTGCGTGCAGTGTAAGTGTGAGGTCTTGAGGTGGGCTGGCATAAGCTACCTTATTTGTGGGACCTGACAGTGCTTGAGGCTGAAGAATATTTGCACTTGACTTAATTGGTACCATTTACACAGAGAAATTGCTTATCCTTGAAAGAGCCCTGTATACTTAAACCTAAATATATGTGCATCGCATGTGTTTCTGGCCTCTGGATATACTGTAGGTTCGTATGCTAAGTAGATGAGCACATGACTAGAAAGGACAGGTACTGGTGAAATTTGAATTACATTCGTTGTGGCGCTTGGATCTAATCACACCGAGGCATGAGTGCTTACTTTGTTGAGTTGGGTAGGGCGAGCAAAGCTCATTTACTTTACCCGAAGCTGTATTTGAAAAGTAACAATTATATCTGATGATGGAAGACATGTACGTTTTTGACAACACTCCACCGTATAGGATACATTCATGTACTTATCGTGAATCAAAGTTTAATCCTAACGGCTCTAAATTGCAACTTCTTGAGTAGAATTTCTGGTCGGTGAATGATAACAACTTATATTTTGTGACATCACCCCTTGCTGTGACACAGTCAATGTACGATAAGACGCAATCGCCAGTTTCTTAGCGACACAGTAAAAAATGTGAAGCATGGGTGGTCAAGAGCTCCTAAAACTCGGCAGCGGTTTCAACCTGACGGTAGGCTTAATTGTGGGAGCTCGGTTGTGGCTTAAACCAAAAGTTGCGTGAAAATTTCACGGAATTTATCATGACTAAAGTATCCCTAGTCATGTGCGTCCCTGAGACGTGAATGGCAGATGATTTAACATGGTTTGGAGTTCCACCACAACCGGGTGCTGCGAGCCAAAGAGTAGTAAATGGTTATAAATCGGCCACGCACGTCGCCAATGTGGAAGCACTGGCACTGACTTGGCATTACTGAACCCACATGAGTGGACGGTCCTCTTAAACATTCCCTTTTCAAATCTCCATCAACATTTCTCATTGCTCTTACTGCCAACAAAGTCAATAGAAAGCGTGTCTCATGTGCAATAAGTATCCGATTAAATAAATGCAAATCCAAAACACATTTTTAAAAAAACCTCTGCAAAATGCCTTACCATCAAATTCCATTTCATACTATATTTGTAAACGTACGTACATATAACATGAGCCGCGCCTATAGCAAAGCAGCACACATTTCATCGCCAGAAAAAAATCCGTTTCCCAACTAAATAATAATAAATCAATGTCCTGCGGGAGGAGATTTTCGCCGAATAATGGAAAACTCCAATATCCCATCCCCCAGTGTCCTGCTTTCAATTACAGAGTTTTAGGAGAGACCGACAGCGGGCAGGATTGTAAAAAAGAAAAATAGAAAGTGTGAAATTAAAAGCCATTTCATAAGCGCTTTCTTTTCCAAATGGATTGGAAACAGAAAGACCGCTTGCGTTCGCTGCGGACACACAAAGCGCAGCACGTCTATTTTAGGTATCATTAATATCCTTCAGATTATATTTATGAGTCAACCCTTCATCCCATGAGCGGGATGTACGCACACCCATCCATATATTTTTTGCGTCTTATACAAAGCGAACATTTGCAGTGCAACTCAGTCAGGGAGGTAGTTTGAAATTTTGAATTCTGAACTTAAAGTTATTTTGGCACGTTCGTTGTTTCTTAGTGGCAAACATGAACACTTTGGAAAAGTAGGTCCGCCATTGGGACCAACCCCAACCCCGACCAGCAACCTCCAGAGGATAATAATGATTTCTGGCTTTTGATAAATTAGTGTTCTCCTTTTCAATTAAAACTAAATCGCTGCAAACGCTCTCTCCCCTACAAGAGGAGGTAAACAGCAAAATGTGTAAATTTTCCTTTTTCGTCTTTCGACTTGACGGCTCTCGTACTCGTATATTTCCTGTTGCTGTGATGTTCCCTCGAAAGTTCGAATAAATGATAAATGAAAAACGAAAGACTACAATGTCAGCGATGGTGGATTCCTGCTGACGAAAGGGCCATTCCAGCATTTCTTGTTGTTTATTCGGTGGTGCTTTTCTTCATAATTCATTCTTTAGCTGTATCCTTTGTGAGAAAAGGATTACAGACAATGGCAAAATAGGAAAAGGCTTCTAACGTCGTTGTCGTTGTCGCTGCTGTCCATGTCTCAAGCCATTCTTTATACACAAAGGACATCACTTTGGCTCCTCGTCTTTATGATGAAAATGGAATATCGTGAAATTTGTTGTTTGTTTGACCGTAGAGTTGTCGTCTTTAAATTTGTTGTCGAGAGTAGGTATAGATAGGGCAGTATTAAATGTGAGACATTTTGCTCCTTTAAAAGTGTACTGTTTGCCTAAACGAACGATTAAGTTGACATCTACAAATCGTTAAGACGCGAGATCCGGGTTGCCGTGCGTAGTCGTAGGGATGAAATATTTTCACAGAAGGCGAAACTGTATTTTATTAATTTAGGCGATGGGTCAAATTAATGGATTTTCGGTCTTCAAATTATTTTTCGGGAGTCTGTGTATACGCGTATAGATGTATCTGTTTGTAAATTTTTGCGATGAAAGTTTTGGGGAAAATATGAGTTTTTCGGCGCGTCCTCTGCAGAAATTTGATGAATGATTGATGAGATGACTCACGAAAGGCAAATCCAAACGGAATCTTTTTTGTATTTTCCGGAAGGTCGGTTTCACTGGCTAAGGAGATTATCTGCGCTATTTGCGTTGTATACTATAAATTTGTTTAAATTATGTAAAGCAATTTCTGGAAAAGTGACCTGCAAGGCAAAGTTCAGTACATCATACGGATATCTTACTGGAAAAGGATATTCGTACAGGAAGTATCCTGAGGCGTTCTTTCGAAAGGGGTACATGGGCTTATTACCTATTAGATCTTATTAAAATCTTAATAACATCGAAATGGAATAAACAATTTGTAAACGACTGGGATTTGAGTAAGTTCTTGGAAGGAGGTGGGTGAAGCCTTTGTCGTTAGTTTAAACATTAGGGTGTACTTTTGTTTTCATCGGATAACCATCCACGGGATTCGTTGGTACTGTCATTTGTAACGGATATATTCGACTAAGTCACATAAAAATGTTTATTCCGTTGCTTACTGCCAGTTCCCACTTATGTATGTTTGCAGCAAAATAAATTTCCTTCCCTGTTTCGTTGCTCTGCAGCTTGATAGATAATTGAACCCGAATATATGTAAGTTGTTCATACCTATATTGACTCCTCACGTTCTGTTGCTTGTGGAGTGCATTGTTGAATCTTCACCTGCTGACGGCATCAAAGCAAATTAGATTCCATGTAAAAGGTTTCTCCTGAAAATGGCATGTGCATCATCATCCGATTTCGGTATTGTCTGTACATGTGTGCCGTGCAGCACAGACTGAATTAAATCCTTTTACAAGCTCAACTTGGTCTTTCGAGCCAAGGCCAAGTATGTGTATAAATTGACGATGGTCCTGTCTACCTCAATGCTGATATTTGAGAGATTCCGGTCATCAATGTTTTTCGTGAGTTATATTTTATTTAAATCAATCAAACTTAATAACAACCATATTAAGAATTTTGCTTTATTTATCGCAATTCCTTAAAGACACGTCTTAACTTCAACACTGCATGAATCGATGTATACTAGCCTTGTGCATCTCCGTGGGACCACAAATTGCCTAGGTATCTTCTGGTGCCATTAAATTCCCCATGTCCAATTTTTTGGCGCTGCAATTAGCAACCCCCATCCATTGGTCCCAGGAATTAATTTTGTTTTCTATAAAAAGCGATTGAGTTCTTTATAAAAGACAATGTCTTCGTATATTGTCTGAAGTTAGTTAACGGAGACCACTGGCCATTGTCAAGAAGAAGGTTGCTATTACTCCCTCAGGCGAAATGCAGTTCCACCGCAGCCGAGCGGGCGGTACTTTTGGGAGATGTTTCTGTTGCATTTGAAACAATCTCTTTAGCTACCAGGATGCAGCTGTGAAAACGCGATCTTGTTGTCCACATCTGAGACTAAGATTCTAATCGCATTCTATTCTGTAAATACATGTACATTATTATACGCAACTTTCGTATCTAGGAGGTTGACTATTCCATTAATTTTGCAACCATACCCATCACTCTCTCACAGAATATCGTACGTATGCTGTCAAAATCGTACGTATGCGGTCAAGCGTCTTTAGGATAAAGGAGTTAAGGCTGATTGGATCGAAATTGTTTGAGTTTTCGTGACCACTGTTTCCTAATTTTAAATTAAACAGCAATTACATTTTCCTATATTCCCACTCGAAATCAACAATGTAGTAAGTTGGGTTAGGTTAGGAGTGGGCTGCCAGCGAAATCGCCAGCACACTTAGACCATGTTGGTCCTTTCTGATACCCATAGCCAGACTACTACCACTGATCGACAACTCCGGTGACTGCGCCGAATTTGATCCCAACGGCAAATGGTGACTGGACCAGATGTCAAAACCGGATAAAAGCGTATTAACTTTGCTTTCACTGGGATTCAAGCCGGGGACCCCTCTAAGTAGGGGCAGTCACTCAACCAACTGCGCCATCCAGGTTTACAACAATTTAGTAAATACTTTAACAAATTGTATTTCCTACCGAATTTAAACTTTCAATAAAAATTTCATCCCGCGACAGAATTGTTAAAATTCCGTCTGATTGATTTAGTAACAAATAATGTTCCAAGCCGGGTTCCATTTTATCTTTATTTTTATGCGCGTTTTATCAAGTATTATTGTGTAAAAATGGCTTTGCCTAAAGCATGTAAGTCCTACAGATGTGCTGAATGCAAACGTCCAATATATAGGTCCCCAGGTGCTTTCAAAATGTCTATAGAGAGTCCTTCGCTGTTTTTTTATTTCAATCTCAATTTTGCTGTTGAACCTCATCATTTTTTATTCAACTCCTGTGTTTGCGGTAAACTTTCAACATCCGTTTTATCGTTGTTGAGTTTGAGTCCCCTTGTCCCTATTTCCAAAAGGTTTATACTTGGTGGCAACAGCATTTGTTGCAGGGTTTGGTAAAGTATCCAGTTCATCATCGAACTAATGATGGTAGGTTGTGGTTGTTTAGCAGATCCGTCTTAGCTTATCGGCTTCACAATTTCCTCGAATGTCTCTATGACTTATTTTGCTGCCAGAGCTCACTTTAAATCTCCAGCGCCTGGCTGACTGTCGAGAGCGAATAAAAAAACTCACTGATCAAGAATGCCTTCAGAATTATAGTCCTTTATTTGCATCACTGGTGGACGCAGTGTGAAAATCAAATTTAAAATTTATCAACGACTCTTCCTCACGTCATATTATTACAAAGGGGAATGCGTGCTCTTGTGTAAACCATGACTTAATTATCAACGACTGTCCAGATGATAGCTTCGTCCTCAAATCCATAATACATATAATATACCAGTCAAATGACACTGAGACATTTTTAAATTTGTGCATAATGTTCAACTTGTCAGTCAAAAATACAAAAAATATAACCTAATCCTTTACATCACACTGGGCATCTTAAGACAGACCAAATATATGAAAAATAGCCAACATCTAAATTTATTAGTTCAACTCCATGCATCCGTGGCCAATTTTCATCTCCTCACATTGATCGTTAAAAACAAGCAGCAGATCTGTTGATCAAATCTAAATCATTGTCTCGGGACTGATATAGTCCACCCGGATTTGACTGCACGGGAACCACTTGAAGATTAATTAAAATAAAATCCGGGAATCCCTCAATTCTCTGCGAGCACGAATTAAGTTGTACATAAACTTTTATCCCTTTGGCTGGTTCATTCCCGTTTACTTTGGTTGATGAAATTCTTCTCATTACATTGCTCGGTTCCAAAGAGCATCCCCCAGCCTTCTCACACAAACGTTTAATCATATCCCAGCACTGGAAAGTTTATCTTGAACTCTGCTGCTTTGAGCAACGCTTTGGTTGGATCCCCTACGATGCACGTAGGTACACACTTCGTATACATAGAAGTGTGCATCGATAGAAAGGAATTCGAAAGGAAAAAGGAAAAAGGAAAAAGTAGAATGTAATTGCTCGAGGACAATCATTTATTTAATTTCGTTTACGCGTACACTCCTCAAAAACTCATTCAACAAATAAACTAAAAAAAGACAAACACTACTTACCCGTACACAACCACCATCACTTTAATGATTTCTCTGATTGAAACGTATCAGATGCCAGCGAAACGTGCAACAACACACTTAGTCCCTTCCCTCATTCCAAGTGGTCTGCTGCTCAGTGAGTCTTACTGGGAAGCCATGAACAGCACTCTTCTCGACTCTACATGAATTTCGCCTCCATCTATCGGGCGAGAAGAATATCCTTGAACACAGCAAACATCAAATCACAAAACTATAAGAAGACAAACACAGCATTTTTGCCACTTTTCTCCACATCCCATGGGGGAAAGTGCTTCTGAGAGGATTGCAACCCTTTACAACAGGATCCACGCCCGGCAGGAGCAAAAAAAAAAGAAATAAGTTTTCCTCTATCTTTAGCAAAAGTTTCTGTGGTCAGATAGATAGTCAAACTCTCGTTCATACAGAAGAAAGTCATATAATATCATTTCAAAGGATAAATGATCCCTCGTGTTGGACTACGGTTTTCTTTTATATTCCAATCTTCGACTCCAAGCATACTTCGTATTCTCGGCCAGATTTCCCAAAAGTAGATCTCCACAGCCGTGCTTAACGAAATGAATTCAATGCACATCACATATCGTGGATGGGGCGAAGTAGGAACTGCAGCAGAGAATACGGCAATCATTTCGATTTACCCGGAACGTTACCTATACCTACTCCGTCCAAGAAAGTTGAAGAACGAAAGCATCAAACAACACACGAACATCACAGTCAAGTAGCCAAACCAACAAAATAGATCCCGCAGAGAACTATGTCCTTCTGCCCCATCCATAAAGTCAGATGCAACGTGCTACTCTGGCACTCGATTTTTATTTATTGTTGACTAAAGAAATCAGAGAATCACATCCCCAAGGATCACGTTGCAATCAGGAATCAGCAATAGTATGATTGTAATGGTTGCCAGAATGGTTAGTTCCTCTGGCCGTATCTCAACATCTGTCCGCCTGAAAGTTGGTCCTTTAAAACGGACACAAGCAAGTACGACTGTTGGCCGTTCATTGGCTGAAAGTTGATTATTGAAAACTCCATTGGTGTTAGTGCGGGTCGCTGGTGCGGCTATGGTGTGGCGAATGCGCCCCATTGCTCAGATTAGATATGATTCAATTGGAACTCACGTACAATTCGGTCCGGTTTCAATGCAACTAAACTGGCTGTTTGAGTAATAAAACAATTCTCATTGTTCGAGATTGCAGCGGCGCGCCGCCGGTCTGCACGGTTCGTGCCTCCGTTGACCAAATGGATGCAAAATTATCCCTGGAGATATGAATAGATATCAACTTCATATTTACATATGCAAATACTACTTTTCTTCTTGTGAAGTCCAATTTTTTGGACGAGTGGGTGGAGAATGGTAAACTTACGTTTTCTACTAACGTTCATAAATAAAGCAGCAGCAGTTCTTAGTTCAGAAAGCGGATAGAATGAATAATGTAAGAGACATATGGGTTTCTTTTTGTTTCAAATGAATGCAGGATGAAGTCATGTAGCCACGTTGAGACGGAAAGTGAGCTGCATTTATTCCTTCAGTAAGAGCGGACATGCCGATGCAATTGAATAGGAACTTTTGGTTCTGTTTAGGGGATTGGTCATTAGTTTGTTTTCAAATTTCACTTATATGCGACATTATATTCACAAATAACTTCAATTCTGACTACTACAGCAGTAGTTAGGGTAGGTTCGGGAAGAGTGGCTGGATGCTGATAGAAGTAACACAGGCGCATTGTGATATCACACGGATTGACTTACTCCTATTCCTGGAACCTGTTAGTGGTTGTGACTAAGCAGTTTAGCTGGGTTACATTGACACTATTCTTCACTACTCGAGCCGAGGTGATAATGTGTAGTTTCTACCTCCTCTCATCCACTAAGCTAATATTCCAGTTATGACACCGATGAATGTCCTGAGTGTAGGTCTACCTGGTCTGAGCAGGCAGAGTGATCGTTTGAGATTAAGTGCTGTCCATATTTCCTTTGTTTTGAGGAACTTATGGTTGATTGGGAGGTTGTATGTGTCACAGTTTTCCGGTTTGATTGTGAGGCAACCGATCCGATCTCGAGACGTTTCTAGTAGGCAAATAGTGTCGTTGTGATGATAGTTGAATTTATTAAGAATTCATAATTGAGTGGCTGAAGGTGAGTTCCTGCCACAGTCGAAGTGTCTGGTGTACATCAGATGAAGTGCATCTTACCGCTCCGCTGATACACATGCAGTTCAGTCTTTGCATCCGGTTGAGTGGATTAAAGTTGACAGATTTGTTTAGTGCTGTCCACCAAACTAAAATTCCGTCACCGGCTCGGGAGCAGGACGAAATACCTCATATTGAATTCTGCTTGTCAAAGTCAAAGTGTCAAAGTTTTGTAGAGAATGATTCTTATACCCTTGTTATTTAGACAAACCGAAGTAGCCAGGTGGGATTTTGGAAGGGATCTAGTCATTGGGGGCTCCTCTTCAGAGTAGCTGTATAGACAATAATTAATTGATCTCGTATTGGTCCATCTTGGTTTTGTAAAACATGTAGCTGAGTTCGTTAACGCACTTCTGTTACACATCTACTAATACCGGGAAATTCCACTATATTCGTAGGAGATCCGAACTTAACCATGGTAGTGGGTGTCACCTCTGGACACCTTCTAATAGAAGCCAACCCCTTTGTTTATCTAATACTTAAGCGACATATTTGATGATAGTTATGTACCTACCTGCAGACAGATAGCTCTATCCTGCAACCGTTTCACACGTCAGTACAATGAACCTAGTATGGTTTACTATGAAATTGACGATGCCCGTATCTTAGTTTATATTTCCGCAATACATTAAGCAACAGTAATAGCAAACTTCCCGCCATAAGCCAGACACAAACATAAAATATACATAATCACAAAAAGCAGTCCAACTTCTTATTCATACAAAATAATGCATAAACCTCTCGCCATATTCAGTCACGAGACTTTCTTCGACTAAGAGCTACCCTTTGAAATCCCCCGTACTTAAAAGAAAATTCTTCCTTTCTTCTTTCAGATCGGCAGCTTGAAGGATTACTATCTATTCCATCATCGACACATCTCAAAGCGTTCGCTGAGCACCAGTGATTCACACCACACCGCCTTAAAATCAGAACCTGAGGTAAGTTACATCATCCTTGCTGCGAATGCAATATGCAATTGAAGGAGGTGAAAGCATTACACCCGCTCGCTCTGACTGTCTGAAACAATAAAATCTTGAGTAGTACATCAACAGAAGACATCACAGACTAAAAGCCGCATTAAAAATGAAATATGTATATACATATCTGTGCATGTTCTTTGGCATGGCTGGATATGAAGGTGTACCGACTCTCCGCTGTGTGTTGTCCTTGTGTAACAAATATGTATCCCACGCCCATCTTAATCTATCGCCCCTTAGAGGGATTCTGGTACTGGTTTCGTCCTTCCGTAGCCATAAAGACCTGAGGATGGACATTGTTGCTGAAGGAATTAAAAATAGCACTTAAGCAGAGAGACAGACACAACGTACGTTATTTATGTACGTTGTTCCAAGTCGGGAGTGCACAAATGGTATGCAGTGGAGAATAATGCAGAACTACGTGACAAGGCAACTTGTTAATCCATTTGGCCATTTATGGATTTGAAGTAGTCCTTCATTTCGAACTGCTGGCTGGCTTATTATTTCGAAGTTCCTTCATCCGTCTCATTCTCTATTGCCGTTAGCTTTGTTGTGCAATCTAAGGTTCTGTGGACGTTTTGATATTCAGGACGTGAAAGGAAAAAAAACAAATTAGGCTCTTGCGGCAGTGCTCCGTTCTGCTTAGTTTTTGCCTTCATGCCTCTGTATTCACAAATAATTAGGCTGGCAGTCTGTGGGACGGAGCTTTTGTCAAAGCGCTTGTAGTTCTCTTTGTTTTACGACCCGTATTTTAGCCCAGTTTTCACAAGCATATACCGTAAGTGTACATAAATATACAACTTTACATATTTGCTTTTTCATTTAGGTGCGGTGGATGCAGCAACAGCACGAGAAGTTACGTCCCAAGCGCGACTACAAGCCAGAATATGGTATACCTGTCGATTACAATCCGTACGAGGTGTTAAGGCCCTCTGCAACGGGTTACGACCGAGTGGTGTATCAGCCATCAGCAAGTGGCCCATCGGCGGCACACAGGCCGACATCGTCATTGGTACGTCATCCACGAATCCAGTACAGGGACGCAGGACCACACAATATTTTTCCAGATCCCCTATTCAAGGAGCAGTGGTACTTGGTGAGTAAAGTATGTGAGCATTTGTTGTTTATCCCATCATCCGCCCCGGCCTCCTTCACTCGAGCGTTGTAGTGTGGTTGGGTAAAATATGTGTGCACATATGTACGTATACATTTAAAGGACATGCCCCCTAGCAGAGGACTCGGGTAATATTTGCTGGTAGTTGGCGGTATTTGTTTATATTTAGTGGTTGTGGTGGTGGTAGTGTGGGTTGGTTATAATGGTACATTAACGCTACTAACACTAGCTATGTCTACCTAGGCTTGCGAGTCTCCCAACACTCTTGACACAAAACTGAGATCTTTGAGATAGAGGCATATGCATGAGATGACTTTATACTTGCAGTGTGTCGGTGCAGTGCCCACAAGCTGGTAAGCCAGGTGGGTTCGAATGACAGAGGAAAAAACAAGGTTAAGTTCAAAACGCCGTAACTTAAGTCATTTTCTTTGTGCTGAGTTGGAAAGTGTGAGGACTTTGAAAGTCATTGTGCAAACTGAACTGTGAATATATACTCGCATGTGAGAAGCCACGTCGCATAAAGTACAAGATAAGCAAACGAGTAACACTGCGTGCAACGAACAAGAAACTAACGGTAACCACTAAGCAGAGCTCAAAGTTAGATTTTTGGTTGGACACAAGTACTGGGATGGTTTCCTTACGTGTTGTTTATGTTGCTTTGTTTTAGAACGGGAAACGAAAGTACTATTAAGCTCCCATTCATTCACCCGTGTCTTTTTTTTGCGATTGTTGAGTGGCAATTAGCTGTGCAACTGAATGAACAAAGTGCGATGCCCTAAAAGGCGGTAATTGCCGCAAAAGGGTGAATGAATCCCAACAGTGTGTTGGAGAGTATGACTCAATTCTTACGGAAAGAATTCTTAAGTGACATACAAATCGATAAGAATGTTGCTGAAATTTTATTGTACAGCATCATCTTTAATTAAACTAAAACTCGGAGCATATAATTCTCTGTATTCTGTACTAAGGCTATTTAAAATGTTCTTTGGTTTAAATGCCTGCCCATTTAATATTAAAAAAAAAATACAAGTCGCGTTGAGGTAATTCTCAGACGTTAAATGGGCAGCCCCCCGTTTTGGGGGCAGTGTCTAGCTCGGGCGTAGCTCCTTGCCAAGCAGTCACGAAAGAATAGCTAGTCCATTTCATAATTTTGAGATCAATTCTGGTTGTGTTTTGTCCTATTTCCAAGATCAATAATTGAGTTAAATTGTCTTCCAACTGCCAGCTTCCATTCAACAATTCATGAGTCTCTGTGTATTTGAATCAACTATGGTTGAATTTTTCAGAAAACCTATGATTTTATGTTTCTATGATTTTAGGTCAAGCCCAATACCGGAATTTCCAACACACGAAGTGTCAAAGATATTTGACATCAACATATTCGTCTTCTTCATCTCCACTCTAATATACATATATATATGTGTGAATTTATTATACTTGGCATCAACAACTGCCATCGAAACGATGTTATTGGATACGATTTAAAATTACGTACATATAATAGTTTCTGTCATATTATCATGGGCTCGGATAGTGATATGTTTGCCATCAAACATCTAATGCAATTGAATTCCCACGTTTATCTCTTGTGTCAGTCCAAATGTTCCTTCAGTAGTAAATAATTTAATTCAGGGTAGTTGCCATATTCCTTTCATACGAAATTCTCCTACAATTGACGGATAGGATAAATATCTCGATTCCGAATGTGTTTAAAACATGGGTGCAGAGCAATTCATTGGCTCCAAGCCATGATCCCTCACTTGATAAATGAAAATTGAATACTGAAAGGATTTGAGGCATGTAAACAACTGACAATTTACAGACAAAAAATAAATCTCAAAATCTATTTTATTTTTATAAAGCTTAATTTAAGGAAGGGTCATTTTTACAACATATAGGACATAGGATTTACTCACTTATTTACATCTCACGTCTGCGATCTCTGCAGTGTTGACCCTGAACACGGTGCTTCCAGTCGTCAAAACCAAGTCGTTTAGGGTCCGCGATGATTTATTTTTTACCCCCAGCTTCGGTCTTCCTCCCCTTCTCGAACCAAGAATCTCGGTTTCGAAGACCCTCTTAGCAGGATCAATGGTGCCCATGACCTCGATTTGGCCGAGCCAGTGCCGTCGATGGATTTTTGCCTTCTAGACTAAGTCTAGATCTTTGTACAGCTCATAGAGTTCGCGATTATGTCTTCTCCTTCATAATCATCCTAGCAGACGGGACCACATATCATATATAGAATTTTCCTTTCTAAAGTACCAAGGACAATCACTGCTGTTTTGCTTATCGTTCAGCTCCATATAGCAGGACTGGAAAATAAGAGTTTAGTTAAGCATGATTTTGGTCCTCCTTGAGCCAAATAGCAGCGGTTGCCAAGGCCGATTCTCCGTCGGATCTCCAATAAATGTCGTTTGTGGAGTTCACTCCTTCACTATGTCGAAATTATAGCTGTCTAACGTGATGTTTTGCCCCAGGTGGTGTGCGAGGGAACGTTTCTTATACGACAACATACTCTGCTTTAATACTCTGGAATATTCGGGAAATTTATTGAAAAGGTGAAGGATTAAGTGTATAGAGTAGACACCGCTGCTCATAGTGACAAATAAGACAGTGGTAATTATTTAAGTTACACTCAACTTTTATGGCGAAAGAATGTATTACCTTTTGGTTTTGTGTGCATATCCATTGTGTCTGTGTTTCTACACATACGTCAGGTAATAGCTTACTCTTCCTTTAGGTTCGCTTCTACACATAAAAACTTCAACTATCAAACTTATCAAACTATTCGCATTCGGTATGAAACTGAATGTTCTCTCCATCGGTGAGTAACTGTATCAATCTCGATAAGGTCCGTGGCAAAATTCTACGAATCAGACGACTTAGTTATATCGGTTCCAAAAATTAAATCGATTACTAAGAACCCACTTGGCAAACAAAACAATTAGAAATTTCTGAAGCATATTTCAACAATTTGGTGTCTCTAAAATTTTGCAAATTGGCATCTTGCAAGACACTGATATCGGAAATTCATTCACATTCATTCTGAGGAAACCCTATCTCAATTGACTAAAAATTATGTCTAAAACTGAATACGTTCACTTTAAACATGCTTTCGAGATCTTGGATATGTGGATCATATCGAGTTGAATATTTTTTGGGGTTCTCCTGTGTTCATGCCAACGTCGCGCGGGAGTCCCGCTCTTATCGGGGGGCCGCGATCTATTTGCCCGTTATGCATTTCTATTGTTATGCCACTGACCACAATTTGAAAGTAGACTGCCACTCCGAATAGTAATGCTAATAAATCATCAGTTTTAACACCTTTTTGCATATTTATGCATTTTTAACCTTAACACTTGAGAAAAATATTTCGAATTTTTATCGTTTTCTCGAACACGAGATCTCCGCCATTTCCGTGAACTTTCCCATTTCAGCACATAACAATCAAATAAGAAGTCATTGCTTGCCGCACTAAGTCTGCATCTGAGACCACGTCTAATCTTCTTGAAATTGTATTCCGCAAAGCAACACCTGAAGTGTAATCGAAAAACTGCTCTCTTGCACGCTATGCCCTCAGAAAAAAAGGAAAAACTGAACTAAAGTTGCGGTAAATAAAGCGAAAATAAAATATGCATAAGGGGGCTTCTGAAAATGGATACCAACCAGCGGAGAACTAAAGCTAACTTTCTCTGCCCCCTCAACACAGACGTCAAGGACCTAATCTCATTTCTACCGTAATGCTGAGAAATAATTGAGAGAATAAAGGTAAAAAAAACTAAAAGAAACAAAAAGAAGGATACAAAACGAACGAAGAACCTAAGGGCAAAGAAGATGAAAGCTTAAGTCTAAATCAGTATTCACTAGTGTGGATGTGGATACTAGTATACCGGGCAAGTGACGCACGGGTAGAGTACGAGTTTATTGAGAAACCAAAAACCCTTTGGGTTCTCCTCCTCTCCTGCCTAAGTCAGTCGTGTTAATTCAATACTATCTGCATCTCTGGCATACAGTCGCTATCCGGTTTCAGCATGACTATAGGTAATCTAATCTATTCGGAGACTTTACTTTGTGTGCAAAAACGAACACTAAATAAACGAGAGGGCTCTCTGCCGTGTTCCCTACTCCTAGCTTACTCACTTTCGTTGAAGTCTCTGTTAAGTATATTTTTGCTAAATTTGATTCGATTACACTTTGTTTGTGCTCCCCAGTCTTTTTTTTTCCCTTTTTGTTGCAGTACACCAACTACCCACTACAACCTATTGTGCCTTTGTGAAATGTGTTGCCGGTCACGCGTCTAACTTGCAGAAAAAAAAACTCTTCTCATTTATTCGGTGTCTGTTGAAATTGGGTATCATGGGGATGAATTTTGTATTCAATTTTTTTTCGTTCGAATTTTCTCCGTCCTATCTTTGAGGATTTTTTTCCGTTCGTACAGTTCCGAAACGAAGGTCCGTTTACATTTGCAGGAGTTCAATATGCGGGACCCAGACACTATCTTTGAATTTGTAGTTTGTTCAACTTTGTAAAAGGATATGGTTGCCGACTGGAATGTTAGGGGGAAAGAAGTGGCACGGAAAGAGTACTCCAATGAAGAAGGCGTATTAATTTTAAGACGAAAAACTGCATGGGAAAGGTGGATTACAGAAAGGACGACTGAAAGGCGTTTATCGAATGCAAATACGGGAGCTAAACGCATCGGATTGAGGAGTGAATTTTCAGGCTAGATAGAAGAACCATCATCACTCTTTCGATAGAACTTTGATTACAGAGAATTTACTTGAAATACTGCTGAAAAACAGAATGATGAACAACTACCACTTTGGCAGTAGTTTTGTACGTGACACTGGGTAGATATTCATTCAGTCGGAAAATTGCTGATGAAAGAGTAGAGTTCAGTGCCTCCAACAACTGATTGAGTTAAGTTGAGTTGTTACACTCTTTGGTAACGTCGTTCTAATGTCAACCGTGGTTTTGATTGCTGTCACATGTGCTAGATATCCAGTATTTGATCACTGCGCCATAAATGTGGTTGGATTTGTTGAGTGGCGAATATACATACTTTAATAATTTTCTGTGTGTAGGTTCGACTCACGGTACTACAAAAATCATTATCACGGCCCCAGCTCTTTCGAGTCAATGACAATGCTCAAAGAGTATTCCTGTATCCCTGGTTCTTGATGTCTAGAAGCTGCTTTCTGAACAGTGTCAGCATGTACTGTTCCCGGGGGATGATGTGTGCTTCGTCGTAAACCATTTTTGTGCTGTGGTGCTTTCGAATATGAGACCTGTACATATTCGCAGTATTTTTCTTTCGAAAATTGCGAGCTTCTCCATGCCGGTCTGAGAAATGGTGGGCCATATTGTGAAGCGGTACGTTATGATTGGCAGTATTAGCTGCTTGTTACGCAGTTTTGTCCTCTGGGTTAATTCATTTTGCTCACGTATCTAAGGATAAATGCGATGGAAGCCTAGGTTGGCCTTCTTAAGGGTCAGTTTCGAGTGGCTGTTGAACTTCAACCTTTCCGTAAAGTTAACGCCAAGATACTTGGCCTCTTTGTCTGTTGTTATTTCCGTTCCATTAGGGAGCACTCTTGTCATGCTCCAACATTTGGCTGCTGATCTGCATCCACCTCGGGATTGTCTCCTTAAGCACATAAGTATCGGTTTTCCAGCATTGATACGAATAACCCAACCCTTCGCTTGGCGATCAGTGGTGACTTTGAGCTGGCATAAGTCAGTGAGTCATCTGCGAATAGACAACAGTTCATTGTGTTTGTTGATCTGCTGTATAGATGTTGAAGAACATCGGTCTCAGCTTCGACGCTTGCATTGGTGCTCCGATCAGAAGATTGGCTGCTTGGAGTCGTCGTAAAACTGTAGGTCCCTTCCACTCGTGAGAGAACAAGAGCACGCACAAAACGAGTTTTTGCTGTAGAAGTTACGCCCTGGCCCTCTACGGGCTGTAGCGCCACCCATATTATATTATTATTAAAAAGTGATTTTTTTAAAAGCTATACGAAAGTTTTTCAAAAAAAACACATAAAATTCAGAAAAATGCATGAAATATTTATTTGAATCGATAGTACGGTCCATATAATTTAATGTTTGAAGATTATTTCATGCAAATGTTGACCTTGACTGCGCCTCAAATGGTCCATCCGCTTAGTCCAATTTTAGCATACTCTTTCCAACATTTCGGCCGGTATCTCACGAATGAATGCTTCAATGTTGTCTTCCAATGCGTCAATTGAAGCGGGCTTGTCTGTATAGACATGAGCTTTAACATAGCCCCACAAATAATAGTCTAAAGGCGTTAAATCGCACGATCTAGGCGGCCAATTGACCGGTCCCGAACGTGAAATAAAATGTTCACCGAACTCGCCCCTCAATAAGTCCATTGTTGCGCGTGCTGTGTGGCATGTGGCACCGTCTGGTTGAAACCACATGTCATGCAAGTCAAGCTCTTGTATTTTGGGCAAACAAAAAGTTGGATATCATCTCACGGTAGCGCTCACCATTCACAGTTATGTTACGATTCGCATCATCTTTGAAGAAGCACGGTCCAAGGATGCCGCCAGCCCATAAACCGCACCAAACTGTGACTTTTTCTGGATGCATTGGTAGCTCTTGCAATGCTTCTGGCTGATATTCACTACAAAATCGACAATTCTGCTTATATACGTACCCATTGAGCCAAAAATGAGCTTCGCTGAACACTTTAACTGAGCACGCATTTTGATAATAAAATTCAATTAATTTGCAAGCGTTGTTCGTTTGCAAGACGATTCATGGTTAAATTATAGACCAAACTGAAGATGTTTGACAGAGAAAGAAAACACGAAACGTACGTCAGCTGTTTAAACCAGTGTACCAGTGCTAATAAATAACCCTTTATTATAAACTTTTGTTTCGTTGTTAATTAGTATAACTTATTTGGTTACTTCGTTCAAAATATATTTCAATTTTACTTTGTTTCTCCACTGTGAGCGAAGTAAATATGCGAAATCTTATCAAATAATCCTTCATCGGCTGGTGATGAAGTTTTAAGTCACTAAAATCTGATTTCGTTTTAAACTTTCGTGTTCACCTCACAAGATTCGCGCAGCTAACTGTGGAGTTTCGTGATTTGCGGATACCTGACACAATGATTCTATCTTTTGGATAATATTATCTATTCTGGTTCTTATTTATTTGCTACTGATTTTCGAGAGTTGAGCTGAGTATCGATATTTACTAATCCATAGCATTTTTATTCATGTGCTTGATGTTGTCGAGGCAGTTTATGTATCACATAGTCAGACATACAGTTTAAGAGTTTAGACAAACTGATGTAATGAAAATATATTCGATTATATACTATGAATTTACTAGAAACCTCAAGAATATTACTCTCAACTTTATATTATTTTGCGTACTTGATTATTATTTTTTGAATAAAGTGGAAAAAGCAAGAAAAAAAGCTTCTCTCTGCCAGATGTATGCACATAACAAAAAACCATGGCATGCTCGATGGGTGTGAGTTGAAATTCCCCCCTTACTTTATACACATCCTAGTATACGATTGCTAATTATGATCGTTCCATTTCAAATAAAGAAATAGGAAAAGATCTCTCCTTGAAGTGAAGACAATTAACGTCTGCATGAAATTACCACCAGATGGCACTCAATTTATACCTTCGCCTGTCACTTTACTGACTGTTAGCATAAAAGAAAAGAATATCCCAAAATGGGACTGTAGCTTCATCTCATAGAATTAATTAAAAGCAAAACCCAACGTTGCCGAAAAGATGTTTCCAATAACAAGTCTCTACATCATTTCCGATTATTTCAGGCAAAAAATCAAAAAAAAAAAAAAAAAAGCAAATGTTTATGAAGGCACAATTTTAATATGACATCGGACACGGATTACGTGCACACTTATTTATTTATCTTCCAACCACCTTACCATCAGCCCCATCGAATTAGCAATTCCCAAATCCAACACGCACCATTTCATTCCAAATTTAGATACAGAGGGATACAGAGATTCTTGTACACACACGCACACATGTTGTATCGGATTATTTTGTACATTTCAGCTTTTTGCACTTTTCCTAGAAAAGAAGATTTATTCATTTTAATAGTCATTCATTTGTTGTTCCTTCATTAATTTATTTTCGTTTTTTTTCTCTCCCTTTTCTTCGCATTCATCTTTTAATGTATTTCCGTTTGTGTGGACTGGAATAACTTGTACACCGACCATCGCTGACAATAACAACAACGACAACAACAACTACAATGCGGCAACAAATGTAGAATGGTGGCGCCAAAGACGGTCTGGACATGAATGTGGGACCAGCCTGGCAAAAGGGATACACAGGAAAGGGCGTCGTTGTATCTATACTTGATGATGGCATCCAAACAAATCATCCCGACCTTGCACAAAACTACGTAAGTATCACATTAGTACATATGCTTAGTTATAGATACACACCTAGGTACATTCAGCTCGCTACATGTAAACACGAGTATATAAAGGTACCCGTGTATGAATACACTTTTCCAATGGCAATGCATATGGAAGTGGGGTGTGGAATGCTGCTCCCATGATTGTGTGGTAAGCATAGTAATTTACATAAATAGGAGCATACTCCCGGAAGTAATTGGATGTGGGCAGTCTTTGGAGCCAAGGATGTCAGGTTCGCTTTTTCTGCTCGATAAGGATATGCATAAATACGAAACGGAAATGGGCTGGTCGAAGATGACCTTTCTGATGGATGGATAGATACGATGGAGGAACCGATGTGGGTTGCTTTATGGGCAAAATAGAGGGTGGATCGACATTATGGCCGTGATGGTGGTGGTCGCCGGTCTTGCAACAGGCAATTAAGGAACAGATTTCACTGGAATGGAATGCCCATTGAAAGTGTTTTCTGGTTGAATTATCATTTCCTTAGATGTGGTTCAGAATATTAACATCCCCACAAGTGGGTGGGTTGAATTAAATCCGTACAAAGTGGTCTTAAAATTTTATTGCCAAATGGTTGCATTAACTAAAACAGAAGCACACATCCACAAGTTGCTCCAACTTGAGTCATTGAAACCTTTTTAAATGGTCAAATAAATTTGCTCAAGTACTTTTTCGGGGTATCCTTTCCCCTCCTTTATGCGAAGTGAGGCGTTCACGAATAGTTGACTGGCAATGTGGCTCTGCAAGTCAAAATTGGTAATCGACCTTTGAATTTTGGGCCGTTTATTGACCTCAAGTTTTATGTTTATGTTATTTAAATGGAATTAAGAAGAAGCCAGATAGTCAAGCTTTCAATCAATGATTTGCTGGATGTTATGTGCAGACGTGACCTTGTAAAAGAAACCTTTTTCCGTGATCAAAAATTATTTCCAAAGGATTCTGGGTATTAGCAGCAAATGATGCAATGAATATACAATTTTTTTGATTTGACAACTTGAACATGGAAATTGTACGCACGTTCCTTTATCGGATCAAATTAACTTGATGAGCTCACTTTCGTGGAACTTTTGTATCTGGAAAGTTACGAGATAGGACCATTTCAGTGTAAACAGAGGTGCCGGATGCTACAAGCTTGAGTTTTGCTGCACCAAGTGCACCAAATGACACGATGGACATTTTCCACTACATTCTCGGCTGTGTTGAAAGTTTTGTAGGTCTCAGTAATCAACGTCGTGACAAATAATGTTATAAATTGCGTCGTTGCGTATTTATTCAAATGAATTTTAACAATTGCCTCTGTGAGAATACGAAGGAATGTCCGTTGATTTGAAATAAAAGTCTAAGGGAGCTTTGACTCTTGTACATATCATACATATATCCTCTTCAAAATCCTCCATAATAGAGCATTTGGCTGAGCATGGGTAGTTGTGATTATGTGGCGCTGCAATTCCAAGAAGTCATTTGTCGCAAAGTGCACAATTTTTCAGTTGGTCCGATATCTTACTAAATGTGAGTTTACTCGTTTCTGTATACTTTGTCGTAATCATTGCTGTACGTCCTCAGTATTTGAGTAAATGGTTAGACATCAGTGTATGTCTTTGCTTACAACATTGTTTTCTCAACAGAATCGATATGCAGATAGACGTTGTGAGTAAGATTTTTTCATAATTTTCCGATTTTGACATCTAAAGTTTGAACAATTTTCCACATTATTTTTCTTTGTGTGGGTGATAATATTTTGCTGCTTGTCGCCAGTTCTGCAAACCAAGTTGTGTGCCTCACCTCAATCATGAACTTACTCTGTGTTATTATCTTACAAGCTGGCAGTCAATGATTCTGTGGGCTGAAGAGCTACCTTGTCTATACATGTCTAGACTAATGACGGTAAAGCCCGCTGAGTTCGTGGTTGCATTTCCTCTTATAATCGCTATCAGCACATACAGGACACATAGGTTGGAGTCGTGCCTATATTTCCTAATAAACAAAGGCGCATGCAGTTCATTACAAGTATTTTAGAACTGGTTTTGACACATTTTATCTGAATTCAAGATACAATATGTGTGGTTTTTTGCAACCCTATATACGCTTAATTTATAAGTGCACAACAAAACGATCATCGGCGCTTAATAATTCATCGACATTTGTTACAGTCAGTTTGTAAAAATTTGTGTTGTGTTGGTAGTGATATCCAAGATGTGGAACATGATGAAGTGTGTGATATTGCTGGTATAGTTATTGGCGGGATTGTCAACCCTTTGTTCAATGCCTTCAAATTTGTTTTATGTGTCAAATGAATGAACTCGGATGAATTTTCTGGCGTTTCATAATAAATTATCGATAACATACAGAAAATATTGGTTGGAAACCTTGCTTTTGTTCGCGCTTATTTCACAAGCAGCGATAAATATGTTGAGTCCCTTAAACGGATATAGGAATTGTTGTTAGTATATTTTAAATGCAAATTGAAATTTAGTCGTACATACTCGTGCAAAAAAAACACTCCTAATGTTAGCTCATAAAGACCATATTCATGGCTTTATTACAAAAAATGTTAAGGGTGGGCAATATTTACCGTACATACTCTATTGATACGATCATTGTGTAAAGTCTTGGTACTCCGCAAAAAAAAAAAAAACTATGGAACCTTCATGAGTTATTCGACGTTTAACACTGTTCGTGCTATTTACTACGAAACCAAGAATCACCTTGACAAAGTTCTTATGGATTGTGATAAACAAAGTAAATAAATAGAAAATGTATAAATAAAAAGAAAAAAAGCAAAGTGTAAAAGTTGATGTAAGCCAACAGTCATTAGACTACGGAAATCAGTAATTTATTTCGCGTAGAATGTACATGCAGTACAGTACTGAAGTATAATTTCTCCAAAATCACTCCCGAATTTTCATTTCATTTATTTTATTCAATTCTGAAATGGAAAATTACTAGATTGACTATGCTATGTGAACAATATCATTTTTCATTTGAAATGCACATCATTATAAAAAATAAGATAAAACTAATGTTGAACAGGAACATCTACATTTATTTCTCTTCTTCGGATTTAATCAATAAGCTGTAGTTTTTCGTTCGCTGCACATGTTTCATTCAATGGCATTTTTCAAATAAGTGACATCAGCGATATCAGATAACACTGTTTTGTTTAAAATCAAACTACAGACAGGCTCTGCACAAACAAAAAATTAAAAAAAAAATCCAATAGAATACAAGATAAAAGTTAAAATACGTCTGTCTATTGCTAAAATCCAATTTTCATTTTAGGTTTTTTTCTTCATTTTCTCGTTTTTCAGTTTCGTGAAAATAGATAATCGAAAAACTACAGCATAAATCGCATCTATCTACTAAATTTGTCCAATATACGGACAGCGTAACGTATTTGACGCGCACTCTATATTTTGGTTTTTTTCTTTTTTCAATGCGAAGTGACAGTGTATTCGAATTCAATAAACGAATACAATCGAACTGTCGAATGGCAAACATGAAGTACAAAGCAAACAAAACAAAAAAAAAAACAGAAAAAATAAAACACGACAAAAACACACAGACGTGGGCAATACAAAATTTTGTTGAAAAGTTATTTCTCTGATTTCCCAATTGGAACAAGAATATTTCCAATAAACTTCCTCAACGAACGTTTTGATGAACGTTGGTACTCTTATTTTCTTATTTTTCATTACCCACCCCCCGCCCGCATTGAACGTTTTCAGCATTCCACCCGCCCGCAGTAACCCATCTATTTCAGATTGTGGTTTTGTCGATTTGTTGTATTGAACGGGGGGAGTGAGGAGCGCACTCATGGCTTGTAAACACACACATACATACCTTGAGTGATGGCAGTACAAGTGTATTGCCTTGAGATTTAATAAAATAGTTCGAAGAGAGAGAGGTGTATAAAAAACAATAAACATTTTTTTTTATTTATTGATTTTCTTTTTTGTTCCCAACTTCAGGCTACAGGCTATTTTCAAAATAATTTCGAAAACCAAAATGATCACTTTCCAAAGAAATATGTTTCATCTTGTTTCACTAATTGAAAGGTTGTGGTGGAGCTAGGGAAAGATGGAGTGAACAGTGAAGTAAGAAATGAATGAAAGTCATTCACAATCCGGCAGATAAAAGTTGGAAAAAATTCTTTCAAACTTTGTTCAGGCATATTCCAGGGAGACATCGCATAGAAATGAAATAAACCCATTTCCCATGGGCTTACAGAATAATAGCAAGAACGAAAAGAGCCGTGAAAACACCACGTCTTGGTAATGTTGGGTGTTTACAACTAAGTCGAATTCCATCCACCCACCGCCACCACAGCCATTCCAGTATTGATATGTTTACTGGGACTCCGTTAGACCGTATGGTACATGTGTACACCTATAGGGCCACCTCTCACCCATCATCCTGGTGGCGAACGGAAGACTGAGATATCCATAAGCACATTGAAAACTTATCAACAGTTGTATAGACGTATGAGTGTACTTTTGTTTGGTTCTTTGCGCACAGATTTTTTCTGTTCAATTCTTGAAAGTGATCAATCGCCGCCATCAGATGCGATGACAACAGTGACTGAGAGCAAGGGGAGCGACGGCGAATGATGATTATGTTGTGGTGACAGATATTCCTGTCACAAAGGAATATAGAGAATGATTCCAGTGGCAACGACTCACTTTGGGGAGTTACTGATGGGATATGTTTTATTTTCATCTGAACGATCGTCAAATGTAGAAAATATATAGTTCAATAAACTTTGTACCCATGGAATGTATAAGCGGGATGGTGGGTGGTGGCGATATGTTTTGCTCACTTTAGATGATGAATAAACTGTGGTGGTGGCAGATTTCACCTGGGATAGTGGAAAAAATCTGAGGATGGTTCAATGTGCTCGTTTTGATGTATGGATTCCACTGCGATCGATGAAGTCAGTTGATGAATATAATATAAGTCGTGTAGCATAGACAGTAAAATATCAAGAGACCATAACCACCGCCACCTTGTTATAAAGCCTTTTTAAGCAGCAGATGACATCCGCAGGTGAACACTTAGGGCTCAACCAGCAAACTTCTCAAGACCAGCAGTTACCTACTTCCAACTCAAAAAGTTTGTTGCAAAAAATCGGATGATTGACTGTGTCAAACGCTTTTAAGAAATCTACCACTATTAAAAATGTTCGTTGGCTTTCATCTAATGCCTATTAGTTCTTGTAAACTCCAAGTAACAGAGCGTCACTACAGCTTCTTTTCGGACGATTGGTTATTGCTTGAAAGTTGGCTCATTGTTAGGTGGCGGCGCGTTTGGATAAATATCCACTTGAAGACGGACACAAACCATTGAAAGATTCGGAAGCAAGGGTCTATTTTTTTAACATGAGCTTAGGAATGGGGACCAGCTTAACCTGTTTTACTAAGAAGGGAAGGCTTAAGGAGTGGTTAAAGCACAGTTAAAGCAAAATGTAATGTATTTCAGCATGGGCGGCAATAATAATTTAACAAATTTAAGGCTAAAACCGTCCAGACCAGTAGCATTGCTCTTAATCTTTTACTTCATCGTGGTCAAGTCATGAAAATGGAAATATCATTATTATCTTCAGGATTTACACCGAGGTAATCAGATAGGAAATTATCACACTAAATATTCTTGAAGGGTTTATCGTAGGTAAAATTAACAGATATATAAAGTTTGTCGTACAAAAGCGTTTTGCAAATGTCTCCAACAAAAAATAAATCAAGTGCTAGAGCCTTTTGAGAAGTGCGTGGAGGTTGTAAAGCTGACAGCAAACAAATTCAGGGACTCCATGGTGTCCATCAACAAATCTAAATTTGGTCCAGTTTAATAAATTGCAGTAACGATCATCAAAAGACACAATATTTTATGAAGTGCACGTTACTTGTTCTCAAATGTCAATCAGCGGCATAAGACTAAGGTGCTTATGTGGGCTATAGATAGCACCTAGAATGAGGTTTTTCGATATGGCATAGTACTTCAATAAAAGTATACTAGTAGTGACACTCAGAATAGCCACAAACACAAACAACGCATCGTTTTCTTCATCCGTTTTCGATATAGCTCTTGAAAGTGCAGATGAAATAAGAAAAGCGAATGAAACGCTTTCTTGCTTCCTTCTTGTTGCTGACACCAGTTCAGACCATTGTGCAATATTAACTGCAACTAAAACTGACTGTTGAATCTTAGATTGCGACTAAGTTTCCGATGTTTTTTCTTCAAACATTGACCTGTGTGTTTGTCCGAATCCAGTTTTATAGAATACAATTGTTGCATATTCTTCTTATTCAGTTAGTTGGAATGTAAATATGTTGCGCAAAACAGCACAACGACGAGTTACACATGCCCAATATCTCCTTGAGAGTTGTACCGGAATATTTAACTAATTGTGATGCTATGTACGTATTTATGGTGATTCGAGCGATTGAAATGATGCATGACAATTGGAATAAATAACGGTGTTTTATCCTGTTTAACTCCAAACGAACACATTAATCGAATAATTACTATTTGAAAAAAATATTACAATGGCCTAGTTAAATTTACAATTAATAAAATGAGTATTACATCTATAAATAATGAATAAATAAAATATCAAATATATTTTTTACTAAAAAATGCAGGAAAATTACTAAAATGTATATAATTTTTATCTTTGTAATGATTAAGTAGTTAAGTTTTAAGTGAATCCAATCGATCATGGTTCTAGGGTCACGGTTCTTTTTACCCGGCCCAGATACGTAACTGAGTATCTTTAATGTTTCATCCTTGAAACTAAAATGAAAGTTATAAATTCCCGAAATGTATTCCTCTCTGTTCTCTGGCTGTATCACAATAGTCATCCCAATATGTCTGCTTTCCAACAATTATGACTCAAGTTTGACCAAGTATAATGTATTAACTCTTTCACACCACCTGATGTAATATGTACTTAAAAAACTTTCACTTTACAAAACTAAACACTTCCTCTAAAGTCGTAAGAATTTGATTTTAATACACGCCAGCTTAATCCAATCGAACTTTATGATAAGTTGAGTAATACACTTTATATGAATCAGCAGCTTAAGCTCTGCTTACATAATTATTCCCTCTGTGAAGTTACATGACGTTGTACTCTGTTAATATTGAAGCGATTGCAATTACGTGCGAATACATGTTCAGTATGCAGTATGCTTTTGTTATCATAACTACCTTAGCTGAGCGCAGGAACATGTTTTATATTATACTTCGGAAAGTTTTCATTTTTCTGGATAGATTTCCCCAGCAAGTCATGGTAGTAATCAACCTTCACATGCAGCATGCATCAAAAGGTAAACTCTCAGAATTGTGATGTGAAGTTCTCCTTGAGTGCAATTTCCCCAGAGAGATCACTACGATCAGATTAAATCCGTTGCTCATATCCAGATGCAAGTTGACAAGCTATAGACAAAAACTTTCCGACAACTTCATCATATTCGTCGGTGTATACCACTACAAAACCTGGAGTGTCATTGAAGGTTTCGCACTGCAAAAGAGAGCAAACCAAAAAAAAAAAAAAAAAGCAGCGAATGCAAATAGGAGCAACAAAAGGCACGCCATACGAAAAAGAGAGAAAGCGTGTTGCAAAATGGGTAGACAAAACTTCAGAATGACATCCGATAACAAGTTGAAAAGTCTGCATTCGACGGTATGCGTTCCGCTAGTGAACGACGAGGATACCACTTTTCCGCTGTCATCTTTCTAATCGAAGTTTGAACCTTCAATCTTTGAGTGTACACTCATATGTGTGTAGATGTGTATCCATTTTCACACGGTCCGTGAACAGATGCATCATGGTTATTCATAAACGTTTATGTGAATGCATGCGGCCTTTAAGTACTAGACGAGTTTTTTTTGTAGTTTCAGGCAGATTCACATCGGGTATCGTACGAATGTCGGTGGGAATTTATGCAGGTATTATGAATTGGTTGCTGCAATTTTGCAGACAAAATATTGCTTCATGTTTTATCTGATTTATTCGGATGGATGATTTTGTTGGCAATACTTATGGATGTTTTCTATCGCGGCTATTGATTGAATCTGTAAGAAACATGTGTTGTACATTAGAAACGTTGTGTATTCCAACCTCTCCTAGTAATTGATAAACTTGTGCATTCAAATATCTGACTTTTCCTTTTGGTTGTGGATTTGATAAGTCATAAAAATATGGGCGGCGTGACAGTCGGAGGCGGCTCTGGGCCTAGCTTCTTCAGGGACAACTCGCGTTGTGCTTGCTATTGTTCTCTCACGAGTGGAAGGGACGAACAGCTTTATGCTGACTCCGAACGGCGAAGTTTGAGAAGCTTTTTCTCGAGCAATGTCATTGAATCGATCGAGGTGGAGTCATGAATTATAATAGTTGATAAGTTCGGGGATGTGGCGGTCGTGAAGTTGTGGGTGTGTGTGTCGACTCCTACACACTTGAACCTCGGCGTCTAGAGCCGAATCCCAGTACGACAAAAATCATTTTCATCTTTCGAGTCACTGACAATGGTCAATGAGTATAACTGTCTAGAAAAAAGCTAATCAAACTTGGCCGTTCGGAGTCAGCATAAAACTGTACGCCCCTTCCACACGTGAGAGAACAATAGCACGAACAACACGAGTGGTTACTGAGAAGATAAGCTCAGGCACTCTACAGGCTGTAGGGATGGAAACTGTTACCCCCGACATTGGAGCCGAAGCACCAATGAATGCAACACACAGCAATAAATATGTCCGTTTTCACCTTTCAAAGCACTACAACATCCGTATCGTAAAGTAATATCCACCAAAATGGAACAACATGTCATTACCCTTGTCCAAAAAGACATAACAACAAAAGTTCAGAATTTTGAATTGCAAAATAGAAAATCCCAGCAAGACCCATTAAGGGCCTGACCAAACAAGAACAACGCACACATTACAACACTAAAGTTCTAGTGGAATGGACAACAAAATAAAACTAATTATTCCACAAACTTTTATTGGCAAGGACCAATGCACGAATTCACATAAAATAATGATAAAATTGATTCTCTAAGAGTAGGTAACGATCAACTGCCACCACGCCCTATTCGTGTCGTAATTTATTTACAGAAAGTCAATTCAGCCAAATGATGCGTAATTCAAATAATAAGTGCGTAAGTGTTGTTCAAAATGACTTAAACGAAATAGAGCAAGAAAAAACAAACACGAAACCAAACTCAACAACAATAAATGGCAAAAAGACAAACGAACAACAATCATCATAAAGTGGCAACCTGGGTGGTGGCATAAGACGGACGTAGATGGAAAAAAAGCAAACCCACAAAAAGACAAAAAATACACAAGACCATGAAAAAGGAAGAGGAAAAAAGTGATAAACACGCCTCTGGATACTCCAATTGTGGCGATAATACCATCATCATCGTCATTGTCATTCCTACGCGGCATTCTATTCCAGCCTAAACAAAAACCAACAAAAAGGACACATTTTCTAAACAGTAACCTCCCCCATGGATATTGTTTTGGGTCGAGAATACGTCGCCCATTCAATGGTCCATTACGTGGGACTCAGAACTTGGGTTACAATGATATTTTCTTTTCGTCTTTAGACAAATTAAATAAATTTTTTAAAACTCCGTCTTTCCGTCCTTGAGTCTCGCATAGAAGAGGCCGAACTTCTCTCTGTAGTGTAAATAGGTGCCCCAAAACGAATGTCGGTCGGGTGGAAAAAGGATTTTCGAGACCAAATGATGACGCTGGCGGGTTAAAATGTTAATGAGGTAAAGGAATGTGTAAAAGTGATCCAATTTTCGGTTAAGCGAAATGGTGATTTGAATTCGTAATACAAGTTGAATTAGTTTTTTGAACAAAAAAAAAAAAAAACAAGAAGAATTCAATCCATTTTGGGGAAGTTTTACAGAAGCGTTCCCTTTTTGGTTTGCTACGATGAGGAGGGTGGGTGTAGGGATGGATTAGTTAAAGTCAATCGATTTGATTTGATCTTTAAGGGAGTTACACAGTTTTGCATATTTATAGAGAACACTTTGAAGGGCTACTCTTTAAGTTTTTTAGGAAACTAGGTTTGGAAATACAATATATATCGGTTGTTCTACTGTTTCGTAGAAGTTGGATATATAATTTGTATGAATTATTTAAAGATGTCGTCCGTCTAAGACAAACATTGATTATTCAATTCCTAACCTGTTATTAGCCATCGACTATAGGCCACCGAGTAACGCTTTTTTCAGCTTCAAGTCAATCAGAGAACAATATAAATCGCGTTTGCTAATGGAGTTTTGGACTAAATGAAGAGGTAAATGATCAGTCGTGTAGCACTTCCCAAAACGCGAGAAATATATGCGCTCAAAGTAGAAAATATAGAAGATAAAAAAAGCCGATTTGAATGAAGTTGTCAACGAGTTAAAGGAAATAAGCAGAGCATTAAGATATAATATTTCCAAAAAAATTAAGTTTAAAATATGAGGCATACGAATACGTATGTTTAAGTTTTAAATAAAATTACATCGATAGTTCACATTGAGCAAAATTTGATTGTTAGCCAGTGTGTGATTGAAAGTGAATTTCCCAATTCGTAGTAAATGAATTAATTCAATATCACATCAAACTTTATCGGTGTAGTAAAGTAAAATGGTGTAAGATTATGGAAATTTAATCTTTGACTTAAATATATTTCAATACAAATAAAAAAGCGTGCAGCTTTTACTCTGAAATCTAAAAAATAATGGTTTGATATCGATCTACTAAACGAATCCAATATGTACCGATAGTCTCGGTCCGAGACGTACCAGTAGTTGTTGAGTCGGCAATCTGTAGCTCTATCCATTTTATCTGGTTAATGCGGATTACAGCATGAGTCTATGAAGACCAAATAGATCGGGGATATGTGCATCAAAACCACTGAGGCGATGCCCATGTAGGTGGTTGTATGTTAAAATAAAACAAGAAATGCTACTTTGTATACAACTATGAATGAAAACTCAAAATTCTTATCCAGGACACTAGCATTTTACATGAATGTTAATTAAAGTAAATTTATTTGTAAAATTTATTAAGTAATTAAAGTCTTGATACAAAGTTAAACTCAGTTCAGAAAATAGGACAGCACAGTAAATAGACCAGTACAGCAAATAAAACAGCAGAGTAAATAAGTTACCACGCTACTCTTTCTACTCAACGACTGACTCCAACTCATTTGTCTACCAGTATTGGTTTGCTCTATAAAGGTTGCCATCTTGCTGCAACATGGCTCCTCTTTACTTTACATGTATTTACACTGATGTAAAAAGGCTATAGGGTGCAAATGGGGACCATAATCTCACCTGGTCTACTAGCTATTCATATCAGTAGTCAGAACCATAATCCTAAATAGAGTTGCGATTTGATAAACTCAACCCATCAACTGAAAACCAGTGCAACGGATGGCCTACGTAGTTACGGTCAAGTATAGCATCCAACTTATGTGGTGCCGGAATCTCAGAACTCTTATACATCCGGACAGCGCGCCATTGCAACTAACACCTCTAGATTAGGCCGGGGTTTCCATTCATGCCTGGACATTGTAGTCGGTGTCCCTTAAATATAGGTGCAGAGCTAAATGGCTTTATTAGCTATCATTGGCCAATCATACAAGTTCAAGGCAATCAGATTGAAGATAACATCAAGGGCATCTGAGGGACTAGCTCTAATGATCTAAACATCCCATCAGATAGCTGACTTAACTTATTTGATAAACATCCTTGTTAGACCGGTTGAATATGTTTTCCAAGTCTGCGCATGATGCGCTTCAGGTGTATATGATAAGAACAACTATAAATTTTCTCCAGTCCAGTTTATTAAAAGCACTCAACACGCTACTTTACAGTCCTCTTCACACTCCCACCTATGATTTGAACTTTAATGCCAACGAAAAGAGATTTCCGTGAAAAACCCTCGCCATCTGTATCCACTGAAACTGGCACGCAACTTTGGCAACAACCCCCTCATTTGTCGGGCGTAAATTATTTCTGAATAAACTCTTACGCATTCTCTTCCGTTAATGTAGTAATTATACCCATCTCTTGTAGATAATACTTACCGCCAACATTTCTATTATCAAGGGATTTGCTATCCATCCAGCACTGACCCCATCCAGAAAATATTTTACAAAATTAGCACCGACTCGGGGTTTTTGTGTTTGTGTGTGTTGTTTCATCATCAGCAGCAACAACAACAACGACATCGCCAGCAGCGACCAAAAATTAGGTCCATTTGAGCCCGATGCGACGTACATATACATGTACGGGTACTCGTATACCAGGGGATAACTCTATTAAGCGTTTTTGCTTCTTCGTTTGGTCTTTTTAAATAAATGATGGTAAAGCCATTTACACCATTATTCTCCTCCATAGCCGGCTTACTCGTGGTCCAGTACATCTCATCTCATTTAGTCTCATGTTTTATTAATATACGTAACACGCTATACCTGTGCATAGACATTGCTTTTTTTGTTTTACTTTTGGTGGCTCTTACTAATTCGCTACTTGGTTTGTCTGTACTTTACAGGATCCGGATGCCTCCTATGACATAAACGGTAACGACTCTGATCCAACACCACAGGATAATGGTGACAACAAACACGGTACCAGGTGCGCGGGTGAAGTTGCCGCAGTCGCATTCAACAATTACTGCGGAGTGGGAGTCGCGTACAACGCCAGCATTGGTGGTAAGTATAAAAACAGTGCTTCTCTTAAATATACGCATGTACATATGTATAAATTTATTTATTTGTGTGACTCTGGTACCATCCCCTTATTGCAAATATCTTCGGCATTAGCTTTGCTCAGAAGTGGCCGCAATAAATTATGTTGTAGAAGATGAGAAAAATTTAAGCGAAAACTGCCTTTTCCATATTAAAGTGTGGCGGCTCGGAAACTGTTGGCATGACTTAGATTTTTGTTATCTCCGCGCAGGGCTTTGTCATAATTTTATGGCTCCAAAGAGACGCATTAGCCATGTGTGAAGTTGTGTGCACATGTAATACACGAATCCTTATGCGTTGCGTATCCGTTTGTAGCGAAAGCTGCAAGAAGATAGGGAACCACAGCGTAATCGCATTCCATGCATGGAATAGGACAAGCTCGACGATGGTGCTGTTAGAAGCGTTGTGCAGGACGTTCTCGGGAATATTGCGTAAATTTATTCACTATTTACTCGGCCATGATGGCTTAAATGCCACCACGGCATCGCTGGGGTTCAATTTAGAAATACTCATTAGGAGTCGAAGCTCATGGTCCTGGCTGAAGAAGGGGACGTCAAATAGTCAAATGCAGACGACAGGATATGGTGGCACGGAGAACGGCTAAAATAGAACCTATGCTGTGCATCGCCAAATGGCTGAAAGGGTGTATCGGAGGAATGGAATGAGCTGTCATAAATTTGAGGAGTAATTGTTTCTAGTTTCTGATGGGCGTTACATCAGCATTTGCGTTAATGGAAACCACTTTGCCTGATTGGCGTGATTTACTTAATTCTATGCAGTTAAGGCACATCTGCTTGAGCGTGAAGAAGAGATTTTGAAAGCATTTTCGGCGTACAAATACAGAGCCACACTATTTCGGTTAATTGATTTCACAGGGAAATTTGATATGAGTGCATAACCCATACGGCTTTCTTAACTTCATAGCCAATGTAGGACAGCAAGCTGTTTCAACAAGGAATTGTCATAGAATGGGTGCATTGTGGCTACCTTATTTCTGGGCTTGTCCATCATACAAAAAAATCTAAACATGTCGAAGGACCAATTAACCAACACAAAGAATGCATTAAAAAATACACCCAAGGCAGAATGTTTCCATATGCCCTGATAGACTAGCAGTCATCAAAGCTATTGCACCTGCTACTCTAGAACAGCAATGCCGAGCTATGCTGCCGTGATTATTCGGCCAGCTCAAAATTTCCTTGATCTGGACTCCAGGTCAAAAGTTAACTGGCTAGGCAGGGATATGCCCTTCAGTGCTCGCTTGCAGAGGAGGTGCACATCCCAATAGAATGAGTCAAGTCTCAATGCACTTCCTTAAAAATAGCATTCTATTTTTAACGCCCAGTCTGACAAACTCTGCAATATCGAGGAAAATATGGCCTGTGAGCTGAGTACAACCGATCAAAAAAAAACTCCTTCGGCGACACTGGCCAAATGCCGTCAAAATAGGTATTCCAAACAACACACATTGTCGCAGCAACAACATGGCTTATCGCATTTCATTTGTGCCTGCTCGGTACTAGCTAGAACCTTCTTCAATTCACTTGAGAGTCTCTCGAGACCTCTGCGAAAAATATTAAGGAACTAATGTCTTTCTCAAATGCTTCTTGTTGGATTTAGAGATCGAAAAAACACTTTATAAATAAGGTAACAGAGCACATTGTGCTATTTAGATTCTCACCGAAACAGTGTCCCACGTAAGATGAATGTTAAAATAATTGGCTACGTCGTTCAGAAATAGTTTAGGCAAGTCTTAAATCGTCGAAGGTTACTACGACACCTAGTCGATGGTAGACTTCTAGGTCTGAAACCGCACTGATAAAGTTTGATCAGAGAAGATCCTATAGGCAATGTTTAGGATATCCTAAAATAGGATATCTCTCTATAATTAGTCTACTTTGTTATACGCCACGTTCTCAAGACGTCTTATATATTCTTCACGTTCTCTGCCATTCGGACAACTAGTTCTCTTTTTAACACCAATATGTAGACCGAGATGTGTCGTTCTTCCTCCCTAGCCATAACTATATCGCAGACGAGGGACAAAGGGTAACAATATCGTTTGTTGTTCTCTAAATGTAATTCTATATTCAGCAGACTCCTGCACCGCAGGTTTACGGTTACTTCCACGACACCTTTCTCTAATGGTCAGAGAGTATAATCTTCATGCAAAACAAGACTCAGACGGATTAAACTGCAGGGACCTTCACCTCGTGAGGGAAAATATCATTCCATAGAACTTACGCGGTTGTTGCATAAGCTGTTCGCAGGTTCTCCTCGAAGTGTCGCGGCAGAAAAAAAGTAATTCAATGTTTTTCATATAATTTCGTATCCAAAAAGAGTTATTTCGAGATCTTGAACTCATGCTCATGCTCGCTTTTTGCGAATATAAACATTTTTGTAACCGATTCAATTAGTTGACAATGATCTGTGACACATTTAAGCTTTTAGCAATTATCATACTATCGTTTGGCGATATAATTGAATTATGAATGGGATTTGTATACTTCAACTAGAATCTCTCGGCTATCCATACGTGGCGTAGCTATCCTTACTATTGGGTCGAGCAGGATGTTTTTGCTTTAGCTATGCTTTCGGGAGGAACCAGTCTGGTCCGCCAAACTAACGAAATTACTGGAATTACTCTATTCTTTTAGGCAGTAATCCATATCTGAGCTCATACCATCCTACCAAGGTTGATTATTCCCAAATAGCTTTAATTGTACGAGTATTTCCGCATATATATATGTCGGATCCAATTGCTCTCATAAATATTCCAATTATTTGAACGATTTATAAAATCCACTTTATGTCTCCATCCTCAGTTGCTATTTATGGTGCGCCATTTACGGTAGAATAAGCACACATTCCCTTATCATTGTTTGGGGCAATGCGACGCACACTCGTTCTGTTGCACTGTTTAGAATTAATGATATTTTGTGCAGAAACCGCTCTTCACGTTGCTCATTGAGCTGAGCGCTTTAATTCAATATGGTGCTAACCTATATTTCATCAGGTCGTCAAACTCGCTAGGTAATTATACGTTTAGTTAATCACAATGTTGGTTGAAGGAGTCCCTACGCTTCCATGGGTTCACTTTTTTTTTGCTTTCGTCTCTCCGTATTCCATTAAAAGCATTGTCAACAAATTATTAATTATAACATCAACGCAAATTGTTCCCTTTGTTCAATTATGTAAACTTTTTTTATGTAACGAGACTTAAATTTATATTAACCACAACAAGTTCGCATTAATAGCCACTTATTATACAAAAAAGGAGAAACAAAACAGAAAATATCTAAAAAAATTTGTGGGTGCGACACGTCCCATGTTAAACATTCCTTGTCTCCATATGTTGCTCTTACGGTCCAGATATTAATTAAAATATTATAATCCCTTTCCCTTGCCTAAAATAATCCCTTTTAACCGAATTGCATTTCTCCCCTTTCCCCAGCGATAAAGATTACAATTTAATATTTATTTCGATTTTAATATGGAAGTGGCGTTGTCAGCATGGATGTATACATATACGTAAATATGTGTGTACAGACAGCTGATGGCAAAACGCTTTATGGCTATTGATGCTGCTCCTGAAGCCTGGGAAAAGCGCTTATACAATAAAAACGGAGCCAAAAAAAAATGAAAAAACTTTAACAAATTAACCCTTTTGTGTTACAATTAACCCTTCTGTGGTGAATGACGCTGTTTCCGTCGGCAATTGTTAGCGATGTGCGGTTTTTGACGTTTCAGGCTTGTGGTAGACGATCAAATAAAACCAAACTTCCTCGTCGGTTTACATGCTTACATGTAGGAATGTAGGAAAATGCTTTCCTGCCCTCAGATTTACTGAACCGAATGACAGTTGGTGTCCTGTCAGGAATTTCCGTAATTTACTTTGACAATTCATCGAGGCACAACCCGGAAGCGTACGTGATTGTTCGTTCGTTTAAAAGAGCGGTACGACAAGTCGTGCTCGGACGCTTGTTCAGCGTACAGAAAAATCAAAATTAAAAAAAAAAACCTACCATCTACCCACCAGTGAATCCGTTTTCCGTGCACTTGCGTATTTTTTCTGTTAATTGAAGGGTGGAACTGTGGAACAAACAAATTGGTACCTCATGACACTTACAGTAGCAGTTTTAATTATGCACTGCATTTAACTCAACTGCAAATATTGACAAAACGGAGAGGCAAACCAAAACGCGGGTATATGGTACATGGTGCATCCCGTATGCGGAGAAAACTGTAGTCTGTAGCCGTTTCGTCTAACATTGAAATCGCACCATACGCGAGGTAACGTTGCGGAATAATGGAGTAACAGAGTGCCATGGAGAAACTAAAAACAGGGTGAGCGCGGACAAAAAATTGCGAATGTCGGTGCTCTTTGAAACGATTCTTCCAATTAGTTACTAGTCGTTTGATTCATTATACTGGCCGCGCTAGTGGAGAGGATCCTTTTTGTGTACAAAGTTCAAGTCCTTCACTGGTTGCTGTAGCGATTGGATTATCCATTTGCCAACTCTGACTATACATAAATGCATGTATGAAGTCAACATACAGACGTCCATAAGGTGTGAATGCATGAGCAAAGGTTGGCAATGAAATATCGGTGTATGCGGCCTTTATGGATTCCGCAGTTCGTTGAGTTGCATTGTCGAACCACCAATGAAGCGGGTGTAGAGAGAATGTATTTAATTGAAGATTCTTTGGAACGTATATAATAAAATCTACAAGTTGAAAAAATAAAGCTTCAAAAGCCGCAGAAACTTAGTAAAAATGCCTATGAAATGGCGCCACAGAAGAAGTGATAAAGGGATGTACAAAATGTTACCTTTTAGGTGAGACAGATAATTAGAGAATGGATAATTAATCTAAGTAAGTGCGGTTTCGCACTGCAAAGAGATGATCCTTCTCAACTCTCCTCATAGGATAATTAATGAAAGTCAGACGAGAAAACACTCTTCAAAGTTTGCAAAACAAAATCCGACAGTTGCAAGGCCAGAGTATTAATTAATGATGCTGTTTTCTTAGCTCACAGAATAAGGTAAGTTGGTAGAAAACGAAGATATGGCGTAGGTACGTAGGACTTGGGTACTATGTAGATACGCCATGTTTACTTACAGAAAAGTGTCCGAAGCACAGTAATTCCTTGACCTTGCTCCTCCAAGACCTTGCCACATTAATGAGAATGCCCATGGTAACCTTTTGAAGTCTATGAAATCTGGTTTCAAACAATGAGGCAATGAAAATGTGATTTGATTTGCGCTTTTTCAGAGGTGTGCAAAATTCAAAATTGTGGAAATCACAAATTATGGCTACGGTGAATGTATTACCTGTAATTTAAATATATCTGAAGGTCAGTTGGGATAGGTACACGTGGCGAAGGTACACCTGGTAAACTGTCAGGTCAACATGGCACTTCTCAGATTGCTTAAATCCTACTCTGAATACTATCTTGTCCTGTCAACCAAAGAAACATCTAGCTTAGTTCGATTTATTTTTAAAAAATGATATAGCTCAGTGACCTTTCGAGTAGAAAAGAAGCTGACGAAGTTGTGCTCTCCTCCTCTACATTTCTGCTACTTAGAATTAATCGTACGCAGCTATCAAATATGTTTTACTGATACGATAGTCATCAATGTCAAATCATATTGGGATTTTATTTTCGTTATCACGCTGTTCCTGAGCCAAACCTGGATAGGACAGCGAATGACAAGGAAAAATAAACGACACACGTGCATATGTACATACATACATACATCACAGCTGTCACAAAATTTTGCAAAAGGTTTTTCATTAAACGCTTCCTTTCTTCAAATTTAAATAAAATAAAGTGTGTGTGAGATATAATCGACGTTTTTGGTTCATTTGAATAGCATAGATATCTATCGATGCCATTATATATGGAATATAATACCAATATACTACGGCTTCTCTATGTGGTGCACATCTGAAATGTCAAATTTTTCATGACTCTGGCGCATAAATCAGGTTGAATTTAACCGATGACATGGGTTATGTTGGCTTTGAGGGCCGCTGTGACCTGCAACTTCAGAAAGCCTCAGAAATCCCACGACCTCGGTGGCCAGTTCACATCACATCCACGTGAGATGACCATGCCCTCGAATAGCTCGTGCAGAATTTCCAATGTGGCGTAAGCCGTGAGGCACGTAGCGCCGTCCTGTTGAAATCACATATCATTGGTGTCCATATCATACCATTCAGGCTAACAGACGTTGGTAATCATCGATCTATATCGCGACGGGGCTAGCCTGGCTCTCAAATAAATATGGACCGATGACGCCGCCAGCACAATACCAAACCAGTTATTTTTCGGGATGTATACGACGCTCTTGGATTTCAAAATAGGTCTCGTCTAAGGGCGACCGTAAAATGTCCGCGCAGAAGTCCCATTTTGATAAACGATTTTAGGATTTGCTTGTTTGAACGTTGTTGTTGAACGCTATGTCCGTCCAGCGCAGCTTCAGTCATAATAATATTTTAATTGAATAAATAATAATAATTAAATAAAAAAATAAAACGATGTTCCCACGATTGTTTCGTAACCAACTATTCGGGTGGAGATTCTTGTCTTGTATCTGACCCTAAACTAGGCGTTTAATTAAAAAATGATTAAAAATTGTACTTATTAAGCCACATTAAAATTTATCCTAAATCTCCATATACCTAAACTGGCACATATGAAGGTTTACCTTGAAAAATGCATTATTCATGTTGCATATCAATATCGTTAAGTGTTACATTTTGCAATTTTCCAAGGGGCAACTGCACTTAAAGCTGTCATTTGGAAACGCAAAGCGCTTGAGTACTCAGACTGAAACTATAATATTCGCGTCATTGCACATAACTTGTCAACCTTATAGGGGAACGAATATCCGAATACTTTCTTTCCATGACATTCTTCTTTTTCGGATGTCATTTTCCACGAACACACACATCGCCATACATGCCCCATATAAAATGGCCCAGTAATATCCATTTTCGCCATCGTTGATGCAATACAGCTCTTGAATGTGTTTTTCGTTTATGGTGTCAATATTTCAAGCACCCGACGTCGCCAGCATCACATACGAGTATGTACATATTATATGCAAATAGTATTTACTTGCTGGTGGAGAATCTTCGTGGATCAGGGAATCCTTTATTTTCTGCGAACACATTGAAAGTACCGTCAAAAGTGTGTCCTTCATGAGTGCGGGTGGTTTTCTATGCTTTTAGTTTAACATGCAAACGTTATCTGAACCAAGTCATTTCACGTAGATGGAGGTGGTAATATTCTGAAAGGTCCAACGGGTCGCATATACCATAGAGGAAAAAGGCAACTTACCATCGCCAAAGTATCCCTTTCTCACCCTGAAGTGCATTTGATCGCTAGTGGATTTTTCTTTTTTGTCATGTAGATAAAACAAGAGATATTCCTTTAACATATATCTTCAATTTGTTGTTGCCCTACGGGTGATTTTATATCACCAACAGCACTGGGAGATGTTTCCGTTTGCATGCTTTGTATTACAACCGCACTTTCGCCCTTCTTCGGGCTGGGGTTTGGGGCATTTTCAGTATCGTTTTACAAATATACGAAGCATATATGGAATTATGATCCCGGCGCGTCATAACAACCGACGAAACGCTACATGTTGCTTCTTGGTCGTGGTATCCCTCTTTTGGAGGTCGTCCATAAGTGAGCTGTGCTCCGGTTGCTTTTGTTTTTGCGAGCGGATAATGTGACATGTTGCCAAATCACCAGATGGGGTTGCTCTTTATTAAACGCGGCATTATTATGAATTTCACATGTGAGTGTGTATCTAAACTCGTGTGGGTTCCGACACAGCCATCTATCCGTACATGAATTTTTATGCAAAGATCCAAGATATTCCTGTGCTTGTTGGTCGTCCCTGATATCTTTGATTAAGAAGCAGAGCGGCTGTTTTTGATGTTTTGTAGCTGTCGCTGTCAGTGCCACACAACCCCCGGCGTCAAAGCGGTGTCAAGTTAAAGGAGTGAATTTTGATATTTGCCTTCTCCACGAGGGCTTTTCAGAGTGTTGGCTGCGGTTCCCTTTTATATTTTGTTTATTTTTGTTTTTTTTCCCCAGTCATTAAGGCCTGCGAACTTAATATGTAGAACATAAATACGGTTTATGTTTGACACCCACATGATGCATGGGCGAAAGTTTTTGTAATACAAGAAAACTTCAAGGACGAAGAGCGATGAACATGTTTCTCATGTTCCCCGGGTAACTTTGATCCTCTGAGAATAATGCTGTATGTATTGAATGTGGTTGCGATGAACGTTACACGGACAAATGAGGTCTACATTCTTGGTATTATTAAGAAGACAAAGAGGCAGAATTGTATGATTTATTCGAAATGATATTGATTATTGCAAAAGTATCCCATTTGGATTGGGTTTACTGACTTGGAGAGGTTCAAAATATACATTAATGAATCGTTTCCGTAGTGACTTCTTGCCGTTAAGCCGTACGATGGATGAAATACCAAAAGGAAATAATCTTCCATCAAGTTGGGGGAGCCCTTACAATTAATCTGATCAGAAATAGGTTCACGTATATAAACCCTCCATCTGTATTTCAATAAATCGATTTGGAAGAAAACAAAGTATGATGCCGTGAGTGCACAAGTTGTCGTATTGAATATGTATACGAAGCATTTTTCTTAAATTCAAGCTTAAATTCAAGTCTGTGCGAAGTGAGACTTCAAAATCTTCAACCTTTATCCACTATTTTCTAGGAAAATTACCATTTTTTGATAAGTCAATACTTCCACTGGGCAAATTACTGTACATGCCAACATATCAACTGCCCTCGTTCTACCAATCATTGTACAGTGGACTATCCCTAAGTTGAATATCGCTCTTACTCGAAGTTTATGTTCGCCATATTTTGGCATTTCCTACATTTTCCATACAATAAAACAAAGTCCAACTCCCTATAACTCGAACTGATTTTGATATTCCGTGAGAATTCGACTTAGTGGGAGTCCACGTATTTGCGACACTAGTTACCCTTGATTTATAAACAATGCGCTGTCCTGGTACATTCATTCGGCAGTATTCACTTACTCCCTTTATATTCTGCACATTACCTGACACACATATATGTTCATACGAGTATGTCGAGATTTAATAATTACTTTATTGACGGCCGGCAATAAAGTACTTAACCATCTGCCCCATAGCCAACCAACTTGATGCAGACATAATTCCTTTCGAATGAACCATCTTTAGCAAAAACATTGTTCTGAGAATTTGCACTTTGAAGTTTTTTGAGGTTGGAAAATTGTGCCGTCCGTTTCTAAGAAGCGAATGGCTTAGTTTGAATGAGTGTTGAGTAAGTAATATCATTAAGGTTCAAAGATAAGCCTTAGTTTAGAGGTCTTTTTGGTATTTTCTCAAATATTCAGACTCTAGAATTTGTCAAATTTCTTCCATTTACAAAATATAAGAAAATTTGATATTTCTTTGCTGGTATTATTTAAATTTAATATGACCTCAGTTTTGTAATGGGTCCTTCAACATGTAGAGTGAACAAAAAAAAAAGGTATAGCTTAGGTTCATCCATCACCCCCGATGAGCCTTAGTCCCTAGAGAAATCTTGATTTAAATCTATTTGTTGTGGCAAAATGTTCCGCAAGCATGTTCAAATTGAGAATGTTTTAGTATCGGTTGCCACGTGATCGAGGACTAGGTACTGGGAGACTGCGTTGCTTCTGCAAAGATAATCTCCTTGTGAAAAACACAGTCGCGTTTGCAACGCCAATCATTGCCGAAGATGGTAGGTCTATCATCAATCCCATTCATCATACTGTTGGAAGGATAGAAGATAATTTGATTTTTATTTTTTACAACAAATGAACTCTGAATAATTTTAAGCAAAAATGCAACATAACGGGAAAATCATAGGCGAATCAGATAGTTTTTCTCTTCATCAATATCAACCCTAAGGCACGGAAGAAGTGGTAGTCCATAACCATATATTTAAATCCACTGCAATTATTTTAAATTCGTCTTGGCCTTGGACTTCCGATTCATCATGTTCGCGAATCTACGAGTACGCTTCTAGATATCCACTTCAGACTTGATGAATTTGTTTGATATTTTGATTGACAAAAGTTCATGCCAACAATCAGTATAAATAAACCCATTTTCCTGTGCTTCTTCATAAAACCGTCAGAATCTCAACAATCAGTGCCATTATTCAAACGCGATTTTCCAGCATGCCGCCCCTCAAAAAGTCACCTCCCAGTTCATTCAAAACGTTGAAAAGGATAATTACTCTTACTTTCGATGCGAAACACCTCCTTAAGATTTATTCGAACGCCCGCCTTCCTATTGTTGTTCGGCAACTCCTTGTATCAAAGGAATAAATTGATGCTGCTTGTTTGGTATAATTTAAGGATATACCGTCACCCTGCAGCCGCGGGACACTAAATCAACCTCAATTTACAGTTCACCTTTGTAGTCTACGCAGTAAATTAACAGACAAGAGGATAATAAGCTAATTAAGTCCAATGTAGCTAAAAGTTCATCTCATTTGTTTACACAACCATCCACGGTACAGCCGGTCATGGCTTTATAGATACTCCAGGGGCCGAGGCTATCAGTTACTCTATGTCTCATTCTTACTTGATTCTCGTTCCCTCCATTTCATCTTGTTTCATCCCTAGGTCTATTATGCCGCCGCTCACCATTTATCTGCAATCAATAGAATCCGATGGGGATAACTTTCGCTGTGTTTATGTGTTGTATTGTTGTGTGTAGTGTGATCGAATGAATTAAGTATCTTAATTTTCCGCACCTTATTTTCACATCAACCTTCCTTATCTATGTCCTCATTTACTCAAATACATTTTGTGTCTTCATTAGGCGTCAGGATGTTGGATGGCAGCGTTAATGATGCCGTCGAGGCGAAAGCACTTAGCTTGAATCCACAACACATCGATATTTATAGTGCCTCATGGGGACCTGAAGATGATGGGTCGACGGTGGATGGGCCCGGTCCATTGGCAAGGCGTGCATTCATCTATGGGGTTACCAGTGGTCGCCAGGGCAAAGGTTCAATCTTCGTCTGGGCTTCCGGCAATGGCGGACGTTATACGGATTCGTGCAACTGTGATGGATACACAAATTCAATATTCACACTATCGATATCGAGCGCCACACAAGCAGGGTAAGTACCAAACTAATATAATAATGCAATTGTGTTTCATTTAATGAATGTGGTCTCATGGTTTTATGCTTCTCTTTACGGGTATACCAGTGAATATGTTTCACTATTTTTACAACATTGCCTTTATGATTATCTGGCTACAGGACACTGTTGGTGTCGTTTTATTTGATCTTATAAACAAACATGGTACTTGGGTTGGTTTATTGTTTTCCGGGATTATCTGAAACTTGTGTTTTCCAACTGGGCGAATTTCGTTGTCGTGTAGGATTTAACACAAGTGCCATGTATGGACATCGAAATGTCTCAGAATGGTTGTTTGGGCTGCGGTACGGCAGCCTTGCGTTCAGCTGTTCGTTTAACCTCTGGTCAAGTTTTCGATAACGATGTGATTTTATCTTTAGTGGCTCATCTAAACCATTTCGCGCACATATTTTTGTTTGTGCGCTTACTTCCACCTTTTGTTGTGACTTAAAACGTCCAAAGCTTCCAAAGAGATAAGAGATATCGATTGGAAAAAACGCATGGTCGATTTTGTTTTATTCAATTTTACATTCTAGCATAACGCTGTTATTTTAACGTGCTGTTTTCACTTCAGTTTTGAGTAGACAGCCATCACGAGCTTTACTTCCAAAGTGCATTGCAGGCTTTTTACGTTCTTAGTATGCTTTTAAACACGCCAAATTCGTCGGCGATTCTTCAATCTTGTAGGCAAGGGAGTTGAAACGTGAAAGGGGTAGCCAGAGTTGCGTGTGCTCGAGGATTGTGATTGTTTCTTCTATTCCCTTTTATCTCGCTTCTTAGTGTTGGGTATTGGAAGCACTCATGTGTGAAAGGGCAGGAAGCGGACAAAAATTTAGCAGGAATTTAAACTGAGTTGATTTCTACGTGTAAAAGTAAAAAGTTACATGTGTTAAAGCGGCCTTATGTGATGTGAGACTTTAATTGACCGACTCACCCTCATTTAGCGCGATTCGCCGAATTGTTGTCCATTCGTTAGTATCGACAGTTAAGTAATTTTTAACGAAACCAGAAACTTTTTATTTACGTACAGTATTATTCGTAGTTGCAAATAATTTTATATTTGGCCTTGGAAAAAAGGCGTTTTGCCTTTAGCCTGTTTCTTAAATCGCTATGCATTAAGCCGGCTTTAGAAAAAAATACATTTTCTCGGAACTGATGTCGCTGGTATGCACGAATAGAACTGTGCAAATGTATTTAGTAACTCGGAGCTGGCGTTTATCCAATAATCCATGGGGCACTTGTCACAATCAATTTGCGGTTTTTTCCAAAAACTGTCGTATGACAGTTATTTCGTCACTTAATGAGGTTTCTGTAACTGCAAGCTCTTTCTCTTAAATCTTGCACCGATGGAAACAGAAAGGCTTTTGCCTTCTTTAACCTTTGATACATTTGAGTGAAAGCATTCTGTGGCGATTGTTGCATGTTCTTCGGATGTTTTTTATACCTAGGATATCGTGGATAACATCAGGGGAGTTATTTGTTCATAAGCCTGTCCTTCATAGATTTCTGGAAACCATTATACAGTGCTTTTCCTATTACGGTGCTTAGTTCATACAATTTCCTCGTCGATTAAGACATAAACTAGAACTTTATTCGGTTTGAGCTCACTTAACACCTCTTTAACTTCGGTTTGTAATACGTAACATTTTACATCTGAACCAGTGAAACCTTCAAGTATATACCCGCAAGTAACCTGCAAACAGATTCGCATTCATTCCTGCGCTTATGTACTTTGCGTTTTCTACGACCTGAATTTAATGAATGAATGTAAAAAAATACTTGTAACCGTCAAAATTAGAAGAAGATATTTATAAAATCAGATCTTTGTCAAGATAAACATTTTTTTTTCTCACATTATTTCTCAAACATATACCATATGTGTGGAAAATCAGTACTTTCTCAGATTGTCAGATGTATGCTTGGAGGTTATACCCGTCGAATTCAGTTCTCACTTTCAGTTGAACTTTTATGGGCAAACATTATCAGGCCATGTGCATGTACATGTACTGTACTCATTTTCCTTAACCGCCCTCCAACTTTGTGATATCCTGCAATGTCGGAAATTTATTAAGATTACACTCACACGTGCGCCTAATTACCTTCTTCTTCGACAAATGAGACCTCGCATTAACCATAAATCTGCCCCCAAAAAATCTGAACGAATTAACTTACCAAAAGTTACCCAAGAACCAATCAATCAAATATTTTATAATTCCTCCAAATCTCTTTTCATATTTTTTTTTTTTATAAATTATTTTTGGTTGATACTGAAACTCAAAGCCTCTTAATTACATTTCAAATTTCATACACATTTTTCTTTTCTGTGCGTTTTATTGTGGTAGGGATATATGTATGTGTCGTGCTTTGTCATACTTAAAAATAAAAAAAGAACATTCTCTGAGAGTATCGCATTACAGAAAGGGAACAAATATATTCTTCGTAAGTTTGTATATAAGTTTGTACATGCATCCATTCAATGATCCACTTTTAACATCATCCGTGCTTTTTGTGACACAAAAAACAAGTCACAATTGGGAAATGGAGGTACATATATCGAATAGAAATCATCCATCGGATTTCAGGGCAAATTCAACGTCGATAAAATACCGGCCACACAATAGCTATTGCTCACAGACTATTTTGCCATTTCGCTCGTAGGCATTGTGGCGAAATGTAAACATGTACCAGAACTAGATGTGAAGTAAATTGAATTTGTTTCAAAATTGAACTTTACAAATTCAATAAGAGATCTTATAGTGTTCGCCAATTTACTGCTGCACATAGAGGCCTCTATGATAATAAAAATATAATAAGTCTCTGAGGAAATGTTATATGTTTTCTGGATACAAAAAAGCACAAAATAATGGTTTTCTAAGTATTTTTATGCCATTCTGGGCCTGGTGGTCTTTGTTCGACTTTTTCGTATTTTATTGTGTCCTTGGAACCGTACTATTTTCCTTAAAAAAACGAAATACTTCTCCTTTTCCGTTCGCTTTTACGATTTAATCGTTGCCATGAAGTGGGGTAAAAAGTTATAGAATACGAAGGCAAAAATGGGAAAACAATTTTATCACAAACCCACCCCACCCACTCTCGCTACGTCACAAACATACTTGGGGTGGCTGCTACATGAGTGAGTGTGTGTATTGGTTTACAATGGAATATACACTTTATCTCAATTTCAGTGTGTTGATTGAGTCCCCCGTTTCGAGAGGCACAAACGTCCACTTGCTCTTTGCACAGACAATCACACACACGCGCACGCACATTCAGAATCTGGGGGAGAGATGAACGAAAGGCAAAAATATGAAAAAAGGAAGCAAATTGAATTTTATGACAACGAAATTGCGGCGTAAATATTCTCACATCGCGCTTTATAGGGCAGGAATAAGGATTCGTTTGACAGCGCATACCCCCTTTGCTTAAGGCCAAGAAATTACTTGTCGGTTATGGTTGGCCCAAAGAAAAAGTTTGATAACATTTACAAACAGGGTGGTGAAGTTTTCGAATTTGAAGTTTTTCCTTGAGCTAAGGGATAAATAACCATTTGGGCATATTTGCAGCCCCATTTGTGGCATTATTTTTTATTTACAAGTAGGTCAAAAACAACATTTGAGAATATACATATATGAATTGCTTGCCGTTGTCATCGTGTAGACTAACGTCTGCGTACGCAGAGCAGACAAATATCATTTCACAACATAACCCTTAGTGAATCATTTTATGAACTTTCAATCCACGTCAGAGCAACAGCACGCATGCCTCGAGAGGTTACTGCAGTTTGCCAGCTTACTGATCCATGAGTAGTGCAGTATGTATTCGTTACTGAGTTCCGAGTATTCTGTTATGTAAAGGAAACGTTACTCCCCAATAAATATCGTTACTAGCACGGTTGTATTCCGTGATTATAATGATGCTCCTTCTCGATGGCCTTCATTCTATAATTTAGTGTGTACCTATGTCTGTTTTATCTGCGAAGAGTAATATAGTACTCTTGGACCAAGCTTAAGGGCGTTATTCATATGAAAAATGTTTATCAGCCACAACAAGGACTGGTTTTCGCACAAGTTGTAAAGGTCTCTACTGAACTTCTAAATTTTGAACCACGTTTTTAATGTAAATTCCAACTACCAAAAATACATGCCGGTACTTAACGTTTCATTTACAGCTCTAACCACAAGTTAGTTGCTTCAATGCGGCTTATGAATTGCGATTTTTTTAAAGATATGTGAACATTATGGTCGGGTCAGAAGAGTTTAGCTATACGACATGATTTATTCATATTCCATGGCCGTGGCGTAGTAGGTAGATGCGTTAACTCCCACTCAGGGTGTCTAGGACCGATTTCCGACGCACACTACTTTCATAATTCTCGGCTCGCAGAAGAGTTTCTCAAGTTACTAACAGATATCAGAGGTGGTCTACGAAGAACTCAGTGCAGTGATTTACCAACTGCCCAAAAGCACGATTATCCATGCAATTGTGGGATCTGCCCATAACTACGTTTTTCAGTAGAGACACTCTCCAAAAAGAGTGCTCTCTGTCCCCTTCTTTGAAACCAAATAGGAATATGATACTATAACTTAAGAGATGCAGGTTAACAAGGTGATCGCCTATACGGATGACATTGCTTTGGCTAATTGCCTCTTTTTTCTCAAAATGCGCAAGTATTTGCTTTAGAAGATAAGCCCATTTCCATCACGGACTGTAGCTCCACCCATATTATTATTATGACATCCAATCCGATGTAACATAGCGGGTTAGTGGAAGAAAAATTTTGTTTCACAGTCAGGATCTGGACTCCAGGCTTATATAGTTCGTCATCGACCTTATTCCAATGAATAAACATTGTGAATAAACATGCATACTGTGTTTTTTTACGAAGTTCCACTCGTTGTGTAATTTAATTCCCACTATTTTATTGTAACAAATGCGAGCTTAAGTTTTTCGTTGCAACATTCGAACAACTCGCACTACACATCGTTAAAGTGCATCGTTTTAATACAAACCAGCTGGCAAAAAATGAAAAAAGAAGACAGCAGTCCTTTCTATTCGAAAACCAAATCCCTCTAACCTCTAAACCGCTATACATACATCATTGGCTCTTTTATCCAAAGTACAGCTCATTGCTCAATTTTTAAGGAGCCAATAATGTGCACTTCAACGAACTGCATTGCATCACTAACAGTCCAAAAATAAAAGCACCATCTCCCAGAGAAAATTTAAAATTCTACCATTCCACAGTCCAGTCCCCCAGTCTCAACTTTATCCATGCAATGCTTGATCTGACGGCCCTGGCACACATATAAAAAATATATGCGACGAAATAAACGCAAGTCCAGATGGGTTACAAGACATCTAGTTAAATATTTACCAAACATCAGAATAAGTATTCTCTAAAATTTAATATCACCCTGTGCACTTTCGTTTTCCATCAATACTCTTTACGTTGCCGATTTTATTATACTGCTCTGTTGGCTTGCCATGTTGTGGCCCAGTGGGTGGCTCAGTCGACTTATATAGTTTTCAATTTTATCACGCTCTTAGCCTGGCATTAAGTTTTTTCCGTGTGTGATAATACGAAATCGTTTTATATTCGAAGTAGTAAACTCAGGAGATTACGAAGGAATATTTATCCAGTTTCATATTATTCGGCAAACGGGCTGGTGGAAGTAATTCGGTTTGAAAAATTAACATGTAAATTTTGTATTCTCCTAAAATCGTCATAAATTGAATATTTCAGATACATTTTTCGATAAGATTAGATATGAATTTCGAAGGGGATTCTGGATTTATGGTTTAGTTTTGTGCTGTGTGGAGGGAAGAGGTTTGTTGATGACGATTGAAGACGATTTAGAAACAAATTTACAAATGTATTACATTTTGAAGAGTTTCGCTCTTATGGAAATGCAGAAGTTATCGGAGTAAAATTACTGGTGCTTTCCTTTCCGATTTTGGCATTGACGTCACCGAATAGGACCCGATCAGTCATACTGCGGACAGGCTCCGTCGATGTCATCCAAACGTGAATGGCACTTACTGAGGTATGCAACTTCATCAACCTACAGTGGATGTAGATCCGAGTTAGGCGTTCACTTATTGGCTTAAAGTCGAACTTGAGATTTTACCTTAACCGCTTTCCTGCGAACCCGGCTCCCAATATGTGCAACCGAACTCGTTCGACTTTACTATGCCATTTCGTGTCCGGCTTACACTGCTATATGTTATGTATTTGGTGAGCGGCTTCCAGGATCATATCCGCAAATCAAGTTCTTCTTTGCGCCATGTGTAGGTTGTTATGGTTGTTAAGCCATCGAACAAGTGTCAGTCTGAATACGGTGGACGTATGAAGTTCCCCATTTTTCCACTACACATGGTACATATATTATTTCACTTCGTAGTCGTTACTGTAGAGTCGAAGGAAGTGTTTTTGTCACCTTGACATGAGCATTCACAGGGATCGTTGCTGACAACCCGCGGTCAACAACTTTGTCCTGTGTGAATGTGTTCATTAAATATAGTTGTTCTCACATGTATAGTTTCAGTAAACTGTTAAGCGAATATGTAATTTTTTTTAAAATTAACTAATAAACTTTGCACCAAAATTAAACTGAAAGCCAAATTGTGTACTTTCGAACTGTGACAAGCCACAACGAAACAAACCCTTGCTTAAAAAAAATAACCATATGTAAACGAAAGGAGTAAATAATTAAACAGAGCAAATTAGATCGAAAATTCATTGGCGTCTGTATTAAATTAATTCCGTTGGTGGGAAATTGGCTACAATTAGTGCTTTGAGTTTTGTGCTCGTTTGATTCCCTCGGGCAACGCATTCGAATACATAAGTAAAAACAAGAATAATTGCATAAAACTAATTAATTTATCGCGTACATTGACAAGTAATTACTTTAATACACGCTGGTGTGAATATCGCTTGCACAAACCAAATCATATTCCCTTCAGTTCATTGTATTAACACATTTATGCGTGCACTTGTGCGCGTATTGAATGCGGGCTGCAAAAGTGCTGGCATCATTTCGTTAAAGCCGTTTTTCTTGTTGCTTTTTCAAGGGAAACTGACGATGATAAATCATCCAATCGATTGCGGATTCAGCTGCACATCGGTTTTAATCACATAACCCTAGGGATGCACTCCAGAATTGAGCTTATTGCTTGTTGGTTACATTTGGCCGCATTTCTGTTTCTGTTCCTCATCCAAGAGACGAGCCAGTTTTTCGTTGGTTCCCTAGGCTTTGTATCTGACGTCGTCGCGGTCAGTTGAAGTAACTACAGAACTTATAAACTTTTCGTAAACCACAATCTATGATAAGGTTAGGGATATTCAATTAAAAAAATACATTGTCTACCAGCTTTTGGAACAATCAACGATCTAAGCATTGGAGTAGGGACATTTCCTAAACCAATAATTCAGCGACAGCGACAATATTTCCGACATATAATGCGTTGTGTTAACATACGGGTCAGCCAACGTTGTTTGTTCACTGAGTCTGATCACTCGAACAGGGCTTTCAAACATTGAATAGTCGACGAAACCGAAAAATGAGAACAATGTTCGCATGATTACCACAAGGGATCATAGATTCGTTTTCTTTCTACTTTGTATGCAAATAAAGCAGTACCCAACCAGCTGTCGCTAGTTTCGCATATCAAGTTGGTTGAGGTCGATTTGTCTTTAGTATCTAAAAAACATAAATAGAGGATAATTGACAACAAATACAGCAACGTGGTTACCATGAACATTTGAATTCGACTGGTCCCAATTGGAAAACTAGTTCCATGTATTTCAATCAGGTTCTCGTGTTTTTTTTTTAATTAACTCGATCTGATAAAATCAGTTATTCAATAAATCACCAGCAAAGTCTTCATGCGAATAAAATAAGTTCTGCAGATTGTTAGCACCACCCTGTGCTAGACACAAACAGTCCTCTTATAACTGCTTTCTTTAACCCAAAGGCAAGGAATCGATTGTAGGTTCCTATAGGTGCATAGCATAGCTTGACTTTTTTGCAAACGACAGAAGAAGAGCAGAAACTCGTTTAAAGCGTATATTTCTCTTTCGGAATACATCCTCGTCCTTGTTCACAACTCTTGACATTAAGCGTAAAAAAGCTACTGCTACTGTATATATATTCAATTCAAACAGTTACTTCACGTCTGACGGTACAAAAGAACATTAGAAAATCCAGTACAATATATTTCAAATGCATCATGATCCTCACAATGCCTTCGCAGGATTCGCTTAAGGCGGATGCCAACCTTGTTGCGGTTTGTCTACGATGTGTTCGAGTATGTGCAATGTGCTGTGCTATTCCCAATGTCCTCCTCCATCGCTTTAATATTTTTGTTCCTTTAAGTCTTATCTAACATTGAAACAAGAACTTTGAATTTACCCCAAATAATGTTTCGAAATTCAATTAATTTCCAGATTTAAGCCATGGTATTTGGAGGAATGCTCTTCAACCCTAGCAACCACATACAGCTCTGGCACACCTGGGCACGACAAGAGCGTAGCAACTGTCGATATGGATGGACGATTGCGTCCCGACCACATTTGTACGGTGGAGCATACAGGAACTTCGGCATCGGCACCGTTGGCAGCTGGTATCTGTGCTTTGGCACTTGAAGCCAACCCCAATCTCACTTGGAGAGATATGCAGTATCTGGTGGTGATGACATCTCGTCCGGAGCCGCTTGAAAAGGAGAATGGTTGGATCACTAACGGGGTTAAACGGAAGTACAGTCACAAATTCGGTTACGGTTTAATGGATGCAGGTGGTATGGTTAGCCTTGCGGAGCAATGGACCTCAGTGCCTCCTCAACACATTTGCAAGTCCCGTGAGAATAATGAGGATCGTAAGATTGATGGAAGCTATGGATATACACTGCAAACGCACATGGATGTGAACGGATGTGCTGGCACCATTAATGAAGTTCGTTATTTGGAGCACGTACAGTGCAAAATTACGCTGAGATTCTTCCCACGTGGTAATCTGCGTATTTTGTTAACTTCGCCGATGGGAACGACGAGCACGCTTCTGTATGAGAGGCCGCGTGATATTGTGAAGTCGAACTTCGATGACTGGCCATTTTTGAGTGTTCATTTCTGGGGAGAAAAAGCCGAGGGTCGCTGGAACCTGCAAGTGATTAACGGCGGCAGACGGAGAGTGAATCAACCCGGCATCCTATCGAAGTGGCAGCTGATTTTCTACGGAACGGCTGTGAAACCTGTACGCCTGAGGGGTGACTTGCAGGATCAGTCACGCCGAACGCAGGGTTTGAATCCGTTTGTTTTCCCCACCGACTCGGACCTCGGCCAACCGACCGGAGGCTTCTATAACACAGATCAGTTTGCCGGCTATATGAACTATCAGAATCTATTCACTGGTGCTGGAAGCAACCCAGAGAAGGCGGTGGCCACCATTGACGGACATAACATACCCACGCCGCAACGTCAGAATGTGATGGCTGATTCAAATAACAAGCTCGTGCTCCACGACTGCGACCCGCAATGTGATTCTCAAGGGTGCTACGGACGTGGACCAACGCAGTGCGTTGCCTGCAAACAGTACCGTCTTGATAAGTAAGTTATAATTGGAATGTGCACGAACACATGTTCGCCTAATCATTTTGTTCCACTTTGCAGCACGTGTGTTAGTCGCTGCCCACCGAGGAGTTTCCCAAATCAAGGAGGTGTTTGTTGGCCTTGTCATGAATCATGTGAAACTTGCGCCGGTGCTGGCCAAGACAGCTGCTTGACGTGTGCCCCAGCTCATCTGCATGTAACCGACTTAGCTGTTTGCCTGCAACTCTGTCCCGACGGATACTACGAAAGTAAGTTCTGACATGCACATGTCATACATTTGTGTACCCACGAAACTGTATGTTTGCATTTACAGATTACGACAACAAAACGTGTGTTCCCTGTGAAGCTAATTGTGCATCCTGTCAGGATAGACCCGATTACTGTACCAGCTGCGACCACCATCTAGTAATGCACGAGCACAAATGCTACTCGGCGTGCCCGCTTCACACCTATGAAACGGAAGATTACAAGTGAGTGAACAATTAATTACTGAGAAACACGCGACCGATTACACTCGAGGAGGCGACAACGTCTCACCGAGACATTTATGTCCATTTGTGACCAAATGTCAAATGTATCCACACCGCAGGCGTTGCCTCTGGCTCTCGAAGTATGCAGCCAACAACGTTAAATTTTGTGGTGATGGAAAATTGATGTTGGCCAGTTGCCTAGGCTCTGCTTCTGGTTCTGGTTCTATGTGTACATACATGTTCATGTGTATACATGGGATGTACAATGGGTGGATAGTTTGGGGATGATTATGAAATTCCTTAGAACGTTCCGCATGCATGCTCCGTTGAAGGCAAATTTAATTTTGATGATCGATGTGTAGAAGGTATTCTCTCTGAGCTGGGATACGCTCACGTGTGTGTTTCTGTGTGTTTTAGTACGGCCTTGCAGCTTGTTGCTAATCCAGAGAATTTATTTAATGGTCTCCTGCTGCAGCACAAATTTCCTCCGATGTGGGTAGCCATGGCAGTAGGCTGGGCTGAAAGTTTCACTTCCCGGCTGCTGACTGCTCTTCACAGTGTGTAGGTATGTGTAACGAAATGGTAATGATGGACGAGGTGTACTGCAACTGACATAGTGGAGTTTCTTCCCTAAAGGTTATAAGTACATGTCACTCGGGTGATAGGATACTGATGGGATTCAGACACTGGCAGTGGTTGTTAATCACTCAAATACAAGTCAATCCTTAAAGTACTGCAGTAATTTAATAAGCGGCAGAGACACCTTCGACATTCCATTTCTTGTGTGTTTTACACATAGATTGGTATCGCTGCAGTGCGCTTAAAGCGGCAGCTATCATAGGTGACAAGTTTTACGAACTAAGAGCATTAAGTGGATCCATGCACAATGGGTGGTTTCAGATTAGGTGCAATGGTTCAAAGTTGAAGCAGAGAAGACCCCTTAAGTCGAATTAAAAACCAAACAAACTCACCTTGTGCCTTGTAGAAAGACGTAGTAGTTCCAGTAGTATGTGAAGATTTTGAATGTGTGCGCTTGTTCTCTCTTTGGGGTGTATTCTGAGGTGAACAACTCGTCTACTGGGATTTCTGGTAATCTGTGTGCAGATTCGCATTCGAAACACTGTTGCGCAAGATTCCAAGAAGCGGGGCTGAGGTGAAACGAATTCGATATATATCTACCCTTCCGAATTAACAAGCTTTTACTGTAGTGTTTATCGCTTCAGAAAATATCTGTGGATACATCCTTTAAAACGACAGATGCCCATCGGGGCAGCGTGCGTGGAGATTCGGATAACTGTTGACACATTTTACTTTAGGAAATACGGAATTCGCTGATGCTGTTAGCTCAGGACGTACAATTTTGGCTGCACTTAGCGTAGACAGGCATTTGGCGAAACGGGAGATTGTCTAGCTGCTTAACACAACAACTTGGATGTAGGAATGCTTGTAATGACGGAAAGTCTGGATAATGATGTTGTGCACGAACTCAGTGAAAACAGGCCAGACCACACACAGCTTTAGCACCAAAACGAAAGTTATGCAGCACCGACCGTACTCTGCAGACCTTGCACCTTCAAACTACCATCTCTTCCACTCTCTCTAAGCCAATTTGAATGGACGGCAATTCACTTCCGAAGGTGACATCAAAACTTACCAAGAATACTCTTTTAGTCTGCTGACTTTTACAACAGTTCTGTGCCATCCTTCGACGCGTGCACTTGTCGCCGTCCGTGCACCACTCGTGTGCCTAAAAAAAAAAAAAAGACCCCGCGGTCCCTCCACCCACAAAAGCCACGCGAGTACCGACCAAAACAAAAAACAAGTGTTTGTGTGAAGTGTTTCGGTGTCGAGTGCGCTCGGTCCGCTCCCTCTCGCCCCTTTCCTACACAAGCCACTGCTGCGCATTCTCGGTCGCAACTCCCGTTTGATTTCATCAAGCGCGTTGATGCCATGACTGAGAGTGCGTAGCATCAGACGTAGCAGATTTTAGAAGTGTGAATTTGTTGGTGGACCGGCTCCAATCGATGTATGGGCATAACACCTACATCGTTTGTTGTTGGGAAGCTATTACGGAATTTGCACTTCTCAACTCTGCTTTACCACACGCAGACGGAGTTTGGTAATTTTATATCTCCGTCTAGTTTTCTGTGGAAAACTTTAGGGTTGATGTGTGCAATGTTCGTGGGCTAAGAGTGAATCTCTTCGCTGTGTATGTCCACTTGTTTTTATATAAACCAGCTGTCTTGGCACTAAGCGAAACACAGGTAGGTGAGAATACCGAATTATCGGATTTGACCCTGCCCGGATATAGCTTGGTGCCTCTTTTCTTTTTTCACCGCGGTCTCGCCATCTACGTGCGTAGTGATGTAGCTTACCAAATTCAACCACAATATGGCCACTGCTCCAATCCGGAATTTAATTTTCTGTGGTTAAAAATCCATGTCCGTAAGCATTTAATCCACTACTGTTTTATTTACAGAAGTCCAAACTTGGATAGCAATTCAACTTTTAACGAATTTGATGCGCTATCCGATTCCATCTCAAGAATTGTATCCCTGTATCCTCGCACTGAAATTGCCATTGCGGGCGATTTCAATGTACACAATTCTAATTGGCTTCGACATTCAGGCCAGACAACACCCGAAGGAAGGTATGTCGAAATCTTTGCTGAGCTAAACAATCTGACTCAGCTAGTAAATGAGCCCACACGAATACCTGACATCGCAGATCATTCCGCCAACACCCTGGCCCTGTTTCTCACCTCTCACCCTGATAAATATTCTGTTGACATACTGTCGCCTCTAGGCTCGTCTGACCATTGTGCCATATCAGCTAATTTCTCGTTATCACCACACACAGTTAGAGAACAAATTCCTAAAAGAACAGTATGGCTGTACGAGAAAGCCGATTGGAACGGACTCAACAATTTCTTTAGGAATTTTAACTGGTCACTATGCTTCGTGATGTGGATGCCGCTGCTGATATGATCACAAACATTCTTCTGCTGGGCATGAGATCCTTCATTCCGCATAGAGTGAAAAGTATCAAGCCCAAAGAAAATGCATGGTATGACTCGAGCTGTAAAGAGGCTATCAGGTTGAGAGAGTTGAATTGCCGGGCATACAAAGCCAACCCTACTGAGGAAAACCGGAATAAGTTTAAACGGGCCAGACGTGTGAAATTCTTCTATGATCAAAGGTTGAGGCAAAAAGTGCTTCAATGTCCCAAAGGTAGCAAAAACTTTTGGTCATTTGTAAAAAACATAAAGAATTCCACCTTGTCTTCAATTCTCACGCTTATTTACAATGACATTCCAGCTGTCAGCTCTTTAGACAAAGCCAGCTCAACACTGCCAGATTCCAATATGTCTCCACCTGTACTTGAGAGCGTTGATTTCACCATGGGACAAATCCACTTCCGCACTCGTACAGTTGCAAGAGTACTTAAAGATCTCGACGTGCACAAATCCGCTGGCCCGGATGGTATTCCCCCTATACTTCTGAAGAGGTGTTCTTCTGCGCTGGCAAAACCATTGCGTAAGCTTTTTCATCTATCCTACTCTTTAGGTCTCTTTCCGAGCAGATGGAAAACAGCATTTGTCCAGCCCGTCCCTAAAAAGGGCGAATCTTCGTCACCCACCTCGTACCGACCCATAGCACTTACGTCCCTTCTTTCTAAGGTCATGGAAACGCTGATAAATCGTCAGCTTATGAAATATCTTGAATCTCGGAAGCTTCTTAATGACCGGCAGTACGGTTTCCGTAGTAACAGGTCCACTGGTGATTTGATAGCTTATCTCACCGAAAAGTGGAACACATCTTTGCATAATGCAGGTGAAAACAAGATCGTTGCACTTGATATTTCTAAGGCATTTGACAGAGTTTGGCATCAAGCTCTTTTGTCGAAAATGCGTTCATATGTTATCGATGAATCTCTTCTTCTATGGATTAGAAATTACCTTTCGAACCGTTCAATTCAAGTTGTTTTGGATGGGTTCAAGTCTGATATCCACCAAATAAATGCTGGTGTACCCCAAGGCTCTGTTCTGTCTCCGACACTCTTTCTCATTTTTATTAATGATCTCTTGTCTGCTACTTCTAATCCAATCCATTCCTTCGCTGATGACAGCACCCTCAGCTTTTCATATTCGTTCCGAGACTCACGACCGTGCCCTTCGGCCGTAGAATTGGAACGGCAGCGTATGTTAAGCACATTGAATTCCGATCTTGACAGCATAATTAACTGGGGAAACAACAACAGAGTGGAATTCAATACTTCTAAAACTCAATGCTGTCTGCTGTCACTCAAGCGAACCCTTGTTAATCAGCCATTATCCATGAAAGGTGCTTGTGTCGATGAAACCGGAAAGCTTTCCATCCTTGGTATGTGTATCAACAGAACACTTAGTTGGAACGATCACATATTTGAGGTCGCCAAAAATGCTGCGAAATGTTTAGGTTTCCTTAATCGATGCAAGAAATATTTCACCCCCTCTGATTTGGCTTTCATTTATAAGGCGTATATCCGCCCCAAGCTTGAGTACAACGCTCATATCTGGTCTGGTGCCCTAAAGACCATCCTGCACCTACTAGATAGAATCCAAAAGCGAGCAATAAAACTTATAGGAGACAACAATGTCGCAAAGTCATTAGACTCGCTCGAACATCGACGTACCGTTTCTTCTTTGTCCGTATTTTATCGCTATTTCAACAAACGATGCTCAAGTGAGCTAGCCAACTGCATTCCTCCTCTCCATGAATTCACCCGCAATACTCGTCTCGCCAGGAATGCTCTTCAGTTTACCCTTAAGCCTACTTTCGGACGCACAGTTAAATTTAGAGACTCGTTCTTCAGCCGTACTACGCGAATTTGGAATGCTCTTCCCAGCCCTATATTTCCCACAGACTACAACCCGCAGATATTTAAGACCAATGTGCACAGGTACCTCCTCTCCCTTTCTCCCTCTATACCTTCGGCCCGTGCTGTGTCTTGACCCCGGACACTTAAGGGTATTAGCAATCCCTTGAGCGCGCGCAAATTATAAAAAAAAAAACAACAAAAGCATTTGTCTCTTCCAGAACGTTGGAACAAAGTTACATACAATGATGGACAATATAATGTGTTAAATAAAAAAACCGCGGAACTCAGTCGAAATGTGCTTTGTGGCAGGGGTTATATCTATTTGTGATTATGCGGTCACATACGTGCCTCAACGTATTCATTTACCTCCTGGAACTTTCGTTCCTTTATGTTTGACAGGAATCCCAAAACTGATTTTTGACGATTAGTCTCGACAATCAACTCAAAATCAATTCTAAAATCAATTTTTAAGAATTTTCTATAGTATGAAAATGTAGTCCTGACGACATTTGAGCCATGGTGAGGTTCTTACGTTCCAAGCCACCATCATGCCGTCAATGGCCAGATTATTTCTTGTTTGCGGCTATTGCTCCATGTCTATATTCGGAACGGTGCAGTGGAGTGGTGGTAAACGTCTATATTCTGTTAAACTGTCCGTTCAAAGGGACGGATACTTTGACTTCCTCCATCATGACTTCATTGTGTAGCAACTAAGCTCGACTTACGTAACCCTCAACTATTTTTCATTATTTTTTCACCATTACACTCGTTACTTTGCTATCCATGTCACACCATTTTTAATCCCATGCTGTGCTCATATTCTCTTGTTTCTCGCATTCGTATATACAATTAACAGCACTCTCGCCCATCCAAAGATAATCCTAAAAACAGATAAAAAAAAACACAGTCACCCTTATGCAAAAAAAAAAAAAACGCCGGGAGTGTAGTCGAGCAATGGCCTTCATGGCAATGAAGACTAATAGATGTGAATTGTGTATACCTCCACCACGTAATTACATTAAGTGAGTACGTACGCTGTGCCACTGCTACTTTGTGCACAAATTGTCGGCTCTGTCTGCGAACTTGCTTTCCACTGAAATTTACTAGATATATGTATGCTTATTCTACTTTTTGTATCTCTGTGCCCCGCAAAGGACATTCAACAGAAGTACATAGAAACCACCCAACATTTAACAACGAACCGTCGACGACACGACACAAATAGGACGAATAAATCAGGAAAATTAAAAATGAGATGCATTAACGGGAGCCTACTTGGAGGATAATGAGCAAATTTAAGAACATTTTTTCTCCGTTGGTCTGAAACAAGTTTAAACAAGAACCTTTAAGACAGCACTTAATCCGAACAAGGATACTTAATGCGCACAAAGTAACCCGAAGACAAGTTCAACTTGTCTTTATCCATCTCTCTGCCACTGTCTCGTCCTGGAGCGGTTTTTTTTCTGAAGAAATGCATTTGTATCACAGCACAAGTCTCTGTCATTAGGATCATTGTTCATAAACTCATTTGTTATGCAACGTATCCACAGAAAATGCATATTTTTCTGAATTACCAAGAATCCAGCCCCTCAAGATATTGTTCGCACCAAACAAATGGAATCGGATTACAAAAAGAGAAAAAAAACGTTTTAATCAAATTACTCTCGCTGCAGTGTATTTGAAAGGCGAGATTTTTTCCCCATTTCGAAACATGCGGCACGATCGTAAGGACTCTGTCAGATTCCAACGCAAATCGCGATGCTTTGTTCCACGCGCGTAAGCATTCAGGATGTGTTCTGAAGGAAACGAGGTTATGATATGCGGAATTCCGAAAAGAAATCTGTGTGTACGATTTGTATTTCTTTCTTCTTTCCGATAGCGCGGTCTTCATTGAAATTGTGAGACTGCACTGGCTGAACAATGGCTCTTCGCGGCAACCGGAGTCATGGGTTTTGAAAGAGTTCCCAGGGTGGAATGTTGCAGGAGATCGCGAGTAAAAAATCATGTATAATAATTTCAAATTTATGCACGGAGTAGGTATCTGTTTGCATCGTTCAGCAAACGGAATTTGTTTTGGCAAAGCGTTGTCTAAATGCAACGCCAGGATCCGTTTCAATGCACATTCTTCTGGCAAATGAGGTCCAACTCCGTTTCGTGACCAGGGCTGAATTGAAATCTCAGAATTTATACTTTTATAGTTTTTTTTTTGCATGTCCATTGTGCAATTACAGACTCTTCTCGCATGTGTTGCTCCACCCGCCACCATAATTACAACTTCTTGGTAGATTACATTAAATTTGAACTGACTGTTGCCATCCATTAGTGACTAGAAGAGTTTTTTTTGAAACATGTGATGTTGATTTCGTCTGAAGGAAAGATGATGGTTGGATGATGGATTTTCATCGTTTGCTAATATTTATAAATTTGTAAGCCTATTTCCCAACATAAATTCTATCGAGAATTTGCAAATTATCCTCCAAAAACTCATGTTGTTTTATATATAGAGTCATGTAATCCATGTATTTTAACTCTTAACCATAACTCTTAAATGAAGAGTTATTTGTTCTGTTTGTTTGATTGGATGTATGGAATATTATGTCGGTCAAGTGGCGCTTTGACTGTGGAGCACTCGGGGGCGTACTTTTTCAAGCACAACTCTCAGAATAATTTCGCATACATCAAGTGTTATTTCAGCAATTTCGTTGGTCTCGTTTGTTGTCCTTAAGCAGCAAGTTTGAGGTTGGTTGTTTTTTGGTACACTATACCCGTAGAGGCGGGGTGATATTTCTCTCAAAATTTGTTTCATGAAACTGAAACCACAATGTTGTGTTGACCTACATGACCCAACTCTTGGAAAGGCAATTTGACCGACAAATCCGAATAGGGTTCACCAGCGTTGACTCTTGAATCATCTTAGAAATATTCGACGGGCTACATACATTATCCTGTCGACATGACAGCTAAACAAAATTGCTGCAAAACATTAAAGAGCCTAGTATTCTCTTTGATCTAATTATGACTTATATATTTTTGCACACATCTGCGACGTCTAACAAGTCACAACGACCACAACAGATGTCACAAATTGAGGACTAGAGAAATTGTGTCTTTCGTTATGTTCTTCATAAGTAGAAACGTTATTGAATTTATTCATTTTGTTGTTTAATATAAATAGAACATACACATATTCGAAGAAATCTTTCATTCGCAACATTTATAGAACTTAACCACCCACAAATTTGATTGGCATTATGGGAATAAAAGGTACGTTTTTGAATGCCTTCCCGGCGGAAAAGGTTTAAGAACTCAGATACATACAGTGCGGCAAAAGACTGCCATCATTCAAACGTAGCCTTGGTGGTGTGTAAAAATATTCCGTCCCTAAAAAATGTTCTTCAGAAAAATAATGATATTAAATAAGAAACGTCCTTGATTGATTATTCCCATAACCACATATCTTAGCGATAATACGCAGGTAACTAAATTGAACGTGCTGAGTCAGCGCACATTTCTTTATGGTCCACGCTAATAATTGTGGACTACTGAGCCCGACTACTTGCATGTATAATTCCTGCGCGTCAAAGGTCTACCAACCCACACATACATTTTTCATCATCACCATGGTGTGGAATGTTTTGGAATTCCCTAGCCTTCGTGATTTGTCTTCTACACCAACCTCGCCCAATTGTCCTCCGATCTCGTCACGTGGCAGATCTGATTTTCTGGGCTGGACAGGTTTCCCACCAAAATTCAAGAAAGCGCCTGAATTGAAAATGTGGACCTCGTCACAATGTGGCCATTCCAGGCTGAAGGGCATTGATGCCAACCTGTGTGGGTAATAATATATATAACTGCTGTGCCTTTGCATGAACAGCGTGAGTTGTTATTTGTAGTCTTTCACCTTCTTCAAGATCCCACATGCTTGTGGGTACAGTCGACGGCTTCACTTCCCACAATGCTACTCGAACTGGTTCGTCCTCAGAGAGATGTCCCATCCATCTTATTTCTAAGAAAGTGAATAGAAATAAATATTTCCTAAAATAAAACTCACTGTCAAATTGTATCATTATGCTCATTACCGCTAGAAAATTTGAAGTTCATCACAAACTGAATTTCTTAAATTTCTTTTCTCCGATTGCTGCAGGTAGCTAGCCCCATATACGCCTGGGACGGTTGATCCATCCGTCTTTTATTGTTAATGAAATTTATTTTCTTTAAATAAGATTTTTAATGACATACAGCAAATTGCCAGTTCATTGTCTTCCACGATTGGTCTTGATCATTTTTCTTATAATTACTGAAAATAATCACCCCTTGACATCGTAAAAGTCGACTCCTGTGTCTGATAGTCCCGTCTTAATTGTTTTAATTATCGCACACGAAGTGACACATTCTCACTACTTCCAATGGAACAAAGCAACAAGTACACATTATTCGAATGAAAACGTCTCGTGAGCAAACAAAAAAAAATCAATTAATCTGTCCTGCGGATCCGAAATGACTTCATACAAGTGGCATATAAAACCTTTATCCATTAAAGTGAAATTCTCCCCTTTCTTAAATCCCCACAATTCAATACACGATACATAGTTCTCATGATGAACTCAATAAATCGTCCACCCAGTCGTATACTTAACATTCGATTCGAATACGATCCGTTATAAGTTAGCGCCCGTCGAATGTGAACTTTTTTTTCCGTTCGTTCGCAAACCCTTTCCCTATGCAACAATAGTGTATATATAGTAGCAACAACACTTTATCAAAAATTCAATTATCCCTGGCTATGTGACATCGATAAATTTCACCTTTTCTCGATCCCATCCAGACGCTCTGTCACATTTAACTCCCTCGTCTCTACATGGTCTTGCAGCACATACGTATTGAGGTTTCATTTTCCGCCTTCAGGCTTCAGTGTTCGCTTCTTTCTGTCGTTCTACTTCCCACTTTCCCATATGGCTGGCTTTCATTTTATTGTCACTTAATAGGTCCTGTCTCCAAAGGTTAGGAGACGAAATTAATGAGAAATGATACGATACCCATCAATACTATCAATTTTCAATTTAATTCGATATCCTTGCAATGCCTTAACGGTTGAGTTTATGTGGATAGACATTATAACTCCAACGTGTCACTAAAAAACAACGAGAATTTCAATTCTAATGGACACATGTAACTAATCTCTGTGAAAACACTTCAAAAAGTCTAGAAATTGAGCATTGTCTATCTCAGAACCGTGTTTCTCTGTGGAAAATGTTTGAGAAATTTTGAGAATCGTATACATTTGTACAAAAAATAAATAAATCGATTAACAGAATTTTTGAGATATTTTTCATCCAACAAAGACCATTCGCCGGCAGATGCTTTATGTGTGCTTTCTCCGTTTAGCTCCTCTTTTTTATCCTTCTATGTACATAGGTGTTAAGTTGAATCAACAAAAGGACGATTATGACTGAAGGATTCTTTCTCATCTTTTTTCCTTTTTTTCTTCGCCTTCTTTCATTTTTTGTGCTTGCTTCAAAAGGGATAAACTTTTCGGTTTTAAAGAGGATAGCGGTAGAGACACAGGGATATTCGGACAAGGGAATTGTACGGTGACAAAAGAGTCAGAGCGCTGATAGTTGAAGAAAAACAAGAACGACAAGTGGTGGAGAATGGGAGAAATAAAATACTTCGAAATTGTAGCTATTGTGGGCAATATCTCGAGCATAAAGCGGAGAGAGTATGTTAAGATGATGATAATCCTTCTGAGAAATATTGCGAAATGCCTTCTTTTTATGCTTACTTTTATCTCTCTTTGGTTCGTTCTTAGCGCAATTGGTTTTGGATTTGTGCTATTCTCTATGGATTGAGGTGTATCACGGCGGTGGGAGACATTCTGAGGTTTCATTCAAATGGAAATCTTGTCTGCTGTCTGCATCATTCGTAAGACGTAGACAAACAAGTGTTCCTTTAAAAAGATTGCTGTTGAGTGCTGGTGGGGATTTTACGAAATCAATATGTTTGACGGCCGAGTACGTATTCAAATAAATTATGCGGAATGGGGTATGATGACCAGATATGGACTTATAAATGCGGTGCTAACATCAAAGGATCGTTTATGTCTTGGCTTTGATAGGAATATCGGCAAAAAGGAAAAAGCATTCAATTATTTTTTCGATAAATCTAAATTAAGAGTTTACTTTGACGACCGTCTACCTGGACAGGATAGTATTATTGTACATATGCATGTTAAATGAACTGATTTCAATCAAGGATTACTTTAACATTTCTCAGTCATAGATCCCGTTAGTCGTAACCCTTAATAATTTGTGATGACACTAATTCCAAACATAAACTTTTGAATTCATATTATTACAGATTTTCACACTGATGTACATGTACATTTGTGCATACATATGTGTATCCATTTGCGCCAAACACAGTCCGCAACCATACCAACCGTGACATGACGTTGTGTTCATTTAGGCGACGGAAATTAATATGGAAAAACGCAGAATAGTTTTCGATATGGAAACATGATATTTAAAAATATGACATCGAAAAAAATTTGTGATATCGGACCTTTATTATATTTGACGATAAAAAAACAAGACTGAGTTAGTAATTAATTTTACCGGGACTTGGTGATATGGCCTTAGTTATAGTTATAGTTTTTGCAGTCATTGCTACCAAACTTCAGCCAGCCCATTTTGTTGGAACTGGTCATCTATGTTAGTTACTCGTATGTAAGTATGATTCTCACTACGTCCATTTAGATATCTGGGGGGTAAATTTTGAGGTCCATCGATTTTTTTACACTCTAATATGTAATAAATAATCCGTTCAGCACCACACATAGAAGTCTTACAGATAACATCCACCTTCTCATCGTCCCCTTATTCTACAGAAATCTTTGAGAACTCTCATTCTTATTCCTTGATGGCCTCCTAAGTAGTGAACAGTAAACAAAATGTTAGACACTCTATTCACACAAGAAAAATGTTACCAATTTTTCGTCGTCTTCTTCTACTGCAAGGTTCTCAGGGGAGGATTCAAAGATTTTCCGTGCCGGAGCATTGATTTCTATTCGCTCTACATTGCTTAGCCATTTGCTTAAGTCGAAGTCGATGAACAGCTCGTACAGTTCGTAGTATTAGTGTTTTATTTAGATTTTCTTTTGCTTCAGTACAAAATTATTTTTTTAACATGTAAATAACGTGAATGATTATTTCTACCGATGTAGAAGTGTTCTGGCTGCTCAACTTTTAGAATTTTAATTTTGTATTCGTTTGTTACTCAAAAAAGTAAAGTAATGAGGTTCAACTGCAGATTACAATAAATTATACGTCTACTCAACACGATGACCGTACAGTTCATTGTTATATCTTCTCCTCCGCTAACCATCTATACAGGCGGTAGGAAAATCAACCGAAGACTTTTTCTTTCAAAGCAGCCAAGAGCAAGCTCACCCGCATTTGACAAAGTTCGTGATTTTTAAATGCAGCTCATCACCTTATCAAATCCGAGCTAGAAGAAATTTTTTTTGTATTATGCTGCGGAATATGATTTTGTCGTTGGCGTACTTAAATTTCGATTTGTCCTCCCGCCTGTCACACTATGTGATTGATTGTTTTTTTTTTTTTTTAATTAAAATCGATCTGACTTTGATGGCCTCGAAATGTAAGTTAAGCTCATGCAACGAATAAGCAATACAGAATATACATATAACTTCGTTACTTGTCTCCAGTGGTGCACATCAAATTAACGATTCCTTTATTCCTTCTCGCGTTGTCCCACTTTGACTCGGCTTCAAAGTCGAAATCGGCACCTAAAAAATGACAATGAATAACGCATGTTCCCACATCTGAATAATGAAAATTTCATTATCTGGGTCCATCAATTCGTGAAATTCCGTGAACGAAATAATCGCAGGCCAAAGGGGAAAGAGTTCCCTTTTTCCAACGTGCCGTCTTTCCCTCTCAACCTGATTTGCTGTATTGTCAATGAATAAGTTTCTGAGCCATTGAACATTAATGGGCATAATTTCATCATTTTTGTGTGCGAAAATGCTTGAGGCATCCTTTAGCGCAACCACAAAGAGTTATTTCGGTTCCGTACGTACGAATTTCAATATTCGTTATTATTTACATTTGGAACGCTGATTTTTTTTCTCGCCTTTTTACTGGTGTTGTTCGGGCCCCCTTCACTTCATGCGGAACCGATGAGGGTTGGCACCCTTTGAACTGCATACATTCAAATTTTAGGTGATGATTGTGCGGAAGTGATGATTTTTTTTTTTGTTTTCCAATGCGCGCTCCAGCGAGCGCGTTCAACCGATTCGCATGGAAGTAATGCGGAACCGAAAGTTGCGGAAGTGAATATTTGAATCGAATGAATCGAGTGTATCCTGAATTATTTACCGCATCGGATTGGTGTAGTCTCACTTTTATGTTGCGTGGAGGAGTTCAGACGAAGTACATATTCAATAAGGTAAAGGATGTGCTTAGTTATGGCTCACTTGTACCTGTAAGTGGATTACCTTCATGAAGTATTGGATTGTGATATTTTTGTGTGTTGTTGTTTTGGTCAAACACATTCAGTTTGATTGATTCAGTCGTTTATATATTTATTTAAAACTATAGGTGGTATAGTAATGACTTTATGTATGGAATATGAGGGCGGTCAAAATTCTGTTGGCTGTTGCGCATTTGGTGTTTGCCAAACCTTATTTAGCAATCGCTACCTTCCATCGCTGACGGTTCTGGGTTTTTATCAAGACTAAGTTGTCTTGCGACCACGATAACTTAGTCTTTATATTGGAGATTCGGTCGGCCTCTCTTCTCGAACCGGGATTGGATTTTTCCCTTCCGAATTACATTCCCATCTTGGTACAGTTCGTAGAGTTCGCTTGTGTCAAGCACTATCCTCGCAGACTGGACCATATATCCGACGTATAATTTTTCTTTCGAATACACCAAAAACCAGCTCTGCAAATTAATTTATCGTCCAGCTTTCAGTTCCATAAGTAGGACTGCGGAATTAAGTGTTTTGTAGAGCATGATTTTGGTTTTCCGAGTCAGGAGTTTTGAACCTAGTTGTTTCGACAAACCAAAGTAGCACCGCTTGCCAAGGGTGATTCATAGTCGGATCTCTACTAGGATGTCGTTTATGGAGCTCATGCTTGCCCCGAGGTAGACAACTAGTAAAATAAAACTTTTAATAAAATGTAAATTTTAATAAGTGATTATAATTCACGGACAGAGCCCCAAAAATATTTCCAGATGAATGTCAAATTTACTATTGGTTTAGCAATTGACGAATTTTGACATTGCTAAGGGCAGAAATTCACGACTTATCCGCCATTTAACTGGGATACTGATTCTTTCAGACAATATGAGACAATGAGACGATGCTTGTAAATAACTGTCAAAAATTCGTGAATAACCGTCAAAAATTTGTATCCGTCAAATTCAGCGATAGACTAGGGGACAATCAGCTGTGAAGTCGGCTATCTCTATGTTCCCATATTTCTGCACCAAACCTTATAGCTATCAAAAGAGTAACTACATAAAAATCGCTTCTTAGTTACTAAGCAAGGCATGGCCGGTGGCAAGGTAGCCACAGTAATCACAAATAAAAATATTATTTGTGGCGACTCGACTTTAACTAGCCAGAAGTTATGCCCGAGTGCAACCAGGAGAGTTTTTGGTCCAACCACCGGGTCCTGCTAAGTGATCGCCTACCTGACAGAATCACATTCAAGGCACGCCTCGAAAGTTGTGATGATGGGGAGATTCGTGCCGAACTAAAGCTCTTCTCATCATGGTATACGTTTTTTATGAATGCAGTCACTTGGAAAGTGGAGCTTGATGTGTTGACCGTTGAGCATGACCGCTTGAGTTGTACGAAATATGTGAAAGATAAGCGGTACCGCATATTTGTCTTGTATCATACCGTGCTTATACAAATGAGTGAAGCAATTTTGGCGTACCCGCTTGCGTTACTTAAAATAAGTGTAGTATGATGCAGGGATTAGCTTATTCACCAAGTACATCTTTCTAACACAGTCACTATGAATCACCTTCACCATGAAATTTGTCCACACTTATCACATTCTTATAGTTATACCTACGCGCTGTTGTATAGAACCTCAATGGAGTAGAACTGTTTGGATTGGTACTTTGGTGTTCTGTAAAGGCAAGCCCTATCATATGAGGAATGAGTTCCAGCAAGATTGTACAAACACCGAACCACATGGGACGAATAAAGCTGTTCTATAATAGAGTAACATCGATTCGACGACTCTATTCGTCCAGAGAATACTAAATTATAAATGATATTCAATGCCAATTGGCGCAATGGCCCTATCAAAATCAACATGTCACTTGTGACACTGCTAACAAAGATGATTTAATATGTTCTCTATTAATAATAATATCTAAAAATAATGGTGCCCCGAATGGATTAGATCTTAAGTCTTTACAACGGTAGTGCAGTTAATTAAAATCAGTCATTTCAAAATACGACCCAATAAAAACAGATTCTCATTAAGATTAGAGTTTATTGAAAACAACCTACCTACAGCTCTTGTATAAATTGATTGTATTTCTTCTAATCTGTGCTTAGCGTTTCTACTTGTTTTGTGATCGACTAAAATTGTTATCCCGCTTTTAACTAAATTCACCGATTATCTATAGCTGGATATCTTTTGTTCACAGAATATTTTGAGTGCCATAAACGCAAGCGACAACAACCCAGACATTCTATTGGGCAGTCTGTCTGGACGGCACAACGTATCGCTTCTGGATTCTTGGTTGGGAATCGATTCATCCTCCATCCATCTATTCACATTCATCCATCAGTCAGTTTCATAGACGAACCCAACATGCAGACTCTCTAAAGATGTCTACAGCATCGCCCACCACTTTACGCTCCCGGACGAATTCTCTCCATTCCAATTTTTTTCTTCTGACTTTTGCCTTTATTCAGGATGGGCAATGCTGAAAGGAAGAACGACAATCAGCGGACGAAAAATAAAAATAAAAAAAAAAAACGAAAGCGGGGAAGAAGAAGAACGCTCTTTAATACCTCTCTACTTTGGCGATATGTCCTGCAATAACGTTGATAGCAGCCTATTTATTATTTTTATGATATTTCATTAATTTAAGACTCTATCTCCGCCAGTACTGAGAGGACAACATTGTGAAGTTGACTCTTTCCATTTCGCAGTTTATAGAGAACCCCTTTTCGATATTGCCACCCCCAGCCCACACCGCCATTCGCTATAAAGCAGTCAGACTTTTTGTGTGTCTATGGAAAAATAGGCTAGGACTACACCCACTGCAATGGAGATGATGGCGATGACGGCGTTGAAGCCTCCCTCGCATCGCCATGAACGTTTTTCTGTGTATTCACTTCATTTATGTTTAAAGTTTTTTGACCGTTTTAAAATCACAGATTTACTTTATGATATTTTTTCTTTGCGCCAATATTGCTTTTAATGTTTTTCATAAAAAATACGACTGGAATGTCCAGTCTCCAATCGAGCTTGCTGGGCGGACCATGACATTGTCTCTCCCATTTTTTTTTGCTTTTCAATTAATTTCGATGCCTATTCGCACAAGGATCGCCCGAAAAGTGGCATACAATAGACTGTATGAATAAATACGCCAAGAGTCGCAGCAAAAGAGAAATTAAAACCCATTAGTGTCACTGACAGGACAAACGCTAGTATTTCATTCACCACGTCCTATATCTTTACTTCGATCCGTGAATGGTTAGTAATTGCAATTACTTGCACAAAGATCGTTCGAATCGTCCCCAAACCACTGACAGAGTGTGAGCGGCACAGGCGCTTGCTATGCATCATACATGACAAAAATTGTCAGGATCAGGCAAACAAATCAATATTTCACGTTCCGCCGACCATTCTAATTGGGTCCCAAAGCCGACTTGTTTGTGCCTTTTGGTTGAATGATGATGCCCGAGGGCTGTACCATCACTTTGTCTGAGAGCATACATATTTTGCCGCTGCGCTACAAACAATACGAGTCCGGTCAATAGAGTGAATCGAATGGCTTTATTGAATGCGAAAAAAAATAACATTCTGGTTGTTTCTTTGAAAGTCGAATTCATATATCTCATGCGGAGAGTTGAATAGAATGCAACGACAACGCGCAAAAAGAGAAATAAAACTGAGCCGCGGTAAGGAGGCATTCACCATTATCAAGTGCATGGGCCAAAAAACAAAATTGAAAACTGTGCAGTCCTGCTGGTAGTCATGAATGTGGCTGGATATGGCGACACACGAGAGTGTGAGTTACCACTCTAACAGCACTTAAGGATTGATTTTGAAACAAAAAAAGTAACAAGAAACAGTTGCGTGGTCAGTGGTTGAAAGTATGTTACAAAAGATGAGGCCCCTATGCAATTTTGATTTAACAGGAATTTCGATTTACGGGTAAAACAGTCTGATTTCGGTTGTGTTCGCGAAACTTGTCGTGGTTCTCCACTCCATTTAGTGAGGAAACTCATATTTCGTTGACTGGCAATGAACGAAGTTGCCGGATAAATGGTTCCTCGATGAAAGCGAAAAGAAGCTGATTTCACCAAAGTGAGTGAGTCAATTTAATAAAGACATTGCTGAACGCATAAACTCAAGACATATTGTACTTATTTACTTATTTCTCATGAAATGGGCCAGTGGATTGGTCATGATTAATAGACGTCCAGGCATAATATCCAAGACGAAGTACTTTTCAAACTGGAGGCTTAACTTTTTTAGAGTCACTCATAGAGCTCTGTCAAGAAAAAGCTTTGCAAACTTCACCTTCTCTCGGAGTCAGCATAAAACTGTAGGTCCACCCCACTTGTGCAAGAAGTCACTATCAGAAAAATAGTAAAAAGACTCGTAATGACATCGATCTTACTAGGTCCACACTCGTGAGACAATACCTTATAGCAGACACGTGTGGCAGTTGTATATGCTATGCCAGCATCCACCTCGATACCATATTCCCCAATATTTTTTTTATTGTTATATCTGGCCAAGCGTGTTGTCTGCTTTATACCCCGGCGCCATCTATTGCTTCATTGCATAGGTTCAGTGTGAAGCCAGACCAAAATTTGCACAAAAAAAGGATTTTTCTTAAATTCTGTCGCACAACTTAGCCCAGCGGCAGCTTCATTGACAACGAGTGCAATACTCTTCCGGCGGCGTGAAAGTCGGAAAGAGTTTACCTCGATTACAAAATCGGCAAAGATCCTTCGAGGATACATACTTAGTTTGATATTGCGAATGCGCTTTACTGTGTCTACACAAAGTATCTTTGTTAAACCCAATAACTTATTTTGTTGATTGATTAATTTACAAAGATTCCTTCACGTATATACTGTCGCTTTAAAATACAATTCAAATTTAATTGACACCGAACATTAACCCGAGGACCAACGAAAATGGATAGCCTCTCAGCTGTCAGAAACAAGATGTCCTTCGTACCCTTACCCTTAAACTCAACCCCAATTGCTTGCGTTCGTAACCCGCCTTCGAGGCATCACGTCCTCCTATAATTAACATGTCCCGGACAGCAGAAGCCATGTAGGTCAGTAATCCCATGTGAATTTGAGTGAGTTGAAATCCCTGGCTGGACTTGATGTAACACAACCGAAATGTTGAATTCAAACCCTCGAGATGGCTCCGGCTGCTTTGGTTCACATCCATTACAAGCCGAATAATTCGTTTAACACAAGATGATTTGTGATAGACTATTTAACTTTAGTAAAAGTGGAAAGGCAATAGAGTTTCTGATCACAAACCCGTCTGAAAGAGGACGCCATTGTGATGTGATGCAAATTCGCCAGATGACTGAAGCCACATCCACAAAATGTCAATATTTTTACATTCACTTCACGGTCGATTTTCTCGAGTCGTTATAAAAAATTGATTTTTATATAAAACTGGCAACAGCGAACGAAAATTATCGTTTAAAGCCATAAGAGGGACTATCTCACATGAGAAGGACCAACATTAGCATTTCAAAAGTGCTTAAACTTCATCCTTTTTTCTTTTTTTTTTTGTTGAAAATCACCAACTCCTCAGACACACTGTAGGTGTGGACGCAGCCAGCGAGCAGACTTGTGACACTCATCCACCAAAGAGCAATTTTCTTTTCATTTAGGTAGCGTACGGTCGTTTTGGTAATGGCGAGTGAACATTTTTTGTGGTGCTTCCATTCTATACCATGTTGTTTTTCACGATGGATACACAGGGAGAGAAATAAAAAGCGGACATGGAGAGAGCATTCCGTAAAGTATTCCTTCTGATGGTTACAGCGTCGTCATATAGATTTGTTGGTGGTGGAGCAAGCATAACGCAACGATAGCGCCCTGATGACACCTCTATAGAAACCAATGAAAACGAATTTCATAGTTGTTAAATGGGGAGAGAAGAGGTCACTGAAATTTCAATATCTCCGACCGTCGCGACGCCTGGGCTTCAAAGAAGTGTGCAGAATATTTTTCTCTCCAATTGATTCCCTTTCACACATGTATCCACCGGATCTAAGCAAAGCAGTTGCAAGTGAACTCACAGCATCGATACAGTCTGCAGATGGCAAAATTCAGCGAATAGGGATAATCGGGTGAAAAAAAATTGCATCGATTTCTTCCTCGAATCGGGGGGGGTTTCCATTTGCTAATTCGTAATTTCGGGAGAAAGGGCGAGAATTGGACCTTAGAGGATGATGATACTTCAAGCCGGAACTCTGTAGAGTTCTTTCCGTTTTTTGTGTTCACTGTTGATAATTTCTTTTTTGTCTACTATAATGATTGCATTTTTGTTCGACTGTTGTTTTAATTTTGTTCGCTTTTTTTTCCTGTTTTTTTTTCAGCTGTGCATCCTGCCATTCGTCTTGTGGCACATGCAATGGCTCATCGGAGTCCCAGTGCATAACATGTCGTTCGGGTAGATTCGCATTGGACGGCAAATGCTTAAATAGCTGCCCAGACGGTTACTACGCGGACAAAAAGCGACGGGAGTGTGTGGCCTGTCCTACGGGCTGTGCAACATGTAGCAATAATGGATTTTGCCTGAGCTGCAAGGATAACTGGACGAAGAATAAAAAGGCGAAATGCATCGTAAACGGAAGTGAAAATTGCGATGAATGTAAGTGGATTTCATGTTTTATATTCTCCCTCTCATTCTTCGTTCCATTCCTTGCTTTTCCCCATTTTTTTGTGTTTTTTTTTCTGTCATTTGTCCGGAATGGAACGTTCGATGGTATTTTTTAAGTTTTGCATGATTACAATGGTTATGGTAATGCTAGTGTGTTGTCCTTGGGTAAATGGAATTTCCATGCACATTGTGCAGATCATCACAGCCAGGCAGTGCTGGTGTTGAATATGTGCTCGAAGGAAGGACATTCTTTTTTGTGAGTTTAGCCATGCACGGAATGTCTAATTTGTAAGGAGTGCTTTTTTTCGGAAAGATTTGCTCGGAATGTTGATAGAGAGGAGATTGGAATTGAAACTCTCAAATGACATGGATGCTATGCTGAGTGTAGGTGGGAGATTTTCGCAACTGTTATTGTCAGGTTGAGGTGGAGAGAATGTGAAAGTCTTAAAGCTGAGGTATTTGCATTAACTTTATAAATCGGAAATGTGAAATTCAACTTTTGAAAATTTAAAACACAAGAGCATTCTGAAGAATCGGTAGACGATGTGAAAATGAAAACTCAGTTTCCTACTTTTGTATCAGAAACTTCTCGCTAATGGGACAAAAAAAGAATTCATGTTCTGTGACCTTGGATTGGATGACTGTATGCTGACACTGGACTGTAATTTTCTGGAAAATTTTGAGGGCAGATAAGATATACTTTTTCATGTTCTTTTATCAGCATTTCGACTTGGATAATTGTAAAGAGTGGTGCAGCTAAAGTTGCTACAGGAAGTGTGTAGAAATTATGACAACATGTTCATTGAGTTTTGTACTCAATTGCGAATTTTTGGCAAACCATTTTGAATAGCTACAATAAACACAGCTATCTGAACATATGTATGTCAATATCTTTTTCTTTTGCCAACTTGGATTGGTAGTTCTAGCAAATACAATTCACAAATAATGTCAAAAATCTGTGATATTGATTGGCTTTCTGTAATCGCCTGACCTTCTTTAATCTGTCCCATACGCTTTAAAGGTATTGCCACTGTCTAGATGCTGCGCTTTCTTTGTAGCATCACTTCTTCCAGAGTGAATCCGGCTTCACCCGTTAAGCGTTTCCAACTTTTCCAGCGCTATGGCTTCATATCTGTATATGTGTACACCTTCTTTAACCTCGCCGTCGCATTGGCTGGGAGTTGAAAACCCTTCTTGCCGAAACCAATTTATTCATGAGCTCCTTATATGTATTCCATACATGTTAGGCATCCTTAAACGCCTGTCTAAACCAAGGATGATGCCTAGCGTACTGACAATGCGCCTCTGTGATGAGTCTGTACTCAAAACTGTAGATCCACTTGATTCTTGAAAAAACCATAGCATAGCACTGTTCAAGTTTGACCAAGGTCCATCCAGGTTCGCGTGTAAAGTTAACCATTTTAATGTTTATACATATATTTTGTTTTTCTTATAAATTCATAATATTGTATATATAGACAGACTTCTTCAGGACTATGTTATTTCCTTCAACAATAGACTACTCAATTACCTCTAAAACCCAATGAAACAACAGTAAATAAGTATAAGCATTTGATCACGTAATTCGATGTTATTTGCTTAATGTTTAGCTGAGAAAGATAAAATACCTGGCGCTCCTGAAGATAAATTACCTTACTACCTGATCATCGTAACGTTCTGTCCAACGCATCGTTGTTGTGAGTCATTTTTCGATGTCAGTGTATATTTCGCTTTGTACTCTTTTACCACCAGACACATTTTACCGGGTACACTGTGCCGTCAATGTCATTTGATTATATCACTGTTTACCTGAATTGGAACGGAAACATCTGCCCTCTTCCATTGGGTAATGAATTTTGCACAATCATTTCATGAATTCAATGATGTCAAATGTCACCTCTCCGACTTACCTACAACTTTTTTTGACATTGATGGTCTCGATCTTTCATCTCTAACCACTTTGTGCCATCTGCCACAGGATGCGACGAGACATGTACTGTAACAGGCAGCCGGAGCAGTAGCACCAGGCTTGCATGCATTTCTTTCTCGATTTCAGTAAAATCGGACTGCTTTTAAGCTCAAGCACCGCCTGTCATTCGAAGCCTCATTATTCAAAAACAAAACAAATATTCGAAAGAGGTCTTGACTTAAGTCAGGCAATGGAATTTATAAGTGTAGCCTAGAGTGTAAACAGAAGGAACGGGCTAAGGTGAGAGCTTCGTGCGAGGAAAATGTTGAGATTAGGATTGGTGATATGATTAGGACTATACAGAGGTTAGATATAATGTGCGGATAAAAGGGTTGCTCAATGTATTCCTGTCCCAGTTACAATCGGAGGCTATCTTTCAGTAGTTGCACATACAAGTAAAATTTTGGTCGATAAGAAGTCGCTTGGAATATGAGATACATATCTATCACTAAGACGAGCAGTTGTTGTAGTCCAGTTCAATCGACATGAGCAGCCATTACATTCTGGGAGAAAAAGAAGACTTATCAAGCCTCAAAACCAAAAAATTAACCTTTGTTTACTAGCCATATTTGAATATTTCCATTCTTCCGATTTGTTAACCAATTTGGAGACTCAAATCATGAATGCATACTTTGTTCTATATGTATCCAACCTACTCTCATTAGCAGTAAGAAAGTCGATACTATTCATAGCATGACACACATATTTGCAATTACAGACAACGCATACAAAATCATACACAGTAGAGTGCACTTGTCGCCCTTCTAATTTCCGAATGTGCAATTTTCCACCCACCCACTGTAACCCTGTCCTTTATTCCACTTTGGGGGCAACATTGTACTTTAACATCACGCCTTCTTGTGGTCCCATACAAACTAACCACAACACACAACCCTAATGCACAGAACCACAGGCAGTACCGACTCACCGCACAGACCGCAACTTCAAGAAACTTGACGTTAGCAGGACGCATCGTACATACATAAGTGTTATCAGTTATTGCTTGAGCAGACTATTATGCCCAAGTTCAACTTATTCCCATAACAGTCACTAATCGTCGTTGAAATTATACAAATAAATTTTTAAACGGCTCACGATAGCCCAACCGTTTGCAGGGATGTTAACCTTAGCGAAGGCAAAAAAACCAACGCCCGCATTTCACATTCAAAATGAAAGTCACTGAACGGTGAGACACAGACGAAGACACAGAACCTAAGAGAATAAGTGAAAACATGGAGAGACATAGAGAGAAAGAGCGGGGGACGAAATAAAAATAAATCATGAACAATGCCCACTTGTCTCGTCCATTAGAAGAGAAGGCTATCTGGGATACAGCAGTAGCACTAGCGTCCATTACGTCGCCCCCACAGTTTGTCAGTGGTGCACAGTAAGGTCTTCTTCATGCAGGGAAAAATAGGGAGCCATCGCCAAAGAGCACACAGAGAAAAACAGAGAATCCTTTTATGGTTAGGCATAACTTTGTGCTGAGATTCCTTTCCATCGCCATCGCCATCGCCATTGTCTATCACCATCATCAGCATCGCCATTGTCGTCCTTACCACCAACTCCGTGTGGACAGTAAATGAGGGTCACCGCGGTAATGGGTGTGCGTTCTCAGTGACCATTGGCAGTGTCTGGCAAATAGCTTCGTACACATCTTTCTTCTTTGAAGGTGCTCAGACTCACCACGTGTACGTTTGGATGGCTGTGCGTGCATGTGGTTGATGTTAGGAAGGATAGTGCTGGTTCTGGTTATTTCTTCTCAGGATATAGATGGCAGGTCATAACGGGAGAATGTTGACTTGAAATATCGTGTAGTACCACAACTCTTACTTTTATGTGTGGATTGCTTTTTGCTTTTTGGTTTTTCCTTTTTGCTTCTCCTTACGCCTTACGATGCGGTCTTCATCTTCACTTGGTGTGCTTCAACATTGGATCCACCGGCTACCTACCCACCAATACATGTAACAACTATCCGTTTATCCGCTACGCCACCGTCTGTGGAAAATTGCATGATATATAGTACATAACGTGCAAATGGGGAGGGTATCCACTTTTTCCATTAATGTCATCACACAGAGTTGGTTAACGGCGGGCACGAATGCTGAAGAAAGGGAAGGCGAACGAACTGGCAGATAGTGTGGCAGAGAGAAAGTGAACCAACGACAAACGTTAATTACGCTGGCTTCCAGAAATTCTGAACGTTACAAGGATTTATTGCCACTTTTTGAGTGTCAGGGCTGGTGGTGTCCCCCTTCCCCTACCCTCCTTCTCATGCCAGTATAAGCGGTCAATAAAGTGACTTTTGGTGGTCAGTGTCTTACACGACAGGCGATGAATTGGATGGCGATCCATGTCCGGCACTTAATGAAAAGACCTCAACGACCGCGACGGGGTTGAAAGTGATTTTGGACGATTGCATCTGTCAGGTTAGGAAAGTATCGGAATGACATTAACATCAACTGACAAGTGGTATTGTGACAGCCTTGTGTTAACCGGAATATATACCGTGATGGACTCGAGAAAAAAAATATTTATCTCGAGTGCATATTGATGAAAGCTGCTGTAGGCACTTCCGATGGATAGATTTCAATATTGACGAGGTGAAAGTCTCCAGACAGGTCGCGCATTAAGGTAGGGAGGATATCGCACAGAAAATCGCTTGCACCGAGTGGTGTATCCTTACTCGTCCGTGTCCGTTTCTGCGAACTTTATCGTTCAAAATGCAGTACGGACACTCTGAGGAATATCGAATCCTTTTGTCAGTGCATCTTTGATGCCGTAGTGAAAGAGGAACTCAATTTTTAACTAGCAAATGAGATTCATAAAATGAGGAGAGTGCGCGTTATTCTCTTAAGAAGTGTTAATGACTGCTTTCACATCCACTAGCCCGGCAATCCTTCCATGGAGCTGTATAAATAATTGATCCACACTTGTAGCTTCCCAAACGCGCCCTATTTGCTCACTCAGCCCCCATTCGATGCATGTACTCTATATATAAGTTATGGATTAACACATAGAACCGAATTCTCTTATTTGCAGCTGAATACTATGATAATGGACATTGTCATCCCTGTCACTCAACATGTGAGTCCTGCGATGGACCCACCGAACAGAACTGCTTGAGTTGCCCATCCAGTCTGCTCCTGCAGACGAACCGATGTGTTAGCACCTGTGATGATGGATTCTACATGGAAGCCGGAGTATGTGCCAAATGCCTGCACACGTGCACACAGTGTGTATCCCGTATGAATTGTACTGCATGCGCCAAAGGTCTGCAATTACAAAGTGGTGAATGCAGAACTACATGTGCTGAGGGGTAATTAAAATCCTTCCTTCGTCGACGTTGCCGTCATTGTATGCGCCGTCTTCTGTCGTCTCTCATTTGCACCGTGTGTACCTGTGGTATATTCGGTGATAATAACCTTCAGTTTCATGACTACCTCTCATGCGTGCAGTGTAGCGTGTTCAGTATGATATGTATGGACGTCAGACTTAACTGTGCGGGGGTGGCTGCGGGTGAGGTCTTCAATAAAGACCTTTGAAAGGGTTGAATCCAGCTGAAGAAATGGAAAACGGACATACAGGTGATAAGTCTCAATTATAGCCAACGTGCACGCACAAAGAACAAAAGCCACCTTTGACCATGTCGCCGATAATGACATTTGATGAGCAACTGATGATGATGTACGTGATGTATATGCACACACATGTCGACTTACGACAACGAGAAGGGTAACATACAGCGGTGTACAGTACAGTGACGGCAACGGCGAATGATTATTACGCAACCCAACATAAAAGGATTACCGGTGACTAATACTCCCTTTGACATTTCATTTTCAGATATTACAGCGACCGTGGCTCCTGTGCGAAATGCTATCTAAGTTGTCACACCTGCAGTGGACCAAGACGTGACCAGTGTGTACAATGTCCGGCCGGCTGGCAGTTGGCCAGTGGAGAATGCCACCCCGAATGCCCGGGGGGTTTCTACAAATCTGAATTTGGATGTCAGAAATGTCATCACTACTGCAGAACTTGCAACGGTGAGTATGATTTTCGATGCCGCATACCTATTACATTTGAGCTTTGAGTGTTTTCCGGCCTGTGCCCGCCGTAAGGTGTGCTGATGTATGCACATGATGCTTTTTGGCAAGATTAAATTTGTTCATGCTCCGTGGGGTGAATGGTGTCAGAAATAATTGATGGATGTGCTTTTCGACTCGTTAAATGAAGATAAAAAGAAGGAAATATGCATTTGCAAATAGTGGGAAACGACTCATATCCGCCGATATATTGTATCCTGCATCTTAACTTACTTCAACTCGATTTATGTGGGACTTGCATTGGGAACAGATTTATCTTAACTTGATGTAATGTTAACAAAATTTTAGGTAGGTGGCTGATATAACTATCTGGTTCATTGCACTGGCACTCGGAACACTTGTCATCCATTAACCATTGGGGATGAAGCGATTTAAGTTTGCGACAGGTATCCCATTTAAATCACTTTAGTGGTGGAAATCGTTCGTTCACAGGTATTTACTTCTGCGAGACATCAGAGCCGGTCAGGAGCAGGGGTCTCATCCTATGCCATGCAGCTTCAACGGAAGTCGTTAGTGATGACGACGACGTAAACGTTTCGGTTCAGGCGGTTAGCCTCGCGACTGTTCGTTAAGATGTTCCAATCGCTATTGGACATATGTACCATAGAAGCATTGAAGACATGTCAATGCTCAGTGATTTCCCTTGAACTCCGCTTCAGTGTTGTGGGGGTCTTTTGGTTTGGATGTTAATTTGAAAACTTGTATTCTAAAGCTTAAGGAAGTTGCCAAGGTGGTCAACTATCGGATATTGTGTTCGTTTAACCAGCGAAAGTGCAGACCCGTGTCACATTCTTTCCTATTACGAGATGTGGTTGCGGACGACAGTTCGTAGTGGAGTCACAAGTCGAGTGTAAAGCGTGCGACATGGTAGATGATTGACATGTTTGCGGGTACTGCTTCAGGCCTATCGTGTCTAAGTAAAGGAATGCTTCAGAAGGTATAAAATCACTAAGAGACACTGGGGCAGTAAGCTCCTATCTTTTTCTATTGATAAGAAAACACTTGCGAAAATGGACAACAGTTTTCCGTGACTAGTTGGATGAGCTGTGGTGGCCCGTGACGTTGTGGTAAGTGCGTCGACTCCTACGCACTTGGACCTACCTGTCTAGGTTCGATTCCTGGTACGACAAGAAATACTTTTCACGGCCCCACCTCTTTCGAGTTACTGACAATGTTCAAAGAGTATAACTGTCTAGAAAACGCTTCTCAAACTTGGCCGTTCGGAGTCGGCATAAAACAGTAGGTCCCTTCCAATCGTGATAGAACAATAGCACGCACAACACGAGTGGTTGTTGAGAAGCTAGGCCCTGGCCCTCTACGGGCTGTAGCGCCACCCATATTATTATATTATTATTATTAATTGGATGAGCGCTATATAACAGATTACCTTCAACCTAGTATCAAGAGCGAAGCTGCAATACAGCAGCTTTGGCGTCCTTACTTGCAATATTTACAAATAATGGCACGACCAATATCTTGCACATGTAGTGAAAAGTCCTTTTTTTAATTTCGGGAGCAGTAACTTTAAATGAAACACTGCTACCAACTTCAGATTTAACACCTACTATCTTCTACTCAAACCTGAAGACATCGCTGGGTGGTAAGAGATTTATGTCGATTGGAAATGTAAAAGGCAAAAAAACTTATTATATACTAAATATATACAAAAATATAAAAAGAGCCCTAGTGTGTATGAAATCGATCCTCGTGTTATACTTTTCACAGCTAAGGTCCGTCCCTGCGATGCAACTATTCCTATCCGTATCCCATGAGACCACGTACAGTGGGGTCCGAAAAAGCGCAGTTGCATTCAAAATTCCAATCATCGCAAAATGTCAGAAATTTGTTGAAGTCACGTTCCAGTAGGGTACTGATTATTCGACATTCTGACCAGTTCTGCACCCAGTCCATAAGTCGGCGATATACGATATTAAATGCGAAATTATTCACTAGTGAATATTGGTGGCCCGTGGCGTTGTGGATATGCGCGTCAGCTTCCACCTATCGTGTCTAGGTTCGATTCCTGGTACGACAAGAAAAAAAAATAATTTTCACAGCCCCACCTCTTTCGAGTCACTGATAATGCCCAAAGAGTATAACTTGGCCATTCGGAATCGACATTGAATTGTAGATGCATTCCACTCGTGAAAGAACAATAGCAAGCACGAGTGGTTGCTGAGAAGCTAGGGCGGCCCTCTACGGCCTGTTGTGACACCTATATTATATATTATATTCTTCACTAGTTAATAATGACTCCCTTTAGTGGTTTCACTAGGTAATATGTATCGCTTGAATATATGCGTCACCTATGGTAGCCAACCTGTGACATCGAAACAAAAACAAAATAAATCAAATTAAAATTTAATGAAAAACTATTACAATTAATTGCGGAGAATTTAGGTACCTAACTTTAATCTTATCTAATCGCAGCGTTATAGGAAGAATTTCCCACATTTTTATTTTTTGTCAAACTTAAAAATTGAATTGATCAATCTAATACCACTCGATCGTGAAAGGTGGACGTTTACATGTAAACCTCATTTCATCAATTCTTTAATTGAATTGAATTTAAATGAAGTATTTGCGACACTCCCGGACAAAGTAACTCACATCTAAAAAAATCAACCAATCAAAAGGGCAGTGAACATTTCATTCCAATTCTAAATGCAGACCATCGACGATGTCGACTGTTTAAAGTTGTGACAACAACTATCAAGCGCTAGTCTACTGCAGTGAAATATGCTATAAAGCATACACGTAACGAGGTTAAAATCAAAGAAACACAGAAATAATCGACATGTGTTTCTTTTGTGACATCTGGAATATGTACGTTTTGTGCGCTACCAGTCTGATACTCTTAAAAACAACTAGCGGCTGTTAACCAGAGATTTTTTCTTCATCAAATTAAAAGTACGTCAAACAGCAGTCGGCATAGAAACACAATCAGCTTGTAGAATTTTTTTTGTGAAAGAGGCCTCTTGGAGCTCTTTTTTTGCTGAATGAAGCAAAGCTCTACTGAAAGAGACGAGAATAGCTATCGATTAGCGACTACATAACCGATGAACACGTATTGTTTGGAGGTACGGCGACGGAATGACAAAGAAAATGGGGTATAATGGGCTTATAGAATTTTCCTTCTTCGTTTGTTAGAATTGATTGGGCTTAGAGACGTTCACGTTTACTGTCACCTACCGAACATAATACTGTTCGCAAGGAATGCCAGCTTTGCACCAAAGCCACTGACATTTCCTCATACCCTTAAGGAGGTGTTCATGATTTTGTTCTAACCATGACTTATGGACTTCGTGAATTCTACTTCAATAAAGAGGATTTGACAATAAACCAAACTCACACACGTTGTATACTGAATAATTTGAACTCTAGCAGGTATTAACCTCTCTAATCCGGACATTACTTCAACTCTTCTTATCATGAATATAATTTTCTTTTATACTTATGTACATATGTATTTAGTATAATCATTTGCTATTCGAAAAAGGGGCTGTATGTTTCCTATTGTTCAACAAATAAGTTTTCTCTTCGCAAAGTTGGAATTCGATAAATACAATTAATATTATTAAAATTAATAATGATGTCAAGTAAGCGTTTATAAAACAGCGCACATGTGATCAAATGATTTTATGGCACGTTTTGTGGTCTTCAACTTCGCTTAGTAGACATGACATATTAATCAGCGTTCTCTTGAAATACGAATTCAGAATGTCTTATCATCAACTAGGTGGAACTTATTGGCACCCAAATCAATCAAACAGTTCCTCATTATTATACTGCTTGATATGGCATAATTCGCCTGCTTCTTCTTTTTCGTTTGGTGCTATAGTCCGGATTGACCTTGGCCACAACTAATTTGCGCGATCTCTGGCTACCGGCCTTCAGATGCGCATGCCAAATTGGTTGAGGTTCTTCTTCACTTGGGTGTGCCACCTTAGCCGCGGACGTCCTCTGTTGCGTTGTCCCACAAGTTCTGAGTCGAATACTTTTCGGGCCGCATCTGAGTTTTCCATGCGCCTTAAATGGCCAGACTGTAAAGTATTACAGTATTCGTAGACGCCTGGCTAGGCTCATGTCACTGTACTGTACGGGCTCGTCGTTGAATCTTCTTCTCTAGATGTCGTCAATGCATAGAGGCCCTAAGATCGCACTCAGGACTTTTGTCTCGAAAAGTCAAATAACAGCTTAATCCACTTGTGAGATTGTCCATGCATTTGGGTATAACCTTGACGTGATTGGCAACATGCAGTGATTCGTCAATGATGCGTGTACTTTTATTGATACAGAAGCAGATAAAATGGGCCTGTTAGCGAATGAGATCAAGTACATGCTGTCCTCAAGGAAGGACATACAACATCGACGCATTGGACAGAGCGTCACAATGGGTAGCTATAAACTCGAGGTTATCAAGGACTCCGTCTCCTCGGCTCCCTTGTAGACAATATAAACGACAACAGCACCGAAATCAACTCTTGCCAACCGCTGTTGCTATCAGCATAACTCGAAGAAGCATAACTCGACTAGCATATTCAAGTCCCACCATCTTTCAGCTAAAAATAGATTTTTATGTTCGCCTCGTCAAATAACGCGTAATTTCAATCATCGTCCATTTCGTGTACATACTTTTCAGCAACACTAAAAGTATACATACTCAGTTTTGTTGTTTCTTTTGAAGATGACTGTTTTTTTTTTCTAATGTATAATCATAACATTGTAATTACGAATGTTGCGTCAACTGTCTTTCCTGCCGTTAAAACCTTCCAGAAACCGAAAGTCCGGTCATCTAACTCACACATACGTCTGCAGTGCTCTCTACTCATATACAAAACATACTTTAGTCGAACAGCAGCTGACCGCTTAATGTGACAATTTCTACGTCCTTCGAGAACGCTGGGTTCGTCTATAATGCAGCTACACATCTTGTCACCACTCAGTGGGCATTTAAACAATTAACACAATGTACCTCAGGATGATCCAAGTGTTACTTTCCCAAACTACCAGATCTAGATGTAATATTACGCGCTTTGTCACAACAAAAGTTGCAATGATGACTGCAATGATTTATTACCCCAAATGTGGTCACAGACCAATGCATGTAATGTAAGTGTAAACATATCCTTCTCATTTGCTCCAAAACATCTGTTTACAGTTGCTTATTGAATTAAATTCATATAATTATTGCATTTCTCTAGCAGTCCATATCATATCGGTTAACATTTCCAAAGCAACGTACCGATTAGAAATAATTTGTGCTGAGTTCAGATCTGATCTAAATCACCTACCCATGTACATGCATTTAAGTATCCAATCGTACTCGAGAATGTATCTTCAGCTTATTCCAAAAACTGTAAGCAGTTGCTTGAATCGATGTTCTTATGTTCAATTACTTTCTTGTCCCTATATAACACTGAGTACACTCTTCTCAAGAATTGCCTCAGTCCTTGATTAACTGTTGACTACTGCAAAATTTTGCAATGACACATCACCGCGCCATGACCAAACCGCGGGGCGTAGCACAAGATACTCGATGTCATCGATGACACACGGTGCAGCCATTGATGACTTTAGCTCTATGGCCTGACGGTGCTGCTTGTCCCTTCAGCTTGAGCAGCTTCATTCAATGGAAAAGATAACAGCGATAACGATGAGGAACAAATTTTGTAGTGAAAAGTAAAGTGTGGCACACCATCTGACATCTTGTACAAAGCAATCAAAAAAGAATGACATCGAGTTTGTCAAGTGCCATCGACATAATTCAACAGAGAGTAGATGTAGTCACATAAGGGCACATATTTTCATCGCGAAATAATCCTGTAAAACAAATTCATGTGTGTATCTTGTAATCATCGCACAGCGCGCAGGGTTATCAACTCGAGTAATGATCAACACTTCACTGGGAACCCCCTTGGGAGGGAAGAGCTCATCGCTTGGTATTATATTGATTAAAAGTTCGAACAGATTCCTGGTCCTTTGAGTTCTGCGCGAATATACACATATGTTAATACATTTATTGATATACATATATATGTATGTACATATATGCATTTTTTTACTTTGTTTGCGGCAGTCATAAACGATGCAGTATCGATTTGAATTCAAGCAAAGTTCTGTGCAACCTCCATGTATTTGTAGTTGACTGCGTTACTTTTCCTCAAGGGAATTGAGAAACGTTGAGCACACGAATGTATGAACATGTATACGCAACTAGGATTACTGCGGGTGTAATGTCGACGTATTCAATGCGGATTCACACCATGGAATTAAAAATAATATACATTCAAGTCATTGCAGGAATGGAGTTATTAAGACCATACGCATTTCAGTTTGGTGTATCAATAATCCGTAATGAGTGGGATATTCATTTTGTTACTGTTGAAAATAAATTCTCTGTGTGTATCGTTTACTTATGTATGGATGTATGAATGACCGTGCGAATTCCCAGAAGACTGATTTGTGGTTCGATGAACTAAGCCAAGGAGAAATGTTAAAGAAATAAGTTTCGAAAATCAAGAGTCAACCGTATTTACTTATGTGGATTTAGTGTATCCAAGTTCCAGGTCGAAGTCTATTTAAAAAAAGCCTTAAAATGAAATGCAATTTTACCTTTTTTGTTCTTTACTAAACGTATGGAAAATTAATTCGATTATGTGGCTGCTTGACACAAAAATGCTTAAACTGAATTTTGAGACGACCAACCAGACATACCGAACACTTTCGTGGAACAAATTGTTTGAGTAGTACGCCCCGGCGATCTGATTAAGGATCGAGTTCATCGCTCGAATCAGCTTCAACATGAAATAGTCCACTTTTATCAGGTGAATGCAAGCCTCAAGAAAGTCCGCTCAAACATCCGCATTTTCATTCAGAAAGCGCGTTCCCACAATGAACCAGACGGGACATCCATAGGTGAGCATCGGCCAGATGAGGGCAATGTAAAATATTACTTCCGTCTTCGCATAGTGTTGTAGGTAATTCGACATATCGGTAAATTGATCCAATGGTCTACTCTATTATCGAAGATCTATGCACCTAGTGTTCCATGTCTAGGCGATGGCAGAGCCGGAGATTCATGCAACTCTTACAGAAATCGTTCATCAGAACTAGTAGCCTTCTGGCATGATCTCCCAAAGACAATTTCCACTAACGACTCCTGCCATGGATAGTAGCTTTTTGGAGTTATTCCATTATAAGCTTCGGCCAAATTCTAGTTCTATGTACTCTGCATATGGGGCCTTCCAATCAGCCAGAGTTTGCAGTTGCTTGCTAAAGACGCCACTCAGTTACATAAGAAAAAAATTGTTTGACGAAGCTATGGATAGAGCTACATTCCGACGCTGAGCACGAAGAGATCATAATCCCAAGCATGTACACTTGCAGGACTCCTACTGCTCCACCTGTTACTATTCCATAGGCATTGCGTGTGAACATATGTACTTCATAGCGACTTAAAGAAGTCCGTTCGACATCTGATCTGCGTATGCACAGCCTGGAAAAGCATTTCTTTGTAGTGTTGGATGACGTAAACAGGTTTGAACTGAATAAAAGTGTGGTTCATGTATGTATCTGGGTGTAAGGGCGTATGTTCCATGCGCATCACCAACAGACAAAAATACGTCATAATTGAGGTGATATGAAATAAAAGTGGTGTGCTCCATCATGCACCCGATTTCAACTTTCGGCGTGTACCGCCCACGTTCGTTCAATCTATTGGGAAAATACGCTCAATCTCCGGTAGTCCTAGCGGCTCGCTTGCGTAAAAGCGCGTAGAATGTCTCGCAAACTCTGTAGCGTAGCCCGAGCTGTATATGAGGTATCATTATCATGATTTGTAGGCCTAATTGATCCGATTCGGCCACAAGAAAGTTTTCCAACATGTCCGATAGAAGTCATTAGTATCTGTTGCAGCATTGCCGTTAGCGTTCTCAAAGAAATATGACCCAATGTTTGCTGCCGGCCAGAATGGCGCACAATGCAGTAACTCTTGGAGGATTGCAGTTGTGTTTGGTGTATGATTAAGGGTTTTTGCTGCTATTCTTTTTATCCACAGCCAGTCCAGTTGCACTGTGCCTCGTTGCTCATAGTAATCGTGGTTCCTGTACTAGGCATCTGGTTGTCTGTCCGTTGCGACGTTATCTGCTTTATAACAAACTGTTATTATTCGGTCCCTACTCCTAGTCGCAGGCCAATTGACGTATGCCATTTAAACCGAAATGGCTACCAATCAAAATCAATGTGGAACATGAACATCTCTATGTACTTTGTTTTATTTTATTTTCACTCATGCTCTGGTAATTAATCCGTTGAATTGATACAAAATATGTTTGAGTTTTCGTGGTTATTTAAGTCGCTTTTAACGGTATTCAATTAATTTACAACACAGGATTTAATTAGAACTTTCAATCTCACTGTATGCATAAAATACATTTTTACTAATTTCATTGTATTTTCTTTCAACAGGAGCGGGTCCATTAGCATGCACAGCATGTCCACTTCACTTTATGCTGGATGGTGGCTTATGTATGGAATGTCTTGGATCGCAATACTACGACATTCCAACGCAAACATGTAAGACATGTCATGACTCATGTCGCTCATGCAGCGGTCCCGGCCAATATTCTTGCAAAACGTGTGCATTCCCGCAGTATTTGGACCGTCTCAATAACCAATGCGTGCCTTGTTGTCCCACAGACACAACGCCTGAGGATCAGTCATGTTGTCATTGTGATAAAGAGAGTGGTAAGTTTGAGTCTTTAACAAATAAATTCGAGCTGCCCTTCAATTAACTTTTATTTCTGTAGGAGGCTGCATCAATGCATCTCCAGCTGGCAAGCGAAGAATAGCTGCAGGTGCTGAACAACAACTTGGCAGCCAATATAATGGCTTTGATGATGGCTCTTCAAATGGAGTCCTTTCACGTGTCGGTTCACCTCTTACAACAATTACAGCAATTGCGGTTGCAGGATGTCTTCTAATCGTCACTGTGTTTGCCGTCATTTTCGCCATCTTACAGGTAAGAGCTTGGATACACACAGAAAGAGGGTGTGCAGAGACAAACTTTTTCAAGTCTCCACCGCAACCGTCGTGTACGGTCGATTCCTTTGAACTGTTTGCATCGCTCTCCCTAGAGCTGCGTGAAGAAATGGGAATGTCATAACAATGTTGTTGGAAGAACCAATTAACAATTTTAAGTGGCATCTGTCGGCACTCGGTTGCTTCACAACTGATAGCAGTACTTGTTTGCGGGATTGTGTTTAGTTGTTGAAATGAAATTTCATGTATACTCGGGCAATTAGCAGATGGGCTGCGTGTGAGTCTTGTTTGACCGACTTTAGATGGGTCACAGCAAGTGCATATATGATGTGTGTCGTGTAGGCAACACGCTCCAATAATTACATATGCAGGCTTGGTGCATACTTCTGCAGAGAGATTGGCACTCTAGTGAAGATCTCCCATGCAGTTGAGACCAGTAGCAGCAAAAGGACGAAGTAAATTAGATGAAGTGACAAGTAGTGTTTGCTTGCTGTGAAAGTGTTCGGAAAAGCACTTGCCAACACTGCTCAAAGTGTCTGCAGCAGTCACGTTTTCATTTCGGAAAGTCTGTGATAGAGTTTCCCATCTATTGACTGATGGCTGTGTCTCGACGTACTCTATTCAAAATTCTCCGACTTTAAATTGCATCTACCTGAACGTGTTAATTTTCGTTGATTCCGAGTACTTTGCTTCCATTTGGTACTTTGTACGTTGGTCTAGTGTAATTCATGAGTATATCCTTGTTCGACTTTCCATTCATTCGCACGTAAATAGGGTTTTGGGGCGTTCGCTTGAGTCTCGAATCGATTGTGTAGATGTATTGTTTAAACCATTATCCTGGAATTTGCTTAAGCAACAATACGAAAGTTTTGGTGGTGTTGAGCGGGATTAAATCCAGTCACAGGTTTGTTACTTTTTTTTAGGAATGTTTAAAATCTTCGTAAGGCACTGGACCCTTCTCTCAAGTTCATTACAAAAAACAAAGCAATTCAATGTGTACCAAGCATGATTTGTAGATTTTTGAAAAACAAGATGCTTCGAACTTTATTCTAATCAATCAGTACACCGAATTAATAGCTCCATATTTGCTTTAAAGATTTATACTCGATGGGAGTAATTGAATGTCCGTATCTGACGACACGCGGATTCTTCGTAAGTCTGCCTGCCAAGTCGTATTTGCTCCCATTTTCTATTGTCTTAATCTGGAAATTAAATATTCGTCATGGTCAGAATGTCAGGCAAACGAAGTTTACGCAACATTATGTGTGTTTTTTTGCAACCGTATATACGCTTAATTTATAAGTGCACAATAAAACGATCATCGGCGATTAATAATTCATTGACATTTGTGACAGTCAGCTGTTAAAAATGTATGTTGTGTTGGTGGTGATGTTCAAGATGTGGAACATGATGATGTGTGTGGTATTGCTGGTATTGGTATTGGCGGGATTTTCAACAATTTATTCAATGCCTTCAAATTATTTTTATGTGTCAAATGAATGAAGTCGGATGAATTTTTTTAAGTTTTCATAATAAATTATCGATAACATACAGAAAATAATGGTTGGAAACCTTGCTTTTGTTCGCGCTTATTTCACAAGCACCAATAAATATGTTGAGTACCTTAAGCGGATATAGGAATTGTTATTAGTCTGTTTTACATGCAAATTGAAATTCAGGCGTACATACTCGTGCAAAAAAACACGCCTATTGTATCCCATAAAACCATAAAAACGTACGTCACTTCACCACTGACCGTGTTCACGTGCAGAACGTTCACTGTAGCATCAGCTTCTGCTTTTTCTTTCTAACCCATTCTGTACCATTCATTTTTGGTCAATAGAAATTTGTCATCATCAACCGGTGGTCCTTTTCTTTGAATGCCAGCATTATCATTGAAGTTTACGATGAAGCACGGGCGGAAGAAGCCGTCAACTCACAACCTGCAACAAACAGCGTCGTTTGGTTTTCTATCGTCCCAAAGTTTTGCTTACTGGCGTGCTCTGTGAAATTGTATTTTGTTTTTTGCTAAAATTAAAATAAAATTAGTGTCCGCTTCCAACTACCCTAGAATACAGTCAGCGAACACATGACATCGTCTACTATCGTGTTGTTTCAGGTCGGAGATCAGATTGGATTCTGAACGAATGTAGAACTAAGACCCGGTGCCAAATAAATATCTGCAAAAGCCGAATTCTTGGGTGCATAATTGAACCACCCAGGTTCCCCTGTACTCTGCAAGGAACAGCGGCAATATGCTTACCCGATGTTGTATTTCGTTAATGCACTTTTGTTGGCTAGGATGTCACAGAAACGGTCCACTCGAACTACCACCCATTAAATCGTCGATTGAAAAGAACGACCGTGTCTACATCGACGGTCTGGGGTCGCGAAGAGAGTGTTGCTTCCTTCTCGATTTCATCACTTGCAATCGATACCCAGTTTCTAATGCACCACCCAAGCACACTTTCACTGAAACACTCAAACGTCGACGGATGTAACATGAAATGTTTGTGCCTTCTGGACTATGCAATATCGGAATGTCAACAACTGCTGAGAACAAATTTATCAAATCAAACGGCTGTTCGAAATCAAACAATTGAATGCTTCGACTGAGGTAGTAGCAAAATAAAATCAGCTTTAAACTCCGATTTTTTGCACACAACCAAGAAATCAAAAAAAAATAAATGAAAAACGTTTTTTTTTTCTTTCCCACCTAAGCGAATCCAAAATCAGCCACCTTTCAGACACAACAATGACGTGCATTAATAATGGCTCACTCAGAACGAAGCCCCACAGTGTTTTCTTCGCTAACAATGGCTATCTTACCCCCGGGCTGCGGTACACATCCACTTCAGTAGAACAGCGGAACAAATACTCCCTTTGTGATTTCCGCTGGGACATTTATCATGCAGTTCTTTTCGACATCGTCGTACATCTGGCTCTTCCAGCAATTAGATTCCGAGGAATTCCACAATACCGCACGAATCCCCATGAACATTGTTCATCTGTAGACAGAGTTAATAAATTATCAAGCGTTGTTGGTTACCCTCATCTCTTCATCTCTCCTCTCTCTCACTGCCTCTCTGTGGGATAATTTGTCCATTCAAAATGTTGATAACCCCAACGCGTTATATATATCACGTCAATTGATATCAAACGAATGCACGATTTTGATTTGGGTTCCCGTGCCGAATATTCTATCCAATTCGTGGTTGTTTACCAAACTAGCAGCGCACAGAGTACACTCGTCGCGAATGCACTCAACTAGAATCCGCTAGACCAGAGTTTCCTGCAAAATTTCAGACACTCCATCGGCCGCACCAACAATCGATGCAACATCAAAATAACAATCAAGTTCCGCTGTGAGCTGAAGTCATAGGACAGCAGTATCGTTGCACAGATTCGATATTTTCAGTGCAACTTTGCTCGTGAAATGACCATAAATAATTTGGCATTGGTCACGGCCTGGTCTCTGAACTAAAGGGTACATGGGCACAGCCGTAGAGTGGGCATGGCATTCGTGCGGTTGAGGGTCTATAGGCTCCCCCATTATCCGGTTCAGCAGATGAACACCGAATTAAATAAACGAATGAAAAGAATCCTCCTCGCGCGTATCCAAATGACCACCAAAATTGGGTAACCACCTGGTAAATTTATCAGATTTTCTCGTTTAGCTTTTGGCCTGAGTGCATGTGGCGACTGCATGTTGCTGTGTAGGTTTATCGCCGGTTGCGTCAACCTCGGATGGCTGGGATTTGTCTCTCGTGAAGATAATTTTCAAAACACCAAATGGCACACTGTGCGGTTGCTAGTTTATTGATGTCCCTTTCATTTTGACGATGAAAACGAAAATCAAATGACACGAGTGTGTGTGCATATTCATGATGTATGGGGTGTTTGATTGATAATTTTGTGAAAATTATATGCACTCAATGGCTTAAGGAAGGCTTTATTTTAAATATGATCTAAGCTAATTAATCGCCTTTTATTGACAAACGTTCTATGAATTTCAAATGCCTTGTACCTCTGTATATTCGCGAAAAAGGAATTTCCTTGATTTTAGGGAAATGTGGAAATGAATTCTATACAAGAGCAATAAGATGTATAGAATTCCATACTACCGAGTGCGAGTGTTGTCATATGTATGGGATCCAAAGGTGCATCCTTCGTAATAAGCCGATGAGGACGATCCAAATGATTTCCATGCAAATTGGCGTACTGACGAAGTAAGATGTCACCTGAGCAGCATAACAATTTCGTGATGATGTTTTTGTTGGATTTATTTTTCTGCTTATTTAGGCCGAAGGTCCACGACGAATGCGAACTTGAGTCAGCTTAGGCAAACCGTGCTGAGCTTCAACATTTTTATCTATTTTCGCTTAGCAGTGATAGCTAATACAATTCACAGAATTAATCTTGTTATTGTTATACAGGCATCGGAGCCAATAATAAGAATATTACTGGGGGCCAACTCACAACAGAAACCGTATAAGGAATGAGTAATAAAAAAAATCGGCAAATAAGCATTTTATTTCTTTCGCTCGATATTAGTCCGTCGTTTTTCTAATTCTCAATGGCCTTAAAATAAGGGTTTTGTTGCATTGAAGCATGGTCACGTTGTTGTGGTTGTGCTTATGGTCAAAAGTGGGCGGATATCTTTTTTATGCCCAAATATTTACGTAGAATGCTCAGTTGAGATATCTAAAGGCATAAGCCACCTCACGCACTTTAATTCTCCAACCGTGCCATATTATTTCATATATTTTAGTGACAATTTCTGACGTGATGACTTCTTTTGTGCGACCTGAACGTTCGATGTCACCTCATCTGGTACTAACGTAACGGAACCCTTCTGAGCAGTGGAATTTATGTATCGTATTATCCTATTATATATTCCCTATTGTATTTATCAACCTCTTGGTTCCGGTCATAATACATAACTAGTACATTTTTTAATTCATTAGGTTGTCAGCCTTCAATGGCTGTAAGATAAACAAACTAAATGCTGCTCGAAACTTGGTAATAGTCTGTTAAAAGGTGCTAGTTAATGGTAGCAGTGTTACATTCAATGTTACTCCGTGAAAAATTCAAAAAGTGACTAACTTATCGAACGACCCCCGTAATTAGAACCATGTGGTCGTCATCAAGCAATGTTCTCTTCGCTTATATGGACAATACATGTTGATGAATACTTAATATAGTGGATAACAATTTGACGGCGGTATAGCCATTGGAAAGAAAGACAGATGAAGATGTTATATGTAATCGTATACCAAGTGCCAAAGGGACTCTTTGCTCTCTACTGGAAGAAAACTGAAAAAAAACGTCAAGCTTTCAAAATTAAGGACAGTTCTATATATGCACATATATATGTATAGAGGAGGTCAAAATCATACAATAAGACAATATGCAAATAAGTTCTTTTTGACAAAACCTTGTTACCAAATCATAAAATGTGATTATAGCCAACTGTCACTTATGGTAGTTCAGTTTAAAAAAAATGCCATCATTACATAATACAAAAACAGGAGCAATGGGATACACTCCCACGGCTGGATTAGATGCTACTCGGATTCTGAAACACAAAAATTGGTACTAGCGTACTAGTTCTGCTTGTGTGTAATTCATTGTATTCAAGCGAATCCGGAGATTGCTAGCTACTTAAAACAACTCCTCAAAAGTAGAGCAAACATGGATTCAGATGTCGCATGTAATACAGTCCAGATACTCGTCATGGGAACACCGAAAATGTTTTCATCACACGGTTGATGTGACTCACGAAGTTCTCAAGACGAGAAACTGCAACCGAGGCATTTGTTTTATTTTTGAAATGCGTCGACACCTTACAGCACAATGCTTTATTCCACTTTGGATGAATTCCTCGGAGAACATACATACATATCATTCGAAACTCTTGGCTCCTGTAGCTTCTGCCGGGATACCATCAAGTCATACCATCTGGTTGTTTTTCAATACTCGAATTGTCTAACTTAGCTTATATCTATTAGAAGGCGTGGTGCCTCCTCGGGCAGTTAGTTATGACAACTCATTAATGCTTTCTAAGGCGGATCATCTGTTGCAATTCCATATGTAAGTACATGTATATGCAGATGCCTCCTTGTGTGCCCATTCCGTTGCTGTTGTTACATTTTTCTTGTCACGCCCTGCGCCGTAGCTGTAATCCGATCTTTAAGGATTTTCGGACAATTACCTTTTTTAGACATCGTCGTTAAATAACACCGCTGACGAACAGGTTGCAAAGTCATATTTAGTGCGGAATTTGGCATAGCTTTAAGTGCCCCTGTGATTGTTATGCACATAAGACGAGTGGGCTTAGGGAGCTTTCCAAAATCCTTAGGATGCTGTTTCCAGTTTCCTAGATCCGCATCGATTTGATATAGACCGCGTTGGGTTGAAAAGAGTTGGATGAAGATGTTGTTTGAAAAGGGGTTAGAACTTAGTAGACGTCCCTGCCGTAGTATTTCAGATTCTCTGTTCTACGCGGACGAGCCAATGCACTGCAATCACAATTTTGTCAATACACAATTTTGGCTCCACTTCTATTCTCCTCTTAGCAGCATGTCTGTATATCGTTGCTGCCCACGCTTATCGTCCACTGATTCCACTTAAAGACTAAAACGTTCGAACCCCATTGCGATTTACAAATTTTATCAATTGAGTCAAATATCACATAAAATGTTTGCTTCAAATATTTTCTAATCTTTATATTTTCACGTTTTTCACAGCGCACCAGTAACTCCGTACCGAAGAACAGTCATAACAATGTTCGATATAATAAGTTACCTTCCAAGAAGCGGCGAAACCGACGAAATACTTCGTCAACATTACTCGAAATGGATTTAAATGGAGAAGATGAAGATTATGAAGATGACCAGGCGGACGACGACGATGATGATGAGGAGCAGGAAGACGATGTGGATCAACAGGAGGATGACAGAATCACAATCGTCCACAAAGATGAGGATAACGATGATGACGAAGGAGATGATGATATTAGTGAATGCTGCCATCAGGGTAAAAGCCTTCTACCGAAAAAACAAGACCAATATAGAATCGATGAACAACAATCGATAGCAACACGTGTATCCCTGTCCAAAAAGAAATCAAACACAAAAAAATCAAAAAACGTGTCCCGATTCTTACCTAAAAAGAGTCAATTACCCAATAACAGCCGTAATGTGAACGAAAAGGAAGTATGTTTCAAGCAATTTGACGATGACGAATTGAATTTCAACCTACGAACATAGAACTAGAAAACTAAATCAAATCAATAAAAGCTATATATTAACAGAACAGAAAGATAAAATAAAAATAAGAAAAAGAAAAAGAAGTAAATATTTAAAGAATTTAGAAATGCAAGACGGGTTCCTTCGTACTCACAATTCTTCGGGAAATCTTTAGTTTTTCTCCTTTAATTTATGTTTTATTTGTTTGTATATTTTGTGTATTCTTTTTTTTTAATAAATATGATTTAAATATTCATGTGTAGAGTTTAGGTTAAGTTATTATTTGTCTCTTTTGTTACAACACAAAAAAAACCAACAACAAAGTATGTTTATCTGTTTATTTTTACCACAAAAGCTGTAGATATGATTTTAAATTTGATTAATTTTTCTTTTGTTACCAATGTATTATAAAAAAAAATAAAAGAGCAGAGCAGACACCGGTCAGATTCATGGGATATGCATATCCTTTTTAATTTTTCTTTTGTTATTCCCTGATTTTATAAATGATGATTTAGTTTCCTGCTTTCCACAATGGCTAGTTGAGATTATCAAGCTTCTAAGAAAGGAAATAATAATGATTCTTCCAAGTCACGAGCATAGTTCATTATATACGCAATGGACTTATTCGGGTAAACTTCAGTCATCAATGAAAGCAATAAGACTTAAAATAGTTTAACAAACTTGATTGAGGGTATTTTGCATGAATCTCATCAAGTCCACGGAGGCGGGTGGCAGTTAGATAGAAAGTTTCTTTGTCGTCAGGAGAAGACGAAAATGAGACAATGTGTTGTTGAAGTTAAATATGTAAATATGAAGTTTCGAAGTAGAAATATTGAATATAAATGACTGATAGCTGGGGTGCAATCGGTTAAACTGATTCACGATAGTTAATTATCGAATTCATCCAATGAAAAGGTAAAGAGAAGAAACAACACGAATGACGATCTCTAATATTCCAAAGAATTGCATAAAACGGCATCTAAAACTACAAACGATGATAGATGTGCTGCCAGGACGTGTTCTATTTTTGGCAATCACATTGCGATAGAATATAGTTGATAATCGAAATTGACTATCCAAAGTGCGACGGTCAATTGTCGCCTTAACCGATTCAACTCCTGTATTAGTTATGGATGTTTAGCACAGGAAACAAGAAACTCTTTCTTAGTCTAGCGTGTGGATGTTATATTTTTAATATTGCCTAGCGAAATGCTCTTCTCCGTTTTTCATCTTTAAAGTTTAATTCGAAAATATAGGATATTATAGACGTTTCGTAACAATTGGGAGCAATTGCTGAAACAAACCGCAGTTCTTCCTTGTCGTATATTTACCCCTGACTACAATCCACAGACAATTCAGAATGCAGTACAAATGTGCCTTCTTTCCCCTCCTCCCTCTATAGGTAACTCTGGTGATGAATCTTGACTCCGAAAAACCTGCATTTACAAAACCAAGAAAATGTTTATTCATTGAAATCTAAACAATGAATATAGTAGGACCAAGGAAACTCCATTGTGGAACTCCAACAACAAATTTCCTTTAATTCGGTGTAATAATTCAGAAGGAAAGATTTTCAAATGTTATACATGATTTTTTTGAAGATGCCGACTTATCTTGTTTGTCAAGCCCGTTCATGCAACACCTTGACTAAGAAGTGAGAGGCATAAAGCAGGGAGTTATTGCAATCATTTTTTCCCTCTATGCCTCATTTACCTCCAAAACATAGTTACTTTTATTAAATTGGTTTATGGTTTCCGCTTTCAATGTATGGTCTTCCAGTGAGAGTTATTTGTGGTATTTTGCTGATGACTGAGTTAAGGTTATAGGACGTTACGCCGAGTCTGAACTGCGAAGATTTCGAAACTTTGCCTTGACAAGTAAATTACTGACTCGTGAGGGTGGAGTTGTGAATTATGAATGTTGTTCGTGTCGGTAATTGAACCCAGGCACCTAGAGTAGGTGTCGACGTTCTTTCTCCACGGTAGCCAAGTATAGTTCTTTAATCGATAAAGATGTGATCGTTTTCAAACTGAAAGTATATGTCAGGTGTTGGCCAAGGCCACTTTTCTCACTTCTGAATCCTAGTCATTACCAATCATTTGACTTTTAAGGCCAAGAGAGTGCCTTATGATGCCGAATGCGACTGAACTTAAGGCATTTCTTCGAATAGAAAGAATATTGAAAGCATTAGCTGCATAGATTAAGGTGGTCGGGGTACAGGGTTTGACCCTAGACTTTTCTGCTGAAGATTGCTGATTAGTTTGTAGCCGTCATAATGTAGTGTTGTATATGGTATTCTCTGGAAACCATATGCGCAAACCTAAAACGGCGTTTTCAGAGCTGGTCACGAACACTGACATTGTTGGCATATAAGCTATTAAAAGGTGACTTTGAGATAGTCAGCGACCCAATTAAATCAATGATCCTTAACGCTATGTTTAGAAAATTAAGGCAGGGTGTATCAGAAATGAGAGCCCTTGTAAATACATTTTTTCCTATCACTCCGAAATTTTTGTTCAAATTTCACAATTTTTCACAAAATTTGGATAGTATCACGAGCTGAGTACAATGTGTAACCATCATTGTGGAACCACATTTTCTATACATTATTAATCCACATGAAAGTTGAGCCTATTCCACTATAGTTCTAATCAGTGCTTTTGGACTCACACAGAGAATGCGGTGAGTGTCATTTCGAGTCGAACATTCATTGTTCCACAGGGTCGTTACTCTTGGAACATTTTTGATGAGATCTTAAATCCTCATGACGTAATTTGTGCCCGGCAATTCCAGAGAAGATGCTATGGCAATTCATCCACTTCCTCTTCCATATGACATCTAAAGGGGCTTCGATTAGGTTATTGATGTTTTATCCTTTTTATATCTTTCATCTCAATAGATGTGAAATTATAACCGGAATTGCAGTGAGCATGACAGCCGAAGCCTTTTGGATATTATTCATCATTTAGATGTTCTTTCTCAATGCTAATTTGATCGCTTTCTGGACTCATCCAATGACACATATCTTTCAGTTTTTTCTTTTATAGAAACTGGCGGGATTTCTACAGATTCTCCCAGTTGAGTTGCCTGTGGTGTAGTAGAAATTAGCGACATCGGGTGCAGCAAATAATCACCCCTATTCTCTTAATCGTGTCACCCAAAAATATATGTCACTATTACATATTTGTATTCTTTTCGTCACTTTATGTGACGTTTGACACCCACCCGAAGATCTTGTGTATTCCCTTAGTAACATTTTATGAAAAAGTGAGATAGAATGCGAGTGATTTTGTCACTTGCATTTTTGTGGGTGACACGAAAGGACGCAGAATAATTATGTTACTTGGAATCTAAATTTGTGGTAACTAGGCTCCCGTTAAGGGTTACAATTACAACGAGAAACAATTTGAGTACCTGGTCTTAATGCAGGAATTTAGCCATTTCAAAACGTTTTAATCGTTGGAGAATTGAAAATTTCATTTTCGGTCCTCCATTGCGCGATTGTGAGGGTTTGTAAAAAGCTTAACACAACCAATCACACTCACTATATATTTAATAAAAAAACTAAACCAAACAATTATACCACAGACACGATGCAACGTCCAAATTATACAACAAAGCAATCTAAAACTACACATGCATCGAACCAAACCTCTCTAGTAAATACACTAACCGAATGTAAAGTGAATTTTCGTAGGGTGAGAAATAGTATGGATTTTTGTCACCTCACTTGCATTCAAGAATATACATTTTGATGTGGGTTGACAAAAATAAGTGACGTTACAATTTGTCACTTCGCCTAAGACAATAGGGGTGAATATTCTACTTATATGTTAACACCGCCCGCCAAATAGGAAAGTTAACATGTGTGTTCGTTGAGATTGAAGTCAAGATGCAGACCTTGTTCAAAGTATGTCACATGCAGTCATGGTTCTAAACGCACGAAGTAGTTATTTTCTTCTGAAATTCAATAAACTGTTTCTTTAAAGTGTCATCGCTCAAAATGCAATTTATAAATAATTTTTCTTAGTTATTTTTGTTTTCGAAAAAAAATCAAAACTCGGATTGCATTTGTTTACAAAAGACCCTTAACAATGGGGGGGGGTCATTAACATGTTAAAACACATGAACTACCACTTCGTTTAAACGAAACCAACTGAAAAAATGAGTAAATGAAAACAACCAATTAATAAAATTAACAATATAATGTATATATAAATATTTTATACTACAAAAATTACGCATGTAAATTTAAAAGGAAGGAAATATAATAATAGTTTATCAGTGTAGATAGGGTAATTAATCTATTTCAGTAGCGAATTAATTTCCACCCTTATATCCGTTCTTGTTTTTTTTCCTTTCATTCATCTCCACGTATGCATGTTTACACATCCATATCTGCAGTCAGTGTCATGAAGAATAAATCAAATAAAACTCACTCATGTTATTTACATATTATGAAGGCACAACTTCTGTATTCCGAATCGATTCTATGGTTCCACATCAATCGAATTGTTGTGTCATTCTAAATAATTTCGAAATTTTGTTGAAGGTAAATCAGACCAAAAGAAAAACAAAGAGAAGAAAAGAAAAATGCCTAATACAAAAAAGTAATTTCTATATCACATTTTGTAAATGAAAAAAAAAAAAAACATGTTGTAGATACTTAATCTTTCACCACGATCCACTAATCCAAGGCGATACTAAAAGAAAAGAATACGGTTCACTTGTAGAAAAATTGTAAAGTAAGCAAAGTGCAAGAAGCAACAAGAACAAATATTAATTCATAGTTAAAAACAAAAGGAAAACATTAGTTGATGATATGGGAATTAACTTTCTTAATACTTAGCTAATAAAAGCTGCTTAGGTTATAAGAATTTTCTTTACTTAGCATAAGACGTGTTATGATGAACTTTTGTATTTGGACATCTGACTTTAAACAAATGGATGAATGCAAAATAAATAATGTAAGAAACAAAACAAAATATATAAAATATAAACAAAAAGTATCTAACAATTTTATATGGGGTATGGATGATATATACTATATACAATATATATGTAGGTACATTATATTAAAAGAAAGATTTTTATTTACATACATATAGAAAAAAAAATTAAATATAAATATATTTAGACATGTAATATTAAACACAAGAGAATGAACAAAAACAAAACAACACTTCAAGTGACATTTAAGACGAAAGCGATATACTTTATAAAGAAACAAACAAAAACATATACATGTACATTTTTAAGTGGTTAAATCTAAATAAAAAAAACAACAACATAATTAAAGAAAAGAACTACAGTGATGCAGAAATTAAATAAATACAAAATATATTAAAACAAGTATTATTGGCTATTCATTTATCTATGTCGAAACTCGTTTATATTTTTCAGATCACGCTGTGTTCTCGTTGTACTTGGAGTTGCACATTTCCACTTCTTGTCAGTTATTATCCATATCGTGTACAACATTGATTTTACATTGTAAACAGGTCTTATGCGGCATTTTTCGTTTTAATCAAAAATAAGCATATTTGGTTGTAACTTGTAAACAGTTTAATATGGTAAGCCATCCGTTTACATAACACGTAAACATTTTGTTTTGTTAAAAGCAGACTTTAGCCAGAGTTAACAATGAGTGGTATATAACGGCCCGGGATTTCTTTGTACCGAACAATAGGTCTCCCTTTCCTACCCGAACCAAAAGGTTGCATTCGAAGACCTGTGCCTGTGTGGGGTGAGCCAGTATAGTCAATGGATTTGGGACTTCAGAACTGCATACGGGGCGCAGAGTCTCTCCTTAATTCATACATGGATGATAAATCAATTAAGATATTTATGTATGTACATTGTAAACCGCAACACAAAATATAGTCCGCCAATTGTGAGTACTACTACTGTAGAAAGATGATAAGCAGACAAAAATGTGCTGTGGACCCGATAGGTGGCGCTGTTGTTTTTGAATAATTTTGCTTAAAGGTTGCCGAAGCGAGCGGGTTTTAAGTAAGTTCTGAATAGTAACAACACCTGGAAACCATTTCAGCTTAATTTTCTGAATTAACTACGAACTTTATAAGAAGTCAACATGCATGTTAACACGCATGCCATTTTCATCAAACACAATCCCTCAGCATACTGTATGTGAATGGTTGTGGGGTCTTTAAGGAATGAAATATGATTTTGTTCCATTGAGTCGGGAGTTTTGATACCAGTTGTTTGGACAAACCAAATTAGCGAACGTGAAAATAGGAAACTCGTAATTTCCACTGTACTCCTTGCTGAAATCCGGTAAATGTTTGAAACGGCTGCCAGTATACCGAATTCGACCATCGAATAATGTCCTGCGATGAATGTAAAATCGATAAAAAGTTGGTGCGTATCGATCTGAAACGCTCTACGCTGCCTCTCCTTCCTTTAGACTTACACATAAAAAGTATTAAGGCACGCAGCGCCATCAGGCTCAGAGAGTTTGAGTGTTACACAACAAAACCATATGGTCAGACCAACATCATAGATCTGATACCGAGACATCTCGCATCATTTTCAACAGAATATAGGGTCCACAGATTTAATTTACCAAATGGTTCTCACACTCTAATCCCCGACTGAACGGAACAGCATACCGGGCCAGATGTGGAAGCATTTTAACTGGGCAATCTACATGGACGACTTCAAGACGGGCGGTTTGTTTTCGGAATACCTGAACATTTCCAACAACTGCAGACTAACAAAATAGTTCTACTGGTGGAACGAACAATGAACGGTTACTTTATTGAAAGGAATTAGTATCGCCTCTCATAAAATATGTTGGAACTATGGGACATGTATAAGTGAAGTATGTATGTATATAGTAGCATTAGTTACAGTCATCTTCACCGATTTATAAAAATCACAAACTGGTTTGGGGAATAAGATCGATTAGATCCGCGTGGTAACATAATGGGCCAGCCCTGACCTAAGTCAACCAGTAGTCAGCTACTCCAACCTAAGATATTCTAAACGGAAGACAACTCCACAAAGCGACATCAGTGGTGTACTGCCTAACTGAGTCCACATTACGAAATTGCATTCTGCAGATGAGTCACTGCAAGATGAAGAACCCTTACCCAATTTTGTGCAAATAATGGTCAGATCGATGAATACGAAATTATAAAGTTTTCGGAATGGCAGTAGGCCATCGAACATCGCAACAAATATATTAGTTCTGTCCCTTATTGATTCCACAATTTCGATCTCTATTTTCAATAAAAATTGCAACAAATATTCCATCCAGGGCAAATGAATATTTTCACTAAATGCACAGCATGGAAATTCAATACGGTCAGAACTAAAAATCGTTTTCGAAACCGATTCCATCGAAAAGCGGAACACGGCTGTTACTTACATTTTCTAGAAAATATTCATTTGCTTTAACAAACGATGTTTGTGAGTACAAAGAGGAAACATTTATGAACTCGGCATTGATGCATTCACATCACAGTTGCATATACAAGTTCGTATGTACATATGTTACAGAGCCTCGTTATATTGGCGAAGTCAGCTTAGAAAACGATTTTTAACAAAATTCCCTCTGAAATAAATTTTTATTGCCCAAGAGTGTGTTTGTGTTTGTGTGTGCAATATATATCCTCACGCACCAGTGTACACGCTTGTACATAGCTAAGAGGGAAATGCTAAGAGAGATCGTATTAAGCCAACCAACTCCTGCATGAAACCACTTCATCTGTTAGAGTCATCAAAGTCATTCATATGGCAGGGCTTCTGTGTATCAAGGATGTAGATGTACAAAAACGTAAATACTACAACTTCCGGCAATTTTCCTTTTCAATAACCGCAAATACTAATTGCATTAAACGGCGCAACAACGATCCTTGCTGCTGGCACTGCCGGCACGACTACCGTTTCACATTCTTCAAAGGAAACCAAGCAATCTTCCATGCCCGCCTAGGTACGAGCTTAATAAACAACCGCGTGCCGTATCCTCGACAGTAGACAGGTTGCATTCCTCTCGGCATATGGACGCCGTAATTCTTTCACATATCCCACAGAAAAATACACCACAAAAAAGACCCAAACGAACCGAGCACACGGTGAGCTTGAAGATGGCAAAAAAAAAGAAGAAAAAACACATCAACCCAGAGCAGATATAAAAACTAATTTAATTAGTACGTACTTAGTTGGGGTAGAAGGCTGCTGACGCGATCCTAGTGCTGTGCCGTGTTCTGGCTTTCTCTTTCTAAAATTGTTGACATGCTGAGAACTATGCGCTCAGGATGTGTTGGGGATGAAGACGCACAGGAGGATGTGAGAAAAATTAAAAAAGGAAAGGAAAATAAAAAGAAAGTGGAAAAAAAAATAGAAAGGCATGGCGGAAAATGAGAATTCTTGTCAACTTCGGAAGGGGTGGCAATGATTCTCCTTTTCCACTTCCGTTGCTTGTTTTAACTAACAACCCCCCAGCTTCGGCATCGTATTGCTCCCTTAGTGTGACGGTAAAGTGTATAATAATGTGTTCTTTTCGTGCCTTTCTCGTTTTTCCTAGACCGCATGTGGATGCCTATACATGCCTACACATGGGGTGGTACATACGTATGTGCATCACAGATAGGAAGGCTTCATCGTTGGTTGCTTGCTTAAAATCCACTTCCCCATACATAATACAGCTGACATAATTTATTTGAAAAGTTTTTCTTTGATTGTAATTTATTTTGTGTAATAAAATAAAATATCCATCCCGCTGCGTGGCGGTTGAATGGTTGTGCTTCTGAACTGACCCAGCTCGGTTGGCGGCCTCCTTAACCACAAGGAGCCGCAAAATGCTGCGCTACATGCTGCTAGCTATTTGGAAACTAATTTCGTAAGATTAAAAGATAAAATTTAATGTTCTTGTCCGAGCGAACAGGGGCGATAAATTCTAATTGTTCACTGTCGGTGTGAGGGTGGCTGGAGCATTCCCACGGTGACAGTTTATCTACACTGCAGTGTGTATTTTGCTGCTTTTTGGGCCCACAAAAGAGTTATCAAAATATTCGGATTGACTCGTTGCGAGACTACGAACTGGGAACGGAGCACTGAGAACCTCTGGTTGAAACAGATTTTACGCAGTACACATTACATGTGGAGAAATTGCTGCATTCAACCTTAAAGACATATTTTGACTTTAAAGATACCAGTGCAAAATTTCGTGATGATTTTGTTCTTCATGTTAGGTTAGGTAAGGGGCAGACCAGGATTTGCCACATTTCACTGAAGTTCTGATTTATTCCTTGTGATGCCCCAGGGGAACAAAGTCATCAGGCTGTCTTAGTTCCATGAGCCGTTTATGTCGGAACATGTTTTAGCTAAGGCGAAGCGCCATGCCATTTGAGTTCTCCAACATTGTTCACATCGTACACAGACCAATACTTGAAACGGGTGACATTGGCGTGATTTCCCGAATGCAGCGAGCTGCCAGTGAGGAGTTTGCAAGCTAAGAAATTGTTGAAGTGGGTATGGCGGCGAGTTAATTTTGTACTCAAGAAAGAACACACGACATTGACGCCGTGGGTCACAATGGGGAGCTATTAAGTCGACTTCTTGTACCTCGACTAAATGAAAAACATTACGAACAACATCAATACCGAGATCAAGACCGAGCCCTATATCGATAGTTCAAGCTGACTCAATAAGCCAGGGATGAATCTCAGCTGTACAGCCTGGCGGCATGGACATTTTCAAAATCGGATGACATGGACGAGGTCCTCTCGAGAGAAAAGTTCTGCTTGTTATCTATTGTCGTGTTTGTGCTGATGTCATCTGAAGAAGAAGAATTTACTACGAACTGTAAGGGCTGTACAGCGAAATGGTCATACTCATGTAGAGTGTATCGAAAAACTAAGAAGACTACATAAGCTTCAATTCCGAGCATGTGCAACGCAGAAGAGGATGATCGTCTTTGGTGGCGCACACAATTGGAGAAGGACCTCAATCAACTTGCTGTACATAACTAGCAGGCAGCTTGCTAGACTGCAGACGTACAGGCGCTCGATTTTATTTTTTATTTTGCATCACAGGGCACACTCAAAACACTACGTTCTCTTAGTGCGCTCCTAATCATCTACCGATTTTGCATCTCGCAGATTACTTCAATAAACAATACAATTACTAATCTAAAGTCAATGTCAAATTCCAAACGAGATAAACTAAAATCAATTTTGTTGGAAAGTTCATTAAATATTTAAAACTTTGGCTTGCGAGATTTATTTAAAATAGAAAAGAGTAGGTTTGCGTTTGCGTGAGTGCCTACCAATGACTTCCCAGGAGAAGAAATGGTCTTGAGATGGTTAATATTGGAGTTGTTTATAGCTTTTAATTTCTCCTGACCAGAGGTGGATATACAACAGTCAAACTTGTCAGCCGTCCGTCAAATATATAAGTCTTATGGAAGTAGTTACCTTACCGACTCCCAGTCAGGCATGCAAGGCTTTATATTTTGGTAATTTTGAGAAGCGACGAAAGCAAGTCCAATCGATTAAGATCTGATGGAAAAAAGTATGTGAGGAAACTACCAAACCTTGAGTACGATCCTACACGCACCATAGCACCACTGTAGGTGGTTTTCCGTGCAGCTTGCCACCAGACCATTGAAAATATGACCCGGTGTTTGGTCACCCTTATTTACTGAAATTATTTTCTAATAATACAGGCCTCTGTTGTTTGTTTATTGCAACTATTTCAAATCTCATCAAGGTGACACCATCTATCGTCCATTTTGATGACACGCTACACTTGTATTTTTTCCAATAAAAATAATTATAAATAAACAGAGATGTCTGGGAAATATGAAAAAAACACAGCTGGAGATTAATTGGACGAAATAAATGAATGAAAAATGAAAGTTCAACATACAACCTTATTCATCTTTTTTTTGTAACTTTCTTCGATTTATTTCGTGGAATAAGACCTCGTTTCATCATCCTGTCACTGGAAATAGACTGTGAATGCGATGGTGAATACTGTTTTCATGCAAGAGGGAATGATTTCCTGCAGTGAAGGTGCAAATAATGTGTAAGCATCTCGGAAGGAGAAGCGTTCTAGGAATTTGGAGCTTAAGGTGGGGCTTCTATCTGAGCGAAACCATTGAACCGAATGTTGTGGGGTATAAAATATGTACTCATGACTTGTGCATAAACTAAAGTTTTATTCTTATTTTCATCCGGCAATGCTCATCTTTTCCTGAAGATTTATTCGATTTTTATCGCAATGCGTTTACTATAAATACAAACTTAAGGTAAGCGCAGGCTTCAAAAATTACATTCCGAATGTCAAATGCCAACTCGTACTCCTGGTCGTATCTAACAAGAATCGTAACTCTGTGAGATAATTTTAGTTAATTTCAAAGCAGAAAACGTTCAGTCGTTGTTCTCCCAAATTAAATGAAGTTTGAAATCCATAAGAGTTGCATTTCCATTGGTGGCAAAAAAGAAAATTCAACAAGTAGCGTAGCAATAATCCCAGAATACTTTGACTGTTCCAATTCATGGGAACTGCTGGTACCTAATAAGTTAACTAAATTAAGTACAACGTTCAATTAAACAAGACATATTCTCCAACAAAGACACATTCAGTTGATCGAAAAGCTATCTGCGAATCTCTTTGCAGCAAAAAGGCGAGTCTATTTTGGTGAATATTTTGACATTAGGCAATCTGTATATATTTGAAGCATCAAATATAAACTGAATTCTAGGATATCCATAGGAAACCTTAATAACAACATAATATTCTGATTGGCAGCAATACATTAACATAGTGCACTTCGTATTCATCCAAGTGGACGTAATAAACGATTACAGGCTGTAAATATTGTTGCAATAGTCAAACATGTGCTCATCATCATCATCAGAACAGCCAACATTGAGAATATGGAATCCCAAACCCGATAGTAGGCTAATATGTCCCAGCTTGCAAAATATTGACTCTATCAAGCAGTGTAAATATTTGACCTGAATTAACTTTACTGTATTGCCGTTAACGTTCGTTCATTTGGAATAAGACAATAATGCAAGCTGTGACTTTGTAGTTCTTAATTACAATTTCCAAGAGTTTGTGCAGATTCTCAAGAGTGTCCGGTCTAAAATCTTTATTTGTTAGCACATGGTAATTACTAATTAGTAGCTGTACAATTTGAACAGACTCAAACAAGGAGAAGAATTAAGCAGCACGAGGTACACCACAAGATGAAGTCTTTTCTTCCGTTATAAGTCTGCGCTCTATTCATCTTTATGAGGACTTGTACAAGGAACATTTCTAGACACCAGGAATGAGTTAAAGAAAGAATCCTTTAAAGAATGTGCGACACTAAGCGACACATTAATTCTCAAAATAAAGATGTAATAACGAAATCACACAAGCTGGAGGGGCTAGTTGATTGAGAGTTGAGACCTACATAGGTCCACTCTGGTCTGAGCGCATCAGAAGGCTCAAATCGCAAAATAACGTCTGGATCAAGTTTGGGTTTGAAACCAAAAGCGACTCACTTTATCTACATTGAAATATTAAGTCCTTTCTCAGTATATGGAGTTCTGTTATGGTGGAACGCCTTGCAGAAATAATGTACAATTGTAAAGTTTTCAACATCTCATCTGCATTGGTTTCACTGGGCAGGAAATACTACATCTGATAAAATTATAAGATGATGTTTGGAGTTTGTTTTCTCAGTTTATTTAAATACAAAACAAAGGAAATCGAAACACGTCTTAAGGGAGAGAAATACACAGTGAAAATTAAATACATGGTTCTTTAAACATAAGATAGGGGTGATGTCATACATGTTCTATTCGATTTGGGTATACCATACATATTCATCAACATCATAAGTATCTAGCATATTTAATGCAAAAAAAACCACTTGGCCCACTTAGACTAATTAGCATCCATTGTGCTATTACTTTCCGGCTTTTAATCTTGGGTCCTCGTGTATCTTCCTGCATTTCTGTCTGTTTTAAAAAGCCGGTGGTTTTAAGGTATTTAAGGATGATTCGGTCACAGTGGCAGACCCGTCCGCTTTCTCGCTGATTCCTCGTCTCTTTCGCTGCCCGGAATACCCTCATGCCTAAACACCCAGCTTAGGGTAAGGTTGCACCTGTTCGATATCTCCTTTAGAGATAGGAGAGATAGTTCAACCATCTTGGAGTTGATCAATGGTGTTTCCAGAACTTCCAGAACCATAATCTCTGGTAACCTAAAGTACTCATCTGAACGTGCGCCTTCAATGACTTGGATCCGTCTGTGTAGATTTACATTGCAGCCGGGTTGCGGATGTGGATTTTAGTTTTGTGATTTATTTCGAACTCATCGAAATGCGTTACATAATCCGATTGTTTCGGGATCTTCTAATTGTGAAGTAGTTCCATATGCGCTTTGCTATGAGTTTTACCCCAGCGATTTCATTCTCATAGCATTATGGCTGCATGTGGGTGTCGTTTATTGCGATCCCGTTGATCGAAGTGAATTATCAATTCGTTTTCGTCCAAGAGCTTCTGAACAAAATCATAATCACAACAATTTCATTAATTTTCATCAATTTATACACACATGATCAAAGCAAAATGATGGCATTGGTACTTAGTATATACTAGTACTCGAAATCACATGCAGTGCTTCAGATGGTAGCCTGTTAAATGCAGGATCAGTTAAACGGGAGCCATTGTCATAAAAAAGTACCAGAAAGCCTCACCGGTCGCATATAATTATTAGAGGTCTGCAAGAATACATACATTTGTAATTTCTTACCGTATACAGTACAGTATTTCAGTTACTCTATTGCAGCCATATAAATTAGCCTGAGAAATAGCTGCCTTCTCTCGCTGATGGTCTTGAGCACTTTGCTTTCAGTCATCAAGACAAAGCTGTCATGCGTCCAGGATAAGTAGGTCTTTATACCGGAGATTCGGTCTTCCTCTTCTTTAATCAGGAGGCTCGGATTCGGATACTCTCTTAGCTCGATTATTGCTGTCCTCGATTTGACCATGTCAGTGTAGTCGACGGATTTTTGTCTTCCGAACTTCATTCACGTATTGGTAACAAAGAGTTTTGTTTGTTTTGAGACCACACGACTCTACATCGAAACATCACTAGGATGTCATTTGTAGAGTTCACGTTTGTTACAAACTGCTTTACTACGTCAAAACGTAGCTCTAGATCGTGGCGTTTTGTCCTAGATGATGCATGACTGAACGAAGCTATTTTATTTTGTCCCATTGGCTTTAATAAATAGAAATTAAACAAATCGTGACACGACAGTGTATCGAATCGAAATGAAAAGAGATTAGAATTAAAAAAAATATCTTTCCAACACACCAAATATTTACATATTTTCAAAATAAACGTCTAGAAGCCATTTTATGTGTAATTGAGTACATGTTAGCACATGTGTAGTGTACCTTTTTTTGGCGCTCACAAGATTTAGGAAGTTCACGTGATCGCGGAAATTTGGTGTACTGTAACACCTGCACATGTGCGACGCAAACCATCCAGCTGCGCCATGTTAATCAAGCCATAAGCAAAACCGCAAAAAATTCAAAAATGAATATGTTCCGCCTGATGTTTGAATTTGAGTATAACAAATCCGGTTATGCATATTCCACTATTCCGTGAGATAGTTTGCTATTTAACAATATGTCCTTCAAATTGAAATTCACTCAGACTGATTGTTTTCTTCATTCCGTATGATAAACTGAACAAAGCGATGGTAAAAATAAAATCGGCACTGGTTTTCATGCACACACACAATATCTTCTCCGTTATCGAGCTTTTGCTTTATTGACGCTCCATACGAAGTCTCTTTCTCATTGCCCGGAGTGCAAGGATAATGCATTCAGATCTGGCACCACGTTCCGCACCCCTCAGCCATCGACTGTACTTAAACAAAGTGCACATATGAGGTATTTCCCATAGGCAATAAGCACATATAACTCCACCCGCCTACATTTATACAAATGAATATGGAAGTTATTTCTGATGATTAAATGTAAATATTTTGAGAAAGTCATTTCGAAATGAGCACGCTGGGACTCTGTAGTCGATATGATATGCCATACTGCAGCTGAGATTCGCATTTTGGCTTCAGTGGTATACGTTTCGATATCCAACGATGGAACTCGTTAGCTGTTTGTCGCACTGGCTTTCCCAGTCCCTCTCTTTCACTCCACATTGTGCTTGTTGTTGCGGCGAAAGGATGCCGAATTGTTTATCACAGTGTAGCAGAAGCTCGGGTTTTTATGAATTCCTTTTACTTTTTTGCCCCGTCTCATTGAAAACTTTTTCTGATTCGCGAGTACCTGTGAATTGATGTGGGTGTGAATGAATTGTTTGCACGTGATTTTGCTTTGAAAGTGTTGTAGCCTTCTTTCAGTGCCGGCTGAAAATATTGCTATTGCCAATATCTGACTGCAGTCATAAATTTTGTTATAACACTCTACTTTCAAAACACATCCGAAACGCCGGATTAATGCAAATATCTACCACTGACCGCTGCATGTAAGCAGAGGAGGGGAGTTATTTCTATTCTTCGGAAAGAACTGTTCCTCGTCGGATATTTAGTCATGCGAGGTATGCGGTTGCGAACTGTAAAAGGCTGTACAAATGCGTGCAAGTAATATTGATTCCAGAATGTAAACCTTCATGTAGTACAATTTATTTATTATTATTAATCTACGACCTACTTACGTACAAACAGATTATGAAAAAGCAATATAAGCATATAATTAACAAAAACTTAAAAAGTAAATAGAATAGTATTTTAAAATACATTCTGGTATCAGATAATTCAAGATTTTGTAAATACTCGTTGAAAACCCTAATTAATCTTGTAAGTGGTTAATTTCTTCCGTATTCAGTATCATGAAATTTTTCAAATAGTAAATGTCGAGTACTGGATGATCTAGTGGGCAAATAAAATTTAAGCAATGACAAAAGATATGGACATTTTTTATGATTGGATAAAATATCCCTAACAAACATTACTTCATAAGCAGTACGTCTAGTGTTTAAGGATTTTATACCAAGCCATTGATATCTCTCTATATAATTTGGATGAAAATTCCATTGCATTTTGGAAAAAATAAATTTTGTAAATGTTTTTTGAACCTTTTCAATGCGCTCAGAGTATGTAACATAAAAAATAAATTTTGTAAATCTTTTTTGGATCTTTTCAATGCGCACAGAGTATGTGACAAATGATTCCATACAACTACCGCATATTCAAGAAGGAGCCTGACCAATGAGACGTACAGAAAAGCGTACGTAAAGCGAATGGATCAGTGAAACCTTTTGTGTTACGCTTAATGAAGCCAACTGTAGAATTCGCTTTGGATATTATATAATTTATATGTGTGTTCAGTGAAAAAGAAGAGTTAAGCATTACTCCTAGGTCTTTAACACTCAATGGGAAAGGCTGATTTGGTGAATGAGATTAAAAGACATTTCTGAAAATTAAGAGTTAGACTGTTATTATTGCACCATGCGGCGATATTATCTAAATCAGATTGAATAATAATTTTCATATCATCGGCGAATATTAAACATTTACTGGGTTTAATTGAACCAATTAAACCCTGACGACATTCAGGGAAGACTATAAAAAGTAAGGGGCCTAAATGACTTCTCTGCGGAGCCTCTGAGTAACACTTTATTAGTTTGGATAAATAATTTCCAATTTTTACTATCAGTGTGCGACGAATAAGAAAATATGAGACGGAACGCAGAAACTCAGAGTGAAATCCAAAGTTTTCAAGTTTATTAATTAACACTGAGTGGTTAACAGAGTCGAACGTTTTGCTAAAATCAGTATAGATTGCATCAACTTGCTTGTTGTTTTCCATCTCACTTATCACGAAGGATGAGTAGATTGACAGATTTGTTGACGTTGAACGCCCAGATATAAAGCCATGTTGAGCATCCGAAATGTGTTCTTTAATTATGAAGCCTGGTTTCCTCTTCACCATACTCTCAAACAATTTTGAAATCGCTAAAAGTTTGCAAATGTTTTTAGGGCCCGATTTATGAATTGGAACTAAAAAAGCTTTTTTCCATTCATCGAGAAAAACTTTTTCTGAAAGAGAACGGTTGAAAATAAGTAATAGAGGATAGGAGAGAGAGTCAGCATAGTATTTAAGGATGACTGAAGGTATACCGTCCTCTCCACAATTAAAGCTTGGCTTTAAGTTTGTAAGAGAATGAATGATATCAGTCGAATCTAACGATAGCGATCCAATGTCTACTAAATTAGATAGACTATTGCTTGTAACATTACAATTTGAATCAGTAAAAGTAGATTGAAAGAAATTCGCAAAAAGTTCAACAGTAGAATGTATGTTATCGGACTCTTCTTCTTTAAAGTGCATTAAATTAGGTATTTCAACAGATTTCCTTTTGATGTTAATAAAAAAGTTGCTTGCAATCGAAAAAATGTAATTTTTATAAAGAAACTTTTAAGCAGAAAAGAATTCTTTACGCAATTTACTAAATGTGATATAATCGGAGCGATTATTAAATTTTTTGAATTTTGTAAAGGCCTTGTTTTTACGGTTTTTAAAGCTTGATAATTGTCTATTATACCACGGAGGCTTACTAGATACACGCTTTTGTGATGTGGAGGAATATAACAAAATCTTCTTTCAGAACTTCAACAAAACGATTATACATACATGGTAAATTTAAATTATGAAATTCATTAAGACAATTTACGCTATTAAGTAAATTATTTAGTTCAATAACATTGGTTTTTGGGAAGTTAAAATACTTTTTTGTTTTTGGATTGATTAATTGGAAGTGTCAGATCTATAAACAGTAATAGACCGATCGTGTTCGACACACAGCCACAGACACAAACACAAGACAAAAAACCCCAGTCTAGCGGTCGCCAATCCGTGACTAGTTTTTGAACAACCTTAACTTGTCCAGAATGCTATTGATTTATTAAGAGTACTGCAACATTTTAAGAGTACTGTTGTGGTAGCAACACTTTCTATATATAAAAAGCTGTTGACTTTCCAGATTTCAATCGAGCGTGGTCATGTCTCAATTTTTAGTTGTAGCTATTCCTCACATTGCTTGCCTCAGTTTCTAATTTGTGAGCCCCTCAGATACAGGTTCATTATCCGATGTGAAGGTAGACAAATATACTTCTCTGACAAACTTACCATGTGCTGCTTCAAAATTGACGCAGTCCAGACCAGTCCTACAGAAAGCTCAGCCTTACTTCGCCCCGAAGTTGCGATGTAAGGATAACGAAGGATAACGAAGTCATCTGCAAAAAGACGATAAGTTACAATTAACTCTTACAATGTGAATCATCCCTGACCTCAGTTGCCCTACAACATCCAGTTCATATACATATATAATGGAAAGGAGAGTTGACAAGGCGCGCCCTAGGCGAAGTCCAACGTTGAATTTTGTTTTGATTTAGCATCGTTAACCCGAACACAGCTGCTACAATTTGTGTATAAAGACTGAATGGCCCTCAAAACAGTACCATCAGTCCAATATTCCTGCAGAACACTCCAGAGCTTACCTCGAGGAACTTGGTGGTACACATTTCCTAAACCTACAAAACAGCTGTGGTTTGGATTGGCACACTCCCAATCCTTCTCGAATACCGTTCTTAGATTGAAAAGCTGGTAGGTTGTACCGCTGCCGGGACGAAAGCTGGACTATTCATCTCCCACCATAGACTCGATCATAGTTCTTCACCGTGGCCCCAACACTTTAGCGTAGACTTTTCCGGGGAGACTTAAAAGAGATATTCCCCTGTAGTTGTGGCAATCTCTTTTGAAAAGAGGACAATCACCAAAGTTTGCCAATAGCCAGGTGACTTACCGCGTTCCCAGGCCACCTTAATGACACGAGATAGCCATATAACTGGCTCTTTACCCATTTAGCTTCAGGCTTCGGCTTTAGCAAGCACATCTCAGATTACACTCCACCTCAAAATCAGTTTTGTTCTATGTTTTCCTAGAATTCGGTCTCAAAATAACGTTGTGACAGGTACTTCAAAATAACCGCTAACATTAATAATGACTTGACAGTATGCTATGCTATGCTTAGCATGTGCAATTTTAATTGAAATTGCCATTCTATGAAGCTATGTTTAAATTTTGCTGGCAGATATTGTGTGAAAAACCTTGCTCGTGTGTCATCGAGAGTTCATTTTCTGATTCTGTTCAGGATAATTTTAGTTAATACATGTACATATTTCTACTATTTTCACAATAATTCCATCAATGATAACACGCCAGCCAGTCAGTCCTTTGCTTCTATTGCGAGTCCAATCAGCGCATTGCAGGAGGCCTAAAACGTTTCCACTGAATGTGCATCAATACTCCCCGCTGTTGCAGTAGCAATCAGCATATTGATTGGAGCCTGGAGCGGATTCGGAAATTTCTTCCTTTAGATAATTTATTTCTGTTCGTATCACTGACGTATCTGTCATTACTGAATGAATTATCCTGTGACGCGTTTTTTCATTGATGATAAGCCATTCCTAGGTTACCTTACCTAGTTTATTTAGAAACGACTAATGTAAAATTGATGAATGAAGGGACGCAGAAAGTGTGCGTCCATTTAAGAGAGTTATAATTTGCGGTGGTGGGAAATGGTCTTACTATATTATATACACAGGAATATACGGAATATTGAGAATTTCGTCTTCAACTGTTTTTCACATAGGTTAAAGTATAGAGGTGAGAGGTGTTAAGTCACACGCGGTCAATCGAAAGAACCATCTCTCGATCTCACGCGTTAATCGAATTGAGTTTTCGTTTTGAACTAAGAACGAAAGTTGCGACATGTCACCGGGAAAAAACGGCCCAATGACCCCACCAGCATGAAAACCACACCATACAGTTATATTTTGTGGTTAAGTGGTGTTTATTTGTTTATAAACGATCGTCTTTCGTTTTGACTAAAAGTATACGTTCACAGTGAAAGTTGAAAGTTCAAGTCAAGTCTCAAGTCAGAAATCGAAGCATTTCCGAGTACTGGACTACAAAAATCCCTGTTTAACGCCGCCTTTAAGATCTTATCCAACGTGCTGTGTGAACGTTTAAAGCCACGTTTTTTACAACGCTAATCGGCACGTACCAGTTCCGGCCCGGCAAATCGACCATAAACTAAATATGTGGCGTTGTGGTTGGCGTTGTGGGTATGTGCGTCGACTCCTACGCACTTGGACCTACCTGTCTAGGATCGATTCCTGGTACGACAAGAAATACTTTTCACGGCCCCACCTCTTTCGAGTCACTGACAATGCTCAAAGAGTATAACTGTCTAGAAAAAGCTTCTCAAACTTGGCCGTTCGGAGTCGGCATTAAACTGTAGGTCCCCTCCACTCGTGAGAGAACAGCAGCACGCACAATAAGAGTGGTTGCTGAGAAGCTAGGCCCTTGTCTTCTACGGGCTGTAGCGCCACCCATATTATTATTATATTATATAAATCCTGGAAAAGACTGGCGAGCTTCGAGAAGTTCTGACACTGAGCTAAAACTGAATACCGTGCTTTATAGTTCATGAGTCAATACCAAGCTATATTTGAAATCTAGGATAACAAGATCAACTTAACTGGAAAATTGCGTTCGATTTATCTGAGCTAGTTGAGTTGACTGAGTTTTACTCCATAAGTATCATACATACAAATGAACATCGGACTCTTTTTTCTTTCTGATTCATGTTTGCCTCTAGCGCACTTTGTAGATTGCAGTAATGTCCACATTGTACTGTGTGATGAAGAAGTATACAGAGTTCTGACTTTCCAAAAGTGCACTCGCAAATTATTCTCCTTTTTCGCACCACGTCATTATGAATCAGTCCTTTGTTATAAGGCAGATAGCTTGTTAGCCATCCGCACAACCTCCAGGCAGCACTGGATAGATATGCGTCCTCCCGTCGTGGACGGTTGATGTATACTTTAGTTCAATTCACAGCGGTTGCTGTAGTCGGTATCCAGAGGGCGCAGCGGGGAACCATTGGCAGGGAACGTTGCCGGCACCCTGCGAGGTTGTTCTCCCATCCAGGATCACAGTATTGCCTGAGAATATAATTAAAATTTAATTTCATGGTTTTGGTGTGTGGCGAGATAACGTTTTGCCATTTTATTGCCGACATTCACGCTGTATATGCCGATTGCCGACCATATGATAAAGTTTCGTCCAAGGGAAATGGGTACTTTACCCAGACTTTCCATTTAGCCACTTAGTCAATACAGACGCAAAATAAGTCAGGTTGACTCTTTAGTGACGCCCAATTAGGCTGATCCTCACCGATTCGACATTTCTTTTACTTTGATAGTGATCGCCGCAAAAGCTATGTTGCCTTCACTTCGCTCAAATCTCTGCCTGGTTCTTGGCTTAAAATCCAAAAGAAGGTAATTTTCAACGGCGCGACAAATTGCCTGCATGACAACCGACTTGAAGAAGAATTTCACGTTTAAATTTTTCAAAATTTCGCTTAAAATATTTTGTAATAATTTCTGAACGTTCGGCAAGTATAATGATGTTTAGCAACTGGCAAGTGGCAAGTGATAATTTAGATTCCTATCAAGACCTATGTGACCCCAAAGTCGAATTTCTCCCTAATTGGAACTTTTTGTTCGCCATATTTTGGCATTCCCTTCAATTTTCCATACAAAAAACGATCTCCTACATAAATCGAACTCTCTCTAACTCGAACTAATTTTGATATCTCGTGAAAATTCAACTGAGGGGAAATCCACTGTATTTACAATATGCATTACCATTAATGTGGCTGTCGTGGCGTAGTGGGTTGGTGCGTCGACTTCTACGCCGCTTAACCAACTTTCATAATTCACGGCTCCATCGTCACTGACAATGCTCAAAAATGATTCCTCTCTGAAACTTCGCCGCTGTAAGTCGTCCACACACAACACGACTGCCGACTGTTGAAGTTAAGTACAGGTACAGTGCCATCAACGTGTCGGAATGCCCTGACCTTTAATCCAGCTAAATCTAGTGCTTCCTCAGCATTTCCTAATATTTGGAGTCCCATTGTACGTTTACGTAATGCAATCTATTCGCATTCGTGCCGGAGGCTGGTTGTGAGCCAATGACGACAAATTCATGATTCCGTGAACTGACTCGAATGCATGTGAAGAGAGTACAAAGCGTACATTCCATATGTTGCTGCGAAACTTCAAAACTCAGACTGCCGTTGCACGTACATCTCCTTTACCTCTCCAGCACCCTTTTGAAATCTTCATGCAAATAAATTAATATCCAGGCGCAAAGCAGTTAATTCCAAAATGTCGTGTCTTCATAAATGTGGGAGCTATGAATGTGTGACGGACGGACGGATACATAAGCCGCAAATAGCCGCTTTCCATTTGCATACAAATATTTTCTACCCTTTCAGTTCAAAAAACACAAAGTTGTTCACGTGAATTTCTCCTACATCAAAAAAAATATCTGCACCCACGAACCCTTATTTTAGCACAAAAAGCTCTTTTGGCTAATCCTTCATACAAACAACATTATCTAGCAGCACTAATTGTTTAAGCGAATTATCAATTCAAGTGCAAAGTGCGAAAGATGAAATTAACAAACAAAAAGCAAAATCTCTTTCATATGTGTAGTCAGTTGTTAAAAAAAAACATGCACCGCCCTCAGCGCACTTGATATGCTGACTTTATAAGGAACAACATCCCAGCTCTCGGATTTCCTCCTTAAACAGTTCGTAAGTTTCTCCAAAAAGCGATGTAATATCTCATAGTCTTTTAATTACCCAGACACAGTTGATAGTTTCCCAGCAGCCGTTCCGAGCGCTGGGGAGCACGTTCGCTGGCAAAAATTCCAAAACAGTTAAACTTAAAATATTTAAACTCGCATATAAAAGTTGTGTCTTACTGAGTATCGGCGGGTGGTACAGTTGATACGTCTCCAGGGGGCAAATGCATCAGTCCCAGCCAAAGGATGCGTTAATTAAAATTTTCTTTTCAAACACACGAACAGTTGAAGGGGAAGGGAGATGCAGCACTCCTTCAGCATGCTGTTAATAGATAAGGACCGAGGAGTACACTTTTTCTTGGTTTTTACTTTAGAGTTTTATAGCCCTCGTTGGTGTTGCCTTGCTTATCGCAGTGTCCCAATGAAAATAATAATGAAGGTTGGATTATCGAGGGGAATAAAGACAAGGATAACGATGCCGGGGATATGGTGAAATAATGAGATGAAATGAAATCTCGTTGAACACTCCCCGGAGTGCGATTTTGAGCTGGCTTGCTAAATATTTTATTTCGTCATTTAGACATTATTGCAAAAGTTTTAAACTTTCAAGCGTTGTCAATGCACTTAAAATGCAGGACTGATGTTAATTGATGTTTGTGTACTTAAAAATCAGTAAGGTGATTTCAGTTGAGTCTCACGACGAATCCTGATTAAGAAACAAACAAAAGGGGAGCACAAGCCTTATTTAAGTAAAATCTGATTGGGGTCGTTGCATATAGTGCAGAAGCGAGGGTTGCGAAAAATTCAGTTCCTGAACTTGGAGTTTTCATTGGAACAATACGCATCCTTACATAAAGTGCGTGACTTGAAGACTTTATACGAACGAAGCCCAAAACGAAGATCAGCCCAGGTCAAGGAATTTATGGATTTGAAAGCGATTGGAGAACGGAAATGTGAAGTGGAGTTCGGTGCGATCATAAAGGGTGTTTTTTTTTTGAGGCATTGAACTTTGAAATGGAATAAAACAAAGATGAACGAAGATGAAATTCGAAAGATAATCTTCTGAAATTATAATTTGAATATGAATCTGGAGGTTAAATTTTCGATGACTTTTTCCAACGTTTGTGGCCGTATATCGGCGATAACGCGGCGTATGTTGTCCTCCATGTAGTCAATCGCTTCGGGCTTATCGGCGTAGACTAGTGACTTCACATATCCCCATAGAAAATACTCAAGCGGCGTTAAATTGCACGATCTTGGAGGCCAATTCACATGCGGTTACCCAACGTTTCCGTCAATAAATCAATTGTGGCACGAGCTATGTGACATGTTGTGCCGTCTTGTTGACACCACAACTCCTGCACATCATGGTTGTTCAATTGATGAACGAAAAAGTCAGTAATCATGGCTCTATAGCGGTTATCATTGACTGTAACGTTCTGGCCATAATCGTTTTTAAAGAAGGACGGACCAATTATGCCACCAACCCATAAAGCACCCCAAACAGTCAGTTTTTGTGGATGTAACGGTGTCTCAACATTCACATGAGGATTATCATCACCCCAAATACGGCAGTTTTGTTTATTAACGTATCCACTCAACCAAAAGTGAGCATGGTTAAAATGGACGTAGTGCGCGATACGCATTTCGAACAGAACCATGATTTTCAAAATAAATTTGCATAATTTGGAAGCCTTGTTCAGGCGTCAGTTTATTAATGTTGAAATGCCAAACCAAACTAAAAATAAATCACTTGACAGCTGACAATATGGCAGCAAGTTAAAATAGTGCCAACTTAAAGTTCTATACCTCTAAAAAAAACACCGGATGTAGCTGATATTGCAGTCGTAGCTCATGTTTTAGTCTTTTCGAATTCAGCAGAAGCGGCTTTGTTGTTCTTCCAACTAAAACTAAACTAAACTTATCCGTAACAAAATTACACCCACTATTTCAAAGTACCTGAATGGCTTTTATATACCTTGTGCTGAGACTAATGTTTTTTTCAATAAATGGCCCGTATTTATTGTTGGTCTACTCGATATTAGAGGTTATTTTGCTGCCGCCTTTTTAGTCGGTACTCCTCTTGCACTGTTTGAAGCAGAATTGTGAGCCAACTTTAAGTTCTATACCTCTGAAAAATCTCTGTTGTTATCGCGTTAAGCGTGCTCTTCATGATGATACGAGACTATGTTGGTTTCTCGGAAGGCTAGCGATTGATTGATCAATCGAGCGACAGGTCCCTTTATGGATATTGATCTATTGGAATCTGGTTTCCCCCATGAGAAATGCCAAAAATCTGATTCAGTTATTGCATGACTTGTTGCGCAAATTCTGTTTCTCGCTGACTCTAAAAAACAAACGCCGTCCTTACTTACCTCTAGTCAACTGGTAAAGTCTACTAGAGCTGTCTGTGATTGTGATCGTCCTTTTTGAGGGAACCATAGAAGAAAGTCGGATATCTCTCTTATACTTGATTTCTGGTATTCGTTAGGTGCGAGATTGAAAGGTTAAATTTCACATAGGTATGGTATAAAGTGTGCAAACACCTACCCTAAATCTTAAAGTTAGCTAAAGCTGGGGTCGGTACGCCGCCCACACAACCCATTCGAAAAAGGTCATCAGTCCACTGAGGATACCTTACCAACAGTCAAATCTTAAACAGGTCCTTATTTCCATTTTTAAGTCGGAATAAAAACGAACATAGAAAACCAGATTCATTTTCAAATTTCCGAATTTTTGAAATTTTGCTCACGACACCGTTTTACTCGGCCGTACAAGTCAGCCACAATTGGTGGGATACCCCCGAATCTGATGGTGTATTTGCAATGGAGTACGTCTATCTGATTATTTTATATTTATCCTTGAGTATCATGATAAAGTTTTACTTTATTATTGAAATTAGCCATATCGTCCATCCCAGTCTACTAATCAACGTCTGATTGTCAAATGCATGTTAACGTGTTCAGTGAACGTACGCCAACGAATCTCTGAGGTCCGTGAGCGTGTGTGTCGTAAAAATATATAATATTATATAATATGGGTGGCGCTACAGCCCGTAGATGACCAGGGCCTAGCTTCTACAGCAACCATTCGCGTTGTGAATGATATCAAGAGTGGAAGGGACCTACAGTTTTATGCCGACTCCGAACGGCCAATTTTGAGAAGCTTTTTCTAGACAGTCACTGACTTTGCCACAGGACGTAATATGGTCATAAGTAGCACAAGGTTCCCTCGCAAAAGAATCCACACAGCAACCTGGCGATCTCCGGACGGTCGAACCGCCAACCAAACTGACCATGTGCTCATTGACGCAAGACATGCGTCAAATATCCTGGATGTGCGAACATTCAGAGAGGCAAGCGTCGACTCTGACCCTTTCCTCGTGGCAGCACGATTCAGAGCTCGACTGTCCAATATCAGAAAGCTGCACCAGCCAACAAAGAGGAGTTTTGATATTGGACGCCTAAGCACAACGGAGATTGCCAGAGCCTACCAAGAGCAATTAAGCGAGAGACTCTCCGGTATGCCTACGTCGAACACCAACGCCAACGATATGTGGTTGCATTGCCGCTCGGCCATCAAAGAGATAGCGGAAACCACCTTAGGCTACCTACCACCCCCGACAAGAAACCCGTGGTGTGATGGCGAGTGTGAGCAGAAGAAACGTGCAACCGACGAGGCATACCAAAAAGCGCTGCAACGGAAAACAATAGCAGAAGACGGGAGGAGAAGGAGCTTGCCTGAAGAAAAAGTCTCTCGCAACCTCCAAGCTAAAGGACATTGAAGAGTCTAGGGACAGCGAACAAAGCGTTCACAACGTCCCGTAGTGGAGGTTTAACGGCGGTTGAAAAACAGGCTCAACGAGCTGGTCCCAAGGTCAATGAGGACAAAACAAAATTTATGCTGTCGACCAAAAAACGTTCCGTCACACACCACCTTGGACAAAATTTCACGATCGACAACTACAATTTCGAGGTAGTAAAGGAGTCCTCCTGCCTCGAAGGACCAAAATCATGCTCTACAAAACTCTTATTTTGCCAGTCCTGCTCTATGGAGCCGAAGACTGGATGCTAAGCAGAAATGCAGAGCTGATTCTTGGTATCTTCGAAAGAAAAGTTCTACGACGGATATATGGTCCCGTCTGCGAGGAAGGCGAATTGAGGAGAAGACATAACCGCGAACTCTAAGAGCTGTACTAGGATGTGGATGTCAGTCGTGCACAGACCGTTGAACTGTCCACAAGTGTTTCGGCTTATTAGAAATATTCAGAAAAACGAAAAGAAAGTGAAGTAGTGCAGTTGATACTGGGATCCGCAACAAGAGCACAGCCGAGTGCATAGAGCGTTCAACCTCACTGATCAGGCCTGAACGTCAACTAAACTTCGGTAACTTGTTGCAAATCCATAATCCTGACGTGTTGATGGTTAGCGAAACTAGGCTAAACCAGACGCATACCCTCAGGTACAAGAATTATCATATCATTCGAAGAGACCGAGCCTACCTAGCTGGTGGGATAGCTCTCTTAATCAAAAAGGCCTTTGTCATAAGGTCGTGTATAGCGGTGAAGTGCGAAAATTCCAGGCGATAGAAGCGTGTATCGCACGCATCCCCCTTCGGGGTGGTAAGCGGTTATATGTGATCGCGATCTATGCGTCTGACGAGGCACGTATCAATCCCCATTTCATTTTAGAGCTCGATACTCTATTTACTAGCCTTCGACTGAGCTCGGAAGAGAACTACTATGTCATAGCCGGGGTTTTGAACTCGAGGCATATGGATTGGGGCAACGTGGTGGATAACGCCAGGAGGACCTCATTGTATAACTGGTTGGTAGAGCACAATAGTGAGTTCAAGCTAGATTTGCTTGCAACCGATAGGCCATCCTTTCCCAGAAGCGGGTCCTATCTGGATCTGATGCTGATAGACAAACGACTGACTATACTGGACGTGGAAAGACGCACACGGAACTGTTTAACTGCGGTTGAGTACGAGAGTGACCACTGCGAGCTCTTCGCGGCTATTCAGCTCCCGAACGAGGTGGAAGAACTGGAGGAATATGTCCAGAGGCACCCTTATAATTACAATAAGGTCCGCTGGCCACGTTTCTCCAGGGCTTTATCCACAGAACTACGTTTGAGTGGGATCAATCCTCCGACAAACAGAAACCTGACGAACGAAGAGGTTGACAGATACCTCATACAAATGGACGACGTAATAAAATGAACCATGGAGAAAACCATTCCGAAGGTAGTACAAATCGATGACAGCGATGTTTATCGAAATGCTACCATCGATGCACTTCACGTGCACAAAAGTAGACTGCTGTCAAGACTCAAACTCTTGCACAGACGGCTTACAGATCCACAAAACGCGGAACTCAGGGCACTGAAGTCTGAGATCAAGTACCTCCAACAGTTAATTCGAATAAATTACAGTTTGGCTATAAGCTTGCACTGGGGCAATAAAATCCGGGCTGTACGATCCAACAACCCGGGTATGTTCCCGCAAGTAAATAAAATATTTCGGAGGAAAGATCAAAATGACATTAAGGTCGCTAGACTTCCCAGGACGACACCCAACGAACAATTACTGACTTCAATTGGCATCGATTCAGGTGAGGCAGTGCAAGACAATGACTTCTTCGTGGTTGATGATCCCCAGGAGAAGGTTAAAGCTATTGCTGTTGTGTTCCAGCGAGTGTATACGGTCAACGAGGTTAGTAGGCCGAATCACGATCTGGAGAACAGAGCCTTGCTAAACCACTTCTATCTAAGCAACGAGATAAGTCAATGGCGATCCGAGAATCCAGGTTTCACCAGGTTCAGTGACGATAATATGGTACATAGTGCCGTCGCCTACGATGTAAATTACATCCTGATTTCCCAAGAAGATCTTCAGGGTATCTTTAACTCGCTGAAAAAGAAAAAGTCAGTGGGAATCGATGGAATACCGAATATTGTTCTTCGCCATCTTCCCCCCGAAGCGGTCCAAATTTACACAACATTGTTCAACAACGCGCTGAGTAATGCACATTACCCGGCGCATTGGAAAACAGCTGTAGTGCAACCGATCCCTAAACGGGACAAAGACAAATCCATCCCGACAAATCTCCGGTCGATCAGTCTTCTTCCCTGCATAAGCAAGGTTTTTGAAAAGATAGTCATAGGAGTTCTGAAACAATGGGCTGATGAAAATAAAATCATACCGGACAACCAGTTCGGATTTAGGGCGGGGCATGATACCAGACATGCCGCGTCAAAGCTGGTATCCGACATACAAAGTCCGAAGGTCGAAGTAATAAATATCTTGTTGCAGCGTGACTTCGAACAAATTCAGCGATTTTGCGAGGACTGGAAGTTGATTATCAACTTCCTGAAGTGTGAAACTACCCTTTTCAGGACCCCGTTGTACACGGCACCGCGAGATACGCGCCAAAACTGGCGCAAGTTCTGCATAGTTGACCCGCAAGGACGGCCGTTAGCTGTGAAAAGTGTAGTTAGATATCTTGGCATTTGGCTGGATCAATATCTGTATTTTGACAAACATATAGATATTGCTCTGACGAAAGCCAGAAAAGCCTTTGCTGCGGCAAGGAGATTGTTTTACAGCAGCCAACTTGATACCAGGGTGAAGGTAATCTGCTACATGGCCCTCATCCGGCCAATTATGGCGTACGGTTGTCCCCTGTGGTTCAACGTGAGGCCTTCCCAGATGGAAAAGATGAGGTTGTTCGAGAGACAGTGTCTTAGGAGCTGACTCCGTTTGTATCGTACACCCGAGTCCGAGTACAAGAGGTACTATCCTAACGAGGTCCTGTACAACGAGGCAAACTTGAACAGGATAGATAATTTTATTATTAAGCTGATCAGAAGGCACATTGCACGGGCTATGACTTCTTCCAACAGTCTGATCTTCGGGGCTTATTACCCCAATATCATGTACCATGAAAGGGTGCGCCTCAACGGCTTTATTCCTCCCGAAGCATTCCTTTATTTAGACACGATTGGCCTAATACAGGATACAGACGGATGCCCTGTTATCTTCCATGTCGTACGCCGAACAGTGGACAGGCGACTCCAATACGAACCGGATGTCGCTCGCACCCACAAGGATCTTCTTCGGTTCAGTAGAGCGATCCCCGCTCGTGACAGGAAATAGTCTGCCAAAGAACGGCTATTTTACTGGTGGTTACACCAAAACCAGTCTCCTCCACCGCTGGATTTTCTAGATGACCAGATAGTTGACCATGGTGGCCAACTTACATAGGTTTAAGGTAGCTATTAAGAAAAAAAAAAAAAAATCCAAAAACATTAAAAACAAAAAATCCAAAAAAATTAAAAAACAAAAAATCCCATCCAAAAAAAAACTCTAATAAGAAGAGAAAGAAAAAAGTGCATCACGGCGTATAAAATATATATGTTAGGCATATACTTAAAATATACGCCCTGGTGCACGTGTCCGTACTGTTACGGACATAGTTAAGATAGCCTTAAGTTAGTTAAGTAAGTAAGTTTAGTTTAGCCAAGTTTTTTGAAAATTTTCTTGGCAAATGAAAAATTTTATTAAAAGATTGTCTTAAAGACTAAAAAAAAAAAAAAAACATAGATTAAGCCGAAAGGCACATTTATAATGTAGATTAGATTAGCTTAGAGTACCCGCATAGGGTCAGCAGGTTAGTATTAAGAACATTTGTAAATTCTTAAGTTAGTTAAGCTAGTTTTAAGTACTTTTGTCTAGCAAGTAAGTCCACATGAATTAAAATAAATAAAATTAAAAAAAGAGTGTTCAACCGCGAGCCAGCAGGTGCTGGGTTCGAAACCCAGTTTGGGAATACGTCCTTTTTCTTCTCGTTTTCAACCAACTGCATAATTGCATCAATAGAGAAGTGAGTGCAAAGTATGGAGGAGAACGGGCAAGGCCGCTCGCCTAGAAGCGGTCGGCGAGAAACATAAACGGGTGGCAGAGAAATGTCACGCCAACACCCAACGGTGCCTAATGAAGGCACAACGAAGAGGAGGACGAAGAGGCAAACCTCCACCAGTTCTAAGCGACGCCAAATTAACGCGTCAACCCACAAAACGCAAGAGGAAGAGAGTCCAGCTAAGTCTGCGTCATCGAACGAGACATCTCACGAAGACGATGCATACTCGTATGTGTCACACGGGAGGGAGGGGCGATTCGCAGTGAGCACTATCAGCTTCGAATGGATGCCCTCCGACACCGAAGAAGAAGTGGAAGACATAATCCGCTCGAAGCAGACGAAAGTCTCCAATCTGAAGGAGGAGACTGACAAACTCCTTCGAGAGATTAGAGAGCTTCGAAGAAGAACTCTCGAAAGGAGAAGAAAGGAGGAGGAGCAAGCAAACCTACAAATCGCTCAACAACAAAAACAGTTGCCTCAACCGAGTCAACCGCAACCGCAGCAGATGCAGCAACAAAAACAGCCATCTGCATCTTAACAAAATAAGCTACAAAATAACAGCCAGCAAGCCGGCAACAAAAGAAAGCGGCTCAGCAACATCAGCAGAAGCAGCCACCGAAGAAAGCAGCCCTGCAACAACAGCAAGCAGCAACGAAACAGCAGAAGCAGCAGCAACATGCATCGAGTGAGCAGCAACAGCATCCAGCAGTACACCAGCAGCAACAACAACAAAATAAGAAGGAAAAAGTGCCACCGATCAACTTATACAAGCCGGACATCATACAAACTGCAGAGGTATGTAGGTCGGCCATAGGTACTGGGCATTTTAAAATTAAAAAAAATAAGGGGGTAGAAAAATATTCTATCAGCTGCAAGACAGTTGATAATCACGCTACCATGAAAAGATGTCTAAAGCGTTCGATGATTGAGTTCTTCTCCTTCACACCGAAAGGAGAAAAAATTCAATCTAAATTCTTAAAGATCGCCGCACCGCTCGAAGCGGAAGAGGTCTTCCAACTGCTCAAAGAGCAAGTGTGCGATGGTCTTGAGTTCGTCGGGGTCAGGCCCTTCACCACAGCTAAGGCAAAACGAGAGGGACGGAAATTACCGTTCTTCATTGTACAGCTGTCACCCAACAGCAAAGTAGATAAGCTAAATGATTTGAGAACATTAGCTGACTACGATTGCGTCTGGGAAAACATAAGAAGGCGCGACGGCATTATCCAATGCGTTCGCTGTCAAAGGTTTGGGCACGCCGCGTCGAACTGCCAAATGCAGCCTCGATGCGTGAAGTGCAGTAAAAACCACAAGGCGGAGGACTGCCCGTTGGGGAAATAGGGAGCAGCTGACAAAAGTCAGCTCAAGTGCGTTCTCTGCGGGAACGCGGGGCACACCGCTAATTATCGGGGTTGCCCTAAGTTCCAAGAGCGGAAAACAAAGATGGTTCTGCAGAAGCAGCCCCCAGTGAAAAATCCACTCTGGGCAGCCATAACCGTCACCCCTCAAGTGACTTACGCCCAAATGGCGTCTGGTCAGAGGAGCACGGGAAAGGAGCTACCGAAGGTAGTGCCGCAGCCTTCAGTGCCAGGAGCACACGATCCAACGCCCGATTGGAAATCCTCCATTGAAAGGCGACTGGATCGGTTAGAGGAGCAGCTAGCCAAATTCTGGTGCTCCTGCAGAACCAAGCACGTCACCAGTCTTGATGGCTGCGCAGACGGAGAGCACATATAAGATCCTTGCAGTGAATGCAAATTCATTGATAAGGAGCCCGCGAAAAAACGAGCTCTATAGATTGTTGGACGATCAAAGCCCAGAGCTATTTCTGATTAGCGAAACCAAGCTAACCCAGAGAGGCACATTGGAGCACAGTAATTATAATGTTATTAGAAGAGACCGGCCCAACTCCAATGGTGGAGGCGGTGTTGCGATCTTCATTAAAAATAACATTAAACACAAAGTAGTGTATAGTAGTGAAGTTCTACGGTTTCAAGAGTTGGAGGCCTGCATCGTGTGCATTTCTCTCCGCAGTGGAAAGAAGCTGTATGCGGTGTCGGTCTACTCCTCCGGCCCCCCTAGTTCCAGAACTACGATATCAGAGCTCGATTCACTCTTTCGATGTCTAAGACTGGACTCGGAGGAGAACTATTTTATTTTGGCCGGGGACTTAAATGCCCGACATGGATATTGGGGAAACATAGTTTCCAATAGTAGAGGGGACCAGCTTTACAGCTGGTATTGCTTGCACAGTGTCGAATATAGACTCGAGTTGAAAGCAACAGAGATCTCGTCCTTCCCCAGAAACGGGTCTTATCTGGATCTCCTGCTATTTGACGCAAGACTGCAGCTGATAGACACAAACTCACAAACGGTAAACTGTTTGAACACTTTCGTGTATCTCAGTGACCATTGCGGACTCAGTGCCGAATTCAAGATCCCCAACGATATTGCGGAATTAGGAGAGTTTGTTCAAACGTATCCCTACAATTACAGTAGAACACGCTGGGCACGCTTCTAAAGACAAATGACGAGAGCAGTCTCCTCGAATGCGCTCCACATACCGTCCAATAGAAACTTGTCAAACGAGGAGATTGACATGTATCTTAAACAATTGGACGAGACAATAAAACGAACAATGGACAGTATTATACCACGGTATACACGCACAAATAACGAAAACTTATATCGCAATGCGACAATTGACGCACTCCACCAACAAAAAAGTAGACTGCTGTCAAGATTAAAAACCTTGTATAGACGGTTTACTGACAGGCGAGATGAGGAAATTAGGACACTGAAATCGCTCATTAAGAACATTCAAACACTAATTGTCCAAAATTACAGAGTTTCTGTTAACTTGCATTGGAACAATAAGATTCGGGCTGTTAGATCCAACAACCCGAGCATGTTCCCGCAAATAAACAAATTCTTTCGCAGTAAGCGTAGCGATCTTCCGTGTCTTAAGCTCCCCAGAACGACGGACAACGAACAATTACTGACTACAGCAGGTATTGATCCGGATAACGCGGTACTCGACGATAACTTCTTTGTGGTCGAAGGCCCGCAAGAAAAAATGGAGGTACTAGGCGCGGTCTTTCAGGAAGTGTATAAAGTGAATGTGAGTGTTCGCCCAAACCACGACCTGGAGAATCGCGTACAATCTAGCAACTCGCAACTTCGAGAAGACATGCAACAATGGCGATCTGAGAACATCGGCTTTGTCGTGTTCAATGAAGATAACATGGCAGATAATGTCATCGCCGACGAAGGGGTTTATCCCCCGTTCATAGCGAAGACAGAGCTCCAAGCGGTCTTCGAATCACTAAAGAAGAAAAGTCAGATATCGAACATTGTGCTAAGACATCTCCCCCTAGATGTGGTTAATATGTACACTATCCTGTTTAAAAATGCTGAATAATGCACATTATCCGAAACATTGGAAAACTGCGATTGTGAAACCCATATCCAAGCGAGGTAAAGATTCTTCGAATCCGTGCAACCTCCGGTCAATTAGTCTCCTTCCGAACATCAGCAAGGTATTCGAGAAGGTGATAAATAGAGCTCTGACCAACTGGACAGAGGAAAAACATATTATTCCTTATAACCAATTCGGTTTCAAAGCGGGGCATGACACTATTCATGTCGCGTCGAAACTTGTGTCGGAGATCCAATGGAACAAGAGCCAGAAACAATGTACTGGTGCCTGCCTGATTGACCTGGAAAAGGCCTTCGACACCGTATGGTTAGAAGGACTTTTTTACAAGCTCAATGGGCTAGGCATTAGTAAACCACTGCTGTACCTACTGTGTAACATGCTTACTGGTAGAAGGTTCGTCGTCAAGAATGGCAATGTGACCTCTGCAGGTATTTTTGAAGTAAAAAATGGTCTCCAACAGGGTGTAACCAGTTCTACTCCAATGAGGTATTATACAACGGGGAGAACCTGATACGAGTGGACAATGTCCTGGTGAAATTGATTCGAGGCCACACTGCTAGAGCGATGAACTCGGCCAATAACTTGATCTCGGGGGCTTACTACCCCAATCCTCAGTACCATGAAAGGGTACGACATAACGGCTTCGTCCCCCCAGAAGCATTCCTCCATTTTGATAAGCACGGTCTGATACAAGACAAGAATGCGGTACCGCTTCTCTTTCACATCGCCCGTTCAACTGTGGATGGGCGACTCAACCACGACCGTTCCGTCGCACAACGAGCTGAGGAGGGTCTCCTCCGCTTCAGTACGGCGGTATCAAGGCGAGATGTTCGGGATGTTGGATTGCAACATCAAAAATTCTGGTGGTTAGGGAGTGAGGGAACTCCCTCGTCGAACCCTTTAGACCCGGGGTAGAGAAAGGGTAGTACAGATCCCTTTATGGGATGCAGTCGGTCTGCGTCTTGCAGCGGATTGGATGAAATCTATCTGCCGCAACCTACGGCCGACCTACATACATATAGATACATATATGTACATAATTTTGTATATCGTTGTATACAGTACGTATGTATATATATGTAGTGTAGGTAATAACTTAGTTTGTAAGTCTAGTTAAGTTTTATTTAGTTTTAATTTTATTTTAAGGTAGAATTTAAGTTAGTATGTAATTTTAACACAAATGTTCGGTTAATAAGTTTTTTTTTTTTTTTCAATTTTTCTTATTACTAATTTTTTTAAAGATAATAATTTTTCAAATATTATAAACAATACTTGTTAGGCTAAGTCGAAAGATATTTTAAGATTAAGTTTAGCTTAGAGTGCCCGCCGATGGCCAGTAAGTTAAAATATAATATCACTGTTCGTCCCAACTAGTTTTAAGCATTTTTGTCTAGCATATAAGATTGTTACGAAGTAATAAAATAAAAATGAAATAAAAAAAAAAAAAAAAAAATTGTCTCCTCCGGTTCAGTACGGCGATATCAAGGCGAGATGGTCGGGATGTTGCAATGCAACACCGAAAATTCTGGTGGCTGTGTAGCGAGGGAACTCCATCATCGAACCCTTTAGACCCTGGTTAGGAAAAGGGTAGTACAGATCCCCCTATGCGGCGCAGTCGGTCTCTGTCTTGCAGCGGATTAGTTCAGCTGCAACCTATGGCCGACCCACGTATCTTAGGTAGTTTTTAAGGCAGTTTGTAAGTTTGTAAAAAAAAAATAATAAAAAAAAAAAGATCGTATACACATTTGTACAATTCTGTGTACTTATGTATATACCCTGTAAATAGTTGTATATATATATAAATATGTGCGTATAGCATTATATATACATGTATGTATGTATGTATGTATGTTTAGTTTAAGGTAGTTAAGATAGTTAAGATAGTAAAATAACTTAAGGCAGTATGTAAGTTAGCAATAGGTTTTAAATAAAATCAGTTCTGTTATTACGTTTTTTGAAAGTTTTTTTAATTTTAAATTGTTCAGTTAAAGTCATATAATATTAAGCACATGCACATGCATTGTTACGTTAGGTTAAGTCGAAAGACATAGTATAAGATTTAGTTTAGCTTAGAGTGCCTGCCTAGGGCCAGTAAGTTAGAAGTATAACACTGTTCGTTCAACTAGTTTTAAGCATTTTTGTCTAGTATTTAACTTATGTTATGAATTTCTATTAATAAAAATGAATTGAAAATGAAAAATGAAAAAAGGATGTGGATGTAGTCCGGAAGGCAAAAATCCGTCGACTGCACTGGCTCGGCCACATCGAGCGCATGGACAACAATGCTCCAGCAAAGAGGGTCTTTGAATCCGAGCCTACTGGTTCGAGAAGGAGAGGAAGACCGAATCTCCGGTATAAAGACCAAGTATTTGCTCAGGCTCGTACCCTCCAAGGGTCGCCGGCCTGATATGTAAGTAAGTAGTTTTTCTAGACAGTTATACTCTTTGAGTATTGTCAGTGACTCGAAAGTTGTGGGGCCATGAACATTTTTCTTGTTGTATTGGAATTGAACCCAGAAACCAAGGTTCAAGTGCTTAGGAGTTCAACGCACAGACCCACAACGCCACGCCTGCCACTATGAAGCGTATGTAGAAGCCAACAAATCAACTTCCCTACCGATCGATGATAATGAACTTCTTTGACTGGAATTGGATGATATGGATGTGACCAACGTGTGGTTCCAACAGGATGGCACACAGTGGTGCAGAGACGGAAATTTAAATATTTCATACCAAAATTTAAATTTTTAATATGGAGATGTATGTGTTAATTTTTTTCATACAGAGATATGTATATGTGTGAACTGTTTTATGTTATCTTAACTGTTTTAAGTTTTCAAGTTTATGTCTAGAAACATGCTGGAAACAGCGCTCTAAGGTTACACTTTCTTTTAATTTTGAAATGCATGTATTTATCTTTAACCCTTTCATGTGCAATGTTGCGTGCACGCACATTGTGTTTCCGTTATCTGTTTTTCCATATTTTGTGCACTCCTATGTTGTTTTTATATATATTAATATTTTTAATTTTTTCGAGAAGTGTTCTGTGCATGGATCAATAACGCCAACTTCCAAGTTGAAAACTAAATTAAAAAAAGACCGACTGCGCTGGACTTTATATTTTAATTTTCTTTCCCTTGAGCTACATTTTTAGCTCTATTAAGATACGTCTTGTGGTTACTATTTGTAGAAAACTATAATATTCAGCGCGGCGCTACGTGCAACATGATAGCAAGGCTATCTCACCCACGACGTAAGCCAGCCACTAAGATTTGGCGATTTAGCCTCGATTGACATTTTTATGCCGGTTGTCTTTATGATGGAGATTATGTATATCAATAAGCCACAACCCCGCTCTGCTCTCCAAGTTAGCATAATCTGTGTAATCTCGTAAATAAAACTAAATCTATGGATGTATGCTTTTCAAATAGAGCAAAACAATCAATTATGTCTCACACCTAACTTGATTTACCATCCATTAACTATTGGCAATTACATATTTATGTATCTGTTTAAAAACCGCATTTATTTATATTTTTGTTCATCTCTTGCATTTACATCACCTGCCCTTGTTTCGCACCACTGGCTTTGACCTTTGATCATTTCTTAAACCTACCTAACTGGCAGATCTTTCGTGCTTATATCGTCTCAGCAAGCGCCTTATGAGATGTTTCAAATTTCCACAAAAGATGCTTAAATACCCGTCAAATAGAAAAAAAGTTTTTATAAACACTTTAAATGAAACTTGCCTTTACTCCATTTTCGTTGTATTCAAAGTGTCATTCCACTCATCTTTATTCTTTTCCTTTTCACAGAAAAAACTTAGAGTGAGTCGTACGTTATTTTATCTACAACTAATTGACCGATGGCGTTGCGTTCTCACATTTATTATTAAGGATTTGATTCAATCTTTATCTTACAGGCTACATTTTGAAATTACTTAAAGGCACGCAATCAACCAGTAACAGGCTTCTTCTATGGAATGTGGTGTACAGGATATAATTGAAACGTATATAAACTTATAGAGGTCCTTGGGAGTACATGCGATTCACATCATTTTATGACTTTCCTCAACGCATGTTATAAACCAAATTCTTCAATTAAATACGAAGTCAATCCGAAACGTGAGGGAGAAACTTAATGTTGAAGAGGAAACGAATAAAAAATCATTGCAGCAACTTAAAAGACTTACCTTAATAAATTTTGATGACAAAAGGAACGTGCGAGAAGACCATAGGAAGTGAAACAAAGAAGTTTAATTTCTTTGAACAGTTTCTTTTTCCACTTGCTTCATCGATGCTAGTACCACTTAAGTGGAGCTAGCATTTTTGGTTGAGGAATGTGTAAGAATATGCTCATAAGAGCTGTCGATTTGGTCCAAGTTTAAGAATTTTATTGTTATATGTATTTATCGGCAGAGGATATAGAGAGAGTCGCACATCTTTCGCGCATTGTGTAAAGAAAACAAGGTGTGCTGCGTGACATAATCGCTGGTATTTTCATGTTAACAGAAATTCAAGAGCGGAAACAAATATAATCTTCTACGCACTTAACTTACATTATTTTACCATTTATAAATGAAACTTACATCAATCTGTTTAAAAAAACGATTGTACTGTGACCTTTAAAACCACTTCTATTCAAAACGGATCCCGAGTGAGGTCGTAAAATAAAAAGCTGGTGATTTTGACAAGGTGTCCAACACACCTTTATTTTCTTCAACGGATCTGGCTCGTTTTGACACATAGATTTTAACGATGAAATTTCCATTGGAAGTCTCTCCCTCGCCGTAAGCTCTTAATGGATGCCTAAGTAGATAGAGGACCACACAATGGTCCACTAGGTGCACTCAATCCCCTAGCCACGGAAATCTTCATTCATACATGAATCTATTGTTTGTTCCCGCTGAGCATCATTTTGTGAAATCTGCGTCACACAGAAGTGCAAAGACTCCTCCGTCCTCAGTCAGGATTTACGGCACTATAACAGTCAACAGCAACGATTTTTTGAATGTGCTTCAATATTGCTGTGCATTAAATTTCGATGAAATTTAAGGCATAAAAAATAAGTATTGAGGAATCTGCACACTTGCACCTGTGCCGCCGTCAGGCTCCAATAACTGCAGCAATATGTGTCAATTTATTTATTCAATTTGCAAGCCCTAATGCTCCTGCAATATCTCTGGGCGTTCCAGTTTCATATTTAGTCACAGTTTTGTTTAAATTTTTCCTTTTCTATTTTTCATTTCTCTGTAACAGCATTTGGAAGCGGTGCGCCGGCATATTGGATAGTATTCCGCAGCAGGTGCCAAACAAATTATTCTGCAGAAAATATCAACCGACACGGAAAGTATGGCTCCCCTTCCCCATAGCCGAAAATGGTTCTCAAACAGCAAAAACGTGTTGAAACGGATATATTTACAAATAAATGGATTTTTAATGCTGTCATTAGTGTCAGAGACGACCGTTAATACTCGCATTTTACTAACATACGACGAGAAGAGGCAAAAAAACTTTAATGGCACTTAAGATAATTATCGAGCAATTTTACTTTATCTTGATTAGCATGTACCACGCCCGTTTGTAGGGGAGCAGGCCGATGGCGGTCCTGGCCTAAACGACCCACACTGCTACCGCAGGATGGTGATACCCATGTCTCACAACTAATTCTTTGAAAATAAAATGTCGGTTTCGCGGTGACGTTTATCATTGTCAGTGGCACATTCATCAAGCTAATGGGGGTAAGAGTCACGGCCCACATAGATACGAGCTGTGGCTTTAAGCCCAATGAATTGTTTCGTTTCTTTTTTTCATTTTATGTGATACAAGTACCTTCGAGGAGTAGTTTGCGGAGTCGCTTTGATTCGCCATTGAAATTAGGTAATGCGTTTGAGAAATTAAATTAAATGGGGATAACTGGAGATACGAGTATCGACGGTTGATTTATTAGTGGTTTCTGTGGCTAGTTGCATTGTGGTAATTAAGATTACGGGTGGTCAAATAAATTAATTCAATGTGGTCGGTAATACTATATATGTCGGACAAAAGGCGTTGTTGAATTTCAGAAGGCAACTGCACAAACCTTATTACATTAAATATGTCGCCGATATATTTGGGTTGTGTGCAAAGTAAACAATGTAAAAGATGCGTAAGCTTCTTATTCTTTGCTAAAGTTGTGGAAACAATACATTTACGGTAGATCTCCACGAACAAAACTTGATGCAGGGATCAATAAATAGATGTCACAGTCACGTCTGATCAAATCATCCATGGGTATCATATGTTGCATGACGATGGAGAACAGTGTCACACTGCATGGGGAGTCCTCCAATAGGTCCTAGTGGTAAACGATGTCGTAAAGATTCAGGATTGAGGAAAGGAAGGTCTTAAAGCAATCGAAAACGTCGTCGAACCACCTGACGAGTATAATGCTGACGTTGACGATGTTGTCCAGACACTCGGTCGTAACTGCCCTTGGTGTTAATTGACATCAAGGCCGACATTACGAACTTGAACTATTCCTAGGAAATATAAATGAAGAAACGACTTTCACATGGATTATATAGGCGTAAAATCACCCTACAAATCCTTATTGTCTACCCATTCTATCTGCCTTTTGCTAATAAATGTTAAGGCAGACAATATGCGAAATGGGAGAAGTGCACGGAATTGCCGTAGTAACCAAACATTTCATTTCATTGTAGATTGACCTAGCATCCGGTCAAATATCACAGTAAAGTACATGTTTTACGATGTTATTAATTTACTTAATAAACAGAAATAATTCAAATATGTTTGTACATATACGATTGTTAATCTTGTAACTTGTTTTCATATATCATTGATTTGCATGCGATCATAAATTTATAATATTCAGTTTGGATGCTCATTTAAAGCAGTCACTTTGTCTACGTTTCAAAGTGTTATTTTAAAATGTGCAGTTAAATGAATAGAAAAAAGAATATGTTATCCTTGCTAAAGTGAAATGTTATGGAAATCGACATTTCACATGTCAAATAATCAAAATACGTTAACCGCACGTAAATAGCGCCGATTCACCGGCAAACCCTTTGAGTATTGAATTTAGAATCAATTTTCAATCCGCGGCAAATTCTTCATCTATTCCGCCCGAAATAAAAATAAACTTCTACACAGTAGATTTGCTTACTTCGTGTATAGTTGCAATTCCATGGTATTGGGTTATATTTCAGACAGAAAACTAGATATTCGGTTTTTTTAATGAATGTACATATGACTTTACCCTGTTTGTCCGTCAACTCTGTCGCACTTTTACAGCTCTAACATCTATGAAGGGACTTACAAGAAATTTGTTTTAACGTGTTGAATATCTCCAAAGCCATTAGGACCAGAATGCTGAAATATCAGTCGAATGTGCTGCAGAGTTGAGTCACGGATCTTCCTTCCAACATTCACTTCACCGAAGTTAACCTATCATCATCCTCTCCTATGTCCCACAATTACCCGTTTCCACTCAACATTGACAAAATGATTTCGAACTGACTGACAAAAAAATGTATTATCTTCCTGAGCCGACGAATTAATTTCAGAAAACAAAGCCAAACAATGCTGCCACTCCAATTGGGTTCTAATAATATCGATAAACAATAAATAATCCCATAACAATAAACGCCAAATGAATGAAAAGAAACAATTGACGGGGTTTCGTTTCATTTAAGCAGTAATAGAAAATTGATGTTCTGACGAAAAACAATCTTTCCCGGCCGATACTAAATCAAGAACGGTTCACGTCGAATAAAGCTCAAGACCTATGAAGAACGAAGTCCATCAAAGCGCTCAGGCAAGTTGCGCCCCTTAACAAAAATCTCATTACCGATCAAAGATAACATTTTACGGTCGCTCAATAAAATTGACAAAAAAATCGAAAAGGAATCGAAATAAAAAAAACCGCATCTTCTCATTTCGACATTATCAAGAAGCTCAGCGCGGCTTCTCGCCGAACATATGTACATCCGTACACATGAGTGAATGTGTGCACTCAAAATATGAACGAACGTTTATCTGTTTGCCCTAGTAACCGCCTTCCTATGTAGTTATGAACAGAAAAACAAAACCGAAACGATGAAAAACACCGTCGTAGGATGTGCGTTGTGTAGATTGATGCAATAAAGTGCGCTTCCTTCTGTGGCTGCTGAACATAGAAGCAAATTCGTAGATATTGGCTGTTGCGTCCCACTGAAGACACGGGCTCCTTACATAGTCCAAGGGTAAACAAAGTGCTCTCAATATACACAGGAGCACTTTGCGGCACCCGCTCTTTGTGGGTGGGTATAGCTTAACCCACTGAAATGACGTTTAACAAATTCATCTCCTTGCAATAACCATAAAAGGATATCGAATATTTCGTTTGGCATTTTATTTTTTTCCCCTTCACTTTTATTGCGATTCGTTTAAAGTTAAACATGCCACGCGAACGTAGGGCACAGACGGATGTGGAGCGATTGCATTATGTCACAGCGGAGATTGTAGACTTTCGTCTTGTGACTCTGAGCGTACATTATACAAATCTTCCATCGCAGGCTAAGGACTTGTCATAAAAATATGATGTAAAATCCCTTTTAAGGAGCGCATTTCTTGAAAACTCAACTCTTTTCTTTTGTTTTTCACCTCCTTCTGCCCATTTTCCTTGTCCTGCAAGCTACATATTTCTTGTCTTCTTGTTTTTTCCTGTTTTACAGCCAGTTGTAAAAATTTATTGCAGGGAATTTTCCATGGAGACGGAACACAGCGCTGACCTGGTCCCTTGTCTTAATTACTTATCATATGAAACAATAAGCGTGTTATTTGGAGAGAATGCTGGTATTTGAATGAACAGTGGAGCTTACATTGGATCGAGGTGATTTTATAACCCATTAAATTGCGTGAGATTAAAATGCGTGTCTTTGAGACATTACACACATATTCTTTTTTAGTCAGTTTGCAATGCTTATCAGACGATCCTGGCTGAACTTGTGGCTCCTGCTAGAATACTAGACTATCTTGGTTAGGTGTGGTGCTTCACATCATCTTTGTTCATGGTGATACCACATCAGATGATCAAATTTAGCGCCGCCATCAGTGCCCTTTTTAAGGCAGAATGCCGCAAAACGTGATCGTGAGTAGATGCGGCGACTCATGCAATGGGATTCTAGGTTCAATTCTCGATCGAAACAAGTTTTATAGAGTGTAAATCTAACATAGAGTGTCTAACCTAACCTAAGTGGTGTTACATACCATTGTTTACAATATGTACTTTTTTGGTTATATTATCGCTTTTGGATATATTATTATCGCTGTGCATTAAAAATATTATTTTCTTTTTAATAATAATGGTTTAATGGGTGGCGCTACAACCCGTAGATGACCAGGGTCTAGCTTCATTCTTGTATTTAATTTTAATTTTTTTAAATTATAACAAACTGACATAGTAGACAAAAAATGCTTGAAGTATGTTGGAATAACAGCGATTCTATTTCTAACTTACTGGCAATCTAAGCCAAAACTTAATCTTAAGCTATGTCTTAGTATGGCTTAGTACCTAACAATGATTAAATTAGACAATAATATATAAACGAACAAATGTATATTATGAAAAATTTAAAAACACAATGACATACATTCTGCCATAGAATAAACTTAAACAACTAACTTAATCTAATCTACTTATATATGCATATATGTACATATATATAAACGTATATCTATACACATATATTCTTATATATCAATGTATCCACTTGTATACATAAATACATTATCTGTCTTTTTATTTTTATTAGTTTTATCTTTTTTATTATATTTAATTTTTATTTATATACATTCATGTATTTACAACTTAAAAACTACTTTAAAACAACCCTATGATACGGAAGTCGGCCATAGGTTGCAGCTGATGGATTTCTATAATCCACTGCAAGACAGTGACCGACTGCTCCCCATAAGAGATACACACTACCCTTTCTACTCCGGTTCTAAAGGGCTCGACGCTGGAGTTCCCTCGTTCCCCAGTCGCCAGAACTTTCGATGTTGCATTGCAACATCCCGCACATCCCGACTCGATACCGCTGTACTGAATCGGAGGAGACCCTCCTCAGCTCGTTGTGCGACGGAACGGTCATGGTTGCGTCGCTCATCCACAGTGAAAGATGAGCGGTACCGCATATATGGCTTGTATCAGCCCGATTTTGACTAAATGAAGAAAAGCTTCTGAGGGACGAAGCCGTTCTGACATACTCTTTCGTGGTATTGGGGATGGGGGTACTAAGCCCCAGATATCAGATTATTAGCCTAGTTCATCGCTCTGACAGTAAGGCCTTGAATCAATTTCAACAGGAAATTGTCCACTCGTATCAGATTTGCCCTGTTGTATAATACCTCATTGGAGTAGAATTTTTTGTACTGGGACTCTGGTGTTCTGTAAAGGCTTATGCAAGCCCTAAGACAAGCCATTTCTAACTCCCGAATCTTTCAAATCCATCAAGCTTGCACTCACATCGAACCACACGGGACAGCCATAGGTGAGCATTGGCCGAATGAGGGCCATGTAGCAAATTACCTTTACCCTCGCATTGAGTTGGCTGTTGTAAAACAGTCTCTTTGTAAGAGAAAACGCGCCTCGGGCTGGGGCTAGAGCAGCATCTACATAGTTGTTAAAATATAGATATTGATCTAGCCAGATCCGCAGGTATCTGACTACAGTCCTTTGCGCCAGTGGTTAGGGTCTAGCTTCTCAGCAACCACTCGTGTTGTCCGTGCTATTATTTTAATATTTGAAGTTCTTAATATAAGGGCATAATTCTGCAATATTAAAATTAAATTTACGTGCAACCAAAAAAATAAAAAATATAATATATAAAATAAATTTTGGAAATTAAGTCAGTTCATGTCGGACAGATAAGTAAAACAAAATTATCTGTACTAGGTCTGGGACCGTGCCTGTTAAGGTAGATGGTACCAAAGATACACAGCATGAATGAAGAAATGAGTGCGCGATGTTAAACATGTACAAACAGTAGGTTCCAAGGTCACATTACGACTCTATCGACAGAAAGTTATTTTTTTCATGAAGACAGTTTGTTTCCTATGAACGATTTGAACAGTAGGATGCATGATCTAAAGCCTAAAAATGCTTCCAGTTCGCATCCAAAGAGAATGCGAGGTTGGTTCGAGACATGATCAAATCTTCTAAGGTTAACGACATACCGTGCAGTCGCGTTGATTGCTTTTAACAATTTTTGCAGAGACAAATTATCACAGTCAGCAAGCAATTCACAGCCGTAGGTTAAGGGAGGTGCTATGAGTGTTTTTGTAAGATTTAGTTTAAGACGTTAGTTACCTCTAAGAGCCGCATATACCTTTGACACTACACTGTCTATACTCTATATGGTCAGTCCATGTTAGTTCACTGTTGCACATTACACGAAGATTCATGACACAGATTACATATTCGACGGCAATAGAGTTTAATTCTACGGGGGGTAAGTTTGAAAGGGAGGGATGGTATTTTGACAATGGAATGACTTTGGTTTTGTCAGGATTGAGCATGAGAGAATTTTTTTCAGCCCACTTCAAAATTGAGCACAGATCCTCGATTAATTTAGCAACTGAATCTTTAACCATACCAAGAGGAAAACTTAAGTAGATTTGAACATCATCTGCATATGTAGGCAGTTTGCAATAATAACAGACCGAGAATAGAACCTTGTGGTACTCCATCGTGAACATCGCGAAAAGACAACAGCTTAAAGTTATATACAACAGTTTGAACACGGGTAAGTTAGGAGAAGATTAACTTTGTAGTGAAATTACAGAAGTTAAATTGGGTGGACAGTTTATAACAAAGTATTGACGGATTAACACTGTCGAATGCTTTCGAAAAGTCTAGTAAAGCTAGAAATTTTTTTGTCGTCAGTTACTTTTAGTAAGGCTGTAACACAGTTACATATGCCCTTTACGGAATCCTGATTGCATTGGATTAAACAAATTGTGTCCCTCAATGTAATCTTTAATTACTCGACTGATGATAGATTCGAATATTTTCGGCAAAAACGTTAGGATTGTAATTGGCCGATATTAAGACGGGTTTGTTTTCTTAGGAACCCTAATAATTTACCTTTTTTCCAAAGTACAGTATACGTCGAGGTCACGATTATGGTATTGAAAATGTGGGTGATGTGAGGAAGTATAATTGGAAGCAACACATTTACAATGTCGGGGTGAATATTATGTGGTCCAACAGACTTTGTCTTTATGGAGAATATTAAATGTACGAATCTTAAAGTGAAAATCACAATACGTAGAGCAAACAGCACGATTGCGATTATCAACTACCTCAAATCGCCTTACCCGACTCCACCCTTTTCAGCATTCAGCTAACATTAATTTGGAAGCTGTTGCATCAGTCATGTAGTTTGTGGCATCTATTTTTCTGTTTTGAACCATCTGCGCAAATGTTGATCTCTCTTTTCACTGAACAGTACTGCTCAATGATCTCTTTTCCGGATGATTATCGTAAGCTTTCGGTCAATAAGAGTGACCTATTAATATTTCCAGTCCCCAAAGATTGAATATTTGTGGATCACTCTTAAACGGAATTTGGACTTTTGGACCACCTTTTCTACACCACACATCATCAACGTTTACAAACCTGTGGATGGATTTTGACTGATGTAATTTAAAGTCAATTGTACAAGCGGCAGACACAAAATGGTCGAAGCTCGCGAAAAACAATTTTCACGGAGCACGCTGGGGTGTAAGTCTCTGCATGATGAATTAGGAATGCCAACTGAACATGATTGACTTTGAAAGATGTTACGAAACAGGCGTGAGCTGTGAAAAATAGAATACTGAAAAACCAGACAGCAAAAGGATCACATTGTGTTCATCAACTACCTCAATACTTACCACAGATCAACTCATCTCACGCATTTACCCAATCACAGCCAAATTTTGCACACTATCATAAACTAAAATTCACTGTTGGTTGAGTGCCTGCCCTTAGTTAGAGGGGTCCCCAGTTCGAGTCCCAGTGAAAGCTAAGTTTACTACGCTTTATCCGGTTTTCAAATATGGTCCAGTCGCCGTTGGGATCAAATTAATGGCACTATCACTGGAGTTGTCGATCAATGGTAATAGCCTGACTATGGGTACCACAATGGACCAACATGGTCTAAATGTGCAATCGATTCCGCTGACAGCTCGTGTACCCAACCCAACAACAATCCATTCACTATATTTGTGAACATTGAACTCCGAAAATCAAAAATGTTCACACTAGTATTTCACAACAATAGAAATAGTCGGCTTCATCGATGAATGTGAGAGCGTTACTGACAATTATTTACGATTTTTTAAAAACTCAATTACCAAATTATATAGATTACATTGTCGGGATGGTCCGTTCGGTTTGCGGAAGGATATAAAAAACCTCATCATCTCATAATCCTCATAATCATCTCGATAGTACAATACTTGATTTCTGGTTCGTACCTTCCTAGCATAAATTGATATTAATTTTTTCACTGGTAGCCCCGATTATTTTATGGTTAATTGTTTTTTATGCACATACCTATGTTTGAAGATAATTCCAAAATCTATAGATCAAGATTTTAATTTGACAAATCTCCCAGAAAGTGAGAGAGTCGGTAATGTACTGAAGGTGATATAATCCTGGCTAATCCATTATTCACCGTCTCCAACACGGTGCCTCCAGTTATCAAGCGGTACTGCCTGTACCAACTTGTTGATTATTCCGGAGTTTCCGTCATCCTATACTTTTCGAAGTCCTGGTTCGTCCCTGCCGATTTCTAAGATTATGTCAATTCGAGCAATAGTATTCATGCGCTCTATGTCGAATCAATTGAATCGTCAAACCTTTAAATTACTGAATGCATGCATTCGTTGATACGTACCTCTTTACGTTCACAACCTATAAGGCTATAATTGCCGCATTTTTTCCTGTTCATGTCATTCAGCTCTGCTGTCCACTATTTCGTTAAGACATGATACGATAAAATACGATTTTTTTACTGTAGCTAAGAATCTTGGCAAAAATTGTTTCCATAAAACGGAAACGTAGTTAACGCAATTTTATATGTTCTCACGAACATTGCAGTGCAACAAGTTGCAGCTTGTGATATTTTGCCCTGGGCGAGTTGACTTATGGCCGATAGAATATATTTTTAATTTAAGACCCACTCGACTGTTCTCTTTTTCATAGTATAGATGTATACAAAGTATAGATACTCGTAGAGAAGAGCGAATTGTGTTGATGCTTACTTGCCACTCTATCATGTCCAGTGTTTGATTGAAGAAATCACACGACTGCCTCATTCAGTTCATTCGGTGTAATGTGCAAGTGTGCATACCTAGCTTTTAAAATACTCTATTTTGCTCTAACGAGTTAAGAACGGCGAAGTTAAGTTTCTTTCTAAAAAGTTTATAATCCTTGGGGATTGTCAGTATAATCGAAACAGGAGGGCAATGAATCTGTAGTAGCTGTGTGTTCATATGACACTCTCATTTTAATGACATCAGCCAGCTTTCAGTGGAATTGAACGTTATGAGCATTACTTGATTAAACTCTGTATTGTTATATATGTTCTGAAGGGCATTACAGTGGAATGGAATCTAACTGTGAAACATACCTTTTATTTTGATACCATGACATGGCATCATGACAAAAAGGTGAAAATCTACTATTTCATTGAACATTTGTTAAGAGATGGTGTGATGAAGCTTACTTTGGACCTCAGCGTAAGACATCAGCATCAGTGTACTTCCGTTCGGCCGCACTGTGTAACGGTCATTGTCATAAAATATTCTCTCTCTCTCTCAAACTTACCCTGAATGACTTTTAATAGCGTAGATTCATTAACTTGATACCTATTATCCAATGGCTTCTTGTTGTTTGTCTGTTGATGTCGAATCCTTTGTTTCTGCAGATATAAATTGTCTCTCATTAGTGCGAAGGTAATTTCTCGCTACGTTAATAAATTCTGCTTCATCGCACTTCAGGCCAACAGTCCAGGACCCAGGGGGTGACAAGCGCGCATGATATCATTAGTTAACACGGAAGTTGTAGATAGTATGAGGCACCATTTCGCAGCTCAACAGTATTCCATCCGGCAACGGGTGGCGGCTCTGGTGGTGGCGGTGGTTATCCTTTCTCAGATTTTTACGATATTTAATCATTATTATAATTATAATTCTAGCAGCGTAGGTGCACTTGTTTTCCTCTGTCCGTGTAATTAAATACACGTCGTAGCAGCGTCGTTGCAAACACCTTCACGTTGGTGAATGTTGGCGAAAAGTTATTGCCCTTTGGGTGGGCGTTGAAGACGAATGATAAAGTTTCGACGCGGGCTGTTATAATTGCTCGAACGCGCGATGATGAGGTGCGCTGTTGTTCACTTGGACTGTGCAGTGGCTTTGTCTTCTTTCAATATCGGTCGGGTTTCAATGAAATTGATAACAAATTAAATTTATTATGCTCGATCCAATGATTTTCATACCATGCATATTGATGAAGGCATCCCTGCTCGAGTTCATAAATGTGTATATGTTCGAGGGGGCTATTTTAATTAGTCGCTTCTGGTGGTACATTTTGATGCTTCGATGGTGCGTGTCGGCTAATGAGTGAATTATGCTGAAGATAACAAAAGTGCGTGGATATGAAATGAGCTAGCTAGAAAAAGTGATAAGGATGAGAAAAAAGTCGGGATGGGTTTCATCCTTCATTTGATTTGTATAATGCTTTCGAGGTAGAATTCTGAGATATACCCTTATTTGACAAGCATTAGGTGGCGAACGATTAATGGGGTAGGAGTCAACGGTTTCGTTGAATAACCAAAAGTTCGCCGCAATCCCACTCATTGACATAATGTTATCCTTCTTGGCATAAAATATGGCGGATAAATAGGATTTAAGGGAATCATTATCCCTTATAATTGTTTTCTTGTAAGAACTGGAAACATCTTACTCAGGGTTTGAAAAAATGTAGCCAGTTGATGGGGTCTGCAAATGAAAATATGTAGTTATTTTCAGTATCAAGCAGGACACATCGCAGGCTATAAATTATAAGAGAAAATATTTTGGGGAAAATTCCTGGACTTACGTACATCAATCCATGCCGTGTGAAAAATGATAAGTTCTGATTACTCCATTCCTGAATTAGAAAATAGACAAATTAAAAGAAATAGCAGTAAAAAAAATTCTAGTAGTAAAGTACAATATCACCAATCGGAGATGGGTGGAACTAGACACTTGCAGGACTAGAGGCAAATATGGCCTTGAATTAATCGAACAAAACACAAGTACACACCTAAGCCTTAAGAAGATTATAATCAGTAAGGTCGTAGAAATTATCATAGGTTACTGTATCCTGGGCTCCCACGCAAGAAGAATGGCAGCTCCATATAACGACTTCAGCAGGAGCTACAGAGATGAGATGGAAGTAGAAAACACGCTACACTATTTCCGCATCTGTCCAGCCCTTGCAAGAACAAGGAAAAAAAGCCTATTCAGCAGCCTTAAGCGTAGCAGGGAGAACATAGGAAAATTTATCAGGAGAACAAATTGGTTATAACCCAGTAATGAAGTGGACAATCTCTGTGGTCTTGGGCACCTGCAGATACTTCTTAGGTATCATAGCTTCATCTGGCTAACGAGGAATCGGCGTATCAATCACCGGTTCGTGATAGCACAGTGGAACCAAACATAATCTAAGTGGGTCACAGCAGACAATCACTCTTACCTAACCAAACCTAAAAGAAATAGATTCGGACGAAAGTTGACAACAAATTTAACGGAAAGGAAACGTATCATGGACATTTAAGACTTTAACGTAAATATGTGTACATGTGTTCATTATATATTTTCTTCATTGCATTAACAGATCGAAAAAAACCAACATTTTAGCAAAAGGATGAGCAACTCAGTACGAGATTTTCCGGGTTTTATTTTAAGCCGGTGTCGGGACAGACTTAGTGAAAAAACTGTTAAAGATATACGCAGTCTTAGAAGCTGTTTCGACTAACACACCTTGTCGCGGTGTAGAAGCTTAGTAAGACACCCGACGACTCTGAAAAGCCTCCAGATAGGGTTACCGAAGCTAAGAGGCAGTCAAGTTAGGGGTAATTAAACCACTAACAGGTGACCTGGCCAGTATCTGTCGTAAGTGGGCTGTCTCCATAATAAACCCGGCTAAATGTTTTCACGGGCTTCCTCGTTGGACCAACTTAAACAAAAACAATACAACGAAATCGACGAATGTCATGCAATTTAAACTTGATTACATGGATGCCTGAATCGGTCTGTTTCCAGACTCTGGTAATAGATACATAAGTATGTAGCCCTGCAAAAAATTCGGTCTCGACGGCAAAAAAAAAACCCAGCGATTAACTGACACGTAATGAGAGACTACTGGACCGATTTTGTTCAAATCTTCACCAATTAGTTCAGAAGAGTTTGTAAATTAATAGCTCAATTATTAGATAAGAAATGATAAAATAGTAGCGATTACAATTAGTTAACGCTATTTTATACATATATACAATTTTTTTTAATGAAAGATGAGAACTTCTTCCGCTGCTTTTAACGGAGCAATGCTTTCTTGAGGTAGAGGTCTGCTTTTTCTATAGTGCGCAGTGTTAAGACTCGAAAGATATGGATCTAATAATAATAAAAACGTGTTCAATACATCTCTATTCGCATTTCTTTTTGAAGATTTTCGGTTAAATTGCTCTTGGCATCGTTTGTATTTCTTATTGCTCGCTTCTTGGGCTTCTTCGGACATTTGACCAAGTGGCAGTATACAGGCTTGAATTATTATTTTTAATGTATCAGACGCTTATATATGCTTGCAGACATATGGTACCATGCGTAATGGGATGGGAGGTAAGGGACGAGAGCAAGATCAGCTGCGAGAACGTGAGAATCCTGATGTCACTGAAACCGTCAGCAACTGCAGCGATCGTCAGTGACACCGAATGGTTCTCTAGTGAAGTCAAGCTTACCAAATACCGAGACTAAAGTTTTATCAATGTCAAAAAAGTCCACATGCCAAAAGTACACAATTTTATTTGAGTTGATAAATCGATACTTGTCACTTTATTCCTTGTAAATCTTCATATAAATAGTCGTGTCTCTCATATAATGTTGTCTCCCAAGGGTACAATTGACGCTGGCTTATTAGCAAAGACGAGCAACTTGGCGGATGCCCATAATAACCCATAATTAATTTGATACGTCACTGAAGACACCTTTTCGATAAAAGTAGCAGATCTTCCTGCAGGATTATTAATTAATTCAATCATTTGTAAGCGCTGCATGAGTGTTAGGAGTGCCATTGGAAAAATGTACCCACTCTCATTTCGAATTTACTTCCAAAAATTACAGAAAATTCACAAAATAAATTTTATGTAATTTCTGTTTCGCAGTTAACATAATAAACATGGAATCTGAATTGAATTGGCACACCAGGGGTTGACGTACATATATAAAAATCTCAAGGAACTAAAAGTTAATATGAAAACAGTTGCTACTGCTATTAACCCCCCATCCTCACACATATTACTTACCCCACCCACAAAAATTTTAAAAAAATGTCAATATATATACAAGTCGAATTTTCACGGGATACCATGATTTGTTAGAGATAGAGGGATTAGAGAGAGAAACTTTTTTTTTTGTTTTTAAGGCCTTTATCAAATTTTTTAATTAAGCTGATTTTCGAAGTCCGATTGGAATTTCACTAAGCCGATTTTTTTCTAGATAGTTTTCCATTGCTTTGAAGGAAATACTGTTTTGAATCCAACGAACAACACAAGGAAGAGGATCCCTGGATTTTTGTAATGTATTGGGTAGGGGTAGGTAGAAAGAAAAGCACACATAAAGTCGCAAATGCAGCGAGGAAATTGAACATATCGCTGAAATCCAACAATTCGAAATACTGGAAAGTGTATGGCAAACTGCTGAAATGTTGGATTTAGGTGCGGAGTGAAAAAGGATCCCAAGAATCGAGAGAATTTGTACGTGTACGGAAAATTGAGGGGAATGCTAAAATATGGCGAAAAAGTTCGAGTTAGAGAGAATTTCCACTTAGGGAGAGTCCGCTATATATATATTCTTTTTTCTTTACGACGAATTCAATACGACGAATAACATAAAGTATAAAAATACTGGAAATAACGAAAACATAATTTTAAAATTAGGTTACAAAAAAGTGTGTGAGGTATCTTATGTGCCAGTGTGCGGTTGTAAGGTTAACAATCATAAAGAGAGCCTTTCAGTTGAAAGACAAGACGGGTCTGGTCGATAAGCCGGTTATATTAAACCAAAAAAAATTTATTTTCGGTGGGTACATTTTTTCGATGGCTAAGGAATGCGTCATTGCTTGCTGAAATGGCAATACAGCCACGAAAATATCCAATAGTCCATTGTGACAAATTCATGGCCACTGTACTGTATCACCTCAACTCAACACAGCACTCGCTGTTACATTTGCTATAGGTTGATTGGTAAATACGACATACCAAGAGTTGGCTGCCGTCAAAGGAGTATCTGCTTCCTATTATCTTAATTTCAAAATTAATTTGGTATGATCGGCTAAGGTTCTTATGCATTAAAAAACCCAATTACATGGAAGAATGATATCATACATCAGACCAAGGCAATAATGCAGGCAACAAACGCAAATAAGTAATTGCATATGCAGAAGGAAACTTCAACACAAACAATTTTATTCATACAATATAAGAAAAAAAACTCAGTACGCATTTACATGCAGGTCCCTAATTTCAATAACAATGTTGAGGATACTGGTACCGTAGTGAATAAGCTCAGAAGGGAAATACTCAGATGGCATCCACTTGAAATGTAAAACTTCTTCCTCGTTGCGAGCCTTATCCGTAATCCCAAACGAGCATTATCTCTATATTTCCTAACCCCATTACACCCGGTATATCTTTAATAAGTCATCTCGGACAAACACACTCGTACAATACAGGCATCAGAGCGGGCAAGGATCAAATTGTGGAAAATCTTGTTTCAACCTCCGGAATGGAAAATATTATGCAAAATCGGAAATTGCATTGTGTACATGTGTGGAGCGGCTTCTGTCGCCCAATTGTCGTAAGTGGGCTGTCTCCATAATAAACCCGGCTAAATGTTTTCACGGGCTTCCTCGTTGGACCAACTTAAACAAAAACAATACAACGAAATCGACGAATGTCATGCAATTTAAACTTGATTACATGGATGCCTGAATCGGTCTGTTTCCAGACTCTGGTAATAGATACATAAGTATGTAGCCCTGCAAAAAATTCGGTCTCGACGGCAAAAAAAAAACCCAGCGATTAACTGACACGTAATGAGAGACTACTGGACCGATTTTGTTCAAATCTTCACCAATTAGTTCAGAAGAGTTTGTAAATTAATAGCTCAATTATTAGATAAGAAATGATAAAATAGTAGCGATTACAATTAGTTAACGCTATTTTATACATATATACAATTTTTTTTAATGAAAGATGAGAACTTCTTCCGCTGCTTTTAACGGAGCAATGCTTTCTTGAGGTAGAGGTCTGCTTTTTCTATAGTGCGCAGTGTTAAGACTCGAAAGATATGGATCTAATAATAATAAAAACGTGTTCAATACATCTCTATTCGCATTTCTTTTTGAAGATTTTCGGTTAAATTGCTCTTGGCATCGTTTGTATTTCTTATTGCTCGCTTCTTGGGCTTCTTCGGACATTTGACCAAGTGGCAGTATACAGGCTTGAATTATTATTTTTAATGTATCAGACGCTTATATATGCTTGCAGACATATGGTACCATGCGTAATGGGATGGGAGGTAAGGGACGAGAGCAAGATCAGCTGCGAGAACGTGAGAATCCTGATGTCACTGAAACCGTCAGCAACTGCAGCGATCGTCAGTGACACCGAATGGTTCTCTAGTGAAGTCAAGCTTACCAAATACCGAGACTAAAGTTTTATCAATGTCAAAAAAGTCCACATGCCAAAAGTACACAATTTTATTTGAGTTGATAAATCGATACTTGTCACTTTATTCCTTGTAAATCTTCATATAAATAGTCGTGTCTCTCATATAATGTTGTCTCCCAAGGGTACAATTGACGCTGGCTTATTAGCAAAGACGAGCAACTTGGCGGATGCCCATAATAACCCATAATTAATTTGATACGTCACTGAAGACACCTTTTCGATAAAAGTAGCAGATCTTCCTGCAGGATTATTAATTAATTCAATCATTTGTAAGCGCTGCATGAGTGTTAGGAGTGCCATTGGAAAAATGTACCCACTCTCATTTCGAATTTACTTCCAAAAATTACAGAAAATTCACAAAATAAATTTTATGTAATTTCTGTTTCGCAGTTAACATAATAAACATGGAATCTGAATTGAATTGGCACACCAGGGGTTGACGTACATATATAAAAATCTCAAGGAACTAAAAGTTAATATGAAAACAGTTGCTACTGCTATTAACCCCCCATCCTCACACATATTACTTACCCCACCCACAAAAATTTTAAAAAAATGTCAATATATATACAAGTCGAATTTTCACGGGATACCATGATTTGTTAGAGATAGAGGGATTAGAGAGAGAAACTTTTTTTTTTGTTTTTAAGGCCTTTATCAAATTTTTTAATTAAGCTGATTTTCGAAGTCCGATTGGAATTTCACTAAGCCGATTTTTTTCTAGATAGTTTTCCATTGCTTTGAAGGAAATACTGTTTTGAATCCAACGAACAACGAATAGATTTATTAACGAAAGAAAAGCACACATAAAGTCGCAAATGCAGCGAGGAAATTGAACATATCGCTGAAATCCAACAATTCGAAATACTGGAAAGTGTATGGCAAACTGCTGAAATGTTGGATTTAGGTGCGGAGTGAAAAAGGATCCCAAGAATCGAGAGAATTTGTACGTGTACGGAAAATTGAGGGGAATGCTAAAATATGGCGAAAAAGTTCGAGTTAGAGAGAATTTCCACTTAGGGAGAGTCCGCTATATATATATTCTTTTTTCTTTACGACGAATTCAATACGACGAATAACATAAAGTATAAAAATACTGGAAATAACGAAAACATAATTTTAAAATTAGGTTACAAAAAAGTGTGTGAGGTATCTTATGTGCCAGTGTGCGGTTGTAAGGTTAACAATCATAAAGAGAGCCTTTCAGTTGAAAGACAAGACGGGTCTGGTCGATAAGCCGGTTATATTAAACCAAAAAAAATTTATTTTCGGTGGGTACATTTTTTCGATGGCTAAGGAATGCGTCATTGCTTGCTGAAATGGCAATACAGCCACGAAAATATCCAATAGTCCATTGTGACAAATTCATGGCCACTGTACTGTATCACCTCAACTCAACACAGCACTCGCTGTTACATTTGCTATAGGTTGATTGGTAAATACGACATACCAAGAGTTGGCTGCCGTCAAAGGAGTATCTGCTTCCTATTATCTTAATTTCAAAATTAATTTGGTATGATCGGCTAAGGTTCTTATGCATTAAAAAACCCAATTACATGGAAGAATGATATCATACATCAGACCAAGGCAATAATGCAGGCAACAAACGCAAATAAGTAATTGCATATGCAGAAGGAAACTTCAACACAAACAATTTTATTCATACAATATAAGAAAAAAAACTCAGTACGCATTTACATGCAGGTCCCTAATTTCAATAACAATGTTGAGGATACTGGTACCGTAGTGAATAAGCTCAGAAGGGAAATACTCAGATGGCATCCACTTGAAATGTAAAACTTCTTCCTCGTTGCGAGCCTTATCCGTAATCCCAAACGAGCATTATCTCTATATTTCCTAACCCCATTACACCCGGTATATCTTTAATAAGTCATCTCGGACAAACACACTCGTACAATACAGGCATCAGAGCGGGCAAGGATCAAATTGTGGAAAATCTTGTTTCAACCTCCGGAATGGAAAATATTATGCAAAATCGGAAATTGCATTGTGTACATGTGTGGAGCGGCTTCTGTCGCCCAATTGGAACTGCCTGCTGTGTAGGTAAACAGCTCACGTGGGGAAATCCTTCTTAAGTTGAATAACAAAAGCCAAAACCCAAAACCCCCAAAGGGCAACTGCAGATGCACTGGCTTGTTTGGTTTTGCTGTACTTGGTCAACCTAGCGCTTAATCATTGAGGCTGGTACTATTTTGAAGCAGTCGGGTGACTAGTCAAATGTTGTTTCTCCTTCGTTGTGCCTTGCCATTTGGACATGTCTCTGTGATATGTATTAGCATATAAATAGGCTACACCTTGACAAAGACGAAAACAAAATATTATTTGATCTGGCATTCGTCAGTAGTTAGCTGCCCAACTACGCACCCATCTACGAACATGCGTCGTACACGAGATATGCATATATTTTCCATTCCTGCGGACAAGGAACGCGAACGCCACTAAGGGACGATTGCAAAGCACATCCTATCGCATTCCATTTGAAAAGCAAAAATGATAATACGAGTCGAAAAAAAAAGGACAAGACCACCTAAAGGACCCTCAGTTCGTTTCAGATTATGTTTGAAAATAGACAACGAATAGTCACTGCTCTCACCATGTTGTTGTCAAAGGTGCTATTTGCTACCAGGCATTCCGAGCACTCTTGTTGAACAATTTTACAGAAGTGCGTTCGTTCCATTTTCGTATGGTAATGAAGCTGCAGCGTTAGCAGGAAAGTATCTTCCATTAGCTCTTCCTAGTGGCGCCAGAAGCGGAAGGCACCGGAAGGAGACTATCAGAAATTAGAATCTATCATGAAGTTATCTCTGAAGCATGAAATTGCCACAGTACCGCTCATCGTTGCCCCGTGAAGAGATCATTCATCCTGTACTGTTAGAGGCAATTTTTCGGTCTTCTCTTCAGTATACTACTTGAATATCTTTGAAATGAGGACGTTTAATCACGACTGGCAGGATGTTGTGCTCGTCTATAATAGTTTCGTTGGTGTGCTTTTTTGTCACTATGTGTGCCGACAGGATGAAAATTAAGGAAACGCCTTTAGTGTTCCTTAATTTCGTCCTTGGTCAGTTAGTTTCTGTCGGAGGGAAACAATTTTCTTTTTCATGTAAACTTGTCCTCGTTAGCGAGTGATTGAGTTTCAAATTGGAGAGTCATCGAAAGATCTCTGGATTGGAAAATTCAATTTGGGACTCAGAAGATTTATCAAGGAGAATGAAAAATAATTGTATGCGTTCATGTGTATGTGCGTAAATGTGTGCGTAAGATGACCAGTAAATTATTCAGACGAAACATAATACCGATGCTCACTTGGTAAATGGTTTTGACAGAACGAATTGTACCAGGTGGAGATAGAAATAGGAGAAAGGTTGTGCCGAATCTAAATGAAATCTCATGATGTGATAGCTGAGAGCGATTTTATGGTTGAAGTAGAATGAATTTAATTAAAGGGTCAGGCAGACAATTGAGACCATAATTGCGTTTGCAGATATTGCTTTGTTTTGGTGATAAACAGAAAACAGAGAGCAAATTAATGTAAAGACATTTAATGCATCCCGACAGGTGTCAACTTCAGATGTATTAATTTAAATCAAATGTTTCCTGTGGTACATTTAATTTTTATTTCAATTTCGTGATGGCATATTACGCGTTTCATTCATTACAACTCTAGATGAATATTTTCTTAGTAATCTGTGTACATGAATTAAGTAATATCATTTGTTTATTTATAACATGCATACATTATATTGACAAATTTTTACGAAATTCTACGAATCATAGATGAGAGACAGAGATCGCAAAGAGAGACAAGAAAGATTGTTCCAACGACAGGGGCATATCTCTTATATGTAAGTATCCCCGAGAACGGTCTAGAGCTATGGTCGAGTGAACAGTGAGGTTCCGTTTCGGCAGAAATACAACCGACCAGCTTTTCAATCTAAGAATCGTAGTCGAGTAGGATTGGGAGCATGCCAAATCGATCTACAGGTACAGCTATACCACCGAGTTCCTTGAGGTAAGCTCATTTCAACGTGGACGTTGGATTTCGCCAAGTTTAGTTTGAAGGGAAACGCTGTCATTCACAACAGCTGAAAGAACGAGATGAAAAACCGCATAAAATACGACGTCAACTGAAATCAAGAGGGAAGAGACGTATGTACTTTTCTAAATGTGATGGCGTTTCGACAATGGCTATAGTTTGAGTTTCTCAAATAGATACATGATTTGTAAATATATGTATTAATTATAAATTTTAATAATTCGTAAGCATTGCGGCGTGAGTCTATTCATGATGAATTTTCAAACCAAACTAACTTCATTTTACAGTACAGTTCTCCGAGAACTGTAAAATCAGCTATCACAGAAATCATGCTGCAAGTTTAAAGTTATCCGTCTCTAAAACAAATACCCTTTACTCGGCTGTGTGGCACATTTTGGAAGCTATCTCTAGACAGAAGGACTCTCTGAAATTTTTCAGTAGGAAAGAGTCGAGAGTTGTTGCGATGAAAATTAAAACTGGCCCTTACTTTCCCAGCTGTGAAATGTCACCTCGGTGGCACCACCTATGATTTCTTCCGGTTGACAAAATTAAACAAAAACTGTCAATTATCAGATTCAGTACAAAGGAAATACAAGAGTATTATTGATTGAATGAATAATTGTGGACTCAATTGATGATTTATTATTGCCCTCGAAGTACTATTGTACTCACACCAAATTTAATTTGTATCCATAATAGAGAAGTAAAAGAATGTAAATGAAATGTAAACGTGCACATACACAAGGACAGCACAACATGCTACCGGATTTGTAGCTGGCGACCCCACTGTGAATTTAATTGCGATCGTCCTGTGTGCTTTTGACGGACTTTATCAAAGAAACCCTACAAAGCCTGCAAGACATATTTTAAACGGCATCTAATTGTTCTTTGGTGTCCTTTCAAGTTGGCTATCGAAGTCAACACGACACTCTGCTTATGTACATTAGAGATAGATCACAAAAGACCTCCTGGAGCGAGGCAACAACTTAATTAAACCGTCCAGCCCACAACACAATCAAAGGTGGAAGATGCACTGATGAAGGGGTGCCTGTGTAATAAGCCCTCTCGTATATTTTCCCTTCTGCCATCTTCCACACTAACAGAGAGAGAGCAGCAGGAAGAAACACTGGATTCAACATTCACTCTCGAGAACTGAAGTGAATCAAACCAATTTAAAGAGACAGCGGAAATTGATATTCACCGGCGAAGGGCTGCAAGAAAGAAATTTCAAATTGTAAACCAGCGCGGTGGTCATGTTAAATGCGATTACTTACCAATTAAGGATATCACCCTCGGAAGACCAATGACACCACCGAAGGCCATATAAGCAAATTAATTTCCGGTTAATAAAACACTGTGGCAGAAATCACAACGATTTAAGACAGTTCCTCTGACACGGCAATAAATGATTGCGGTATCTTTCACCCTAGGAAAATGAAGAAAAACCGCTCACTGAAGTGTGCAAAGGACGCATAGCATAGCGAAAAAATAACATAGACGGTAGCGAATTAGATTCCCAAGTAATTTATTTTCTTAGAGGACGGATTTGCTGCTTTCTGTACTGGCACTGGCGACTGCGCACACATGAACATTCATAAGTACGTGAATATGTATGAAACGTCCTTAGAAGCTATCCCCTTCGGAGAACGGTTTTAATTACTGACAGTCATCCGTCTTGGAAATGGTAAATGGCTTCCGGTGTTGCTTGGTTAAAGTCAGTTACGTTGCTGTAGTCAGTAGGTGGTTTTGCGGCAATAAATACTTTTTTCTTGTGTTGTTTATTAGAACGAAAACGTATCTTTAATTAACTCTGTGGATTGAGTACTCAGTTGAAATTCATTGATAGGTAACCATTGCGGTTCATCAAGGATGGATGAATATGGTTTTGTTTTGGAATGAAAGGTGTGGTAACCACGTTGGTGTGATAACCACGTTACGTGTGCATTTGTACGTCCCCATATGCAACTATTGTGTTTGCTTACGCATCCACAGATTGAAATATGAGCCTCAAAATGAAAATGTTGTGTTACCGTGGTGAGTTCGCTTCACGTCTTAAGTGAGATGATGTTGAAAAGTATGTAGGTGTATGTAAGACAAGTCCAAAAGCTGTGCTCGTTGATTTGAATCGTCTTAACACTTTCACTGAAAATAGCTACATTTTCTGTAGAGCATGCATTTTTTCAAGAGTCGATCAGTAATTACCCATGTTTGCAAACACGAGGTTGCCATCAAACAACACCAACATTTCCGAATGATTCCTGATTAATTTTTATTAGGAAACCAGTTCTATGGTATGTTATTCGATTAAATGAAAAAAATATCTATCTGAAATTCGGGTTTTTTATTTGATGACAAAATTACGTGCTTAATGGTTTAGAGCTCGTTAAGGCGGGTGGCAATGTACTAGCGAGGAGTATGCTCCAGATCAGCTGCAGAATGATGACGGAAGTTTGTCCGACGTCTAGAAATAAGGACCTTATACTCCATCCACAAGTTAGAGAACCCTTCCTTTTCCAGAAACTGTAGAAATATCATAATTTGTCTATGGTATGTCTATGTGGGCCAGTAAATACTTCAATCCACTCGAAACATGCCAGAGACTGGTTACTTCCTCAGTCTTTCCACTAGTGGCATACATCACAAGGAAAGTTACAAGAAGTTTTCAACGATGCAGTATGTTTGTTACATCTACGGCACTCGTCATTACGAGCATATCTCTGACATTAACACTAGACATTAACATGGTATGTTTTTAAAAAAGATTATTACTGATCATAGTCCGGTGTATTTTAACAAGAGACTGAGACTTATTTAAATTTATTTTGTGCTAGTTTTGAGTAATAAAATAAAATCCGATATTTCTGTAACTAATGCCAATTCATAAAAAAATTAAATGAACAATAAAATGAGTGATAGCATAACGTCACATGTACGATTAGCACTTCCCAGAGCAACTAAGAATATATGTGCAAGATGCGACCGGGATAGTAAATAAAAATAGTCGCAATTTAATTCTGGTAGCAAGAACGGAAATTAATCTCTTCCCCAGTTCAAAATTCTTAGCCAGATGTCTAAGAGATTCCTTCCAACAGTGCAGCTTATGACACTATCTATTCCGTACAGAATTGTACGGAAACTAGTCAATATCTGCCAACATGATGACGATGCATCTTTTGATATGAATGGATTCTTAAACCTTAAAGCAAGTTGTAAAGGAGTGCAGAAAATATACAAAATTACTAGTGAGCTCTAAGAAGCCCATTATTTTCTAATAAAATATTTACCTAAGTTGTTGATTGCTGCCAACCTGGTAAGACGCCTGTAAATGCACGGGTCAAGTTGCAATCACTGTAAACGCAAGAACTCTGGCTGGACCCTACAACCGCCGGTTAGAACTAATGTATGCAAGTTAATAATAAAAACACAACCTTTTCCTTGGAGGCCAGCAAACTTGTGTCGCAATCCGCTTATTTAATAATAATTCTACCGTACGAATCTAACTTAAGTGTAACTTAAACGTATTCTGCTGCCCAGATGCTGCATCAACACATTATTTCCGCTTTCGGTTCGCAGACAGGTGTTCGATGCATTCTGCTGACGCAATGTCTACTGGTGTGAGAATATTTGGTTCCCACACTAAGCGATATCTGGGACACTTGTGGTAACTTGCAGCGGCAGCTCGGGGCTTGAGTTGAAATGAGGAAACTGTCCCACTAGTACGGAGTTTTCGCACGGGGTTAACAAGTAAGGTTTCCTAACAGACCACGTGCAACCGGCCCTAAAAGGGTACAAGGCAACCGCGTGTATGATGCAATGGGTCTGAAAAAATCTGCGCTCGAGAGACAAAGATGACTATATCAAGGATGGATTCTATAAACTCCTACAAAGAACATAATATGATCTATGCCCCAGCTATAATAACGATATCATTCTAGGAGATTTCAACGCCAATCGAAGCAAATAAGACATTTTTGCTGGAGTCATTGCATGACAACTTTTTCGAAAAAGAACTCTGTGACTTGGAGAAATCTCGCAGACAGTACGCGGTTCCATCACTTCAAGATTCGCAAAGTGACCTAGCTGTCCTCTGATCGATCAAGCCTCAGACACTCGAGGAGACACTCCTCTCACCCGCACTTTCCGAGGAGATGGCACTGACTCGTTGTATCCAAGGTAAGAATCCATCAACCAGATTAGAGCAAGACCACAACAGTTTGACGTCGGAAAGTTGCAATCGCAATTGACCACAAGAAACTTTGCCATTCTAGTCTCCCTGAAGCTCTGTGACAGTCCAATCCTGCTATACTCCAAAAGCTCCCTTTTGTATTCAATTACATTATTCATTTCTATGATCAGGTGCTGCTAAAACATTTCTATGGCAGAATACACATGTTTATGCACAAGACCAAGTTAACAGTTTGTTACTTTTGGAACATACCGCAAATAAACTGTCTTCCGAAAATTCACAAGAAAAACAAAGAAAACTAAAGCATCGTCAAAGTCAAAACGTCAGACACCCAAAAACCATCCCAAAGAATTAAGAGCACAAAAAGATTTATTCAATCTCAACGTGCTACCTCAGAAATTCAATCAAAGTCAGTTACAATCCTTTCATTAAAAATTAATCACATAGAACTGTGAAACAAACACTTTTCCCCTGACCAAAAACCACCTTATTCCCAAGTTAGTTCCAAGTTCTACCACATTCTTGCACTTCAAACTGCTGTATGACCATTTGGGCCGATCAATCACTCACTGTATGGTAGTCGTCGGTCGGTCTGCCGTCGTTGGTTGGAGAGAAATCGAGGACTGCAGGGTAAAATCATGGTTTAACTTAGATCCTTTATATTTTCCATAATTTAGCTTTATTAACTTTCCACTCATCCATCATATAAGGAGCTGACAAGTGCAAGCAGCGACACCGCCTTTTTGATATATCCTCACTACGTACACTCAGCCTCACATAGATAGTCACGGTTGGAGTGACGGAGTGAAACTGTGTGGCGCCAACTGCAATTAGGTTCATTTTACGCTTTTCTTTGGCCATTCGTTTTATTCCATCATCAGAGAAGTGACAAGTCGGACTTTAAGGCAACCGGCAAAAATCATCATGAATTAGTGCAAATTGATTTGATTGACTGGCACTCTTTTTCGCTGGCTAGCTGAAGTGAAACAATCAAGCGTCGAAGTAAATATGACATCATCCAGTGCAATATTCATTTATTGAAGTTGACATTACGTGACAGCCTTGAAAACGACACTTGCATGTGTATGTGAGTATGCACGTACGTACTTCGAAGTTAAAAATTATGTTCCATCAAAGGACAAAATACGTCACCCTTTGATCAATTTAAAACATTATCCACACTTTATACTTTCTTCTGCAAAACTTCTGCGACTGAGTCTGGTGACAGAATCGTCAAACTCACTTCAGTTCAAATTGCTAGACATACCGGTCCGCATGTACGTTTAGTTGGGCTGTTGTTTCACAGTTTCCATGTGTAGGAAACGGAAGCAATCTCCCCCGTATGGATGGCGGTAGGAATGTGTTCATCTGTGTATTAGACTTAGAACGTATACACGTTAACATATACGATAAGTATACGAGTATGGTTGTCGTCTAGATGTTGAATGCGAAATAATAGTGTAACGGAGAGAAGTACGACACAACGAAAAGGATTTTCCTCAGCATAAGGCGGATATGAGATTCATGTGCGTTGTGTATCGCCTCTTGTACCTACATACACTGGAACTGTTGGGATGTTGTAGGAAAAAGGATATCGCAACAACGTGTTCCACACGTCACGTCTCTATTAAGTTTCATCAGGCTATAAAATATCACATTATTGTGGGACAATTGCCTTCGTTCGTTCGTCGTTCGCTCTTGGGGCCCATTCAGAAAGAGAGGAAGATTGCGATGTGGAAACAACGCTGGGGTATCCTTACCCATGCATGGGCTGCAATGTCATTGTTGTCGTCCTTTAACCAGGCATAGCGACCCCAATTCAGTTGAAGCAAATAGTTTATGAGTCGGCAACATATGATATCAATGGATATGTGATGCTAAAGGATTTCCCTTAAAAACTCTGGATTGCACCTTTTTCCTGCGCCCTATCATTATCAACTACCCGTTTGGGTTTCTGCAGTCTACGCTTCTGTTCAAATAAAATGCTGAGGTCATGTACGTTGACGTGCTCATGCACACATGTGTATAGTTTCCGTAGTTCTGTGGATGTGTTCAGCTGTGCTCTGTTTAATCAGTTTTGATGTTGGAATGAATTGGAGTAATAGGAAGTTGCTCGTTAAACACATCTAACTACGTCCATGCGTTAGATGTGCACTTGCTTATTAGTTCTGTAAGTACAACTTCTGAGTTGTTTCTTTTCTTGCACTCGAGTATTGTTCAAAGTTTCCTTTTCATTTCTAATTAATTAGATTCAGTATAACGTAGAATCGATTGATCTTTAATTGGAAATCGGAAAAAGCGAGTCGTTTACTCGCTCGCAAGCAATTACAACGAGCTCATTCAATTCAAACCATCTTGTGCTCACATACGAGTGTGTTCGATTCTGGGCTGAAGTCAATTCTAAAGGGAGTTTCAGTTCAGATGATATCGTGATAAAGAACTTTAATCGAACTCGCATCATTATTGGTTCCGAGTTTAAGCCCAAAATTGTTATCCAAATTCGAATATCGGCAAGTTATTTTTGGTGTTTAAGACCAGAAAGAACAATAGAAAAAAGACAGTACAACCATATCTTCAAGAAAGGACATGTAACATTGGCATCTTAGACAGAGCGTCAGAATGGGCAGCTATAATTTAGAGGTAATCAGAGACTTAGACTAACTCAGCTTCGCAGTATACGAATGTGCGAATAACATCACTTCTAAAATCAATCGCAGAAAACTTCTTGAAAGCCACTGTTTCTTTGGGCCCTAAGGACAACTGAGAAATGGCCAAGGATCCTAGTCCAACCTTAGAGTTGATCGAAATTTTAAACAATTAAATTCAATCATTGGTGATTTATTATCTTTTGACCAATGTGCGAGTGGATTTACATAGTTCTTCCCAGTCGAGTTTTTTACATTTAATGGTCAAAATCGACTACTTATGACAACGAAATGCAAGATCTTCTGAAATCATCGCCGCTCTCCGTGAGAGCTTGTACGAAAGATCGATATAGTCTATTCCACGCCATGACTTCGACTTTAAGTCGAAGGTATATTCCAATACGCCGCAAGCGATCGGTACCGTGAAAGTAAACACAACCCAACATATAATTCACCCTGATTGATTCACCGCAAAACTCGAACAATCGAACCAACATAAAAAGGTTTCTTAAACAAAACAAACTATTCTTTGATAACTCACACGCTCTGTCTAAACACACTTTGCTTTAAAAACGAACTGCAACGACACCTGGTTCGGTTTGTCAGAACTACTTGTGTCAAAACACACGATTTCCTGACAGACCAAAACCATGCTCTACAAAACACTAATTTTGTCAGTTGTGCTATACGGAACCGAAAAGCTGGATGATGGGCAAAAGTGCAAAGCTGATTCCTGTTGGCATCGAAAAAAAATTCTGTTTCAGAAATATAGCCCAGTCTGTGAGGAAGATGAATGGATGAGACGACATATCAGTATATAACGACTACACAGCATTGACCATATCCAATAAGGAGAGTTTTAGTATCCGAACCTCCTGGTTAAAACAAAGAGGAAGACCGAACATAACTTATAAAGACCGTGAACATCGCGAACAGAAGACAGCACGCTCTCGATAACTGGAAGCAGCTTTCCCGAAAGCCCCTCCGTGGATCTTCGGCCTGAGAAGTAAAAATTAATCTGATCTGCATTATGGAAGAATATTACTATATCCGTCTGCAAGCTCCGTCGCAACCAGGTGAAGGACCTCAATTTCATACAATTCTCCTATGTTCGCTTGAGGTGAATACTCAAACAGGAACTTCATACTGAAGGAAGTGGTTAGTTATAGAAATTAGCACTATGAGTTCCAGTCGTTAAATCAGATTTCAGTCATGTGATGATATGTAATGAAAAAATATTCCCGATTAGCACAGTATTATCGTGCTCTTCATAAATGCTGAACTAAGAATGAACCTATAGCTGACGTAACAACACTCGTTTATGCGGACGAATGGTTACACTTTTTTTTGATTTTCCAAATATACTCATGTCTGCACACGCATTTCCGATCTCATGAATGCACCGGATGTGTCTATATGTACGTACAACTGTTCCCCGTGAGGAAATACGTGTACTGGTCGCCGGATTCCACGTTTTTCACGAGAATCATATATTTAGGCGGATTTAATTTTTCAAGTTTAGTACCGAACAATACCGTACGGATTATCGCCTAGCTGCATACATACATTCATATTATTGTACTCTAAATGGATTAATTATACGGTTGTGCTTGCAGGCGAATGGTACACTAGTTAACAAACACATCAGAGAGCGAACTGCTGCTGCTTTAATTAGTTGAACAACATTGCTGTGCTCTTTGTTGAGTAAATAGTTCCGGATTATGTTTAATTTATTTTTCTTTTCATGTGGAGAATTGCATACCTTTTGTTTGTGCATATTTGTACTTAATATTTGTGTTTCATTTCGTTTGCAAAATGCAATCGGAATCAAATGGCAATACGAATGTCTCAAAGATAATTTTCTGTATTTATAATTATAATTTAAACGCAATAAGTTTTTTAGTTTTTCGTCCAAATGTCTTTTTCATGTGCAAACTCGTGAGGCATCTGATTCAAAGTGCAAGTGGTCTCTCAACTCTGTTAAGGCGATTATTTTACCAGCAAAAAACCAATTCATTCGTGACTGTCAATCCTGGCTTTGCGAATGTTTGCTCCGGCGTGGCTCAATATCAGGAAGAATTTTTAATGAGTGGTGCTGGCTCCATAATAAATACATAAACACCGCTCACAGTTTATTTGCAAATTTACCCTGTAACATGTTCCTCTTTTCCTTTCACGCATTACAGCTGTATCTCCTTGTGAAACCAAAGCTCCAGTCAAGGATCCGTCCGTCACCTTTAAAAACATCTCACATCGAACGATGGGTTATACTTTTGATTTCCGGCACTCCGAGGCATACACTTGAGTGGAAGCTTCTTCTGACACATGCTCTTAACTAGAGTGTCATTTCAAAATTTCCTCATCAACCTGGGCCAATAGCAAATGTTTGTCCCAGAGTTTGGGTCACCACCACTTCGGCCTAACACACTATGCAGGATCTGGTCTGGGCAGGACGTCTGGTGTTGATATGGCTAATGCAAAGACAAATCGATGGAGTAAGCTTAAAAACATTGAACCCCTTAATTCTATTCTGTAAACGATCAACTATTCACTTCGTCATCGAGTCCTTATCCCTCCATCTTAACCGTCTTACACTTTACGTCAGCAAGGATTCAACCAAAATAAGAGCAGAGAAGAAAACGTTATGATGCTTATATCACTGTGACTAATAAATAGCATCACTTTGGGACACCCCCTAAAAACGAAACCCTCTTCAATCGACCGCCACACCGAGCACCCGTGGCAAAGGAACACGCTCTGGTCCGAGTCAAGGGGTGCAATATGTGAAACTCATTATATGTCCAGGAATAAATATTTCCTCTGGGGAAATTGAATTCTTATATGAGTTTTATCATGGGTTTTGTTAAAAAGCGATCCCCACCAGTGGAACGGCCTTTAAACAAATGATTTATATGCGTCCCATTCGCCCTCGGAGCGACGCATTAGGGCTATCGAAAAAGGGAGAAGCGTGGAATACACTTTCAACGCAACAGGACATCGGTTCCGCTTCAGTGGCACAGTTGCTTAGAGAATGGAACTCTTGCGAGAGAAGTATGGCCTAAGTCAGAACACGAGAAAAGATAATCCCGTCGTGCCGTCATTTATTTTTATTATTTCAAATTCAAAATGATTTATTGTGCTTATAACTTTAGAAAGTTTGCTTCTTGCCTCTTTGTCCCCGCCTATGATTTGGCCACAGCCCTTTCTACCCACCCGCACTCCCGTAGACCATGAAAAATGAAATTGATCTGAAAGAGATCGCATAGAAAGGATAAATTTCCATTTAACCATTTCCCATTCGTATAGGTTTTGACGAAGGAAACGTGCGTCGGCTAGATAGTTATGTAACTGTGGGATTCTATGCCAGCAGAAAGCGGATGTGGACTACCCCCAAAACTTCGGTTTTCAAATTTCCCCCATGAACAATGTTCTTGGTGTAATTTATGCGTAAGCAGTCAAACCTGCTCCTTGATATCATGTGAGAGCAATTTTATTTAACAAATGCATACGTATGAATTACAAGGTTGGGGTGGGCAATTGCATTCGGTCAAACATAATCGATACTCGTGGATGGATGAATAATCAAACGTAGTCGGAGTATTTCATTAGCAGTCGAAAATGTTGTTGTTGTCTGAATGCATGTCTCGAGCTACACAATGTGTATAGGAATTATGTGCATAGGAAATTCATCAAATTCTCCAATAATCCGGGCATACAGGTTTTGATCTTAAGAAAGGAGTCGATTGCATTACAGTGCATTTGTATTAGTATTACCGACTGTAGATTAATATCGATTAGAAATTTCATTTCCCCTCACCTTTTTTTAACACACTAAAAATTACAATGCAACTTTAGTATACAACTAACAGGTACGTAAGTAAACAAATATATACAAATAAAGTCAATGCTTTTAACACAATCGAAGAAAACTTAGACTATAACCACAATATTCGAATCGGATAAAATAATTGATTCTGCATTTCATTTTATTAGACATCTATGGAGAGCTGGCTGATATCAACACGGTCATAGGACTGAGAATGTGTAGCCGGTTGGATATACTCCAGAATACTACTATCCCGAAACACACGGACAAGCTGTCATTCGGCGATTTTGAAGTAAGTCATAAAATAGCTCCCAAAAAGGACGAGTGGTATACTCATCTCGTAGAGACGGAACTGCTTCATAAACATACCCTAACCGGACGGCTCTGAAGACGGGTGACAGTATCGTCCCAGGAGACCGCAGTTCGAGCTAAAGTAGAGCCATCCCTACTTACCAGTCACTGCTTACCGGTACCGACTTTTGTAAGTTGTAGTAAAGACGAAGAGGAGGAGACAACCTTCCACTACTTCGGCACCCACCCATCATTGGCAGTATAGCAGAGTTTGCTAGACTGAAGTCTACCCAGGCTTCTGGTGTAAATGCGCTGAAATCGTTAAGGCAGTTGGAGATGATCTGACGCATGCATCAGCTCACCTGTATGTATAGTCGGCACCTGTATGTATGCCGCACGAGTGTAATCTCAGTGTCGTTTCCCCGATCCACAAGAAAGATATGCTGTGGCAACTATAGAGGGTTATGTCTCCTTAACATGAGGGATACATCTCCTTATCGTCATCTCGCGTATAAGATCTTCTCTGCTGTTCTGTTTACTCGTGTCTCTGTCTTATGTTGAATTTTATTGTCTAATGAATTTATAATAAATAAACAATAATTAAAAAAACAAACCTTCACACTACAGCAGATCAGGAAAATAGGGAGGACAGAGAAAAATACTTATGAAGTTCAAACCGACACCCACCACCTATTCGATATGAAGACCCTATACGGCAGCGTGTACAGAGACGAGCTTTTTCATGAGGCGAGCATAAGTTAATAAATCCGAACAAAGGTTTATTAAAAAAATCTTAAGCTAATGCGAAATCTACCTTGCTGCGTGCATATTGCTAAATTGCATTTCTGGCGATGGTTCAGTCAGCAGCGGATGTCGACGTCCGGTTGAATGTCAAAAAAGGATTTAGATAGTGCTAAGCGCTGCGATGTGACTTCTTATTTGCCAACCGCTGTTTCTAGACAATCTCTAAACCTCGACTTCTGAGGTAACTGCACTCCTAAGGTTGCTGGAGAGGCATTTTGGTTGAGGACCATGTCCACACCAAGAAAAACCAAGAAAAAGATAGTGCCTACCACAACGCGGTCTGACGGTGCGATAGAACCGGTTACAAATTTTCCTGGGTCGCGTTTTTAGTATCGTGTAGTTTCTTGCGATTGTTGCTGTCATATGCAACTTTGAAATCGATAAAGATATGGTGTCAATCGATTTGACTAAACAATGATTTTCAATAATTCTCGTGGGAAATCCAAAAAAATTTAATAGAAATAATTTTTAACTTATTTGTTTATGTTAGCCAGACATAATTCACGATAGCCAGCCTCTGTCCATTCAAAGTATTATGAAATGCCTGCATACATAAAGCCCAACTACTTAATCACCCAAAAAACAACGTTGATTGGTTTGCGTTATTCTTCGCCGGACATCCGTGCTGATGTCATTATTAGACCGTTTGCATCAGAATCGAGATAGATGAACTCATTGTCTGCTATGTTCTTACCAAACCCAAGTCGTGTTCTGCATCCTTTCTGATGCCATTCTTGATGACATCATATATTTACCTCTCAAACGCTGTTGTATGAAACTGTGAACGCCTTGACTCAAACCTTTTTGATGCTGAAGGTTTCGGTGGGTTCATGTACGTTATTGAAAAGGCAACACGCGCATTCCATTCTCACCCACATAACCGAACAAGTTCGCAGCAATATCAAGCCGCCAATCGAAACTTTACAGTCCATTATAAAACATATCTAGTCTAACATATCTAATACATTACATAAAGGCACATTGGTAGTGCGATCTGCATTTCGGTCTGCATTTCTGAATAGAAGCATAAGGGCTTCTGTGAATTTCTCTGACTTGAAACATGAACCTATCCGTTGGTTGTCAAACGAATTCAAGTGTTCAGACAAAACGGCAGCGAGGAGGCTAAGATTTAGCAGTCAAAGGGGTCTTCGTACCGGAAAAATAACCTTCCATCGATCATAACATCTTCACGTCCAAAAGAAACATGCTACGCGCAGAGACAGTAGAAAATGTGTGTCTTAGAAAATACGTTCATTAATGCAATTAAACCTTAAGCTCGAAAAAAAACGAAGGAAAATTATGCTCAGAATAATCAACCACAAAACTTGAAAAGACCAAAGATACACAAGGTTCGGAAAAGCGAACCAGAACTAATGAAATTTCCCTCCAATTATTTTAATTCTCCTGTCATACTCCCTGCATTATATTCACATGAGATGCTCCAGAGGAAAGGAGACGATGGAGAAAAGGCCAACAAAACCTTGTTATCCTTATTGAGTCAGTAATTTGGTGTTCCTTTTTCGGTATGCCGAATCCTGGACCAGTGAAAAGAGGAAAACATTATATTTTCCTTTAATCATTTCTTAGATGTCCCATGGAAAATTTACAATTCTAATTAGCCCTTCCAATTGGCAGTTGAATTTCCTTTCCGTACACCGTACAGCCACATCCTCCGAGGTTGCTGTATCGCCTGACCTTCCCTAGCATATGGAGTCCATTCGACTGATTAAAATGCAATTCTTGTTGGCCAACTTTGCAGGACCATCGAACAGATACATAGTTGAAACAAACTTGAATCTTCCTTCTGGACTTGTCCTCTCTCGAAAGACCAAAGTGATATACATACTCTTCCAGCTCCCTTGGCATTTTATTTACTCCTCCGATTTGAAACCTTCCAAACTGACCACAATACATATCCATATCCAGAGGCACGAGAGATATGCAGGAAGTTGCTCGGTGACGGTCGAAAAATAAAGAGCACAACAAAAAAAAAAAATAGACCAGAGAACGGAAAACTTATCCCTGTCCTGGGCATTTTGTTTACATCAAGATGCTTTCTGTCGGCCAGGCCGCCCTACAACTGCTACCCCCGCCGCTCGTCAACAGCATCTTGGTATAGGATGAGAGCACAACAAAGGCTAACTTCAAAGGGGATAGCCCCGGAGTTGAGAGGAGAAATTAGTGTACAAGGAGTCCGTAGGAAAGTTTCATTAATTATAAAAAGGGCAAAACTCATTAAAAATCTCTGTTCGGGAGCATGTTGTTCACAATGGCAGTGTCCAGTATCCATCGTCCGAACTTCTAAAGAATGCTTATTTGGAATTCTAAACTCTTCCGGATTTTTTTTTTCTTGTTTTTTGCCGTTGATGTAGTTCTGCTCTTCTATTTATATCCCATTCTACTTTAAGAAACGTGCATAAAGGACAAAATCCTACAGGACTTCGGGTGACACACAGTGGGGCTGAAGACATTGAAAAGGGGTTGATTTATTTATTACATTCATTGGCGTTAATATGTTATGCATGTTTAAAATTCGCTCTAAAACGCTGTCTAAATAAGTTATGCACAACTAAAATGAGGAAATTTGCTCGTCACTCATCCTACCGTGTGTGAGGAGGGGATGTCCAGGATGATTGAAATAAATCCTTAAAACATTACAAGTCCAGATTTATTGTGCAGATTAAGATGCGACGAAGGAATAAATGAATGCCAACCATAATTTAAATCATACGTTCCATAACCTCTTCATTTAACTTTAAGGGCAAACGATCTCCATGACAAGAGGTTGTCAAATTGGCTAAAGTTCTCAGATGTCAGACAGACAAGCCTTGGCTACGCAGCGTGGGAGCAGTAATTTGATACAAAAAAGTCAGGAGCTCAAGATGTTTCGTTTCGATGTTTGTCGTTGGTCTTTCCTTCACCTTTAGAGAACATTTATCGCAATTAAGTCTATCATTTCTGATAATCTGCCCAAAATCATTTCTCTATTTTTACTATGCAGACTTCACGCAGAACAATTTGGTAGTGCCACTAATCTTCCACATTGCTCAGACAAGGGGTAAAGGGCAACTTAAATACAGTAGAGTAGTCGTTGCACAAAACACTTAGAAGCTGATCATAAAGACATGGTAACAACTCCAGTTCTCAACAAAAATTAACACCTACATATTGGGTCCATTATGCCCTTGAAAAGTGAGATTATACTTCCGTGAGACCTTCTTTTACTATTAAAAATATCCGTATTAATGTATATACCTTAAGAGGTTTTCATTTTTACACCGCTCAAGTCAAGACCGACTGCGAAGAAGTGCTTTCCCAGGGACTGCTTTATTTCCTTTGCTAGGAATGTACATTCGCAGAGTAAATAGCAACTCAAAGGACTTTTGAATGTTGTTTGTTGTTTTCAAAATTAGTGTCTTTGACCACAAAGACCTAAGAAGTTGGTTAATATTATTCATTCTCCAACTTCTATGGCCGCCATGGTGTATTGGATAGCTTCGGTCAGTATACTTGTTAGCTGGCTTAAAATTCCAGACACCAACAACTTCTCACGGCTTCACTGTTCCCAAAAGATGCTGACCGGGCTTTAGTATACATGTGTTGGAAAAGGGTTACACAATTTGCTGTTCAGAGTCTCATATCAGTCTTCATAAAACTGTGCGACGCCACCGTCCTAGAACTAGAACTAGAGTCTTATAACAAATCAAATCCCAATCTTCAACCGAGCTGAAATCAAACGTACTTCGCAATAACACAACCGAAATTATAGGGAACACAAACAGAAAAATAAACATTTCAGAAAATAATACACTTGATGTAGATGACCCATATGCCCCCGAGGTACATTTAATTACGCATCCTGTATCTGATATTCCAAATGCAGTTCTCCCCAGTTGCAATGAGAACTCAATGCAACTGCAGCATGTCAGATAAGAGTATGGAACGGTGCCCGCTGAAAGCAAAATCTGGTGAAATATATTTACAGCCTTCAAATTGGGGAAAGTCTGCAATAAAGACACACTCTCCCTCTGGCCAAATTATGTGCAACTGCAAGTTATTTTTGTAAATTGCGCACCAGTCTGCAAGCCGTTCATAGTCCCCGAGCGATCCTTAGGCATTTCTCTTGTGCCAAAAAACAATTCAAATTCGACACAGGAAATGTGCACAGCAATAGCTGAGTATCAGGACGCCAGCTGAGGTGGTAAATCATTTCGATTAATGATAATAATCATTGTAATGCAATGACGAAGGACGATGTGATTGTGCCCCATTCGGCGACGTGGAGCAAAATTACCCAACATCGGGAAATGATTACGAAAGGATGACCTCGATGAACGTGCTTACATACATATTTACGTGTACATGGATGTGCGTGCTGATGATCGGCGGCTGGCCAATTAATGGCATGACGAAAAAATCTAACCACTGACCGAAGCCAACTAGCGGCTTAATAGCCGCATGGACCTTATGGCGCAATTTAACCGGAGGACAATGTGTGTGTCATCTGTCATAATGGCGACCGATTTTTGGTCGTAATGATGCGAGTTTTTGTTCTGGTCAGTGATGAATAGGCGACCACGTTTCATGGAACTTTATTTTTTCCCCATGGAAAATGAGCGGTTGCCTATAACGGTCATTAGGGTTATAGAATGTCAGACACATGGAAAACTACAGTCGCGTTGGAAATTGGTTGAATCATCGGATCGGGATTTAATTAGAAAATGAATTATCCGTCGATTGGCTGGCTTTAAGACTCAAAAATAAATGCATTCATTTATTGGATTTTTGATTTTTTTTACTACAACCAGTGTTGTAACGCAGTGAAATGCATACATCAAAGCGTCATTCATAATGAACGATATGCAGGGCCAGCCATTCTGTAGTTCCGAAAGTAAATTAAAAAACAAAAATCATTTATGATTTCGATTTTTGTTTTAGTAAGTTGATATGAATAAATAGAATATAATGCAATTTGATTAAACAGGAATATGTTGCAAGTTGGCAATCTGTAATACAGATAATGATCCCACTTTCGTCACAAATACCAGACAGGAAGTCCTCACGTTCGTGTCAGACCATATATGGGATGATATTAAAGAATGGTAGGTTACAAATGGCCACTCCTTCTCTGATCACCGGTGCACTACTTTTATCATAGCAAATACTCAATCTTCAAATCCGTCCATCTGGGATATATATCCACCATCAGGGATATTATGCAGTCGGCCATGGTTGAACTAGTAAAACGGACTAAAGAATGCGACCTGGACGTCAATCCGCAGAAAACAGAGTTAGTTCTCTTTTATCGCAGTCATTGATCCTGTCACAATATGTGGACTCCTTTTATAGCTTCATGACAGCCAAAAATAGGACTAAATAGGACTAGGACTAATTTTATAAACGATATTAAACTGAAAATGAAACATCCAGGAACGTGTCAAAAAGGCCTTCACTGCTACAATGTCTGTCAATGGTGTCCCGATTTGGTGGAGAGATTAGAGATGACATTTGTAATCCTAATCTTTGTTGTATGCGGCAATTTTGATTACTAAAGTAGATTTGGGTATTCTTCTATATTTTCACTAATGGCTGTCAAATTTTCTGTGGAGCATGCATGTCCATGGTGGATAGGACATCTGCAACAGAGCCAGGCTCTTCGGTTGTTTTTACTCAATATTTGGTGCGTTTAGTATTAGAGTAAGAGCAAATGATAAATTTGTCGGGCTGGCACATGAGTAAACATTAATGGATCCACTTTAATATGTAATATGTGGAATTGCAAATAATGTTACCGCAATCAGGCGTTCTGTTGACATTTGGCCAGTAACTCAGCTGAAAGACATGGTGAGAGGACACACCCAACCTCTCTGGAGCTTTGAACACTGTATGTGAAAGTGGATATGTATCGTTTTGATGTCCCTACCAAACCATGCATATTGTTCATGTGAATGATGCTCTTATCCATTAACGAAGAGCTCACATATTTAAGAGGCAAGGCCATCGCCTATGCCCACGACGTAATAATCGCCAGAGGCAAGCTCCTCCCGGCAATTTGTGAGCTAGAACAAAATTCTCATGGGCGAAATCATGTAGCTTGCTGTTCACCCCCTAAAATACAAAGCTGGTCTTATTCGTCAAGGAAAACGTAGTTTCACAGATCAGACTACAAGTCATTGACGGTACATGCCTCACTCTGACTGACGAAGTGCTTTAGAACAATCCTAGATAAGAAACTAGAGAAGTATAATTTTGAAAAAAAATCAGTAAGTGCCCTAAAATATGCGACAAAAAATGGAGAGCAAATTCCACACAATTAAATTAATGGCATTGATAAGCTCTCTGCGACTCCCTTGTTTCTGTCACAATACTACCCCAACATCTGGCGTGGAGGTGATATTGAATATACTATTCAGGTGAAGGCTGCTAAGAGTGCCAGAGAATCAGCCAATCCAGCGGCTGGTTCTCAAGTACAACTGCCCATGCCACTATCCCATAATAGATCGAGTCGAAAGCGACTATACTCGCCATTTCCTCCTTCAAGTGCAAGGATGAGTGGGTAACTGAAGGCACCATTAGTCATACGACCATACACGTACACCCGGCTGGATCGAAATTCTTAACATGCAATAGGAACACTTGAACATGCACCGGAAAACAGACAACTACGCTCTACGAAGAAGTGGTTTCCTTGGAACTTCCTCCTTTTCTTAGCTAAATCTGGGCATTCGCTAAATAGATGTTCGATAGAGTCTATTCTTCCTTATCCCTGCAGCTTATCCAAAAGCAGAAATAAAGGATAGATTACATATTGTATGTTTAGACCCATTGCATGTGTATCTATGTCACAGGGACCGGTAAGGCCTTCTATTAACACACAAACTTGCTTGCGACTATCCTGATTATCAACAGTTTCGTTCAACGTCGGCCGTATATTCCTTGCTGTTCCTCGAATATACAGTCCAAGTTATCTAATTCTGGATCTATCCAGAGCTTCGTCTTCCAGTACCGAGGCAATGCTATACTGTTTCCTCCTCATCCCCAGACCTTCCACAGAAATCATTGTAGGGACCCAGCATACGTTGGAACTGTCCTCTATCTCCTTTAGAGATAGGCGGCAGAGATGTACCATCTGGAAGTTTATCGATAGTGTTTCCAGAGCCTTGATGGCCACTTGGCTATCTATGTATAAAATAATCTTATGACCATAATAGGAGGACTGCCATTTGACCAGCTGTAGTGGTTCGGTAGACGTAGGGCAGAGAAATGTTTGCTAACCTAGAGTATACACCTGAACCTGTGCCATCATCCGTCCATGTAGATTTGCTTTGCAGACGGGCTTTACAGGTATTTACTTAGAATTTTCTAGCAAAAGCATTTACTGTGTTTTATGTATTCCACCCGTTGTTAGGAGCCGAAAGCTGCACGATAAGACAAACATCAGCTAATTCTTGGTGCAGGAAGGCAGCATTAGCTCAGCCTCAGACTCTCGAATGGTCGTCGCGTAAGCTTTCCACCCATTGAGTATGTTTATGCCACTCACTGGTTCAGAGAATGGAGGTGGTACCAGCCTACAAACTACAGTCTGTTCACATGTTGAATTCGCACTTTCAGAGGTCTTAATTTTTGAGCATCTATTATCGTAATAGAAATACCCTTGCCTTGGGCAAATCACAATTTTTGTAATCATTCAATTAAACTCATTCCATGCATTTCGAATCGACGGCACCGAGCTACATATTGTATTTGCCAAGTAAAAACCCCTGCGGGTACGAGTACACCTCTGCGTGGGGACATAGAACCGAGTTCGGTGGACGCACACAATCAGGAGGTGATAAAATGCCGCGAATGCAATTAGTGTGACAGTTTGCATTTTCCAAAGCCATTGTTATTTGGCCCGCAGGTGCATTGTTTATGTGACCACCTCGTATGGTCAATGGGCGCTTGAAAACACCGGACTGTGGTGTAATGTGGTTGCATATCCTTGTGAATTTCACCAAATCAATGTACGAATACAGAGGATTAAAGTATTGAAAATAAATGTTGCGGCTAGTGGCACGTGTTGGACGGGGGTTGAGGGTATGCTTTGAACCGACACATTGACTGGCGAATATTCGAAAGCGATTTAGTACGAACTGTGTGTAGGACACGTTCTCTTTTAATTGTCCATCACAAATATTTGCTCACTATCAGCGTACTATGGGTGTGTGCTTGTAAAATGTAGATAGAACGCTGTGGCGAGTAGTGGGATATTTTTGCAAAGTCAAAGGGGGCAGCTGCGGGGGGTTGGCTTCTTTAATTTGAGGTTTTTACGTGTTTGCTAGGTAATTTAAACTCGTAACCGCTGTGTTGTTAGTGTTTTGGATTGCACACTGAACTGGTGTCCTATAAAGCAGTTTGGCCGCACGTAGAAATTCACTTTTTTACTAGAAATTGGCTACATTTTGTGCACTGAATATTATTGCATACATATGTATGTACATATTCGCTGGGTACTCCGAGTATATATTTTTCTTTAAATTCATTACAGATATCATACGCGCTTTAAATAGAAATACGTTAGAAATTTCATTGTCGTTAACTTCTTGGGCTGAATATTTTTTTTAAATTTGCGTTATGCCATTTACAAAACCAATTGTTTGCAAATATTGTCAATTTTGTTCCACTTTTCTAAATTTAGTCCTTTTTAGCTGCTGTACTTAATAAGATCATATACTCGTATGTGTCGACATGTACATTGTGGTGGAGTTTCTCTAATCGCGTCGATCAATTCTCTTATTGTCTAATTAGTAAGAGAAATTACTTATTTTACTTATACAACTTGTTTTGTATGTCATTTAGACATTCGGAGACAAAGGCTCTTCTAGCCGGGGATAAGTTGCCCATGTACTATTGAATCCGTAGACGCCTGGTCAGTACTACACACACGAAATTCCAGAAATCCGCCCAGCATACGCGGATGAGTATATATAATGGTTATAATCAGTGTTTACTTGTTTAGAGTTTTTGCCTTTAGTGAAGAAAAACTATAAAATATGTATTCTCTATACAAATCTGAGTAAAATATAGTGCATTTTTTCAACCTACACTTATATTTTAGAAGAATCTTTAGTCCAAATTTCGCTTTACAATTTCGTACAGATTTCTGAAAACCAATGCCTTTTATTTGTACATACACTTGAATGTACACTTTTCAACATGAGTCCGTAAAAATACCGCAGCTACAGTTTGTGTTTATCTAATAAACAAAATTAAATGTCAGATTACGAAATTAGTTTAAAACTTTTTTAACATGTTAAAAATATGACACCCTGTCCATTGCCAACAATGAAAATGTTTTAATTAAACAGATTTAATCATAAGAATATCGATGCAGATATATTAATATTTTTATTTTTCATTTTCAACATTAAAACATGCGAATCCACAAAAAAAAAAACTAGTATAATATGCAATATTTGCCATTCAAATAGTGGATTCAAAAAACGCCACGAAAAGCCTAACACAAATAATAAAAAAAAAACTGAACCGCCGATGAACGGGCAAATGAAAAAAATCTCACCACCAAGTGGGCAGCGAATGTCTGTTACTGATTGTGGACATCACTTTTTGCAGCTGAAACAAATGCAAAATGGATTGAGTTCGTCGTTCAGTTATAGAAACAAACATGGTCGCCTTCAGCAGTGTGCCAACTAATTGTATTTTTTGATTGGGAATATTTTTTTGTGTTTTATTTGAACTTTCAATTCAAGGGAACCATATAAAATTACAAATTTGAGTAATGTTATAGTTTTCGGACAATGCCATAAAGGCAGATAGTGACAGCAAAAATTTAACATACATTTGACGTGTGTAGAGTGTGTAGTTGGAGCTGTAATTAATTAATTTAGATATGTGTTTGGTGCTTGGAGGTACTAGCGAATGATGCACACCGTATGCAAATAGTATTATAAACAAAAACGTTGTTGGCTTAGTACGTTTCAACGGATTCCATTCGATTTGAATGATTTCATTTCAGATTTATGATAGCGGTTAAATGGATGGGGTACTCGTACATTTGCAAACTATACCATATTGCCTAGATCGATCATATCCTCTTAATAAGAACAAAGAGAGGTAGTACTGACTGCCACAGACAAATATAATGTTAATTGTGATCTCAATGATTCACCAGTTATTCCGTTTACAAGCAACCCCATTTTGTTTTTTTTGCTCATTCAAGGTTATTGAAGGTTTCTTCCTAACAGCTCTCTTCTGATAAGTCAGACCTCCTCCTGGTGTAAGAGTATACGTTGTGCCACAGTTAGCGAGTTCATCGGCTTGCAAATTGCCCGGTATGTCACAATGTCCCAGCACCCATCTGAGATGTGTATCAAAGTGCTCAGCCATCTCGTTAGGAGACAGCCGGCAGTTAAGTGATGTTTTTGGGTAGAAGATCCTCATCTTGTGTCTTTCCAGTTTTATATATATCCGCTAACATACGAACACGTATTTTTGTCTTGTAATGTTGTTGAATAAGTTCAATATTTTCTTACAAGTGCATCGCTTTTTCCCCAAGATGATTCTATTCGACCAAATTATGAAAAAACAATAATTTGTGTCTATGGTATTCAAACTTCAAATAATGCATACACTTACTCACAAACCTTCATATTCAGCAAGAGGAATTTTAGTCGGATAGTCGACGGACGGCCGCCGCAATGTTTACATTATTTAACGTTTTTTTAAAAAAAAATTAGGGTAAACGGACAAAGCTTAAAAAAGAAAAACAACGCAACCAAAATGAAAGATAACGAAGTGTGCCAGATGCGTTTTCTCAGTTTAAGAGAGAGTGAAATTCTATTGCTGTTAAGAAAGTTGGAGTCAGCGTCCTGTTATAGGAGAGTCCGTTTATGAGAGAATTATTTACATTACAAATCGTGTAAATAATTCCGTTCTTTGAAATTTGTCCGGTTATGAGGTGACACCTGGCGATTGGCAAACTGGGGTGATTGTCCCGCTTTTCAAGAAAGGGGGCAAAAGAGATTGCTCCAACTACAGGGGCATATCTCTTTTAAGTATCTATGCTAAGAAAGTCTATGCTAAGGTGTTGGAAGCGCGTTCTAGAGCCCAGGATGGGGGATGAACAGTGCGGCTTTCGTAGAAGTAAAACCGACCAGCTTTTCACTCTAAGAATGGTACTTAAGAAGGCTTGGGGTATGCAAAACCCACCTACAGTTGTTTTGTAGATTTGCAAAAGGCATATGACCGAGTCCCTCGATGTAAACTCTGGAGTGGCCTGCAGGAGTATGGGATTTATGGTCCTCTTCTGAAGGCCATTCAGTCTCTATACACAAACTGTAGCAGCTGTGTTCGGGTAAACAGTGCTAAATCACCACCTTTCACCGTGGGCGTTGGACTTCGCCAAGGGTGTGTCTTGTCAGCTCTCCTTTTCATTGTATATATGGACTGGATGTTGCAGCGCAGCCGAGGTGAGGAATGTGTCACATTGGGAGAGTTGAGGGTAAGTCATCTTCTTTTTGCAGATGACTAGGTTATCCTCACATCCTCCCAGACGGAACTCCAGCGCGCACTCGATAGGTTTGTGGCCGTATGTGCTGATGCTGGAATGAGGGTTAACGTGGACAAATCGGAGGTTATGGTCATTTCCAGAACGCCTGTTCAATGCACTCTGCATGTTAGTGGAGTCCCATTGAAGCAGGTGGAGAAGTTTCAATATCTCGGGTTTTTTTCACGAGTGAGTAATGCTGAGCTTTCCTGTAGGATTGGTCAAGCTGGGTCAGTTTTGACACAGCTTGGTAGTTCTGTAATCAGAAAGGCCGAGCTTGGTGTCAAAGCCAAGTTAGCGGTTTTCAACTCAGTATTTGTTCATGAAATTTGGTTAATGACCGAAAGAATAAGATCGCGAGTGCAAGCTGCTGAGATAAGATTTCTTCGTGCTGTTGTGGGAATTACTCGCCGGGATAGGGTGAGAAACACGGCAGTGCGCGAGGAACTCAACATTGAGCAGCTGCTTCTTCGAACGGAAAGGGCTATGCTTCGGTGGTTTTGTAACGTGGCACGAATGTCCCCATCATCACGACTTCCGAGGCGGGCGTTGAATGGCAGACCGAGGACGAGGTGGTTGGACCAAGTCCAAAAACTCGCCTGGTTACGCTTGGGCATAGCTCCTGATGAGTTAGAGTCGATGGCGGAGGATCGAGTTGCCTGGAGATCTCTCGTGCGTGGTTTACCCCCGCGACCCCTTTAGTGGATCATGCGGGTCAGAAGACGATGATGATGATGATGAGGTGAGCTTATGAGGGGTGTCCGTGAGGAGAGAGTACACTGTAAGTGTGTATCCATGTTATCTATATCGTGTCGTGGCATTGTGGGTCGACTCCTACGCACTTGAACCTCGGCTTCCAGGTTCGAATCCCAGTACGACAAAAATAATGTTCACAGCCCCAACTGTTTCTAGTCACTGACAATGCTTCAAGACTAAATATGTCAAGAAAAAGGTTCTCAAACTGGGCCGTTCGGAGTCGGCATAAAACTGTAGGTCCCTTCCACTCGTTAGAGAACAATAGCACGCACAACACAAGTGGTTGGTGAGAATCTAGGTCATATCTTTATCAAATATCTTAATACCTTAAAAAATATGTAAGTAGAAGGCTATTTTCTTGTAGACAGAAGGCTCTGGTATAAGAAAAATAACTTTCGACAATCGACGATCTTTTTGACACCGGATGGATGCATTGCTTGAGCTAGTTTCGTGCACAAACGCCATGGCCTTAAATCGAACAATCCAAGTCGTTGGGTCTAGAAGAATGTATATGCTCAGGGCACGGTGCACGGGTCTAGAGTTAAAATACACAATAACAAGATAAAATCGATGTCGCAGCTGCTTTGATATACTTCATATGAATTATAGTATAAATGGGATACAAAGACTGCAGCCATGATCCTTTCTCCCCTGCATAGATCTATTTAACTACCGCTTCATGCTACCATCAACGGCTAACAAAGTGAAAAATAAAATCACTCTACAAAAATCGTTCCATCTTACGCCATCTGCCACGTACAGTCATTCGTTTCAGGCGCTCCCAACAGAGCAAGTCCCTGCCATTAAACATTTTATAGTCGCACCGTATGCTGACTTCTGCTGCCACTGCACGAATACAGCAATTAATTCTGTGCTCCGTAATTGTCATAAACAATTTCATAAATAAAATTTAACTTAATTCACTTACGGAATCTGTTTTCGTGGGCAACTTTTCCTCGCCATTAATAAAGAGCTCATGTGAGTGTGTGTGGTGAAGTCTCACTCGGAATTTTTTTTTTGTTTTGTTCCCGTTCGCATTCAACATCCGCTGGTCCTCATTCCAATCTCAAATATCCTTCCACCCCCTTTCACTGTATCATGTAGAGAGAGTAGCACTTTCATTCGCAATCATGCTGCAAATGCCTTCATCAGATTCGGATCAGAGAACGATGCTTCTCACTCAGGACGAGTGCCACGTTTTTGATTTGAACTTTCAGTCACGTACTAAGGGAGGCATAGGCTCTATCGTTTCGAGTTCGATATTCATATACGTTTGTTTGTGTATATTCACGCTCATATAGTACTCGTACATATATGAATATTTTCTAGTCCCATCCATTTGTGCATACTCCCCACACCCCCTATATTCGTAATCATGGTCTTACAATCAAGATAAGGAAGACGGTGTCGACAAGTCAATGGTGTTCGAGTTGAAGCTCTGTTCAAACAGTTTTCTTTTTGCTCTAAAATTTCCGTCAGAGTATCTCATATGTTTGGCACAATATGTACATCCAGACACTGAGGATATCTTGTGGCCCGGTTATGGTAAACCAATTTCTGTTGTGTACGAGTATATAAAATTATGTTAATACAATGGATTTGAATGGACAATGTGGTATGTTATTTTGTGAGGCCAAAGAAATTAGGTACCAAAATGGGGCGACTTTGATGGAGAGATGTTTGTTGCTTTCGTCGAGTATATTCGATACGTGAGAGGGTTGCTGAGACAGAACCTTTTCGGTCCATTTAATGCGTTCTATGAAATAGGGCTTGTGTGAATGTCTAACAAATTATTCGCTTGATTGCAATTAGATGAGCGTCTTCTTGTGTGGACAGAGTTAACGGGATGCTTATAAACAAAAAAATTTATTTTCGTTTTAGGAAAGCTTGATTGCACATAAAAAATCATTGGGTCAACAATTATACACTTTAGGGGTAGTACATGTGGCGCTCTATTATGCATCGGCCGCACAGTGTTATAAGTGACTGTCAAGTCTTCCCTAGGCGACCTGTGCTGTATAAGGAAGGAGTGACATCACAGAGTGGAGTTCTCTAACCTTTTATCAAGTGGTCATTGCTGCTCTATACTAAGATTGCACAGTTCACACGTACAAATGTTGAAGGAGTTAAACTCGCTTGATTTCACACTCATTCCAACCCAACCCAATGGCCGTAGGCTAATGCTAACTGCCTATTTTTCGAATGTATTTTTCTAGTTTAAATATTAAACAGTGTGCACGCAAACTAGGTTGCAATTGAGGTGGAACTGTGTTACAGTGGGTATAGCCAAGTTGATTCGACAGTTTTCAGTTTCAAAATTAGTGTTTTTTTTTCGTTTTCGAGTTTTTACTAAACAAAAAACTGAAAACGAAAACACTGAAATCCAAAAAAAATCAATTACTAATGCATTGACTATTGTAAGTTTGCAATTGTGTACTCTGCGCTATTACCATTTCTCGTCCTTTCAGACTAACCATTTTGGAGCTTGGAATTGTTGGCCTTTGTTTAATGATGGTTTTTTACTGACCTTTGCTTCAAATTGCATATGTGATATATTATTATTAGCAATATATATACAAAAATAATATTTTCCAATGAATTAAAGCTCATTATTTCTGTAATAGCCATTGCTTATCTCATATTGACGAATTCGATTAAGCCCGTGTGAGAATACTTTTTTCCGCATTTTGAATGCAGCATTGCAGAAAGGAGATACAAAGTCAGTTTTGGAAAGAGATAGTAAAGTAGTAGACATGTATAAAATGTAGTTGGGTTACCGTTTTATTGCATTGTTTGGCACGATTACGATAACTTTGGCGCCAAATATTGAAAACTGGTAGAGGGGTCCACGCCATGCACTAATCAGTGCGTGCGCGGAACAGTTGGCATCGGACAAAATTCAAAAAAACTCTTCCTGTCTAAAGTTGCACCCCAAATGTCTGCGCAGGCGGGATTGGGTATACTCACAAGTACCAGGCTGACAGCCAGGGCAGTGGAGTGGATACCGTTAGGAAGGAGAGTCGGGATCTTGAAGCTCAAGTTTGTTAGGTCAACTTTGGCTCTAGTGCAGCTGTACGCTTCAAATCTAGAATCACAGTACTCGGCTCTCCTGGATGAAGTTGATGCTGCCCTTGACAGGGTAGAGGAGATGGATTCCTATATCCTGATGGGTGACTTCAATGCTCACGTGGGTGTGGATGTAACGACATGTGGGAGTGTAAATGGGAGGAACGGTGATCCTCATCAGAACGCGAACGAAGAGAAGTTGTTGGACTTTTGCTGTGTAAATTGTATCTCCATAATGAAAGCCTTCTTTCCACAAAAAGGCATCCATAAATACACGTGGTACCGTCCGAGCCTTCAACAGAAGTCGTTGAAAGATCTCTTTGTGGTGCCATCGTGTATGAAACGAATGGTTTGTGACGTTCGTGTGATGAGAGGGGCTAAACTGTCAACTGATCATCACCTGGTTCTGTGTACGCTGAACTGATAGAGTCCCTCTTCTGCCAAGACAGACACTAAGAGTGGTTATTCGCATAGCGTGGGCGAAACTGCAGAACAGTGACATATATCTGCAAGGTTTGAATGAATTGTAACTGTTCCATCGCATGTAAAGGAAGAATGGCAACTGTTTTCAACAGCTGTTATTGCCTCTGCGAGTGAAACTCATTTCAATTTGCAGGGCAAATTCTCCGAAAATTTTTGTCGCAATACATACTTTTCTTGTATTAAAAATTCAAATTTATGTTATTTCACACGACTCTGAATTAAGCTATTATTTGGTTGATTTCAAACTCTACTTAATTTTTACTTAAATATTTTTTCGTTAAATAATTTATTTTTGACTTTTTTTTTTGGAATTTTTAATGAAAACAGAATAGTTGTGGAACAGTGCTGCGTGTAGGTGTAGACGAGCTCTTCCGAACAGCTGATAGCCTTCCCTTATTTCTGGTGTGGACGATAGATTTGTGCCTTCCGAATAACACCCACATCGTTGCACAGCTCATAAATTCCCCGTGTATGTCGTCGGGCGGAAATTTCACAAAAATTTTTATTTTTGTACACAGCGTTTCATAATATACGCATGGAGATCGAAAGAAACGTGTGTTAAGGTTTTTAAAATTTGCAAGTCCATGTGCTTACCATTTTTTGGCCAATCCATATCTCCAATACCATTACTGACAGAATGCTCGAAATTAATGGATTTAATTTTGCATGATTTTTTTCAGTTTTACCTTGAAGCTTAATTTGTCCAAAGTAGAACTCTGGAATGTGGAATGTCACATTGGCAGCGATTTTTTGATGAGAAGAAGAACACAACATTAACTGCTAAGCCAAGTAATAGTTATGTTGACATTACTCAGCCAGCAATATTAACTTACCAACTTACGGAGACGATAACATCGGTGTAACTTAAATCACAGAAGCCGACGATGAAACACCAGCCGGTCTTCAAAGCGAGACTCCTGTTCCAAAGTTATCAAACCATACAATCAGGGCAAGGATAACACTCTTCGTCGTGTTGATAATCCAACCAATCGTTGCGGCACCTATCATCCTTCAGATGAGAACAACTATAATACAGCACTATGTGAAATGGGGACCTACATCGATACCGCCCGCAACAATGCTAGATGGAATATATAATACCAAGGTATTAGATGGTATGGCCTCTTTAAGCCTCTTGCTTCTAGGCGTATGAACTCCACCCAATATTGCGAGACTATTCATACCATTGTAATAAATTCTTGACTGCATATTGATATGTAAACATAACTATGTATTGCTGAATGTTAATATCTGAAATTCCTATACAAAACCAAAGGAACCTCCTTCAAATTGTAACTCTGCATTGAATATCGAGCATCAAATGCTTGCGTCGAGCATCATAAACGTATATGATTAGACGTGCGATGGATTTGTCTACATTAATTTGTCAGCAAAAATTCTTCTAAATTGTTTTTGCCGACAATATTTCAGAATTCATTGTACTACGTCGAGTCTGACAAAGATTTTTTTTTTGAAGAACACTAGCGGATTAAGAATCTCACAGCGATTGGGAGAGGAATTCCGTACCACGTCGTATGGGAGATTACACGAACATGCTGTATTTATTGTATTCATCTACAACGCATCAGCTACAGCGAAAGTGATTGAACATAAATCGTCCACAGAGCCTTGGTTAATATCTACTACAATTGCAGATAGTCAAAGAGTAAGTAAAGTTGAAAGTACATTTTGCACTTGAATAGTGATGCAATGTAAGTCATCATAAACTGAGCAGAGCTGTTAATTCAAAATAATTCCAAAATCAAAAGATAAAAAGAAATTTATTAGACTGTGGTCCTATGATGGTACGCCTGGGCTCTCATTAAATAAAATCTATTAAAGGAAGGGAAGTCGGCCACAATTTTGAGACCATGGAATTGTAAAAAAAAACAATGATTAAGGGCTTCGAAAAACAGCTTTTAATGTGGTGAAAAATTGAAGACGAAGGGTCAAGTGCAAAATTCGAGCAAAAAACCTGAAATAAAAAAATACTTAAAAAAAATGTTATTATTAATAATAACAATTTGAACCATTGCAACACACGAAGGCTTCCATACCGAGCAGTGACTGTGTGTGATATTTTTTTAGTGGAGAGATCGTCCTAATTTCATGTCGTCAGAAGTTTTTCTAAACAGCCATGGAAATATTACTAATGCATTAACAGATGAGTTGTTTAAGGTCGTAGTGTCTGTATGTGTACGTAGACTCTTACGTTGTCTGGCAAGACACAATTCCTGGCATGAATTAAAAACAATTCGCTTCTCAAAAGTCGCAGCTCGCAATCATAGACTATACGTCACCTCCTCGCCATAGAACAAAAGCAGGGGCATCGTGCTGTAGCGCCAACCGTATCAGTATTATTATTACAGCACCATGAAGGCTTTGCTAACCCATCGTGGAAGTTGAGTTTCCAGCTAAGACTGCCATCGATAATGAGGCTAACACATTTTGCATTGCCAATTCCGTTCTCCTGCCAAAGCCCGAGGTTGTTAAGCGCAGAAGTGACTGTTATGTAAACTATGTTTTTTGAACGCGCCTTCGACATATAAGAAGTTTCCTATGCTAAGCTTTTAGGTCACTCGAATCCATTCTCGTTATTCCACTTGAAATTACTCCTCATCTAATTGCATGCATATGCAATAGAATGGAAAGCCATTATAAATCACCGTGCGTACTCGTATTGTGCCTTTTGTCATGCTGGCTGTCGCTGCAAATGCATGGCAAAAGGCAGGATCACATCGCCCATTGAAGCGTTCCCACAAGTTGACGGCATTTTTCATTAATCGCCTCGTCGAAAATTCGGATTCAGAACAAAATGAATTGAATGTGCTTACACACAGTCGATATGCAAAAGTGAATGCTCCCATCATAATCGCAGTAATTCCTTTTCTATCCTCAGTGATGGCCAATTTCCGGTCAGAATGTTCCTGGCACCCTACCAATCCAGAAATTATCTCTCCTATGTATGCCATTGATGGTGGCTGTCAATCAGTAGCCTCTGCATTCATAGATCCTTACTTGTCGAGAGATGTACTTACGTCGGGGAAGTACGTACATACGTACATTAGAATGTGTGTGGGCGAAGCACTCAATAATTCATATCGCTTCCTCTGCAGCTCCTGTCACATGTATGCATGTGAGTTTTTCTCTTCCGATATGGTGACAGGATAATGTGACATGTCAGTTCATTTTCAAAAGCAACCACGTGGCTCCATTGCTCCCCGAATTCCAATTACACACACCCAGGAGCATTGCCGCTGTGTGAGGGCACTGTTCCACCCTACGTGTTGCTGCAAACCAACCCCGATTTCTTAATGACACACGGGCACAGTCACACAGAATGTAAGAGCGGCAGGAGATGGGTCGCTGTGTCCCTGGTAATTCGAAATTACAACCACTACTTCGTTTGCATGTGAATTGACTCGAATGGCTCGGCGCATGGAGGTGGCGGCGGACAGTTGATGTGAGTATCCCGGATGTGTTAGGAGCACACATTGTGTAATCATACATGATGGCTGTCGGCAGTTTGCCAATGGCGCCGGGAAATAGCAGAGGCCAGCTTCGAGGCATCATTTATCACTGTTAACAATTTTTGACAACGTAAACGCGGCTGTTGGTAACTTTGTGGACACACAAAAAAAACGGTCCATGGGCAAAGCCTTAGAGTTGTATTTTGCCGATTGAAACTGTTGCTAGCGAAAACAATGACAGATAGAGTCAATTACACAGCCCTAACAAAATTGAATGGCTTCAAGGAAAAAAGAGTAATTTCATTGATATGGAAAGCAATTAAACTGCCCGCAAATGTTTCTACATTTTTCGACCTCTTCTATTTAAAAAAATGTAAATGCAGTTCACCAATTCTGCATAAGAAGCATTGTGTAGCCATCACTTCATAGTTTGCTTGTCCATCTTTAAGGTTGTGTGAATCCTGAGACGAACTACTTTCGTGAGACAGAAGTCTAATATCGAACACCTATGGAAGCACGCTCAATTGTAGTCAGTGTGAAATATTGGGCATGGAAGAGCTTTCCGTATAAAAACTTTACTTTGCGTCCGAATGCAGACTTGAGGGTGAACTGATGAGCATTCTTCCCGTATAGCGAGTGATTACATTGCGGTGAGAAATCGAATTGGGTAGATCACTTCAGTTACCAAGAAGTTCTTGGGAACACCATACCCGACATGGGCATAAAACTCAAACTTCAAAATTTAAGCCAAAATTAAAAATATCAGACAAACAAAATGACCGGAATTTCGAAATATCTTGATGTCATGTCGTATCATATCTAAGTCATGGCAACTCTTAATAGACACAAATAGCTACTACTGCGGGACATCGATTCATGGGATATTAGAGCCACAAAATCTCAAGACACTAAAAACCACCCCAACCACCAAGGTTATCCGTAAAATAAACAAGATCAAGAAAGATAGAATAATGAGAGAAAAGAAATTTGAGAATTATCCAAAAGTTGAATGCCGCTCGGAGGTGTAACCGAGCCATGGTGTAGGGAAAACCAGGTGTGCTGGACAGCTTGTCAAAACCGCCATATTTTTATTTACCGACTCCTATTTCGATACTAGACAGATGCGTTTCAATCAATTTTGTATACATAGTACACGAAAATATGAATAACACGAAAATTTGTGGAAATTTAAATTTAATTAAGTGGTTCAGTAAAACAAGATGGACACGCTCTGAATTCTTGGGCACACCATCGAATCACTGCATCAATAATTTCCGGTCCGTAGTCTTCCTGGCACATCAATTGTTACGAAATGTTACTTTTTAACTGCAAAAGAGTCCATCTGCTTCGATCAGCGCCGCCGAAAACAACCGAATACCCACTTTGATGATGGCATGATGGCGACACAATATCAAAATTTCTGGTTTCATCGACCCAATTATTCGTTTTCGTTAAATATATGTTTTAATATTTAAAATAAAGAAATTGGAGTCGATAAGTTCCACAGTTCCAATACCCTATACAGATTGCATAAGTCACCCGCAGCAAAGTACGCAGGAAAAAGGTTAAAAAATGTTTTGTAAAAAATGATGTAAAAAATGTAAAGTAGGCACCGCTACCATAGTTAACTCGCAGGAAAGCAATCAATACTTGTATAAATTCCTTTTTCGCATTCCTTTTTGCATACTTTGAGATCCTAGATTCGATCCACTGCAGCTGGCCATTGCTAGCCAGTAAATAGTGAGGAAGTTGCGGAATTTACTTGAAGGGTAAACACATTACAGCACAAAGAGGAAGAACTTTTTTTAGCTATGCACACAAATACTTCCTCCTCCTGGAAACACATTGGATTTTCCTGTCTCCAACCGAAAGCCAGGAATGAAAAATTTCGCTTCGGTCGTACCGTCCGTGGTCGTGCACCCGATGGACGTATTTGTAATTTGCACAAAGACGCATGTCCATGTTTAATGAAATGACTGAAAGTGCCAGAACGAGGACTGAAACTAGATGGGGATTGTTTGGCATATTTTTAATCCAAGTCCTACGGTCACGTTAATACGGCCTGATGCAGTGTTCTTTCGGCACTTATGCAGAACGCGTACATCGCATCCTCATCCTCCATGGCAGAGCATTTATCCACAGCACTCGAATGTAAATTCGCAGGACGGATAACATTATTGCAAATGACAGTGGATTGTTCGTCCGTCAGTATCGGATCCAAACTAAATTAGACAATGTTGACATTTCGACGAGGATGGTGGCGTTAGTGGCGCTGACGGTGGTGATGATTATTAGGAAGAGTGGCACGGTCAGCATGGGTCGTCCCATGTGTAAAGGGGTATGCGTGTGGTGTGGTAAGTAATTTCTCCTTTATCAGCTGCATTCCAGTCGAGACGGCAATAACAATTGCCCGACTGCTATCAAAGAGACACGAGGTTGGCAACTGTAGTAGCAATCAGATCTGAAGCACAACGGCAACGACGACGAAGGGCATTGAGTGCTCATCGGTTCGCTGGTTCGTTCACATTCAATTATGCGAGTCCGACGCATCATGAGGACACAAAACCACCATATCTGGGACATTGCGAATACCATTAAAGATACCACTTGAATGCATTTCGGGTTACTTGATGTGCAGCCACCATCGACCGACACCACAATACTTGATGAGGATGATTGTATGGATGTGCGTTCCTGTTTAGGACGAGAGCTCTGCTAATTATCTGGCTTCGGCATTTTCATGGGAATATTTGGAGTGTTCTACTCAATATTTGTGCCTGTGGGAGCATTTTGATAATCAGTCCAGGAAATGTCCACTGTGTACCAAAGCGATTGTGCGCCGCATTTACGTGTCAATGCAATTGATCTTGCCGGCAATGTGTTAATCCGTGACGGAAATGTTATTATTGCCGCTTATTAATTGAAATCAAACACTGAACGTCCCTTTTCGTCAACCTACTGTTTCAACAGTTCGTAAACTTAGTATAATCAAATTTAAACAAACACCGAATCGAGTTTGCGAGACAGTTTAACTTTTTTTGTGATTTCTTTTGTGTTTGGCTTGTTCATCTTAGAAGAGTGAATAATATTGTATTTTTTTTTCATTCGCATAACATATATGTATGTAGACAATTTCAAAGAGCGTAGATTATAATTTACATTTTATGGTGCCGAAAGTAAGTTTACTACTTTTAACAATACACATTTAATAATAATATGGTGACGCTACTGCACGAAGTAGACCGGGCTTAACTTCTACAGCAACCAATTGTGTGATTTATAAATATTTATTAATAGTAAGTAGAAAAGAAATAATACTGCGTTTGGTGTCGTCCGAATCAAGACTTTTTCTTTATTAGAAAATATTGCTTCATGCTAAAAATTGATAGGGTAAACGCATTCCGTTTCCGATGGCCTTCAAACAGCACCATGGACACCGGAATGCAATTGACACTTTTGTTATTGGTTGCGAAGCAACACAAATGTACCGTCAGCAAGTTTTCTGACTTCCAATTGTGTAACTTGTGTGCTTTTGTTGTCTCACGAGCATAGAAGGGAGCTACTATTTTATGTCGGCCTAACTGGTGCTTGTGTCGAAAATAGGAATCCGAGACGATGTAAGCTTTTAGCTGTCTTACATTTCATATATCCTAAATAGAAAATGCTTAAAATCAGTAAACCATCTTGACAATTAACAATTGGTCTTTATTCTAACCTAGTGACTCCATGCAAGTACTCCAACCTATTCTAAGTCGATGCACCACACAGTATGCCACGCCGGAGTGGCATTTTTATAGATTGTTTATTTCTAAACAGTGTCTGGTTCTCGCATTTATGAATGTAACATAGCGTAATCTTATTGTCCTCCGCCGACTCTGGGTGGCCAACAACTCGACCTCAACTTGACAAATAATAAGGGCCACCCATAAGGCACGTATACGTAGCCGTATGTTAACTTAATAAATATAGCGAATACACAGAAATGATACACAGTCGTGAGATTCGGTTACTTTTGCTTACCTAACTGGCTGGGATTTGATTCGCTCTCTATCTATCTACTGCGACTATGGGTGGGTTGATATTGGAATTTAGCTTATGTTCACTGAAGTCAATTGTGAGCACATTGAAATCTCATAACTGCCTACTTCTCTTTCGATTTACCCTTTAGTTTTATCAAGTATTTATCATAGGTCCTAGAGTTTGCAAATTGTGTGCATGAACACAATACATTCTATTGCCCTACGAGACACGAACAACCAGGAAGTTTAAAACTAAGACTAAACAGTCGTTTTGTGATGTGACAAAGTTTTCTTGAAATCCTGTGGAGGACACATGAATACCTTGGATTTGAGCCGAAACTAATTCTTGATGCTTAAGCCTCCCTCAATTTCGAAGAAGGATGGACCAATGACATAAAGACATGCAGTCGATTTCGTCGAAGAAAATGTTGTGCGAAAATGGGTTTATCTAGACGCTAAAGTTCATGCAACGTATGTTCCTAAGTGAGGTGATCCTTTTACGGGAGTAAATGCAAATCCAATTGCACACTACGCCATAATGTGCCGTCACACAAGCCTAAGAACTCCCTGTGAGATGGGTACAGTTGGATTATTCAGTTGTACATAGATGTTCATTCATATGAATCGCGAAATTCGTCATTTCATTCACATGATACCGTGTGCCTGTCCACGCTAATGTGGGAATGGAGAAGCGCCGCAGAGAGAACTGCGATGAGATAGTTATGCTGAAAATGTACGTTATAACTGCGTACTACATGCAAACAGTGTTGCATCTCCCAGAAGAACGTCCACCACTTGACATATTTGCCGAAAAGTAATTTTCTCTCCACAATTCGCGGTCGCAGATCCTGCCTCATATGAGTCACACTTTAGAGAATTTTCTTATGACATCTTGATAACGCAGAACTTGATTTTTGTTTACTTTTAATCGACTACGGTATCAAAAGTACTTTACAAGAACTAGTGCAGATACAATATCCTTTTTGTTATCATGGGTTGAGAAATAAATCAAATACAGTGCAACTTCTCTAAGGCGGACACCCGTGGGAACATCAAAATTGTCCGTTATGTAGGGGTGTCCGTTCTAAGGAGGGAATGTAAATTATTTATGTAAATAAAAAAATAAGGCTCAAATTTTTCATCATCATCATCATCATCTTCTGACCCGCATGATCCACTAAAGGGGTCGCGGGGGTAAACCACGCACGAGAGATCTCCAGGCAACTCGATCCTCCGCGATCGACTCTAACTCATCAGGAGCTATGCCCAAGCGTAACCCGGCGAGTTTTTGGACTTGATCCAACCACCTCGTCCTGGGTCTGCCAAGCGGTAGCCTACCTGATGGAATCGCATTCAACGCCCGCATCGGAAGTCGTGATGATGGGGACATTCGTGCCACGTGACCAAGCCACTGAAGCATAGCCCTTTCCGTTCGAAGAAGCAGCTGCTCAATGTTGAGTTCTTCGCTCACTGCCGTGTTTCTCACCCTTTCCCGGCGAGTAATTCCCACAACAGCATGAAGAAATCTCATCTCAGCAGCTTGCACTCGCGATCTTATTCTTTCGGTCATTACCCAAATTTCATGACCATAGGTGAGAGTTGGAACAAATACTGAGTAGAAAACCGTTAACTTGGCTTTGACACCAAGCTCGGCCTTTCTTCAAAAATAATTTTTGGAAATTGGATGTCTCGAGCATATTTTGTAACTGGCAAAACATATTTGGAAGTTGTAGTAGACTTAACAGCTAGCATTCTGACAAGTAAGTTCTGTTCTGCCTCCTGTCTAAGTGCTACTGTTCTGTGCTATCAGATACTAGAACATAACCCAACCTAGTCTGTATGAGTCGTGAAAAGAAGGCTGTTGTAGTTAAATTAATTTGTTCTCCGCGAATATCACCACCATACCTAAAACACTTACTCTTTCGAAATGGAATGAAGAGGTCAGTGAATAAGATCCTTATGGCAGTTAGTGTACGACACTAACCAATTGGTCATAGTAGGTCACATATATGGATGACAAGTATACCATCCAAAAATTTTGGTGGAATGCTTGGCACTCGTAGTGCCATCTAATTTCGTGACAAACTGAGCGAAAACATCAACATCAGGCATTTCAATTCTACAATAGAATCTCTAACAATTCGGGAAATAAAATATGAAAGAGAGAAACAAATGTTTAAATTAGTTTGTTTGTTTAACTCTTGTGAACAACGTTTCTTACTTTTGTTAGGTTTTATGCTTATTTTATAAATAAAATGAATTGTTATCTTGATATATTCTGTTTTTATATGAAGCTACATGGTTGCTTAAACTAATTCTTCATCCTTGTAGAAATGACCAATTCGAAAAGGTGAACTGTGTCTTGTTTTATATCTGTTCATCGTTTTGAGATTCTACTGTATGTACATCCTTATTTGATGGATGGAAGATATCCCAATCCATGTCATATCACAAGGAGCCAACTTTAGCCAAAGTATTATCGTATTCGGCGCTCAGCTAACCTAAGGATGTAAAGCAAAACTAGCAAGTGAACCTCTTATGGCAGCTAATTTATAGCTGAACTGACTCTGCAAGCGGAAGCAAACGAAATATTCGCAACATCGACCCTCAAATTTGACACTAAATTGCCAAGGTATACAACATTCAACGTTGTCGGTGTTTGTTTATAAGAAAAGAAACCTAATTAGCACTATGTGCCATTTTAATGCCACAACTCTGACAAGTGGTTGCAAGGAACGAGACTACTAAAATCATCGCGATGAATATTGGAAGCTGACTACTTCAATGATTGCGGATTCGTTTTGGCCTAATTCGTCGGCTTTCTCATTATCTGACATACTACTATGAGCTTTAGTTTTTGTATAGTTTTGAGGCCGAAGCTACAGCCTTAATTGCAACCTGATTGCCTAAGTAAGGGCGTCGATCCCTACAGATCGGGTCCGTAGGTCGAAGATCAATATATTCCCACCACTAGACTTCATTAGCGTCTGGAAATTAAACTTCCAGTGTAAAAGTTTTTAGAAACTGTACGATTACATGGGCCCATACAAAACGAGCAGAAACTGCAGCAAGTTCGACATACATAGTTGACTGGTAGGAACTGCTGTTTAAATTATAAGATCTCAGCATCTGATTGGATCGTTACCCATGTATATATCGGCATATATTTTTGTCGATCGATCATATAATTTCGTAAGAAGTCCTTCGTCAAATGTGTTGTTTTACAACAGCCAACTTAATACCAGGGTGAATGTAATCTATTACATTACCTTCTTCACGCCAGTCATGGCGAATGGTTGAACGGTGTTGTTCAACGTAAAAGCTTCATAAATGTGCTAAAAAATTAGGGTTTTCAAGACGCAGTGTCTTAAGACCTGTCTGAGTATGAGATGTTCTATCCTAATGAGACTTTGTGAATTGGCCAAGAATCTAGCAAACCTTTTTCAGATGCTCCTCTTGTGGCTTCGCCTTTATCGGAGAAAAACTGTAAAATACTGCGTATTTGCTATTTGCCGTCCATCCATCGACAAGCGCTCCAGCAAAACCAATCACAAAATTTTCGGAGAAGTATTTTTAGTAAGGAACCTCTTGTCTCCGACAAATCAATAAGGCTGTATATTGGTAAAATAACTGTTGCAGCTTATTGATGCAGAGCACCAAATGTATCTAAGACTGTAGAGCTGATAGTTTGTTGATGATAGTTTTCCAATTTGATAAACTCAATTAGGCTTCATCGGACAGTAGGCCCGGATTATTTTGCGGTTCGATTTGAGCCTACGTCCAAATAAGATTACGCCGACGTAAGAATTTGGGCACTGGAAATGCTAGAGGGAGATCCAGATTTTTGTCAAAAATCATCTTTTCGGACGAGGTGCATTTTTTGCTAAACGAATATGTCAACAAGCAACATTGACGTTATTGAAGCGAACACAATCCACAAGTGTTCGACCAAGCATCAATGAATCTTCGAAGATTATCTGTGCTTGGTTCCTCTTGACAAAGCCGCATGTCTTAAAGGGGATGCATCGCTCAATTGCGAGCGTTCATCAATTGGCTGCCGAGATTATGGGACTTGACAACGCTTGATTATTATTTTCTCTTGGGTTCCGTTAAGTCCTTGGTCTACTGTAACAAGCAATCCTCTTTGGTTCGAGACACTCGAGGCTCTATTGCCAGACATATTGGGCAGACCGCATGAAGTAATGCCAGCGAAGCATCGGCTACGACCGTTTTCATGAGAATTTTAGAATTTCACGCGGCTATTGTTGTGTTTGGATTTCATTTTCCTCGTTTTTATCTCGTACTTATCTCCCCACCCTGCATTATTAGAGTAAAACCGGGAAAGCTGCCTCGTTTATCCCATCTATCTGAAAATACCCTTGACTCTTCTATATTATCTATAACAAATACACACACGTCCTCATAATTATCTAGCTACCCACCAACTTGGCTCTTCTGCAGCACTTCACGTATTAATTATGTAAATTTGTAGTAAGCTAGTTCTAAGTTCATGATTGTATGAAGCAAATAAGTAAGTATTAAGGCAGCAAACTTTTTCATGGATGCAACTTTGAGTGTGTTTGCTTTCCATACCGAATCGTCGTCACTTTACTTCATCAAATCATAAAATAAACATGTACAAGCTAACAATAAATGTGGGATGGTAGGTCATTTAAAGATTCTTTCAAACGGTAGCCTTACGCCCAGGTCAGCGATTTCTCTTGTCAATATGTCACCACTTTTCAATTAAAAGGAATGAAAATCTTATTTGTCCAAACACCTTATATCGCCTCAAAACTTATTGACAAACAATTGAGTTACGTCAGGTGACTTCAAATAAAGTAAATAAGCCATTCATTGCAAAGAAATATGGTGCTAATGAATTAAGAAGATTCTAAAGATGCTGGTTACTATTTGGGCATTTACCCACTCCCGACAGAAAAACCCACTAATAGTGAACCCACACAACTCAATAAGATCACAACTTAACTGAAGGTTATAGGATACGTAATGGGTTCTCACAAGCTTATCCAATTTGATGAGATGATACGGGGGATTTCGCTACAAAATTTCTAACACAGCGAAATTCACAAAAGCCCGGGCAACACAGATCCAAAAAATTAACAGTGATCTATTCGAGATTCGTAACCGATATTACGCAATGATGTTACGTATTGTTTCACACGATCTCTGCATAAGGTCATGAGTGTATTCAATCAAAAGGCCAAGTACGTCAAACGATGAAATGGCATACCAAGCAATGGCTGATGATATGGAATACTTCTATTTAACCACTGCTCTTGCTATCAGCCGAAACAATACGAAAACATGTTTCACACCTGAAATTTCAATTAAGTGCTTCCCATTGATACCTGTGTTGATTGCCAGCAAGAGACCTGCTCTCTGAAAAATAAACAAAATCACAAATACTTGGGTGTATGAGAAACTACAGCGAATGGCGAGATAACTCACTAAGCGTGCCGCACATTATACCACGCGTCAGCCAAGCAACTGTTATTACCCGGTCCATTGGTCCAGTCTGGTTTAACCTTCAGAATACTGATGATTTCAGAGAATCTATTGCGGTCTAAGAAATACTTATCTGTCGCTGCGCGATGAGCTAGACGAAACTATATAAGCTTCGGGCAACTTCTTCTGCGAGTTTATTCCAATCTCTGTTTGAATTTGGTACAGTTGCGTAACGAACATGGTTAAACTCGTGGTGTTTCCTCTTCTAGTCGTGTTGCTGGCTATGCACACATCGGTCAATGCCTACGGTTTGGTGCGAGTTGATATTCAGAAAGGTTTGTCTCGCATAAAATTCTCGTGTTGGTTTATTATAATTTTATTTGTTTATGTTCTTAGATAGCAGCTCCGCAGCATTCGCGAATGCCATTAACAATGCTATCTCCACAAAGATTCAGAGTTTAAACACCTTCTGGAATAGCCTGTTCCAGGCTAAATTGGCATATAAAACTACCAGCGTCAGCAGCACTGCACCCATCAGTAGCAGTGCAAATGTGAACTATATTCCAATCTACCAGAAGACAGTGCGTATCAATTCAGGATACGTAGCCCCAGTCTCAACAACTAGCCAAGTTGCCGAGAAGACCACCACGATCGACGCTGCCGCCGTTCCCGGATCCTCTTCAGGCTCAGCCGTCTCAGGAGGTAGCACTATTGTGACCGTCAATAAGTCCATCATTCCATCTGTGTCCGTGTCAACTTCATCCGTCGGATCATCCTCCACATCTGATATCGTCGCCTCAACGCCATCGTCGGGCAACACAGCCTCATACACGTACAGAAAACGATATGTTAGTAATTAATTCCTTGTCGTGGGGATGAATAAATTAAAGTTGAGTAATAGTACTTCGTTCAGTGTGTGAATGTGTTTCAGTTTTAATTAATAATCGGTCGCAAATTATGGTAATCGTATTCATGGTCAAAGCTGCTAGCGGCTTGAACTGAAACCAAAAGTGATTGTAGTAAGAATTTGGCGCATATGGTGAATGGTGAAATGACGAGGTGATAATTGGATGGCCCACAAATGCGGAAGATGATTTTGCAGTCTTTTCGACTTTAGACACAATGCGTGTAGATATGTATAACTAGCGCATACGAGACCCAAGGCAGGCCACATGTTCCGAGATGATACTAAGAGCTATTATAATGATAGATGATGGCAGACTAATTTAATAAACCGGCCCGCAACTAGACCAAATTGTTTCGAAAAGTGTGAAATATTCTAGTAATCTAGGGGAAAAACACTCAAAACTCGGTCAAACTATTATGTTTTATAGCACAAGTTTATTTACATATGATGCCCTTCCAAATATTGTACATCCTGATCAATTGTGTTTATGGTGCTCTAACTTCTATACGGCTGATCAGATTTGGCTGGATTTTTAAAAATAGATTCCATATGTCCTGAGTTGGGACATAGGCTACACCATCACCAGAACAATCGAAATACCCTTGGATTGACTTAAATCACCACCTTCGTCTGATCTGAGTGCGAATGATTACTGTCCACACTTCTGTGTGTTAGTGTTAGATTTAAAAAAATCCAGAAGCTCCGATACCGTATCACGCTCATACGCAGATCAAAGGGATCCACTGAACACTTTGCCAGGGAATATCTCAAGTATGTACGAGATAACGGAACGCTGCTAATTTTAACGAGTATCTCGCACTTGAGTAATTTCACTACGTTTACCCATATTTCCTTCAAAAAGATGTCGTTTCAGTATTCAGTATCCAGTATTCAGAAAAATATCTGGCTGAAAGACAATAGGACAAAAGGCGTGCAAGCCAAAAGAAAACTTTGCCGAATATACGAACATTATATTTATAAGAAACCCAAATGCACATGTACTATTCGGTAGGTTAGGTTAGGTTAGTGGGTTGACTAGCTGTTAGTTCGTATAAGTTCTGGAAGAATTGCTCTCCCAGCCTTCTATTTGATTGTCGGCAGGGATTAGGACAGTGACAAAGGTATTGAGGAGTATCCTCTCTCTCTTCCTCGTCGCCACATCCTCTACAGATGTAGTCATGGGTAAGTCCCATTTTGATTTCATGGTATTTTAGATGATTATGGCCGGTTAGCACTACGACTACCATCCTGAGCAGCATTTCAGACGATTGTCAGTTTTTGCATAATTGTATTGTACCTTCGAGTGGTCTCACAGGTAGTTCGATTTTCCCACCGTTCATTTGCTATTTCTATGATTCTGTCGTTCACTTTCTTTTTGACGTCTGCAAGAGGAGGGTGAATGTTTAGGATTGCCTCAGTTGGATCGGTTTCGCCCCTTTCCTGGAAAGTTCATCTGCTGCTTCGTTGCCGGTTATGTCCCTGTGTCCTAGGACCCAGCAAAGGGCAATTAAGTGCTGCGTGCCTTAAGCTCTTCGCGACAGCATGCGACAGCTTGGACATGATCGCCGTTGCAGAAATTCCTTTAATGTCCGCTTGAATGTCATTAAGAATGATGATATCAGCCGGAGTCAAGTCACTGCCGAAGTCAAGAATTCTGATAGAGCAGTGCATGATTAACATTTGGGATGCCCGCGCCTCTACCTATACTCATCTTCAATTCCTCTATATAGAGGTAAGGGAGAGTGTAATAAGTTTCAGTTAGTTCAATATTTAGTCTATTCAGTATATTCTATTCTTCTCGGGAAAATGTAAGTACTGAAAGCTTTAATGCAACATATTCCCACACTACTCAATAACTGGGTGACTGAAAATGGCCTGAGCATAAACGCACAGAAGACCGAAATCGTCCTCTTCAGTAGGAAATATGAAATACCTCATATTGACCCTCCCACCCTAAACGGCACCAGTCTACAATTCTCAAATAAGGCGAAATACCTTGGCCTTATACTGGACAGTAGATTAAGTTATTTATGTTCCAATTTAGTTTCCTGTCTAGGATTACTAAAAGGTATTTTGCACTCTCCTTTACGTTGAGGGATGTACCTTCAATGGTTTGAAGTTTGAAGAGTGGAATGTTCCTTTGTTTGTGAATAGGACCAATTCTATTGTTTGTGGATTAATCCCTTGACCGTAAGATTTTGCCTATTTGAGGAGGGACTAGCTCACTGAGGGTCGGGAATTGTTTGTTGCCACTGGCAATAAGCACGACGTCGTCTGCGAACGTAATAGTCTTGGCTCCTGAGTATCTGCGTTTGTTTAGTACTTCATTAATCACTAGCACACACAGCAGGAGGGATAATACACCACCTTCTGAAGTGCCCATTAAGGCGACAATCTTTTTGGTTGAATCGAATAGGGATGCGTTAAGATTCTTTTACTGAGCAAGCTAATTATTATAGTAATGCGAGGTTAATCGACTTTGGTGCTTTCAAGAGCAAGTTTGATTTTCTTGGTAGAAGTGCAGGAAGTGCTTATTTTTTGTTTACACTCAGGGCTATTTCAATCACATTCACTACACTATTCTCCGCTAATGACCCATTGAAAATAGTGGTGTATTTAAGCAGCACTTCTATCAGCTGCTTATCGGCATGGCGAGGAGAGATGCATAAGTCTTCCAGCTCAATAAACAGGCTGAGATGTTTTGCTATCACAACTCGTCAGAGCTGTTCAAGGGCATGCTTCAAATCACCAGATCAACTATTCACTCTTAGATCAATCCCGGAGAAGACTAGGCTCATCTCCTACTTCATCTTCTTCAGAGTCGCATACGAGAATATTAATTGTACAGATTTATTCAATGCGATGTAGCCGTATTCGGTAACCGAGAATGTTAGTTACCGCCTAGTACAAATTGTCATGATATATAACTATAATCATGAGTTAATGAGTTTTGTCTGTTTCATCCTAGTGGAGATCCGACGCGGAAACGCCATTGACAACTGCTGCTTCTGCGATTTGGCCAAACAACTTGACCTTCAAAATTATATTATTCTATAAAAATGTCCGAAACGGACGACCTTGGCATGGTTGTTACAATCAAGAACCTCTCCCGTGATAAATTGTCAAACGAAAAATGGGTCCCACTTTGAAAAGGCGGGTAATCAAAATTGTAACCTGGAATTACCCGCGATATAAAGTATACCCTGTAGTAGCTAGCATTTTACATACGTAATAATCTGTCTTACTAAACATGTCACAGGAATGTGAAATTGAATGCTCTTTTCACGCTTCTTAAAAACACTGGTGGCTCGAAAACGGAAACAGGATTCGCAATCTGGCGCTCGATCTTCGTCTCAAAAGACACACAGAACACATCAGCTGTTTTTCTCGATGACTCTAGCAAAGATGTCCCGCTCATCCAGATAAGCGTTGAAATCTCCTAGAACGTATGTCCTCTCTAGGAGATCATAAAAGTCGACTTCGTTCGTATATAGGTCGTTCGTATCACAAGCGTTTGGTTGTTTTTTAAGGATTTGGTTTTTCCTTGGTGAGATAGTTAACCTAGCACAACCCCCAATTGTGAGGCCAGGCTCTTTTCTTTGACCCTCGTGCAGAGGGTCCATATGCATTTGGTATCGGTAACCTCACCACACTTGGCAGCCAACTCTACTGCATGCTTCCGACCTAGCCTTGGATGAAAAGTAAAGGAGTAGTAGCTCTAAAAAGGGAGAGCATCAGGTAGCCCTTATTGACTGGAACTCTGGTACGACATCGCACGATGGTTAGAAGCCCCATCATCGACCAAAGATGCTCGGTTCCCAGATTTCACCTTGTGGAATTGAGAGCAATGATTTGTTGACATATGTGCCTTTGTCTTCGCAATCCGCGACGCAACGACTTTCCTGGAATTCCTTTTGCAAACGTACGTCTGTTTTCATTTCTGTGGCTTTTGTTATTTTACATGTGTTTTGCTCCGCATATTGTAATAATGCAAACCACACAAGATGTACAGAGGTTGCAGAGTTTTCAGAGAGGTGCCAGAAGTAGAACCGCCTAAATTCATTTAACGTGTTTATGAATCACAATGTTGGTAACACTTTCCCGGATGAGACACTCCACAAATACCGGTACTATTGCCGTGAGAAGTGGTCTCAATTGGGTTGCTATAAAATATATGAATTTGAGGCAATGAAGCATAACATGAAGATGAATTATAAACCATTAAAACTGGGTAAAATATTAATTTTTTTATACAAGAATTATAATTCGTCATCTCCCAACATTGATCAAATGATCACAAGAAACAAATTCAGCAATCGTAGCTTCTTTAATGGTCACCGTACATTGTGTTGAGGGGCTGAGAGCGTAGGTTATTGCCCCTTTAACTTATTTAATGTGCTACCACATGGATTGTGTCTTATTCCGTAATTGACACGTGATATTCGGAGAAATTCAGACTTTGGATGAACAAAGGTATCGTCGAAATTTATTATAGGTACTTCGAAGGTTTATGAGGGATTTCCATAGAAAGGGCCTAGCTATTTGACAGCGCTTAGATAGATGTTGGATAGGAGTTAATAAAGTGTAAGAACGGAGATGTCATGCTATTAAATGCCTTGACAGATGAAGTTCGGCAACATAAGTCAAGTGTCTAACCGTGTGACAGATAAACCGAGGGTAAAGTTGTGGTGAAGTCAATTAATTTAATAGAATACACTGTAACCACTCTAACCAGTGCGGGCAGCTATAACTGAAGGTAAGTAGTTTCGGTTGAGTTATGATGTAAAGATGTTGCTCACTACTTCTTGCGTTAATTCCAAGAAACAATGTTTTGAAAATATGGCATTGACTGAAGTGATGATAGGTGAAGCGGTGTGATGTCGATAAATATGATTGGTAGTCAGAAATGGAACATTATGACAAGGAAATTTGTTATAATTTAGACAGACGATTTTCGATTATGCTGGCATGCTGGCATATTAGGCTTGCTTGATACTTTCATGTAGAAGCAAACTCGAGGTGTCAAAGAAAAGGCAGGGCTGAGAAAGTATAGAAGTAAAAGATAAAGTAAAATATATTCGGTAACGATGCAAGCCACCACTAAGGTGGTTCAGTCATGATGTTTAGGTCCAGGGTCAGTTATTGTTGGCAACATTTTAAACACATTAAAGACACATTTAAACAATGAAAACGACAATGATCATAAACGCTCTTCGAGGAGCATAAAGTCATGGTTGAAAGGTGAAAGAATAAGAGTTGCATATGTCAAAGTCCAGGCGGCTTAGAAATTCGATATGTATCGTGTGTGTGTATCGATCTAAACTCTATTTGCCTTATTGTGAATATTTGGTATATAGCGACATCAGGAGCCCCCACTAGTACGAGCCGTTAAGTGCTTTAAACGTTCACACAGTTGAGCAGGATCTTATAGTCGACGTCATTTTGGCGTATGTGACATATAAAGTTATTATAATTACTTGTCATATGTAGTTAGGTAGGGTGATTGCATGCTTATGTATAATAACCATGCTCCACTTAGACCTATACGGTCAATTGTGCACATTTCGGCTTTACACCTCACATCATTTTCCTGCATTTCCCTGTTATGCAAGGTTTGGTCATTATAAGATGAATAGTTCCTTCATAAGTGTGGCATGTTCCGAGGGCATATATGCAGAGGAAAACCAGATCTCCGTCCTTCGGTCAGGTAAAGTCTGGCACGATATGATAGGTTAAAGGCTTTTAGTTTATTTTTGGCAGGAACACAAGTTCTCACTTTACCTGAGTAAGTAGCGTATATTGTGTACCCTTTAACCCTCAATCCAGAGATGCGGTCGTCTTTACTGACCTTTGACTCCTGGATGAGTTCAATGTCTGCTTCAGGAGAAGAAGGATGATGCTTGTAGATACTGCCTTAAACTATTCTGCACAAGCCTCATGATGTTCGTATCTCCATACTGACCTTACCACCCGACCCAGACGATTCGCCTCTCTCTCTAGTGCAGCTTGGAGGTAGGTTACCCAGGGGCGAGGCCATTCTCGAAATGAGTAGCTAGTTCGCGTCCTGCATCTTAAGATTGACACTAGTCAATCCATAGTTAAGGTCGAACGCCTTTTCTCTAAGAATCGAAATCGATTCTTGATTGATATGGAAGGAAATCAATCTTCCCGTTTCTTTCTGTTCGTTGGCCTTGTCCATGGGAATGCCTTTTTGTTTTGTGCCTTTAACAGCCTTATTTTTCAATAATTTATTACAACACTCAGCTAATTATTATTAAGCTTAATTTACCTATGACTAGCTTCTAAGATGATCCTCTCTTTATATGATTTTAAGTCATACCTTACCTAAATCATAAGAGTACAGTACCTGCAAGGAATTTAAATATTAGAGTGCAATTGAATTGAAGATTTCTCTTGGCTTAAATAAAGTAATATTTGCAGATTATATCTTGTTGTCAGCGCTTACCCCCAACACGTATTTCTATCCTCTGGCATAAATAAGGAAAGCAATACAAGGTACATATATTGCATTTCCTTGTTAGAGAAATATTCCCAAATAATCCATGACATCCGTCATCGAATTGCAGCACTTTGGGTAAGCAAGGAACACTATAACCACATCCAGACCACTAAAATTTTAAAATTGAAAATTACTGTCCATACGTTTGTCGCCCAGGAATAATTCATCTGCTCCTGTGCACGTTCTTTTGCATGAGAAAAGCATTACCCAAATTGTTCATCGTATTTCAACACAAGAGGGACTATGACATCTGGTCTCAGGGGAGTGTGTCGATTGGAAGCTTGCATTTTAACGAAATTGCAAACAAGATATGTACGTGTGCTTACCATGACAATGCATTTTGTCATTCGTGCATCCTTAACTTTGAAGTGAAATTATTGGAAACTTGGCTTAATTAAAACTTAATCAAATAAACCTTCTATTCGATTTCTATTTTATTCTTTGAAACTAAAAACCAGAATTTATCCCTGGATTCTGCTATAGTTTTAGAGTGCTGTTGTGAGGTATTGATGCATTTTGATAGAAGAGATGTTACCATTCAAACTAATTGTTCTGCTGTGTGTGATGTTTGGGTTTCCATGAACACCATTGGATCATGGGTTAGGTATATCATATATCCACAGTTCATAGTATGTCTAGCAGTCAGCTGCCATGTACACCATATTTTTTTTCAAATTGAGGAGATTTTGGTGTCATTAGCACAACATTTCTTCCAATCATCAACCTGTTATCGTATACTTTCTTGTTAATTTCATCATAACTTATTCAGCAGTTTCTATTTTACAAATTGTCCACTTTTGGCAGTGACTCCACTGAAAGTCCGGTGAAGAATCGGTAGAATTGTAGAACCTTAAAGCTTAAAAAATAACTTCAGATTGGACTATTATTATTCCAAGTTTTGTGTGAACATCGTCGTTCATACCACATGACATATCACAGTGGACATAAAATCATTTTGTTTCAAAAGTATAGCCTGTGTATAATACTTGTTTATATTTAGAGCTACATACCGTAGTTTTTATCATTTGCTTATAAATATGTATATAATGTGACATGGACCACAAATGAGTCCTTATAGGAATATTTTCACGAAAAAGTCATTATGGCCAATAAACTATCCTTGGACAAAAAAGAGTTAATGGAATGCCTCACCTAAGTCATATCTGATGAACATCTCAAGTCACAGGCGAAAATACAACGCTTTCACAACGTACATCATTTGCTGGAGGCGTTTAATGTCAAATGTCAAACTTCTAAAGAAGAAATCCATTAACATCGAGGCATCGTCATTAAGACAAGGAGAACCGGGAGCTGAGGCGAATAAACGAGTGATACGCTGTTACAATTGTAACTCGTTGGGACATATGGCACAGGTGATTGTCACATTTGTGCAGAAATGGGTATGCAGCAGATTGCCCGAAGAAGAAGACCAGACAGTTGAACCTGGTAGATGAAGACAACTATAATAACGAATTTGTAAGATATTTTATTTATACTTTTATTAACGATAGGTATAAATATAATTTATCTGTAGGAACGTTTTTAGACACCGCCAGCCCGATAAATTTTATTCGAAAGAAGTTCGTACCATCGGTTATTATTAAAAAGAAAAATGGATATAATCTTAAGTTTGTTGGGATAAATAAAAGTTCACTTTTTGTTTTTGGAATAGTTTGTAGTACGGTTTTATTTGAGGAAAGAGAAATTGTAATTGATAAAGAATGACAATATTGATTTAGTTGCCAGAAAAGTATTTATAAACATGTTTAAGAATGAATATTTATACTGCAGTCCTCCTGATAGGCCTTAGGTGATCTGCCAAATGAAGTTGATAGTGAATAGTGATAAGCCTTTCCATTGCCCTCCTCGGAAAATGTCCTATATTGAAAAAGAAAAAGTTCAATATATTATAGATGAATTGCTCGAAAAAGGGGTAATAAGGCCACCAGTAGTACTAGTGAGAAAGAGGACGGGAGACATTAGGTTATGTGTAGACTATAGAGTTTTAAACAAGGTTACACGAAAAGATAATTACCCGATTCAATTAATAGACGATATTTTGGTTGAATTAGTAAATAAAAAAATATTCACATTGTTAGATCTGAAGAGTGCATTCCATCATGTAGAAATGAGTGAAGAATCTATCAAATATACGTCATTTGTGATACCGATGGGACAGTATGAATATCTGAAGATGCTATTCGGATTACCGAATGCGCCTTCTGAATTCCAGCAAAGAAGATAATGATTTACATAGACGATACAATGATAGCTACTCAGACGGTAGAGGAACATTTTGAAATAGTCGGAGAAGTTTTCGACAGTGACTGTTCCAGAATCTCTCCAGAACACCCAAATAATAATGAGCATTCACAGCCTTGTGGAACGAATTCCTTATGGATAATGCCCTTCTAAATGAACAAACACGGTGAACATTGTATCACTGTGAGGACTTTTTCCTCCACCGGACATCACTATCTATCCGTCAGTACATAAGTGGGCCGAGACTAATGCCCTATCCTAATTTAACCTACATCACATTACCTAATAACTATTAAGTAGATGAACTGAAATGAAATGAAATAGTTGAATGAGGGGCCCAATTGACCTGTCTTCAAATGCGGTAAAATGCATTCCAAGAAATCAAAGACAGTTTCATCGTGACTGACAATAACATCATGGTATAATATATCTATGTATCACAAACCTAACTTGCGGATTGCCTTCTACTTGCATTTGTACGTACTGTATGTATCCTTGACAAAAGTGTGTGTCGACAAATGCTATTTTGAAAAATTCTCCAGCAGAAAAATAGCAAGCACGTTTCAAATGAGATTGATGTTCATTAAAGACCAACCTCCATTCCGCACACATCAATTTGGTTTTTTTTTTTTGCTGCCGCTGCCAACAACTCTGCGATTCGAAAACGGTTTCCTCTTCCAATGTTGCTGAGAAGAAAACAATTTTCATCCATTAGTTGTTCCATTTCCCAGCGATTGCTATTGCAACTTTCAATCTAAATTAAGCGATTACACTTTTATATTGAAATCCGATGAACAGCAGTTTGCCAACCGAGAGCACACAGGAAGAACCTACGACCTATTTTGCTCTTCGTTCTTTGTGCGGCGATTTTGTTGTGCAATCGTGTCGCACATCAATTATTGTCACTCAGTTAGACGGTTAATTCTAAGTCAAAGTATCAGTGCATGGCACCTATGCAGCCGTGTCCGAAAGTAACCTGTTAAATTAAACTGAAATTTAACTGCCATCAATCTGTGGGCGGTGTGTGGGTACCAGAGAGATCTGGTATGTTCTGCTCTGTCCTGAATCCTGATTCGTTTTTCTTTTAACTAATTGGTGACATTGATTGATGGATAAAGGCAAAATGGGATGAAAGGCCCAGGCATCAACTGCACAAATAGAACACGGGTTTATACTGTGGCCTCAGAGCAACTTAATTACAATTAAAGGTTGGTTTTTACGAGCACTTTTAGAGAATCTGTTGAATGTGGGATGTTGGACTAGGAAGCGGCCGAAACAAGTAGGAGCTGACATTTCCCAAAATTTGTTAGAACTTAATTCAATTCCGTCGTCCTGGCATGTTGTGGCTTAAGTGGGATGTTTTTTAAACGGCCTTAAGCGAATCGTCAAGTGTTCCTTTGTTTGCCCATTTCGTTTTTTGTTCATTTATTGTGGAACTGTGTATTAAGGGAGGGTCCCATCTTCACATTTTTTGGCAGCATTTAATGCATGGTAGTAGTTCCTATATGTATGCCTTTCATACATAGGTGTGAATAGTCTCCACAGAAACGGATCCCTCTTTTGACAGCGCCAATTGTAGAGGGATAATTTGGCATCGAACCTAGAGAGAGCTAACACCGTCCTTTCTATGTTTGACAGTCCTGCAAGATGTGATGGGGAAGTCTAGCTACTCCATCAAGGTCGGTAACGACCTCACCTCAATGTCACAAATGTTTTAAACAAGTCAAGCGCTGTTGTGTGCCTTTTTCGACATCATCGCACGATCTGCCAGAAGTTCAGCTCCTAACATACGAGGATGACATTGTGATTAGCAGCCAACCGGGAATGAGGCTCTTATTGGTATTGCGATGGAAATGGATGTGGAGGGGAAATGACATGCACGACATCACGACATGCGCAGACCGTCACAATGGGGAGCTATAACTTCTAGGTGGTGAAGGAATTCATCTACCTCGGCTCAGCGGTACACAGTACGAACAACATCAGTTCCGAAATCAAAAGAGACCACTGTTTCTATGGACTCAAGAGACAATTCAGTAATGGAGCCATCTCTAGAAGGACCAAATTAACTCTATATAAGACAGTGGCCATCACAGTCCTGCTGTACTTGATTGCGATCATTGGTTCTGTTGGCGTTGATGGTATCTGGAGAAGAAGATTCTACCACGAACTGTACGGGCTGTACACCCTAATCAGACGTCTGTGGTGACTGGGTCATATAGAGCCTATGGATAACTTAACTTAAGCCCGAAGAGTCATCGACCCCGAACCTCCAGGCCACTCGATACTCCGCCATCAACTCTAACAGGAGTTATACCCAAGCGCAACTAGGCGAACCTGTCACCAGACGCTTGCATACTGACACCATTCAGGCACGGCTTCGAGTGGAGCTCTGGAACAGCAAAGTAGGCGGTATCCGAGGCCAATGTTCTTATTGCCATCATGGGAGATTGAGCTCCATTTGCCAGCTTTGGGATGTACGAACAAAATAAACTCGCAAACCCAAAATTTGATCCAGTTTGGGTAGGAGTAAGTTATACACCATGTGTCAATAGCGGTCAAGCACTGCTACATCGCTGGCTCTAATATCCTCAAATAAAAATGAGTCAATAATGAAACCGCGTTTCAAACGGCCCATCATGCAGTAATGTGGTGATGTCGTCATATATTGTGTCACTTTGCGGTAGCCCAATAGTTGCTAACTCTGTTTATTATTAAAACCAGGCACATGATGTACATCAAAAAAAGTCACGCTTCTTCTCCCCTTCAGCTGTCAAATGTCAACTGACCAAAGCAAAAGGACAGCCAACCGCAACGACCTGAAACAAAAAACATTCGTATACAAAATATTAAATTTTGAAAGAACAAAAAATTTGTAATTGTATTTGCGCTCTTTAGAAGCACATAAGCCATGATGGGCCCTTACCACATGTATATACATACGCATTATAGCAGTCAATATTAATTACCACCACTGTGCTGTGGGCCACTTCAATGGGAGCGCTCCTTTTATGTACAATATCTTTGTACATACATTTTTGTATGTATTTATTAAATAAGGCAAATGTCAGAAGTTCATAAAATCAAATTAACTGCAGTAATAGGCCATTTGGGTTTTGATATCCCTTCTGTCTTTTGGGGTTCACGTGAATTACTGCAGATTGACTGTATGCGTCCCCATTGGTGTGACCTTCATTTTTCTTTTGCCATTCACGCTCGCCTTGTGGCCCCCATGCACACATTGTTTGAGTATGACTCTAGGTTAAGTTATTTTACATGTAGCGTAGTAAAATTTATTTTTATTCCACTTGGCCTCGGAAGAGCACTCAGCCTGGTGCTTATGACGACAAGGACGAAGACAAACTTAGGCGGCAGCACCAAACGACGGGTATAACACTGGTGCGGTGGCTGTGTAAGGTGACACACTACATGAGGCCACATAAAAACGTCAACTTAAGTCATTCTAGCTGATTAATGTCATGCGTTGGGGAAACGCAGACAACACGCATGCAAAGGTTCCACCCTCACACATCGTAGATTGCTCCTGCTGGTTGTTTTCTTTTTAATACATCTTCTACGCGAATCCTTATCTCCGTTGAATAATTTTCCAAATGATAAAGGAAGACGCATGCTTTTAAGTTGGAAGGAATTGAGAATGCAAAGCAAATATTTGGCACTCAATGTTCTCAATCTATGTCTCCTACAGCTGTGTAGATCCTATCCGAGAAGAACTTAGGGGGGACACCCTCTTCCAAATGCCGCACACATCGACATAACTTGGGATGAAATGTCCCGGTGAAATTTGCAGGAGCTGTGGAATTCGCACTTAATTGGCAAAAGCCGAAAGAATTGAAAAGTTTTTCACGTTTTTTCTGCCATTCTCTGGCAGCAAGGACGACTAATACAGCATTATCGTGTCGTTAGGGCGCTTTGTTCGGTGTGAACTTTTGGTCAGCGGAAAGATGAATTGGAATTTTATGGAGAACCATTGGAATGACAATTGGATGAAAGTTAAACGGCAAAGTTATTATTGGAGTCATTTCGAAAATTAGTCGAAAATCTTTCGACAAATTGTTTTGTGATTGCAGCTTATGGTCGACTGTTAAATGTGATTCATTTAACAAAAATCGTTGATGTACTGTGTGTTTGGAATAACATAGTAGTTTTTATTGTACATCGCGGGCATTTTTTATCACTTATGGAATATATACTGTGGATGGGCGACTCAACCACGACCGTTCCGTCGCACTACGAGCTGAGGAGGGTCTCCTCCGCTTCAGTACGGCGGTATCAAGGCGAGATGTTCGGGATGTTGGATTGCAACATCAAAAATTCTGGTGGTTAGGGAGTGAGGGAACTCCGTCGTCGAACCGTTTAGACCCGGGGTAGAGAAAGGGAAGTACAGATCCCCTTATGAGATGCATTCGGTCTCTGTCTTGCAGTGGATTGAATGAAATCTATCTGCCGCAACCTACGGCCGACCTACACACATAGCTTAGGGTAGTTTAAGGTAGAGCAATAAAAAAAAACTTGTATGTCTATATACATGGTTACATGGTCATACACAATAGTGTATATAGATACATATATACATGATTTTGTATAGGGTTTTATACAATACGTATGTATATATATGTAGTGTAGGTAATAAGTAAGTTTGTAAGTCTAGTTAAGTTTTATTTAGTTTTAATTTTATTTTAAGGTAGAATTTAAGTTAGTATATAATTTTTTACAAAAATGTTCGGTTGATAAGTTTTTTTTCAATTTTTCTTATTATTTATTTTTAAATATAATAATTTTTAATTATTATAAACAATATGTGTCAATTTAAGTCAAAAGATATTTTATGATTAAGTTTAGCTTAGAGTGCCCGCCGAGGGTCAGTAAGTTGAAATATAATATCACTGTTCGTCCCTACTAGTTTTAAGAATTTTTGTCTAGTATATAAGATTGTTATGAATTATTAAAAAAAAAATGAAATAAAAAAAAAAAAATGGAATATATATACTGAAATAAGGTACTAAGAAATACATATTTCATCTTTAGCAGATTTTGTTTTTATGTTATTGAAGGAAGACAATGGTGGAGTTTGGACGGTGGTGACAGCGTGCTTACATTGAACTGGCGAAATATGAGAAGTTCAGATCAGGTTAACGGGTAGACGGGCACTACCCACGTCTCACTTAGAGGACAAACGTCTCATAGCAGCAACAGAGAAGAAAAAGAGACTTTTGAAAATGTACCGAAACCCAACAAAAAATTGTACTGAATATTTTTTTACTGAATAGAAACTACAAAATAAAAATTGATCACACTTCACATTTGATTTTTATAGCATTGAACTGATAATAGGGCATATTCATCGAAATTCCCAGAAAGTTGGTAACAAATTTTGCTAGCTTTTTTTGATTTAACATTTATTTATAGAAATATTTTTCTTGATATGTGATTTATGTATGAAACCCAATAATGTCGTAAAATATACTGAATTTGATGGCTGTGTACTTGTGTTCAAAAGTATAGGCGATTGTATCGAAAACAGTACAATTATAACGAAAAAACAGGTGTACACAGGTCATAGGTACGACTAGTTGGGCCGCTGTGGCAGTTGGAAGATGAGCCATGAAAGGGCTAAGAAACCTTACTGTACTACACACTTTAGGTGAAAATTCGATGTCGTCAGAATTTTCACTTAAGTTATAATTAGGAATTAGTTAAGAATTACGATTGCTATAAAACAATACAAAAATATGACGAACAGGAAGCAATGTATGTAACAAAGTCCAACTAGGTTTTAGAGACAAAAATTAAATCATCATCAGCAGGCGGGGATTTGAGATTAAAAGCGAACAGTGAATTGATATAAATCAGGAAGAGAATTGGCCTAAAGACAGAACCCTGAGGAACACACAGCTTAAACAGTTTCGTATCACTTCAAATGTCAATGGTGAGTCCACTTCCAGGTTCATCGTAACCGTTATTGACCATTTTTCAAAGTATCGCCACTTTTCCGACGTGTATTCGGCCAAAGCAAAAGTAGTTGATTGCGCCGCCAAATAATTCACAACCAAGTGAGCACCAAAATTGATAGCACAATTCAAGATCTTTCGGAAATTTTCCAAATGAACCCACGGGCTACAGGCAATGAATGGAAAATCAGCTGGTACACACCGCCACGCGCTGTGAAACACGACGAAAAACTTTCCTAGTTCAGAGCAATACCTCTATCTGCTAGATCTGTCTAAAAAAAAGGCTTACCCATATGGAGTTGGCATATAGTTCTATGTTTTGCTGTGAATTGATGGACTTTATAAATGTGTGACGTCGTTGGGTATCTCTTTCCTTCTTTATTTCTGACATCAGCACAGCTGGGTGTTGCAGGTAGTTCAAATCCATTTTATGTTATTATAAACGAGGAAACCCTTTTAGAGCTATACTACTACATAGATGAATTTGATCTGATAAAACAAACTGCCAGACTTCGAAGCTGAGTGTATTATACTGGTTACTTCCTGTTGCTAACTCGATGTACGAAAATGTATATTTCCCAAGTTCTGGTTTGATAAACTCGTTTGTCTTTTAACGGTTCATGAGGTAGATGACTTGAACGTTTCGCATTTAACTGATTTACATAAATACATACAGAACTATTCATCATTTGTCACTAATCCAAATCGGTGAGTCTAATTCTAAAAAGTATTTTTAGTTAGTTAAAGAAAAGCTTGTGAGCAAATTAACTATCTACTCTCTTGTCCGGTTACCACGTGTAAAAGAGCAACTCGTTACTTATCTGCATCTGAGCCGGTTTCTTATCCAAGCCCGTGTATGGCCGATAAGCAAACACGAACCATACTTTTTTAAATTCCTAGTGAAGATTGAGTTTTAAATTGTATGTGATCTTTGATTTATAATTCTCCGAGAATTCACTTAGCTGTTGCGTGACAAGGCATTGCATAATATGCAAATAAATCCTTTGAGAGAAAATCATAAAATTTCGTAGACATTGTTAGTTAGGGTTATTTTGTGGCTACGATGAATATACTACCACCAACAAATCAACAATCATAGATGTAATCAATAGTATCGCATCAGGCATGTTGGATGACCTGCTTCATTTCAAACGTTGTCACGTCAAAACGATTGAGAATTTCACAATCAAGAAGGATTTTAACCCATGCCCTTTCAGTCAAGGAAGCATCTTGATCATCACAAGATGAACTGCACAGTGTATTGTCACTTCTTTCCCAATCTTTCCTAGGCATCCTTCATTGGATCGAAGATGGTGAAAGACGCAGGATTTATTTCCTGATTTGTGATTATGAAAAATTTTCAAGCAGAAGTTCTGTCAAGTTCAAGTGGTTTATGAATTTGTCAGATAGAAGGATCTAAAACATACTCAGATGAAGCAATAGGTTGGATTAAAACAGAGGTTAATGCCCCTTGGACGCTGAAGGTGAAATACAAATAATTTGAACACTTGTTTCATACATGGCAATGACGAACAAGAGGATATACATTCGTACATGAGCAACGGCTTTGGAATCATTGTCTAATTGTCACTTCGATTGATACACATATAACTTCCATCAATTCAAAATTAAAACCAAAAATGTTTTTCCATTTGCTGGTAGCTTTTTAAATTCTGCAGTAAAAGAAAAACTGTACAAAAAAGACCGCTGAATGTAACACAGGGCACTAAGTTAGGTCCCATCTAATTCATCCTCAAATTAACTTCTTCGAATGCTTTTAAAATCTTCGGAGTTTGCTTATGCAGATAACATCGTTATCATTGTCAAGCGCAACAATCTGTAAACCTCGAACGAAATCATGGAAGAGCAGTTTGCCAAGTTATCAAGATCGTTTCACGAAAAAATGTCTAAGCCTACAGGATCTGTTTTAAATATACCCGCGTTATCACAACGAAGAATGCCCAATGTAAATTATATATTAGAATCATCTCATTCATAATCCAAATAAGGAAACAAGCTGTTGAAATCGTATCCAAAAACCCAACGGTCAAGTTGAACTCTACGTCTATTGATAGACACACACTTCCCGGGGTGCAGAAGAGTATCCCAGACGTCGAACTTAGCGTTTCAAATGACGTTGTCTTCTTCTTCTAATGACACTACAGTCTGGGATAGCCCAGGGCCCCAGCCAACAAGCCTTTCCAGCTGGCACGATCTTTAACCAGTTGCCTCTAATTTCGCACTCCAAGTTGGTTGAAGTCCTTCTCCAATTGTGTACGCCATCGGTTCTCTATTGCGTTGTGCCACTGGTTCGGAGTCGAAGAATCTTCGAGCTGGATCAGTGTTGTCCATGCACTCTACATGGTCCAGCCATCTTAGGCGTTGTATCCGTAGATGCCTGACTAGGCTCATGTCGCTGTACAGCTCGTACATGGTTAAATCTTCTTCTCCATCAACGCAAACAGGACCCAAGATTGAGCGCAAAACTTTTCTCTCGAAAAGAGCAAGGGCTTCTTCATCTGCTCTAGATTGTCTGGACATATGAGCAGGACAGCAATGATCAACGTCTCATATATTGTTAGCTTGGTTCTTCGAGACTCACTTGCCTCTTTAACCCAAAGAAACAGTGAATATTATTCTGCATTTAATCTCGGTACTGATGCTGTTTGTACTGTTTACTTGGGAGCGAAGGTAGACGAAGTTCTTTACTACCCCGAAGTTACAGCTGCCCACGGTAACGTTGTCTGTGTATGTAAAAATAAGATGGGCCACTTCTGCAAACGACTGTGGGTATAATCTCTCCAATCCTTAAGAGAATCTACTTAAATATGGAGCTTAACCATCTGCATAGAAAGAAGTCATAGTCACCTCCATTCCCAAAGCAAGAAAACCAGAAATCAACTAATAGAGATGTCCAACTTCCTCGCCTCTTGCCCCTGAAATTTGTTCAGCTTGTTGTATTTGTGCCATCTGTGAATACGTGAGACGCGTTTTGAACAGCTGAAAGTCTTCCCCTTCGAAATAATGAGGTGAAGCAGAGCATTTTTTTTTAAAAAGCCCTCGTTATTTGAGCGTTATTTCAAATCGATATGTTTAACCCCAAAAAAGAGGAGGTAAGCTCCTCCTTTTTGGACACAGATTGTGTTCAGAAGGTACATTCATATACGTGGAAGTATATTGGAACACGTTACATTTGAATTCAAATATTTTGCCTTTGAAATATTAGAAAATAGGTAAAGCAAAAGGGTTTTAATATGATTTTGAGGTATTTTTGTAAATAATCATTCACAATTCATAATAATGTAATGATGATGAAATAGAAATTCTGCAAATTCACACATATATGTATGTACGTATGTCTGTTCTTGGGTTTTATACAATAAGTACACAAATTTACAGAAATCAACTTAGTTCCCTTTAATTATTTCGTATTGTCACTTTAACATTGTATATCTATCGATTACTCAAACACTTGATTTTGCAAATTAATTCGAATTAATGGTGTTGCAGCTGAAGTTATTACTTGAGGCATTTTAGTTTTGGACCATATCACATATAAATTGTGCAGCGAAGATTTGAAAATTTGTCCTACAAATCCATTGTATGCAGTTCGTAAAGCTTTGCTTTAATTTTAACACATTTGAAATGCATTTGAAACTCTTACGGGCAAAATATGATTTGGAGGCGTCAGATCAAAAGACACCACTTGTGAAAGTATGCGTAAAATATAGCTTCCAAATAAAGAAGTATGCGTTTTTTTCCGGTAGGTCATGGTATATTTTGCTGGAATCTCTATTAGTTGATTTCTGAGGAAAACAACACACCACATTTTCGACCTATCAGTCTAACTTCGTTCTAAAAGCTTCATCATCATCATCTTCTTCTGACCCGCATGATCCACTAAAGGGGCCGCGGGGGTAAACCACGCACGAGAGATTGCCAGGCAACTCGATCCTCCGCCGTCGACTCTAACTCATCATGAGCAATGCCCAAGCGTAACCCGGCGAGTTTTTGGACTTGGTCTAACCACCTCGTCCTGGGTATGCCAAGCGGAAGTCGTGATGATGGGGACATTCGGGCCAAGTGACCAAACCACCGAAGCACAGCCCTTTCCGTTCGAAGAAGCAGTTGCTCAATGTTGAGTTCCTCTCGCACTGCCGTGTTTCTCACCCTATCCCGGCGAGTAATTCCCACAACAGCACGAAGAAATCTCATCTCAGCAACTTGCACTCGCGATCTTATTCTTTCGGTCATTACCCAAATTTCATGACCGTAGGTGAGAGTTGGAACAAATACTGAGTTGAAATCCGCTAACTTGGCTTTGACACCAAACTCGGCATTTCTGCTTACAGAACTACCAAGCTGTGTCAAAACTGCTGACCAATCCTGCGGAAAAGCTCAGCATTACTCCTTCCATCACTCGTGAAAAAGACTCCGAGATATTTAAACTTCTCCACCTGCTTCAATGGGACTCCACTAACATGCAGAGTACATTGAACAGGCGTTCTGGAAATGACCATAACCTCCGATTTGTCCACGTTAAATCTCATTCCAGCATCAGCACATTCGGCCACAAACCTATCGAGTGCGTGCTGGAGTTCCGTGAGGATAACTAAGTCATCTGCAAAAAGAATATGACTTACCCTCAACTCTCCCAATGTGAAACATTCCTCACCTCGGCTGCGCTGCAACATCCAGTCCATATATACAATGAAAAGGTGAGGTGACAAGACACACACTTGGCGAAGTCCAACGGCCCACGGTGAAAGGTGTTGATATGTGATGATGAATGGGCCTCAGAAGAGGACCATCAAGCCCATACTCCTGCAGGACACTCCAGAGTTTGTCTCTAGGGACTCGGTCATATGCCTTTTCCAAATCTACAAAACAACTGTAGATGGGTTTGGCATACTCCCAAGCCTTCTCAAGTACCATTCTTAGAGTGAAAAGCTGGTCGGTTGTACTTCTGCCGGGACGAAAGCCGCACTGTTCATCCCCCATCCTGGGCTCGACCATAGCTCTAGAACGCGCTTCCAATACCTTAGCGAAGACTTTCCCGGGGATACTTAAAAGAGATATGGCCCTGTAGTTGGAGCAATCTCTTTTGTCTCCCTTCTTGAAAAGTGGAACAATTACCCCAGTTTGCCAATCGCCAGGTGTCTCACCGCGTTCCCAGGCTACTTCAATGACACGAGAGAGCCATAAAACTTATTAATCGATATATCCGATGTAAATTCAAAGGCAGCTCAAAAGCTAGAAATTTAATATGTTTTTCTATGACAATGTAATGAGCAAATAATTCAAGCTAAAGTTACCTAATTTTACGGTATTCAATATCAAGCCACCCACCCGTATGCGCAGAATGCGTACAAAGAAAAATAATTGTAGATGAATTTCGAGTCGTCACCGTACGCAGAAATTGTTAGGCAACTACGCGGAAGCTTGTGCAATTTGACTATTTTTTGTGGACAAAGCTCAATACAGCCTTGGAAGATAACATTACACTTGTTATTACCGAGATAGCAATCAACATGCTAGAAATTGTGATTTAAAATTGACCACTTAAACATAGTCGTGGTCAACATTTACGTGAAATAATCTTTAAAAAAATAGTAGTAGAATTTTTATTTATTTATTTAGGTATTTTAAATAAAAGATAAAACAAGGAATTAATCTAAGCAAAAAAGAGAGAATAGATTCAAATAAGTTGGTACCTGTAATACATCGCTTATCTTAATTCTTTTCACGACATTACTCTTTGCAACATTATTTTCGTCTTTGTGTGTCAGTCACTCATGTATGTTCCTATATCGAAAAAATTTAACATTACAATACGGTGTCTAAATGTGATATGAATGAGATATGAAATGAAATAGAAATAGATTAACTAATATTATAATTTTACACTTTCTGAATTTGTCTGCGTTTTTTTCGACAATTAAAAACCGATCACTTATAAAATCGTCATTTTGTACATTTGATTCTTAAAATAAAAATACTAAAATTTTGTTACATTCAAAAGTTATTAAAGTCTAACACCGACCTTAAACATAGACAGGACCATGAACTTCACATATTTATCTGTCCAAATGAGAACCCTCTTGTAGGTTCCTAAAAATCCTAAGAATCTTAATTGGCGGTTGTATGACAAGGACGTCTGTATTTTCGGAAGCGGAAGGTATTATATTTTGATGCACAGTGTCATCAATCAAGGATTAATTCGATAATTTACTGCACAAAATCAAAGGCCATTGAGAGTGGCAAACTGGTTTAATATAAAAAAATTCTTTCAAAGCTTCCTGAACATTGTATACCTGCACGATGCACATACTTGTTATCGAATAGCGCTGTGCACTGTGCGCTGATATGGCTTCAAATGACCCATGTCCATCTACAGAAAAAAAAGCTAAAAGAGTGGTAACGCAGTTCAATGAGTTCGTGGATGTAGACATGAATGTGTTCTCTTTTAGTTCATAGCACTCACAGAATGCACGTCCTATGAGCAGACAAGAAGTGCAAAATGAAAAGATAGTTGGAAATACCACTGTGGGTTATTTTGTGCGGAAAATAAAATAAAAAATACTTAAATTCGAAAGGCATTCGACGTTCGCTTTGTGCGGGGTTGCGGATAGACTCTCCACATTTTTTGAAACATATAAAGGAAAGAAATGGGGGTTCCTAATTAGCACACTGACTACAGACAGCCTTTGCACATAAATGGGTGTAGGACTTTGGGATTTCGTGACAAAGCCACGTTTTTTTCTCCTTTAATTGGATGCTATTCTGTTGTTGCTCTGAATAATCTGGGATGACTCTGTGTCGGCTGCTCATGATATGGTAACTAATTCTGTTCAAATGAAAGTCGCCGCAGGCTTTGACTATCCTAAGCATAATTTCTTCTGAAGACTCTGCCTTTTTCACTGTATAAATCAGTTCTCTTTATAGTTCAGTTTTTTTGTGATTATCATCTCCTTCTACTTGCCTATTGCTTTCGTTATAGATGTACAAACATAATTGGTTGAATACTAGTGATATCATTAGTGGCGGTCATTCTTTGACAATAGTTCGACTAATTAAATCTCGTCCACATACTCACTTTGAAGTGGTTTATGTTTAAGGAAATTCATTAATCAAGTAAGTTTTATGGAGATGGACAATCATGCTTGTTCTTTAATCTTACACTGGAAAAGATAATGCGACGGGCAGTACAAGGACGGTACTATCTTTTAAAAATCGGTCCACTTGTTGGGTTACACAGATGGAATCGAAGCCGTCTCTCGTCCTTAACTTGCCGCGATATAAGCATTCATGGCAATTAAAAAACTTGCTAAATAAGTGAATACCGTCGAGCAAGTTAACAATCTCGCCTATGAGAAAATTCTTCAATTTCGTTTCGTTACTGCAATTAATAGCAGTTTGTCTACCTCGGAGCAAACGTAAGCTACTCAAATGACATTCTAGTTTAGATCCGACGTAAACGACCTCGGCAACCGTTACTGCTTCGATGTGACCAAACAACTTCGGTATGTTCATCTCTCGAATAAGCAAATTCATGCTCCAAAATTCATTATTTTGACAATCTTGTTACATCAACCCAAAAGACCTAAGCGGTCAGCAGAACGACAATTTATTTTTAAAGCCTACGAAAAGAACTCTGTGAGGATATTTGGTTATGCTTGCGAATTTAAGTAAATCGACGCCGGAGTTTCGCAGGGAAGTGTCCTTGGCCATATAGTCTTCCTGATGTATACCCGCCACATTCCCGAAGATGAAGCTACATTAGTGGCTACCTAAACTTGCTATCTTTACTCTCAACGAAACCAAAACCAACAAAACCAAATTAATCTACAAGATACCCCAGTATCTTAGGGATAGTTTTATTCAAAGAGAACTAGTTTGGTGATGTGAGAGCTAAGTATGTAGGTAAAACTTATCATATTCTGAGTGAGTACATGTAATAGCACATTCCGGAAAATTACTTTTCATCCCAAGCGGAAACGCCCTTCGCCCTTCGCTGTACAAATATATTTCGGGTGAACATGTTGAGCAATTAAACGGCGAGCAAATGCCTTTCCATCATCACTACATACACCTAAACTAAATAAAGGGTGGTTAAATTTTAAGGGCCGATGTTGATTTTGAATAAAACACAAATTATTGTCATTTCTTTTTATTATGATACTATTGGTATGGTTCAATTATGTATGGAACAAAATATCGGCCAAATGGCCGCCGCGACCTCGGCGGCTCACCTCCATCCGATGGTCCAAATTTTCTATGACGCTGAAGCATAATTGAGGTTCTATGCCGTTAATGTGCCGAATTTTCTCATCCTTTAGCTCTTGAATTGTTGCTGGCTTATCGACGTACACCTTTTCTTTCAAATAACCCCAAAGAAAAAAATCCAATGGTGTCATGTGATTATCTCGGCAGCCAATTGACATCGCCACCACGTGAGATAACACGGCCATTGAATTCGTCGCGCAAAAGAGCCATTGTTTCGTTAGCTGTGTGGCAAGTGGCACCGTTCTGTTGAAACCACATATTGTCCGCATTCATATCTTCCAATTCGGGCCATAAAAAGTTCGTTATCATTTCAAAATAGCGGTCATCTTTCACAGTAACTGACCGGCCTCATTTTGAAAAAAATACGTCCCGATGATGCCGCCAGCCCATATTTACTGCAGTACGAGCATGCACTGGTGTTTTCACATCTCCTACAGACCCGGTTTGCTCAAATTTTTGCACGATTTTTCCGATTGTACGCACATTTGGACGATTAAAGTGACCGAAAAAATCACGAAGTGCACAATATGCATTTTGATTTGAACGCCCATTTTCATAATAAGCCTGAATAACTTTAACGAGTTGCTCGATTGTGTATCATGGTTCAAATTGAATTAGTCTGAAATTGAGAAATGTCAAATGAAATGCAGAAAAAAAACTTGACGTTTAGGTGTGGTTCACATTCAACGTCGGTCCTACCACCCCTTACTTCCCATGAGTTGAAGGTTAGAGTTTTGGCTATTAAAAATAGCCACCCATATTATTATTATTGCACTGTAGGAAAATCTCTTCGCACGCACATATTAAGATAGCTGAAAATATGAAACTTGAACTATGATTAGAGCGTCAGGGTGACTCTAATCTCATCTTGTGACACAGCAACTCATAAATATTTGATTGAGAATAAGAGAATAGAAGTTGTTTAGGAATTTTAAAATGTCAGAAATATATTTACATAATGCTTGATTTCCCCATTCGATGGAAACTGAGATCAATTTATTTCTGTTTGGATGATCCTGATCACAATCGTCAACAAAGTTTAATGTATTTATTTAATTAATTAGGTGACTCATTGAATAACACCTACATTAAAAATAATAACAGGAAGCTTTATAATTTCGGTGTTCGTCTGTTCGCCTGAATGTTAAACCGCTTATAGGAGCGGGCAAATAGTTTCAAGATGCCGGGATAGATGTAGAGTGCATTGAATTGGCGTTCTGGAAATTACCATAACCTCTGACGGCAACAAACATATCGAGTGAGCTCTGGAGTTCGGTTTGGGAGGATGTGAGGAAAACTCCAAAAAGAAGATGACACATCTGATACTTATAAATCCATCGCTTCGGCTGACCTGCAACATATGTAATTGTAGCAATCTTTTATCTCCCCCTTTTTAAATAGATGGACAACCACCCCAATTTGCCAATCGTGAGGTGTTTCAAGATATCTTTCGGTTTGGTGTCTCAGTGTTCTATATTTGACAGTTCACGCGTGATTCGTGACAAGTGTGAAAGTCAAACATGCTCAGTATCATGGAAACGCTGCTGCTTACCTACCTACCATAAACTGACCTCTATCCTCAACTTAACCTAACTTAAAGTGTGGCTTCGACATTCAGGCCAGACAACACCCGAAAGAAGGTATGTCGAAATCTTTGCTGAGCTAAACAATCTGACTCAGCTAGTAAATGAGCCCACACGAATACCGGACATCGCAGATCATTCCGCCAACAGCCTGGACCTGTTTCTCACCTCTCACCCTGATAAATATTCTGTTGACATACTGTCGCCTCTAGGCTCGTCTGACCATTGTGTCATATCAGCTAATTTCTCGTTATCACCACACACAGTTAGAGAACAAATTCCTAAAAGAACAGTATGGCTGTACGAGAAAGCCGATTGGAACGGACTCAACAATTTCTTTAGGAATTTTAGCTGGTCACTATGCTTCGTGACGTGGATGCCGCTGCTGATATGATCACAAACATTCTTCTGCTGGGCATGAGATCCTTCATTCCGCATAGAGTGAAAAGTATCAAGCCCAAAGAAAATGCATGGTATGACTCGAGCTGTAAAGAGGCTATCAGGTTGAGAGAGTTGAATTGCCGAGCATACAAAGCCAACCCTACTGAGGAAAACCGGAATAATTTTAAACGGGCCAGACGTGTGAAATTCTCCTATGATCAAAGTTGAGGCAAAAAGTGCTTCAATGTCCCAAAGGTAGCAAAAACTTTTGGTCATTTGTAAAAAGCATAAAGAATTCCACCTCATCTTCAATTCCCACGCTCATTTACAATGACATTCCAGCTGTCAGCTCTCTAGACAAAGCCAATCTGCTTGCGGCGCATTTTGCAGCCAGCTCAACACTGCCAGATTCCAATATGTCTCCACCTGTACTTGAGAGCGTTGATTTCACCATGGGAAAAATCCACTTCCGCACTGGTACAGTTGCAAGAGTACTTAAAGATCTCGACGTGCACAAATCCGCTGGCCCGGATGGTATTCCCCCTATACTTCTGAAGAGGTGTTCTTCTGCGCTGGCAAAACCATTGCGTAAGCTTTTTCATCTATCCTACACTTTAGGTCTCTTTCCGAGCAGATGGAAAACAGCATTTGTCCAGCCCGTCCCTAAAAAGGGCGAATCTTCGTCACCCACCTCGTACCGACCCATAGCACTTACGTCCCTTCTTTCTAAGGTCATGGAAACGCTGATAAATCGTCAGCTTATGAAATATCTTGAATCTCGGAAGCTTCTTAATGACCGGCAGTACGGTTTCCGTAGTAACAGGTCCACTGGTGATTTGATAGCTTATCTCACCGAAAAGTGGAACACATCTTTGCATAATGCAGGTGAAAACAAGATCGTTGCACTTGATATTTCTAAGGCATTTGACAGAGTTTGGCATCAAGCTCTTTTGTCGAAAATGCGTGCATATGGTATCGATGAATCTCTTCTTCTATGGATTAGAAATTACCTTTCGAACCGTTCAATTCAAGTTGTTTTGGATGGGTTCAAGTCTGATATCCACCAAATAAATGCTGGTGTACCCCAAGGCTCTGTTCTGTCTCCGACACTCTTTCTCATTTTTATTAATGATCTCTTGTCTGCTACTTCTAATCCAATCCATTCCTTCGCTGATGACAGCACCCTCAGCTTTTCATATTCGTTCCGAGACTCACGACCGTGCCCTTCGGCCGTAGAATTGGAACGGCAGCGTATGTTAAGCACATTGAATTCCGATCTTGACAGCATAATTAACTGGGGAAACAACAACAGAGTGGAATTCAATGCTTCTAAAACTCAATGCTGTCTGCTGTCACTCAAGCGAACCCTTGTTAATCAGCCATTATCCATGAATGGTGCTTGTGTCGATGAAACCGGAAAGCTTTCCATCCTTGGTATGTGTATCAACAGAACACTTAGTTGGAACGATCACATATTTGAGGTCGCCAAAAATGCTGCGAAATGTTTAGGTTTCCTTAATCGATGCAAGAAATATTTCACCCCCTCTGATTTGGCTTTCATTTATAAGGCGTATATCCGCCCCAAGCTTGATTACAACGCTCATATCTGGTCTGGTGCCCCAAAGACCACCCTGCACCTACTAGATAGAATCCAAAAGCGAGCGAAAAAACTTATAGGAGACAACAATGTCGCAAAGTCATTAGACTCGCTCGAACATCGACGTACCGTTTCTTCTTTGTCCGTATTTTATCGCTATTTCAACAAACGATGCTCAAGTGAGCTAGCCAACTGCATTCCTCCTCTCCATGAATTCACCCGCAATACTCGTCTCGCCAGGAATGCTCATCAGTTTACCCTTAAGTCTACTTTCGGACGCACTGTTAAATTTAGAGACTCGTTCTTCAGCCGTACTACGCGAATTTGGAATGCTCTTCCCAGCCCTATATTTCCCACAGACTACAACCCGCAGATATTTAAGACCAATGTGCACAGGTACCTCCTCTCCCTTTCTCCCTCTATACCTTCGGCCCGTGCTGTGTCTTGACCCCGGACACGCGCGCAAATTATAAAAAAAAAAAAAACTTAAAGTATGTAGATCAACTCTAAACCGATTCAACGCCCTGCCAGTCTACAGCTCATGTTGATCGATATGAGTCTTGATATGAGTAATTCCCTTGGCAACATTTTAAGGGAACATGATCTCTTAGATTTTGGTGACTGAAACGTGGTGGGTAGGTGCGTCGTCCTTGGGGGTACCAATCCTCCAATGTACCAACTTGTATATCTGATTGTTCCACCTCTTCTGAAACACTGACAATGGGAACTATGCAGGTAGGGGAGGTTTAAGAATACATATACTTTTACAATACAATTATCCACTTACCTGCCACGACGATCGTGTTGCATATCACACCGAACTAACTATTGGACAATGTAGACCAAAGCCAGATCAATGAGCTTGACAGTGTTTTCCATCACGCAATTTTGACGTAAATACGTACCTATCGATGGATGCCGGGATGCAGTCTCCGACACTTTTAATTGATCTCCAGTCCGGTGCTTCGAATTGAACTCACTCTTTCGCTCACCGAACCAATCATCCGTTAACGGCGCTTGAGTTCAATGAAACCCAAGGACTTTTCTTCATGGTATGTGTTTTAAAACAGCGCTAAGTTAAACATATCGCATTGTTGCTTAATTGCAGATTCACTGTGATCATGCATACGAATACAACTATCCTATATTGTGGTCTAGTGCGAGATGAGAACTTATGATACGAACAAGCCTCTCGAATAGCGACGATTTCCGCTTGAAATACTAGAGATATTTTGGAATTATGAAAGAAGTGGGTATATTAAGAACCTCAAAATCCTAAAACTATCAATTAAACCCTCACGACACACAATATTGCGAAGTCAATCGACTAGATTTGACTGGAACTTGCCGACGTAAGGAATCTTCTTCGTCTCTGGCTTATCGCTTTTTGAACAAAACAAGCTCAATTGAGCAGACCGATAGCATACCACCTCTTCCACAATACTCGTCTTGTCATGCTCATAGTTCAGTTCACCCCTTCAGATGGATGCAAAGTTCAGTTCATAGAATTATAAACCCACCACCCAGTCCACTATTTTCCACTCGAAAAAATTAACAGGCAATTTGGATCCATGTGCACATGTACCTACCCTTTCTTTCATCCTATCTATCTTCAACACACGCTGTATCTTAAGGGTGTTCGTTAAACATTTTGCGCGCGCAGATTGTATTCAAAAGCACATTACGTATTCCTCATTATACATAACTAAGACCAGTTCTATTCACAATTTTGAGTGAATGGTAATGTACTCCGAGGCCCGAGGCATGGCAAGCCAAAAGATGAACAGAGCTTGTTTATATTATCATTCAACCGACTTGCAAGGAGTGCTTGTTTGCCAACAAGCGAGTGTGTGAACAAACACCTGTCTTTGCCATTGAACTTGAACCATCTGAAAAGAAGTTATATAAGGAAAAGTCGCAAGAAAAATATACCACCAGTGTTAGCCACAGTCGAATCAACACACTAACTTTCGCTACTCTTCTTCACGTGCTGCTTACCGTACCCCACACTGACCTTGACAATTCAGATGTAAATATGTACGCGGTGGAAGACGTTTGACTCCCCACTTGCCACCGCAAATAGTGAAATTTCAGTGCCAGATTGTTAACTAATTTGCATTCCAAATGAACATCTTTCGGATTTTTATTGATTTAGTGTGGTTCTTAAGTTTCTGATGCTAACTGAGCAAATCAAGTTACTTGGCATGAGACCATGCGTTCTCTGTCAGAAGCAGAAACCTGTTCTTTGGGGGGGTTTAGATTTTCCTTCCATGTGCTTGTCCGGAAGGGTTAGATATAAATATTGCGTTTCAATTTGGCGATCGTACATTCGTTAAGAAATCTTTTATGAGATGTTTTGTGGTGAAGCGCTCTACACCAGGGGACACTTGGAAGGACTGTTTGCCAATTTGTCATCGCATGCAAATGAATGAAGGTCGTTCGTAAGCCAAGTGTTGCAATCTAACGAACTTGTGTATATGTGCGGCTACATGTGCAACACAACCATGTCATTAACCCACATTGTTTGCCGTGAGGGGTGTTTTGTTTGAAATACTGATTTGCATGCAGCATCATTTGTGAAGAGCTGCTTCTCTTGATGTATAGTCATTATTTGTGTTTAGTGTCAGTATAGTGTGTAGCATATAGTGTTGACAACATATGGAGTGAAGGAGACAGACAAGACGTTGCTGCGGGAACCTCTCCCAATTATCAAGTTCATCTTAAGTAGTTTCAATCGTCTTTGATGGAAAATTACTGACAGTGTTTGCATTGTAACCACATCAATGCAGCTATAAAATCATGGTCGCTTTGGAAGTTCACCGTAAATGCTCGTGTTGAGTTTTGTTTTTGTAACCTTGTAAGTTCGTCGAAGCCCTTGTTTTACTATGTTAATATAATAACAGGAATATAGTTCGACAACAGCCACTCGAGCTGTGAGAGTTATTGTTCCCTGACAAGTTAATGGACCTACAGTTTTATGCCGACTCCTTCTGAAATTTGGGCGCTCTGGTTAGCAAGCACTAAAGTGTGCAGAAGTGGAGCAACGGAGTGGAGATTGACGCGCTAATCTTAGGGCAAGCAGCATATTACGGTTTTACATCAACCTGCTCATGTGCACCTGTACCACTTTTTCACAAACTCACAACTATTTGTTTCATTGTCAAATTCAATGCACAAATTAAGTTTGGCTCCAATTAGAGCATAGAGACAAATGCACAAAACAATATTTATGAGGCAGATTTTTTCAAGCACAAGTGGCTGCGATTCACGAAGCAACACTACCGCTGAGAGACTGCAATATAGCCGACAAATCCAGCTCCATGTTCTCCGACGGCCAAGCGATAAACAGAGCCGTAGTATCGGACGTTCGCACATAATCGCAGAAATTTGTGATGAATCATCGGACAAACCTAAGCCCTACACCAAAAACCACCAAAAAAAAAGGCGAAGATGGCGGCTCTAGTTAGCACAATAGAAAAATCTCTCGAGTATACTTAACGCCATCATTAAACAATAATAGCCTCAGCACAGACTTGGAAGTTGAACGCCACCGTGACCAACTAAGCTCGGTGATACCAGCAATCTCAGAGCTGTTAACAGAACAGGGAGTGTGCTAACTCCTCCCCTGTGGAACTTTACTTGTGCAATCTTATAGCATAGGCAATAACCCTGCACACATCGGATTCCTATAGTGGTCTAAGAATATCGTATCATCCAGATGGCTCTATCAACTGATGGATATCAACTGTAAAACTGCACAATCGTGTGCAACGTGTATCTAACTTGTGTGTTTATAAGCGGAGCATTAAAAACCCCTCCGACGCATTGAAACATACTCTTTAAAATTCCCTGATACACATTATCAGCGGGCAGGTAGCGGCTAACACAACGGTTAGATTGGAATCTCTACAAATGTTCAAACACCTCTCTGGACAGTACCATCCTTAGCATGATCAGATTTCTTTAATATTATTCGGTATTAGACGGTCTAATGCTCCTTGTGGCTCATTACCACACAATTATGGGGTACTTTATGGTCGCATGGTCAGAACCGACTGCTCTAAGAACTATCAAATGATTTATTACTGGGCACTGCGCCATAGGAAAATACGCCCTCAGAATGGATCTAGAAATAACAATACCTTTTGCAGAAGGTGCAGAGATGAAGAAAAGGAGGCAATCATATTTATTCGTCTGTGATCTTGCAAAACCCTTTTCTATGGAAAGAAAATTAATTTAGGGTCTGAGCAGAATCTGACATCTGCTAGCCGCTTCCAATTGCACACAACAAGTTTGGTTGTGATCCTTTTCCACTTCTGTGCGTCACATAGACGCGAGCGTTCTCTGATGCGTTGTTCCGCAGATCTGGAGGCAAAGAGAGAGACAGTGGCCTATATAAGTTATAGCTTCCCATCTTAACACTCTGTCTTACACGTCGATGTTGTATGTCCTTTCTTGAGGGCAGTATATGCACGCCGCATTCGGTCAATCACGTGAATGCCATCCGCTTATTCCTGCGTAGACGATGCACCACGACGTTTAATTTTGACATTCCTGCCAAACGCCCCAAGTTGTGCTCGATTGCTATGGCGATTTTCGGTGCTCTATCAATGTCGGTGCAGAACTCAGCTAGACCTTCAGTGTCAAAAAAGCAAATCGTTCAGGCCAGATTAGAGGCACGATCTTCCAAAAGTCCGTACAACGTTAGCATGTATAGTACTACCAAAAACTAATGCTACAATGAGTGGCTCTACAATCCGAGGTGAACCTATGTATGCCTAGGTTCTGTTCTTTCACGAGTGGAGGGAACGTTTTCTTTAACACTCTGTCATTTGTCAGTGACGCGAACGAGGTGTAGCCGAGAAATCTGTGACAATAGCCCCTAACAGCATAACTCGACTTATGCTCAAATTGAGTTAATGATGATATTTTGTTTCTTTTGCTTCTAGATGTGAATTTTTCATTTTGAAAAAGCCACAAGTCGTGCACTTCAACTGGACTTCTCAGTGCATGGCATCTCATCAAGGAAGACACTTGATACTATCAACTATAAATATCCAACATAAACATTCAAAACGTCGTTGCCGATATAGAAAACCAACATACATACGACGTAGTGCGGTAAGATAAAATATCCCCTTTTGTTCCACAACATTGCGCCTTGTGCCCAATAACTATTAAATATTGGGTCATGTTGCTGCATTTATAGCAAAACCGTCAGAAAAGGCAAATTTAACTTCCTGAAACTTTTTGTCTGATTTCGACTACAACCCATCTCCCAGATGACTTCAGCAATTACGATAGATTTCGCCCAAAAACCGCATTCATCTCAAAATTAAACTTGTTCTTAACCTACACTCGTTCACCCTGAACACTTCGTTTGTGTGTTACGCATTCAGTTACTCAAGATCCAGCGCTGATTAACACTCATACTATTTCGTTCGCGCTGACATAATGTCTCTCTTCTCCATCAGAACACAAACAAGTATTCATAGACTACGGAAACATCCCGTCTTATATACAAACATTTATTTCGCCTTGACATTTTATAAAGAATCAATAAGCACATGCAGCAGCTGACACTGGTTTGGGTTGAGTCAGCTTAATCTAATTCTTGTTTTTAGTTCGACAATAGATTGAGCTATGCGATACACTAGTAGTAATAGTATACTCTCGGATTAATGCCATTGTCTTCGACTTCAATACTCTTAGCCTCTTCTATCAGTCCTTCACCGGTAATGCTGTCGGCAATGGAACCTCTGAATGAAATGATGTTGAATGGTCTCGCGTCCCCACTTGTGGACGAGCTTCCCGAAGATGATGCACGCACGGACACCTCTCCCTGTGTAGGACCTGAGAATATGAGCCCGGTAGATGCTGAATTTGCTGCTGGCACGTCACTAGGAACTGAGACCGTGGTCGCTAGACCTAAGGAAGTCGGTGAAAGGCGACGACTTTTAATTAGTGGTGGTAAATATGTCCATGAAACGGGCGCTAGGGTGCTTTGCACACCTTCGTAGTTTTCCGTTGTCGTACTTGTCGTGGATGGTTCTATAATTTCATTTGGCTTATCTTGCACAGCGGAGTCGATTTCATATCCAATTTCCGTTTCCGGTTCTTCTGTCGTAGTGGTTGTCGTCGTAGTCGTGATCGTCGTGGTAGTTCTTCGCGTTGTAGAGCTTGTTGTTGGCCTGTAGGTCGTCGGTTCGAAGGTCTGCGCTTGTTTAGTTGTACTTTCGCTCTCCGAGTTGGTTGATTCGCTAAAACTAAAAGGGGTGGTTCTCTCCGTTGTCGATGGTTTGGAGTATTCATAGCTGGATGTGGTAGACGACGTTGTAGACCGTTTCGTGGTTCCAACCTCCTTCGCAGGCACCTCAGTTGAAGGTGTCGATGCATATTCTTTGTCCAAATCAACAGCTACATAGACGGGATCAATTTGAATCACCGGTCTCTGTGTTGGCCTGGGTCTCTGCGTGACACCAATTAATTTATTCGTAAATAGCTGTGAAAATAGCAACCATTTTGAAAATATTCCTCCAGTTCCTAAACTTGTACTCTGAGATGTTGCCGGGCGGGAAGCTGAAAGTGGACAATGATGATCCAGATATCAAGACAAAAACCAAAGTACACTCACTAGATTGTGTCGGCTGAGATACATAGGATTTCTGGATGTTGAAGAAAAACGGGTCAGCTCCAACCCAAACGAAGCAGCAAAACAAAATCAACACGAGCTTCGCCATGGCGGAAGTACACTGTGTATTGTATCTGGCGAATGAATAAACCTGAAGTGGAGCTATTCTTAGGTTTATATAGACTTTTGTCACTTTTCTTGTGGTGATCGCACGATATATTCAAATCGTACGTTTTGCGTTTGATTCCAAGACTGCAGCGTATCGGCTAAGAGGCCTTGGGGGAATACATACAAGATATGTTGGGAGCGGGCTACGCATTCATTCACACGTCGAAGCAGATAACTATAGCTAGAGGTGACTTGATACATCAAATTTCTGTGCCCGCATCTCTGCTAGAAGTGTGGGCAGTGTGAGAAACTGTTATTTGAGGTCGTTGTAGATCGCAACGCAATCCACACCAATGACCGTCTTCAAGGTACAACTAATCAGCAACAAATTTTTACTTTTCCGTCTTAATCGGGTTTATGGAACTCACCCTCTTTCTGTAGATTAAATCGCGATTGATGGCGGCAAATGACTAACCAACTGTAAACGCGTGCAGATGATTTGCAAATCAGCATTTTATGATAGACCAACTCGATGTTATGGAAATAATGATAGAAGCAAGTTAGTCGCAGCGAAGATTAGTCATGGAGAAATTGAATCTTTAAACCGGTTTTGGCAGCCAGTATGAGTGATCTGAGTCAGACAAGAAGATCGACCGCTTTGATGAGTATATTTTGGGAAATTAAATAATGATTTACGCAACTCTTACAAAGAGGTGAGGAAGACAATAATATGGTCGTTATTAGAATACTGAATTAGACAAAAGAAGAACTTTATACGTGGTTTTTGTTTTTATTATTATGTGGACTTTGCAGGTAGATACATTCAGTAATGTGGGATCAACGCATGGAACTATAATTTTAATAAATTGTCATAGATTTTTATCGCGATCAGCACATGAACATTTCCTTCAAATGTGAAGGCAACGTTATTATATTTATTCATCAGAATCAGATCAGAAAATAAGGTACAACTTTAATATTAAAATATACAGGCTATTCCATTGTGGCAAATAATTTGCTTTGACTTGGTCAGTGAAATCTGTGTCAAATTGCATGTCCATGCCTGCATGTCATGCTCACGCAGAGCATCAATAGAACTGTCCAGCACACCTTATTTACCTTACACCATGGACTTACCTACTAAATTCACTTAGTTTTCATATTTTTAGTTGAGTTTTGTTAACGTCACTCACGAACGATTCTCACAAAGTGGCATAAATGTAGTTAAACACAAGAAATTGCGATCTGCCGGTATGGCTTTTTCAGATTCTTCATTTAGCTCAAAGAGGTATTTATGGAAATCATAAAAATCATCACATTCCATAAAATTATCGTGTAAATGTGTATGACCTCAAACTATCAGACATCATTTCGAATTTGTATATGCAACATTATGCACAGTGGTAAAAGAAAACAAGGTTCATTCGGGGTCTATTTTTGACACTAGAGGGATATGTTTCTCACATCATAACACAATACAATTCACAAATACCATACCACGATTGAAAAAAAGTCATTGAATTGAAAAGTGATGTATGTCCAGGCCAATCGATCATGTGCCATCGACTCTTATCAGGAGTTATGCCCAACTGGAACCAGCCGAGTTTTTGGAATCCAACTGCATCGCTATGCAACGCCCCGAAAGTCGTGATGATGGGTACGGTCATACCAAACCAGCGAAGCATAGCCCTTTGCGTTGAAGGAAGCAGCTGGCCAACATTGAATTCCTCGCGTACTGCCATCGATCTTCATGTTTTGCATTCCTCACTGCTATATTCTTTTTCAAAACAGAAGCAAACATATTCGTTCACTCTTTAAATTCGTCATCGTCAAATAAAAACCAAACTTCCGCACGTATTGGTTATTTATTATTAAATGAGCGCTTTTATAAATGAAATTAGTGAAGTAAATTAACCTGTATCATCTGTTAATGTTAAAAACACTGATATAATGGATTTTTGTGGATAACACTGATTTTACAACAACATTTTCCCCTGAAATATGATGTGTATAAGAAACTTTTGTGTGACACAAAAAAGTCTCATCTAAATGGTCCTTAAATGTGAACGAACACGCACGTGTTATTTTTTTCAAATAAAGCTTTTTTATTTTATTTTTGTAAATTAATGTTATTTTTCTGAATGAAAAGTTTATAAGAAACTTCTGTTTCATATGTCCGTGTTTTTCTTACTATAACATTTTTTCTTATATCCCTGGTTAGAAACACAGACTTATAAGAAACAATAATTGTTGCATTTCGGAGTTTCTTATAAGCCTGATTTAATGTATTACAAATACAACATTAAATTTGTTGACATTTAAGTCTAGATTAAGGTCCTTTTCATAGACAAACTTACAAATTCGAGGTAAAATAACAGGAAAAAACACAAAATCACTTCATCACTAGTTTGATGAAGAAGATTATCACATGTTCTGTAACATCTACGCTGTCAAATAGTGCGGTTAACTGTAAAATTTATATCTGTCCATATGATTTCTGGTGCAATGCAAAAGCTTGTTTTGTTTTACAGCTTAAATTCGGGTACAACGTTTCAAATGTACTGGTCAATAATGCCAACATGTTTTCATATTAATCACGCAAAAAATTTCCCACATGCACTCATCTCTGATTTCCCGTGATCCATTCGCGTTACATATTTTTTTGTGTGATTAAGATGTAATGCTAGTGTAATATTTGCATACGAGAATCTCGAAAATTCATACGCTCTTTTGAAGTTGAATGAATAATAACCGAACAGTATCACTTAAGCCTCTTTCGCAAGCATTCAAGAACCTGTGTTCATCAGAACTCCTGTCAGTGGGCAGATATTTAAAATGCGGTAATTACTGGTCAGCCTTGTGAGGGTCAAAATATACCTCATTAAAAATCTGTACGCTGTTCATGTATCCTCAAAAATTGTTCATCAATCATAACGTGGCTCTCAGTTCTACTGAACTGGAATGCATGATGTCTTTTGTTTGTATATATAAATACATGAATACCATTCAATTAAATTCTTACTGCGGTGTAACAATACCGCATTTTGATTTTCTTAAAAATATGTTCACAGTCATTTAATATCAATACGTTTCGAAACGCCTATCGAAACGCAATCGCCTAGGGTTACGAACTGAGGGTTATTGCCAAAAGCCCGTTTATCACTATCACTCGTTTTACGATTGCTGATAGATATTATAATAATAGGACATAGCCACTTAACCATCCACAACTAAAGGCTGTTTGTGTATACTTAATTGTATCCGAACGACGGAATGATTGATATTTCCCCAAATCGCTAGAGGATATTCGTCACTTCGCATTGTGTGCACCAAGGGGGTATCAATGAAACCACCCAATTTATTGAATCTTTGTAGACGTTACGTAATGATTGAATTTCAATTTTAAGAAATTCTTTCCTCTCCCATACTTGTCTCCAACCAGTGTAACTCCCAAGTGTAGTTAATTGATTTTATCCATGCGATCCGAGTGACGGCATTCCATTAGCCACCAAAATAATATTTAAGGAAACTGGTTTCCAAGTATTAAAACGTGTACCCACAGTGGTTCGCGGTTTTTGCTCTGCTATCAATATCTGTGTTAATCTTCTAGTGAGATATCGCAAGAGGAGTACCGGTCTAGAAGACGGGAGGAGAAGAAGCTTCTACGCCTGAAGAAAAGGTCTCTCGCAAACTCCGAGCTCAAAGATGCCGAAGAGTCAAAGGACAAACAAAAAATACGGGCTTTTTGCCTTCGGTAATCTGTTACTCCTGCAGGGAATAATGAATGTATTTAAGCAGCACTTCCCAAAGCTGCTTAACGAGCATCTACAGAAGAGACTCATAGGGAACCAAGAAATTCCAACTCCAGTCGACGAAGTAGTCCTCCAACCTAGCGTTAAAAAAGTCGGAACAGACATCTAAAGCACGAAGTCTTCTCATTTATTCACATTCCGACAAAATCCTGCAGATTTTATTGATTTTCAAATCAATACACATCACCTTTTCATCGATTTTGAATTTGCATATGGCAACATTCATACTCACTTACTTATTAGGCCAGTGGCCCATGGAGAGCCTGAACCTGAGATAAAGCTGGCTGCCATCGCTGACAACAGCATTCACCGCAATTGACTATCATATGATTTCTTCAATCTGAAAGATAATGCGCCGGGCTTTTGTAAATACGGAAGGCACTGTCTTCCACAATTCAGTCCAACTGTTGCGTTACGCATATGACATTGACATGATCTCGCGTAACCAGCCTGCCGTGGTTGTAGCTATTACGGCAATTGAAGTGTATGCAAAACGAGCTGGTCTTTAGGTCAATGATCTGACGAGCAAAAATCGGTCTTCAATAATATTTCCGACCGCCGCATTTGCAGCAAACTTCTCTTCTTCGATACGTTGGGCTATTGTGACAACAGCGATGTCATCAGCCAAAACCAGTGACTTGCATTCTGTAGCGTTAATTGTTTCCTCTACTGGTAGAAGGGTTAATATACCAATGATGATGAGGTATCTTCAATTTATGATTTCAGAACAAATACTGGTCAATTTTAGTCGAGTTATGCCCGAATCACCGACCAAAAATTCAAGTCCTGAAGGAACTACCGTGCATGATGAAGATGTTACATTTTATTCATAGTGGCACAATGATACGTATTTATTTATTGCATATATTTTCCAAGTTTAATTATAACACAAATCCTAACCAAAACCTACAACCGCAACAAAATCTAATCGTTCACCAAATCAGCATCGATTAAAAGATGAGATCAGATGTCAGTGTGTGCGTATTTATTTTACAATTGACATCAATCTGCCTCTTGATTAAATAAATATTCTGACTCCACAAACACACACGCAATGACGTGAAGTAAACATTTCATACTTCATTTGTAAGTTGATAGGGAGATCATTTAATTTCCCCTCAAACAGTGCGGGACAAATAGCAAAATGGTCAGAGTAAATTTTTTTTCTTTAATTTTCTTTCAGAGCAATTAATGGCGTCCGATTTTTTTTTATTGCTCCCTCTTGTGTCTTATACCATACAATCTTCAGAGATCCGCATAGCAATCCACAATTTAGTCGAATCCATTATGCAAATTGATTCAAAGCACCAGTGACCCAACAGCACCCAGCATCCAGCATCGCCCCACCAAAAGCAAGGACATACAAATCGCAAATCGGCAAGCCGCACTGATTGCTCTCCGGGTAGGGTGGGACAAATTAAAGAATTTTAATTGTCCACGGGATTCTATCTCCTCCATTCTCCCTCGTAGTCCACAATTCGATTTTAACAGTTGTATGGCGATTTGGTTGGGGTCACCCAATAATGTCGCCGTAGCTCCTGAATCCGTGCAAAGATGACGGGATTGCGGCAACGTTAAATATACTCTCTTTTATCTTGAAGTGTATTCTCCTCACTTGCCAGCCGCTCCCTTCCCCCTTGCTGGACCATTCAAAGGGCAATCAGCATAATTGATTACTGCTTACAGTTGTCGCCATTTGCAGGGGACATTATTTGCGGGGTTTAATTTCGTTCCCAAGTAGACAATGCCAGTCCGGACTGTGAGCTAAATTTGAGGGCCAAATAATTTTATAGGCGATCCACATAAATAACACCGCAGTGGGAAGGGGTACCGCTCCCGCTGTAAGTGATGACCGTGGCAACTACGGTGGTGGTCATCATATTTAAAGGGCGGTTAGGCGCTCGGGATTTATATCCACCCGAGTTCTATTCGTCGTGGTGTAATTTGATTTGTTACATCGAATTCGATCATCATTTTTATTTGATTTACTGAAATCGTTTTTGGGTAATTGGACTCCGCAGAAGGATTTCACTTCAAAGAATCGTGAGAGTGTGAGTGTATGAGTGATTGCAATGCACGTTGGTGAAGGATATTGGGGCTAACCATTGCGGCATTCCATCTAGAGGGCGATGTTAATTTTCATTCGATAAAATCAATTCAACGTAACTCGACAGTCCTTCCATAATTCGATTGACACACGCACACATGTCAGTGTGTGTTGGAATTTTGTCATTTGAAAAAAACCATTTCATATGTAGTATGTACATAGATACTTTAAAAAGGTGAGTTTTGTTTTTTGAATTTAGCAATTTCAATCAAAATGTGAGTTTAATTTTAATTTTAAGTGAGTAGTAGCGTTGGCCCCTTCCATCAGAACGACGACATTCCTAACTACGTCAACTATCGAAGTGCTTCTCTGCCGATATGTGTGCTCGCCTGCTGCCAACAATGTAGTGCGGCATTGGGGATAGGTTCAGGCCAGGGACCATCACTCTGCGGAGTTTATTTAAGGAAGGAAGAAATTCATGGTAAAAAATGGCAGATACAAAAAGTGACTTCAATATGACACATACATAGATACGTATGTAAATATTTGTACAATTTCTGGGTGCAAACCACCCTATGTGCGTTATTTAGGGGATTCTTCTAATTTTTACAATGTTGAACCTGGGCCATAACTTTAATGACAGTTGGCTACTGCCACATCCGTCTTTTTTCTATAGCAAGAATTTGAGATGATACATGATCCGTTGTATTATATGATTTGGAACCACCCTAGATTCACTTTTGACGTGGTTATCATTACCGCTTATGTCCATGAGATCAGGCATCCGCTAGAGACATTGTGATTGTCACATCTGAAACAGTTGTGGCCAACTAATATCCTGTTTGGATCCGTTGTGTTATACACCGATTCCTCGTTAGCCAGGGGAACGAACTGACACCTAAGAGGTACCTGATGCTTCAGAGGCTGTCTTGCACTTGATTACTGGGCTATAACCAATTTGCTTTCCTGGTGAATTTTGCTATGTTCTGAATTTTTATGTTTAACATTTCTTCTGGGCTGCTGAATGAATAGTCGCCTATCGTGTTTTTCCATTTTCTTGCAAGGCCTGGATAGCTGCCGAGGCAGTGTAGGGTGGTTTCTAATTCATCCTCACCTCTGAGGCTCCTGCGAAATTCGTTGAAGCGGACTCCTTCAGCGTGTGAACCCAGGATACAGTGACCTGTGATTATCCCTACTACCTTACTGATTATATCCCTAGTATATCTACTTCCCTTTTTTGGAAAGGCCACATTTGCTTCGAAGTCCTGCAAGTGCTATTGATGCTATCTGTAAATAACACGGTAGTTAGTACTTGAATTGAGGGGTAGAGGGTCTGTCCTGTTCTAGCTAGCGACTCTTTCAGTGGAAACCACTATGCCCAGGATAGGGTATGGTTGCATCTAACTGATATCTCTCTGATTACTCGTATAGTCTTGAGCTCGTCGCAAAAGCGTTTTCTAGCTTCCATTGCTATGAAAGCATGTAATTTGAAAAGAAGAATTGTAAGGGTTGCATTGACATCGCTTAAAAAACACGCAACACTTGTGCCTGATTGAATGTTGTCCAATTGAAGCACCCAGCGCAACAACCGGATAACTCGTATCCTATTCCACAAAACCGACACATATTAAGAAAACAAAAGTCAGCATTCTTAGATTTAATTAGAATACATGTACATATTATGTACTCGTAGCTATTTTGAATCTAAGATAGAAAAACGCAGTTTTTGAGTTGCTTTTGACCTTAAACCATAGCAAGAACATTAACAACGCCTGAAGTTGTCTTGTTTTCTCACAGCACCAAATCAGATTTTCATAATTTGTAAAAACCGGTATGCGATTATATGGGCTTCCATTAATAACACTGGTCCATTAATGGCATTCGATAGTCGAGACCCGCTCAAACGAAGCTTATTGTGAAGAAACATCAACCCTCAACCCCAAAATGTATGAGGATGTGATAATATTGGCAAATAAATATGTTCCTCCAGAGGTCATACCGTGCTAAAACCGGCCATCTCTAAGATTTTATGAGAAATTAATTTTTTATCTGTTTCTTGAACTCCTTGATTGAGTTTTTATGTTTTTCTTCTTCAAAAGCTCTACAGTACAACAACAGCACCAACCAACAATGGACGTGTTTTTTTTATAACTTGCGCGCACTTAAGGGGTTCAATGCCCTTCACACGTTAAACACTATTCCAGCATTGGAGAAATAGTAGAGAGTTTAGGAGGAGATACTGATGCACACTGGTTTTGAATCTCGGAACATTATAATGAGAGGGAAGGGAAGAACTGGGTAAAGAATTCCACATCCGTGTAGTGCAGCTAAAGATAAAATCTCTGTGCTCTACCGTACGTCCGAAATTGGGTTCGAGAGTAAATTGATGGGCATTCCTAGACGTGTGAGTTTTACGGTTGCATTGTTTGAGGTGAGGAATGCAACTGGTGATTACAGTGGAGCACTGTCTATAAAATCAACGATGAAGGAACATGCATGAAAAAAAAAACAATAATTCAGTGCTGGTACTATCATTTCATGTGTAAGGCTATATGCTATTTTCTAAATATCCAAAATACACAAGCGAGTTGAAGGAGTACAAGCACACGTATGTGCCTTTTACTCAAGTTTTGGACGTATATTGATCTTTTTAAGGATTAGTAGAACCAATGCTATATTACGTCGCACATTTCTCATTTTATTTTTCGGAGGTTTTCACTTTACCTTTTCAACTTTCGAAATCTAAATGGTCAAAGGAGAGAAAAAGTAATTTCAAAAATTAAAATGAAAAGCTGCAAATAGGGCCGAGATAAACCTAGTATTACCTAGACCTAGTACTTGGAATTGCTATCATAAAGAACTGATCAAATTCAGCAAACTGGCACAGCTCTGAGACTTAAAACACTCCGACCGTGATCCAAACTCTCCCTCGGCCAATCAACCATTTTCCATGAATTCAACTTTCTTCTCAATGACACCAATTGGATGTCTTATCCCTGACCCTACAGTGGTCAGTTCGTTTTTCGGACAGAAACAAAAAAAGAAACACTATCCTGACTCAAGTAATATCCAAATGGGATGTTACATCATCTGTTCGGACAGACAGGTCGCAATTAAGTCATTGAGGAAGGTAATGCACAGTTCAGAAACATACCCCAATTGCAGGAGATGGTTGAGCATATCAATATACACTCATGTGGGTGCCGGCACATTGTGATGCATGGGAAAGCCAATGAACTCGCAACGTGTGGTACACCTCATCTGTAACACCCGGAGGAGATCCACCTTATATGCCGATCGCTACAGCTTTGCATCTTCTTAAGATGCACACAATTAAGACAACCAATCACAAATAGTTAGAAGGCACTACCTGCCTTAAAACAAAGGTAATACGGACAGCATATATCTTAAGCGACCACTCAGTCTCAGTCTAAGATGAGCTTCACATTGGCTTCATAATCGGACACGATATATTTGGCATTTGGGCTGGTTGGGTGTCCCATACAATAACATTAGCGTCAGCATTAGCCAGCTTAACAGCTTTGTCTGCATCAACCATGGTTCCAAGTTTAGGAGTAGTCAATCCGCGTGGTATCTTACTGTGCCTACTGCCTTCTACAGTCAGCCATACCAACCTAACTTAAATTACATTATACGATAAAATGGGAAAAAAGAACAACTAATTACGACCAATACCTCAGCTGTTTATCTGGAGCAGTTTAGGCGCTCCTCCTCATGGTACATTGTGTTGGATATTAAGCTCAATACGAGGCCGTTGTTAGAACTCAAAACCCGAGCAATATGTTTTCGAATCAACTTAAATACCAGGATCACACCAACTTTAATGTCATTTAGAATTGTGATTGTATAATAAAAGACCTCTGTAGTATGGAACTACTTGTACTTTGTGTGGTAGGTATACGATGTGTATATGTTGTTAACGCATAAGTGCGCCAAATTATATAGACGGAATGAACCATACTGCAACAAATTCACGTACTATCCAAAAACTACAAAATTAATTCAATTGATCACGTGAACGTCCTCAATATAGGTGAACGAGGACGTGGAGACTTACTTGTTTATTTTTTTTATTTTTATTTACTTTAAGCGTTTGATGGCGAAGAACTATTTTTCTAAGTATTTATGTAGAAAAGAGAAAAAAGTTGCAACTCGATTTTAAAAAAAATTAAGAAAAATTATGAATCTGGAGTCTCGGAGTACACGCCACGTACTATCCACGAACATTGGGAAATTCACGAACATGTCAGGCTCTAATCCATATCTTATTCATCAAACACAATCGATACTCATGTCTAATTCATTCTTCTCGTTGTTCTCAACAGCAATGGCAGCAAATAAGGAGCGTACTTTTATCATGGTCAAGCCCGATGGAGTCCAACGTGGACTCGTCGGCCAGATCATCGAACGTTTCGAGCAGAAGTTCTTCAAGTTGGTCGCCATGAAATTGACTGAAATTGATAAGCACTACGCTGATTTTGTCAAGTCGCCCATTCTTCCCTGGTGTGGTCAATTACATGAGCTCCGGCCCTGTGGTTCAAATGGTATGGGAAGGATTGAACGTTCTTACGACTGGACGTCAAATGTTGGGTGCCACCAACCCAGCTGACTCATTGCCAGGAACAATTCGTGGTAATTTCTGCATCCAAGTTGGTCGCAATATTCTCCATGGTTCCGATTCTGTTGAATATGCCAACGAGGAAATCGCTCTGTGGTTCATTGAGAAAGGATTAGTCTCATGGACCCCGGCTGCAGAATGTTGGGTGTACGAATAAACATCATACAGCTAGCTGCTCGAGGATTTTCGTCGTTCTTAGTATAAAGCCGTAAAATTTTAAAACATTTCCATATTTTTAAACTAAAATGCTAGAAGAAAATCCAATCAACAATTCTATGGAACAATAAAACTACTAATTTGTGAGACGTTATTGTGCATTTGACGTATGAAATGAGTGTCCGATGAACTACTGATTTTCGTGTCAATTACTCGAGTTACTCTCCAATGTCATTTAATAACTATGTATAGATCAAAAAGTTGCAAATAAAATTTCTGATTCATATTGCAGTAAAATTTAAATTAATGTTTCAAATCTAGGCCTCAAAAGCCTGTCGGTTGTTTCATAAATGTATAGGCTATGAATATGTGATAGACATACGGAACAGACCTAAATTATTATGATAATACTCATTCCATTCATGCCCACATTCCACGATTTTCAACATAGGGATCAATTTTACAATAGTACTCTCAACTCATTGCTGTTTATCAACTTTTACGTTGTATTTTTATTTTAAAGTCATACATAGATCATTTTCCTCTATAATAAAGTCTAAGCAAATACTGCTTAAACTGGCAATTAAAAATACTTCATTTTCACAAACTGTCTCATGTTCCCTAAGTGAATTGTCATCGCGGCGTCTTCATTGAAAAACTTAATTAAGGTCTTAGCAGAAATGCTAATTAGAATGCTAATGTGCAACAAGCTACCTTCCTGTGGCATTGATGTATTTTCCACCTTTCACCATGCACCTTTATTTTTTCTCCGGTGGCTCCGCACGAGTATGGAATTATAACTTCAGTTTACTCCGCTTTCCTTCGCTCGTGAATGTGAGAAATTGCTTGGATATCAGGTACCAACGGGTGCAGAAAACATCCTAGTGCACTCACGCGAAGGACGACACTCTCTGCTGATTAATGGACCAAAGCTGTAGACGGTAATTAGGTCTGTCAGCCTTTTCTTTTTGTTTTCACTTCACCACTGTTTTACAGTCACGCCACTGATTCGACTGATGAAATGAAAATAAAATGGGAAATAAAGAAGTATTCCGGTGGGAACAAATTTCGCCAAGTGGCATAGCGATGGTGCTATGTGCTCGGCAATCGGCTCAGTTGCTTGTTGACGGGCGAGGGGGAGTGGCTCTAGCGTTAACCTCATTAATTTGTATCACGAATACAATTGAGCACGTGACTTCGACGCAAATTAATGAACTCGTTCAAATGATAAGAGAAGACGACAGAAGAAAACAACGCAGTCAAAAGTGGATTTATATTGGACGTTCGTGATGCTGATGGCGGCATTGATGGTCACCATCAAATCCCAATTCGGAGAAACTATGGAGTGCCAATTGGTCTCGGAGCTTCAGAGAAGATCTTAAATTTCCTTCTGCGTGTGTCATTAACAGTAATGTCTTAATAAGGTTCTTTAAGATGCGACCCAGAACACACTTTACCCTCTGGTGCTATGGTGGTACTCCTTTACCTCCGGCAATTTATCTGTTATAGCCAAGAAAATCAATTAGCTGCAATTACCAACGGAATACCAACTAAACTCATGACAAGTGATAGAACGCTGCAGAGGTACACGACGCTGGTGACACTGATGTGGTAATTGCAAAGTGACATCGGCATTAGACTGTTGAAGTTGAAGTGTGCATTGAATTAGCAAGTGATTTGGCGAAACCGTGGGGATTTGATCCTTTAATTAGTTCATATATTCATTAAGAGTCTGTTGGAATGGTTGCGTTTATCAATGTAGCACCTCATACACATACAAACATAATACTTTGACATTTATAAAGGGCTACGGCATTTGTCTGTATTTGTCAAAAAATAATAATTCCGGAAGCGAAATGCCAAGCAAGGAAATTGTAAAAGTTAATCCTGGAACTATTGCAAGTTTGTCGGTGTCAAGCTGCACGTGCTAATGATAAAACCTCATTACCAAATTGGGTGTTGTCTGGTGACGACGATGCGTCAGTTTTGCATGGTCGTCCTTCCACGTCAAATTCGAGTCAATTGGTCCAGTGAACAATCGTTGGATGACACGTTTGTCAGCGAAGTGTCTAAGAGTTTGCAAGACAACACAAGACAATTCCTTGTAGCACCTACGTGAACTTGGCCTTTCGCCGACATCAACTTAGCGGCTGCGGTCTACATTCGTACAAACTCCAACTGAATGCTCGAGCTGACCAAAAGCGACCACAGACAAGGCTGACAGTGTTCCCAAACAGTTGCAAACCCAAAAAAAGCATCTTCAGGTCATTTTAGGATGAACGGGTACGTGAACGGGCACAGTTATGGAATTTGGGATGATGCCGTGTGGATACACAACATCCACCAAATGGCAATGCAAGAACATCCACAAAATGTCACTGTTTGGTGTATGTTGTGAACAGTCTTAATTGATTCGTATTTCAATGACGGCATTGACATCAGCATCAACGGAGAGCACTACCGATCGATGATAACCAATTTTTTTCATCATATGGTTCCAACAGGACGGGGCAATGGTATCACACATGTGGTGCCACAATGGATGAATGATTTGAACACACGCTTATCTCACGTAGAGGCGACGTGAACTGACCACCGACATCGTGCAGTTTGACTTTTCTTATGGGGTTTCAGTAAGTCGTAGTTCTATGCCATGAAGCCGCATGTAATATTCCGCACATAGTGGCATTGATAGTTCTTCCAAAACAAACACAAAGAATTCGCAAAATGATTTATTGAATTATAACGTCTGCCCGTGCCTATAAGTGTACAATACAATTTCTGGAGGTATAATGATAGAATGTGGTAGCTGGGTGCTGTGGGAATCGGGTAGGCACTGACTGGCGTCAACCTGGCGATGCCCAGTGTTGTAACTTTTTCTACACACCAATTGTGCTTATTTTACCTCCAAGTGGTAGCCATCGGGTACTGGTTGTAGTTCACCCGAGCTCAACTTGCCAAACTTATATGTGCGACCTCTTGTCCTAGGGGTTACAAAATGGAACTGGCCCTCCAGGTTGGGGGTTGTGCCGTCGGGGTAACTGCCCGGCCACACAAAAAATTGCTAGTTACGAAGCAACAACAAGCCTCGGAAACGGATGATTTTACTGATGACGACCCATGTAAACGCTATACGGACAACGATCTTCGGATTTGTACGTGGAATGTAAGGTCCCTTTATAGGCCACGTGCAGCCGAACAACTAGCGGAAGCCCTAGACTGCTGCAAAGCAGATATAACCGCCATCCAAGAAGTGCGATGAGATGGACCCGGCAAAAGAAGGATGAAAAACTGTGATATATACTACGGTGATTGCTACAAAAAACAAAAACAGCGCCTATTTGGATGTGGATTTGTCGTTAGAGGCAGACTTAGGCAAGAAGTCCTATCGTTCAGGTCCGTGAACGAGCGCCTCACGACAATTCGCATCCAGGCTAAATTTGCCAACATAAGCCTTATATGCGCACATGCCCCCACAGAGGAGAAAGATGATGACACCAAAGACAGGTTCTATGAGCTCCTGAACAAAACGTATGAGCAATGCCCTAGCTACGACTTTAAAATTGTCCTTGGCGATTTTAACACAAAGCTAGGAAGAGAGAACATCTTTGGTAGTACGGTCGGAAAGCACAGCCTACACGACACCACATCCGATAACGGATTTAGGCTGATCGATTTTGCTGCGGGGCGAAATGTTGTAGTAGCCAGTACAAGATTCCCACATCTCGATATTCACAAAGGAACATGGCGATCTCCTGATCAATCAACCGTCAATCAGATTGACCATATTGCGATAGACGCAAGGCACTCCTCCAGCATCATAGATGTCCGAACGTTCCGAGTCGCCAACATTGATTCGGACCACCACCTTGTTGTAGCCAAGGTAAGGCTGCGGATATGCCGAACACCGCCAAGACAAAGAAATATTGTGAGGAAGTTCAACGTCAGCCGGCTACAATCGCAAGAGATTGCCAAATCCTTTTCCGATCGTGTCTCCCTTAACCTCTTAAGAAATACTACGCCGCCAACATCAAGTATTGAAGACCAGTGACAGCATTGCCAAAAAGCCATCAGAGATGCCGCCTCTGATGTGCTGGGTTTCAATCCGCCACCACAACGAAACCCCTGGTTTGACAACGAGTGTCGGCAGGCGAATGCAGCCAAGCAAGAAGCATACAAAGCGGCACTGCAAAGAAGGGCAAGAGCTGCTCGAGAGCTCTACGAACAGAAGAGGAGAGACGAACACCGGCTTCTTAGGAGAAAAAAGAAGGAGCATGAGAAGCGCGCGATCGGCAGAATAGAGGGATATTACTGCAGGAATGAGGTGAGGAAGTTTTACCAAAGGGTAAAGTTAACCAGTCAAGGTTATAAAGTCCGAACCGAAGCCTGTAAGGATGATCAAGGGAACATCGTAGTAGAGTCACAGTCGATGCAGAGGATATGGAAAAACCATTTCTGCAGACTGTATAACGGCGACGAAGAACCAAATCCCGCTGTCAGGCAGAACGAACCATTCAACCCCAATGAAAGGGACGACGAAGATCAACAATTCCGTCCACCCGACCCGGATGAAGTGAGGATTGCCATATCTAAACTGAAATCCAACAAGGCTGCGGGAGCTGACGGCCTACCCGCCGAGCTTTTTAAAGCCGCAGGCGATGATTTGGTAAGGAGCATGCACCAACTCATCTGTAAAATATGGTCGGAGGAAAACATGCCCGATGAATGGAACCTCAGCATTGTTTGCCCGATCCATAAAAAAGAAGACCCTTTGAACTGCGCCAACTACAGAGGCATCAGTCTCCTAAGTATCGCATATAAAGTCTTATCTGCCATACTGTGTGAACGCCTAAAGCCATTCGTCAACAACCTGGTCGGTCCATACCAGTGTGGCTTTAGGACAGGAAAATCCACCATTGACCAAATATTCACACTATGGCAGATTTTGGAGAAAACCCAGGAGCAACAAATCGATACCCACCACCTTTTCATCGATTTTAAGGCCGCGTATGATAGCATCTATAGAGACGAGCTATACAGAGCAATGTCTAGTTTTGGCATCCCTACCAAACTCGTCCGTTTGTGTAGGATGACGATGGAGAATGCACGCTGCTCCATCAAGGTCGGTAACGACCTAACCGAGACCTTTGATGTCAAAAAAGGATTCAGACAAGGCGACGCGCTGTCATGCGACTTTTTCAACATCGTTCTTGAACGAATTGTTCAAAACTCGAACGCCAACACTAGAGGAACAATCTTTCAGAAGTCCGTCCAACTACTCGCATATGCCGACGATATTGACATTATTGGAAGAACGCAGCGTGATGTCAATGGCGCTTTTGTGGGTATTGCAACGGAGGCCGCGAAGATGGGTTTAGCGGTAAACGAGGGTAAGACCACCCAACACCGACGTCTCGGTCAGAACGTCACAGCAGACAGATATAACTTTGAGGTAGTCAAAAACTTTGTCTACCTAGGCACCGCTATAAACTCAGACAATGACATCAGCGCTGAAATCAACCGAAGAATAACCCTTCCCAATCGCTGCTTCTTTGGGCTAAGAAAGCAACTGGTAAACAAAGCCCTCTCTCGAACAACCAAGATAACGCTCTACAAGACCTTAATCGTCCCAGTCCTGCTATATGGCGCGGAGGCATGGACTTTGTCAAAAGCGGATGAAGCTGCCCTTGGTTGCTTCGAGAGGAAAATTCTTCGTGTGATTTTCGGTCCCGTCTGCATAGACGGTGAGTGGAGGAGGAGAAATAATGACGAACTATACAGGCTGTTCAGCGACATCGACTTAGCCAGAAGAGTGAAGATCCAAAGACTGAGATCGCTAGGTCAGGTAGAGCGGATGGAAACCAATACTCCGGCCCGAAAAGTCTTCGAATCCATCCCCGAGGGACAACGCAATAGAGGACGCCCACGAAACCGATGGCGCCAACAAGTGGAGAAGGACCTCAACCAAATCGGCGCGCGAAATTGGAGACAGCTGGCTAAAGATGGTGCCAGCTGGAGAAGCTTGTTGACTTAGGCCCAGCCCACCCCGGACTGTAGTGCCACTAGAAGTAGAAGAAGATCCTGAACGATTGCGTGTCACTGGCATATAATGTCCTACAAATCTCGTGTGACTAATAAGTGCTGGCCTGGTCAGCGTAATAATGTTCATTAAGAGACTTCTATTATCGGTTGGTTTACACATAAATGGCAATCTCTGATTGGATCGTTTGGTCTGAAAAAAAATATATAAAAAAACGCTGTCCAAAAATGTTAAAGGGCAAGGGACGTAGAAGGTATTGGGTATTTATTTTATTTGGTCTTAACGACTAACAATGGATACTAAAAAGATGTTCAAAAGACGTGGCAAAGATTTTAATGAAAGAATATGATAGCTGACGTCTTAGAAAACAGTGCTACTTCTTGGGAATCGTACTAGAACGGTAGATACGGTGGAAATCTAACTAACTATTTACAGTTTCTCTGTGGTAACAAAGCAAGTACTGTCTTTTTTACATAATTGATTTCAATTATTTCGCAAAAATAAGATTGGCTTTAGAATACGCGTTTGTATACACCTAGTATACAGCTCATACCAATGAATTTTGACAGTTAATCTCGAAATCCTCTAAATAACATTCTCTGATTGGCCCGTTTAGTCCAAGAAAATGTAATAAAAAAAAACGGTGTCAACAAATTTTACGCGCTAAGAGAGGTAGATATTGGACGCCTCTGTAGTACTTCATTTTTGCTATAAAGCGACCACAAAAATATTCTGAAGACCACGCGGACGAAATCGCGGTTCTGCTAGAAGGACATATTTTAGAGTTCATGATAACTCCCCGTTCCCTTTCTTCCTAACCTTTACTTTTCTTAACACCGCTACGTACATACCCAGCTGCATGTTGACTGTGAAACATTTGCGTTCAAGAATTCAAAGACAACCGCATTTGATGTGAAATTCAGGCAAAAATTCCATAGAAAGTTCATATCTCTTGATCTAACAATCACTGCCACTACATTTGATATAGACACCGTTTCCCAAAGGGGGCCTTTAATTAAGTGACAATTACGCCAGTGAGCATACGACAACGAAAAATAACTTCGGGTCCCCAAAAATACCATAAATTCAAAGGATTTCTGATAACAAAAACGTCATTTAAGTAAAAAGAAGTGTTTTTTTCTTCTGGTTTTGTGTGCTTTCACATTCTTGGGGAAAAGTTTTCTATTTGCCTGAAATGGGGGAGGGGCGGGCGGGATGATATCATTTTTAGAAAAGGGAAAGAAAAATACGAAACTTCCAAGAGCATATCTCAGCCCACTTGGCTGCCGCACACGATTCATTTATCAAGCAATCTTAAAACCCTCGTTCATTAACAACAGAGATATCACATGTCGGAGCTTCGGGGTTGCGGCGGTGGTGGCGGCTAGATTCACCCCGAAAAAGGTTAAGATTGTGGGCCACGATAAAGAGATGTAGGTGTGACAATTTAGAAAATGTGATCAGATTAAGGGAATTTTTGTTTAATAGAACCAAATGGGAATCGAGTGAACAGAATATACTTATTTTTGTATTTATATCTCGATTTAATGGCTGTGGCTACGATACAGTTCCTTTCAAGGGAATAGAAATAACCCGTTTTTGTCTTTCAAGAGGAGGGATGAAAAACAAAGAAATAAGCGAAATATCATCATATCAATTTAAATGTTTATCTTTGGACATGCCGATTTCGATTCACTAATGATTTTGTTCAGTTATTTAATCAAAGATGAACAAGTTGAAAACAACATGCACTAATCGGAATCTGAATTTCGCTTCCTGTGTTATGCCACCACCGCTTTGCTTGGAATTTCTAGTTTCATGCGAAAACTTGAAGTTTTTTATATCCATCGCCAGTTGCCATTGGATTAATTTTGGTTAAAATACTTTCAAATTCCTAAGCCATACTTTCCACTGCGACATGGTTCGTATTGAATACATTAAATCTAGTTTTGAGAGTTTGTGTGGGAAACTAAATTCAATGTGCATTAAGATTCTCGATGATAGCATAAGAAGGTTGCGCATTCCACCAGTTTCAATTTGGCGCATTAAGCTTTTATCATGCTTCACATGGTGAACATATCGTCGACTTCTACTTGTTCTTTTAGTGTCTCCTTTCAGTGCTTTGATTTTTACTGTCATCTTGCCATCTAATCCAGTTACGGTGTAGACGAAGAGTAGCTTTGAATGACATTTATACTTATAGCACTGTTTTATTATTTCCATGCTTTCTACCTATAACTGAAGAACATCAAATCTGATCCTTAAATCAAACTTGTTATAACACTAGATGTTTTCAAAGCACTCATGTGCTATGAATGGGGTTGAGATCGTGTTTTAAACCTCTGGAGACCTGATCGTCTGTAGTATGACATTCTGTAGTGATATAATCTTAAACGTGGTGTTAAGTAATGGATTTCTTTCAGTCCGTTTCCTTTCTTTTAAGTAAGAATCTTAACTTTTCTACTAATCTTGCCTGACCTTGTCTATTAGCAAAAAAACATAGTCTTACTAACCATAAATGATAAACACAAATGCCCTCTTTCACAGTGAAGGTTTAAACTTAAGTTCAACTGAAACATGAACCGAGTTAAAATTGTTGGTTTAACTCGTCCGGTTTCACAGTAAAATCTGAACTTCAGTTCAGTTGAACTTCGTTTGTGTAATGCGATCGATAAAAGTATGGCAACACTTTGCATTGGCTACAATTTGTGAGGGCGGTCGATGTTTGTTTTTAGTTTTAAAACGCTTTTGTGCATCCCTTTTGTAATTTTGTGGCGCGTCTTTCAACCAAAAACGGAAAAAGCTGCGGTATGGGTATCCATTCCAAATGATTTCAACACAAGGAATTGATCGCATTGCCGAACATCAGATCTCAGAAAGAATAAAATACGAAAGCTTGAAAAAAAGAGCAAGAGAAGCAAAATGGCGTAGAACCATGATACACAGAATACAAGGCAACCGATTCCCATCACTTATTTTTTTTTCATTTGGTTGTTGTGTGACGTCACGTGTATTACACATATTTGAAAATCGTATGAGCAAATTCAGGGGTGGAATCGGCTAAGGCGATAGTTGACTGTCGTATTTTTAATAGTCACATTCGACTATCAACTATAGCCCACTCTGAGTAATGCTATCACAAAAAATATGCCTCAAAGTGGCATTACTTCCACTTGGTGGATTTATTTGCTATATTGTATATCCAAGTTTGATTGGATTTGCGGCTTTTTTGAGTAGCTTTCGAATATTTAGCAGGACTTCTCTATATTATTTCACACCTTGACAATAATTGTTTACTTGAATTTTTCAATGATTCGTATTCTATGAAAAATGTGAATAAATTTATAAATAAATAAGTGTTGTTGCATACCAATATATTCTTTATTACTTGTGTATGTATTGATAAATGCATTGCATTTGTCCCAAAGACTAATATTGAACAAAAATTCATGAAAACGACACCTATTTAGCTGTCACATGAAATATGTCGCAAATGTACGACTCTTAAATTGACAATCACAATACGCAAAGCAAAGACCACGATTGCGATAATCAACTATCGCATATCGCCTTAGACGTTTCCACCCCAGTTTCGCGTATCTTAGAAGCGTTTAAACAAATTTGTTTGTGATTTAAAATTTGTAATTTATTAATATGGCAACTTGTGCAATATTTTGTTGGAATGTAAATATAAAATTGATATATTCAGAAAATTGAATAAAACTTGTTCATAAATATGTAATTATGTATGTAAACAACAACACTTTTATGTATGTACATATATTAATTTAAAAATGTATTATATTAAAATATAATATCTTTGCACATGAATTGAATTTCCACATAAGTTTCATTTACTATCATGTGGCGGTGTAATACACGTAGCGTCACACGATTTGACAGAAAAAGAATGTGATACCTTGTATTCTGTGTATCATGGCGTGGAACTGAGGTTGAAACGGCAGTGTACTCTCGTTTAACTTAAACTACAAATTGAAAGCAATTCGAGGTTTAAACGAAACTGTGAGACCAAACAAATCAGTGAACTGAAGTTTAAACCAAAAGTAAAGTTAAACGTCCACTCTGAAACTGGGCATAAGGGGAGCGCTACTGATCTATGATAATCAATTACTTTTGGTCCAAGTTGGATGATATAAACTAATGCACAAATAGACATTCTGTATGAGCGATTTGTGAGCAACAAGGATCATCCCTTGCAGTGTGGCCGGTCGTAATAAACGCATGATTGCATGCTTTTTAAGGTCGTATACACATTTTTCGGAAGAGATCTCTTTCGAAAAACCGACAGATGGTAAAGGGATCACAAGCTCAAACTTTTATTGGATAAAAGTTTCAATATAAAGGTTTTTTTGGTACAAGCAAATTATTTATTCGATGTATACGCCTAGTGAATTGTGCATTGCTTGATTCAGAACTGAAATTAGTGGCGATTTAATTCACAGCCAGAAGTTGTACTAATGTTAATCTTTGATTAGCTACACACCTTTCATTCGAAGGCTTTGTCGCTGTCATACTTGCTGGGCATGCTTTCGATATCGACATTGAAGTGGCATTGTGACACCGCTTCTTTCTTTCTTGACGTCAAAAGATAAACGCACTTTTTTGGCAACGTATATATAAATTACCAGAGATATTGCAAAAAGTTATTTATTCTGAGATATTCGTACATAATGGGTTTGATGGATAAAATGCAGATTTTTAATTAGAAAGCTTTAGGGTTGTGTATCAAATATCAAATAGTGGCGGATAAATGACCGCCACGGCTTTGCTGGCAAGTGCGTACTCTTTTATTGAAATTTTCTGCGACCGTGGCTGAATTTCATTAATACACCTCCCAATTTCCTCTTTGAAGACCTTTGACTTCAAAAATCGGTGAGAAGAAAAAGTCCAATGGCGTTAAATCGCAAGATCTGGATGGCTAATTCTGATCGCAAAAAGCATCGATTGCACTATTGGGAAATGACTCATGCAGTAATTGAATTGTTCTCCTGGCTGCATGGCATGTGACACCGTCTTGTTGAAACCACATGTTGATCACATCCATATCTTGTAATTTAGTCACTAAAAACTGGGTTATAATTACTCATTAGCAATGAGAACTATCGAATCAATTGCACTATAGTTAGTAACTGAATTCATTCATTCATGAGGTGTGTGTGGGGAGGAGGGGGGGTGGTATATATGTATAAATATAGAAAAACTTTCATTCAAAAGCCATTCGAACATTTTTCCAACTGAGTCGATAGTCCAATCAACCATAGAAGTAAAAACATTTGAATGCTTTTTTCATTCGATTGGATGAATGAACGATTTTCGACTAACGAATACATAAATAGTTTGCAATCGATAGTTTTCATCACTAGTCATCATATCACGATAACGAACACAATTAATTATTATTGACTGACCAGCCGGATTTTCGAAGAAGAATGGTATGATAATGCCTTTAGCCCAAAATCCGCACAAACAGTCACGCTTTGTGTAGGCATTTGTTTCTCAACAATTACTCGTGGATTTTCTGAACACCAAATGCGACAATTTTAACTATTAACTGTTAGCAGTTAGAGTAAACTTTGGCATCCATGTAATTTAGATTTACCAAATAATTATTAAATTCGATTCATCGAGTATGCCTTCGACTGAATAGTTAGTGTATGGGCAAAAAATTCCAACAACATTGGACTCTCCCTAAGTCCAATTTCGACGCTTAAACTCGAATTTTTTTTTAGCATTCCCCTCAATTTTAATTTAGGAAGACTGTGATCTCCGGTATAAAGACCAAGAAATAGCGGATGCAAGACAGCTTGGTCTTGATGACTGGAAGCAGCGTGCCCAGGACCTTCGACGATGAAAGGCAGCAATTGCTCAGACTCGGACTCTCCATGGGTCGCCGGCCTGATAAGTAAGTTAATTTTAAATACAAAAAAGCCATCCTCTAAGTCGAACTCCTTCTAACTCGAACAAATTTTTTATATACCGTGATACCTGCGAAATGAGTTTGACAAACATCGTACAACTTTGTCTTTCTCTCCTAGGCACGAATTACTCAATATGTACACTCGAATTTCCCTATAGTGAACTTCTATATAATGTAAGTTCTCCGTATAATGAACTAATTTCAAAGACACAGCTTTCTGGTTATATTTTAAGTGAATCTGTGTATAATGGAATTTCTGTTTAATGAAGTTTTTTTCTAGTCCCGTGCGAATTCATTAGGAATTTTTAATCATAGGGAAGTTCGACTGTGATCTTATACAGTAATCTTATACAGTCGAACAACGTGTTGATATTCTTAAATAAAGCAAACATTTGTTTTATAGTTGGTTTCATTAGAGGACATTGTCTACTGGGAGAACGATCCTCACGAACGAAGATGGAAAACATTACACATTTCATTGTACTTACCCAGCTATGACCTTTGATACAGATTCCAAATGTCCACTTCTTCAACGAATTCAGCGAGCTAAGCTAAATTTGCATTAATAATCTGCATCGCTTTTTCGTCATTACCAGATAGTTCTCCACTAGTGGATAGTGGATTGATTAGAGATTAATCCAGCGTGGATCATACCACGTCCGAATGCAACTGGTCGCAACTTACCTACCGACACCGACACTCCGATTATACCAGTTGATGGAGGGATGATATTCATATGATCATGCATTCTTTGTTAAGATCAGAATGCCGTCCTTGGTTTACATCCCTAGCCCTTATCCTTCTGTGCAAGGGCTCAAGCTGAACTTTTCTCAATTCGTTTCACACGTCGGTTCCTTCCTTTGATGTGAAACAGATGTTCATCAGTTGCTACATTCATCCGTAGATATACATTTTTACTTTCATACTCGTAATTCCCCAGGCCAATTAATCGATTAAAAGTATATGATGATCTGAAGCTAAAGACTTTATCAGCTGTAGATGGTATCGTAGAAGTTAGCATTATTCAGTCACATTGTTACTTACTCTCTCTCACCCGAAGTGTTTCTCCCTTATTTGGTTCTACAGTCCCACAGTACCTACAATCCATTCCAGCATAATGTGTCTCTTCTTATTTAGATGCAAATTCAAAGAGCAAATCATATCTATACCCCGAGGATAGGTTACCTTCCTCTGTGCAATCCTCTTCCTTTTTGCCAACTTTCATACGAGTACATTTCGGAATAGCATTCATTCTTCAACTCTACACACAAGTATTTGCAAGAGAATTGCCAACTGAGGACACGAAATTCAAGGAAACGTATTTCATTCCGTCCTCTTGGGCAGACAAGAGGACGTTCTTATTTTTCTGCATGAACAGTTGTCAAAAAAGTCCTGAATGCATTTACCTATTTCTTAAGCACTTTAAATACACAGATACAACTGCATGTACATACATATGTATTTACCGACACACAACAAAAGTGGTTTGAAAAAGGCTTAGAGGGTACTTCTTGTCCACTGTAAGTGAACAACCGAAAAAGGATTGTCTTGGTCTATTGGGTATCCTTTCATTCACATCTTCAACTTGACTACAGAAAGGGTATGCCAAGCCATTAACTTTTGTTTAAGTTCAATGAAACCACTGTCTGGTCAAAAGTGGGATAAGGGTTGGCTGTGTAATTGGGACTTTGAATGCCGTACATTCAGGCAGATGTATCAAATTGGCTGAGTGATTGAAACTGCATACATATATTTGATTCTGTTCAATTTCCATTTGATATGAGTTTCTCTGTATTGTGCTCTGTAATGTATGTAATTGTTTGCCAATCCGAGATACAATCACGGCAGTAAGTGTTTGAAAAATCGATTTGTCATTGAATCTGTTCCTAAATATCGAGTTTAATTGGTGTTTACTGTCTAGATCCTATATGTATATCATCAGGATATTATGGAACTCTTAGCCTAAGACTTCAATCCTTTGAGCGGTGATTTAAAGCTTTAAGATCTATACTGGACATTTTTTAGAAAAATTAAGAAATCGGAAGAACTGTACTCCTATATATGGAACCGAAAGTTGGACGCTAAGCAAAACAGCAGAGCTGATTCTTGGCGACTTCGGTCTTGTCTGCCAGGAAGGTGAATGGAGAAGAAGACACCCGCGAACTCTACGATCTGTACCAAGATGTGTATGGAGTCCAGAAGGTAAAAATCCGTCGACTGCACTGACTCAACCACATCGAGCGCATGGACACTAACGCCCAGAAGGAGAGGAAGGGTGGCGCTACAGCTCGTAGAAGGCCGGATCTAGCTTCTCAGCAACCAGTCGTATTGTGCGTGCTATTGTTCTCTCAGTAGTGGAAAAGCAATACAGTTTTAGGCGGACTCCGAACGGCCAAGTTTGAGAAGCTTTTTCTATACAGTTATACATCTTGAACATTGAAGGTGGGGCCATCAGGAGACACCATCATTGATGACGATTGTGAAAAACGATACAAACTGCAAATGGTCGGAACTGGACACTTGCAGGATATCGAAAGCGATCTGACTTATGCTAAGTCAAGGAAGGACTAATTACCTCCTAAAGCTAGGCAGGAAGTTTATTAGTACAGGAGTGATAGGGGTGCTAACTGGCGGCTGTCTTATAGGCAGCCATCTCAGAAGACCTGCGGCAAACGACTTCTGCAGAAGCTGTATGGGTGAAGAAGAAGAGGAAACAATATTACACTACCTCGGAACATGTCCTGCACTTGCGGCAATAAGAAGAAGACTACTAGGAGAGTACTACTTCAACTACCTTGAGGATCTGAGTAAAATTGATCCAAAGGACTTACTACAATTTCTTAAAGCCTTTCAATGGCTATAAAGAGGTCAGAAGAAATCACACATGGCCAACAAATCCCAAGAGGAATACAAAAATCGCAAGAGGGAAGAACTCAACGTGAAATGGTAAATGGGTTTTGGACACAAAGCCGAACGTGACAGCACAATGCACCGGATGTTCTAAGTGAGCATGACTTCCCTTCCAAATCAGTCATGCAGTCACCCTACCTACCTAGTTAGAGCCTTTCCCACTTCATTATTTCAAAGTTCCATCCGTACTGTCGTGTTTTTATGTTATTTATAAATGTTAATTAAATTTAATTAAATTGAATTTGGATTCGTCGGTCATCATTCCTCTTCGAATAGAAAATATATCACTATCACAAGAGAGAGTAGAACTTGAGTGCCTTTATAATCCTTTATAATGTAAATGTAGACTTAAGCAATGTGACAGTTCTGTTCCCATTCACCCTTTCTCTGCCGCCGGACTCCTTGGAACGTCTATGGACCATTGTCTGTCCCTTCCTTCGATGGATCAAAGGTGTAGAAAACAAAAAAAAAATATCAGAAGTATACGGAATACGAATCAAATATATCTGGTTTCCTAATGTAGAAAAAATGCGATAACAAAAGCTGCTCATTACAACCACAAAGCTGATTTCAATGTGATTCAGTGTGTTCTCAGAACAAAAGAAACCATCGATACGCGCAAAATAAAAAACACTTAATAAACGTAGAGTCTTAAAGCGTCAATCGATGACATTTTTTTCTGAATTTAAAAAGAAACATCCCTCTGTTGACTTGACAATTCCCAGTGCGAATTTACCATCAAATGATGTCTTATGTTTTCATTTCTATTATTTTCTTTCAATTTTAAGGGTTGCTTACGTCTTGTTAGGCTAATCCCTTCCCCCTTAAAAATGGCATCATGCTCTCCCATGAGCTTGTCATCCCCTACGCGAATGCAAACAAACCTTAACAACATCGCAAGTTTTTAGGTTAAATGAACCCGAAAGATGTCCACAGTGTAGCACCAATACAATCCACCTAAATTAATACAATTTATCCCTTCGATAAACTTTGCAATGTTATCCCTTAAAGGATTAATTTGTTATGTTTGCTTTCGGAGGCGGACGTAAGCCTCCTCCGCCAGCCTCCATCGCCTCGCCCAACCGACCCCATCGATGCTTCGATTGTTTGTACTGAAAAAAATACAACGGAACGGAACTGGTCCATGATGTAAATTCGAACGCCACATGAAAGTAAATGCGAATCTGAAAAAGGATTCAATTTGTTGTCTTGTCCTGCGCTCAATTAAACGCTGTTATTGGTGACTCTCCGTCCTCTGAGCTCCACCTGGGCCACGGCCAGTCGCACTCAGAAGGAAAATGGATGGTGCGTTGAAACCGAAAGATTATCCGTTTGCAAATTAAGCGACTTGTCGTTCTGCAACCTCAGCTCCTCTTGCATTCATTTGATGGCAGAGGGTAAACAGTTAACCTGGTGGAAAATTCATTGCCCGTCATTGTCCCTACTTAAAAAAAGAAGAAAAGGGGAAGGGCACCCCAGAACAATGGGAATGATTTTATAGTCACTCTGCGAGTATGTGTGTACTTTCGCCAAACCCTGTGTATATTTACGAAATGAGATAACAAGAAAACCTGATTATACGCTTGAGATACCGCTGGGATGCCGTAAATGAATTAACCTAAAAGAACCGCGTAAAGACAGCAGAAATAAAGGCAAAACCAACAGTGGGTCAGATTAATTACGACGCAGCAGGGATCAGGGAGGGAATGAATTTAAAGGCGACTTCTTTCGATTTTATCTCTAAAAGGATTTGGCCACCATGATGACAAGATTAAAAACGGCCATCAAGATACATACGTAAAACTAACTGACCACGTTTTGCACCGAACACCGAAAAGGGGTTCACTTCTGTGAACATCTGTTGATGTGTACATATTAACACATACGTGTACTTTTGGAAATTACACAATTGTTTTGTAACTACAGTTTAACTTGAAAAATAATCGACGCGAATGAAGTTGAAGAGATTCGTCGAAAATAAGGAGATTGAATAACAGATCGAGCTGGACGATGGCATATTGGACTATATTGGACTAGACCAATAAAAAACCACATTTTGCCGAACATTGCTAACGATGTTGCATGCTACAATGCCTTTGTATGATGTTTGTTGCAAGAACGAAGCTTAAGGGCCCAATGAACGTGATGGAGGTAAGGGATCTGGAATCAACTTAAGCATTCGGAAGAGTGCATACATACTTCGGTTAGTTTCGTTAAGTTTCTTTCATCTCTGCTTAAGGCGTAATCAATCGCTCTCTTCGTACGTAAATGACAGTTGTTATTGGAAACTTATTATGAACATTTTTAAATTTGATTTTGCTTCTGGGAACTTTTCCTCCGGTCTTGACATATCATTTAAATCGCTGGGTGAAGGATATATGTAGGTATGTCTTCAGTTCTCCAAATTTCAAAATAGACCGCAACTAGAAATCTAATTCTATAATTTGACAATATTATGCTTTTTCAGATTTCAACCTAAATGTAAGACAACCAATGTTGCGGAATCCCATGCTGATTTTAGAAATTGCTTCGTATACTTTGAAAATATAATTCAGATCTTTTTATCTGACTATGACATCAAAAAAAACCAAATTAACAATGTCATTACCCTGTCTGCATGGTATCGCAAATCAAATCAAATCGTGTTCGCGATAAAGCGATGTGATTTTCCCAAATAGATGTTACTTAAGCACCGGAGATAATCGAAAAGCAGGCTCACTGTGCATGAGCGACAACCGAGCCGGACAGTGGGATGGAAAGTGTGAGAGACAGTAATCAAGTTTTGCAGGGCTCTTAGCCTTCTGGCATTCTTTCCTAGAAGACAGTGTTCAGTAATGACACTAAAACATAATATTTATAAGGGGGCCTGCATAGAGGCAGTCGACACCGACCGCTATCTTCAAGAAAATCTTCACTACCAGCATTACGTCCAGATCGGATTGGAAGTCTGACAATCAGGCTCTGGACCCCTGAGAACCTACACAGATGGATCAAAGACGGCTAAAGCGGTGAGTGTAGGTGTCTACTCCAAGGAAATCAACAATTCGAGCTGTAGCTCACGGATTGCTTGGATGATATTGGCCTTAAGTGTTTGAATCGTTTTCGGATTGTTGGCATAACATCTTTCCTGCCCACATCCTGCCTACATCTATCCAATCCAAATGGTCAAATCGCTGCTCCACGGCGGTCAATTGACGTCGCCAAGACGGCTGATAACACGATTTGGGAATTCGGTGCGCAAAAGATCGATTGCGGCATGGCGCGCCATCTTGCATGAACCAAATGTCGTCCAAATTCATGTCTTCTATTTTAGTAAAAAAAACGTCGGTAAACTTCTTAAACTTCTCCACCTGCTTCACTGGGACTACACTTACATGCCGAGTGCATTGAACAGGCGTTCTGGAAATGACCATAACCTCCGATTTGTCCACGTTTCTTAGAGTGAAAAGCTGGTCGGTTGTACTTCTGCCGGGACGAAAGCCGCACTGTTCATCCCCCATCCGCGGCTCGATCAGAGCTATAGAACGCGCTTCCAACACCTTAGCATAGACTTTCCCGGGGATACTTAAAAGAGGTATGCCCCTGTAGCTAGAGCAATCTTCTTTGTCCCCCTTCTTGAAAAGTGGGACAATCACCCCAGTTTGCCAATCGCCAGGTGTCTCACCGCGTTCCGAGGCCACTTTAATGACACGAGAGAGCCAAAAAACTCCCTCTTTACATATTGCCTTAAGCATTTCTGGCCGGATTTCATCCACACCGGCGGATTTGCCAATTTTTAGCGATTCAATCGCCAAAATGACTTCCTCCACCGTTGAACTATTCTCCGCCCCACTCAAGACTACGGGTCATCCTCAGTGCCCTGTTCGGGATTGAGCAGCTCCGAAAAGTGCTCGCTCCATCTGCCCAAGATGTCCGCCTCATTGGAAAGCAACACCCCATCTTTGGATTTGACTCCTTCGATGATGTTGAATTTCCTTCCTCTGAGTCGGCGAATGGTTTGCCAGAACACCTTTTTCGAAGATCTATGGTCGCTTTCCAGCTTCTCGCCGAACTCCTTCCAAGACTGCTCTTTAGCTGCTCGCACATCTAATTTGCTAGTTCTTCGTGCCTCAGTGTACCGGTCACGAGAAGCAGAGTCCCCCAAGAGAATCCAGGTTCTGTAGGTCTTCGTCTTCTCTCTGATGGCTTCTTGAACTCCGGATGTTTTAAACCACGCAGTTCTTTTCTCACCACCAGCCGCCACTCCAAGCCGCTTCACTCCACAAACATCAAGTGCAGAGGCAATGACTGCTGTTGAAAACAGTCGGCATTCTTCCTCTACATGCGATGGAACAGTTGGAAGTCGCTCAAACCTTTCAGATATGTGCCGTGCAAAATTTAGCTGCAACTCACTGTTCTGTAGTTTCTCCCACCGTACGCCACTCTTGGTTTCCGCCTTGGCAGAAAAGGTACATTTTCAGTGAGGTACAGCGTACACAACACCCGGTGATGATCATTTGACTCTCATCACACGAACGTCACAAACCATCCGTTTCACACACAGTATTTGTTCCAACTCTCATCTATGGTCATGAAATTTGGGTAATGACCGAAAGAATAAGATCGCTAGTGCAAACTGCTGAGATGAGACGGAAATGAATGGAAAGGGCTATGCTTCGGTGATTTGGCACGAATGTCCTCATCATCACGACTTCCGATGCGGGCGTTGAGTGCGATTCCATCAGGTAGGCGACCGCTTGGCAGACCCAGGACGAGGTGGTTGGACCAAGTGAAACGTCGGTAAACATAACTCTGTAATGCCCACCTTTGACCGAAACGTAAGCAGCGTACGCCTACAATGAGTGTTGTCCACTAGCATAGCAGTCTCACTAACTTTTTGCACAAACTTGCGTACAGCAGTCGCTGTGTGTGCTTCATTGTGGCCAAAAATTCTTCTTTTCAAAAATCTAACTGTGGGCTACAAGCGTCATTTCGTTCCGCGGAGGTATGATACTGACTTCTGTCTAGATTTCGAGGGGGAAACAGATGTCAATGTCAAAATAGCCTATATTTAAAAAAAACAAACACTTGATGGCCCACCTTTTACATAATCGAACTGAAAATATGAAGAATTTATAATAAATCACAATAAAATAAAAGAAAAAGCAAACTCGGAAAGAATTTCTGATAGATTGCTATTTACGCATATGATTATAATGGATATTCATGTGTTTTTAGCAAAAACGTTATCAGAACAATCTAGAAATATTAACTATACCATAACCAGGATCAACGTCACGTAGAAACCCAAAAACCAACCGTAATCCGCAACCCCCCACATGTGCACATTTGAAGTACGAGTAGTTTCACCGGCTTTATGAATACATCTAAAATACAGAAAGTGATTTCTACATCATCAAAAGTGAAAATAAACACACTTTAGTTCATATTTATTGACCATAACTCGCTTTATCACCTAAACTACTGAACACTCGTTTAGTGTGTCCCCTTTAATACACTCTTATTAGCACACTTAGAAGCAGTAGATGTGGGTCACTCAATAGGATTCTAGTTAAACACCCGTAAACGTGAGTTCACAACTAGCGTCCTTAATTGTCCTGAACTCGCCATTAACGAGGCCGAGGTGTCAATCCTTGAATTTTATGGAATCAATCTAAATTGAAAGTTTAACCCATTAACTTTATTACATTCCGATTCTGTGTCAAATGATGTTGACTGTAAAGGGACATTTTTAACTCGATATTAGCAGATATCGCCACAGCCAGACACGCCAATAAAATCTACTCCGTGCAGTTAGGCTGAAGTATTTATGAATTTAATTTGACTTCTGGGCCAAAAAGTGCGTTTAACCAGGTTAAGTGACAAATTTATAGAGATTTTGTGGCCAATTAAATTTGGGACATTGGCTCGGTAAAGTTTATATTAACAAATAAAAACAGCTATCATGACAGAACAGAAATTCTATTAGTTATGTGAGTAAGTTGAATATGGTTATAGACGATGTGTTGTAGTGGGGGTTTTAGCGAACCGATATACATACATGCATTATTTTACATTCAGTATAAGATTATTAACATTAAAAATGACCGAATTTCCGCAAAAAAATTAGGACATACCACCAACACCCACCTGCGTTTTCAATCGCTTTGCGTTGCCTTACGTATACATTCTTTCACATTCTTCCTTTTATTTGGACCCAGTTGTACTTCTTGTAAGGGATAAGTTCCCGGTATCTTATGCCGTGTATGATGAGGTAATGGTAATAGAATTATACTCTCAGATAGATATACAACCAGAGCCATTCGATAAGCCATTGACTTTGGAATGAAATACTTGTTGTTTTTCCCAAAACTGAATTTATTGTTCAATGTTGTGGCATTTCAGCGCAATGAGGTAGAGGGAAATTCTTTTCTCTTATGTTATATTCTAGAACCCTTCTACGTTCCTCAAACTTCATATGACTTCCTTTCGGATTGTATTGCATTCTAACCAGCATCTGAATAAAACTTTGCAGCAGGTGATTTATATGAGACTATTTTGAGAAAAAGTGTGTCGTGTGTGGTATAGTTAGAAGTTGAATAAGTGTCCGTTCATCCGTAGAAGTGCGTGTTAATAAAACATTCAGTGGCCTAGTTCAATCAGCGAGAGATTAACTGCCTTTTTGTGAGCATTTTTCTGAGACGCGAACTATGTAAGGTGTATAGATGTGGATGTATTCAATGGACGGTCAAAGCCTATCCTTTACTGGCTCGGCCATATGTCATGCTCTCGACAACAACGTACCAGCTAAGAAGGTCTCCAAATAATATCGTCTAGGATTGATATCTAATGTCTTACGAAAACAACATTAATTCGCCGATAATAGGGTGCTGTCTTGCTTACGAAAGACATATGTATAATAACTCAATTAAACACAAATAATCTACAATATAACCGATAACCATCTTAAGAAGTAACATTCTGATTACCTTCATTTGGTGCTCATCTTGTTGTCGTGCATTTATTCTATTTGCATCATCGTCCTTGTGCTCTATATATGACCCAGAGGTTTCTCGGTCGATCAATCATTCGATTCCCGTGTGTGGTGCCACTTATTTAGGACCATGTCGACCAGGTTCAAATGTTGTTCGGGTATAGGTCTTTCGATAGTGAAAATGGCAATGCTGACACTTGTCACGAATCATGCATAAGCTGTTGAAAATATGACACTAAAAAACCAAACAGCAAACAAATCGTCCATTAGTTTAGAAGAACTATCATTTATTCAATATCGAAGTAATCCTGTTCAATCTAAAAGAGTCATGAACCATCGAAATCCATTCACGGTGGATGGCGATCACATTAAATGCAAAGCACGAAAACACATTTAAGAACTCATTTCACATCATCAAATTTAAATTCAATTCAAAAATAACATCAACAAGTTGTTCGCTTTTGAACAAAAACACTTAAAAACTGTAATATTTCTCCAGACAACGCCTGAACAGTCAAATATTAGTTTCGAGCACTCCTCTCGAAAATAAACCGCAAAGTAGTGCCATAATTCCGAATCCGAATGCTGGACAAGATGATGTTCTAAAACTTATATTAAAATCCAAAACCTTATTACCTCACTCGGGGCAAAACTTTATCATTTACTATATCACTGCAGTATAGAGGAAGATTGTTAGTGCATTCGTTAGGTGATTCGAGATGATGAAAAATACGCGAAAATCAACAACAATGGACCGCCTCCTTACAATCCGTACCTGGAAACTTTTATAATTCCTCGTCACCACTTGTGTATATCTGCCTCCTCATTCTGCTCCCCTTATGGCTGACTCTCACCCACTTTTAGCGAACGAATTGAAGGTGAAAACGAAATCGCAAAGTCCTTGCTTATCCCCAAATGGTAAAAAGTGCAAGAAAAAAAAAGCAGGTTGAGTACCTGATAACCTGACGCATTGAAGCGGACAGACATTACGAAACTTATTGCACTTTATCTCTATTTCCCTTTACTTAAGAGCGGAAAGTTTAGCTTTCGTCATCTCGCGACGGAAGGAAGCGCAGGGGTTTGAGCGTACACGGCGGAGTTTTGGTATATTCGTTAACAGTGTTGAAGTTTATTGATGCGGACACGTGAACTTTCCAAACTGCATGCACTTACAGTCGGCACAACTCAAGAGTGCTATCTCTTGGTACTTGGCTAGATGAGAATGGAATTGAAAACGTGTTTCAAATTTAACACACATTTTCCGAAGGGAAACAACACGTAGCCTCATTGTGTTTGGAAACGACGCAGAAGTCTGTTCCATTTACTTAACCCCAAAGGCTGGGCTACTTTCCGTCCGTTGCTTACAGAATGTTAACTGGTTATTGCATAACAATTTACAAGTCATTTTATGAATTGAAAAAGCAAAGAAGTGTCTTCAGCTATGCATCACAAACTTCATTGAAGTCACGAGATTTCTTAAAATATTAAGAAACTTAAAGTGTTCAAAAAAATCCAACAATTGAAATTCTAAATAAAAATTGGAGTCAAAATATTCGCTGCTGGATGTTAATAAGCTAGTGAAACGGCGGGTTTGTCGAGTGCAGAAAAACAGCTTCGGAGAAGAAACATCACTTCATCCACAAAGAATATATGTTTTTCTAGGTGACAAAAATTTACTGTCTCTTTACAGTTATTAGAGATCGATACGGAGACAAACAACGTTGTTTCTGGACCTCGGCACAATCTTATATGGACTCTCTGGCGATGCCTCAAATCAGCGTGTCTTCGAATCGACATTTTTCGCTATTGTACTTCCGTTTAAACTTTTCGACGGTGCGACAAATTGCATGCACACTGAAGCCATGATTTTTTTTTTCCGTGTGTGGGTGGAAATCTTCAACAAGACTCTATGGCGAACGTTCGACCATAGAAGTGTGAGATTTTTACTCACTAAGCCCACCTCTCTTTAAATGTTATGTGACGACTACAACTAAGTGCAGAACTTATCCAGTAGTTTGTATTTCTTGATTTAGATACGTTTAACAGGTAACTCTCTAATGAATGTTCCTGCTAACACCGCAACCATGGGCGGGTGTAGGCTATCGCACAAGATCAAGGTGTTTAGTCCTTGTAAGTCGGCGCAAGACGTTAGCTCTTCCAGGGGGCGCTTACGTTTGTACGTTACGTTTGATTTTTTTGATTTCATCTTGGACTGGTAAAATTTCTAAATCTCTCTGGATATCGTCGTTTCTGATATACCATGGTGCATTTACAATAGTTCTAACCACCTTGTTTTGAAAAGTCTGTATAATATTCATATTGCTTGCTTTGGTACAACCCCAAAGTTGTATGCCATACGTCCAGAATGGTTATAGGATTTGCTTGTATTAGAAAGACTGGCAAGTTATCAACGTGCCTATAAGTAAAATTGATATGATGACGACCGACCTTACGAGTTCTCTAACTTCGCCGTATGGATTCGGCATAAAATGATTGTTCCGTTCACAGAAAGGAGATAGCACATACAACAGAGTGGTTTTTGTAGAAGCTAGGCCCAGGTCCACTACGGGCTGTAGCGTCACCCACACTATTTATTGTTACTTTTTTCCATTTTAATTGATTTAAGTTGTGCAGATAATGCAACTCCTATGAGATTCACTTTAGAGGACAGAGTGGTCAAAGAAGTTTGTAAACGAATGCACATAACTCTCCTCCTTTTATTTCGAAAAGAAGAAATATGTATCGCTAATTGCTTCCTTTCGCATCTAACTTAGATTGGTTTCATTTCATTCTAATGATATTATTAAACGACCAACTTTTCTTATGCAATATACAATTTCAATTAAAACCATTCCCTATCGACAGGATTCCGATCGTTAGAGAGTAATTAACCAGCATTCGGCCGTAGTTTCAATTTGCAAAAGAACACGTTCTTTCATTGTACTGCTTGAGCTTTCATCTTTCACAATATTTATTCAACCAAACCCTGCAAGCGATTCATTGAAATGAACACTTCTTCATCCCGGCAATGTGCCACCATCATCAACATGACCAAACGCAATGGGAAAATATCTGTGAGGAGTGATGCCCTGCCCAAGGTGATGCAGTGGACGAGTTAAGGTGCCTTTATTGAAATTTTGTCGTCGTTTACCCTCAGGAGAGCGGTCGGACTCTCTTATTAAAAATGACTGCCACCATGCCCAACGAGTTCAAGTTGTCAGCATCAAGGCGTTGGTTTTACACACACACTTAGGATATAACATGTACAACTTTCGGCATGATATTCTCAGACACAGTGACTCGGAAATCATGGTGGCTCCTGTGCTCTAGTTTCGTGGAAATTATTAACTACCATCCTATTCTTATTGCTTTCTCCTTTTGAAAGTATCGTAATATAAAAGGGTCCGTTATGGCACTGATGTTAATGATATTTTGCATAAAGGCAGAAATTACTACGGAGCAACGCAGTCATGTTCATTGTATCACATAGAATGACATCTCAGGTGCTGCGTTGCGCTATCGACAAGGGCATATCGTAGTTGCATATTGTGATTTGCGGTCAAGGGGAGCGAAGAAAGAAGATACACATTCTGCTTGTACATCGAGTTTCTTGCACCATGCGGACTTACCCTGGAAATGTGTCATTTACGTCTTGTGATATTGCTAGATGTTATGATAGGAGGTCAGTCAGAAGGTTGTAGCGAAGTATAAAACATTTATCAAATGGTTTTATGACAAAAGCCTACCAGAGCGTGGATGGACACCCTGAAGTAAAATCGAAGTCGCAGATGAGAATTTAAAAAATCATTTCTGCATTCAGCTGAAGAAAATGTTTTTTCCTTCTCAAGGGTGAGGTCAAACAAAACTGAGACATAAGTGTTTGCACTGAAGCCAAACAAAGCTGGCGCAGATGGACAGCATAGATATTATCTCACTGACTCCCTGACAAGTATCAAGGAATGTGTTCATTCATCGGACTGGGAAAAGAAACTGTAGTTGGAGTCACACTTCAGCGCACTACACTGGATTATGATAATTATCGAAGCTAAGCCCAAGTCCATCCCGCACTGTAGCGCTACCCAATGAAAAAGAAAGATACTATCAGCGGATATTCAAGATTCAAGAAGGAAATAAGTAATATAAATACAATACATACCCGCTTGCGTATATTTCTCTTCTAGAGTTGAGCAATGGACGATTAACCATCATCTTCAGAATTTAATGTTCCGCACTTTGCAAGTTCACAATTTTGCACAGTTCTCCCAAACCGACAATGGGTGATCCACATGCCTCCCAGATGGCTGGGTAATATCTTCTCTTCAGCTTCAGCTGCTAATATGCGGTGCCGTGAGGACCGCCTCCTCTTAATATGCCAATCACTCAGCTATATTAACGTGTTAAGGAGAAATATAAGTTAAAGAAGCAGTTTAAGATTTATTTCATAGTATATCATACACGAAAACCGTTAGTTTTGATAACCAGTTGAGTTGGAGGCACATGACAGCTGATATATTGAAGGAAATATATCGTCCAAGTAGATACTATGGCCACTGTTCTAGCCTCTGCAGATATTTGATCGATAATGTTCACGATATTTAAAAATGAACAAATCAGACGGGGTTGTCTGATACTTATTTGCTCATAAGGATAACTGGAGATTATGAAGATCTGGGTTCATAGCACCAACCGGGGCATGCCAATGGATCCACAAAGGACTTAGCGAATCGCGATTTCTGCAATCTCTGCACTTATATACGATCTTAATATACGAGATATGCAGCATGTATCACAATGCATTTAAATTTCAAAAAGTCGCAGAAGACTCCCCCTGTGTAAAATAATCAACATTGTCTGGATTAAGTAATTTTTCACAACTCTCTGAGGCTTTATTACCTCCTCACATTTAAAAAGTTAGATATTTTCGCAAATTGTAGCTGCTTCGGACTTGTTCCTTTTTTGAAACTATTTGAATCGCTCTGCAAACTAAAAGCTGATAGGGACCAAGGTCTGACGAAAAAAAAAAATCTAAGGCACTTTGCAAACTCTTCAGTCCTCTTTCCACCCACCCACAGAATGCAGCAACTCGAGTTCGTTGGGTACTTAACCAACTGCCCGCATCAGAGCAATTGAAGTCGTGAAGTCCATTTAACCAAAAAAAAAAAAAGGTCGAATGGAGAGGCGAGCAAATACTTTTCTCCACAAGTTCTATATAAAAACTATTTATAAAAAAGCATACATACATACATGCATACGTACATAATCAAGCTTATCCTGAAGTAAAGTTTGCGAGTCCTTCGGGTGACAACAATTTGCATATTACAAAATCCAAAACTAGAACAAAAGTGGAATGAGAAGGAATAATGCAATCCGAAAAAATTCAATTATTCTCGAGCCATCCCCAAAAGATGGAAGTACGCAAACATTGCCCGCCAGTCAACCGAGGGAATCGCATGGAACAATGGAGAAAATACGTTTTTTTTTTTGTTTGTTCCTTCCCCTACTTTTGACTATAGCCCCCGGCGCTATTGGTATCACACATATAAACCATACCACTCAGAGTCCGACGCATTTTCTTTATTTAAGTCCCGATGGAGGTTTACTCTGTCGATATTTATTCACCATAATCATAAAATATACATGCGGTTATTTTTCAACCTACACGTCCTACAAACATCCACCCGCATTCGTGAATGTGTGGCCACGTATGACTGTGCTCGCACAGAGACGCTCCCAACCTAAAGTGAAATTTATTCAATTCGGTGTAAAATCCTTTCGCACCCAGAGGAATAACCGAATTCCCCAATCTCTTTAGTTGTTCTTTTCAGTGTGTATTCTGATCAGTGCTCGTCTACTTTTGTTGCGATGTCTTCCCTACCATTCTGTGGAATTTTGTTCTTTTGTTTTTCACGCTTGCTCGTGGTCGTCCCTTACTTTGGCACCCAGTACGAATATGAAATCAAAAATTTAAAACTTTATTTTCTGCTTTCCCAATCCGTACTTTCTCCTTCTTTTTTGTGCCTTTTTATTTTTTGAGTATGTCAAGTTGAATTGCTGAAACCTGCTGCCATCAACTGATGATTTTCTATTGTTGATCTGTTTAAGCGCATGGCTTTCATTTATTCACTTATTCAAAACTGATAGAGTAACACGGTGGTAATTTTCAATGTGTCAAAATAAGCTTGGATTACAGAGTTTGTGGGGAAAAAAAACTTCACTATGATAAGCTTTTGTATTTTTTGCTCCTCCCTAGCAGAAAGTTGGTCATGGTACTACATTCTGAGCTCTAACTAAATCCAATTTGCTTCATTTAATTACACATTGCCGAAACATAGGTGCTAATAGATGCATGTGCATTAATATGTATGCACATCCTGATTCTGCCTGATATAGTTTTAAAAAGGATTAAGTATACTGTATACACTATGCGGGAAAGCTTTAACAAACTTATTTTAAAATTCAACATTTTTTGATATTTTTTTCATCACGGGTAGATATACATAAGACTACAGTGACCATATTTTTGAATGGCTAATAATGAAATAAAACTAGTTTCACAAGACTCTGTTGAGTCGAACTTTTCATCAAAATGGATAGGAACAGGTAGCAACCACTTGGTGCTAGGTCTTGCATTATGACGACCTCCCAACCAAGCTCCCGCAGCTTCTGACGAGTCGCTATCACAATTACTCTCCTATGGGCCAAAGTTGGCCGCTTCTGAGCAGTTGCTTCCTTCAACCGAGCAGTTGCTTCCTTCCAATTGTTGACAATGCAGATCCGAATCACTGATCACCGCTATATATTGTTCAGCATAACGAGTCCCCCCACATCTCAAAGAGTCTTTAGGAATCCTAAAAGAACTGGGACAGATATAGAGAGATTGTTGCGGCAGCCGAATGCCAACATGTCCATCTCGAGAAATTCCACTGACCTTGACCACTCAGTGGACAACCTCACAAAAACTCTCAACAATGCAATGGCTATGTCAAAGAGGCAAATCTAAACCACCCTGGTGGAATCAAGAAATAGGCCATTTACGCAAGAAGCTTTTCAACAAGGCGAAGGGATCCCGTTGATGCCAAAGACTGGGACTCCTATAAGGAATACCTCAGTACTTTTAAAAATGAACTGAGAAAGGCACAAAGAATATCTTGGAGACTTTTTTGTGGTAAGATCAAAGAAGTCTCCGAAGCTTCCAGGCTGAGGAAAGTTCTAGCATCATCCCTAAAATCACCTAGCTTCCTCCAAAAACCTGACTGGACCTGGACCTCATTCAGTGAGGAAACCCTCTCCTTTTTGATACGCACTTCCCGGGCAACTTCTCAACTAGAGCCAATAAAGAAGACGTATCTTCTCCAAAAACCCCTTGTAACCTCATAAATATCAGTCACACAACTGTAATGTGGGCACTGACAAGCTTTAAACCCTTCAAGTCAGTAGGACCTGATTCTCAACATCTTCGAAGGCTGTATGAGTCTAGGTCATGTTCCCAACTCCTGGAAAAGGGTGAAAGTAGTTTTTATCCCCTAAGTGGCAAATACTCCCATGCCAAACCGAAGGACCTCAGACCTATCAGTCTCTCCTCATTTGTCCAGCCCGTCCCTAAAAAGGGCGAATCTTCGTCCCCCACCTCGTACCGACCCATAGAACTTACGTCCCTTCTTTCTAAGGTCATGGAAACGCTGATAAATTGTCAGCTTATGAAATATCTTGAATCGCGGAAGCTTCTTAATGACCGGCAGTACGTTCAATTCAAGTTGTTTTGGATGGGTTCAAATCTGATATCCACCAAATAAATGCTGGTGTACTCCAAGGCTCTGTTCTGTCTCCGACACTCTTTCTCATTTTTATTATTGATCTCCTGTCTGCTACTTCTAATCCAATCCATTCCTTCGCTGATGACAGCAACCTCAGCTTTTCATATTCGTTCCGAGACTCACGACCCTGCCCTTCGGCCGTAGAATTGGAACGGCAGCGTATGTTAAGCACATTGAATTCCGATCTTGACAGCATAATTAACTGGTGAAACAACAACAGAGTGGAATTAAATGCTTCTAAAACTCAATGCTGTCTGCTGTCACTCAAGCGAACCCTTGTTAATCAGCCATTATCCATGAATGGTGCTTGTGTCGATGAAACCGGAAAGCTTTCCATCCTTGGTATGTGTATCAACACAACACTTAGTTGGAACGATCACATATTTGAGGTCGCCAAAAATGCTGCGAAATGTTTAGGTTTCCTTAATCGATGCAAGAAATATTTCACCCCCTCTGATTTGGCTTTCATTTATAAGGCGTATATCCGCCCCAAGCTTGAGTACAACGCTCATATCTGGTCTGGTGCCCCAAAGACCACCCTGCACCTACTAGATAGAATCCAAAAGCGAGCGAGAAAACTTATAGGAGACAACAATGTCGCAAAGTCATTAGACTCGCACGAACATCGACGTACCGTTTCTTCTTTGTCCGTATTTTATCGCTATTTCAACAAACGATGCTCAAGTGAGCTAGCCAACTGCATTCCTCCTCTCCATGAATTCACCCGCAATACTCGTCTCGCCAGAAATGCTATTCAGTTTACCCTTAAGCCTACTTTCGGACGCACTGTTAAATTTAGAGACTCGTTCTTCAGCCGGAATGCTCTTCCCAGCCCTATATTTCCCACAGACTGCAACCCGCAGATATTTAAGACCAATGTGCACAGGTACCTCCTCTCCCTTTCTCCCTCTATACCTTCGGCCCGTGCTGTGTCTTGACCCCGGACACTTAAGGGTATTAGCAATCCCTTGAGCGCGCGCAAACTATAAAAAAAAAATCCTAAGATCCATAGAGGAGTTAATAGGGGCACCCCCCAAGGAGGTGTTCTCTCTTCCCTTCTTTGAAACGTAACGGTAAATGAACTGTTATTAATACTGGAAGAGGCAGGATACAAAGTTATTGCCTATCCGAACGATATTGCCATAGCATCTGGAAAATTTGTCTCTACTCTAAGAGACATACTGCAGAATGCCTTCGACAAGCTGGAAGCATGGACACAAACATGCGGACTCGGCGTTAACCCACAAAAAACGGATATTGTACCCTTCACCAGAAGATACAAAATCCCTCAGTTTGACCCCCCACTGCTGTGTGGCACTATATTACAGCTAACTGCCAGTGCGAAATTTCTGGGTTTGACGATTGATAACAACCTAAACTGGAAACTCAACATCCAGAATAGGGTCAAGAAGGCCTCTTCTGCCCTTTTCAGCTGCAAAAAAGCCATTGGATGCAAATGGGGCTTACAACCACGCATCGCTCACTGGATTTTCATCTCGATTGTCAGACCGGCTCTTCTGCATGGTGGACAGCACTAAACAAAGCTATCAACTGCAAGGCACTCAATCGAGTACAAAGACTGGCCTGCATGTGTATCAGCGGAGCACTGAGAAGTACTCCGTCAGACGTACTGAATATTCTCCTCCACTTTCCACCACTGGTATTATTCGAAAAAAAAGGAGCCAGCACAGCCTTGAGACTCAAAACACTCCGACTGTGGTTCGAACTCAACATCGGCCACTCAACCATTCTCAGGGAATTCAACTTCCTTCCTAGCGACACTGATACCCCAGGCTATCTTCAAGAAGAAATTCTCGATCAGCATTTCCTACAGATAGGCAGACGTTGGATGATCCTCTGCGTATTTTCACAAACGGATCGAAGACTAATGAAGAGGTGGGTGCGGGTGTTTATTCCCCAGATCTCAACATTCCTATCTCTTGAAACTCCCTGATCACTAAAGCGATTTCAGGCAGAAACCATAGCGATTAAAGAGGCGTTGTCATGGCTCAAAAACAACGTGATATCAAAAAGGGATATCCGCATCTGTTCGGACAGTCAGGCCGCTATAAAATCCTTGGGCAATGTCATGTTAAACTCAAAAAACATCCTTTAATTGCAGGCTGTCTCTTAACGAGATGGCTGAGCATTTTAACATTCACCTCATGTGGGTGCCGGGACACTGTGACGTAACATAACGTCCAAGTGGATCATATATTACCTCTTGCTCATCCATGCAACTTGTACAGAAAACATCCGCAATGGCTTTTAGTGTGTCGCCTGTATTATTGTCACCATCAGTTTGAGTTTATAGGTGGTGAGAGAGTTTGATCTTTTACGTTGGAAAAGGGTTTTCAAAGACACAAGACTAGGCTTGTTTTGGTGTACAGCTATTTTCAGGTGAAACAAAGCTAAATCATTGCACAAATCATCTTTGTCTACAGGGCGGAGATGTGGAACGTTCTCTGTATCTTCTTTGTGCCTACAACTTCTTCAGAAATCCTTCATAGAGCTACCAAGGGATGTTTTCATGTTCTCTCCAGGATCCAGTTGGGGCCATATCATTCTTAGAACTAAATTGCTCTTCCATAAAACACTGTTATCAATCACTCCACTGACACAAGTGTTTGCACTTGGGCTCTTTCAACGAACTCCAACTTGACGTGACTTTGGCCGAAGAATACGTACCCAACCCCCGTGGCACTACACAATAAGAGTGTATTCCTACGTATTCATCTAAACCTTCGCCGTTGATCCGTTAAGATCGGAATACTGTGATTGTCACTCCATAACTGCGAGTTTATTTCATTCAAATCATATTTTCGTCATCTCTTCCACGATTTATTATTCTGCATGGATCCCAACTCAATTGGCATATCCTCTTCAGTACATGTCAGCATCATCGCGTTTAAGATTTAGATGTAGTTCACTGCACACGTTTTATCTTTGATCAAAGAAATGGTAGAGCACCCTTAAATCATTGTAAATCACTGATTCCATTCATCACCGGCATTTTCCAGGTACTTACATGGTTCGAGTTGTTTCACCCCAGCACCTAATTTCAGATTTTTGAATATATCTATGATTGGAGTAGAACCAGTTATTGCATGCAGAGAGAACACAGAGGAACCAAATTGACAATTCACTTGTTGCCTGTAGGGGCCCACGGCGATTTTCTACGAGATGATGTTCAGAAAAAGATGCGGAAATACTTCGGGTAGGAAGAGCTTTTTCTGGGAGCTGGATAGAAGACGTTTTTCGAAAAATGTGCCAACTACATCAGGCACTCTTAGTCTTGCTCCGTGGTACCACTTTCGGTTTATTTTGGCGTGCGCCTAAAATCTTTAAGCTTTCTTTCTTTCTACATTTTCTTCTCCTCTTCTCTATATTATTTAGTCCTTGAACGACAATTTTTATTTCCAATCGGTTGGTCTGCGGGAAAGGGAGGATAGGAACTGTCCCTCCAAACAACTCTTACATACTCTAATCGAGACTGAAATTTGGAATCGGGTGTGTTTTAAGTCGAAAGGAATGGAGGAAACTTCTAATAAGACTTGACTTGTGTGAAGCCGTAAGTGAACACCATGGAGATCTATGTCTGATGTACTTAATTTCAAACATAGGAGCATGGTATAGTACCGCTCAACGTAGTCTATCAAATATCTCTTCTAGTCAAACCGTCTGGTATCCAATGTGCGAATATAAATATGTGGTGTAGCCTCATCGGTATGGAGCTTCAGAATAAAGATTTCACGATTAAAAGTAGTGGACAACGTATAGTACTCATCGAAAAAAGTCACATAAACTCCGAACCGACAATGATCCAGCGAGGTGTGTGTAAGATGTGGTCGGAAGAAGGTATACGATGCACTTCTTCGGAGCGAAGGATCTCGCCACTTTCGCTAGAATTGCTTTAGCAAAGTCGATGCCGTTGTCCGTTGCCTTTTGCTAATCGCACGCACTGGTTAGTGCATGGCGTGACTTCCCCCCCACCCCCACAGCGAATCACGAGGCCACTGATGGGTTGCTCGTAATTCCTGCGGGCTGAGCCCGACCGGCTGCCGAGCGGGACATGCCGGTCACCAGACGCTCGCATGCTGCCACCATTCAGGCCTGGCTTCAAATGGGGCCCATGCACACCAGGGTAGGCATTATCCGAGGCCAATCTATTTCTGCGTGTCATGAGGGGGGGTTTGCGCTTCGTTAGCATTCATTGTATATATGGACTGGATGTTGCAGAGCAGCCGAGGTGAGGAATGTTTCACATTGGGAGAGTTGAGGGTAAGTCATCTTCTTTTTGCAGATGACATGGTTATCCTCACATCCTCCCAGACGGAACTCCAGCGCGCACTCGATAGGTTTGTGGCCGTATGTGCTGATGCTGGAATGAGGGTTAACGTGGACAAATCGGAGGTTATGGTCATTTCCACAACGCCTGTTCAATGCATGTGGAGTCCCATTGAAGCAGGTGGAGAAGTTTAAGTATCTCGGGGTTTTTTTCACGAGTGATGGAAGGAGTAATGCTGAGCTTTCCTGTAGGATTGGTCAAGCTGGGTCAGTTTTGACACAGCTTGGTAGTTCTGTAATCAGAAAGGCCGTGCTTGGTGTTAAAGCCAAGTTAGCGGTTTTCAACTCAGTATTTGTTCCAACTCTCACCTATGGTCATGAAATTTGGGTAATGACCGAATGTTTAAGATCGCGAGTGCAAGCTGCTGAGATGAGATTTGTTCGTGCTGTTGTGGGAATTACTCGCCGGGATAGGGTGAGAAACACGGCAGTGCGCGAGGAACTCAACATTGAGCAGCTGCTTCTTCGAACGGAAAGGGAAAGGGCTTCGGTGGTTTGGTCACGTGGCACGAATGTTCCCATCATCACGACTTCCGAGGCGGGTGTTGAATGCGATTCCATCAGGTAGGCTACCGCTTGGCAGACCCAGGACGAGTTGGTTGGACCAAGTCCAAAAACTTGCCTGGTTACGCTTGGGCATAGCTCCTGATGAGTTATAGTCAATGGCGGAGGCTCGAGTTGCCTGGAGATCTCTCGTGCGTGGCTTACCCTAGCGACCCCTTTAGTGAATCATGCGGGTCAGAAGATGATTATGATGATGGTGCTTTAGCAAAGTCAACCCGAAACAGGAAACGTCAATGGAACAATTATAAATAAATCGATAGTGAAATAATACTGGGAAGACTATAGAAGGTTCAGAGTTCTCTCTTCGGTAGGAATACTGAAGCTTGGCCGACCAATGTACTTTTTTAATATATCTAAACGCAAGTGATTGTTAGACATTCTGCCATGAAAACAGGCCAAGTTAGGCAACGTCAGTGAAATCTCCTCGATATACGCGGTAACAGCTCTATAGTCAGCAAATATTTCGCTAAACTATCTAGAGAAAAAGTGACCATAAAAGAGAAAAGGCAGATACTGTGTCAATGACAACCGCAATGACCGCAATGAGGTGCCAATGACAGTGTAAACTAACTATTCAACTTCTTAGTATGCTTAGGTTGACGATCATCAAGGTCAGTGACGAACTCAGCAAAACATTCAAAGGCAAAAATGGTTTTAAATAAGACGACGCGTTGTCAAGTGACTTCTTCTACATTGTTCTTGAAAATCCCTGACCAGCAATAGAGGCACGATCGCCCTGATTCATTAAGGTGGGACAATTACTAGCAGGCTATAACATGACATCGACACTGTGGAACGCATCGAGCCTTCAATGAGATGGTTGCTTAGACAGAGACGTACATCTTCGAAAAATTAACACACAAATTTAAAAACTTGATCAGACTCTGACAACGGGTACTTATAACTTCGATGCAGTGCTTGCCTCAGGTCTTGAACAATAGAATAATACTTACAGTACAAATATTGATCATCCCATTGTCAAAATCGGAAGATCTTTGGTCGATTGATGTCATCGTATTATAAACTATTATAAATCGAATGCCTAATGTAGAGCGGATTGGTCCACTACACGCATCCTGCCCGAAGAGTCTTGCACCCCTAGCCAGAGGGGCAAATCAACAGAGAACACACGCGTTTTAGGTGTCGAAGGGCTACTTGTTGCGCGAAATGGGAGACAGCTAGCAAGAGATCCTCGTAGCTGTAAATGGTTATCGGTTGGGGCACAGTTCCAACCCGGACTGTAGCACGAAAAAGGTGTCGTGTCTATACATAAACTTTCCTTAAGTATTCTTAATTCTCCATGGACTCACAGTGATTCCATTTTGCCCCAAAAAAATAGATTGCATCTGCAATGAAGCTTAGGACATCCAAGCTAAAGTTTTGGCACGAATTACTCCGCTTTAGTATCGGATTACACGGTCCCCGAATTTTTGAATGCATTACGTATTCAAAAATATTCCATTTTATTATCGCTTCCGCCCTTTCAGCGCTCCAGTTCACTTCAGCCCTTAACAGGTTGGCTCCTAACTATTCATACGTTCCATCACCCAACCACTAGCTGGGTTTTCATAGAAAAAATACAAACAAAATACATGCATGTACGTATAATTACATACGAGCATGCAGATAGAACACACCATTAAACAGCATATTTCCAAGATGAGCGCACATTTCCCCATTTGCATCTTTATATTTAGCAGGGGTGCCACAGGTGCTGGAAAAAAGTACTAAACTATTTAACAAGATTTTTTTTTGCGTTCGCCTTCCCCGTCAGCAGCAGCGAAGTCTCTGCAGCCCAGTTACCAGTTACTTTTTGTTTGCCCTGAAATTTTCCCACTCAACCGAAAGAGACTCTGATAAGGACTGTGGTGGTGCACCATCAGGCGCACACATGCATATGAACTTGGCAGTTCACTTTGCGCTAGTGAACTTCATGCTTACGGTTATACATCCCATGCGCAGTTCAATGGAGCCTTGCCATGGGGTGGCAGCACTCCCATGACTGACTCTAAGTCAAGAGCCGAGATTTCCAACAACTGCATGCAGTAAATTAAATTAATATGATGGATTTGAACCACAGACGGCCATGTGTTGGTATTTGAGCGGATAAGCATGATACGCTGGTGCACGGGAACAAGTTGTATGGTATGCCGTAGTTCTTGCGAAATGCAGGACTGTGTGCATTTTTTAGTCTTCCCAAGACAATGCTTCTCAATATAGGTTTAATTAATTTTTAAGCGCGGTACGGGTAGGAAATTTGTAAGGGGCTTGAATTGGTATTGTTGTACAACTAGGACTAATTATCTTAGAAGGACCCTTAAAAGTGTTGATGCACATTTTGTGGTTTCGGGTTGTTGTTCAAGTCGTTGGTACGGAAGGACGAACTTTAATCGGACAAGTTAGTTTTTGACTGTACATGCCCACCTAAATATGTACACTTGTTAAAAGGATTAAATACATATGCAATTGGATGTAGGAAGCTTATGATTTATGAGGAAATTCTATTAAGTGAAACTGGAGTTGCTTTACTGGCGTTGGGTTATTTTGGAGTCCGTTGTGTTCAGATTTCCTCTTACTCCATTAATTATTTATAGCTTATGTAAGATTATGGTCATCAGAGGTTTTTTTTTACAAATTAATGTTTGTAGTCATAATTTAAATTGAAGCCTGAACTTGCTTTCCTCAGAATTTGCTGACAGAAAATTTGTAGAAGTGGCAGTGTTTCAAGCAATCAACCCATTTTCCTTCAACCCCCCAAGTCCTTCAACCCGTGGTCGTCGTGGCGTAAAAATGAAAGTTAAAAAAATATATTAGAGTTTATTTAGAGAATCCCGATACAATGTACTCATTTTTCAAATTCATTCGTACCGCTATTACAAAAAAGTGTTGGCACTCGATACACTGAACAAACATTTTATACTCATTTTAATCCATTCACCCACTGGTGCACATCATAGCAGAAATACCAGGTGTCTAGATGAAAATTGGTTATAGGTAGGAAAAGTAAGGGTACTCAGCTAATAAAGGGTCACTCATTAAGCGCTCCCTATCCTTAAATTTGAATAAAAATAAGAAATGTTTCATTCGTTTGAAAGGCCAATCGAATATATCATCTTTCAAATAAATGTCTGCCGTGGCTTCTATGAATGGCGCAAATGTCAAATTTTTCATAACTGACGCATAAATCAAGCTTTGAGAGCCGCTGTGGTTTGTGGCTTATTCCCATCCGTGACTTCAGAAAACCTTACAAGAAAAATCTCGGTGGTCAGTTCACATCACCTCCACGCGAGGTGACCATGACTTTGGTCCTGTTGAAACCACATGTTCTCTGTGTCCATATCATCTAATTCAGGCCAAAAAAAAGTTATCATCGACCTATAGCGTTCGCCGTTGACGGTGATGGCCTTCCCAAAATCCACACCAATTAGTGACAGTCATTGGACGCTCTCGAATCTCATGTGGATTGAAGCGCGCGCGGAACGTTGCTACGCGTTGGCCTATCAGAACACCAATTTTGATAAATCAATTTGACCATTGATCATGGCACCTGCGTCCATTTACGCACATCAACTTGATCGAAGTCCTTTTCCACTTGTTTGTAGCAACTTAGACCCGTGCGTTCTCTGTTGCGTTGCCCCACAGGCTCGGAATCTAAGACTTTGGTCCGGAGTTCAGTTGTCCATGGTGGTCTAGATGACTTTAAGCGTTAATTCACTGTCAAAGCTCGTGTCGCTGCACAGTTCGTAGTTGAATCTTCTCCTCTAAAAAACAGCGATTGGAAACAGTTGTTCGTCTCGGTTTTCATGTTAAGTTTTGTCTATGTGTGCAACTAACTCAGGGAAATAAAACCAAAATGGAAAACACATACAGTAAAGCTGAGTTAGACTTTAAGGTAATACATGGTGTTACCGGCGTCGATAAAAAATATTTGAAAAATATAAAATATATATGAAAATATGAAAATATCTATTACAAAAACGTGGAATGCTTTCATAGCGGAAATAGAAAATGTGCTATGTTACGTTGATGTCTTGGTGTTAAGCGAAATTAACATACCCAAAGGAAAAAATGACTTCTATACCATTGACGGTTTTAGAAATGAATTCTTCAACTGTGATGCTAGGAAAGGAGGTGTTGCAATGTACATAAAAGCAACATAAGCTACACAGTTATACCAACGAACACTGTAAACTACGAGGGTATACATGTGGAAATCCTTCACAACGGGAAACCAAAATATGTACATGCAATATACAGGTCCCGAAAACGAGTATCGCGCGGTTCATTAGACAAGTGAGTTGTTCTCATCTAAGATGTTGATATTGGCGTCTCCTAGCACGATATTTTCCTTCTGGTCTAAGATAATGTCACTTAGCTCGTCAATGAATCTCGCGATACTCGTTTTCGGAGGCATCAACACCCTGTGCAAACGAAAAAAGACTACTTAATCAACGAAAAGTAAAAGAACTAATAGGGCAAACCAACTGACAGCATCTACTTCAAGAAAATCACCCGGAAGCTCTATGCAATAATTTCGTGAAAGAAATGAATAGAATATATGCTGGAGCGTGGAAATCGAGCTCAACCCTGCGAACCCGCAAACGCAAGCCATATATTTCACCCGAAATAATCACCATGTGGAAAAACAGGGATGAGCTTTAAGGAAGTGAAAGAATAGCCCGATGTGTAAAACATACGAAAGCCAGTACAAGAAGTATAGAAACACGGTGAATAAGAACATCGATCTAATGAAAGCCCAGTACTACAAGCAAAAATTCACTGATGCTAATAATGACCCGAGAAAAACCTGGGGTATCATTAATGAACTTCTTGGAAGAAGGAAGCGCTCAATTGACGAAGTTGTTATAACTAGTTTTCCAAATGCATCTGTTGGCCTGAGAGACATCGTGGATAAAATTGCAGACCAATTCTCCAACCAAGCGGCAAACATCGTCCATGCCTGCGACACAAAGACGTCAAACCACATAAGCAGCCAACTTCAGCAAAGCATCTTCTTAGAAGAAGCAACTGAGCAGGAAATATTTAAGATACTGAGTCAGCTGAATTGTGCAAAAGGTCCTGGAGCAGATAACATCAGACCAATTGACCTCAAACTGAATGCTATGTGTCTCACCCCAGTTATCACTAAGATTATTAACTGTAGTATGTGTCAATGTCATGTGCCAAGGCTGATGAAAAGGACGATAATTCCAATTTACAAGGGAGGGATTAAAAACGAAACAGGGAACTACAGGCCGATTGCAATCCTACACGCTGTTGAAAAATGCCTGGAAGAAGTACTTGTTAATCGTGTCAATTGTTTTATATCGAAACATAAAGTACTACACCCGAATCAGTACGGCTTCCAAAAAGGCAAGAGCACCCAATCACTGCTGGGGGAGCTTAGAAATGTCGTCAATGCAGGCCTTAACACGAATCATCACGTAACTGTGCTATTTATCGACTTCAGCAAAGCATTCGATGCGTTAACACATGAAAAGCTCGTAGAAAGTGTGGGCAGAATGGGGTTGAGAGGAGTCCTGTCAAATTGGCTCAAAAGTTATCTGACTGACAGAACTATCCAAGTCAAGGTCAAGAACTATCCAAGTCAAGGTACACTGAGTACTGAAAATGAAGTCAAATAAGGTGTGTCACAATTCTCAAAATTGAGCCCCATATTATTCATTCTTTTCACTAACGAGCTACTGACGTTACTGAAAAAATCTACGATGACGACGACATAGCAATCGTGGTGAAACACCAAAACTTGCATTCAGCTGTGCAGATAATGCAGGACGAATTCAACGCTGTGTCCGAATGCTGCCATGATAATGGCCTACTCATAAATGCTACGAAAACAAAGGGGATGCACATTATCACTCCATCAACACCCGCAGAAGTCTTCCAAATCTTTCATCGAATTGACCACTATCCGCAATCAGCCAACAGCAACGAAATCGAAGTTGTCAGAAGTATCAAATACTTAGGAATTACCATCGACGAGATCTTTCTTTGGCGTGAGCACATCAACGTCCTGCGCCTGCAACTTAAGAGCACTGTCTTCGCAATGACGTATCTTAGCTTTACACAAACATAGAAGTGCTTAGGCAGGTGTATTACTCGTTAGCAGAATCGCGCATCAGATACGGCATTCTGGCCTGGGGAAACGCAGCAAAATCCCACCTGGAAAAGATATCCAGCACACATCAACATCGTCTTCTAAAAATTGTTAGACACTTTAACTCAACTTTTCAAGTTCTAGATGTCGAAGCTATTTTCCAGATGACAACAGTGCTGCAGTACATGAGAGACCCACGGTTCCAGCAACCATTGAGTCACACGCTTAACACCAGAAGACGTGCCCAAGGAATGCTTGATGTGCGGAGAGCTACAACTTATATAGAGACCGAGAACTACGTTGCACCGTCCCCAAATTTACGAATTCGCTGCCACAATGTCTTAAAGTAATTCCGAATTTCAAAAAAAAAGAAATAAAGAGCTAAATAGATTTTTAATGGAAACTCATTCCGTATCATAAATGTTATGGTTCAGAAATATTAATCTTAATGAAATGTTAATTTAAAAAAAAAATGTAATTCAAAGTCACTTCAAAATTTGTAACGATCAATTTACAACCACCTGTTAGCTTTGCAGGTAAACTATTGTAAACTACCTATTACTACAATAATAAAATAAAAAAAATGTTGTTAATACTGTTCACTGTAGACCCGATGTAGACGGAGTCCCTGAACACCTTTGGCACGTTCTGCCGAAGATGCATTGTGTGTTCTTTCTTGACGACATCATTCAACTAGCAAAATTCTTATTCGCGGCTCGGTGTGTTCGGTTAATGACTTCAATGTCATCCGTGTATGGTAACAGCTACGTATTTCAGGATGATTGTGCCTCTAATGAGCGCGGGCAAGTGTTGCACGACCTCCTTCAAAAACAAAACATTTTTTAGACGTTGAAGGTATCGGTGAATTTATTACCGACCTTGATGGAGCAGAGAGAGAGTGTTCTCCATAGTGACAACCTGACGAGCGTGGCAGCAATATCAAAAATAGTCATGGTGGAATATAGCTTGTCTCTGAGTGCGTTGTCATATGCTCTTTTGAAGCCACACTGGTAACACCAAATGGTTGTCAATACTTTGTACGTGATGTTAAGGACACATATCTCCCGATAGTTGACTCAGTCAAATGGGTCATCTTTCTTGTGGATCGGTCTGCAGAAGTGAACCTCTCATTTCAAGTACAAAACCGAAAACCGAAAGTGGTTCGGTTTTATTGAATCTATCAGGGATCCTATGTCTCCGATAGTTAGCTTAAGCCATACTTCAGCCAGAATCGTCTCAAACTTTAGCCCAGACGTTATGTTATGGCTTTGTAAGCGTCTACTCAATATACCCCATAAATGTTCGAGGGGATTAAGACCAATCGTATGTGGCGGGGTCTTTATTGTGATCGGTGTATTAAGGAAGCTAAATATATTCGACAAATACACATGTATACATTTATGTATCTGCCTTGTCACGTTTTCCTCTTCCTCTGTTCTGGATGCCAACTGAGGGAGCACAACTAAAAAAATCCTCAATTCGCAGTCCATGATAAAATTGAAAGTAAAATAATGGGCAAACTGCAATCCACTACTCCCTTTCTAATTACACCAGGCACACAGTATTTTGCTCTGCAAATATACCAGGACAAATTATTCTATGCGATTACAGTAATTAGTCGCCCGAGCAAAACAACGCCGTAGATACACACCTCAAATTTCAAAAACGATGCTCTTCAACCACTTTCAACCGGTGTGTCGGCTGCATCTATTCTTTCATCGTAACCAAACGCCGGATGATCCCTTCCCGCAAAATGTGTGCAAAATTAAAAATGCTAGCTTTATGGTAGATTGTGTAATTAAAATTATTGTACAGTGCAATCTGCAATCTTCTCCACTATTCCCGGGCAATTATCCTTATTTTTCATGGCATTCTCCCACAGCCCCGTGAAAAACCACGAGAAAAAAAGAAATAAACAAAACCACACGCCGTAATGTGAAAGCTTTGTACCCAGACGAGAATAGAAAGCGAAGTAGCGCGAAAAAAAAACGTAACACCCAACAGGGTATCAGTTTTTTCTCGCCTTCAGTTTTACACACCCAAAAAGCCACAGTGCACGTAATTGAAATTAAGAATTTACCCAGACAAAAATAATCACACACAAAGACCAAAAAAAAATGCAACAAAAAAATCCTGAAACGGATGAGTATGCTGGAGATAACGAGCAAAGCAATTTAGAGGAGCAGGACGTTGAGTTGAATCCTCCGTGGCTTTGCACCCTCGTCCAGTGTTGTTAGCAGATCTCAGACTTTTGCTGTTGCCGCCGTTCACCGTGATATATGCAGCTGCAAGGATGCTAGCGTATTAGTCACGTAGCCACAAGGAATCATGGATGTGTTGTATGTACATTTGTTTAGAACAGAGAAAATTAACGACAGCAATAGATACGAAAACCCTTTACAATGCTTTGCGAACTGCACGGGGTTTCCTATGCAAATGATGTACGACGATAATTGACGGTTTTTGTTTTTTCTTCTTTCAATTGGACATGCAAATGCATTGAATGGGGTTTTGTAGTATCCTATAGAAGATTGGTTTCAACGGTAATTAACGCCAACCCAAACCCTACTACCTTCTCCTGGTCAATAACTTAGCATATGGACATGAACATACATGTATCTGTTTGAGTGGGCTTTTGGCTTGAGCTTCAGATTAACCGGTTCTAGATATTCATTTCAACAATGTCAGCAACAAACTGCACAAAAACAATCTGTAATGTGTAAGCGGAAGCAGTTTGTGGGCATATGGTAATCATAGCTAAGTAACCGCCCATCCACTACTGTTCGAAAAAAAGAACAAATTATTTACTCAAATGGCTTTCGCCTGTTGTGTCATTATGATGTTTACTTCATTTTATATACCTTCGGTGTGTATATACACACACTTTAAGCCACAAGATGTATTATATAAATATGTACGAGCAGATACTGTCAGCCACAAAAGTAACTAAGCAACGTGTAGTGTCTGTTCTAAAACAAAACAAAAATGTATCCAAACGAAATCTTACCCTAAAGAAAAAAATGTAAATACAGTTTCTTATACTAATTAGCAATAACCTTAAAACAAAAAAATTTATAAAAACTACTGGCACATCGTATCCGAAATATACATCTCTGACACACGAGGCCTTACTCGCATACGCTCTGACGTAGTTTGCTTTTGAGGATGTTCAAGTAACCAAACCCATTTATTTTTTGATCAGTGGACACTAAATTGACAGGAATGAGAGATAGAGGATTACGCAATAAGGAGTTAAATTTACGTTCGTTCTGCGTAGCCTACGTCACAGGCGACACCCGATTTGACAGCTCTATGTAATTTCCTCTATGAAATATAACTTATGTTTGTCTTTTTGCTAAGATTAATAGTGTTTTAAAATTGTATCAAGAAGAAAAAGTTGTTTTAATATATTCTTAATTGAATTATTAAAATGTTTTAACAATTTTTCGCCTGATTGGGGTTGTTATTTAAATTATTTTGAACAAGTAATGAGAAGCATTCATACAGATCAACACAACTGGGTTACTTTAAAGTGAAATAGTATTTTAATGTTCCATTTGTATTTTCTAAAGTGTTATTAAATGTGTAATGTGTTATTTATCACAATGCATTGAATAAAAGTGATGAATAAGGAATGAGTTCTTCATTGTATTTTCTTGAAAAAAACGTTGGAGACGAGCAAATTGTCCTCATTGCCTCTTTCAAAAATATCTTCATGGTGTTGGACTTGATCCTTTAGTACCGCTGTTGGCTTTGATAATCCTCATTAATTAATTTGATCGTTTACCCATGTAAACTTAGATTGTAAATTGCACCCGCTTGAAGCTTCCACTAAAAATGGTTGCAATTGTTATTGTACTTATACAAATAAGCATGAACTTACATCTTCTGTTTTAAATCTTCAATTTAATCTTTCAACTGAATTCTGTCAAATTTGTTAAAGAATTTTGTTTGGTAATTGAGGAATATATCGATGAAACCGTGCTTTCAACGCTTTGGTAACTAATTCCCTACAACGATCTAAACTATACTCTACGACTTCGATGAGTCCTTCAACAACACCTTTAGCCTTATCTGCATCAGTTACTTCACAGCAACATTTTCATTGAGGCACCTACACCTGATCTATAAAGAACAAAATTGTATTCGAATCGAGTCGAGCGACTCTATAAGAGGGGCTGCAGTTTCTTGCAACAAACTTGCAATCATATCCTCATGTCCTGCTTTAATTCATATTGCATCCTAATACATGTAGCTGGATGAATGTACCACTATGGATTGTGGTTTAACGGTTGGAACAGTAGTATAATAGCATAATTCTGTACTTATCCTTGATTAACCATCATACTTTAACGTAAGTATGGACTTAAATATAGTAACATACATAGGTACCCATTTCGAATTGTAGATTCTAGAATAGTAGAAATAATATACCAAAGTCTACTTCCTTCAGAAGGAAATAATATGCTCTTGTCACCTAAGATGTAGGCGAACCGCAGTGTCTATGGTTGCTTTGCTATCATTGTATGTGCATTTTCTCTTCTTAAGTATTATTGTCTAATAATTACTGTACAAAATTACATCCAAATTTTTCTAAATTAGTTTTAACACAGTCAACCCTATGCTGCATATTTACTTTTATGACTAACTGTATGTAAGAACATAGAAGCTTGCGAATGGGACCAGCGTGTTGAGTCTTTTATATCCATCTTCCACAATCCATCTTACTCTGCCGGACTTTTTAGAGTTATCTCTATTCATCGTGCATAAGGATCTATGATAGTTCCCTGTCTTAATTTCCATCCACTAGGTAGGTAGGTAGAAAATAGACCCATTGTACCGCCTCGTGGGTGTTCAGCAAATTTGGCTAGAGCTTTGACTGGTGTTTTGCTGAGGTCGTTTAGACTGTCGAAGAAGTAGGAGTTTGTGGTGGCTTTCCTGATTGAGGCAAGAGCAGGACAGTTGTAAAGGAGGTGGTGAATGTTTTCCCTCTCTTCTTTGTCTAGGCAGTTTCTGCTGAAGTCGTAGGTCGGAAAATAGACCTAGTCGGCCTAGGAGGCAGTGCCAGGGATTTAATTGCTGCTTGGCTATCAGCGAAAATTCAGATATCGCGGGCGGATATCACGTTCCATCTGAGCGAGGACAGGGTTTCGCTAATCGCCATTTCTTTCGCTTGGAAGACGCTGCAGTGATTGGGTAGACAAACTGATTTGTTCAGGTGTAGACCCTCTGAGAAAACGCCGCTCCCTACTCCATCATCTGTCTTGGATACATCTGCGTAAAAGTGAAAGGCTTTACCAAAGGGGATAGTGCCGCCATACCAGAGTCTCTGTCTTCGAAGTTATTTTCTGGGAAGTGTCGTGTAGGCTAAGTGAATTGAAGTAAGATTTTTTGGTGTAGAATTTTGGCATGTCAAGGTGAGGTCGTTCCATTGAGAAGATGCCTTTAGACGAACTGGGCAGTTGCTGTTTGCTTACCAAAGATATCAACGGGGATAAGGTTCAGAAGTGCTCCATTGATGAAGATACAGGCTTGTCTCTTTACCTTTCTTAGTTTGTTGAGGTGGCTACCGACGTTGGGCAGAAATCAAGCAGCTATATCTCCATGATTGAATCAATCGCCAAACTACTGGCCTCGCCGGAGCCCGACTGCCAGTGCATCGGTGGGTGTAGTTCTAAGTGCTCCACTGATGCAGCTACAGGCTTGTCGCTGTACCTTTCTTAGTTTGTTGGGTTGGCTACCGACGTTGGGAAACCACACTAATACGTATAAGAGGATGGGTCTTATGACAGATGTCAATAGACACTGTGGCATGTAAAGTTGGAGACCCCAGTTGTGACCAATGACGTTCTTGCTCATGTATAGGGCCGTGGTGGCCTTCCTTAATCTTTCCCCTGTATTGAGCTTCCAGTTTTGTCTAATGTCTAATATAAGGCCGAGGTATTTCGCTTTATATGAGAACGGTTTACTGGTGCCATTAAGAATTAGAGAGTCGATAGTGGGAATCTTATATTTTCTAGTGAAAAGTACGATTTCGGTCTTTTGAGAGTTAACACCCAGACCATTATGAGTCGCCCAGTTGTTAAGTAGATTGAGACCATGTTGCATTAGATCTCTCAAGACTTGGGGATATTTTCCTGAAAAGGTTATACACCGGCCGCATAGGCAATAGTTTTGCAGCCCGCCTTCTCCAGTAGTAGTAGCAGTTTATTAAATACCCTATTGCAGAGAAGAGGGGAAAGTACTCCTCCTTGAGGTGTATATCTCTTGGTTGAGCTTTTGCGGATACGTTGCCCAGAGTAGCATTAATTACTCTACTTGTGAATAGTTGGTACATTAGCGCTGCCAGTCCCGCTTATACTCCTAGTTCTTCCAGTGCCTGTACAATTGTATGCTGGTAGTGCATGGTCATGTAGGTCGAAAGGTATCGATGATCTGAGAAGGAATGAGCATTAGACACTCTTCAGTAATAAGATGAGATAGATTGTTAGAGATAAGGGTGAGATCTAGAACGTCTTGGCGATTTTTTGTGATGAAATTAGGGTCATCGCCTTTGTTACAGATCTCTTAGTTGTTTAGGAGTATACAATTTAAGAGTAACTCACCTCTGTTATTTCTATCAATGCTTCCCCATAAAGGGTGGTGGGAGTTAGATTGTCATGCTATTATGAGGTTTGCACTATTTGTGATCGCGAGCTCAGCGATAGCTTCTATGCCAATCGGGGGAATTGTTCCATCGAAGGCCATGTAGGAGGAGATAACCCAGTATATAGAATCTCCTAGCTCTAGACTCGCCGTGAGGTCTTGATTTGATAAGTTAGGGAGAAGAGAGACGTTTAAGTAATTCTTTGCAAGAATACAAGTTCTTGGTTTACGTATTTTTTGTGTAAATTAGTTTGAAGTTTGTCGTCCTAAGTCCATTCACCTGATCTTTTGTGAGCCAGGGTTCTTAGATAAGGACAATTTCCTCTCCGCTGCTGGCTAAGCGGGAAATAAGGTTTGAGGGGACAATTTTTGAGTGGTGGAGGTTAATCTGAAGGAACTTCAGCATGACTGATTTCAGACGCCTCCAGCGCTGTGATATTGGCCTTACCAGGGTCTGACAAAAAGTCTGTCTCCTGAGGTTTATAGTGGTATTTTCTCCACGTCCGTGGTGAGTTCAGACCCAGAGTCAGGAGCGTGGAGGATAGGTTGCACACACCCTCCGAGTTCAGTGGAGTATACAACTCCGAGGGTGTAGGGTAGGTTGTCAGATTTAGGGCCTGAACGGCGACCATTCCACAAAAAATTGTCAGAGCCTACAAAGAGCAGATAAACCAGAGACTCTCCGATTTGCCTGCGTCGAACACAAACGACAACGATATATGATTGCATTAACGCTTAGCCATCAGCAGAGACAACCTTAGATTACCTAACAACAACTGAGTGTAAAGAGAGGCAAATACGTTCCACAATGCGTTCCAAGGACAAATTAAGGCAGCACAAGCGCGATATTGGTTTTAAAGAATTTAGGAGCGGCGGGGATAATCTTTTCACCATAATATTTTAGAATAAAAATGCCTCTTGGAAAAGACACGGTTTTTAAACCAATAATTACTTTGTTGATTAAAAAGCCGCATACGATAAAGAAACTATTCGATGCGGTTCAAGGATTGAATTCGGGATCATACGCGATGCACCGTACAGTTCGGTTCAAGAACTTTCGTTGGTTTATACAATCTGGTACTGGAGAAGACATTGCAGTTGCCGTTGTACACGCGAAAAGCACAATCTTTTCTAAATCAGATGACATCGTAATCGTCTTGTGCTCCCAAAGACCTGTGGTGGAAGCTTTCACAGCGCGTGAAAAACAAACGAAACTAGGTAGTTTTCTAGTGAATCAGGAGAAATAAAGGTATGCTGCCGAGTGCCGACTAAAAATCGAGCCGCCGCTTCACGACCTCGGATAAGGGTGATTTTTTAAAAGCTATAGGAAAGTTTTTCAAAAAAAACACATAAAATTCAGAAAAATGCATGGAATCTTTATTTGAATCGATAGTACGGTCCATATAATTTAATGTTTGAAGATTATTTCATGCAAATGTTGACTTTGACTGCGCCTCAAATGGTCCATCTGCTTAGTCCAATTTTGGCATACTCTTTCCAACATTTCGGCCGGTATCTCACGAATAAATGCTTCAATGTTGTCTTCCAATGCGTCAATTGAAGCGGGCTTGTCTGTATAGACATGAGCTTTAACATAGCCCCACAAAAAATAGTCTAAAGGCGTTAAATCGCACGATCTAGGCGGCCAATTGACCGGTCCCGAACGTGAAATAAAATGTTCACCGAACTCTCCCCTCAATAAGTCCATTGTTGCGCGTGCTGTGTGGCACCGTCTTGTTGAAACCACATGTCATGCAAGCTCTTGCATTTTGGGCAAAAAAAAGTTGGATATCATTACAATACAATTCGCATCATCTTTGATGAAGTACGGTCCAATGATGCCACCAGTCCATAAACCGCACCAAACTGTAACTTTTTCTGGATGCATTGGTAGCTCTTGCAATGCTTCTGGCTGATATTCACTCCAAAATCGACAATTCTGCTTATTTACGTACTCATTGAGCCAAAAATGAGCTTCGTCGCTGAACACAATTGAACACACAAATCACAACAAAACAGAGCACGATTTTGATAATAAAATTCAGTAATTTGCAAGCGTTGTTCGTTTGTAAGACGATTCATGGTTAAATTATAGACCAAACTGAAGATGTTTGACAGTGAAACAAAAAGCCAAAAAGATAATAGCTAAAAAATCGCCGTTTAGTTAAGGAGCTTGCCCTCTAAGTAAACGTCAACTTCACGTGCTATTTCAGTTTGTCGACTAAAATCATACTCTACCAACATATAATTCTGTGGTCGCATGGAAAAACCAATAAAGTCTGTTTTACTCATTTTCGACAAGAGCGACAAGAGCAAGCTGTTATAATCTTTTTTAAAGATAAAAAGCTGAAAAATGTCATCAAAATCTCAATTTCATCTAGTATCGACTTTAGCGGTTATGGTTTGTGGCCACAGAATTTTGCAAGTCTGTTGTCCGGAGCTGAAAGCTAGACGATGACAGAGCGACATAGATGATTCTGTGTGCACATGAGATATTTGATTCAGCCGGCAAATGAATTTGATTTAGCTGATTCCATATATTATAATAATATGGGGGCGCTAAAGCCGGTAGAGGCCCAGGGCCTAGCTTCACTCAGCAACCACTTGTGTTGTGCGTGCTATTGTTCTATCACAAGTGGAAGGGACATACAGTTTAATGCCGACTCCGAACGGCCAAGTTTGAGAAGCTTTTTCTAGGCAGTTATACTCTTGAAGCATTGTCAGTGACTCGAAAGAGGTGGGCCGTGAAAAGTATTTCTTGTCGTCCCAGGAATCGAACCTAGACAGGAGGTCCAAGTGCGTAGGAGTCGACGCACATACCCATAACGCCACGGGCCACCACGCTGATTCCATATACTTAACCATATGCTCGTATTAGCGAAGAAAAGCTCGAGTCTTTAGCACAATTTTAACATTAGCACAATGAAGCTCGTTTAATTGCCCATTAATGCTGACTTCGTAGATAATGTGTTTTGGGATGAGTGTACCAACGTAACATGACCGAGACGGGGATGGAAGGCGGCTGAAAGTCCAGTTAAAAATCTTCTTAGAATAAAATAACATACTTCATCAATCAGTAAAACGCCAGCATTGAACAAACTACGGAATACATGACAAGTAAACAAAAATGGAATCATCTTATTTTGCATACCGCCGCTGTACTCGTCAAGGACTAACAAAAATCCAGTATTTGAGCTAAATTAGAAGCAATAAAGGATAATTTATGCATCATTTTACGATGGAGGCCGCAAAAAAAAAGAGACAAATGGAATTGTAATTTACGACAGCCAATGATATTATGCGCACCATTTAATTGAATTGGAGTGTCTGGACGAATATATTCCTTCCATTATTTCGTATTCCACCGTTAATCTTTATGTCGAATTTCGCTGGCCTCATCGTGTGAGAAAAGCAATAACGTCCTAATATAGTACATTCTGGTTTTCGCCCACCCAAAGCCGCGCCGCGCCACCGAATAGTTACAAAATTGAAAATAGTTTTTCTTTTTCTGATGTCAATTCTCGAAACATATGAAACTGCTGTCTAACGGGCTTGGTGCAGTTGTATAGTATGTGTAGTAGTATAGAAAAGCCAGCACCGATATTCATTTCAAATCTATGAGTACTTTGCTTTTTTGTCCCTTAAAAGGACTTAACTCACACACGACAAGCAGGGCTTCGCACAAGGATAGCGAATAAAAGTTATGGAAGATATTGCAAAATGAATGGCATTGCAGTCGCAATCGTAAATTATACGTGGCAACGATTTTTCGTTCACTCTGTCATCCATCGTCGTCGACGTTGTCCTGGCGGAGATACACACACTTGATATATCCGGCGGAATCAAGGATATGCATCCCTTGCCTGGCATCCTTTGTGGTCACTTCTTTTTTTTTTCGTTCTCCTTTTTTTTGTACACGATACATGTGTGAGAATGTGCAATTGAAAACATTGCAAAATGCGTCGATGATGCGTTTCGCTGTGAACTCAGTACGGTGTTTTACGTCGTTTTTCAAGAGCCCAATATTCTGATGAAAGTTTAGAGCGTGCGAAATGAATTTTCAAATGAATTTTCATTTTGCTAGTTCAGAGCAAAGAATGTGTGATTTATTGGAAAATTCAAATTTGTTGCATCCTCTGTCCGCCAACCGAATCGAACGATGATAGTGTTCATAGCCGGTGACATTGTTGCTAATCGCTCCCACAGGAATAGAGGTAGGAATTTTAACGAGATTTCTAATGAATGATCGGGGAGTAATTTAGGTAATAGATGAACAAGAGGAGTGAAAAGGGGAAAAAGCATTTTTCTGGTATAGGGTGAATATGCACTAGCACTAAAACAAAATATGCCGTGATCCAGATGTGTCATCGCTATTTCAAATACATATGCACGTCAAACCGTAATGTCATCCAAAACTGTACATATACGTTTGGTAATTGCCATTTTACAATAAGCATCATTTCACAATCATAGAACGGTCTCCAATTCACACGACGTCTCAATAAAATGCAGTTCAAATCTTCTTTACATGTATAGTATAAAACAAATTCTCACCGTCTGTACCTCTGTACGCTGAGATCTTTTAAACTACGCAAAGGAAGGTTTAAGTTGTGTTTAGTTTAATACAGTTGTTTTGTTAACATGTGTGAAGAAAGCTAACCGATTGAAAGCTTTCATCGAAAATCCCGTGTCGCAAGATTTCAGAAATCGTATCAGCTTTAGAGTGAGCTTTCGCTTTTTTGTTGCATTGTTATTCTCAGCGTTGGTATCGGAAGCATGTAACACATATGCGAGTAAGAGACAACGTATGTGTAAGAAGGAGGGAGAAGCAGACAAAATCGTCTGCTGTAAAAATTTGATAATTTGACGAAATCTGTTCTTTTTTCTACAGAAATAAATGATATTTCAGTCAAGTCTAGAAGACGTCGTCATTCGAACATAAGTATGCAGGTCGTAGCTCAAGAACTGCAAAATGATTATGTTCAGTAAGAGCTAGAGAATCGTCAGCAGAGTGTGAGGCCTTAGCAATTACCGGAATAAATTTAGATCCCAGATAAATAGGCAATCATTAGTTGATCGTGAGGTTCGTCTTATACTGAACCGGGATAGGCATAGATCCCAGAGAACCAGAGAATCGTCCGGACACAACGAACAAATTAGCCAACCTGTCACAAGTCCGAGACTTCGAAGACGGGCATCGATTTCTCCATTTCAACCTCGTGGCAGTTGAATTTGGTATCCTTGGATTTGGACGATTTGAAGGCAGTTCGTCCTTGATTTCCTCATCGGTGTGCGATGAGTGTACCCCCTTCAGTACCATTAGCATTTTCCTTTCCGTTTTGGGCGTGTAAGTATAATTGTCGATCTTTGTCGACCACTGTTTGACGAACATCTTGACCTTTTCAAAACCTTCGCGAGTCTGGGTGTTAATGACTGTTTTTCCTTTGCTGAGATTTTTGATGGTCATTTTTAAGTTATTGATTTTGGCGTATCAGCTGATCTCGGCTACATTTGCAGAGAAGTACGTTATTGACGGCATTGCTGGTTCCTTTGAAGTCGGGGGTTTAGCATTAGGGATCACTGACGTTGCTGGGGTCTTACTATGTGACTCCTGGGTTGGTTGAATCGGTGGGAATGGTTGGGTCATCCTGGTCTCTTTGGAGGGCGCTGGAGATGTCTTCTTTAAAAGTCTCTTTTGTCCTGGTTCCGGTGAAGGAGAAAGACATGCGTCCTCCACCATTTGGGTGTTATCTCCCTCTATCATTTTCACGGCTTTCAAGTCATCCATGTCGTCCTCCACATCGCACAAGCGCTCCAGTAACTCCCGAAGCCTTCGCCCGAATTGGGGACTGCAACAAAACCTTTCCAAAGTGTTGCAATTATTTACCAATTACGCCGAGTGGAGAATGATGCTACTTGATTCAATTTTCTTGGGGTAAGAATTAGTATGGATTTTTGTCAGCTCAGTTGCAGTCAAGAATACGCATTTTGACGTAAATATGTGACGTGATAATTTGTCACTTCGCCTAAGAGAATAGGGGTGATTACCTATATTAGACCCGTGCGCATCCGAGGCAGGCCGCTAGTTCTCCCACGAATCCTCGTCTTACCAATGTGCTTAGGATAGGATAGGAATGTGGGTAGACGTACGGAAGCACGTCACACTTAGGTCCGTGTGGACCCATTGTGTTGCCCATAGGGGGAAATGTTCCTCCTTGTACCCTTATCCCACTCATCGAGACGTTGTATTCGTTGTTGACCTCTCGTCGTCGAGCCAGCCTGACATCCTAATGAACCTGAAAAAGTTAGATAGTCGGATGTTATGGATTTCTTGCAGGTCATAGAAGAATTCTCCCATGGTCCTGTATCGCAATTGGCTGAGGCTTGGGCAGTAGCAGAGATAGTGAGGAGTGTCCTCTCTTTCTTCCACATCGCCGCATCCTCTGCATATGTAGTCATGGGATAGTCCCATTTTTGTTTCATTGTATTTCAGATGGTTATGTCCCGTTAGAGCTCCGACTACCATCCTCAGTAGGCTTTTGCCACACTGGAGGAGTTTGTCGGTTTTAGTTATATTAATATCGGGCCATAGCATCTTAGTAATCTTACAGGGGGTAAGGTTGAACCACCTACTTCTTGCTATTTCTAGAATTTGATCATCCACCTTCTTCCTGACATCTGCCAGTGGTGGTTGAATCAATTCGATTGCCTGGGATGGGTCTTTTTCGGCCCCTTTTCTGGCAAGTTCATCAGCTGCCTCGTTGCCGGATATGTCCCTGTGTCCTGGGACCCAGCATAGAGTTATCGTGTGTTGCACGCTTAGAGTTTCGAGCACCTCGTGGCAGCTCGCGACCGGCTTGGACTTGATTTCTTTCGCCGAAATTGCTTTGATGGCCGCTTGACTGTCAATTAGAATGGCAATATCAGCCGTATTTCCAACATTGTTATCATTCTGGCCGCTTCTTTGACTGCCAGGATTTCCGCTTGAAAGCCGCTGCCATAACCAGGGATCCTGATAGAGCAGTATATAACCAATGTGCTTGATTTCTTTGATCGGACGAGAACCAATACTTCCTGCACGATATAGTCGTTAACAAAATGTGTAGATACGTACACATGACGCCCTTCTTGAAATACATTTTCTACGCAAATATCGTTGTAAAACTTACTAGTAGAAATGGGACTTCGAATTATAGATGAGCACAATTGGTTATGTCCAATTACCGAAACATGGGTTATTCATTAATACAGTCGAAAGTCATGTTACATGCCATAGATAATTCTTTCAACTTTGGAAGGCACACGTGAAAACGATTACTGTTGTACAGCAGAACTGATCTAAGAGTTTTTTTTTTATAAAATAATATTCTTATATGTTTATGTATAGTATTGACAATAATAAATAATCCAACATATTTTCTGGATATTCTGATATCAGAATTACAATTTTATTATGTTTTCAGAATTTTATTAAGTATTTATCAACCTGTAGTCGTTTGTCCTCTTGAAAACTATCTATTATCCATTTAATTGACACTATTTGCACCTTATGCAATCTGTCAACGAAATTCGCTAGGAACCATAATTCAAATGCTCTCAAATCGACGGCGTCCGGATCCGCAAATAAGTACTTAATTTTCTTATCTACTGCGGAATTCAACATATCTGGACATGTTCCTCCACGCCACTGAAACGTAAGACTGGCTACCGCGGTATCATGTGACCATTCACGTCCTTCAGGCTTGTAGAAATGCGCTTGAATATTGCGGAAGTAATTCGGTGAGCAGTTCACACCATAGATGTTATCTTCCAGGGAAGCAATTTCGTTCTCTTGTAACAGAGGTAAGCTCTAAAACAAAATAAATTAATAAATTAATTTAAAAATGTACGTTTTACAATACCTCGTCATTTCGCATTTCTTCAATAAGCATTTTCAACTCTTCCTCGTCTACGTGATCAATGTACGAGTCTCCGTACGGATCAAAACGCATTTTTAATTCTTCTTTCATTTTAAGTGTGGAACTAAGCATGTCTCTGGGTTTCAATTGCTTACGCTTGCATTCTGCAGCGTCGACTAGCCAGTTGTAGGAGACCACATTGTAAAGTCCAGTTTTGCATAAGTCATTGACGCGTGATGTTATATCACCAGCAATGCAAATGCAGTTGGGATCTGTTGGCGATGGATTCTCCACAATGTTACCACCGTTCTTAACAACCAGCTCTTTGAATTTTTGAACGCTGAAGTTGCCACGAATTCCGCTAAGAATGCAAAAGTTGAAGCTGTCAAATATTGACGACTCAACAGTAACCTAGTGAAAGAGAAATGTGAAGAACTAAGTCGCTTGTCGAATTACTGTGTACATACCTCATTTTTGTTAAACCTGTTAGAATAAACCGTTGTGGAGTTTTTTGATTTTTTTACATTTGCTTTTACCCTTTTTTCAGTTGTTAGGTCTTCCAATTGAAGATCTCTTTTGTGAATCTTTTTCACACCATGATCCGTCTAAAAACAACAAAATATATTAAAAATATGATTTTCCTTAAACCATGAACATTTTAATTTAAATATGTAGTACTCCTTGTTGTCTTATGGATCGGTATACAGCCCGTAGTTTCCTAGGCGTTCAAATGAATAATAAAATATTTTACTTTAATTCTTACCTTATAAAATCGTTCATATTCGTCCAACGTCATAGACTCATGCCAAAGCTTATCACTACGCACTGCCTCTATCCTCGGAAATCTCAAAACATACGGCGTGCCAAATGATGAAGCTTGAACAAGTTCACTGGCTTTTACTTGAAGAACAATTGAATTTTTAGGTTCAATCCACACATCCGGAGTTATGGTACCAAAATGCATGTAGGACTTTGGAAAACCATTCTTCCACTTCGGAAATAGCAGGGAATTGAGGTGTAAACGCTCATCTTTTGTTAATCCAATTCCAACCTTTCCAACACAATATAATTGGAAATCATCTGAGAATCGGAATTGAGTGATTGAAAGTTCCTCTAAGAATTACTCCAGGGGCTTACCTTGGTTACCCTGAATTACGCCGAGCAGGTAGTTGTTTATGTATGTCCTTGTGCGATTGTAGCAGCCACCCATAATTACCATGTCCATGTCAGAAGTTAGTCCGTCAATATACTGAAAAATGTATGTGTACAGTAAGATGACAGAGTTGCATCAATTTGAACATACATCTGCTTTCACTTTATACCACCCTCCTTTGCGGGAACCAGGCTTATAAGTTGAACGGCGCAGTTTAAGGACTACGCCCTCTTCGTTCGCGTCTAGGGCGGCATTGAATATCTCCTGGAAGTGCTGTAGTGTGCACACTTCTATTCTCTTTCCAATCACTAACACACCTTCCGCTTCTTCAACAATTGCCTTGAGTTTTTCAACTCTGTCAATATATATCGAATCGATCAAACTATCTCCATTCAAGTAGAGCAAATCATACACCACAAAGCATGGACGCAAAGGTCCGGATTTGGGCAAGTGTTTCACGTCGATGTTTTCACCTTTGACTTTAAAAGAATTGCTTTCTTTGTCCCAGACCATCATTTCTCCATCTAAGATCAAGCTCTTCACGTGAGCCTTGAGTAGCTTTACTAAAAGCGGTGTTAAATTTCCTTCAGAGTGGTTACTACCGAATGCAGCTGTGTAATCACGTCCATTTCGCGATATATACTTGTATACTTCGTCTGACAGGTGTATCTGAAATCGTTCTCCATCCATTTTGGTCTCAGCGTATATATTGTCACCCCTCATAATATCATAAAGATTCCCTGATTCTAGGCGATCGCACAACATCGGACGGATGTGTTGAAAAGGAGCCACTACTTCTTGCAGTAACAACTCGTCGCCACGTTGAATTGCAGCACAGACTTTCTCCAGATCGGAACATCGCGTGTAGAAATCTTTGGCGCTGGGATGCAGTGCAGCAAATATTCTCTGTTCGCCAATGCCCAAGTTCATCTTCTTGAGTAGTAGACGAATGAGCCATTTTTGCTCCAGAGCAGACCCAACTTCCATGAACTTTGTTAGCTCGGTTTCAGCATCTATGTGAAATTTTAGAATTAGACACGTTCTCTAGGTACAAATTGGAAGTATTACTTCTTATATCTTTCGAAGAAATGTCATCCAATAAGGTGTGAATATCAAACAAACTAATGTCACTGGGAATGTTCGATGCGCGAGTTTGTAGAACACTGAACACTACATCCGCATAATCGCCTCGTATACCACTTCTGCTGCGATGCTGTAGCTGAATTGCATCCTTGCCTGCAAATTTGCGTATTTTATTTGAATAAAACTGGATGGTAAAAACACGACCTACTGTCTGGGGGTAGTTGAAGAATTTTCATGTAAATCCTACCGATGGATGTTACTTTTAGACCATAACTGGCCCTTGCAGAGTCGGCACGAGGGATTAGACATCTTAGGACGGAGTAAAAACTTGCTTTTGAATCCTGTAAGTGTGCTTTATTTATAACAATTACTCATACTCCAATACAACATTAAAATACTTACCTTACCATGCATCTTTTGGAATTCCTTGCTAAATTCTGTGAAAGATTCGATGTATCGTTTAATATGCCGCTCCTTTTCCGGAACGCTCTCGGACCTTTGTACTTTTTCAAGTATTTTACATATGTCAATGAACTTTATACTTTTAGATATATCCATGATTGTCTTCAATTATCAAATATCACAGAATAAGCCGTCGAAAGTAAAAATAAATAACAAAATACTATGCACAAAATTACTAGAAACAAATAATCAACAAAACAAACGTCATTCTAATTTGCCCTATTTCACAACAAATCTGAAATGACAGTCAAAGCTACTGTTAGTGACAGTTTGGTTGCCTATGGTGCGGTGGCATCGTCCCGATGTGGCTGCGTTGTCAAATTTCCATATTTTTATGATAATTCAAAATTATAGGAACCGATTGTGAGTGCCGATTGTCGACTGAATTGCTAGTCGACTGAAATCTACTTTGGTAACTTTGTGTAACTCAGTCAAGTGAGAATCGTATTATTGTGAATTAAAAACGTTCATGACACGAATTTTTATATGTCTGTCAGTTTTGAATGTGAAATCTCACAATTCGTGCTTACATTGCTCTGAGAAGCACACGTGTATTTGAAAGAGATTGCGTGTGAGGTCCCATTGGTTAGAAGGAGATGCGAACGATGATGTGGTCTTTGCTGGTATGTGAACGTTCACTTATGCGCGTTTCGAAACAAATCGCGTGTGCAAATACTCAAATGAATTAATATATTTCTGGACATATTTTAAACGTTGTTTTGTTTTTTTTTTGTATGAAGCTATCATTGTTTGAAGTTGCAGTTCTAATAAGAAATGTTTTAGAGAGACAACAATATAACTTAAATAACTTTTGCATCATGAAAACAATGTTTTGTTTACGATTTTCTGCGGCATGAAAACCGTCGATCACAAATTTGTGAACGATGAAATTTGAATCGAAAATCGCCTAGTATCGATCACAATCGACAACTGCAATACCAAAACATCAAACAATATGTTGTGTTTTTCTTGAGTCCAAGTCATAGATAAACTCCTTTAATTTGAATTACATTTTTTTTTCAACTGAATGTTCACTGCCGCCCTGTGATTCTTATCATTACATTATTTTGACACATGAACATGTGGGTATCGTTTTTGACATTTCTCATTTACGAAATAAACACAAAATTCCTGATGTCGACTGGTGGCCCCCAATAGACGTGTTTTATCGCTTTTAGTTTCAATGATGACGAAAAACCAGTAGTTGCATAAACCCCCAGCATCTCTTGTGAACTTATTTTAGAATTTTTTTTCAATACAGTAGACAGTGCACTTATAAAATGATTGCTATACGATCAGCGCTTAGAAATGCAGCTGTGGTTAGAAAATGCATTAATTTCAACCGAAAAGCCTTCAGTGATAAATACCTGCTCGTAACGAACGTTACCATCTCACTCAGTCTCTCATCAGTCGGGGATATTTTGGAGCAACAATATGAAAGATACAGCGGTGAACTGGAAGTCTGGGATCGTCGACGAACTGCTCATATGGGCGTATCTGGAATTAGTGTTGGTGTTATATGCCATTATTGGTATAAAATTCTAGATCGCCGATTGCCTGGACGAACAATTCGAACCGTGGTTCAAAAAATAGTTTTGGACCAGTTTATTTGTTCACCGGTGTATATTTCTGCGTTCTTCATCACGCTGGGGCTCTTGGAGACAAAGCGCTCACAGGAAGTGTGGAGTGAAATCAAGGAGAAAGCGTGGAAATTGTACGCTGCTGAATGGGCAGTTTGGCCAGTGGCACAATTCGTTAACTTCTATTGGCTACCCACTAGATATCGAGTATTCTACGACAACATAATCAGTTTGGGTTTCGATGTGTACACTTCAAAAGTGATGCACAGCAATGCATCGTAACGATGTACGAGTGTGAGGCGGATACTTAAGTGACTTAGTGCTTAACGGCTACGTACATATTTATAAATATATTTTTGTAAACTAAATTTTGACCAGTATGTAAACAACTCCGTGTGCTGTCAATAAAATGTGATACTAAATGGCAATCTTTCCAGTCATTTAATTTGATATCGAAGCAAATACCGATTAAACACGGACCATGTATCATGTGGAACTGAAACACAACACCAATATCGCTCCGAGGCAAGCGCTCATTTCAGTTTTTATTTAAGTTCGGTCTATGCACATCCAAAAGTGTATAATGGCCTTATAACGATATTTGCTTGATTAATTCTTACGGTTTCCTCTACGCCGCATTGATGCTGTACACTTCGGACAGTACCACTTGCCCTTGGGAGGTTGTGTGATACCGACACATGGGTAGTGAAACCACTCAAATGGACACTAGAGAGGAAAACGAACAGTTATTCAACATGAACCTTCTGCAGGAAACAAATGAGAAACTTACAGCATCATTATCGCAGGCAACCATGTCTCCGTAGGAAACCTGATTACAGATACAATACCGTGGCTCGTTGGGGTCGTATGACCATTCGCCTTCAGTGGTATTTTCGACAACCAAACCATTATCTGCAGCACGCTGAGCCGCAACTGCTGAAGTTGTAGCGACAGCGCTGGATGCAGAAGTCGAGGGTGCAGCTTCAGCAATGCTAGATGTAGAGGACTCTGCGTGCGAACTGACTGAAGAGGACGATGAAGAGATCGGGGTAGTTAAAGCGGGAGTGTGTATCAAATTCGATGAAAGTTTTCTAAAAAAAAAAAAAAGAAAAGATCTATTAGTTACAAAGCTCAATCCTGTCACCGTTTCCATACTTCTTGTGCTTGCGGGCACCTGACTCGCGGTCAACGCTGGGAAGCGCATTTTGCGCTGAGGGAGTACTTAGTTCTCTGTTTATCCAGAAATCGTGGGGAGCGGAGCCTGCAGCGGCACCGTTTATAGCTTCATAAGATGCTTTTAGGCTGGCCGTACGTCGGCCCTGTTGCATTTGTTGGGTAGCAGCTATTGCTTGGCTGGCAGCAGCTGCAATTGCGTTTCCAGCTCCTCCCATGTGCTGTAAATTGTATGACACTGAAGGTGTCGCTGGCTGAACGGCAGGATGATGAGTTACACTTGGTGTAATCGGACGTACAACTGGTACCACTGGTGCTGTTGGGGTTGCCACATTGGTACCCAAATTTGGACGCTTCTCGACAATGGGCGCTGGAGTGCTATCGCGACGTTTTTCCGGTTTCGGTCGATATCGATTGTCCTTCGGTTGGCTAGCTGATACACCACCTGTATGATTATTTGTCGCAATTGAACCAAAGTATCGATTCTCTTTCTGATTACCGGCACTACTCGTTACTGAACTTGATCCATCGAGTTCAAGTGACCTCTTCTCAAGAATTTCTGTTATACCATTATTATCCGCTTCCAGTTCGCATTTGAACTTGAACAATTCACTGTCCAATCGGCGCAAATATCTCTCGACCAAGTCATGAATTTGAGTGGCTATCGCAACTTTTTCATCAGCATCCTCCAGCACTTTGTAATACTCCTTGCGTAGATTCTGAAATTCAATCTCAGCTGCAGTATTCTGGAGTTCGCCGCGCTTACACTGCAAGAAGAAGGTGCGGGCCTTCTTTTCTAGTGAGTCCATGTTGTCTGCAATAAAGAAAACAAATCTTACTCACTGGCAAATAACATGCAAATAACAAAATATAAACTTTACTCTGAACGGTTAGATCAAGTTCACGCATTTCAGTAAATCGATCCCGGAGCTCCTGTGGTAGGTGTTCGATCACTAAAAGACAAGGTAGAACAAAATAATTCATGGCAAGAGAGTCAACTGAAATTTGTTTTGCTCAAGTGTAAACAAACAGGCGCTATTTGGGGTAAGCCCAGCGGAGGCTCGAATTTGAATTGCATTTTTTCGAAGACACTATTTCAAAAACTTACTTTCAAGATAATCCTCGAGATATAGCATGTTTATATTTTTGTTTGATGTAGTTTTTGAATAAGTTTTTAGTGAACTTAATTGAATAAATTTGTATTTTAGGAAAAATGTTACGATCTTTTCAACTTTATACTGTAATGACAGCTATGGAACTGCAATGTTTGACATATGTCATTTTAAGTCCCTAACACAAGAGAGGTGCTATAATATGCAAATTTGTTGGTCGATAATATGTGTTTGGAATTCAGTACTATTGCTATGGCCGAGTTGAGGATGGGGGCTGAACAGTGCGGCTTTCGTCTCAGCAGAAGTACAACCGAGCAGCTTTTCACTCTAAGAATGGTACGCAATAAGGCTTGGGGGTCTGTCAAACCGATCTACAGCTGTATTGTAGATTTGGAAAAGGCATACGACCGAATGGCTCGAGGTAAACTCTGGAGTGTTCTGCATGAGTATGGGATTGATGGTAATCTTTTGAGGGCCACTCAGTCTCAAACTGTAGCAGTTGTGTTCGGGGTAACGGTGCGGGAGAGTTGAGGTTAAGTCATCTTTATTTTGCAGATGACATGTTAGTGGAGCTGTTAGTAGCAGGTTGGGAAGTTCAAGTATATCGGGGTCTTTTTCACGAGTGATGGGAGGAGTAATGCTGAACTTTCCTGTAGGATTGGCCAACTGGCTCAATTTTGAGTCGATAACGGAGGACCTAGTGGCTTGGAGATCTCTCGTGCGTGCATTACCCCCGCGTCCCCTATACAGGATCATGTATGGATCAGTCGGGTCAGAAGATGATGATGATGATGAAAAGATATACTTGTCTTAAAATGAATCATGATTTTCTGCAATTCCCCCATGTGATCCCAAGCCAATTTTACAAGTAGAAATCAACTCAGTTGCAACCCTCTCCCTCTCACACATGTGTCATCTCCTTCTCACACATGTATGGCATGCTTCCAATACCCAACACTGAGAAGACAATTGAAGGGGAATAGAAGAATCCAACAGCAATCCTCGAGCTCACGCAACTCAGTCTACTCCTTGCACGTTTTATCTTACTTTGCCAACAAGATTGAAGAATCACCGACGAGTTTAGCGTGTGTAAAAGCGGTCCAAACTTGGCCGTTCGGAGTTGGCATAAAACTGTAGGTCCCTTCCACTCATGATAGAACAATAGCACGCACCACACGAGTGGTTGCTCAGAAGCTAGGACCTGGCCAGAGATGAAGTATAAAAGAGATAGTCAACTTCTACCTCCCTTGATTTCATCTGACAGCGTTTTTTATAAAATGTTCACAAACAGTGTTTGTGAATACGATTGATCAGAGAGCAACTGCAGGCTGCTCTAAAGCCTTAAGAAGTGTGCGTGAAAATAAAGTAGTATGCGTGCGTTTAGAGCAAAATTCGGGGTGAAAAGCGTAGGGCAAGGGGTTTTCCACTGGAAAGACGACTATCTCGGTGTACATGATTTCTGGCCCTGGCCCTCTACGGGTTTTAGCGCCACCCCAGTCATATATACAAACATAAATTTCTCGTAAACTCTATAAAACGAGTACCAACGCCTATGAAAGCTCGATCGGCCAAACGCGCTATTGCGATTTGGCCTTTATATTAATTAGTACTCGAGTATTGTGTGTGAGGTGGGGAGAAATCTGTTATATGTGTTATAACTATACGGAAACTGTCCTAATCTGTCACAAAATATAATTTCGTTCGCAATTGGTATGAAATTGAGATAATTGAGGCAATTTCGAAATTGGTTCGTTGTATGGGAAATTGGGCATGTTCGATCCTAATTTCGAGGGAAAGTGCCGAAATCACTCAATTTCGTCTAGTGGGAACATACTCATAGTTCAATGGAAACACTGTCATACAAAAGAAGCCACACGTTTTTCCGTGCACATGAGTTTATAGTAGGATTTATTATAGGAACTGATTGTCAAATATGACATTTATTTGAACATTTCTCCCGGCACTGCGTAAAGCTGGTAAGAATTTGTTTGAATTTACATTAAATTTGGAAAATTTGTATCACCATACCATGCGAAGGCGAGAACTTCAAAGTATTTCATTAAAACTCTCCGAACTTAAAGAATATGAACATGCAAAGGCTGAAAGAATATCCACGGAAAAGGGTGTAGATAAGTCATCCGAAGAAGAGGCAGGCACAAGTAAACCTATGGAAAGTATTGCGACTTCTGCAGAGCCAAAAACTAAGGATGAAGTTAAGGAGAGAATCGGCATGACTATGTGAAATGTGATTTATATTATAATATATTACTTTAGTTTATTACTTGCTGAGCATTTTGATTTTAATTTATGGGCTAGAGTTAGAGTGTGTTAATGTTCACATCTGTCAATAATCAATTGGAAGTGCTCTGGAAAATAGATAAACCAGCTTTCGGCATGTACACAGAAACCGCGAATAAACGGGGCACTTGGTGCTGACCAAAACACCAGACTTATATTCCAATGACTAGTAGTATCATGTTGCTACTGTTGTATAGGAAATGACTTGTTTTGTTAAAATAAATATTTAATTGTAAGCGCAAGAAGGGGTAGAACATGTGGCCATGATCCGGCTTAGTTTTATTTCTGCAATGGTACCGTAGAATTTCAATATGCAACAACGTTGTGCCCGTCTGCGAAGAACAGTCAAATGGGTGTTACGTATTTCATCTAATAAAGTACATTCAATTTATATGTTCCATTTACTAACATCTGACTGATCTCTCTTCGATTTAGTTATCTTAGAGAGAGTATTCTGCATGTCCCATTGTGTACACATCTTTCCCTGTAACTGCATCGTTAGAAGTAGACATTGTGCTGCCTAAGTCTTTTTCATCAACCTTAGTTCATTGGTAGCATATTCCATGGAAGGGTCAAAAAATCATTAGTTACCAGTTTCTTGTTTGTGCTCTTTCGATGTTTAAGTTTACCTGGCAAAGTTTCTTCTTAATGGATTGTATACGTGTTGCTAGCTACTGAAACGTTGGCAAAATTAACTAGTCTTATGGAAAGCTGGCATAATTTATAGATACGCCCCGGAAAGACCAACTACACTGGTTTGTCCGCATCGGGTAAGATGCGATATAATTACTTGATAATCACGTATACAGGAAAACTTGCACTTGAGACGTCCAAAAGCAGTGTTTAACTTCAATATTGGCATACAATGCAGATTTTCGGCCTTCTCAACTATGCAACTCATTAATTACTATCGCTATGCTGACAATAAGCTGTTTCATCTCCATCAACAGGGATGTCGACTTGCAATACGTGGTGCTGCATAGTGCGCCCCATCGATCCTTCTTAATCGGTTCGACGCGTACTTTATGACCGCCGACTCAAATAAGTGGACAATACTGCGATTGGTAACCAGCGCTTCGAGTGTAAATCTGGTTACAGATGGGAAAGGTTGGCATAAATTTGATGCGAAGTGATGGCTAAGGATAGCATTGACCTGATGCAGAAGGATATAGTTGAACGATTATTGCGTTTGGATTTGAATTTGTTAGATGCCATGCCGTAGTGTAATGATAATGAGTGTTGGTTTTTACGCTGGGATTAGTGCCATTGTTGCGTCAGCACAACTTCCCTTCTCCTCATCCTGATCTCTCTCTCATTTGTCGTTACTGAGGATATCTGTGGAAATTTATGCAGAAAATATAATTACAAGGCATTTCATGAGAGTGCTTCTTCGTCTGTTTGTATTCTAAATGTATTTAGTAGTTGCCGACAGTTGTGAAATCATATTAAATACACTGGGGGAAATTAATATAGAGGCATACTATAAAATTAAGTAAGATCATACATCCGAATAAAATCTTTTATTATACTTTAATGTCTGCCCAACGAGAGACTAAAAGTACGAAACAAAAATAAATTTGATCAAATACGTTCCGTAAAAACGACAATTTTAAAGAAATTAGTGCGAAATTAAAATAGAGTCACAGTTGTTCTGATGGTTTTTGTTAATTTTATTTTTAAATTTGTTTTGCAAATGTATGTTAATAATGGGTACTTTCCCCCTTGTTGCTGAGGACCTCAAACATTCTGCTAGGCATCGAATTTATAAGAGAATGAAGGTATTCAGCGTCGAAGTTCCTCCAAGCATCTTGAATCGATTGTTTTAGTTCGTGGACTGTGTTGTAATGCCTTCCATTCATATAAACTTTTTTTGCCATTATTCCCCATAAATTTTCGATTGGATTCAAATCGGGGGATCGCGATGGCCACTCTAAAACAAGTGTATTTGTCTTAAGAAAATACTCCTTTACCACTTTGGTAGAATGGACCGCAGCATTATCTTGTTGAAAGATGAAATTCTCGCCTCAAATTTCATCCGCAAATTCATCTAAGAGATATTCCAACATTTCTAAATATTTCATAGAGTTCATTTTTGGAGGAACGTAGAGGATAGGCATTTTTTCGTTGTAGCTGATCCCCATATCATCACACTGCCTCCTCCAAAGTTGCGGCTCATTCTCACTTCCGGTTTATCCCGCAAATCATGACAATTGTAATCGCCTCTATATTATTTTCGCAGTAAAATTTATAAAAACCACGAAGTGAACATGGTACACGCACGATCTCAGTAGCACAAAAGCAAATGTGAAAAAATACCGTTTTGTTAACGGTCATTGCATTGAATGGGAAGCCATGCCATATTTATTGCGTTGCCTCTATATTAATTTCGCGCAGTGTAGTTTATCATTTTAAACAACCAGTATCTAGCAGTGAAGTATATACTGAATTAAAAAAAAGTATCCTTTGCGGCGGGTTTTTTGTGTGTGCCCAGGAAAGGTACATTTCTTAAAAATAATCCCATTTCATATACCCAACTGATTTTCTCCAACCTAAAAATGCCATCTAGCTTTTTTTGCCTTTGAGGTGAAATATTGTGGAAGAAAGCTCACTGGTGAAATGTACTCGTCTAATGTAGCTTTCCATATCATACAGAGAAAAAAAAACATGAAAGGAAAAAGAGAGTCCGGTCCGGTATACTCCTGACTTTTATTAAAGGATTGCAGTAATTTAAAGAGATTTGATGGCTTTGTAACAAAAACCAAATTTGAATTAAAGTAATTAATTTGGCAAACTGATTCCCTGGAGCCTTAGGGGGTTCTCTTGGCATTGTTATGAAAACGTGTCTGAATGAAATATATGCCAATAAATGGTATGTACATACACTAGACTCCCGTTAGCGTCAACACCGGTTAGTTTGAGCACCGAATAACGTATTTCAATTTTCAAAAATACAATTTTTTGTTTTGTCGATTGTTTTTGAACACTACACTGGAGCACTCAGAATCAAAAAACTAGTCCAATGTACTACCAGGTAACAATTTACATTTAATGAAATTTCATGGTATGCCGGCGAAATACCAGCAGGCGCTTTTGTGATGAAGAGCCTACATCATCTGCTTTCACCTCATCAGCACCAAATAACTGCCACCTGATCCGAGCAAAGTCGGGACAGTGGCAGATGAAGTGCTCTGCAGTGTCGTCGTCTTCTTAACAGGCGTGGCAGAGTGTTTCATCGCTTATGCCAAGCACATTAGGTGTTTGGCGAAGGTGTAGTGCCCCGTTAGTAAGCCGGTAAGTCGTCTGCAGTCTTTTCTGTTATGAGATAACAAGAATGCAGGGGATTTCTTACAGACGTTTGGGAGCATGCGCTTGGTTTGTCTACATTCTGGAGAGTCATGCCACCTCCGGTTGTGCTCTCGAGAAACCCAGCCATCGATGGAAGCCCTAACCGAGAACGCGGGTAATACCAATGCAGGTTCGGGTCCTAAGAGTATCTCCTCTGATTCCTGTCTAGCAAGTTCATCGGCGAACTCATTTCCCGTGATCCCGTGGTGGCCCAGGACCCAGAAAAGTCTTAGCGAATTGAACATTCCGATCCAATTTATAGAAGACTTGCATTCTTGGAGTGGTTAAAGGTTTGAGTAGGGCCATAAGCACAGCTTGGCTGTCGCTACAGACACAAATACTTCGCCCCTTCCACCTGTTCTTCGCAATATGGTTCGTGGCCATTCGAATTCCATAGGTTTCCGCTTGGAAGACCGACATTCTCAACACTTGCGCCTTCGACCTCTTTTGGGGTCTTAGTCAAAGTTTCAGGAATTCAGGAATCTTCGGCGGTTCCTCGGTCAGCGCCAGTATGGGCGGGGGTGTGGTGAGTATGATGTGTGGGGCCTCGAGAAGACTACGAGTGGATTTTGGCTATAGCGACTGCTATTTGGAGTAGTGAAAATCTTTTGTTTTTCCGTCATACTGATTTTTTGACTATTTTTATGTCCAAGTTGAGACGTTTCTAGCTTTTGGTTCGACGTCTCACCTAAGATCTTTAGATCCGAGGATTTTTGACTTTTAAGCCCTCCCGCCACGAAAAGGCAACCACAAAGGAAGGGAGTTTTCGGGTTAACAGTAAATTGTTTGAGCAAGCTGTTAGCCAGGGATGAAAAAGTCGGTACAATTGTACCGTTTCCGGTGCAATCGCCTATGCTTTTGTACAGAAGTACACTTCCATCAAATTCAATACATTTTACAACGACATTATTGGGTTTCATACATGATACATTGAATACTAACCGATTCCCGTCCTTATTTTTTTCATTTGTGGCGCCACGTGTATTCCACTGACTCAATCGTATTTGCAAATTAAGTTTCGCGTCTATAAGGAGCGTTTAAGTTAATTTGTGCGTGATATAAAATTCTTAATTTATTAATGACAATTTATGCAATTCAAATAATAATAGGAAGCGAGAAAAAAACTCAGAGAGTAAAGCAAACTTCTCCGTTTGCTCTAAACACGTCACTAAGGACCAATATGCGTGCAATTTGAAACACGCATTGCTTAATAATTGTCCTAAAAATACAAGAATTTTGAAGGATGAAAGAAAAGCCACTTTTGAAATAGGAGTTGATGTCCATACGAGGATATGCAAAGCATTATGGTTTGTCAGAAGAACTAACTTGATTCCATTTCAGAGAGGCATTTTGATAACTATCACTGACTTTGCTTTTCGAATGCATAAGAGTAAACTTTGGAGCTGAATATATCCTTACCTATCGACTGAATCAGGATATGTTAGAGTTGTTCTTTGGTGTATTACGTGCCAAAGGAGGACTATATGACCATCCGAGCTCACTTGAGTTCAAATACCGTTTGCGGTCCTATTTAGTCGGTAGGCGTGAAATATTACCACCTGATGGTGCAAACATCGAATCGGTTATTGAAACAGAAGCCAATATGGGTGTTCAGGCCGAAAATGAGCCGGCCAGTATGGAAAGTAAAACCATCACTTCAGATATTTTCCCATTTAGTTGTTGATTATGACAACATACCATGTGAAGATGAGGACACAGTAGACGATATGGACGACATAAAATACGATGCCCTGGGTTATTCGCTTATATGCCATATTATAAGTTCAGTGCTATAAAAAAAAGTACGTCAGTGTAAGTAATTCCTTTTTTGAATTTCTATACATTTTCAAAAGTTTCTTTCTCATCCCTGATTGTAGCTTGAAATTCCTTATTCTCGGTACATACAATAATTCGTCCTGTACAGTTTCCGGTTTGTTGGACGTCAGTTCGTATCAGTTTGTTACTCGTTGTTCCTTACAATAATTGTTTTTTATTGTCTTGTCTGCTCGATTTTGCGGTTTTCTCTTTTTTTGTGTCATCATTGTCATCATATACGCGTTACGGTAGAATTGCGAAAAAAATATCCTAACGAAGCCATTTCCATTTTCAACAATACTTTGGAAAGAGCTGATGGTGAGCCGGTTAACCAAAATGACATTAATGTCTTCAGCCGCCTTAGGGAGAATGCTTTTAGAGATGAAGATGCAAGAATAAATAACCTACTTATTCAAATAAATTTTGTATCGGTAATGCCCTGCTCAGTCAATAATTTAATATTAATCTTTATTCCATAATCTTCTATTTTATACATTCTTATGCAATAACTTCTTTTTTTTTTTATAATTTGCGCGCGCTCAAGGGATTGCTAAAACCCTTAAGTGTCCGGGGTCAAGACACAGCACGGGCCGAAGGTATATAGGGAGAAAGGGAGAGGAGGTACCTGTGCATTGGTCTTAAATATCTGCGGGTTGTAGTCTGTGGGAAATATAGGGCTGGGAAGAGCATTCCAAATTCGCGTAGTACGGCTGAAGAACGAGTCTCTAAATTTAACTGTGCATCCGAAAGTAGGCTTAAGGGTAAACTGAATAGCATTCCTGGCGAGACGAGTATTGCGGGTGAATTCATGGAGAGGAGGAATGCAGTTGGCTAGCTCACTTGAGCATCGTTTGTTGAAATAGCGATAAAATACGGACAAAGAAGAAACGGTACGTCGATGTTCGAGCGAGTCTAATAACTTTGCGACATTGTTGTCTCCTATAAGTTTTATTGCTCGCTTTTGGATTCTATCTAGTAGGTGCAGGGTGGTCTTTGGGGCACCAGACCAGATATGAGCGTTGTACTCAAGCTTGGGGCGGATATACGCCTTATAAATGAAAGCCAAATCAGAGGGAGTGAAATATTTCTTGCATCGATTAAGGAAACCTAAACATTTAGCAGCATTTTTGGCGACCTCAAATATGTGATCGTTCCAACTAAGTGTTCTGTTGATACACATACCAAGGATGGAAAGCTTTCCGGTTTCATCGACACAAGCACCATTCATGGATAATGGCTGATTAACAACGGTTCGCTTGAGTGACAGCAGACAGCATTGAGTTTTAGAAGCATTGAATTCCACTCTGTTGTTGTTTCCCCAGTTAATTATGCTGTCAAGATCGGAATTCAAGGAGCTTAACATACGCTGCCGTTCCAATTCTACGGCCGAAGGGCAGGGTCGTGAGTCTCGGAATGAATATGAAAAGCTGAGGGTGCTGTCATCAGCGAAGAAATGGATTGGATTAGAAGTAGCAGACAAGAGATCATTAATAAAAATGAGAAAGAGTGTTGGAGACAGAACAGAGCCTTGGGGTACACCAGACTTGAACCCATCCAAAACAACTTGAATTGAACGGTTCGAAAGGTAATTTCTAATCCATAGAAGAAGAGATTCATCCATACCATATGCACGCATTTTCGACAAAAGAGCTTGATGCCAAACTCTGTCAAATGCCTTAGAAATATCAAGTGCAACGATCTTGTTTTCACCTGCATTATGCAAAGATGTGTTCCACTTTTCGGTGAGATAAGCTATCAAATCACCAGTGGACCTGTTACTACGGAAACCAGATATTTTATAAGCTGACGATTTATCAGCGTTTCCATGACCTTAGAAAGAAGGGACGTAAGTGCTATGGGTCGGTACGAGGTGGGTGACGAAGATTCGCCCTTTTTAGGGACGGGCTGGACAAATGCTGTTTTCCATCTGCTCGGAAAGAGACCTAAAGAGTAGGATAGATGAAAAATTTTACGCAATGGTTTTGCCAGCGCAGAAGAACACCTCTTCAGAAGTATAGGGGGAATACCATCCGGGCCAGCGGATTTGTGCACGTCGAGATCTTTAAGTACTCTTGCAACTGTACGAGTGCGGAAATGAATTTTTCCCATGGTAAAATCAACGCTCTCAAGTACTGGTGGAGACATATTGGAATCTGGCAGTGTTGAGCTGGCTGCAAAATGCGCCGCAAGCAAAGATTTCGACATACCTTCCTTCGGGTGTTGTCTGGCCTGAATGTCGAAGCCAATTAGAATTGTGTACATTAAAATCGCCCACAATGGGAATTTCAGTGCGAGGATACAGGGATACAATTCTTGAGATGGAATCGGATAGCGCATCAAATTCGTTAAAAGTTGAATTGCTATCCAAGTTTGAACTTCTGTAAATAAAACAGTAGTGGATTAAATGCTTACGGACATGGATTTTTAACCACAGAAAATTAAATTCCGGTTTGGAACAGTGGCCATATTGTGGTTGAATTTGGTAAGCTACATCACTACGCACGTAGATGGCGTTTTTAATTGTTCACGTTATCGAGAGTCTACTGTATACATGAATCTGCAAGTCCGAATATGAATATGTTTACACTTTCACTTTTGAAATGTGCATACACTGAAGAGTGAGTTTAGAATTGAATGGACAATTTTCAGATCTTACACTTACAACCAATAAAGAAATCTTTGTAAAGTTCCAAAATCTTTCTGGAATAAATACTTACCTACTTACCAGGCCGACGACCCATAGAGGGTCCGAGCCTGAGCAATTGCTGCCTTCCATCGATGACGGTCCTGGGCACGCTGCTGCCAGTCATCAAGACCAAGCTGTCTTGCATCCGCGATTACTTGGTCTTTATACCGGAGTCTTCCTCTCCTTCTCGAACCAGTAGGCTCGTTGAACTTCGTTTATGTAATGCTATGGAACAAAATATGACGATACTTTCCTACAATTTGTAAGGGTTTTCGATATATGTATTTGCTATGCTTTGTAGTTTTAAAATGCTTTTTGTGAGATGTTAGTGATGTTAAGCCAGTAGGCTTAAACGACCATATATAATAATAATAATATGGGTGGCGCTACAGCCTGTAGAGGGCCAGGGCCTAGCTTCTCAGCAACCACTTGTGTTGTGCGTTCTATTGTTCTACCACGAGTGGAAGGGACCTACAGCATATGCCGACTCCGAACGGCCAAGTTTGAGAAGCTTTTTCTAGATAGTTATACTCTTTGAGCATTGTCAGTGACTCGAAAGAGGTGGGGCCGTGAAAAGTATTTATTGTCGTACCAGGAATCGAACCTAGACAGGTAGGTCCAAGTGCGTAGGAGTCGATGCACATACCACGGGCCACCACAATAATAAAATACGTATTTCCTTACCCCTCTGCGTGTTCCTATAGAACCGCTGATTCAGCACTATGGTACTGGTACATAAATATATAGACGAATGGTAAAAGTTAGTTCCCAAGCAGCAGCAGAGAGCTAAAAGCATATTATTTCATAGGCATAACAGAGAGAATAAAATACAAAAGATTGAAAAAAGAACAAAACAAAATGGCTGAGGTCCAGAACTGAAGTTTTAACGGCAGTGTACTCTCGCTTAACTTAAACTACAAATTGAATTTAGTTCAAGGCTTTAACGAAACTGCGAAACCGAATAAATCGTTGAACTAAGTTTAAGCCAAGAGAGTTTAAACGTCCACTAAGAGACTGGGCATTAATGTACTCTCTTCCACACCTTCAACTCATTATCAGAAATAGACATAATTTTCTTTCTTCTGAGCTGATGCTCACTCGTTGAAATCATAGACAAAAGTAAAAAAAATACTCTGTGTGAAACAGGGTAACTGCCATACGATCGATCCGAGTGACGCGAATAACACACTGCGCGACGGCATTTTGCTCCATTCGGCAGTATCGACCGACCGGGAGGTATGCCATGTGGTACAATGTAAACGCCGCTCTTCTGTTAATCAGATATTGTACTCGAATGTAAAAAGGAGAAAGCTAAAAAAGGATCTGCTGAATAAACAAAGATCAAACAAAGTTCGATCATTCTATCCCATTTCGTATTGTGCGGTTCGTGGTGTAAAGCATACAGAGACTAGATTTAAGATTATGTTCGATTATTCAAAAGTGACACAATGGCATTCAATAAACCTCTTTGTTTCCCTTTTGGTTTAACAACTGTTCCTAACAATTTCGGTCAGTACTGGTTTAGCGGTCATAAATCCTAGAATCGACTGTGTAGTGAATTTGTGGTGCTTCTAATTACAGTAATGGATTCCTCTAACAACGACTGTGTCAACATATAAAGCAACTTTTCTTAGAATTTCTTTGTGTATAATTAAATATATCGGTTATACAGTATACAGTATTCACTTTCGTGACGAACGTTGGAAATGAGAATAAGTGTGTAAACCAAAATTTTGTCAACGACCAGACTAGGTTCTCGTCCGACCACCGAAATCAAGCAGCATCGGGCGTGGTTAGTACTTGGACCTCTTGGGAACACCGCCTGTTGTTGACACTTGTTTCAAGTTTTTGCTCACTAGCACCCCCTCACTTTACAACACAGTACGTGCATTAATTGTTAACTATCGTTTAATGTAGTATTTTACCATGTTGCAACTTTGGTGATACTACTTCAACAGGGATACTAACCCTGTGTAATAGGTACTACATTTGTCATTAAGCCGTTCAAATGAAAGGAATTATTTATTATTAGAATAACTTCGTATGGAGATCACCCATCAAGCAACCTTTCTATGGTGACCATGTTGAGAAACGTTAGTAATCTAACTTCTTGTTAGGCTACGCGAACTTGTTTGACGCATTACGTTACGGTTTGAAAACAATTCGATCTAAATGATGCTACGAATACGATTCCTTCTATTTTTTCTTATATAATATGTACATACATGCAGAAAATTACGTGAAATGAATAAAAAAGGACAATCCATTTTCAATCTACATTTCAGCTTTTCTTGACCCAAGCCATGACTTATTACATTATTACTACGTGAAGAGAACACATGACAAAAATAAGGAAACTCAAAATCTGAGCAGAAATCATTTTCATTTAGACATTCAGTCAGCTGCAGCTGATGTTTGACATTCTTCATTCGCTGTTGATATATTTGGAAAGGAGCTGACTCGGGAGAAAATCGATTAATGAAGAAATCATCATAAAACAACATCAGATGGAAACAATTCAGATTGGGATCGCTGTAATAAACACGTTCGCTATTGCATCCTTCGCCCTCTGAGAACATCAGTCAACGGATAGACTTTCGGCACGATTTACTTGTAGACTTTGGCATTATACTTGTACCATTGTCTGCCTTAAGAATTCAATAAAACGAAACGGCTTGGGATTGCAATCATATCTGAAAATGACTGGAAAGAACATTTCGGTTTACAGCTGTTCCATGTTAAAGAAAAACTCTCTAATGTACATTTGTTTTGGACAGCAAATGCAAGCAATTCGGTAGAGAATGAGAATCGCACAATAATAAGCAGCCACAAGGGAACGCAACGATTTAAGAAAGAAGGGGAATGAAGAGAGTTTTGCTTTTATATCCTTTTATGTTCCGCCATATGGATTCGAATCATATTCGCTTCATATGTCACACACACGGATCTTGGTAAATGAGAACGCTATGTGAGGGGACCTGCTGTGATTGATGATTTCTTTAAAGGAGAGTTCTTTGCACTGAGCTCTTTTTAAGTTGTGTATTCCTTCAAATATATTGGTTTCCTTGCTCCTAGCCATACACTCGAAGGTATGCATTTTTGTTGCTTGTGGATAAGTGCGATAGAAGTAGATTGGTACAAGAATACAGAGGTGTGACGTTGCGGCAAGTTCGTGATGTTAACTCTAATGCAAAGCGAAAAGAACTTGCAGTACAGAGACAAAAACCATCATCGGATACGAATGGACACTGTTGATTACCACAGATATTCAAGCAAGGACAATAATTTAAGGTTATGCTAATGGAATGAGTGATTCCTTAACCGTGAACCCATGCCAATGATCTCCCAGAAAGATACGAGGAAGATATCTACTTAATACGACGGAAAATACGGACTACCACAATCGATTCCAGCCAGTGAACTCTGGTAGCACGCGGTTCGTTCACCTTCACATAAAGTGATCTAGAAGGGGATACCGTGGCTGTACCTCAATCAAATTTATCGAAGGCACATGCTCCACTAATACCCTCAAATTATTTTCCTGTTGTGGCAATGGATGTCAAGAGAACAACAGATTCGAGGAAGAACATCACAATTTGATGTTGAAAAGCAAGGTAATCGGAAAGGTCGTTTTTGACAACGAGTGTGGGCAGCGTCATGGAAACTTTACAAGCCAACGCTGCAGAGAACTGCGACATCTTTTAGTGAGCATTGTGATCCACTAACCATCTTCACTGGTCTCAAGAGACTGATTAGTTCGAAAGCGAACGAATTTCGAAGTCCTTTGAGCTTTGGTCAATTGCGTTGTTAGCGATTGGTGGTTCATACCGATTTAGCTTCAAATCAAATTCTCTGCGAATCTGTATAGTGATATGGATCTGGTCAGGGACTTACAAACCCAACCCTTAAGATGGCTGGCCATGGAAAGGCTTTGGGTTGCTCATCTCCAGCCGGAATTGTCTTCTGGACCAGCTGAACTGTGGGTGCTGACTATTTTTTTGCAGCTGGCTTGAAAACCTTGTTGAATCTAATGAGTGCAACGCCATTCCAAGAGGACTAGTAGTGTATGGCCACCATATATTTAGCGATTTCCGATTGACAAACATTTCTCATGAGTTAGTTATTTCAACATCTGTCTGCCAGTTTTTATAATTACATAGCAAGGGCTTCATGAGTTGAGTCAATGACAGTTACACGCATTAGCAACGCCGATGCACTCTGGAGAAGCCTGTTCTACGTGATTACAGGCTTTTTAATTTAAGCCCCGAAATGTAGTTTAATCTGTCCTGCAGTCTCTATTTAGATTTACGCGAGAATACGAATCCTTTATAATAACACGATCCCAGCAACAAGTATGCTCGCAATATGTATGTATATTACTTTTATTTCTCTTTCAGAATTGTTTATTTCAGTCTCAAATTCAATGTGAATTTCTGCTTAATTTCATAATGTCAATGATATCATTATCGACTGGCATTAACTAAATGCGTCTTCCATGCGATGGTCGACGTACAAATAGAAGCGGTCTGTAGGTTAACATACATGCATTTGATAGTGGTTCATTTGGTAGAAATACTCCTGTTTTCGGTGGTTTACATTCGTAAAATGATGTGTTAACTCAATGAACATCCTGTTTAGTTAGATGCCGTCACGTGCTGCTACTAATAAATAATTTAATTTTGTATTGCAATTATTTCAATTGACCCAGGTCCTTACTGACGCCATTTCCCTAGAATTATTCATCCAAATTGCTGACAAAATCCACAAACACGGACACTGGAAATGCTGCATACGCGACGGTAATTGAGTGTTTAAATATATGTATTTCATTATCTGATTACGACCATACGTACGGCGGAAGATTAAACGAGTGTAGGTAAACGAAAGCCAATCATTCGTGGGGCTTACTCTGTGACCTGGTGTGAGTAGTTTTTTATATTCGAAAAATATTATAATTAACTTAGTTAATAATATTAATTTCACAGCGCTAATCTGTATACTTTGATTATTACGTATGGGCTTTGTTTATTCTCAACCTTATGAGAGTTGGTTGACATTGAGTCGTACGAAGCCTTGAAATCTTAATAATGCCAATTTCTAAGGCAACATGGAAAAACCTTTCCCAACCTTCACAAGTAAAAAGTAACAGAAAACAAAATAAGTTCAGTGTGCTTGTGATTTGAAAATCAGCAGGTAAACGTATTTTTTCCGAGTACTCTGGTCAAAGAGCACTTACTGCCCAGTTAAGTACCAAGGAATTTTCTAGTACTGCGAAACTTGTCAAGTATCTCAAGTTTTTCGAGTTGCGAACCACAGTTTTACATGAGTGACATTTACATATTTAAAATGATTTTATATTAATCTAAACTTGCTTCCTTTTTTTTCTTTTTTTTTTTTTTTCATTTTTATTTTATTGTTTCATAACAATCTTATATGCTAGACAAAAATGCTTAAAACTAGTTGGGACGAACAGTGATATTATATTTTAACTTACTGGCCCTCGGCGGGCACTCTAACCTAAACTTAATCTTAAAATTTCTTTCGACTTAGCCTAACAAATATTGTTTATAATATTTGAAAAATTATTATCTTTAAAAAAAATTAGTAATAAGAAAAATTGAAAAAAAAGAAACTTATTAACCGAACATTTGTGTTAAAATTACATACTAACATAAATTCTACCTTAAAATAAAATTAAAGCCAAATAAAACTTAACTAGACTTACAAACTAACTTATTACCTACACTACATATTTATACGGATTGTATACAACGATATACAAAATTATGTACATATATGTATCTATATAAATTGGTACGTATGTTCATATATCCATGTATATACACATAAATATTTTTTTTTTTTTTTTTTACCTTAAGCTATGTTTGTAGGTCGGCCGTAGGTTACGGCAGATAGATTCATCCAATCCGCTGCAAGACGGTGACCGACTGCATCCCATAAAGGGATCTGTACTACCCTTTCTCTACCCCGGGTCTAAAGGGTTCGACGAGGGAGTTCCCTCACTCCCTAACCACCAGAATTTTTGATGTTGTACTCCAACATCCCGAACATCTCGCCTTGATACCGCCGTACTGAAGCGGAGGAGACCCTCCTCAGCTCGTCGTGCGACGGAACGGTCGTAGTTGAGTCGCCCATCCACAGTTGAACGGGCGATGTGAAAGAGAAGCGGTACCGCATTCTTGTCTTGTATCAGACCGTGCTTATCAAAATGGAGGAATGCTTCTGGGGGGACGAAGCCGTTATGTTGTACCCTTTCATGGTACTGAGGATTGGGGTAGTAAGCCCCCGAGATCAAGTTATTGATCGAGTTCATCGCTCTGGCAGTATGACCTCGAATTATCTTCACCAGGAAATTGTCCACTCGTATCAGGTTCGCCCTGTTGTATAAAACCTCATTGGAGTAGAATTTCCTGTACTGGGACTTTGGTGTTCTGTAAAGGCGAAGGCAAGCCCTAAGACAAGCCCTCTCAAACACCAGAATCTTTTCCATCAAGCTTGCACTCACGTTGAACCACACGGGACAGCCATAGGTGAGCATTGGCCGGATGAGGGCCCTGTAGCAGATTACCTTCACCCTCGCATCGAGTTGGCTGTTGTGAAACAGTCTCTTTGTAAGAGCGAAAGCGCCTCGGGCTCGGGCTAGAGCAGCATCTACATATTTGTTAAAATATAGATATTGATCCAGCCAGATCCCCAGGTATCTGACTACAGTCCTTTGCGCCAGTGGTTGCCCGTGACGCCCAACAATTGAGAACTTTCGCCAATTCTTTTTTGTATCCGCCGAAGCCTTATACAACGGGGTCCGTATGGGCTTTGTTTATTCTGCCAATTTCTACGGCAACATGGAAAAACCTTTCCCAACCTTCACAAGTAAAAAGTAACAGAAAACAAAATAAGTTCAGTGTGCTTGTGATTTGAAAATCAGCAGGTAAACGTATTTTTTCCGAGTACTCTGGTCAAAGAGCACTTACTGCCCAGTTAAGTACCAAGGAATTTTCTAGTACTGCGAAACTTGTCAAGTATCTCAAGTTTTTCGAGTTGCGAACCACAGTTTTACATGAGTGACATTTACATATTTAAAATGATTTTATATTAATCTAAACTTGATTCCTCCTCTGTCGATGAGTGCTTTCTGCAAAAATGGAAGTACATGCATAAAAACGCACTCAATTGATTTAATTTTGTTAAATTAATGATTTGATGTATTATGGATGTCTCTTTCCCTGAAATGCAATAACCCCAATTATCAACAAGTATTGTTCTTCCTTCCTTTAGAAAAGTATTTCGCGGATATGCTTGAATGTAAAGGGCCGATGTTGAATGTGAACCACACCTAAGCGACAAGTTTTTTTCTGCATTTCATTTGATATTTCTCAATTTCAGACAAACTCAATTTGAACCATGGAAAGATACACAATCGAGCAACGCGTTAAAGTTATTCAGGCTTATTATGAAAATGGGCGTTCAAATCAAATAGTGGATGATCAATTTTCGAAGAAAATCATCTTCAGTGATGAGGCACATTTTCACCTCAGTGGATTCGTCAATAAGCAGAATTGCCGCATTTGGGCGAATGATAATCCAAGAGTGATTGTCGAAAAACCGATGCACCCACAAAGTGTGACTGTTTGGTGCGGTTTATGGGCTGGCGGCATCATCGGGCCGTATTTTTTCCAAAATGAGGCCGGTCAGGCAGTTACTGTGAATGGTGTTCGCTATCGTGAAATGATAACCAACTTTTTATGGCCCGAATTGGAAGATATGAATGTGGACGATATGTGGTTTCAACAGGACGGTGCCACTTGCCACACAGCTAACGAAAAAATGGCTCTTTTGCGCGACAAATTCAATGGCCGTGTTATCTCACGTGGTGGCGATGTCAATTGGTCGCCAAGATCATGTGATTTGACACCGTTGGAGTTTTTTCTTTGGGGTTATTTAAAAGAAAAGGTGTACGTCGATAAGCCAGCAACAATTCAAGAGCTAAAGGATGAGATAATTCAGCACATTAACGGCATATAACCTCAATTATGCTTCAGCGTCATCGAAAATTTGGACCATCGGATGGAGGTGTGCCGCTGAGGTCGCTATTTGGCCGATATTTTGTTCCATACATAATTGAACCATACCAATATTATCATAATAAAAAGAAATGACAATAATTTCCTAAATAATTTGGGTTTTATTCAAAATCAATATCGGCCCTTAAAATTTAACCACCCTTTATATTCATTGCCAAGAGCAATATGAAATACTTACATCTAAATTTAATCTTATGACCATAACCCGTACATAAAAATATGTGCCAATCTCAAATCCCTTTTGTGGAAATCTTCCAGTGGAAAATTACGATTTTATAGTATTCATAAAAGCTAGTGAATCTGTTTACAAAAAAATCAATTATTCGAGTTGGTTGAAAAGCGAATGGCAAGTCATATACAACTAGTAGGGTGCGGGGATAAAAATGCTACTTCTCTTCTTAGAGTAAGCAGTACTCTTAAATGACATAAAGAAAAAGCAATTCAAACTTGGGATGTATAGAGGAACATAGGTCATAGGGAACTATTTCGGTTCGGAATGTACTTAATTCTACTAGGGCATGTTGGAAACGCACGATAATACCGATGTCATCAGCTTAACCCAATAGTTGGACTAACTTGTAGAAGATAGTGCCTGTCATGTTTACAGCGCATCTCCTTGCCGGAAACCGATGCATCACTGCTCCATCAAGGTCGGTAACGGAATCATTGATACCTTCAATGTCAAACAGGATTTTGACAAGGCGACTCGCTGTCATGTGACTTCTTCAACGTAATTCTTGGTAAGGTCATGCAGAACTCACTCGTAAACACAGAGGCACGATCGCGATGTATGAGAGCAAAACGAAATATATGCTGCTTTCAAGGAAGGAATGACACTATCTACGACTGGGCCTAAACGTCACCATAGATATACTTTGGTGGTAGTAAATGACTTTGTCTACCTCGGCTAACAAGTAAACAGTACGAATAACACCAGTACCGAGACTAAACGCAGAATTACTCTTGTTAATCAGTGTTTCTTTGGGATCAAATGTCAATTGAGTAGTAGAGCCCTCTCTCTAAGGACCAAGCTGACATTATATAACACTTTGATCATCCCTGTCATGCTCAATGGCCCGGCAGCATGGACAATCTCAAGAACAGATGAAGAAGCACTTACGAGTAGTCTCTTCGAGAGAAAAATTCTGCGTTCAATCGTTTCGTCCTGTTTTCTTCGATGACTTTTTCGAAGATTCAACCACGAGCTATATGGACTGTATAGCGACATGAGTCTAGCCCTTAGATGTCTAGGCCATGTAGAGAGCATATACAACACCACTCCAGTCTGATGAGTCTTAGACTTCGCACGAGGGGGATAATGCAATCGATGATGCCTAAGAAAACCGATGCCGCACGCAAGCGGAGAAGGACCTCAGCCAAATTGGTGTGCGTGCATCACTTGACAACTTAACTGATGACAACTATAATGAAGCTCATTCTGTGCATGATGCCGCTAAGCTGATTTTGGCCATTTAAGTTGTCGTTTGATCTCGGTACTGATGTTAACTGTTGACCAGTGGGTAGGTAAAAATGCTGAATAAGTATTAAACAAAATCAAATGAGCACCGTTAAGCTTACTCGTCAGCCCTTTTATTGGATTAGAATTGAATGAAAAGGTGAAGGAAATCAATTGAGTGAGAAATGAATTATGAATCAAGTATGCTGATCGAACGAGAAGAAAGAGTATGAGGAATTTGCATTTCGATCTTCTTTCAACGCTTTTGTGTCGTTCGTTCACATCGTTCAGAAATGAAATAATCTAGATGATCGAATGTGTAAATGAGCTGACTATGCGATTGATTGATTTTTTTATTTTGTCATTGCAATTGTAAGAATTAGCCACATTTGACTCAGCTACAATTGTGGACTAGTGTGTTCGGTTAATCCCGTCATTCCGCTAAGAGTTGAACAGACTTCTCATCATCAGGCCTCTATGGCTGCGCTGTGATAAACGGCTTCAAGCGCTGATTTTCATTTAAATTGTCTACCACTTGATTTTAATATATTCAATGCTACAACCGTTAAAATGAATAGATGTTGACTAGGATGAGAAAGACAATTTGTAATACTGTCAATTGCGTTCATTACAATTGTCTTGTAAGGACATGGATATTCAACAATTGCTATTACATTCGATATAATTAAAACTCTACAGTGACGACACTACACACTACTCGAGAGGCCACTTACAAACAAGTTCCCCTCGCCTATGCAATAAAAGTAGCTCATTATGGCACCAGATTCTCTCATTTCCTACATTGACTGCTTCTTGAATGCCAAATTTTGTCCTTCACTTCTAATTATGAATCGAACATCCGACAAGGTATCTTCAATTGATTATTCTCAACCATCCTCGCTTTCCAATTCGCATTGCAATTCAATGCCTTCACCCAGTGTAATTTGAGAAGTTGATAATGAGCACGGGAGTACGTTAAGAACTTATTCCCTTTTGTCCACGTCCACGGGGACACTAGTCTGACCCTACACCGATTGGAAAATGTAAATTTTATTGAAATCAATAAAGTTCGATAATCCTTATCTACTATTGACTACCACCAGCCGAGGATTTCTATTTCTCAGTCACCACCCACAGAATTATTCAATGAAACAGCGAAAATGCATATAAACTTTGTTGGCTCATAAAATTAGGAACTGAATTCAGAATCATGAGCATGAGGATTGTTCCAATAACGATGATGAAGATAATGAAGATTGGTACGTTGGAGACGGAACTGGTTGTAAAGTTCAATCAAATTGGCGAAAAGAGGGAGTCGTTGGGAGCCAAATACTGAACAGATTCTCGTTACAATGATGGCGACTCTTCTCTCAGTTGTGGGACAGTTGGAGGAGACAAAGTTTAAAAAGTATTTAAATAGTGATTGTGCTTTCGAGAGCGACGGTTTTTTATGGTTGGCCACCCCCGACGCAGATTTGACCTGGTTTAGGGAATGTTTATGTGTATGGAAATTGCATTTACACAGATACAATCTTTTAGATTTAACTGGCGCCGTGAGGCTTATTATAAATTGTTAGATCCTTAATGTCAAAGCCAGCAAGAAATATTGTATTTTTTCATCGAACAAAATGGGAGCGACTGGGTATAACTCATGGATTTTATTACAGTACTATTAAGCTATTTTTTCTTTATTCCTGTCATTTGTATTTCGAAAATAAAAAGAAAATCTCTCTTGTGCGCATTTCTTAGTTTCACTCCTCGCCCATTTAGACGTTTCCATTGTCATGTCACAAAACTGGAAAGACAATCCATTACCATACGAACCTCTAAAGAGTTAACTACATTGCGTTTGTTGTAAGCAAGACAATAAAGTTATCTGGTAGTTTTTGCTGAATCTATGCTATTGAACTTATAGTTATTTCGAATCTGTTTTCTAATTCCTGCCGCAAATTCCATAATAGTGATTAAAAGTTTCCTCCTCCTCTACAGATGACCTTGTATGGGACACATTCTCCAGCGCAACCGCAAGGGGCTTCTGGACAGCGGCTAGTGTCCAGAAACTGGTTGCGAATTGGGTCTGCGAAACCGTAAGGGGTTTCTCGACAGCGGCTAGTGTTCAGAAACTAGTTGCGGATTGGGTCTGCTAAGCAGCAAGGGGTTTCCGGACAGGGGCTAAAGTCCCGAAACTAGTTGCGGCGGTATTAGATCTACCTATGTATGACTTCTGTACACTTTTGGTGAAGTTGTCGTAGCAATCGCGGGCGAAGCAATTTATGGACAGCGGCCAGTGTCCAGAAACTATTGCGGGCGAAACAATTTGTGGACAGTGGCCAGTATAGAGATACTATTGCCGGCGAAGCAATTTCGAAAATTGCAGCGGCCAGTATCCAGAAACTATTGCGGACAAAGCTTATGTACAAGAACCTTGAAAATTTGCAACAATAGGCATGTTTTTTTCCACGCGTATGTACGCTAAATTTATAAGTGCACACAAAAACGATCATCGGCGCTTAATAATTCATCGACATTTGTGACAGTCAGCTGTTAAACATTTGTGTTGTGTTGGTGGTGATGTTCAAGATGTGGAACATGATATGGTATTGCTGGTATTGGTATTGGCGGGGTTTTCAACCCTTTGTTCAATGCCTTAAAATTGTTTTTATGTGTCAAATGAATGAACTCGGATGAATTTTCTGACACTTCATAATAAATTATCGATAACTTACAGAAAATAATGATTGGAAACCTTGCTTTTGTCCGCGCTTATTTCACAAGCAGCGATAAGTATGTTGAGTAACTTAGGAATTGTTGTTAGTGTATTTTACATGCAAATTGAAATTTAGCCGCCCATACTCGTGCAAAAACACGCGCCTAATACGAAGAAGGGGTTTTCGTCACGAATCCCACCTTGGCACTGGGAGTCAACCATGACCGTGATTTCAAACTGCGAATATTAATATAGTGATTTGCCAAGTTTCCGCCAAGTTGAGCAATATAATATATAATAATAATATAATAATAATAATAATAATAGTAAATAGTAAATAATAGTAAATAGTAGTAAGTAATAATAGTAAATAGTAAGTGGTAAATAGTTTTTTGATGTTCGATTGGCTTTGTTAATTATTTTATATTAGAATGGGTTAAGAACAATAGGGTGAATGTAGATAGTAGAACGGAATGCCTACTTTTCGCCTACGTGTGACTGCCCTCGCAATCATCCACTTGAACCAAACATAAATTAATAACCATCGCTTCTCCCAAAGTAAGGGTATTAAGTGACCCATCCTTTTAAATCCAATTAGTTATAAAATATTTTTTCGAATTTAGCTTTGCATGTTGTTTTTATGACAGTTTTGCAGGTAATACATTGTCCAATGGCTCGCACATGGATTAATTCACAGTTCGACTGTAACTGTTTTTCTTACGTAAAATCTGCTTCACAAATCCAATGAAACGTGCAAGGCGACTGACAAAGGTTTGAACTTTAATGGCCAGCTGCAAATACAAACAAAATTAATTCACCCAATCCATCTTTTTAAAAATGAGTCTCGAAATCAAAGCACAAAGCTCCATTCTATGTCCCCTACCATCGTGAATGTGACATCCAAGTTCGCCAGGCACGGTAAACTCGCTCAAAATAGAAATGCCAGATAAGACTGATAATTTATGGTCACTATTAAATATGTTTGCCGCTTGTAATGAAAATGAATAACCTTGAAGTGACAAGGTAACATCTTGTCTACGGTCTTTCACATTGAATGCTCAGCATTTTGCCTCGTTTATGAGTTGCACATAGATTAAAAATAGGCTGACACTTCCATTCTTCCATTTGCCGAGACAAAATACCCAACGATTGGGGCTGAATAACAAATCAACGCAATATTAGTGTAACCAAGTGTTGAAATGATAAATGCGTACCCAAAAATTTGAATATAAATCACCAGACTTATTATCGCAGGATTTCGCACATAAATCACAGGACAAATAAAATGTCTTTATATTCAGTCGCTTTGTTATATTATATTCATTCAGTGTTATCCTGTGTGTGCATCCTAGACGACAGGTTGAGCTGTTCTTTTTTTTTCTGTTGCAAACGTTACACGGGTGTTCAGTTTTATGGCCAAAACGAACGGTCAACAGTTTTTATTTTGATTTCATTGCAAGAGAAATTCTTTTACGTTCATGTTCAGTCGTTGCGACAGAGTTAATAAGGATGATAAGGAAAAAATGTAGATGAAGGTTAAAAATGAAAATTGACAAGGTGATAAATATGCTGTTAGGTTAACGCTTTTGTATAAATTTCGGAGATAAAGTTAGTCCAAGTTGACATGGAATGACCTTTCGTTGCCATTGGTTTCGAGTTGGGGAGGAAAATCATGTAGAAAACGATGAATTGCTTTCCCCCTTGTTTTACTTGTTTGTCAAATCACGGTGAATACATCAGAATATTCAAGGAACTGGTTAAATGTGAAATAATGTGCTTTTAAAAACATTTAGATATACTATTAATGAAATGAAATATTCAAAAATGTATCAAATCAAAATGCATGTCTAAAAAGTTGGTAAGAGCTTTAATCATTTATTGGTATTTTTTTGAATTATGACTACCTAAATAAGTCATATGAAAATAACGGTATGAAATGAGTCAATGAGGATGCCAAGTGGCACCAACAGGACGGCTTTACCAGCCAAAATAGCCATTCTGTACGTACATATGAGTTAGTGCATGATTACATCACTTGAAATTGAACTAGCCACCAAGATCGTACGTTTGACTAAGATAGACGTTCTTACAGAATTTCCTTATGTCGCAGATCCAATGCCAATAAGCCACATGTTTCCTCAAAAGCCAACATTATCATCTATGCGGCGGAGTCATCGAAAATTTTAGAATTCATACAATTGTGTAAAATGAGTGCCACTCATAGAATCCACTACCATATGAACTATACCATATTCAACACAGGATCTCCAAGCAAAACTAAATAGATACTTTCTGGCACGTACCCCGCTGCAACCGATTTCTTGGAATTTTCAAAACACGAATGTATATTTCTTGTCTACATATCAATGTACCTCAGCTCAAACATCCTCGTAGCAACTCATTTCAAAGATTCGACCATTATCCAAATTTCAACAACACATCAAAACATTAAAGCTCCTGGCTTGGCCATCATGTGAATTGAATAAGTGTGTCGTATACGCAACATTAATACGTATCATTCTATGTCAGCCATTTTTTATCACCGCTCAAAAGTTAATGAAAATAAACTCTCTTATTCATTCCATTTGCTATAGTGTCTGACCTTTACCCTTAACTCAATAAATTAGTACCAGATACCCAAACTTGACCCACGCAAAATAATATATTGGTTCATCTAGGAGGGGAATCACACACATGCACTCAGGTTTCTTACTCGATATATATCAAGTCATGCGTTTCTATTATTAATCAATAAACTCTAATCAATAAGACCACCGCAAACCATTGCTGTTCGCATCCCAGAGGTGTATGGCAAAGACGAACGAAAAAGGAAGAAACTTTTCCTACTCATTGATTAGGGGTTAAATTGATATCCGATCCGGGGCAGATTTCGAGAAAGGCGATAGGAAAATAATAAAGCAAAAACTACGAAATTAGTTTTATCTTGAAGCTTGACCGGATGGAAGAAACAAATCAAGTGAACTCCGCTGAATTCAACTGGCAACTTTAAGGAACTTATTGCACGTTGGGTTTTACTTAATCTAGAAATCTCGCATTAAAGGATTAGTGAACAAAATGTTCATTTCGGCTCATTTTCTTCAAAGTGACGACATGTACCATGTTGTCTGTTTAGAGCTGATGTACTGTTTAGAGCCATAAAACACAAATGCCAATATAATCTGTTCGATGACTGAAGGTGTTTTGGTTGATATGTGAGATATGAGAGTGGGAGATATAATACTCTAATATCCCATATTTCCCATCTTGTGTGAATGGGGCGAAACAAGGCGAAATGATTTTCGAATCATGAAATTACGATAGTGATTCCTAAATATAAAAAAAAACGGGCAAATGATTGTTCGTGTCAAAAACCATGGACCCTTGACCTATGAGTCCATCATCCTTTCTTCCCAAAAATTCCACATTTCATTATACATTGAAGCAATACTAATATGCATGCAACAGGAGATAGATTAAATGGAGGACTTTCCCTTGTGGGCGATATAAAGAAAACCCTCTTTACACTACCGAATCAACCAGAGAAGTCCCACATGCACTCACCAACCTCGTCATCGAAGGTTCCTTTGTCAAATGTTAATGACCAGGTGTTGACATCAGACTCCCTAAACCCCTCTAAAAGAAGTATTCCCTCCAGATCTCCCTGGAAGCTGAATGGTCATAGTATGTGACTGAAGTTAGATTCAGTACTAAGAATGGGTGGAATTAGATGTCCACACCGGGGATCCTTTCTTCTTCTTTATTTGGCGTTGTAGTCCGGGTGGACGTTAACTAGCAGGCCCCTTCAAATAGCGTCACCTATGACTAATTGTCTCCAGTTTCCCACGCCAAGTTGGTTGAAGTCCTTCTCCACTTGGGTGCACCAACTTAGACGCGAGCGTACTCTGTTGCGTTGTTCAGAGTCGAAGGCTCGATGTGTTCTACCAATCACGCCAATATAATCCGTGCATGCTACGGACTTTTGTGAAAATCGTGGCTCTGTGTTGACTTGCGAGTGTTGCACGATGTTCTCCACGAAGATGTTGAAGAAGTCACTTTACAGTGAGTCGCCTTGTCTAAATCAATTTTTGACATTGAAGGTCTCGGTGAGTCCGTTAACGACCTTTATGGAGCATCGAGAATTGTCCGTCGCCATCCTGCAAAATCTTACGAGCTTGGCGCGAATGTCAAAACTAGACAGGCCGCTGTACAGCTTGTCTCAATGCACGCAATAGGTGCTGTCATTGTGAAGCTTCCGATGTCAACCACAAATAGTGGGAACGCCCTCATTCTCTTCATGGCATTGGCTTTAAAAGCAACAAATTTGTTAGGGTATATGAGTGCCTGACCAAACCGAGTTATAATATCTTTCGAAGAGCGGGAACCTGCTAAAGGCTGTATTTGAGTCATTCTGTATTTAAAGAATGACTCTACAGTCTACAGTCGTTAACCGCAGTTGTTCAGGCGATGCTGCTGAGTGTAATGCGCGATACAAATCAGCTGATTGAGATTATTTTTATGTTATTAAACGCGAGTTAAAAGCGCTACAGGGGGTAACCTCAGAAGTAGCAGCGAGCCGTGTTGAGCAGGGGCTCGACAGAAACTCAAGAAGTGCTAAGTCTGAAGAGGCCAGTAGGGGTGCCGGAAGGATGTTGCAACCCATCATCAGCCGCAAAGCAGCGAGACCCTCGGACAAACCGATTGTCAAGAGAACGCAAAATGCCGACGGGGCAAGCGGAAGTAAAGCTCTAGCTTCCCTACCTCAAGTCCAGGCAGCAAAAGAGAGAAGTGAAGTGGAGACTAAGAACTCTGCGACCCCTCAATCCTCTAAAGCTGAGGCAAAAACAACGAGGGTCAACTGCCCACAACCCGGTGGATTGGATCATTCACTCAGGCTCAGTGGTGCTGGAGTCAGGTGGTATCTTCGCTACCTGGAGAAGGGCCTAGTGCCTGAGGAAGCGAGGAAAAAGGCAGACGAGCATAAGGCCCAGTCTACCTCGGAACCTTCCACCTCAGCAAAAAGGAGCAGTAGCTTAATTTTCTCGCCTGTGCCTGAGACACATAAAAAACAAAGGGTGTCCCCGAAGCAGGACAGGTCCAAGGCAGGACCCTCGAAGCAAACTGCTACCTCGGAGGGCAGAAGCTATGCAACCGTTGCAAAAGCTGCGGGTGCTAGCAGAAAGTCCACGGGGTCGACGGTGGCCGAGAGGGTAACAGTTCGTCCTTGTGAATATCCAAGGGAGATGCTGTGTGCTGAAGACCAAAACAGCTTAGAGGATGCCCTGGTTATTGAAATGGCCCGTGGATGGGAGCGTAAGCTCAAATTCCAAGGCATACATTTCAAGCATGGGATGCTACTGGTAGAATGCGAAACCCTGCAAACTGCAGAGCGGCTAAAACAAGTAGCACCCAAACTAGGTAACTGGAAGGGAGTTGGCCTGACTACTAAATATGGGAAGGATATGCCAGAATTCTATTCCATTACCGTTTATTTCCCAAAAAGCGCCGGACAGGAGCACAATACTACACTTGCTCTCCTCGAGGCCCAAAATGAGGGTATAAACACTCAGAATTGACCAACAGTCCTTTGAGGTGATCAAACACCAGAACAATTCCCTTAGCTATAGGTTCGGCAAGGTGACGGTGTATGAATTCAAGAAGTCGGAGGAGCTGACCAAATCAATCCCAACTTCAGATAGCACAGATCAAATTTTTAGGGTTTGTTGTAAATAGTTTGTCTAAAACTTGGAATTTGTCGAAGCGTTCGTGAGTTAAGTCAACATCTGATTTTCTCCATATAAAAAAAAACAAGAACAAATACGTAGGCGCCTATGAGCGTGTGCTGCATTGTGTGTTATACTCTGTGCTGATGTCATACACCCGACAAATACACGTTGTAGCGAATACCCGTTGACAGCTGTCAAATGTGCTAAGCTTAAGGTCCTTTTTCACTGAACGCGCACTGTGAACGGATGTAATCGGTAGGAGTCGCATTTAATTTTTTTGTTGTTTATTGAACTAAAAGACTTTGTTTACTGCGTTAATCTGTTTTTTTCAAACAGCTAATCATCTTCAAACAAATTGAACAATTTTTTGATCGTTTAAACACAAACGTACATGTGCATATTTTATTTGCGCTTGCCGAAAAGTGCTGTTGTTTTTGGCATGCGAATAATTGAATGAATGATTGAATATAGTGTGCATGTAAGTCTAATTTATTGTTTTGTATGTTATTCTTCCACACATGATCAAACAATTCGTTTGTTTTTATTTAATCGTTTGAATATAAACAGACAGCAGTGTAAACTTTTCATTTGCGTTTGCCGCCTCAATTGCTATCGGATTTCAGGCCATTTATTTACGTGTCAGTGTTACTTTGTACTGTTCTTTTTCCTTAATTCTTAATTTTTTCAAACATAAAACAACCACATAATGCACAGTTATAAGCACACACTCATATTTATTATAGGTGAGTAGAAGTGGAGGTTCATAGAGAATCTAAATAGCACTGTGTGCCGTTTTAATGCCACCGCTCTGATTACGTAGTTGAATAGTATAGTTTAGATTCCACTTAAACCAACCTGAGGCTTTTATGAAGGACATTAGTTCCCAAGTATCCTTTGTAGAAATCTTATTTATCTATCTTAATTGAGTTGTCTTAATTGTCTGGCTATCAATACATATAGCCACCTTTTGTCTTGGCAGGATATGTGGGTGTATTTTGGCCTGACGACAGGCTTCCGGGATAGCGAAAAGCTCCGCTTGGAAAACACTGGCATTATCTGGCAGTCTGTAGGCTTTGGAGATGTTGAGGAATTCGAACACACCCGCTCCGACTCCGCAGCCCATTTTGGAGCCATTAGTGTAGATTACCCAATTAAAATCCTTTCGCACCTGCCCGCCCTGCCATTTCGTTCTTTCGGGGATTTGGGTTTCGAAGCCGTTACATAACTTAAGTATAGGGACCGTATAGTTCGTGGGGTTTTGTACAAGGTCCCTAGAAAAGTAGTCTAAGATGTTGCTGTGACCACAGGGTTTAGAATTCCAGCACCCAGACTCCCTGAGCCTGATGGCATTGTGTGCTGAAGTGTTTTTAATGTGTAGATTGAGGGGTAATAGATGTAGCATTAAGGTCAGGGCGTCTGTTGGTGTCGAACGCAGAGCACCTGTGGTGGCAATGCGTGCTGTTCTTTGCACCCTGTTGAGTTTTTATAAGGAAATTTTTTTTTGATTTAATGTTAATATTCCGCTAGTTATTTCTAATTTATGTATGTATCTTCCAAATAACTATTTTCTGTTACTATGTATATTATTAATTAAGTATATATCAATTTTCCATATGCTTTGGTTTCCTTTGATATGTTTTAAAGTCCTAGTCCTCTACGAGCTGTAGCGCCACCCATATTATTATTATTATTATAGTTTTAATTTTAATTCCATTCTTTACTTTTTTATGTATTTAAACCAACCTGATGAAATCAGAACCGATCCCAATGCAGTGTGTGGATCAAGTCGGGAAATTAAGGTTTGCCACTTAAATGGTGAAAGCATTCGAGCGATATTGCACAATACCTCCTGTACATCAAAAATGTATGCGTTAATGGTCTCTGAATCTTGGAATCGTATCGCCACGAATCATCATATAATCCCGCTGGAATTTCGCTAAATCAGCATACGAAACAACGGAAATCGACGTCCCTTTTAGCTGGAGCATACGGAGCAGTTCATGCGCTCGTTGTGGCAAGGTTAGTAGAACAAGGACGAATTTTGTTTCTTCTTGACTACATTTTCTCTTCCATACACCGCCTACGTAGACAGGACAAAATATTCGACATAGAATTTTACCAGAGGCACCAGAGACACAGCTGTGCTTCATCAGCTCCCTATCAAACCATTTTCATATGTTCGACAGAAACTTCATCATACCTGGTATGTATTGCTGTTGAAAGCCAACGCATCCATTCCTATACATCTTACACTGATGTACGTCGCATGAACAACATTTTATATAAAATCACACAAACGATCATCTTACATTTTAATAAATCTTAATCAGCAAGTGCACAGGCAAGAATACACGTACCAAAGTTGCTTAATTAATCTTTATTTCGTCATGTTTGGCTGAACAAAGCCGCATCGATACCTAAAAACTTTTACATTACAAAATGTGCAATTTCTTTGTTCTCCCAATTTTATCATCTCGCCCGAACACCACCAAATCCCTTGCTAATAGCTCTTCCTTCAACTACTCGCACCCGTTCTTCGGTTCGAAACACTTGCCGGCATCAACGATAGCTGCGTTCCTGAAAGAAAAGTCAAGTAAAGAGAATTAATTACGTATTATCGCTTGAAAGTTTTAAAGTTTTTTTTCTTTTTTTTTTTTCTTATTAAAATTTAGTGAGCACCGAGCGTCAAGGTTTTTCCATTACGGTATCCCAATAACTCCGTGAGCGGATTTAATGTGCTTCTGTGGAGGGAAAGCTGCATCTACAATTATGTGAATACTGCTATGTATGTAAGTAATGCGCTTCTTAATTAAATGCTATTACTTTTCAATTGCCTTGGATTGTGTGAGTTATTCGTAGCAGTCCGTAGCGCAATCTGTATGAGCCAAAGATGGATAAGGAAAGCGAAGGACGCGCAACTGTAGGAGAGTACAGTGATGGCGTCTGAATCAATGATTAGAATTCAAATAGAATGGAGGAAAAAGTGATAGTGGCATTCGTCGAGTAGCTTAATATGTATCAGACGTTCAGTGGGGTTGATTAATACTAACGAAATGGCACACATGGATATCGCAAAAGAACTACCGCCCCCGGCGGAAGGAAGGATGAGCACTGAATGGGTTGACAGTGAATGTAACAGCGGATACGGAAATTCTGTTATTTGCATACAGCTTCAATTGAATTCGAACTCAATTTGAAAGAAAACTGAATTGGAAATGAGGTGGAAGTTGGTCTACATTGATGCACATCCTTTCGCACATAGTGCTGTGAAGGAGATGGAGATGGTTACCAGTGTTGGGTTTAAAGAGCCAATCTAATGGCTGATTTAAATGTAAATTTAATTTCCAAATGGATGTTCCCTTGGATCTGGAGGCTATTTGGTAGATCATACTGCCCATTAGTGGGCGGCTGCGACCTGTTGGGTATTAGGTTGACTCCTACTTCTACTCCCGTGCTCGATATCCGACACTATGATAAATGTGCATAATTCACGGCCAAACTCTGGCCAGTTACTCACAGTACTCAAGTTTTCTCTGCCTAACAACAAAAGACCATGTCTCCACTTTTGAGAGAACAATAGCCGTAGAATCAAAGCTCATGACCACTGCTCATCGTCTGATCTGGTCAGTGCCTTCGAACGTTGACTTTATGAAACAAAATCGGACAGTTTTCATTACTTTTAATATTTATTGACTAAGTAATCGTGAACACCTTGTGAAGTGAAAATGGGATTTAACACTTGAAGTGGTAAATAACTTAATTTCACATCTGGATGTGTGCTGATAATTTCCATATTCCCTGACTCGTCCATCACCGCCTGGAAGTGAAAAATGAACGATTTACCTGGAGGAAGGAATTAATTAGTGTCCATCTCTGGTTCATCGTCGTTGCACGTAATTGACATTTAATATTTTACCGACCATGCTACGAGTTTACTGCCAGCAGTCACATGCCAATGGATGGCAAGGCATTGCGATTTTTATGAATGAGCGGATGGATATCAGCGTGAACTGCTTAAACTTTTTGTAAGTCTCGACATAATGGCTTAACATTTGGCATAATATTGCTGCTGTTTTTGTTATTCGCCGATTAACATGTAACCTTTTAATTCAATGCTCTTGTTTGACAATTATCTTTTCAAGCGATTTGTTGACGCAAGGCTTATTGCTATTTGCTGATTAATCAGTTTTGTAAAAACATGACGATGTCAGTGATGAAAAGGAAATATATATATACATATATATATATACCCATCCACATTTACACAAAGTAATCACTCAGAATTGATGCAAAGAATTGATGAGTCGGCTCGTATAAACAATAACAAATTTCGATGACAGCATATACATACTTTGTTTTTGCCCTCATTCAACCCACTTTCGCCGCCTCCGTTTCAACAACAGCAAACGCTTCATTGACGGCTTACTGTGTTCGACCAATCACGTCAATGTCCACGTATGCTAGCAATTGTACGGACTTTTGGAAGATCGTTCCTCTTGTGTTGGCGAGTGAGTTTTGCACGACCTTCTCAAGTGTGATGTTAAAAAATCACATGAGATCGTCGCGTTGCCTATACCCTTTTTTGACATTGAAGGTCTCGGTGAGTTCGTAGCAGCGATGACTCTCCATCGTCATTCTGCCAAGATGTTCTATTAACGCCTTGAAAATCCAAAACCTAATTCAAAAGCTATACATGTAAAACTCCATCACGTTAAGGAGAAGTTCACCTACTTTTTCCTTATCCAAACACCGTAATGGAACTGTTAATATTTCGTCATGCTCCTGGAGTGGTTCTCTGTTGCTCCACCATGGAGATTTTATCCGCCCACTTGATATATTAAATCTCTTTAATAAAAATCTCGTCCATCAGAAGGACCCATTAATCATAAATATTATTCTGCTTTTTTCCATTCCGTACAACACACTTTTTATGCTAATTAAACGCAAAGAACCTCCCATGACGATGTAATAAAAGCCAACAGCAACAACAAGGGAAAAATAATGAATATTTTTTCATGTCATACTCGAAGGACACAATAATTAATCAAAGCCAACACTAAGGACAGTGAAATCCACGTAAGCGACGACTACATTCCAGAAAGAAATATTTACAAGACAGCAGAAGTTGTATCTACTCTCTGGAGTACTATGCAAACTTATTGCTTTTTCTAATCAATCACGCAATAAGCCGATCAATAAGGTGACGCTCCTGAAGTTTACGTGCATATACGCTATTTCCAGTTCGTCTTCCTGGGTAGACCCTAAGCCGGATGTAATTCGATATGGAAAAGTAATCAAACTGATTTCCATCAATTGCCTGCAAACGACAAGATTTCGAGTACGGCGGCATGTGCCATTCTAGGTGAGAAAGGATTGATTCCTCGACAGGGGATTTGTTGAAAAGGTGTAACCACGTGTGTTACTGATCTGATAGACAGATAAAAACTGAAAAGAACTATGCGATGGTTGACCTTCTTAAAGAGATACACAAATCTTTTACAAGGGATAGTACAGTAAGTGATAGAGAGGGCGATTTAGTTCGGGGATATGCCTCAAGCAAACAATTTAATTAAGGCCATTGTTTGCTCCGAACTGAATTTTGGGAAAGCTTACAGATGTTCGCTCGTTCGTTGGATACAGGTGTATCCGACAATAATGTCTGGAAGGATGGCTGACAGAGATGACTGATTGCAAGTGGCTCTGAATTTTTGACGAGTCTCATGAATTTGCGATTTGCCCACGTGGGAATAATGCCAATAAAATTATGTATGCGGAAATTGTACTAAGGTTATATCTTTTCCGAGAAATCCTTATTTAATGTAGGTAAGAGTAAGAGTGGAATCAAGCTCATTCAGCGTCACGACATTACTTACCCTCACCACCTTAATAATGATAATATGGGTGAATAGAGGTGGATCTGGGCCTAGTTTCTACAGTAACTACTATTGTTCTATCACGAGTGGAGGGCACCTACACGCCACATCCGGACGGATAAGTTTAAGTAGATAGTTCTAGACAGTTAAATACTGACAGTGACTCGAGAGAAGTTGGGCTATGAAGTAGCAAAAATTATTAGACGTGCTAGGACACCCAGAGTGGGAGTGGCTGGGTAACCACAACCCCGCCCGCACCATGGCGCATTAGGTGAGGCTCGGATCCAACGCCGAATGTCCATTCCCAATAAATTTGAAAATAGCTGATATCGATTTAAAAAAGCGATTCATATTTCTCCATATCCATTTGGATGATATTTGTCATTTGAAAACCATAAAGATTGTTCCAGAGACATCAACGAAAACTAGTGAAGTCCCGAATAATTCAATTGAATGCAGTTGACTTCAAGTGAATGGTAAAAACTACTGTGAATAATATGTAATTGAATAGACTCCAAACTTAAGATTTGTCCAAAGGATGAACCAATCAATGCCTTCAAAAATACTAATTTCAGTACAGTAGTCTATGTTCCAAAGTGAATTCATGTATTGAAAAAGAACAGAGGTATGCAGTCAGTTGATTCTTAAAGTCAAAATATTGCAATCTTTTACAACTCTTAATTTTGGTAGTGTGTCCCCTTTCTTGGTTTTAGGTTGTAGTCGTTTATTGAGACAAGTCTCTTTCCATACTTTACGTACAGAAGTCTCAAACTTCGGCTTTATTATTGGCAAATATAAACCAATCCGCTATGTTTCTCCTGACACCATTATTTTTGGCATATTCATTACCTCTTTAAAAAACACTCTACACTCGACTCCAAAGAGATTGCCTTGTGGGCATTCCTCTATATCGAGGGAGCTTTCGACAACACCGGCTATGATTCGATCGCAAGGGCGATCAGCAGTCGGGGTATAGAAGAATCGACCAACCGATGGATTAGAGACATGTTGATAAGTCGTTCAATTACCTCCTCTTCTGGAGGAGAATCGGTTTCTGTAACTGCGGCAAAAGATTGCCTCCAGGGAGGGGTTTTATCACCCCTGCTATGGTCTTTAGTTATCGACAAATTATTAGCAGATCTTCATAGCTCTGTTTACACCACTGTAGGTTATGCTGATGAGGTGGCGATTATAGCAGCATAAGACCCTAGAAGTCTGGTATGGTACACAGATGGATCAAAGATTGGAAGCAGGAGTCTTTGGACCCAACCCAACAATTTCCGTACCAATGGGTCTTATCCTACAGTGTTTCAAGCGGAAATCTATGCCATCGAGATCTGGCGCCAGACAAAACCTCCACAAAGGCATTAAGGACGCTAATATACTGATAATCTCAGATAGTCAAGCAGCTCTAAAGGCACTCTCGTCTAACCTTTTGGACTCCAAAACAGTCAAATGTTGCTATGACGTTCTACAGTCCCTTGCCAGGCACAACAAAGTGAAGCTTGGGTGGGTCTCTGGACACAGGGGGATTGCAGACAACATTTATCGCTCCTGAACCGTACTGTAATGTCAATTGAACAGCAGTCACAACTCTGATTAACGAATGGGAAAACAAACTTCGCCTAGACCAGTGGACACATGGTCATGGTCTTAGGCAATCCAAACGTTTAATCAGGCCTTATTCATATAAGGATATACTCAATCTGAACAAAGAAAACTTAATATTGCTAACAAGCTTTATTACGGGCCATTGTGATGTGAACTACCACCTTAACAATTTAAACCTGTGTCAAGAAAAGGTCTGTCGGCTTTGCTTTGAAGAGGATGAAACTTCTGAGCACATTTTGTGCGAATGTCAGGCACTAATATGGTAAGGAAAAAAACCTGCTGACGTTTTAATCCCGATAACTGGGAAACCGTCTAATGACGGTTTAGCGAAAAATAACTTCTTTATGACCGACGAAGCACTTTTCAAATTCGACTCATTTCATTTAGGAACAGAATAGCGCTTATTGGCGTAGGGAAAATCTTTATTTTTACTCTTATGTCACAGGTGTTCGGTGGTGATCGAAGCCGAAGATATCCGAAGTCAGCTTTTGTAAGGCCCATTTTTGCATCAATACCCAAATTTACCAACTTTTATAACTCACGAAAGCTTCTCAAACTTTTCCGATCCGAGTCAGCGTAAAAAACCGCTATAGGTGACCCTACATCCACCTAGGACTGCATCGTCACCCAAGTACTGAAATTGTATAGCTCTATTGTTTCATGTAATTTTTTCATATTAGGACAAATTTTAGCATTAAATGGTTAACTCAAGGACTGTAAACTTTTTCTCTAAATTGAAATTGAGTTGCAACAACCGTCTTATTTGTGCTAATCTACGCAAGTGTTATAAAGCAAGTGTCATTTCACACTTTAAAAAGTTACTGCATTTTCAACTAGCATGTCTCCTATTTTATACCCCTTCCTTCTGCCAACTATGTACGCACATGTTCATGTAATTTCATCTCATAGAATCTGTGCATAAAAACCGAAATAACACAAGCACCTTCGGGCTGTCTATAATTAATTTTCAATTTACCACCATCGTCAAAATTTGAGAACCTGCCTACAAATAGGACACGAAGGACTATAGTGCTAATCGATCAAATTCCCATTGGAGATTAATTGTGCGGAAATTATTTTTCCATTAGCTTTAATGTGACTTCTAATTGAATGCCATTTTCGCAATCACCCTCGAGATTCCTGCAGCTTTAGATCAATGAATAAAAGGTGATTAGAAGGTGATGTAACAAAGAAAGTCCATTAGGCGAAGGTATGCAAACAGGTCAATGTACCTTCCTTTCGCTGCCTTTCATTGTCAGTTTATTCACATGCCACGGGAACTACATACATAACACTTACTCGTATATGTTCGCACATTCACTCTTATTTCACGTCGAGAAGTCAATAGAATCAATTTGGGAAATCAACCAGACGAAGGGGGATAGCTAAACCGACCAAAGGCACACACAAAGAGTGTTAAAAGCTCACACGTGCTCCGTGTCTAGAAACAATAATCAAAGATGCGTTGGTCGATAACAGGAAATTTCGTGCCATCTCATCAGTGCTTTTGAAATTACTGGATTTGTGTTCTCAATAAATTCATTAGGAATGCCTGACATTAGCAAAGGTAGGAACGTGGTGAAAATTAGTTTACCAATTTCCTAATTAATCACTTATTCTTTCGAGGGGAAGGTTAGTACTATGCATTTATGTACACAGGGAGTGTATAATAGCATTTATTATAGTTGATTTTGTTGGTAGTTGGTACATTGGGAGAGAAGGAGTTGTAAGCTAGCACAGGGTGTATTCAATATATGATCCAAACTTGAGAATGAAGGACAATAGGAAGAAGGAAGAAAGACGACATATGTATATCTGTCCAAAGTGAGATAGATTTCTGAATAACACATTTTATTTTATTACCTCGCTGCGGTCGCCAAAATAGCTTTCATGTGTAATAAAATTTTAATGAATAAAAAGTACCACTATTAACAACGTAGTGGATATCCGACATAGAATAGCCCTTGGCAGCCAATGCTACTTCGATTTGTCGAAACAACTGGGGTCAAAACTCCTGACTCGAAGGACCAAAATCATGATATACAAAACTCTAATTTTGCCAGTCCTGCTTAATGGAGCCGAAAGCTGGACGCTAAGCAAAACTGCAGAGCTGATTGTTGGTACCTTCGAAGATTCTACGTCGGATATATGGTCCCGTCTGCGTAGAAGGTGAATGGAGGAGAAGACACAACGACGAACTCTAAGAGCTGTACAAAGCGTGGATATAATTCGGAAGGCAAAAACCCGCCGACTGCACCAGCTCGGCCACGTCGAGCGCATGGACAACAATGCTCCGACAAAGAGGGTATTCGAATCCGAGCCTCCTGAAAAAACCCATTCCCTGTATTGTTTGGCGGTTGGAGGTTCAGAGAAAAAATGTGTGTGATTGTGTTTCTCGGCTATCTCAGGAATATCTTCCCATGTCGTTTATGCTTGCACGACACTGCACCATTTGTTCACCGTGTTGGGAAGCAGAGTAGAGAAGCCTCGAGTCTCGTAAGAAGTAGTGCTTTATTAATCCTTGGAGACACCCTCTGAGTTCTGTGGATTTTAATTGGTTTTAAAAATGGTCTGTTTGTGCAAGTTTTTATTTATAGAAAATGCATAACTAAAAAGATCCTCTGTTGACATTTGTAATGATCAATTGAGAACTTAATTATGTGGAACAAAGTTGGGGACTGGACCACACAAGACCACACAAGAGAATCGTTGTTTTGCTCAGTAGTTGTTGCACGATTGTTATTGGCTTCCATAACATATTTGAATACAAACAGACATTGAATCATCATTCATAATCGAAAGCACTAAAGTCATATATAAGTCCCATTATTCTTTACCTAGGGGATACATAGATCCCAGGCTGAATTCGCTAGACAAAAACTTCACTTAAATTTATTGTACTTTGCATTTTTTAGTTTTTGTTTTTAATAGCATTATACCTTTCTGCGAATCTTCAAACTTTGTTTAGGACACATAATCCCAATGGGAGCAAACGGGTTAAAGCATCACAAAGTCTCACGAACCAAAGTTTTTTTCATCATCGGATAAAATTGAATAAAAGTAAACAATTAATTATAAAACAAAGATGACAGTCCTCAGGCCCAAAGGATATACGACACCTATAGGCACACGTGTTTTCTAGCATCGTTGAATGTATTTTTGTCACAAATACAATTACAGCTTGAAAAAGGAATCATAATTCAAACGTTTCATATATTAATTTAAAAACACACTGTTCAATTTAAAATAATGTATTTAACAAAAAAACTCTGTTCTCTAAAATTGTCTTTCCTAGTAGTAAGCAAATAAATGCTAATATAAGTCGAGCTGAAGTAACGATATTTTCTGTAACGAACCGTCTGACCAGATACCACAAAAGGAATTCCCGCTTCTCTTGTTTTCACGGCTAACAAAACTTGACATCAACGTAGTCGGTCGCACGGTTTGATTTTGCTTATACTGCAATATTGTAAGCACAAGGTGCAATTCGTTAAGTAAGTAAAACACCCAAAAATAGATTTAGTAAAAAGTAAAAAGGCTGTTTCGTGATTTATTTTAAATTCTCACGAAATAAAACATTGGCTACCGTGACAGGACTTAGATAGAAATAAATATATAATTTTGTGAGTGTTGGAAAAAAAAAAGGTAAAACGGTGATGTGTTCGTTGCAGAAAAAGGCTTAAAATATTACTCATCCCTAAAAGAAAAAAAAAACTACAGCAAAGACTGTGATCTAAGAACTGCAACTGTAACTAAGTGTCTCCACGAACGGCTTCAACGACATTCAAATTCGTGGAGCTTTTTCGAAACAATTAAGTTATCCTTACTTCAGTAAGGGTTATTATCAGGAAGTGAAAACGGGTGACAGAAAACACCAAGAACGATATAGAAAATCGTTTGTAGATGCCAGATGATCGAAATGTAAAAGGTTTTGGTGGAATTGGAAGTGAAAAACAGCTGGGAATAAGAAAGTGGAACTGCTTGCAAGTCTTCTAGACAAGGATCAAGAAGAAGGTCAACATCGCTTTAGGGAGACTGTAAAGAAGCCAGATTTTGCGAGATCCCAAGGAAGTAGTCTATCACTCAGAGCATGCTTCTCCATTTTAATTACTATATTGCGGAGAGCGACTAGTAAATGTTCTATAGAGTTGCGCAAACCACAATCACCACAATTTTACCAAGTCAAGATAAAGAGTCTGTAACAGAACTGGGATGAGATATCTAATTTGTATCAGAAGATAGAAAATCAAATTACACCGTTTGACATTGAGGAATACTACGAGCTACAAGAGCAAGTAGACGCAATGGTAATGCAGTTACATTAGGATATCAGCATACCAGATCCAGTGAATTCTACTCCAGGGATGACTAAAACTGCAAAAAATAGAGCTGCCCAAGTTTGACGGGAGTTATCTAAACTGGCGACAGTTCTACTACCTCTTTAAACAACTAATTCACGACCAGCCGATTCCAGTTGCGCAAAAGCTCTACTACTCGCACTTGAGGGCAAACCTCACCGCAGATGCGCCTAGTCTGATCCAACATCTTCAGGCTACTGATGCAAATTATGATGCTGCTTGGACCACATTGGTTATGCGGCATGATAATAGGAGATTACTTTTGGGTGTGCAACTAAGCAGATTATTTAACCAATCAATTACAACTGGTACTGCCAGCAGCCTAAAAAAGATTCCACGATACAACAAAAGAGATCTTGCAAGCCGTTGTCAATCTGGACTACAACACCAACAATTGGGATCCCATCGTTGTTCACTGATGCTAGGAAAAGAAGATATGGATGGGATGATCCAAGAAGCAGCCCATCACTAACCGAGTTCCTCAAGTTTGATGAATCAAGGTTCCAGACTCTTGAAGCCATCAGCAGCCGAGAAGAGAAAAGGAAGACATCAGTCGCTACATCAGCTGTGCTGTTTGCAGTTCAAGTACTCACAAGATATTTAATTGTGCCCAATTCGCAAGTTCGCAAGCTGTGCCTTTGCATAAAATGTCTAAAACCAGCGGTCATAATACGTTGCTGCATTAACCTAGGCTAGTTAAGCATCAGCAGTAAAAATCAGCTGAAGCTCAGCAACAACATAGGGAGACAAGGACATCAGAACCAGGTGGTAGTCACGGGCGTATGATTGGTCACCTAAATCTTTTGGTCGATTAAGCGTCCTATCTATTTGGCAATTGTAAACGCCATTTCATCTGTGTAACTAAAAATATAAATATCAGCTGAACTCCCAGGTTTGCGAGAGACAAAGTTGGGATGCATCATTTCTGGCAGTGCTCTGTCCAATGAGACTTCTTTAAATTGCCATGTGGAAACATGTGAATTAACATCCTCACTGAATGCGCTCATACAAAACTTCTGGGAGTCTGAATCTTATGAAGCTCCAGTGAGGCGAATGACGAAAGAAGAGAATGAATGCGAAGCGCACATCAATACAACCGTCAGTCGAAGCCGAAATGAATACAGGACCCGAGTATATATTCAGGGGAGTCTTTACAAATAGCTACCAAACGGTTTCTTTACTTTGAGTGGAAGTTAAATGGACAGCCTGATTCTAAAACTGCGTATGCAATGTTTATGGAGTAATACGAGGCGCCTAGCGAAACGGACATTGAGCACGATAATAACGTATCACCCCACTATTGTGTAATGAAGCCCGATAGCACATCAACAAAGCTAAGGCTTGATTGTTCGATAGTGTTTTCGATAGTCTGTGCCGTACAATAATTCTCGGTCAATTGGAAGAAGTTGATAACTAGTAATCTTCACAAGAATATTATTTTTCTTTATATATTCATTGAGATCGATAAAACTGCGTTTTTACTGAGTTAACGTGTTTGGTGAATAAAAACTACACGGTGGCTCAAAAGAAACGTTAAGATTTATGAATAACATTTTTCTTTGTGAATTTATTTATTCTTGGCATTTATTAAATTTTACTTTATGGCTTAGAAATATGTTCACATTATGTTTTTAAGATGATATCTCTCAAATGGTGCCCATTGATTGCTGACGTGACCTTTCTATTACTTATGTTATAGAATTTCAGGTCCCAGCGCCATCACTACTTTTCGGATATTGGGCTTAAGCTGTTCTATGGTCTTTAACTTAAAGTTTCTAGCCCCAAAAAAGAAAACCTGGAGCCGTTAAATCGGGCCTATCATAAAAAACGCGACATTATTCAATTACCAAAAGTTTCTCTCTGGAGAGCCATAGCTGGACGAGTTGTGGTAGCTGTGAAAAATGTGTAGCTGCTTTAAAATTCTTTGCATTTACCGCCTGGACATCACCAACTGAAGCTGTCAGTTACAGGCGAGCTGAAACGATTTTGAGACAAAGTTTAATGAATAAATGAGCTCCAACTCAAAATCACCGTAATATTATCTCTAACATCGAACTAAAGACTCACATGCGATAACGCATTTTTTTGCTGAAATTCAGATTTTAAGTTCGCGACTTTCGAGATTTCGTGTGCGTAGAGTATTTAAAAAAATACATTAAAGCAATTTCGGCAATATAATCAAGTTCAAGCTGGTGGCATGCCGGTCCGAAGAGCTTAAGATTCTCAGCACGTGGCACTCGATAGTTCTATTCTGGACTCCGAGCCATAGGGACATAACCGGCAAAGAAGGAAAGGTTTCCAGACCTAAGGATTAAACCAGCTCATGTGGATTTAAGGATGTCTTAGAGCAAGCAAATATAAGATGGTGATCTGTAACAACCTGCGAGACCAATCGGATGCTTTGACCCAACTTGAGTAAAGTAAAAACCAACAGACTCCTTCAGTGCTACAAAAAGTTACTAGCGATGGTAACTATCAGGCCATAATCATCTGAAGTATCACGAAAACGAAAAATGAGCCTAGCAGTCGACTATATATGCTGAGCCTGCGGCAACGAAGAGGACGAATAGGATACTCCTCACTATCTTTCACATACCCAAGTCTCTGAAAGTTGAGACATAGAACACTGGGAGAATATTTCCTCAAAATCTCCATAATCTAATAAAAATCCCTCATACGTTGCAGATTTATTATTATTTAGATTCATGTATTCTGTGTAATTGTTACGGAGAAAGTGTAGAGAGGATTCTTCACTCAACGGGCATCACTATGGGTCCAGCAGGACCTAAGCGAGCAGTGGCTTACGCCCGTCTACCAACCTACCTAACTCAACTTACCTTACCTAAATGTGAGTAGATGCTGTGGATTCACCGATGCGGATTCTCCGACGGGTCAACCATTTGTGGTCTCAGTGGCTTTGTTGTTCTTCGTTGTCGACTTCTCCAATACCAGGTCGGAGGACTGCTTCATCGTCTCAACTTGTGAGTTCTTCGCTCCATGTTTTTCAATCTATGGTGTGATCGTTCTCGCTAAGCAGCCGTATGGTTTTGAAAAAAAATAATTAAATTTCAAATTCAAAGCATAACCCTACATCAAATTCAAATTGGGCATACTGCTTAAATAACCATTTACAATACATTAGCAAATTCAACCTTCATACAAAAATTCTTAGTAAAATTTGAAACGAATGTAAAATCATGTATGCAAAGATGCAAAACAGCGAATAAGCCTGAACATGAAATTCACAAGGTAAACTTGCTACGGAAGGAATGAAAGTAAAATGTAAACAAAATGATGTACACGCTTGGACGGGGGTTGTAACAACCATCCAACTGGAGACATATACCCGGAATTAAAAGAGATGGAAATTATGCATGTGTGCACATTCTCTCAACGGTAGCAGTACATTCACTCATTCAGCGAAATGCAAGCGCAACGATGACATCCAAAGAGACGCGTTAAGTCGTGCCAACTGGCATTTAATTACACTATATAACACGAGTGGGTGACTTTTCTAAATTCAAATTGCTTTTATCTCTTTGAGTACAAAAAGAAATTATTCTTGAACTTAAATGGGAGAAAAAGAGCGAAGAATGATGTGAATTTTCAATTTGGCTATGGTCCTTTTTAATTTCATGTATACATTGCCCTAGCATGGCAAGGGTTGCAGTGAGCACACAAAAGGAAAGATTTCTGTGGGAAATAAAATTAATTCGCATATAAAAGACACCTTCAATAAAAATACGTTCAATTGTTAGTGTATATAAAATAAGTTGTTTGGAGTCTTCATAGTAGCCTACAATGACATATTTTATGTTTATTTTAACAAATATACCAAAGACAGAAAATGCAGTGAGAAAAGGCGTTAAGGCGTCGCCAAGAATCTGGTCACACAAATATCCTTTCGATTAACGAAACATTGAAGAAGGTCAGCCTACGTTTAAAAACAACGTGATGTCGGAAAGGTGTATAGCTACTTGTTCAGATAGTCAGGTGGCAACAAAACCACTGGCAGCAGTTGCTGAACTACCCTCAGTATCTTGATGAGATGGCCGAGTATTTTTATATTCTCCTCACAATGGACTTATTTGATCTGAGTGTGATACAGTTTAGAGAACTAGAAGTAGCTTGTCATAGATTTGTATCACTCGCCCTTGACGGTTATGTCTGTGCCGGTTTCGCATGAAATCTATGTAAAATGAAGAACTGATAGTACATGCTTCTTAAGAAAACAATTAAGGACGCAATTGACTACCAACCTGATGAATATATTTCAGTTCATTGTCCAGACAACCATCCGTGTCATCATGTCAATCCATATTATTACAAATGAGTCCACTAATGTGATCCACAGAAGCCATAAGCCGCCAGTGAGTCCTAATTGAAGCCCAATTACCTATTTCGAACTTTTCCTTTTGCTCGATTCGCCCCATCAAATTGTCGTCGTTCATCAATTCCATCCAAATTAAGTAATCTCCCCAAACAAAACAAAAACGACATATATTCGTATGTGCGCACACAGAGAATCGTTTCATTTGGTTGGATGTCGTATTGTTGACCTTAAATCAAAGTCGACTTGAAAATCAATATCCCTCGTACAAGAGCACATCAAACCATAGAGAATGACAGAGCAAAAGAAGAAATGGTTGAGAAAATTAGAAAAGCCACCATCCTGCGCCCTGGATACTGGCTGTGTCCTGGCCGCAACAGCATGTGTGGCAGCTTTACGACCGCCAAACTATTGTGCATCAAATCTTTTCGGTTTCCTCCTCCATTAAGTTTCGCAATAATCTGTAGATACGCTGTGTGAGGTTTTGGTTTTAACGTCTTGTGTCATAAAAGAGGATCCCCATCAAACTTAGCAATGATTTCTATGAAGGGACCAGTCTTATGAATGACTTCTGGGAGCATACTATCATATGCCACTGGAACTTTCTTTGCACGCACATACACAACATGAGTAGCATCTAGGGAGTAGAGGGATTTTTTATTATATTTAAGTAATAGACAAATTCGTCTGCATACGTGCATATGTATGAGGGTCTTAAAAGTGATTTTGGTAAATTTGTGGGGATAATAGGAAACGACTTTGACTTGGTTCAAATTAGTCCGGGAGCCTAAGGCTTATCCACTTGTCAAGATACGAAGGACTTATAGTGGATTCAACTCGACCTACTAATAGCTTGGTGCGAGAATTTGGTTGTAAGTGACTTACATTTAGTTATGGGGGAGATGCCATAGATTGGAATTTCTATAAGTAAGCACTAAATTGAATTGAGGAAGACCCAGCAAGCATTTAGCAGACTTTTCTGCGACAATATAGAAGCAGTCTCAAGACGGCCTAGAGAATATCCCAGCGTATCCACGCTGAAAACTTAACTGGAAGCCTCCACTCTACGGAATCCATTAACATTAGATAAATCTCGATGGAACTGCCTCTCTCGCTACAGCCCAATATCTTCTACAAAACGACATTATCAAATCAACTAATCACAGGAAGGCACGTGTATCATTGCAAATCTATCCGACTCTCATTGACGGGGTTTGGCCACATGTTTGATCTCCCACTTAATAATTTGTAGATGATGTTAAGACTAGAAGGAGGAAACCATACATTATCTTTTGCTCATACAATCACATGTCTTCGACAATTGAATCAAGCACATAGCAACAGCGTGAGCCAACTGAATAGCTGTGTTGTGTTTATTTTTAAGAGTAGCAGTTATTTGATCTGGTTTGTGTCACAATGTCAGTGTGCAGTCTTTCGACAACTTTACCTGTAAGTCAGGTTAAGCGTAGTAGTTAAGTTGAGACGAGTAATATGAGACACATAAAATTAACATTATGTCTTACCCATTTGGGGGGCCGTGAAAAGTATTTCTTGTCGTACCAGGAATCGAACCTAGACAGGTAGGTCCAAGTGCGTAGGAGTCGACGGACATACCCACAACGTCACGGGCCACCACACTGTACTAGCTGCTATATATGATAGTAGGAGTTATATGATAATGAAGGCACATCTCACTTATGTGGACTTGGTGTTCTTCTACCACTCAGTGCAGTATAAACCTAAAAATATGAAATAAATATATGTATGTAGGGAGTATATATTTATTATTACGTAATAAACGTAGTATAGGTTATGGCAGTAACAGTGTTATTTTCTTACACAAAATTCCTTATTTTGAAAACTTTACTCAACGAGATTACTGCTCGTACTTAACAAATATAGTTTTCTATTTCATTTGGCCCATGATAGGTCACCGAACCTTACCCAGAGGATACTACTAAATACCCCTTCCCACAATTGATTTCTAAAATAATTCCAAATAAACATCAAAGAACATGGTTCATGAAGCCAGAAGTTTTTCTATTTCTTGTGCAAGTAGCATAAACAAAAAAATAATGGAATACCCCTTAGACTACTCGCTTACACGTACTTTCATCCCCCACAACATTTTACGATCCATTTCTTGCAATGCACTTAAGCCTTTCATGTTGCTTTACTCAACATCAAAAAAAAGTAAGTATACGCCCCCAGTGTGAGTAGTTGACCCAAAATAAGGCTTCAACAATAGATTTCAACCATCCGAAGATCTCGTAAGAAAAAAAGTAATTTAAAATGATTTCACATGATGAAGGCAGCATCAAGGACATGCATGTAATATTAATCGACCAACTGTGCCTTAACTTCACCTTCCATCCAAATTACAAGGCACTCTATGAACAATGAGTTACTGTTCACAATATGTTTTACAATCCGCTAGTAGCACACCAGGGACTTGTACTTGTTTGTGAGGCTCCCTGTTTTTGTATTCGTATCCATCATATTCCAAGCACGTCCAATATAAACAGCACAGAGTGAATGGATTCGTTGCGCTTTAGCAATTTATAACTTCGCCCTGGTGCAGTGTGTGTTTAGCTTGTCTTAAGGGAAACATAAGCTCAAATCTGAGATCATAATTCATACGTTTGCTTGCTCTGGGTGAGTTGAAGTAAACAAAAATAGCAAGGAACGTGTTGTGTTAGGAAATCAGTTTTCATTCGCTAAGGACATTCGTAGAGGGAGCAATGTGCCGAGGTATTTTGAGCGCGATAAATGAATGTGAGTGGAATATGAATAGAAATATGTTACTCGTATATCCTTAAAGCATGAATTTAGTTCATTAGGAATTTTGTGGAAGTTCCAATGTGTGGACGTTCGACTGTTATGCTGCTGGGAATTCAACACTTATGCGAATGGACATAAATACATGAGTTACTCATGTATTCAGAGAAATAAATATAGTTTTGGTCTTACGTACACTGACTGAAGGCGGATTGCATTTCGCAAGCTACCATATACTCGTACACAAGTTGAACTTGGGAATTATCTCATGTATTGAAAACAATTCCACAACTCGAAAGATATCGATGTGGTAGTTGTATTTCACTACAGACTAATTTTCTGTGATACAAGGTTCAAATAGATCAAATAATAAGAAGAGAATATGTCGGTACTTATATCCTTAAAGAGGTCTTGAATAACAATGGTCCGGAATTAACTGACCTTGGGACTAAATGTTCTACTTACCCTCAAGGATATTTATTTTAATCAACAATATGTTTAGAATGCTTTGGAACTTGTAATTCGAAAATGTCCCCACCTAATACATAGACGTCACCCTCTCAGTCATATATCGTCAATAATAATGAATGTATGAAATAATATGTAATATGAGTTTCGTCCCACAACGTTCCTCTTTAGTGTAAGGAAATTATTTGAACGAGTCTTAACAGACAATTTAGACAGCATCTGCGAGAAAACGAATGTAATACCAAGTAAACAATTGGCTATAGAAGATGACAATTGACGGAGTATGCTTTCTCACTTTTGTGTAATTTTGTGCTGAAATTGAATGCTGAACTTTCTTCTGAGTTAATATAAGAGTAATGAGATTCGGCCTACTCATTCTGACCAGACTAAATTAGCGTTTTGGATGACAAAAATACTTGACTATCTCGTTAAGAGATAGACGGAAGTTCACGTATGTCTATGACTTGAATGTGGCATCCAGAGATTTAATACTTGACTGTCAGATGAGAACAGATGACGATATCTGTACTTGATATTACATTCTTTTTTTTAGACAGGACATAGCATACTTTAACGCCATAGTTTCTGCCTGAAAGACACTGCTGTGATTCAATAAGAGTGAAGAGTACCACCTCTGTTTTCTGCGAGTTAACACTTAGGCCGCATTCCCGAGTCCATCACATTGATTACCTCAATGGACACTCTTTGTCTGCACTGATCCATGAAGAAAGGCAACTATTCTGGTTTTCTTCAATTTCGTTATCCAGCGAGCAGATTCAATTTTCGAGTTGCTTCGCTTAAAAAATGTTTGAAATTTCAAAAGAATTCCGTTCTTCCCCAATCTCTATGTTTAGATTAGTCGCGGAAACAGTTTGATGCATATGTTCGTTTAAAATCGAAATGTCTACGCAATTTTCTTGGGATAATGTTACTGCAATTACTTTTCCTGTGAAATGGAACAAAAATATTACCTTCGACAGTCTTCACCAAATATTCGATTGACTTTTCATAGTGTAAGTGTTTCATAGTTCAGTGTTTCATTCATTTCAAAAATTCATTTGAGCAGTTCTATTTGGTGATTTGATACTATTGTGATACGAATATATATGCATATATATTTTTTCTAATTTTAGGACATGTAAAATCTTTGATATTTTTGTTTAGGTTTTTAGTGTTGTCGTTGACATGAGTATGGAATTTCATGTCGAAATTTGCATTTGTTTAGAAGTTACGCACATGTTCTGTGAACAATACAAAACAAATTAAGCCACTTTAAGGATGTATTTCTGTTGGATAAATGTTGAGAAACTTGAAAAAGGACTTCGATGACCAGGCAATGTGTGGCAAATAATTCAAAGACAGCAGGCAGTTTTGAGGGCAGAAACATCGTAGAGGACTATCAACAGGCAAATGAAAAGTATGAGATTTGCTATTCAAATTCGATTACAAGTTAGACCTGATACTGTTGTGATTTCTTGTGATAAGTCGGAACTATTTTAAAAAGAATTATTGGCAGACAGATCTTACTTTTGCACCAACTCACACTGCATTGGTTCATAGAGGCTTGTATCCCAAAAATGTAACTCATATCGTTCCACAACCACCGTATTCGCCTGATTTAGCATGGTGTGACTTCTGGCTATTCCCTAAACTCAGGCGATAACTTCGAATACACTATGCCGACATGTTTGCAGAAATAAAATCAATTCATTGTGCATTTCCAGTCGGGAAATATACCTAATCAAATGGTTTCGATGATTATAGTGTACTTCGAAGGTGATGAAATAGTTTTGGAAGAATAAATAATGATTTTGAAAGTCATATACAGTTCTAACTTAAATTCCACAGGCATATGGCCAGAGATTGTTTTCGTTCCTAAGCAAGTATCAGTTTTCGGGTGTACGAGGTCGGTTGGACAAGTCAGTCATTTTGAAATAAAATATTTGTATTTTTTTCTTCTCAAAACTGTATTTATTTTTCAATATAGTACGCTGTCAACGCGATGCGCTTTTCCACGATATTCAAACTCTTTTAACCACTCCAAAATATGTGACATGTCAAACTCAGCAAAAGAGACATTTGTTGAACCGTTTTTGTCTTTTTTGGAGTCCACTGTCTTTCTGGTGTGTAATGGTGTATTCAAGATACGGCAACTAAATTTTTCACCAGTATTTTTAGTCTACCGTCAGCACTCATCTTGCTGATAGTTATAGTTTTTTGTGTCCAAATTGAAGAGGCCAATATTCGAATGACGGTATTAATTGAATTTCTTACAATTTTCATACATTGCTTCTCACAAAGCTATCTCATTCGGCAACCGACCAAACCAATGTCGCAGATTTTGTTGATCATTTATTCCATTGTCACGTCATTTGTTTATCCTGTGCTTATACGATCCCAACGAAACTCAGTGACCTACTTGTTCAATGAGTGACCTCCATGCGGGGTACCCATGATATTTTTAAGTCTGTGTTTGCAAGCGTTTTATCGCACAAAAAAACTTTTTTTTTCCATTTTTTTCCAAATGCAGAATGAAACAAGGATGTCGGAAAAAAATCAAGCTGCATGCCGTCCTGCATCAAAGCCACTGACATTTGGAATACCCCTCGTTAGGCAGAAGCTGAAGGGAGCCACAAACCCAACCATATGAGCTGCCACATTTAAATTGGTAAATTAGACTTTTCGAATAAATAATACAGTTCAGTAAAACGAATCCAAAAAAATAAGTCATCGTCAACTTTTCGCAGCTTGACATAAGATAAGATCAAGATTCACATAAGAACTACATCCACGCCCAGTTAGACAACATTTTCAAAGAGGCAAAGTACCCCCATACCCCGTCGTGTCTGAAACTTATACTCAACCCTTCAATGCACTTGGAATTCATTTCATACACACATGAGTGTCAAATTGTTGAATAAAACCAAGAGCAAACAGAAAGTTACCCCTTTGTAGATACTCCTCTGAGTCTGTGTATACGTTCGTGATTACATCGGTTTACTTTGTTCTGTGTATCAAATGTATCTCTGACTAAAAGTCAGCAGAAAGTATTAACTTTAAATTCCCATGAGATGTACTTAGATATTGCTCTGTGCGGCTATGTGTGCGGAGGTGCGCTGGGAAGAGCGTATGCCATTGTGTGAGAAATAACTGAAAATGATCTTCATTAATTTTGCCTTACATTCACATATCTGTCTTCTCCTTCAGTTGCCAGCTCCGACTCCCAATGCCTGTGTGTAGTTCGTAGGGTAATTTAATTGAAATTAAATACCTGACAGAGATGGTTTCTGCCATACTGTGCCATGCGATGTTTGATTAAAGAATATCAAATGGGAAAATGTAGGTCGAATAGCGACGAGCAAGTGCGAAATTGGGCTGAATTAATTTAAATGACACCTTTAGCTTTATTTAATTAAGAATAACAAACACACGCACATTTCTGATGAAGTCTTAAGAGCTTGTTAATGATGCAGCATCCACAGTGCGAACTGGGTAAGCGAGAGTAGGTGCTGATAGATTCGTTTACAAAATCAAAGTAAACGAAAATGAATTAACTTACACATCCATGCATGCGTGTGCGCAGGAAAAGCAATTAAATCTGCCAAAAATTAAGGGTAAAATGGTTTCATTCTCGATTGGGGGAAAATAAAATTGAATCTGTACTATAAAACAGGAGAGAGGAAGCAAGCTAAATTCCCGATCGGACCGACCGCAGAAGAGTAATAATCGCCGACAGCGATTCGGTGCGGATAATATTTCTGCGATGAATTGGTTCAACTTGTTGACCATATCCATTTTTTCGCACAGTGGATTCTTAAAAATATGGTGTGAACGAATTTAAATGAGAACACAGGATTCAACCGAATTTTCAGGAAGTATTCTTATTTCTGAGATTGTAAATAATATTTTGGGTATATAATTGTTATCGAAGTTAGAAGGGAAATATATCGTCACATTGATCCATAGACAGTCCAGGTCTAGACAAATCATAAATTAAATTCAAGATTCAAAATGAATTCAGTCTATCATGGCGCACTTATGCAATTTTACTCTTGCCTGGGTCCCTGGGAAAAAGAGTGCCCGAGCAATGAAAGAGCTGATGAACTAGCTAGGACGAGGTAGACTTGCCTGTGGCATCATATCAGGTGGCAGCCCATCCTCCATTAAATGTAATCAATTCAAGGTAACTAGGACATGCTAGTCTAGTACAGCAAACTTATTGAGAACTACTAAAATGTAATAAACATCAAATGGGGACTGCAACAAACTTCTGGGGAAATAATGGTTAATGGCAATCGAGTTGTATAAGAACTCTTTAATTGAGATGAAGGAACTAAGTGAACCTTATTCAACTAAACGAGGCAGTCACTATAACCTAACCCTTGTGGTGTGGAGAAGTCGAGTATGATTTGAAAATTCGTCTGCCCAACTTCAGACAAAACATTCGTATGATTTTTATCTCAACGCTCGTCCTTCAAAGCTTTACGTACAAAATCACACAAAGATATATGAATGTTTCTCAATATTTTACCCACGTTATGTCAATTCCTCTTAACCGATTTCCATTACGTTGGCGAGAATGTGGGATGAAACCGAAATTGACAAAATGACGATACAGTCTGTATTCTAGGCAAACAAAATTGACAGCATTCACAGGAGCATTATTGCTAAAGTGAAATCGAAGTCTGAGAAAATAATAATATTAATAATTCCATTATCCTCGGAAGGACATTTTATTGCGAACACAGTAAGAAAAAACCAACGATTTGAAATACTTTCCTGGATTAGGATGCTGTCATCCACCTTAATCGTAGTCGGCCTTTTTTGCCGAAGAAATTGAGTCGAACAACAAAGAAAAAACGTGTCTCCGGAGAGAAGTGCTTTCATGCTGACCGGAGGCGTGCATATGTAGATATGTACATATGTACGTATTTTCTATCACTACACAAATCAAATGGTTTTCTCGTCACCGTCGTTGGCCTTATCGTCGGTGTCATTCATTTCGTCATGTATACATTATTTGTTCGTCGTCATGTGTATCTAAATTATGTCAATGCCGTGGGAGAATAAATTGAGATGTCGATCGCTTTAGTGGGAGGGAAATAAATCCTGAATTTCATTCACGAGGACGTCTCCCTTGCTGTGGATGATGTTGCCATAAGAAAGTTATTCGCGTACAATTGTGGATAATGTTTGGTTTTGCGGAGTTTTGTTTCTTTTCTTTGCTTGCCTGCGAGCATTTTTTTTAATTTATTTTCCTTTCCATTGGATATTATTCAAGAAATCTTTTGAAAGTTCAAATGTATGTAGTGCTAAGTACAGCGTAGTAAGCTTGGGACCCTTGGTAATCAATGTTCGAAAATTAATGGATCTATTAAATAGTTTCAATAAAACCGAAGCCTCATCACTTTATAATACAAACATTCATTTGATACCGCATCTAATTCCATGTGTCTCACCCATCCTGCAAATTTGTTAAAACGATACCAGATCACCATCAAGCATAAACACATGTTCCTGCACGTACTGCTACATCATTCGGGCATATGTTACTTTGTCACCAGTTCGTATTTCAAATCTACATGGAAGATCATGTGGAATACGATATTATAAGGAATATTAAAACAACCTCGGGATTTTGTAATAACCAATCCCAGGATGTGCATAAATTAATTTTTTATTGACACATTAGCGGGTACGGGCATGATACGTTGGAACAGTAAATTTGTTGCGTACATAGGCGTGACATATAAGTTAATATGACAGCATTAGGCATTTAGAATGCGGGTGTTGGCAATAAAAATTGAAATTACCAAGAAAATGTTTCCCGTGGGCGTTTGGGTTAATTCAGGGGATTTTGACAACCATTTCGTGGGCGATGCATACATAAGAGTATAACTGAGGATGTGACACAGTTCGGATGGCAATAACATCTTATCGAAAGGAAAATGTTTTAGATCGTAGGATGAGTAGCAGAATGATAACACTTTTGAAATTCATACACACATATAATCTGATTCTTCGAATCGCTGCTGTCTATTATAGGTGACGTACGCATACGTCTCTTTATGGCCTCTTTATGACATATGCTGTAGGCTTGCGCATTTTATTTCAATCCAGAGAGTGCTAGGTTTAGTTCAAATATATTTATTGAACTAGTTCGTTCTTCTAGTTCACATAGTTCAATGCATTTCACTGCTCAGGAAATTAACATATTTAAAACGGCTGTTGTCATGCCCTCAGATATTTAAGTTTGCCGGTCGAACAATGGGATGCTATACTTATCTATTGGTTAGTACGGAAGCTCTTAAGAACACCACAGCAGTTGTGAGTTGATTGATATCTAAACCAAAATCTAAGCGGTGTTCAACAGGATTGGTAAGGAAGATCCATTCAAGACACACATATAAAAATGTATAGTCCCTCATGCGCAAACAGCGTATAGCCACAAAACACACAATTTCACACTGCCAAAGTCAAAAACCCCAAATAAAATAACACACATACCACCCCAAACAATTTCAAAGAACTTCAAGTTCGAAAGCTCTGCTATATCAAACCCCGCAGTATTTTATCAACACAAACACAGCAGAATGTCAAACTTCGGGTTTTGATTGATCCCTGGTCAGAGGTAAGCTCCATAACGTATGAAGCGAGTGTATTAGAAGAAAAACGAGCGACGCCGTTTGTGTGTGTATGTTCGAATTCGTTTTGTGTTTGAGTTACGTTTCCTTAATACTTTTAAAAATGTCTATTAATTCCCCTTCCTTTTCAGCTGAAAAAATTCCTTCCACGTTATAATGTTGTCTTATTTGACATATAAACTTGTGCTAAACAGTTTCGTTAATGTATAGTTACAAGTCTTATGAGGAATTCCTGCTGTTAATGCAGTGTGTATTATACATTTTTTATGAACTAACTAACGAAAAACTTTTAAGTACTTTAATTTAATTTAATTTAGTTAAAATTGATATAGTTATTCAACAATCAACTTACGTCCTGCGAATAGCCTTCGATTCCGAGCTTGTGAGCCAACGCATCAGAGTACTCTCGAGTCTAAGGCTATGCACACAAGTGAAGAAAGGTATCAAAGGAGTTAATGTGGGTGCCTGATATCGCGGTAGCTGGATAGGCTTACTACTTGATGTCCACGTCCAACTCAAATGAAAGCATGAGAGGATTTGTGATCAAATCTTTTATTTCTAGTAAAAATGTTGGTCTTGTACATTCCACCCCTTGTGCAACTTACTCGATATAGCAGAGTGAGTAACACATTGGTTGGATAAGGGTTTAACTGCAGCTGTGTTTGTGAATATTTGGCTGAAGAATGAGATTAGAAGTTGGAATAGCCTTCGTTGGGAATTTACTGCTAGAACTCTTAAAGAACGCAGAAATTGAAAAAAATTGAAAAACCACTCATAAAATCGAGTTTTCAACCGTCACATAAAATGTGTGTCCGTAGAAATAAATGCATCTGTTACAGTCTTTATAAGTGTTATTCTTCCTCAATGAAACTATCCTCAAGAACTCAAGACTGCCCAAAGCTATAGAGAAAACTATGTGGCGTTCAAAAAAAACCATTCAGAAGTTGTCTCTAGATGAGGAACAAAACAAATGACACAATTTCTTTAATACCTTCATTAATTCAGCTGTTCGTATTCTTCATCAGCTGTTTCGTATTACATTAACAAATACAGCAAGCATTTGGAAAGATTTCAAAGCCAAATATTTGTGTGAAACCACAGAGTCGAAAAGTTTTCCCCCATCCCCTTGGAAGACCATTATCAAAACAATTTCGTGGTTCGCCTGAAGCCGCTATCCCCTCCTAATCCATAGAAACTCTTCACAACAATTCTATTAATGTCCTCATATGACAACGGAAAACTTTTGCACACTTGCCGGGATTTTATTTCACAAAACAATTTAAGGGATAATTTCATGATTGAAGGTTACAAAAAAAGTTGATAACAAGAAACTTCCTTCTCCGTTTACTGCAAGCGCCATGAAGGGTTTGCTCTCCATTAACCCTTGTGTTCTATACTGCTGCCACCAAATTGTGGTGTCCTGAAAAGTTTTAGGTTGTAAGGAAAAAGAATAAAAAAAAATCAGCATCGGGATGGCGACTCGTCATTTTTCGCCCGAAGCCGAGCAAAGAATTTTCCTCAAAAGATGTTCTAGTGCATTTAGTGTGTGTCTTCCGTTGTGAGTGTGGAGAATTGCTGCGTGAAACTGTGTTCAACTTTTACAATAACCTCTTTGGAAATATGGAAAACTAAGCAAAAGAAGGGACTAGTTGGCAGTGATAGCTATCGGGGACGGCAAACTTTAAGAATCGCTCCCACTATTTGAATGGACGCCTGAAGTGAAGGAAAGGTTAAACCCCGATTGACATTTTTCTAACAAAGAGTGAAGAAGCTGCGATACAAGGAAGCTAACCATTATTCTGCTACATTCTACCTGTAATGCCCTATTATATCTCCTACCATATCAGATAAAGGAGCAAGGGTGAAATTTGTATCTGCATTATGTTCTTAATTCTTTTTCATGCCTTCGAAAGTTTCACTCTCCGTGTTAATTCCCTCCACACTGTGTGCGTGGTAATTTACGTCCTTTACGAGTATTAGGGATCAAATTGCGATGATTCCACACTTTCGGTATTCCGATACGAAAGCTGTGTAACATGGTTATCCTTTGAGGAGAAACGAGATTAACCAGTTCGTATGCACGTACAGAAGGTAACATTATAAAGTAAACAAATCTTTACTGACACGATACGTGCTTCAAGGATAGCGCTCCACGTTTTACACTGAATGATATTAATTCTTTACTAGCGGCCCAATTATATAATTTTTACTGCAGACATGGGTGATAGTGGTTAAATCTCGTATAAATTTGGACGTTTTATAACTGTCAAGTTTTCGCCGCAGTACCTTAATTATGCATTTTTTATTTATGAAATTTTTTGTAGCCTCAGTAGAAGCTTTTTCCAACGATTTTGTTTCAAATTGCAGCAATCTGCCATTATTTAATATTAAAGGGGGTCGTTATTGAATTAAGATTAAAAGGGACGTACTGCCACTACAATGCGAATTAATTCCTATTGTAGGTAGCGTAGTTGACGAGGTTTATCCAATGAATCCGAAACATCGCATTTAAAAAGTAAATCTCAACTAGTTTGTTTCAACATAAATAAAGCACAAGACAAACAATACAAATAATTATAGTGTAATGTCGGTATCTTGATATCTTTTCAACTGTGTGCGATATTCAAGGGTCAGTAAACTGTGTTAAGTCTATTCGAACCACCAAATTTGAAGAAAAAGTATTAATATAACGAGCTATTTATACTTCCAGACGAAAAACGTCTAATTACAAAATTTAACAGAAGTACTGTCGAAACGACTGTAAAAACGACTTCTTCCTTTAATACTAGAGCATACAGTCCCCACAATATATTGGCAATATTTCGCAACAGCACACTACATTAAAGAAACAATTGAGTGCCCTCAATCAAACTGCATACAATTTGGTAAAAATCCGAGAATCCAACCTGTCCCGAAATTCGGGTCAACGAAAATTGGGTTCTCATAAACTGGAATCTGAAAAACAGGGGAAAGTGGAAAAAAGCTAGCTGAATTAAATAAAATTGGATAGGATTCCTTTCGGTATTAAATTATTATTTAATTAAAGCAAACAAACAAAAATAATACAAAATTGTTCTATTTCATATTATATAAAGTATATAAAGTATTGACGTGTTACTAATAAAACAGATTAACCATTATTCCACAAGTTTGTAATAATAAACTATTGTTCTCTCATAAGTGGAAGGGACTTACAGTTTGGGAGGGACTTACAGTTGTATACTCATTGACCTTTGTCAGTTACTCGAATGAGTTGGGGCCGTGATTATTATTTTTGTCGTACCATGAATTGCGGACACTCTAGGTGCAAGTGTGTAGGTGTCGGCAGATTCGTAAGGTGTGGGAAAGCTACTCACGGTACAACATAAAAATACTTTTACACCTCAAACTCAAACCTAGAAACTACGGTACGTTCTTTGTTCAGCAACATTGAAAAATCATTTGAAGAGACAAATGCGCAATGTTTACATCATAGAGGCCATAAACAATGGCTTATTCAGGCTTGAGGTAAATAAGAGAATATGTAATGCAATAAATATAGACGTTTTTACTGCGGAAATATAATATACCGATTCACTCTAAATTTATTTGCAAACCTACTATACGCATATACCTCTAACTGTACACTGACGTCATAGACTGCTGCCTGAGCTCCACACCTGTTTGATTGCAACTAGTCTTTCCACGTAGGCGATAGAGTCAGAGACTCCGAAACATGTGTTTACGATATGAGGCCGGTTAACCATGTGTTTACCAAGAATATGCGATGTACGGGTCAGTCGCAACGATCACCTGCCCGAAATCATGACTGCCATGAAATTATTTGTTGTATGAATTTGGGATCTCAGGAAAACTAAACTGAACTGATGAACAGGCGAAATGAGCTGGTCTTAAGGTCAAGGCGGATAAGACAAAATATATGCTGTCGAGCAAGAAACGTTCCGCCACACACTACCTCAGGCAAAACTTAACAATCGACAGGTACAAACGTGTACTCCACGATTGACATCATGGTGGAGATCTGACGTAGAATCGTACTGTGCAACCGATGCTACTTTGGTTTATCGACACAATTTGGATCAAACCTCCTGACTCGAAGAAACAAAATTCATGCTCCACGAGCTGTAAGTTGGGCGCTACTCAAGAACAGCAAAGCTGATTCTTGGTGCCCGGAGAAAAAGTCTATATCGGGGATCGAAGCGAGCGGATCGATGCTGCTGAAGAGCAAACGGGGTCTTCGAATCTGAGCCTGCTGGTTCGAGAAGAAAGGAAGGTCCGAAGCTCCGGTATAAAGACCAACTCAAAGCGGACATAAGACTGCTTGGTCTTGATTACTGTAAGTAGCGTGCCCTGGACCGTCGAGGGCACCTATTGCTCAGGATCAGACCCTCAATGGGAGAGAAGACTGATATTAAAATCATTTTCCTATGTTCTACTTCAATTTAAAGCTGGCCACTTATGAAAAAAAGCCCTTTACATGTCAGTCACCTTTTTCAGGATTATCTTAGATTTACTTGCCAAGGAGGCTTATTGCCGCACTCCGGGATACAGCATCGATCATCTCCTGCTCCTAAAAAAAATATTATAACTTTCCGAATTAAATTTTCATCGATGTCCATTTGAAAGCATTGGCCCTCAGTAATAAAGGAATTTAAACTCGAGTTTTACGAATAAGTCGTATCTAAGTCGAATTTAAAAGTGAAAGTTTAATGTTTCAAAATGAGTGTCAAAATCAGCTGTGCTAGCTCACAATAGCGAATATGACAGGTTTATTCACAATGATTACGTTAAATTCGAGTTTTGTTAAAACTGATTTATTACTACGGAAACTTAAAAGTACCTTAGCTACACCTAACAAAATTCGACTTTAGAAGCGACTTTATGATTTTCTATTACTAAGGGCCATTGATTCCACCCGGTTCAAAAGGGAAACCAAAAAAATCTCTAACTGAAGTCTCTGATTGAGTATGTCCATACATCAGAGAGCGGAATCGATCATTAAGTGAAACATTCAGCCAGGCCGTGGCATTTAGAACATTGTTAGCGTTCAGCAGCCTACAGAAATAATGAGTTCAAATTATCAGTATCAACTGCAACTATGCGGGTTCTATTTTAGATTTACATAATGTTAGAGTACTATTTGTAAGGTAGATTAATATTCACTTCTTTTCACGGAAAAGCTATGGGGCATTAAAAGTGATGACAGTGGTACAACGAACTGAATCCGGAGGACTTCCAATTGTACTATTTTTTGTTCGGAACTCTAAAAACTTTTAATCAAATCGATTTTATTTGCATGCAAGCATCTTCTTTTGCAGAGCTTCAAAATGAAAAGCAAATAAATGCAGAATTTTCTGCAAAAAGACTAACAAAAAACTATTTCAACAACTGAAATCATTATTTTAATCGATCACTCAGTCCCGCCCGCTCTTGCCCTGTCAGTGGGTTCGCATATTCCAGAACAAAGTAATTTAATATATTCCGTAAAATAAATACCAGAACCAAAACAAAAAAAAATATAGTAATACACATCCTTTTTCAAAATCGCCATGTACCACAAAATTAAAATGGAAATAAAACAAAAAAAAGAAACAATTCTGCTTACCGAACTATTTGTGCTGTGCCGTAGAATTTGTGTTTGCCGGCACATGATATCTACAATGGCACCCGTACGGTATACGTATATGTGTATAGTTCTATAAAAGTTGAATTTTTCACTGAAGCTATGTTGTATAATGTATGCAAACAGTGTTCTTGTTGGCACAGTTCACGGAAACAGCCCGTACTTGCGCGGTATGTTGGTAACATAGGATTTCCGCAAATTGCATCTGCGATTTCCATTCAAAATCCAACGAACTGGAGGAAAAATTATTTATGTATCTATAAAACGGTAAATGCAAGTTTAGGCAACGAAAAAATGTATTAACGAAAGTAAAAACCATCCCCTGAATTGAATTGAATAATAAATCAGGATGTGGCTGTTTATTTTCTGTTTCTGCGGTAAGGTATAGTAGCAAGTTGTGCTTTGGGTTTTTGTCAGTTTCGCTACGAGGTTGGGAAATTCATTGAAATGGACATTTAAAAGGTTTTAATTTCCTCTGATAGGCAAAAGGTGGATTCGGTTGAATCCAGGTGACAACAATATGTTGGAGGGCGAATTGCAATTTAAATTAATGTGAAGCTCAAGTTGGTGGATAAATTGATATTTCCCCTTTTTTTAGAGTGAATTTAAGTTGATGGTGTAGAATATTTATTTATTCGATTATGAAACACCAAAAATGGCCGTAAATACTGAAAATTTATCTGTTTCATGATCACATACATGTATTGCATTCTATGTTGTAATATTGTAATTTATAACAGCTTCCAACGTTCGTTTTAAGTCCGTCCGTTTATCTCTCATGACATATCATAACGTAACATTTACGTGGGCGTGTTGTTAACTCTCCGTAATACCGCCAGGTTTCACGAGCGGATATACACATCTTCTGACGCTCGAAGTCTGTATGGCAACTTGACCTGGATCGTTGCTGTCATCCTGCAAAGTTGGGAGCAACAACGTTGCCCTGTCTGTACAGGCCATCGCCTTATGAATGTTTCATCATGGCATCTTTCTATTATCAATGGGCTACATTTATTTGCCCACTTGACTTAACCGAACTTGGCAATTTTTTATACGAAACATTCTGTACTACATAGTATGGAAAAATGATCACCTAACAATTCGATCTCTGAACGAAGTATCACTGTATTTGGATCCATCCTCCATATTGCCTGCATTTTTGTCCTGATTATGTTTAATCTTCCAATTGCTCAAAACTGTTCCACCAATATAATATATAGCATTAGATGATTAGTCTTAATATTGAATTAAGATGAAGAAAATGATAACGCCATCATCTGCACAAAATTGGGGAATGAACAAATTGGTTCAAAAACCAAACTGAGTGGAGCTTACAAGTTGATATGTAATAGGTCGTTGCACTAATATTCATCACCATTCCCATAAAAACGATGACAAAGTAAGAAACATTGTAGCTATGTTTTAATAATGAAACTAAATAGACACAAATATCTGTTGATTGAAATTGTCTGTAAATTTCACAGACGCACTGAAGATGAATCAAGATACTGCACATTTTTTTCATATTTTTGCTTAAGCTACAATGCTGTCAAATAAACAAGCGAATGTCTCTAGCAAAGCACAGTAAGAAGGAGTTTGAATTGAATTGTATAAAAATACATTCCATTGAACGAAATATCAAGAAGATACCAGCCAAAAGTGACACGACAAAGGAATATATCCCAACTCTTTTACAATGTGAATAATGTGGTGTTTATGGTCTACGTTCAGCTCATGATTTACAGTTCTTTTGTTCCCTGTACCCCTGCCCAGACATGGTATTCTGTACACATACTGCTTGTGGTCGTCAGTCAATTCCTTTCACCAACATGAAGCAGCTTAAGTGAAATGTCATTCCCAGATATTTCATGCGATTGCAATCCTTAAATACGACATGAGCTCAAAGTGTTTCACATCCGCCCGTACCGTTTTATTTTAATTAAAATAAAACATTAACATAAGAGGCTTCCAAGAACACCGGACGAACGTAGCATGAGTAATTCCTTATGCAGTCGATCAATCCCAAGGCAGAATTTTATCTCCAGAAAACTCATTGCGGACGGAGGAGAGCGATCGAGTTAATTAAGTCCCAGGATGAACCATGTGTCCGTTCATAATAACCTTTCGACTTCTGTAGTAATTTTTCAATTTGCAGCAAGCATGCAGCCAATTATATGTGCTGAACGCAGAGTACCACTCTCCTAAGAGGTGGCCATCACTACGACGTCAGTTGTGTCCATGCCAAGTGGCCGTGCCCGTTGCGTGTCCTTAGTGTTAATTGACTAAGTTAGGTAATTTGTGGAAGCGGACGAAAGCTCAACAGCTGACGAACTGAAACATTTGCAAATAAGTTGCATAACTTTCAGATTCAGTATCAACCTCAAACTTTTCAAGCCAGTTGCACTTCACTCAGCATACGGGTTGTGGCTATTGGTTTGGTTGTCTCTACATACATGTGGGTGTACGTATGTGTACTCGTACGAATGCGAAATAAACAGATGGAATACTGTGAACGGTCAAAGAGACCGTAAAAACCAAAACTTAATGAAATACTCTTGTTGGCCATTTCGATTTATTCGTCCGTAAATCTCCGGACAACCACGGTGGACGAAGTAGAAGGGGGCCGGCCAGCAGCGTCGCGTAAATCCTGGGAATGTCAGTGAAGTCTATGTGGAAGGTAGGCCAAAAAGGAGAGAGAAAAATCGATACAACAGCTACAGTGTTAGAGTGAAGTGGTTGATACAGAACACGTCGCCCGGAAAGTTGATTGGCATCTCATGACTGCGCCTGGTATGCATGTGTATATACGATCATTCAGTAAATCTCTGTACTCCTTCCACATGAAGAGGAATTTTCGAAAAACGGCGTGCTTATGATGTTTTAAAGTTTCTCTTGACCTGGCAAAATGAAAGTATCTTTAAAAGGCATTCATTCAAAGCTATTCCTATTTAAATCTCGGACGTGCTTTTACCACACAACAAAATGCTTAGAAGCATCAATGCATACAACATGGAAGCATTCGGTTAGTTTAAGTAATTGGGTGAGAGATGTTGGACTTTAATAAGGAAAGAAAGGAATTTTGCAGATTATATCTTCAATTCTTCAATAGTGCGTATTGCATTGCTTTTCGTGGTTTATTTCCAGGCCGATTTTGTTCGGAAACATAGGTGATTGAAATTATGGATTATGTGGCACTTAACCATGCAACATTTTTTTGCCACCAGTAGCAGGCGACGATATCTGAATGCTATGACCGAACAGTTTGAAATACGTCTGATTGGGTATCGATCCTCAGGGATCTAGTGATCTAGTGAACTGTGAAGAATTTCAGCTTGGTAGGTATGCTCTTCTGGTATAGTTGTTAGGATATATCTATAGACACTTTCTAGGAAGTGCATTGTAGCAGGCTCATAACTCATTAAAGGCTTCTCTATATAGGAGATATAGATCATTCCACTGCTTCTGCTTGGCCGGAATTCTGTAAAAATAATTCTTCGACGGTCATAGCTGCTTGAGTAAAATCTCCATCGAAAGTCTTTATAGTTTCGTCGTAGGACCAAAATTGTAGTAAGATAATTCCAGATTAATACAGCATGGCCGTACAATGAACCACACCAGGTTCAAGTGAATCTGTACTCTAATCCACCGTTACGCTCACTGAAAAGGACAATTGTTCATCATATTATTCATGAGGCGGAGCTCATTGAACGTACATTGGCATATATAGTGAAAAAGCTTACGTTATATCTTATTAATGTTAATTGCCTAAAGTATTATAGACTCAACTTAGTCAATACTGAAGTCTCTCCCTGTGGACTGATTTATAGCAATGAAAGTTAAGAATCGATCAACCTGCCCTCTCACAGGTCACAGTAGTAAGTGTAAAGGGATTATTAATTAGCTATGCATTGGGCCCAATCAAATAAAGCCACTCCGATAGTTGACCTTTATTGCCTCATCTGTAGTGTGGTCCCCCTTTAATCATACTTATTTAGCTGAGTAAGTCTGCATTCATTATTCAAATCTCTGGCACTTTATGCGGAAAGCTAAGAGACGTAACTCACACAAATGTTCGTATACATGTCTATGCTATAGAAAGGACAATTTATGGTGTCCTCTTTCGGCTTGTAACACTGATCCATATTGGAATAAACAGTGGGAAGTACCCTTAATATTCATTCTAGTTCATTTGGTCACCTTTGTTCATAATAATCCCCAATGAATGATCAACACAGGTGGAAGTGATTGAGTTTACCTTTCATCCCTTCCTTTGTTCCTTTTTTTGCTGCTGCTGTTATGCTCGTCCTGTTTGCCTAGAGACTCCCATTATATCTGCTCAATGATGATTACCCTTTTATTAAATAAAGGAAGCTGATTTTGAGTGAGTTCATTTGGTTGGACGCCAAGTTTGTTTACCTTTCCCGTATAGGCTCACAGATGTTCCTGATGGACATTACGTGATAAGCGTTCCATTATCTCTTACGATTTTTCCTCTTTTCTCTAGTCGTCACGTGCGGCATACATTTACATGTACATAACTATGGGTATTGAATAAACTTCACCGTGGGTTATGAATTTTTAGTAGACACTTCGAATTTTGGTAGATTCCGTGGATTATTTATTAAGCTTAACAGGTCATAGCTATTATTTCAACCTTGGAATAAAAGCCTGGAATTAGATAAAATGTTTTTTTTTTAATTCACAGATAAAAAACCGTCGTTATTTCAACAAAAACAAATGACAAAGGCACAAAAACAAAATGAAGATACAAAGTTTATCTCGTTTTTGTACGTGTTGAGAAAAATTAAAACAGAGTTCGTTTTGACACACTCGTATCTTCCTTTAGTTGCCATTGCATTCTAAGCTTTTTGTGGAGTAAAATGTAATCTACATACTCGCCGCTCAAAGTAGGGAGTCGTAGGTTCGTGCCTCGCAATTAACGAAATGCTGAATTAACTCATAATGCATAGTCGTAAGTTTGGCTTCCAAACCGTTGGGTCCAGAAATATGAAATATATTACCGCACAATGTGTGTTGGTCATATGCGAAGCATCGAAAGTCAAAGAAATACGTCTATCGCTCTTTCTGCCGTTAATGGAATTTCTTTTCCGGGGCTATGGTTGGTCGCACTGTTTAGTATGCCTCCTCCCTGAGCTTCAGCGCCGATGAGGCTGCACTGTTTCCTACAGAATAGGTCGAGAGAAGGGAGGAATACAATGGCCTCGAGTACTGCCGTCGATGTGGTTCTAAGACAAACTGTTTATCGCAGGCAGGTCGATCTTTGGATTTTGATTGGCTGTGTGAGAACATATTCCCTGCTTCCCACCATACCAGAGAACCGTAAGTTGTTTGAGATCCCATGTTTTACCGAAGGCACGTCTGCACGTGTAGAACGCCACATACGCCTTCTTTATACTGGTCGCCGTGTTTTCTTAAAGTGTAAGGCGTTGGTATTTAGCTGGCTTTGTGAGTTTGAGTTCAACGCCATTTATAATTAAACAGCTGAACTGAAGAAAAAGAGCAGCATTTCCAATTTAATTGAATTGTGATTCAGTTCTCGAGCCTGTGTCCAGTTATTCACTAGCACTAGTGACTAATGACTGAGACGCTCGCTAAACGTTGAAGAAAACTTTCCTGAAATGAGGACGTTCCCATCGTTCGCGTATGAAGGTACTATGAACCCATCCCTTGCCAAACTTTGTATGATTTTGTCAACCAATGTTCCATAGGAGAGGTGAGAGGACTCCTCCCTGTGGTGTGCCTCGGTTCACCTTTCTGGTGTACCATTGATCACCTCGGAATGATGCATCATTCCGATACAGTCGCAGAGTTCTGTATCGAATCCGTGGCGTACATATCCGGAACTGAATGTATCAACCTTAATATGAAGACTAGTTGCTGTATAGCTGAGGGTTGGGCGTGCTAGATACGAGGGTGAGTAGCGTAAAGCAAAACTACCTTTTTTTCAATTTTACTTTTATCGACAGCTTTGACAGAGATGACTGTCCTTTAAATTCAATTTTGGACTTATAACACAGTGAAGTGTTACTTTCAAGCCCATCGCCTGTTGGAACAGCAGGTATTCTCTACTCTCTCTAATAAAATTCAATATGCGTGGCCCTATAGTCCCAGGTGAACCTGGATACAAGTTCTACAGTAACTACATGTTGTAGTTCCTATTCCTCTTTGACGAGTGGAGGGGATCAGAGATGTAAGAAATGCAGAGCCGTGAGTTATGACAGCAGTCCGTATCGTAGACAGGAAAATGTAGCATAGACTTTTACGCACCCATCTACTACTACCTTTTATTAGAAAAATATGTAATGAAACAAGTTCACGTACAACTACTCAAAACCGTTATATGAGAGTACCTAGAACTCCGTTAGTAATCAAACATTATGTGATGAAATGTACTTGAAAATATAAAGGGTTTATCAATAAGGACTTGACAACTTTTTTTTTTAAATAAAACACAAACCATTTGAGATATTTCAACAACTTTATTATCGGCTTGAAGTACAATCAAAACATTTATGAATGGAACTCGACTTCATTCATATGGCCACCGCGGGCACGTTTGCAGCGGTCGATTCGTTGGACCCAATTTTCAATGACGCGGCCACACATTTCTGCCGAAACGGCCGCTATTTCCCGTTTAGTGTTGCCTCTGAGCTCTTCCAATGTAGTCCACTTGTTGGCATAAACCAATGACTTACTTAAATGCCCAACAGAAATTAGTCAAGCGGCTTTAAATAGCACGATCGTGGCGGCCAATAGACTAGCCTATTTCGTGACATAACACGCTCACCATAATTGCTCTTCAATAAATCGATTGTAACGTGTGCTGTGTGCACCATCCTGTTGAAACCACATGTCGTCCAAGTCAATATCTTCCAATTCGGGCCAAAAATAATCGGTAACCATGGCGCGATAACGCTGACCCCTCACAGTAACGTGACGATCATCAACGAAAAAATATGGCCCAATAACGCCGCCGGCATGCAAATCGCACCAAACAGTTATTTTTTGTGGATGAACTGGTGATTCACGAAGCAGATGTGGACATTGCTCGTTCGTGTACTTTACCATGATGAAAATGTTGAGAGTTTGATGATTAATGCAGGGTGCGTTCACAAATTAAATTCAAAGTTGTCAAAGTCCCTATTGGAAAACCATTTATTTGTTCGTACATATGTATGTATATGTTTTGACGTGTGTATTTGATTTGTTTTTCTGCGTTCACCGATAAAAACAGAACAATAACAAAAAATTTCTGAGTAAGTAGTAACTCACACTTCGAAGGTTCAGTGACTCGGAAGCGGTGGAGCCGTGAATTATGAAAGTTGTCAAATTCGGGGATTGAACTTCTCAAACCCCCGCCGTAAAGGTCGATGCACCAACCCACTACGCCACCTTTAAATACATTTTCAATATCACTAATTTCAATCGATACAACGGCGTTTGAAAATGATTCTAACAACATGGAAATATTTTTTGGTAAGGGAGTCAAGCTCTTCGTTACTGAACTTCTTTAAAAAGTTTGTGTATTTTTATCTCTCGTTCTTATGTGTAATAATAGCATTCTACGAGAGCCAGCCCCTGCTTTTCGTACGTTGTCGACCATTCGTTAAATGGTAATATTTGTACGGTCTTTCGAGTCAATGCTGCCAATGCTCAAAGAGTATTCCTATCTAAAATAGAAAAAGTTTGTCAAACTTTGACGTTCGCAGTCTTAAAACTATAGGTCCCGTCCACTCGTGATAGAACAATAGCACGAACAACACGAGTGGTCGCTGTAGAAGCTAGGCTAGGTCCAACTTGGACTGTCGCGCCAAATCTGTACTTGGGTAAAATTGTTTCCATTCCATTCATCTATCTATCATTTCATTTCCCCGAACACATAATACCTCTTCACAAAATGTCAGTTTGTTAGTAATATCGGTTGAGATAATACATTCATAGGTTACAAGCAATTAAAGCAATTTTCAAACGAAAAAAACTAAAAAAAAATCGCTAAAGGCACTTGTACGCATTTGTCGCATCACTATACCGTTCTGATCTTTCTCAAGCGACACTAATGAAATATTCCATTTTAATGGTTATACCAATTTGTAGGGTTCCACTTATCCCAAAGTCAGCACAGCACCATTATCTCAATTCATCAAGGAGTTAATGTTGATGAAAGTGAATTTCCACTACTACCATGCCATAATCCGTCCTGGGCATGAATTTAATCCAAAGTGGGTATCCGACTTTATCGCAGAGAATTGCTGTGCCATTCCATAGCAATTACCCAAATATCACTTTAATGAAGTGGAAACAGAACAGAGGCCTTCAGATGTCGTAAACGTAGTACACTTTTGAGAAGTGTCGCGCAAATCCCAATAAAACCGAGACCGAGAATAAAAAGTTATTGCTTTAATAAATCCACTAGTTGGAGAGCAATAAAGATGCACTTACACATAAAAGATTAAAACTTTTTCTCCAGCAGGGTGAAGGCAGACGGAAGAGGCGTACGTATGAATAATGGCCGGTAATGGGGTGGAAATAATACGGTGAAGCCAAAGAGAGTAACAGAGACAGTGTACTGAATCAGCGTTATGGAATTCAGTGCTCAGAAGAATGAATTTCAAGCAAAATATAAAAAAAGAATTCTGTAGTAAGTTGTGTTGGCCTGAGGAGAAACGTCAAAATTTTGTTATAAACTTTAATCCACGTCTGTGTATATACACGATTCTGTAGATGCTGGCAAAATTGTGGAAAGTACGATGAAATGAATGATTCCAAGGAATCTCTGTGGCGGACATCCTGAAATATATAAGCACTGTTGAGGAATGTTAGAGTCCTCCTTAATTTCCCTGAGTTGCGAAATTGAAAGACTAATGGAGTTATTCTGGGGAAGTTTTGATGGCAGGTTAATAAAAGCCAAGACGTGTCCTTGACAACGCATTTGACTGATGGCGATGATAACAAGCGGCAGGAGACCATCTGAAGATATTCTGTTAACATTTACGCAGCTTATAAGATTCATGGAAGCTGGCCTACGCAAGTTATATTCACATTCATGTATATTCAGATATGGCAACAAGCGTGTACGTATGCCCCCCGCCGGAGGGATTGCAGACCGTGCCGTGGTTCATGGACTTGAGTAGGATCAACGATGTCAGAGAGCTATGATGGTGCATTTTTGTTTTATTGTGAGCTGCACTGCAAGAGATCTTAATTAATTCACTTAATTAATTAATTCACCCTTATACGCTATCTAATTAAAGTTTCGCATGTCCCGTGCAAATTTGAAAATAGTTACATAAATAGATAAGTCTCGATCGGCGACTAGTTAAACCTCAACTTACTCACTCACGCAAATAGCCTCTAGAATAGATCTAGCAAACACATACGTCCACAGTGTAGGTTCACTGAAGTCCTCAACGGACGTCCCTTATACCTCCCATAAATAAATACGTGTAGATATCCGATTACTATATAAACTTTTCTCGACTCATTTGTCCCAGAAGCAGAAAAAGTTCATTGGATGGTTTGCTAAGGTAAACGCAGCAAATAAGAGGATGACATCGATAACGTTCACTGCCACATCAAAATACAGTAGATAATTGGGGTAGCAACCCATAATAGTTCCGAAGAGAATCAAAAATAGTAGAACTCCGGTTAAGACGAACAACCTAATATTCTCTAGAAAATATAGTGATATGATATTAGACTCTTATTCACTCTTATTCACTCTATTGTAGAATACACTTGCTCTTGGACTATACAGACATCGTGAGCTAAATAACTTAAACGAGGTTAAATTGAAGTATACAGTTTTCGAGAAAGGGCTAGTACATCGATCATCCTAGTAGTGGTCTATGGTGTAGATCCCCTTGGTATTTTCGAGAGAAAAGTTTAGCTTGATATCTTTGGTGATGTGTTCATTTTCTGCAGTGACACAAGTCCTTCCGGGTGCTACAGTTGAAAATACCCACAAATTGGAATTGCGTTGCAAGAGATCCATAAAAGCTTTTGCAAGGGTTTTATGAAACCAAGAGTGGTGGTAGTGAAGGCGTTAGTTTATCTCATAATCAAATACAATCCTAAAATCACGGATTGTATTGACTGTAAGAATATGCTTGTTGCGATCCCTCCGTGGAAGAAGACGATTTCAAGAGAAGATTGTAGACTGGCAATTATTAATAGTGAGTTCTAAGAAGATATTACACCACAACAAAACATAGGAGTTCAAATTAGTTTTTAAGATATCAGAGTCGCTAGAGGATCACGTGACCTTGAATACCCTCTTGTCTTCTTCTTCTTCGTTTGGTGCTATAGTGCGTGGTAGACCTGGGCCTCTACCAACAAGCCTTTCCAGCCAACGCGATCTTTCGCCAACTGCCTCCATTTGCGCACACCAAGTTGCTTGAGGGTCTTCTCCACTTTATTGCGCCATCTCGCTCGAGGATGTCGTCTGTTGCGTTGTCCCAATGGCTCGGATTCAAAGGCTCTTCGGCCCAGAGTTGTGGTGTCCATACGCTCTACATGACCTAGCCATATTAAGCGTTGGAGCCGAAGACGCTTAACTAGATGCATTCCGCTGTACATCAAGTACAGTTCGTGGTCGAATCTTCTCCTCCAGACGGTACCAACGCAAACAGAACCAAAGATCGCGCGCAGAGAGCTTATTCATCCGCTTAATAGCATCCATGCCTCTGAGCCATAAATCAGAACAGGGATGATCACAGTGTTATATATAGTCACCTTCCTGTTTCGAGAGATGGCTCTGTTACTCAATCACCTGTTGAGGAGAAAGAAACAGCGATTGGCAAGAGTAATTCTACGCTTGATCTCGGTACTGGTGTAATTGTCCCTGGTTACTGCAAAACCAAGGTAGACGAAGTCCTTGATTAACTCAAAGTTTCTGCTGCCCATTATGACACTCTGTCCGAGACGTCGATGTTGTGCGTCCTTCCGTGATGACAGGAAATACTTTGTTTTGCCCGCGTTTACCGTAGACCCATTTTAGCCGCTTCCGCCTCAACGCCTCATTGACGGCTCGCTATGTTCGTCCAACTACGTCAATGTCATCCGCGTAAGCTAGCAGTTGAACTGACTTTTGGAAGATCGTGCCTCTAGTGTTGACCTGTGAGTTCTTCTGAAGTATGATGTTGGAAAAGTCACAGGACAGCGTGTCTTAAACCTTTTTTGACACTCAAGGTCTCGGTGTGTTCGTTACCGACCTCGATGGAGCAGCGAAAATTTTCCATCGTCATCCTACATAATCTAACGAGTTTGGTAGGAATGTCCAAATTAGACATGGCGCTCTATAGCTCGTCTATATGCACGCTGTCATATGCAGCCTTGAAATCGACGAATAGGTGGTGAGTGTCGGTCTTCATTTCTTGGGTCTTTGCCGTAGTGTGAAAATCTGATCTATTGTAGACTTCCCTGGCCTAAAATTACACTAATAGGGACCTATAAGATTGTTGACGAACGGTCTTGTATGCGATGTTAAGGAGACTGATCCCTCGATAGTTGGCGCAGTCAAAGGGTACTCCTTTCTTGGGCACCGGACAAACGAAGCTGAGGTTTCACTCATCAGGCATGCTTTCCTCCAACCCTGTCTTAAAGATGAACTGGTGCATGCGCCCAACCAGATCATCTCCAGGAGCTTTAAACGGTTCCGCGGACGGTCCGTCCGCTCCAGTCCTTTTGTTCAACTTTTTTGATCATCGCCACAGTCTGCAGAAGTGATTTTTCCAAATTCTCAGTATCGACTCTACTACAAGTTGTCCATTTTCATCCCTGCAGGCTTTGATCCGCGGTCTATACCCTCCTGTTTTACCTTTACCTTTACCGGACATCCTTCCTGCCGTAACACCTCTCGACCGTGTGTTCCTCGTGCTCACTCCTCTTCCTTCTGAGAAGCCGGTTCTCTTCCCTTCTCTTCTGTTCGTAGAGCTCACGAACAGCTCTCGTTGTTCGATGCAGCGTTGACTGCACTCGTCGTCAAACCATGGGTTTTTTTCTCAGTGGTATCGCAAAACCCAACACATCAGTGGCAGCTTCTTTGATGACTTCTTGACAACGTTTCCATTCCTCATCTATTGTAAGTGTAGGCAGGGTAAAACTTTCGGAGACTTGCTAGGAGACTCGGTCGCCACAGTTCCAAGTGCTCGATTGTAGTTTTCCAACGTCAAACCGTGGTGTCCTGTCTCGACTCCGTAGTTCTCTCGATATCCTCATCCTTACCTTGGCTACAACAAGGAAATGATTCGAGTCGATGTTGGCTCCTCGGTACGTTCGGACATCGAGAATATTGGAGGAGTGTCTGACGTCGATCGCAATGTAATCAATTTTGTTAACGGTTGATTGATCAAGAGACCGCCAGGTCCGTTGCTGGAAGTTTGTCATGCACGGTGTGTTTTCTTTTGCGTTGAGATCTCGTAGAACGATCTTGGTGTAATAGCTGGAGCATTGATCGTATGTTATTTCTAGGAGATCGTAAAAGTCATCCTTGCCATCGTCATCGTTCTTCTCTGCCGGGGCGTGGGCGCAAATCAGGCTGATGTTCTCGAGTTTAACCTTGATGCGGATTGTTATGAGACGCTCGCGTACATGCTCAGAGCTTCCGTTTGCTGGAATCGTCAACAGTAAATCCGTCCGAAGAAGTTACGAAGTTACGTGGTGAGGAAGTTAACATCACGCACAACCTTCAACTGGGAGGACAGGCCCATTATGTAACCCTCGGGCATAGGGTTCGCAGCATACTTTATTTCACCACAGAACGGTTGTTGTGATGGCTATCCAGGAGGCGTCACGAGGAGGCTGTATGTCAACTTGACTTATGCGCAAGCAGGGATCGCGCTTGAATCCTACCAGGTTGGGTGCAGTCAGCAACTTTGCCATGTGTACATTAGCCCATGCCCCCTTGTCTTCAACGTACATGCGAATGTCAGATAGTGTTATCAGAAGTGAATCAATTTTGGGACTCTAGTGTCAATTCGGTCATTTTACAAACGACTTCAGCCAAGAAATGGGATTTTTAAATATATGATTTGGTGAAAGTTTTCATTAAGAGCTTAACTCTAATCAGTGGTATTACATGTACGGTTCCTTCACTTCCCTTCTGATACTTGTAATGTCCGGGAAATAGATTATCTTAGGTTTATTGATGGACAATATTGCGTTGGTGCTACCTATTTTTGCGTAACGTAGATACTTCAAACATGCTTTGAAGTGACAATCTACATTCATCAGTTGCTTTCATTTCTGTAAGGTTAGTTGACACGCACTAAATTCTCATTTTGCTTTCTCTCACGCAAATGTTTCAACATGTTGTTTAACATTTTCTCTTTGTGGCTTTGTATTGCTCGTGTAGGAAGTGAAACGAAACTCGACAGCAGCATCAAAACAGCATTTTTTTTTCAGGCATTAAAAATAAATTTTGCTGCGAGGACGAAAAAGATTGACTTGCAATGGAGGAACGAAGAGTAATTTTGTAACGTATTACAGCCTGTTCGAGTGCAATACCGAATATAACTCAACTTCGATATCAAACCATTACACCGACATTGCTAGGAAAAAAATGTGAGCACTTCATAAGAGACTCACAGGAACATTGTAACTCTCATGACAAAACTTGTTTCAAAATTGTACAGCAGTATTTGGATCTCAGACTGAGTCTACATATAATTTTTTAAAATCGATCAAGTGCTTTATTAAATGCATAATTCCTTCGATCTAACAGTGATCTAAATAAAGAGATAAATCCAAGCGCTATCTTGCATTAAAGTCACCGACTTATCAAACAGCCCCGTAGTGACATCCGGTTAAATTTAACTCAGACATTGACGACTTAACTCCGTGTCCTAACTGGTACGCAATTACGTCAGCTACAGTACCGAGAAAAAAATACAAACGAAATAATGTGATACTATCTTACACAAAATCTTTGTACTTTTACATTGTATTGTATTGAAATTTCGTCCAAATAAATCAAAATTGCATTTGATTTCCTACACAAATTTGAATTTTATCAAATGTAATGAGACAAAATGTTTGTGCTGAATATGTTAGTAAAATGTAAGTATGAGAGCGAGCAAGAAAATGCAAATGCATAAAGAAATACAAAAAAAACAATTTATTAATTTTTGTTTGGACATAATAAATATCTAAAATAATATTAAAGGCTTAATACTTCGTTGCATAAACTTTGTTAGCAACGGCAACCAATCTTGAGGGCATTGAGTCTACCTGGGAAGTCAGTGGATCCGGTGAGATTTTTTCCCATTTGGACTTTCTCATAGCTCAGTTCTATTGAATGTCTTTCGCTTCCTTATCTCCCGATATATAAGATCCCATAAACTCCAGAACATCAACATTTTCGCTGTCCAGAAACTCTCGGAGCAACCGGCTGGTGTGTTTTGGGCCATTGTCATGTCAGTCTTCCGGCATAATTGAGCTTAAATGTGGAAGCATGTGATTTTCTAATATTTCAAGATACATTTCGCAATTAATTCGACCACCTTATTTCAACCTACTCCTTGACGAGAGAGTTTGAGAAGCTTTTTCTAGACAGTTATACTCTCTGAGCATTGTCAGTGACTCGAAAGAGGTGGGGCCGTGAATAGTATTTCTTTTCGTACCAGGAATCGAACCTAGACAGGTAGGTCCAAGTGCGTAGGAGTCGACGCACATACCCACAACGCCACGAGCCACCACAGATACAAATAGCTAAATAATTAATGCGTAAAATTATGTCTGGAATGAATAATGACTCATCGTTGATTATTAGAGCATACTCATTTGTAATTAATAACATAAAGTGCAATTTGTGCTATGGTCCGTTGAGAAAATTCATAGACTTTAGAAATGTAGGCGAAAAATAGAAAAGTGCGTTCAAAAAATGTTCAGCCATACTGTCGTATTCGGATGGTATGATCATATTTATATCTTTTTGCGGTGCCTCCTATGCAGATAATATAGCGCATCAGACCTGATCGAATGATCTGCCCGGAAAAGCTTCCTCTCAATGTACAGAAATAAATGCGTTACACACATTACTACAATCTAATAAAATATTGTTAGCAGTCAGTCAGTTGAAGTGTGTACAAAGCAATTTCTTATTTTTTTCGATTCCTGACTCCCCCTCCCACAGAAAATCACTGGGCAAATGCCTCCCTCCCTGGGGAGACGGGAAAAAATCGCAACTAGTATGATTAAATGTATGTTGCACAAAATATCGACTCTTTTTCGTTGCTTCACCACCTTTTACATAAAAAATGCTCTAGGGAAATAACCAGCTGTATTAATTTCCTGCAATAACTTCTCACTGAATATACATCCATACTTAACTCTCTAGAACTGTTAACGGCAGCGAATCTTTGGACTGTGCTGTGAAATTTTTAGACGCGTTTACTTGCCGGACACCCTGAATGAGAAATACTCTTCTTACGCTTTACTCCTCATTACGATGTGCATAAATTCAAAACATCGCCAGCGTTGCTTGCTTTCGTTTAAATTATAGCGCAATGATTTGCAAAAGTGCTTTACTTTTTAAAGTGCAAAATGAGCTGGTTTTAGATCCAGTTCAGCCAATAGATTGTTTGAAGTAAGTACTCGTAGCTTTATATTGTGTAGCTTCATATTGCTATAGTGCAATTAAATTTTGATTTGCATATGTTCTGACTTATGCGACGTCGAAAGATTATAAAAAATGACAACCAACTGCGCTACTTTTATGAATGCTCCTGATTGTGATCATGTTTATCTTTGGGGATGTTTTAAAAATATGTTTACGTTAAGTGCTTCCGAATGAAGTCGGGTCGATTTTAGAAGTTCATGGCGTCAACTTTGCTTTATCTCTTTTCTTATTTTAATTTTTTAATTCTTGGGCACGGAAGACGGGCTACACTATTACAAGCTATATTAGAAGAACATGTGCAAGTGGCTCAAGAACGATTGCAATCTGCTGAAAACTTCACCAGCAGAATTCGTGAGAATGTGCTGGAGTAGTGTTGACTGCAACACTACTCCAGCACATTCTCACATTTCGTGCCGTCTGGCGAATTCTGTGGCTTGGGCCTATGTCCGAAGAAAATCTAACTGACTAAATGGGCCGAATGAAACGAACGAAGATATGGAATAATCTAAATTTTACGCAGAAAAAAAAACATTTTCTGTGACAAGTCCAATTTTTGAAAGAGTTAGTAAGTAAAACAGCAGAATTGTCGCATTTTGGGAGCGGCTCGTTCCCACGAAATCCAAGTGGCAATGGATAGAGTAATAGTGAACGAAAATATCCGAACTTTAGTCAACAAAGTAGCCCTCCGCCCTGGCGAGGAGATCCTCAAGGAATCTACGAATTAAGGACCACGTCATCGCACAAAACAGCTTGGTATTGATGACTGGAAGCAGCATACGCAGGACAGTCAACGATAGACGGCAGGTATAGCGAAGACTCAGACCCTCCATGGTTCGCAGGTGTGAGCGTGTCTGTTAAATGCCATGTTCGGAATGATTTTTTAATTCGGCCCACACAGAGATGTTGCGAAGGCCCTTTGAATGATGTCATATCCAGACCTAATAGTCACGGATGGACTTTTTAGACAAAAAAGAGTCATACGACATCTCACACATAACTTGTTCAACTCTACTCGCCCTTTATGGATCGAACATATTACACTTGGTGTGATTTCATAAAATTTGCGTACGAAATAATGCTACAGTACTGCATAAATGCGCTAGACACTGCGGCTGACATTCCAAACTTTCCTCTAGTTTTTGGTTAAATGTTCCCTGTAAGTCATAGTCTCACAAGATAATCCCACTTCTTGCCGTCGATGCTCTTTCTCTAGCTTTCGGTTGTCAGTTGTATGTTCTTAAGATTTCCGTAATCTTGTACTCTTTGTTATCCGCCTTACGTTGTCTTTGCTGCAAAAAAGTTCGCACGGATTATTTATCTTTGTGTGCAGAAAGAAGCTTTCAATTTCTTCATACATTCTACACAGCAAAGAACAGAGTGAGACAAATTCTATGAAATGGGTACACTCACGATTCCTGATCTCATCCCTTCTTAACACATCTGAGGCGAATATGTATTTTGCCCATCATGGGGACTATTTTTCTATTGCCCCATATTCTTGCAGGAATTTACTTAAACTTACATTAGTGCTCCCCCTTTAAATTTCAATAGCAACGTCAGGCTTCAGTCAACCAAGCAATATATTTGTTATTGCTTTAAAGTATTTGTATGGCCTTCAATTAAATTTTCTCCCTACTTTCTGTATCCCATACCTCCTTGGATCATTGCAGTAAAGAATAACATTGAAATGAAAAATTCAGGAACATGTGATAACTTCTGGTGTTCACATTAAGATAACTAATTCATTTCAGCAGAACCCCTTCAGACTCATTCAAGTGCTAAAGTGTCCATATGCTGATTTGACAAAACTCATAAATCGCAAACACAAACGTGTGTATATTGCACATACACTCAAGAGGGTTGCTATTTTGATAAATCAAGAAATACCCTTTTGCCTCTGAATAATAACAATTCCACCCAAAGAGTTCCATTGGCACATGTCTGACGTGCTTAATGAGGGCATTATTATAACTTAAAACTCATGACAAAGCAACCTCTGACAACCCCTGGAGAGTGCCGATACTGACACAAATATTCACAGCACACATTAAGGGCGTTCGGTTTCGTTGTTTTAAGTGGATTTCCTTTTTTTTGCAACGGAAGCAGCATAAAACAAACCTCATGACATCCATTTTCAATTTCAATTAGAGAAATAATCTGACACGTGATGGATACAAAATAAGACTCGAGTGAGCTCATTGAGTTGATAAAAATGTCTCTTTTCTCTATTTTCCTGGAATTCTCTCACCTCACATGTTTGCACCTTACCCTGTTGTGAGGGTAAGTCGACATATATTTACACACCCGCAGTGCTGCTTGCCATTCGATTTATTGACATTCTGACACAATTCGCTCCCACTCGAATGCAAATCGGTGCTATGTCATGGAGTGCTGTCACAAGAAGGAAAGATTATGCTTTCTGCTTCCGGCGCTGTCAAATATGTTACAAATTCTTTAAAATAATTGACAGGATTTTTTTTATTAGATTACAATGCTAACAAGCGGTAACAAGGGAACAATCAATCGGACATGTCTTATTATGGAAACAATGGGATGGGGATGAATTCACTTAGGAATGACGGATGCTTCCTGGTTGTTAGTTTAGTAGGTAGATTCCGACTATTCAATAGCTCTCCGAAGCTAGATTGGAAAATGCAATTAAGAACAATCTTGCAGCCTATGTAACTGACTGCAATTCATTTTTAAGTTGGCTTTCATTTGTGTGAATGCTATTTCTACTTGTGCGCGTTTGTTAATACTCGCTACAACCGCTCTTTTATGTCGACTATTCGACGTTTGGTGGCAAAATTCGAGTCAATTGGTTGGGTACTTAGACCAACATCCATTTGCATCACCGAAACTCACCATAGACAACCGTATGTATTCACTGGTTAGGCTCTGAAGTTGACGCAAATATCGCAAAAAACTCCTTTAATGATGCACTTTTTTGGATGATATACACTAGCACCAAATGCATCCGGATAAAGTCACTACTTGGGGCCGGGGCCTTTTGGTCTGGAGGCATAATCGGTCCCTAGTCCTTCCACATAAAACTGACATCGTCATGACCAGCAACGGCGCCAGAGTGAATGGGCGGGTTATGCCGCGCTACGTCACCGTAGAACGGGGTTCATAGCATTTATCAACATGTTAACCCTGGTGTTCAGAGGATCACTCTTCAGTGCAGAGCCAAGTTGTCCATGCATTCTACATAATAAGCTAACTTCGGCGTTAGATCCGTACAAGTTAATCAACAACAGCAACCCCATTGCCCTCTGATTGCTCCGTTCCCACTTCTGCTCAAACGATCTCCCCAAACGCTCCTACACTGCTTAAACCCAGTTTGCTACACAAGCATTACCCCGGCAGGATCATCTCAGCTTACGCAATCACAGTTTATTAAGTTTGAGCATGTAATTTGATTATTGGTTACGTTAGGGAAAGTTATGAAAAAACAAAGTCAGTCGACATTGGACTGGAAAAGAACACCCAAGTGTTTAACTTACACATCTGTCTAGTCTCATGACAACAATTGCATAGTTCGCTTCGTTTTACGAATCAACTTAATGTTTAACGCAGTTAAACGAATCTTGTCTGAAGTGTTGTACTAGTCAATGATCTTCTCAAGAATAATGAAGAGCAAGTCACAGGAAAGAGCACAGCCTTGTGCCCTACCCCTATTGATAGAGTATCGACACAACAGAACTAGTTTGGTAGAAATTTCATACGCTCATAGGTCAGGCTTGTGGATTTTAGTCCAGTCCAGAGAGGAAATTAGTTTAAATCTGTTTATTGCAAAGTTCGTTACTTTAGTTCAATTAGTTCAATGTAGTTCACTGCTCAGGAAATTGAGTCTTGTGCGATTTTGCCATACATCGCATGTGTACATACTCTCGTGCATATACGCTTTTAAAATTCCCTTCACACACATCATCGGCAACACAATGATGGTCGCTTTACTTGTTCTGCGGTAGTTGAGCAAAAGCAACTCTAATGTACACAGTGCCCACACACACAAAAGCAATGCAAACAAATACCTGACTTTGTTGAACAACTTATTTAAATGAACTAAAATAAAATGACACTGTGAACTAGTTCACTTGTTAGAGCTCTTTTTGGACCAGTTCGGCCGTGAACTACAATGTGCAATGCAATCCTAGTGTAAATGCCTTGAGATCGACGGATAGCTTGTGAGAGTCGATCTGTCCTCATTGCGTCTTTTTCAGGGATTTGCGGTAGTTTTTACATATATTGTTAATTTCCCTGGATTGGAAACGAACTGGTACTGGCACATCCTATTTTTGATAAAGATTTCACAAAACTGCAGAAACGATCTTGTACTTGCTGTGAAGCGGTGCTTCCACAATTGGCGGAATCGAATATGCCTCTCGAGATTCCAGTAGTAGATGCATGTTTTCTTCCGATTACATGTTTCGAATAAGGTGGGTCAGCCCATCGTCAGCCTTGGAAAATTTCAATATTGACTACTACTGCGGCAATGGAGAAGTTTAAGTATCTCGGGGTCTTTTTCACGAGTGATGGAAGGAGTAATGCTGAGCTTTCCTGTAGGATTGGTCAAGCTGGGTCAGTATTGACACAGCTTGGTAGTTCTGTAATCAGAAAGGCCGAGCTTGGTGTCAAAGCCAAGTTAGCGGTTTTTAACTCAGTATTTGTTCCAACTCTCACCTATGGTCATGAAATTTGGATAATGACCGAAATAATAAGATCGCTAACGTCGATAACGTCGATGGCGGAGGATCGGGTTGCCTGGAGATCTCTCGTGCGTGGTGAACCCCCGCGACCCCTTTAGTGGTCAGAAGATGATGATGATGATGACTGCGGCAATGGAGCAATATTTGATTGGTCCTCGGCGTCATCCTTGGCGCTATTGATCTATTGAGGTATTATTTTGTTTTTGCGCTTCAGCTGCAATTATTGACACGTATTATTTGTACATGCCCGTCAGCGGGAGCTATCCAAACCCTACGTCGACCATTTGAGGCGTCCACAAAACCGATTGAACAAAGCGTTCAGACAACTTGTCGTGCGTAATTGGATGCAGCTAGCTAAAGATCGTGTCAGGTGGAAAGATGTTCAGGTTCAGTCCTTCTCGATTTGTAGCGCCTACGGTTGACAAAGAAGAATGAATCACCTACATTTCCAAAAATACGCCTAATTAACGTGTTGCGGTGAAATGTACTCGCACCAGAGTCTTGATTAATGAATCTTTCTTATCACGATTGATCCGAATAAATATGGAAGAAAAATGGTTCCAACAGAATGGTTTTATGTCTCATTAAACAAACAAAGAAATTAAGCTATTAAAGGAAAAAATCGGAATAGACCGATTCCAATAATTTGGCATCCAAGGTATATCGACCGTTATTGGTAATATCTGGGGAAAATATGCTAGAAAACATGGTCTAGAACGCTGAGTCTCAGATCACGCGGGTAGCATTTATATATATGTTTTTTGAAAAACTATTTGCAGAATGTACTCTCTCATTTGGGTTTCATCATGTTGGAAGAAAATTGAATGTGCTTCGTTCAAAATCAATGTTAGCACTGACTTTAAAAAATATCCTTTTAACAACAAAGCTGGTTCCCGGAATATTTGTTTGCTATGTCAATTGTGCATGCGTGTGAATGATAAATAATAACAACGGTATACTTTTCCAGAAGCTTTATCAGAAGTGTAAAACTTCATGTATGTATGTAATCTCTGTAATTGAAGTACAAAATGGTTTTGATGATATCTACCAAACAACCACTTCCGCGTGTCGTATGACTGCTGCAGAAACATAAACAAAATGTAAAACTTTCTAATTACCCTGTTACACATGGTGTGTAGCCACAACATCGTGAAAGTATACCCTCAGACATGAAAACCCACTTAAAGTTTTAAAATCCAATTTCAAAGCGCGGAGTCAGACGGCTCCTCTTTTCCACACAATTATTCATTCCGCTACGTGTTGAATTGCATTTTTTCACACATGTCAGAACGCTGGCCGGATTCCTACGAGGGTTTATCACACAAAGTACAATCTTCCATGTCAAAATAGCATATCCACTTCAATTTCAGTGATATCACTCTCAGAACTCCACATGCGATGGCGTTCGTGCAGAGCTCTTCATCTGTTTCCACTTCGCCCAATTTCAATTACACGCAGTCCTTGAAATTAAAGTCCCTTAAAGTGTCCTCGGGAAAGTTGAATTTCTACCACCTGAGAAAATCAATTTCTTAAGCGTTCCAAGTGCCCCTGACGCACAAACAATTTTGTTCAATGAAATTACTACAACAAACGAAAATGCCTATGGGGGCTGTAGAATCATAGATTTTTTTATGGGGGTTCTATGTTATGTTTACTGTCTAACACCGTTATCATATGCTGCGGGATAATACACTTCGAAGCGCCCTAAATAAATAACGTATGCGTCAGGACAAAAGCAGATCCCATTCCTGAAAGAAAGGTAACACACGTTGACTCCTTCGATTGATGTGTTTATGCTACGTTACGTTTAGTTTAACATTTCGTCTTGCGCTGGTCTTCATTCTTTTGTCTGTTTTTTGTGCGCCTTTTTTTCCGTGCTTTTGTATTTTTTTTGTCGTTGAAAGGGGTACTCGTCGCCTGGAGCTTACGGGGGGTGAGTAGAGTGTTCGTGGGACATACATATTTGTTCTTTGTGTTTTGGTAAGTCCTCCACTCCCTTGGGATCCAAGATAGACGAGAAACGATTTAGGATATGAAGCTTAACGCATGATACACCTGAGACAATTGGGATTTTTCAAACGTTTTCGTATCTCAATGAATGGTGGCAAAATTGTTTTCTGGTATCAACTTCGAGGACATCATATGATATTGTATTTATAATGGATGGGTGTATAATATGTGTCTCAGGTAATTGGGCATGTGAAGCATGTGAAAGGTGTGGGAACTCGACAAGAGAAGATGAAGCACACGTGGACGAGATGTCATTTGTTTACTTTTAATGGGTGCAACGTGACGGAAATAAGCTCAAGTGCCTTCGTGAATAGGGAATGAACTACGATGGAATCGAAGAGGAGAATACTTCACGGTATATCTTTCTCGTTCGCGCAGCAAGATTGCTGGCATGACCGAGTGTTGACTTATGATTAATGTGCTTTGAAAATAATCACATTTTAAAATCAAAAATAAAATATGTTAAGTGAGAGTATATGTGTATAATAATCAATCCCAACAAAATATACCAATAAAATAAAAAAATAAAACAATAAATAATCGTTACCCAGTCGGTTGCTGCGTCGACTCCTAGGCTGGATATTTGGGTTCAGTCAAAATACTGCGATCTTTTATGCATTGTATTCTAGGTGGACAACATGGGCCTAGGTAACCATGCGAATCTAGTCGATCCAGTTGGTGCTTTTTACAAAGCGTTTGAGTTTCGAACGTTCATGCTGAGTATGTTGTTTGTCGACTATTCAACATTGGTAAATTCGAGTCGAGTATAGGCCAACGAATCGCAAGATCTTAAAACCATGATATTGTCAGTGAAAGTGTGTAGGAGAACCATGGGAGTCAATTTCGCACTGCGAATAGAAACAACATTCAAAAACACCACATTAGGGAATTGTGCATCGGGATTTGGGCAAATTACTGTGAGGCACATAAGACCAGTGAGTAACTTATGCCCTGCAAGACTTTGCACCAGAGTATCGGAAAGCATTGATGTTCATTCTCTCTATGTGGCCCAGCCATTATAATCGACGGAGTACAGTCAGAACTTTTGTACAGTGTTTTGTAGAGCATGGTTCTCGGGCAAAGAATCATGAGTTTTTAAGTACTATCCGAAAACCGAAATAGTAACCATGCTGCGTCGGATCTTCTTTAAAAATCGGAACATCAAAATGCCATCTGCCTGTATGAGGTCAACAATAAAACATCATCATTTTCATCACCAATGTGTATGTAGCTTTAATTTTAAAAAGTATCCCCAAAAATGGAATTCTGATTATGCAGAGTGATTTTGTGGACTGCGGCATATTTAAAATTGACACCAGTTACCGCAAAGATTTATTTTATTATATTATATGAAATTTTGCAGTGGTGCCCACGCCAATTCATCATGGAGAATTTAAAGCCACACGAAAGTGGTTCGAATGCTGCATAATGTGATGAGAGGTGCGAGAATGAGCACGCGCTTATACCTAATGGGGATATTTGATGGGGCTTATTTTTCATCATAAAAAGCATAGCTTATAGAATACATTTTGCGATAAAACCACATTATCTATGAGATAATATTTTAAATACATTAATACCAGGATTTGCTAATTTATCCACAAACATTTCAGGCTTCCAAAATGTTAATTTACCCAACCAGATACTAATGAGCATCGTCCCCTTCAGTATACAAAAGCAGAAAAACTCTGATGGCAAATATCCGCGGAGTTACAATTTCAGAGTCCAAACATTAGACTGATTGATCGAGAGTGCATGTTCAGTGCAAAAAATCCCATGTAAGTAGTTTCATAAATGTGCGTTCTATCTGCCCGGTAAGAAGAAAGCCAGTCCCACGGAAAACTTCTAAACTATGCATACAGTTCATCGAAGAGAACCTTATAGTAAACTATATCAAATGATTTAGTCATATGTACAAATAAAGCGGCGCGGTATTTATTTACCATCGAGTCCCTTGAAGATGATTAGGCTGAAATCAAGAGAGTGGGGTTTCTCTAAATCTAACTGGTTTTTGGTTATTTTTGAGAAATGTTAAAACTCTGGAGTACATTGGCACGCAGCTTATTTTGTTTCCTGTTACCTTTTTATAACACAAATGAGGTGACGAGAAGGTCGCTTTCCTACCCAAAAATAACATCCACATGGTTTTAGTTCATAATGCTCAGAGAAATACTTGAGAAAGCACTAAAAAGGAGGCAAATATATATTTTTTCAATAAGATATCGGACAAAGTTTTTTAAGGCAAATGGAGGATTGTTTCTGTGTAAAGAATCTGTAGTTGGTTGACTGAGCAACAAGCAATTGATGTGAAAACGTCAGAAGGGTCTAACAGTTCGAATTTACATATTTACCACCACACGTGGTACTCTTTAACAACATTGCGTTATATAGATTCGGTATGAGATTCTTGTGTTGCATTCAGAACGCTGTTAACTTGCATTTTTCCATTTTGAGTTACGTATTTTATTTGGAAAATATCTCTAACGACATGATTTTATTTCTTCATCAGAATGCATACAATATTTTTAAATGTGAATTCAGTGGATTATTAAATACTTCACTTGCTTTACTTTCAGGCGTAATTTAGGTTAATTAACAAATTGCTGTAATGTCCGTCCGATCGTCGTGCACATTATACCCAACATATCTGAAAGTTTGTATGTTAAGTATATGTAAGTAAATTTCATGATAAATAAATATCAAATATCTTTTTGACAACCCTTCCCCAATTGGCAGTCATTAACACAAAATCTGTGTACTTAGTTAAATTGCTATAACTTAATATTACGAAGGTACTATACCCGGACTTTGTGAAATGTTTGATTCAGTTTTTTGAGCTAAATGTTATTAATGCATCGATTGTTATAAGCTTGATTATCATTTCATTGTAATAAGAAGTACGCAAAGGAAAGGCGGTGCATGAACAATGAAAATAAATTATTTTCAGAATAAAAAAAATTGGAAAAAAGTCTTTGAATGTGTATTATGCATGTCGTCAATTCAAAGCAGTCCTGCTCATCATTTATGCCAGCATAATCAAAGACCAACCAGTATTAGATTAAGTGAAATGTCAATAGTTTGGTTTGCCATTTAATAGGGATCTTTCATGCTAATTCAGAAATCAAATAAATATGAAACCTTTCAATTGGCCTGGACACGCACGTCCATTTAGTCTCAATACCCAGCACAGTACATTGTGTTCATGACGAATGTTGTAACACTGAAGAGGCCAATAACTTTTCACGACTGAAGCTCAACACATTTACTCTTCGATGATTTACACACTGCTCGCACAAATGTTCGAATGTAGTCAGTGAGCACACAAAAAATACTTAAATATAAGGGCTTAAGTAAATTAAGTAAAAAGGGCACAACTTAAAGTAAACCATAATATATGTGTGCAAGATGTATAGAGACGTGACATTATGTATATGTGAAGCATGGATCCATATGGATGACCAACTTACAATTACCCTTGCTAGCACAAGATATGAAAGGTTCCTTTTCATAATTCAAAAGGCAACATCATTTTGAGAATCTCCCTTTCTGAGATATCCTAATAAATCTGTTTATGTTTATCCTTCGTCAACAAAAAGAAGTAATATCCAACTAAATTGTGTATCATCTTAACTTACATTTGCATATCTACTCAACGAACAGTGATAAGCTCACCTATGTAAGTCTTCGCTCACTACATCCATTCAACACACAATCCCCGCACAATGATTTCAAAATTATTCCTCAAATGCCGACATTGGCCTTTCACGAGAATATATCATCTCCATCCACTAACCGAAATGCGATACTTGCGCTCATAACGTTTGGAGGCACACTGAAATATTCCGGAAAATTCATTTTCGGATGAAGTACACAAACTTTGCATTCGAATACATTTCCATTTCCATATTGAATGACGCAGAGTACCAGTGAGAGTAATCACGAGAGAAGACCGTATAAGAGATTTTGAGTGAGTTTAGTTCGCATGTGCAGGGTTGAACGCAACTTGTCCACATCGGAATGAACAATCTTGTACACTCACTCAAATGATGTTATCAATTTTGGTCGAAGCCAACAGCTTTAATTAAATTTTAAATTAAATATTGTCCTTGCCTCGGATGATCTAAATATAACACAACACATTTGAAATTTGACTTTGGCTTATGACTTTAAAAAATCTGGATGTTATGTTGTTCATGAGTTGGGCACTTTTACTTGCCATCGTGCGAAAACCGTAATTTGAATTGAAACAGTTTAGCATCCGAGTTTAGGAACATTTCGAGTTTATGACAAGTTGTTTTTTTATATATGCAGAAATCGTGAGAAAATATACCATCAGCCGATCCATCCGGACAATGCTGAACAACTTCCTTAAACAACTAGCGAACCATTGCCAGCTTTGCTACTTTTGCAACTATTGGATTGGAATGAGCCTTTAAAAATTATTTTCTTTTTTCAATAAATTTTTATTTTATTTTATTAAAAAAAAATCATTTGAGATGTCTTCAACATTTTATTATTAGTTTGAATTAAAATCAACACGTACATGTATGCAATACGACATCCGACACCGGCATGATTTAAGGGGTTGATTCGCTTAACCCAATTCGGTCACACAGTTTGACGGAAACTAATCTCTTGTTCAATATAGACTCTCAGTTCCTATAATGAAGCCGGCTTATTTGCATAGACCAATAATTTAACGTAGCGCAATAAAATGAGGTTTAGGTTAAGCTAAATACGTCTTACAAGGGAGCAGGCCAATAAATATAATAATAATATGGGTGGCGCTACAGCCCGTAGAGGGACAGGGCCTAGCTTCTCAGCAACCACTCGTGTTGTGCGTGATATTGTTCTATCACGAGTGGAAGGGACCTACAGTTTTATGCCGACTCCGAACGGCCAAGTTTGAGAAGCTTTTTCTAGACAGTTATACTCTTTGAGCATTGTCAGTGACTCGAAAGAGGTGGGGCCGTGAAAAGTATTTATTGTCGTACCACGAATCGAACTTAGACAGTTAGGTCCAAGTGCGTAGGAGTCGACGGACATACCCACAACGCCACGGGCCACCACCATGGTCAATATCGGTTCACAAAATTCCACATACTGTGGTCTTAGCGATACGAAATTCTTGAGAATCGACTGTATTGTCTCCATTGCTAGTGATCGTTTTAGGGAATATACTCGGAATATACTCGGCACTTCAACCAACCAGTTATACTTGACGCAAACACCCAGCAGCTTTCGACACAAATTTGTTCACTAGACAGAAGAACAGCTGGATGGCGTCGTTGGTTAAATGCCCGCCCCTGGTTAGAGGGGTCCCTGGTTCGAATCCTGGTGAAAGCAAAGTTAGTACGCAGTCACCATTTGTCGTTGGGATCAAATCAACGGCTCCATCACTGCAGTTGTCGATCAGTGGTAGTACTCCAACTATGGGTATCACAATGGACCAACATATTCTAAGTGTGCTAGCGTTCGCAGCCCTCTCGACTTAACCTGGCGTTAGCAGCCCACTCTATCTAACCTAGCCTTATAACGGAGGTTCGGTTTTCCTTTCATTCTCGAACCAGGAGACTGGAATTCCCTGTTTTCTGGCAGAGCGTTGTTGTCCATGCGCTCGATGTGGTCGAACCAATGCAGTCTACGGATTTCTACCTTCCGGACTACATCCACATCTTTGTACAGCTCGTAGAGTTTGCATTTCGTCCGACTATGCGCATCACAATGGACCAAAATTGTGTCTCTAATTGTGCTGACGATTTCGCCCACTCTACCTAAGCTAACCTGTTCACAAGACTATGAATTGCTTCTCTACGAGAATTACGACAACATATTGGCGTTGATGGTCTTAAAGTTGCGGTCACCGGCTCAGAGTGCTGGTAATCAATTTTAAATATTTGTAAATATTGTTTGTATTCTTTGTTCGTTTCTTTTTCCCTCATTGTCTTTACTGAATGTTCTGACATTGACAAATTGGTCATTGGTTTAAGGATATGTTCACAGTTCTTAGTTTTAAACTCCCAATTTGAAAACCCTCGCAAGCTAACCAAGCCTTGAGTTCTTAGACGTCTCCTCGTTCATACATCTTCCTATTGGACGGATCAATTATCTGACACACTACCATCCTTCTTTCGATTCCAAGAAACAAGGATGTCAGCTTAGTTCATGCAGTCAGTTTTGTTTGAGGAATAAAAGTATTAAAAAAAGGTATCCTATATTTTAGTTACAGTAGATACTGTCCACACGAGTGTAGGAAATCTCTAAGATTCAATGGTCCATTATGATGCCTCAGGCGAATATTACCTATCGTTACTCACGGAACTTGATACTCGATTTCTGAAAGAATTTTTAGATTCTCCTAACGTCTTGGTTGGACATGTTGTTGTACAGTTCCCTTAGGAAAAAATACTACAGAATACATTTTCTCAAGGAGTATTTTTTTGTCGATGTAGTTTCCTTGGTCAGCGCCACTATGAGCGATCTGTGAGGTATGATGATGGCTTTTGCGTAACAAAAAGTTTTCATTACTCCAGGTGGTATATGGCATATGTCTATAGCGAAAATCCACCCGTAGTCTTCTCGACTGTGGCTGGCACAATGATTCTGGAGGACCCACACAACACACTGACCACACCCCCTGCTGCCACTCACTCTACGATACGTTTGGTAGTTTTGAGTTAAAAGATAGAGAAAGTAGCGGAGAGTTATGCTCTTGTTTGTCCGTCAAACTAATTTGACGACGTCCAAGTCGGTTGGTTCGACGTTTCACCTGGGATCTTTAGAACCAAGGATATTTGACTCTTAAATCATCTCGGCACGACAAGGCAACCAGAAAGAGAGGGGGTATAGTGCCGGGCAGTTGTAAGGAATGTGGAAAGCCGTTTCTATGCACTGTCGTCAGAAGTCGTTGAAAATTACAAGTAAACCAGTTCGTGGGACAAATACTCCCAGAGCATAGGCGAGTGTAATGGCCCCGATTGCAGATGTTTCTGTTTCCGACCTCTGCTAAATTCATATGCAGAGGTTACGTTTTCCCCGTGGCAGAAAAACTTCTTAACTAACAACAACCTCGTGAAGATATAAAATTGATTCTGCTTTTATTTTAAAGCTACATTCGTGCCATTATGTATGGAATAACACATGATTTTTCAAGCGGTCGGTTTTATTTTTTTACGACTCGGCCCAAGGTGGCCTTCACTTCGTTCAAAATATTTGGGTTGTTAGTGGCCGTAAGATGACAAGACGCCAAATTTCACTTTAGAGCGTTGCGTCGCTTGTATGGCAGCACAGTCTTGTTGGTCGGATAAGTCCATATCGGCGATCTCTGGCCTCAACAAGTCGTTTTGGTGGCTGGCGCTTGTGACAAGGAGCTTTAGCCGGCTTATGCAGACGGCATTCTGACATGCTGAGTATGTTGAAAAAGTATGCTCCAAAGTATGAATTCCTACGACTAGTCAGATCACTACACGAGCAGAGGAGGTGGTGTGCAGTTTCTACTTAATCTTCATATACGCAGCTTATGTAAAAAATGATTGTACTGGACGCCCAACTTGCGAGCGTGTATGCCAGTTGCAAATTGCCTGTTATTACTCCGATAAAATGAAATTGTAACCAATAAAAAAATGGTATTCAATTTTAAATAAAAAAGCTTAATATTTGTGAAAGCATCGATACTTGGTCGACCACTTGTGACTTGTGTTGGATACAATTGAAACTATTTTTTTATAGATTGCACCGACACTCAATAATTTATTTGATAAAAAAAATTAAACATAATATACATCGAGTTTTGAGAAAACCCATTACTTCAGTATACAAATTCTGTTTAATTTTGCCTCTTGACGTCATCCCTATGTCATCCTCCCACTACAAATCATCTCGAAACCAAATTTGAAAATTGTTTCCTTTATATTCTTCAATCACTATTAAAAACATAATGCTACAACAATGTGGAGAGCTTTTCAAAATTTTGATAAACCCATTTAATGCCCCAGCTAGACTCAATCAGCCCTTGAATAGACAAGATTTCGTCCTATTAATCCGTCGCCGAAAATGGGATAACTCAATAAGTCCCTTCACACTCTCTCGATACGAAAGGATTATATGGAAACAATTTCACTGTTTCATCGCCCGCATAATAGTCACATGCTGCTGCATTAAGATTCCCAAATGGGACACAAAAACGCCCATTCGCCCATCACATAGAGAAGCATTCGCTAAAGTGTACCCGGGTTTTATGAACGTCAAGGGCAGTGTAAACACGCCTGGTAAATGTATTAAATTGTCATCGATTCCATATGAAAGGATGCCAACGAACAAAATGTCCTTTTCATGTTGCTACGGGGGATTAACATTATTGAATTTTTACTCCATGGCGGAGTAGTCGATACCAGGACAGAGATGGGGATCAATACAATACATTAAGCTTGTGTTTGTTGGGAATTAAAGAACAGCAAGAGACCGCAACGCATCCCAACTGGTAATTGCTTCAATTTTAAGGATATTAACACTTTGCTGTTGCCGGTGAGGTGAGGTGTTAACTGAAGCATATGCTCTGCAATTAGGGAAGGATAATTTAAAAGCTGGGTGGGCACTTTTACTGTAGGATTCAAGCAAGTAGATGAAGAGATAAAGCGATGTTGGGGAGAGTGTTTGTAACGATTACAGACTAATTGATTTCATCAATTTGTGTGCTTTAAAATATTGTACAGTCAACTTTATTAGTTCGAAGTTTGGGATTGGTTGCTTTGGAGAATGTTGAAAAGCGTTAATCGCGTGAAACAAATCTATTTGAACGAAAAATATATTTATATATAGTCAATTTGCCGGTGATGAAAATAAATTTTATAAATATGAAGGACGTGGAAAAGATATTTGCTTATAGACGGCTCTTTGGACAAGGGATATATCTAAATACATGAGACATTGATCAACACGGGTGCAACTTTATCAATTTTTACGTTTACGGAATAGTATAGTTGGTTAGAATAGAATAAAATACAGTGGTGGGTTAAACAAATCCTACTCTCAATTTGCGAGACAATTGTGTGTATCATCGACCATATATGACTCACTGGCAATTTGTTGCTTGATACAGTTAACCTTGATAGTTAACCTTGTACGGCGTTGTAGTCCAGTTGGATATAACTGCAGTCTGCAATGCTAATATTACGATACGTAGCCAAACAAGCATCTACATCGGTGTGGGACTCAAACCACTAATAGTTGCCTCCGTTCTTCTAGTGGCATCTCCACTGCTTCACTGTGGTTAACATCCGTGGTTACTCAATTATTCTACAGAAATTAGAATTCTTATCACAAAACATTGACTACACCTAGCCACATTACTATCCCAGAAATAACTTTGAAACCCCCACCATTGAAATCCGTGACGTGGTTGAAAACCACCCATCAACAATTCGCTGGTTAGCATAAGCATTTGAAACGGAAGAGCGTACTAGCCATCTCCGGTGTACTGGGTATACACTTTCCATTTCAATTGTCATTGTACCGGTGGAAATTATTACAATCGGGGAACTATCTTGGTCTCCCATGACATTTACATCTTCCTGGAGTGCCAGAAGGCTATCAAATCCCTCAAATGGTTCACTACGATATGAACTGTCAGTCATTTACCAGAGAGAAGCCAGGTACATGGCTATGTACACATTCCACAGCATTTTATAGCTAAAGAACTTGCGAAACCTGCAACTTCACTCTTCTTTACTGGAGTCTTCGGTTACGTAAGCATATCTCTAGCTACCAGCAAAGAGACAGCAGCTAAAACGATGAAGAGAAGAAGCTGTGGTAAGGATCTGAATTGTATGATGTTTGACCGTAACATTCGTCATAAGTTTCTTCAAAGAGCTTGACTCAATTAGAAATCAAGTATTACTGAAATAGCCGATTTCTTCCTCTCTGGGCCCCTCTTTGTTTGACAACGGCAGACCACTCAGAGATGTAGAGGGTAAGAATAAAGCCGTATCAGTCCATCATCCCACTTTGAGGATGGCCGCGGAGGTTCAACTGATTGGCTGCAGTGCAAAAGAATTACCTTGCCACTGTGCTCTAACTTATATTGGAGGTCAAGTCTCAAGTGATCCTGATACGAAGACTTTGGATCCTACTGGGGCTACTACCACCAGATATCTTTCAAGGGTTACAAGGTTTGAATACTGCGCGTCTCTCATCTCATTTTCACGACGATAACGATGAACACTGAATTTTAACATGTCAGCTTAGGATATTTAGACACATTTAAAAAAACATGAATGTTCTTATGTTATACGACAACATTGAAAGGCGGAAGGACGCCAGACAGAAAAGTGTATATCAAAGATGCTTAATACAAAGTCATAACGACATTTCACGGATCCCTGGAACAAAGAATAAAGAACACATTCAGTTTCACAGCGGTCTGCACTGAAACATAGCAAAGTATTTTCACTCCAGCGCATTTTATCTAAACCGATTTTGACGTCCCACGGGAAATGGGTCCGGAAAACCCCATCTCTATTCACTACCTTATTTTGTCGTCAGAAAGTCTCTCAAAAAAATGTCCTTCGATTTATTCCCTTCAAGAAATCTTTCGACTTTCTATCGAAAAAGTTTTTCCAAACAATTTATTCCTTAACCTCCAACCATCTAACGTGTGATCTCCGACGAAGATTTAACGCAACACCACCACTATACCCGTAGCAGCACTAAGCGGAGCAGTTTATTCCTTTCACTTGCACATCCGAGTGATGACGGTTAATCTAATCGAACTGACAGCAAACTTAAATTGAAGTTTAATCTAAAACTAAAGTGACTTAGTTCACAGCACCGAGATGGGGTTTTTCTCCATCAACGAGGATGCGTCTCGGCACAGCCCTTTATCGAATCAATTTGAATAACTCTCCCGCTCGTTCAGGCATCGGTGCCTCATACACACAGCACATACATCTCGTCCATCCGATGACTAAACGAGAAAGTTTTGTATTTCATTTATAAAAAACAAAAATAAGGAAAATGAAAACAAACAGATTTGACTGCAGGGACTTGTTCGGTTCGCTTTAGAATTTATACTCTTATTTTTTTGAGGTCACTTATCCAATCCATTGCCGACAACGCGTTTGTGGTTGATTGACCCATCGGAACACAACGAAACAACAAACAAATTCAGCGAAATTCATTTTCCCGCTAAATATTCTATTTTCCGCCTGAGTAAACTTTGAAAACAACCCAGCAAGCAGGAAAACTGAAACAAAAGTTATTGATTGTTCGTCCTTTTATTTGTGCTTTTTCCTACTGAAAAGCGGGAGCATCCTGAACGGCGGCGGCTCTTTTCTTTCTTTTTTGAGCTCAAAGTGAGTGTGAGGGTGTTGTGCTGTGTTAGGGAAATGGAATATAAAAATCGGAAGTGGGTGCAACGATTGAATAATTGAATTTCTAACACCGTCACGCGGAAAGGCAATTGATTTGGCGGTAGAATCATGTTTGATGAAAAAGAAAACAACAAAGTGGCTGAGGGCATGAGACTTCAGGAATGTCACCGATGACATTAATTGAAGAAAGTTGAATGGGGATTGCTTGAAAAAGAGGAGTGAGTGAAGGTATGACTAGTCGAACATAGTTAGATTGTCATTGAATGAAATGATTGCGCGTTGGGTTGTTCGATTAGGGACGTGACTTGACAACCCATTGGTAGGGCATTTGTTGGAATCGTTGATGGAATCCCTCACAGAAATTAATTAATGATATTTGAGCGTCTGAGTTTTTTTTTTTATTTTTATAGTAAATAAGATTTGTATTAAGATTCGAAGACTTTTTGACATATGTACAAAATTAATAGATTACGTTATTGTTATATGATTTTGTACACAGATTGCCTTAAATAAGTGTTAAGCGACACTTCAGTATCATTTAATTCATAATAGTTAAATACAAGTACTCGAGATTTGATATACTTACGTACATTACGGGACGTAAATAAATCATTTATCCCCTCGGGTGGCATAGGGCGTCAACCACAGCGCCCTGTTACCTCGAGTATGCCCAATTCACTACCACTTTCTCCTTCTTATATTTATTTATATAGTTTTCTGTTGCCGTTCTCGTGTACAGTTGCTCATTAGAGATATGCTTCAGCCAAACAATCCTATGGATGTTTCTTAAACATTTGTTTACGAAAGCTGGAACTTGACAAAAAATACAAAGATATGCACTGGCTTATTGGTAAGCACTCCGAGCTAAGTATTGACAACAAATTGCTTGTACACAAGCAAATCCTAAAATCAGTTTGGACGTATGACATACAACTTTGGGGTTGTACCAAAGCAAGCAATTTGAATATTATACAGACTTTTCAAAACAAGGTGCTTAGAATTTTACCAGTCCAAGATGAAATCAAAAAAAATCACTTACAAACAAAAGCGCCACCTGGAAGAGCATACAAACTCTGCAGCTTATTCGATCCTTGAGGAAACTAACGTCTTGCGCCGACTTCAAAGGACTAAACCCCTTGATCTCGTGCGATAGCCTACACCCGCCCATGGTTGCGGTGTTAGCAGAAACATTCATTGGAGAGTTACCTGTCAAACGTATCTAAATCAAAAAATACAAACTACTGGATAAGTGCTTCACTTAGTTGTAGTCGTCACATAACATTTAAAGGGAGGTGGTTTTAGTGAGTAAAAATCTCACACTTCTATGGTAGAACGTTCGCCAAAGAGTCTTGTTGAAGATGTCCACCCACACAAGGAAAAAAAAAAAGAATTGATTATCGCCGTGGCTTAGTGGGTTGGTGCATTGACGAACTATCATACATCACGAGTCCACCTTTTTCTAGTCACTGACATGTCTCAAAGAGAATTCCTGTCTAGAAAGATCATCTCAATCGTCGTAATTCAGAATCCGGTCCTCACATCCTATTTTCACCAAATACTGAAAAGAATCTTTCTCATCCAAAATCATTTCTCATCCAACCGGTTATAACCACCGTCAAGGGACTGACGAATTTAGTCGTTATAACCGATATGTCGTTTTAAGCGATATCAAGGCATGTGATGAAATCTGTTTTCAATTAGACATATTGTTTAATTTTTTTCATAATTTTCTTTTATTTTTGATGCATAAGCATTCAATATGTACAAGGATGTATGTTAATAGGTATATACATTTACTGTTTATTTAAGAAGGTGGTAAATACAAAACGAATAGTAAACACAAAACAAAGATAACACCATATCAACGAGGAGTAAGCGGTAAAATATCCGAAATTCTTTGTATGCGCACAGATGCATTCATCGCATCTGCAAGCAAACAGTGCCGTTTCAGGAAATAAAATGCAGTCCCGCCAGTAGCCGTCGGTTTCAGTCTTCGTAACCAATATTTTACACAAAAAAATTAAAAATATTTCGCTTTAAGCGGTATGTCGATTTAAGTGATGTCGTTGTATGGACAGCCGGGACCTAAGAATTTGGCTATATGTCGGTTTGACCGATGTCGTTGTAAACGGTTTTGACTGTACAACTGTTGTCTTCTATTGATTTCTTTGTTCCTTGAGTAGATCAAATTAGTAATCTCACTCCATGCAGGAATAATAGGTAAATTTATTCCCATTACGTGCAGACATATACAGCGTTCATGATTTCTCATATCGGAGTTGTCATCTTTTCATACACCTAAAATTACTCAAACGATTTCCTCTTGGAGAGATGTACAAAATGTAATGATATCTAATAAATGTCATCCACCACTATTCCATGGAGGAATAAAATTCAAGGAAACAATTGCACAGATTTGTAACACCTGTCCAATTTGTGTCACTTATGAGACAAAGAGCAGAAAACTTTCAACGAAGAATATATGAGCGTACATCTCCCTGCCTTTGTTACATAGAGCAGACATCATAAAACTAACGCTAAGGCCGCCACATATCACAGCGTAGTTTTATTATATGAACATACGAGCATGTATATAGAATGTAGAGTACATTCGGTGAAACGTGTGTGTTCGGATCAGGATGACAGTCTTATACAGAAAGTACCACTCTGCTTCTGGCCGTGTGTCCAATTTGCTTCATTTTTATGGCACAATTCAGTGCAATGTGAAGGGTGTCCTTTTGGATAGTTCTTGTGATTGCTATTTCATAAGTTGCATCTGAAGAAGAGGTGACGTTGCGAAAGTTTGTTGCTGTAGCCAATTAGATAAGATAAACACTAACTTCAAGGGTTTGCGGTAGATCGTTGATGCTGAAAGCGTGACTTATTAGTTGCAAATATTTGACGGGAAAGTTATTTGAGAATTAAGCTATGGGGTTCACTTTTGAGAGGGGCGAGTTTGCAATCGTTCCATCTCTTTTAAAATCTGTTAAAGAGTGACTTAAGACTGGGCAAATAACTTCAACCAGAGGAAGTATAATAATAATATATAATATGGTTGGGGCAACAGTTCGAGGTGGACGAAGGCCAAGCTTCTACAGCACCCACACGTGTTGTGTTCATGGGACCGTCAGTTTTATGCCGACATCGACCGGCGGGGCTAAGCTCGAGTAGTATATTCTAGAGACATATTGTTCGTTTTTCTAAAAGACGTTTTATGTGACAAAATCAGTCGATTGCAGTTTATTTTGCTGCACATGTAAAAGCAGCTGTTGTATTATTTGACATTTCCGACATCTTACATATTGCTCTAGGGAACACTAAGCATGCTTCCTGTTTAGAATATCTTCCCAATGTTTTGGATTACAGTCCGCTAGCTCTCAGCAGATTTTCGATGTTATGATCGAACCGTTTCTTCAGGGAGCTGAAGTGGGTGCAGACGGTATGCTTGTGATTTCTCGACACAGATTGCCTAGCAGAGTGACCGCTTCCAACTCCTGTTTCCGGTTTCGAACCGTCTTTATACAAATATATGCAGATCCTGAATGTGTGTGTAGTCCCCTCGAAACGCTTATTAGGAGTGAATCATAAGTCTTCTGTACTATGTTATTATAGTCTATATTGGCAAATTTAGTGTGCCTGCTGAAAACCTGTAACTGTGTGGAGGAATGAAGATAAGCTCGCTAGCAGCCATTAATTGTTCAGTAGCTGATTTGGAGTGATATTGAGTATAACGAATGTACATCAGAGGGGGTTGTTCTGTGTGTGCTGCCGATATATATGCTGGCTTGTCGTATAATTTCCCAGTATGCCTGGCCACCAGGCAGTTACGCCATTTTGAATTGTTGGTCGTACGATTGCAATATACACACATAACTTTCGTTTCTTTGTAATCTGTTATATTGGATTTCCTGTATAGCTCCTACAAACAAGATATGGATTTTACTTTGTTCGAAGTTGAAGATAAGGGATAAGGTATAATAAGATTATTAGTACTCAAGAGCAAATCAAAGGAAAGCAATTCATTGAGAATAATGGTGCAACATATTATATTTCCCTTTAAAATCAAGCTAGTAGTAGGAAGTAATATGACACATTTAAGCCCATGTTCTCACCAGTTTTGTTAAAGCCATATGTGCAAACAAGTATCAGTTCTGGCTTAACCATCATCGCAGTCAAGCGAATGGGACAAAAGCGGATTTGACTCAGATTAACAACTTGTTGATTTATGTTTACTTTTTACTAAGTACTTAATCCCATGATCGGTGCTTAAAGCAAGTGAGGCTTACAGACAATAACCCAAACCCACCCGACTGATGACAATGAAATGGGTGAAGGTCGACTCACTTGAATGGCGCAACAGGCACAAACCAATCAAGGCGAACGAATAAATCCCGGCCATTAACACAAATGAAGGAAAATCAAAGACTGTGTAATGTGTACACAAACAAAACCCCGAATCGTCTTGTTGAGTACAAATTCTACTTCTCCAACTCTTCGATTCGCCACGCAAAAAGACGAAGAACAAACACAGGGACAAGAGTCCCTCCGAGTATCATCTTAAATATCAAACAACGTTTCGAATCAATTACGCTATGTTCATCGCCCTCAAAACGAAACCACCACCCCTTGAGCTCAAATCTCTGGGGACAGAACAGAAATGAAATATTTCCGACTTCCGATGAGGCAGCAAGAGACCCAAGACCTAGAATTACCAGTCGTTTGCTGCAAAGCGATTAATACCACCACCACGGCGTGGTGGCGTCTCATTACCAGCTTCCTAATGGATTCCCTTGCTTCCGTTTGATCTTACTAATTTCCAAGAAATTTCCCCATTGCCACCGCCCGGACTCGAATTTATTCATAAAATATACTTATTTTTCTTGTTTTATTGCTTTTGCCTACGCCCTCGCTATCGACATCCTTCGTCCTTCGTTCACCCTTCGTCCAACTTGGCGTTAATGTGAATTCGATACGTAATCATGGAACGGACAAAGTACAGGCATTTTAATTCCACTATATGCATGTTCATCTTTTTACTCTTCTTTATCTACTCTTCTACTGGTTTTATTGATTTATCAAGTCAGTCAGTGAACCCCTGGAGGTGTGACTCAAGATGAATGGAATTTTTCGACTCAAATGACATATGGAATAAGGACGGACAAGTGGGAGCAAGCACATTTCTGGCCAGACCCGACACTTGATTGAGGATTGATGATATCTGTGGGAATCATTGTGATATCTGTGGGGATTTGGAAATCGGTTAAATTGAGGCTTTTGGGACAACGGGTGGCTCAAAATGTGCGATACATCAAAAACAGTGTCTGACCACTGATTATCCTCGGAACATATTCATAAAAGGACTGATAGTGAAATGTATTCATTCATTGTGCGCAGCTATCACCATGTTACCAGTCTTTATGTATTAATAATTGAATTGTAAATCATCAATCATTGGACAATAGTTCGTTACACAGCGCATTTTTATTCAGACACATCGGTTGGTTTATGATTTTCGAACATGTGTTCTCTGGCGAAGCTTATGTACATAAAATTTGATGTGGATATTAGTAAGAAACCTTGGCCTTCCTTCATTGATTTTATTAGATAAGATTTGTTGGTTGGTCGTGGAGGATAATCGACTATCATTGAATATATAGCGTTTCAAGAGCCTCAATTTACCTCAATTTTACAAATTCCTTTTTCTTTGATATAAAGGGTGGTTAAAGGCCGATTTTGAATGTGAACCACACCTAAACGTCAAGTTTTTTTCTGCATTTCATTTGAAATTTCAGACTAACTCAATTTGAACCATGGAAAGAACCACTTAAGATACAATCGAGCAACGCGTTAAAGCTATTCAGGCTTATTATGAAAATGGGCGTTCAAATCAAAATGCATATCGTGCACTTCGTGATTTTTTCGGTCAATTTAATCGTCCAAATGTGCGTACAATCGGAAAAATCGTGCAAAAATTCGAGCAAATCGGGTCTGTAGGAGATGTGAAAACACGAGTGCATGCTCGTACTGCAGAAAATATTGGTGCTGTTCGCGATAGTGTGGCTGAAGAGCCGTCCACCTCAACTCGTCGTCGTGCCCAACAATTGTACCTCTCACGCTCGTCGTTGATGAACATTATGCATAAAGACTTGCATTTACACGCTAACAAGGTGCAATTGAGTCAAGAACTAAAGCCTCCGGACCATTTCAAGCGTCGTCAATGGTCAGAATGGTGGCAAGAAATGGCAACAGTGGATGATCAATTTTCGAAGAAAATCATCTTCAGTGATGAGGCACATTTTCACCTCAGTGGATTCGTCAATAAGCAGAATTTCCGCATTTGAGCGAATGATAATCCAAGAGTGATTGTCGAAAAACCAAAGTAAGAGTGACTGTTTGGTGCGGTTTATGGGCTGGCGGCATCATCGGGCCGTATTTTTTCCCAAAATGAGGCCGGTCAGACAGTTACTGTGAATGGTGTTCGCTATCGTGAAATGATAACGAACTTTTTATGGCCCGAATTGGAAGATATGAATGTGGACGATATGTGGTTTCAACAGGACGGTGCCACTTGCCACACAGCGATATTTTGTTCCATACATAATTGAACATACCATTACTATCATAATAAAAAGAAATGACAATAATTTCCTAAATAATTTGTGTTTTATTCAAAATCAACATCGGCCCTTAAAATTTAACCACCTTTTACAATGCTATAAGAGTATAACTATCTAGATAAGGGTCCTTTCTCAAACTTAGCCGTTCGGAGTTGGCATAAAGCTGTCGGTCCCTTCCACACGCAAGAAAACAATAGCACGCTCAACACGAGTGGTTGCTGAGAATCTAGGTTCTGGCCCTCTACGGGCCAGAAATAATTAATCGAATCAAATACATTATAAAGCATTCCGCAAAATCGAAATTTTCATATCTAAATTCCGCATAAAAGGGCCTTCGGTGAATAAGCTATTTACAAGTGGTTTTATAATTCAAAGAGAGAGTGGAGCAAGTGGTGTAGACAAATTTTTACCTGGACGGCAACCAACATCAGTGCATAAAAATCAGCGATTGGCAATTAGATCTTAAGCTGTGACAGTTTTTTATTTGGCAGACATCTGATATCTGATATTTGTCTTTACCATTATGGGCAGACAATGCCCAGTTCCTGCAATACGATAATGCACCATCACATATTGCGTTGGTTCTTCGATACTATCTCTCCATAAATTCAAATCATATCGTTCCACAAACATCGTATTCTATTTCGATTTGTACAGTTTGAGCTAAATCGATTACTATGTTCAAGATGTTCAACACTCCCCGGAGACACCATTTTAACACAGATAAAGGAGATTGAATCCAAATTGCTGCACGCTTTGATGGCCATTCCGAGACAATTATTTGTATCAATGACTTGAAAAATCGCTGGCATGAGGGTATTGTATAGGGTGCCGGGTGGGTATTACTTCAAGACGATGAAGTAGGTTGATAGGAATAGATGAAGATTTTAAAATACATTAACAGTTTCAGATTATTTTTTGAGCACAGTGGTATGTTGAAACGAGTTCCATTTCAATCCTGATAAATAATACGTCCATTTATAACGCATTTCAAGTACGTGGCACGTTATAACGTGTAAATAGATATACGTATCCAACACTTAGACATGCACCACACCAATGAGAACGCTTTGTCCAAGTCAATTTCACCTGCCCTTTCCACATAACCGGACGGCAGAATTTTAAACTTTTGAATTATTCACTCCAATCAAGCATAGGCGTGCGTTTCATTGTTAATGACAAGCACCATCGGTGCTCCTGCTAATTCTATGCCCCCCACCCAATTAATCGATTAAACATTAAATGTGAGATATTTATGTGTCCACACATGAAATGTGTACAATAAATTATCAATCAATTTCTTTCTCCGCGAATTTTTCACCCTCGAACGAGAGGGAGGATGACTTCTTTTACTTCAACTTCTCCCCACGTCCTCCACGATTCGCTCCGCACCATCCCAACTACCAGTTTCCCCTTGTTTAAGCACTCCAACATATGTGTGTGGTCACATTTGTTATACTCAACTCAATTTAAGTTGAACAATGGAAATGAAACGAAAAAGAAAAGGATACCTACAGAGAAGTAGTGCCACGAGAGAGTAGATGCCAACTGTGGATGGAAAAGCATTCGCGGGACGTACATAAAAAGGGGAGCGCGACTGAAATTGTAACAACGCCACCCAATTAATCTTCCATTTCGATTAGATTGTATCCAGTTGTCGTGTATCCATGTTTATTGGCAACCACACTACGGTCCAGGGTTTTTCTTTCACATTTTTTTTTACGGCCATCAAGCCAAAGTACATACATCAGCGGATAATACCCTTCGTTGAATTTTTCAATTTGTTCTTCCGCTCGTATTTATACTTTTCTTTTATTTATTTTGTAAACCTCGAAGTATGTTGTCGTTTCTGTTTTTGCAAGAAAAATACTAACCATACATATCTGCCATATGGATACACCAGGGACACAGGGTTGAGACCGAGAGGGACGAGCTAAAATACGTATCCCCAAGGAAATACGTTTGAGTGCATCTCAACGAATTGAAAATCCGCATGCATATCCATTCGACGTTAGCTGCTCCAGCTTTTGCTTCAAAAAGTTTGCGAACGGATGACGCTGTGGTCTAGCTACTCAATAAGTACCATATGTGTATTTACTTGATTCTGTTGTCATTCTTGTTACAATTACGTGTTTGTCGTGCAACCGAAGAGGGCTGTGCTCTGCAAACACAATGAATGAACACTGGCTTGAGGATAGGTGAGAGAATCGAAAGGATTTTGTTGATTTGTTGAAAGTCGATTTTAAAGAAGACGTGATCAAACAGCTCTTTCGAAGAATAACACACATATCCGTGAAGGCTAGTTCCTTTCACTTTATTGACAAGTGCAAATATTTAAATTAGAATCGGAAAAATATGATCGTTCTATCGCTATAGTGACGTCTTTGTGATTCATGTAACATAAGGCTACGAAAATATGTCTCTCTCCTGGTTTGGGGTGATGTCTGCTTTATAGAAGTCCAGAGGCCCGTGAGATCATTGACTGGCGTGGTCTATTAAGCACTCACATTGAACGTGCAGACTCGAAAATGTTGTATCCAAGGTTGTGACTAATTGCAAAAGTAATTTCAAAGCACACACTTCGCTGGGGGAACTGTTTCTTTGAATAGATGTCGGTCACATCGCTGCGACTGTGAAAACCAGCATAGGCCCTGGGAGAGGTGGCTTATCCGAAAGCATACAGTGATGAACAAATTAATAAATACAGTTTCAACTTCTTCGTAGTCTTAAACGTGTTAGTGGTGGTAAACCTTCGCATGAAAAATATTAATCATATGAAGAGGTTTGCTGTTCACAAAACTTGGTCTGACCAAGAGATCATTAAGAAGTGCTGAAATATCCTTGGCAACAATTCAATCTGTTCTTATCGGATAGCAGACGTAATTTGAGTCGTTCAAACAGTCTCACAATTCAATCTCATGTACACCTAAAAAACCAAAAAGCATTGTGGTGGTAACATTTTGGTGTAGGCATGTTTTCCTTATTGTGGAATTGGTCCCATGCATTTTATAAATGGAATATGACAAAGGGATCATTCACAGGTATACTTGAAATTGCAATGCTACCATATGTTGAAGAGGAAACGCCGCTGATTATTTAAATAAGATAATACGACAATGGTCCAAAAACAGATATCAATATTACAACTATACAAGACAAATCAAGAACATCTTTATAATTCAAATTAAAATGCCATGATTTCACATTTTTTTTTAGGAAACTGGAGTTATTGCGAGTGCACCATAATGGAGCTTATTGAAGAGTCTTGGAGCACTTACTAACCGTACCAGCAATGTAATACAAGACAACTGTTGTATTTCGATACAAAACCCAATACCGAAAAACAATAGGAATGTTGGTAACCTTGATTAATTAATAAAATGTACATCAACTCGGTAGCACCGACGAAGTCGTGTATAATCCCAATTGAATCCAAAGTCAACCCCAGCATCCTAACCAATAGTGAGGTCAGCAGCACTTTGTAATACGTAATCGCTTTGCCGTTCCAGCCGATGAAGTACCCACCGCTACACACACCAGAGATGATTAATGCCAATCGCATCAATTGCATTCGCCCTGCGTTAACTTTGAATTCTCTGCCAGCGAGTACTTAGCCTTTCAAGGGGAGGTAACTGGGTCACATTAGTCATGTGACTTTACTCTGCAATGGGTGGACGTTTGTTTACTTGTCCTTGACTTGATGGCAATGAAGAGGGATGAGGAATGATGAGGCGATGACCTGGGGGGTGCTAGGAATGTGACTGATATATCCCCTGCGAATTCAACTGCAATACTGGCCCCGTTAGGAATGATCATATATTTACGTTCAAGGTAATCATCTGACGCACAGTAATTTTTAATTTCATAGAAAGTTTTTTTAGCTCCCTCCCTGAATTCCATTGAATGGCGATATACTTTAAATTGCAGACATCCGCAGACCCTTTTATTCACCGTCAAATTAAAGCAAAGCCTCTGACATTACTGTCACTTTCTGCTGAAATTAATAAAATAATCCTCTGAAACCTGTCCTACAATTCACCTGACACTCAGAAACATTTGAAAATTACATAAATGACTGACAGTTTTAAAAATAAACAACCTTATTTACGAGACTAATCGATACATACCAACTCACAGCAGATCCTATCACAAACGAAGACAATTTTGTACTATATTTCTCCCCCAAAAACCTCATTATTAGCTATGCCCGAAACCGGAAACGCATTTCTTCTTCCAGTTTCTTAGCCACCAGTTGACTCAAATGTCGAGACGAGAGAACCACTCCATCACCGAGGATAGGTTGGTTTAAGTAAGGCTACTTCCCTACTTCTAATGGCGTGAATGAATGACCTCATTCAACCGGAAAAGGGAAGGGTTCCTCACCACACCACTCCGTCATGCTGCAAAAAAGTTCTCCGTCCGATTGTGTGCCTAATGAAGGCACATGCCGCTTAAACCACTGTATGTATATTCATAGGAAAAATTGTACTCAAAAATATTTGGCATGTTTTTCATTTCAATTCCGTTTGCTTGCCAAAATGTTGACGGCTATGTGGGAGTGGGTGATTCTCGTCGCGTAGAGTCAAAATATTCCGCCGGCAGTGACTGTCATGGATAAACTTGTTGCTGGTGTGATGTGCGACAGGAATGAAATCATGCTTGTTTATTCCGGTCAATGTGCTCGGGGCAACCCTTTTAGGAAAATTGAAACGTGTTTTGCGTGCATATGTATGTAACTTGTTTACATTTTGGTTGTTTTCGCCAACTATGCTTGTTTATTTTCCGCGTTCCTGGCGATGGATTGACCGGAGCTTGAAAGACGTAATGATTGTACCTTGAGGAAAGCACGAATGAAAACCAATTCCCATTCATTGGTAATCAGTTCCTTTCTGCCCCCTTTTCCAAGGTTTATATCACTTCTTGGCACTACTCAAGATCCATTGTGTAAAACTTTCATCTGCACAGAGTTCGGAAACTCCTGAAGAACGCTGCCCCTAGCAAGCAGTGATGCCAGTCAGCCAGCATCGTGAGCATGGTTCTCGAGAAGTTTTAGCGAACATTAACATTCATGCCTATGCTGTTTCTTAAGAGAAACCTCGCGACTTGACCCAAATAAATTGAATGAAAGGAAATATTACAGCGAAACGCCACCGCATGAGTGCAGAACTTAAGTTTCTTACCTCGGCAATCCTTTAAATGGGCTGCCAGAAAATCCGTGTGCAAATCTTTTGTGTTGAACATCTACTAGAAGGGGAGCATTTGTGTGATAATTATGTGAAGTGTTTTTCAATGATAGCCCAGGGATAGATTAGTTTTTTTCTTACTATTTTTTCATGCAGTGCCTTGTGAAATACGTACATAGTTCGAGAAATTGCAGTTTTAAGGGGATTGAGAGAAGTTGCATGTGCTCTTCAGTGAAATGAAAGGGGAGCTGAAAATTTGTATTAAAGTGGCATGACATTGCAACAGTGTAGCATTTGCCTGGATGTCAAGGTGTTCATGAGAAACTGAAAGCGGTATATGTATAGCATATCGCCAAATGTTAAATGTAATGAAAAATGTTCATACTTAGTAACGCCACTGTAGTCTAAGTTGGCACGTTTCTCATTTTGCTTGCAAGTTATTGTACATTTTAGTGCAAGCAAACTTCAAAGTTGTACAACTTGTGATTGTTGTAGGGGTTCCTATTTTAATATGTTAATGCCAACATTATTTTCGGTATTGAGGAAATATTTGTATTATTTCTGATATTACTAAAACGTATCAGTTTCAGCCTACGTGACTGGATGTGCATTCATATTGCCTATTGCTGCATTGCGTTACTCATTGTTTTTGTGATCGGTACTTGTTGTCATTGAGATGCAATTGGTCTGCATCCCACAAACAATCAAATACTCGCTAGGCGATAAGCACCAATCCTAGTCCAAGCCATATAGAAACAATACAAAAGAAATGAACCAGTCTAATGTGAACCCGAAAGAGCATGTTCCTACACCTACAATGATACCCAAGCCCGGGAAGCCGCCAACGGATAAAAAGTCCAATAGACCAATTTCAACACTCCCGATAACGTCTAAGCTGCTTGAACAAATTCTACGGAGACATTTAAATCCAGTTGTGGAAGAAAACGGTTATTATCAGTCATCAATTTGGTTTTAAAAGAAAGGATTCAACTGTTGACCAATGACATCATATAGCTGATGTAGTAGGAATAGCATTTGAACAAAAGCTCGTTTGTTAAGACGAATTTCTTAATGTTACCCAAAGCCTTTGACAAAGTTTGGGATGAAGGCCATAACCATATAAGCTTTGCCAATCTCTACCGGGAAAAGCTTATAGCATTTTATCGAACTATCTCTGTGATATAATCTTCCGTGTAAAACATGGAAACGAATATTGTGCGTTTAAGATATAAATTCTCGTGTACCGCAAGGGAGTGTTATTGGTCCTCTGCTAAACTTGTTATATACAAGTGATTTACCACAAGAGAAAGTTATGTACGGTCGAAGAATCTACAGCAGAATTATAACGTGCGCAATATAGGTCTGCATGGATACATTCATTTTCTTTCTATGAACGAGTATAGTACTTCAGAGTACTCTATTCATATCAATTTTTCGAATGCGAGAACTCTAAATGTGAGTACAGTAATGTAGAAAACAAGTATTCGTAATTGCAAATACCCGATTTCAAGACGAGCACTCTTTTGTTTTCCTTTAATTTTTCGGGTACTCGAGGAAAACAAAACGAGTTCACTACTTATAATCAATAATATTGTACACCGAGTACATTGACTGAATTTTGTCGTCTAACGCCTGTTCAGAAGAATTAGTAAATTTCAGTTTTGAAATAGATAATCAGATTGAATAGATTGTTTTTAAAAAGGTTTTTAACTGCCTAGAAAAAGTTGATAAAACTGTAGGTCCTTTCAACTCGTGAAAGTATAATAGTACGTACAGCAGGAGTGAATGCTCTAGGCCCTGGCCTTCTGTGGGCTGTAGCGTCACCAATATTATTATGAAAAATTGTTATTATGTGTAGAGTTATAATAGTAAGGGTATATCTGATATGCTGTATTTTACGACACATCCAAGGAAAAACACATGGTTTGACAAGCATTGCAGACAGAACAAGCCAAACAAGACGTTTTCAAGGCAACGACGCATCTAAAGAAGAGAGCTGTTCGCTAGCTTTACGAACTGAAAAGAGAGACTGTAGCGCCACGCGAAGAAGAATATTCCTCCTGCACCTGTTTTCTAACAGCCATTCAATCCAATCCTAAATCTCTAGCAGCGTTATAATTTTCCTCCAATTTTATTTCAGAAATTGTTCTCATCGCATTCATATACATACAATCAAAATATTCATTGTATTATTTAGAGTACTTGGTGCAATGTTTTGAAATTGATTTCAAAACATTCATTGCAGACCTCTAGTGCACTATTGGACAAGTGCTTCACTTAGTTATAAAGGGTGATTTTTTAGCTATTATCTTTTTGGCAACACTGGTTTAAACAGCTGACGCACGTTTCGTGTTTTGTTCCACTGTCAAACATCTTCAGTTTGTTCTATAATTTAACCATGAATCGTCTTACAAACGAACAACGCTGGCAAATTATTGAATTTTATTATCAAAATGCGTGCTCTGTTAAGAAAGTTCATCGCGCTTTTTTCACCGAAAAATTGTGTTCAGCGAAGAAGCATTTTTGGCTCAATGGGTACGTAAATAAGCAGAATTGTCGATTTTGGAGTGAATATCAGCCAGAAGCATTGCAAGAGCTACCAATGCATCCAGAAAAAGTCACAGTTTGGTGCGGTTTATGGGCTGGTGGCATCATTGGACCGTACTTCTTCAAAGATGATGCGAATCGTAACGTAACTGTGAATGGTGAGCGCTAGCGTGAGATGATATCCAACTTTTTTTTTGCCCAAAATGCAAGAGCTTGACTTGCATGACATGTGGTTTCAACAAGACGGTGCCACATGCCACACAGCACGCGCAACAATGGACTTATTGAGAAGCGAGTTCGGTAAACATTTTATTTCATTTTCAGGACCGGTCAATTGGCCGCCTAGATCGTGCGATTTAACGCCTTTAGACTATTTTTTGTGGGGCTATGTTAAAGCTCATGTTGACCGCTTCAATTGACGCTTTGGAAGACAACATTGAAGCATTTATTCGTGAGATACCGGCCGAAATGTTGGAAAGAGTATGCCAAAATTGAACTAAGCGGATGGACCATTTGAGGCGCAGTCATGGTCAACATTTGCATGAAATAATCTTCAAACATTAAATTATATGGACCGTAGTATCGATTCAAATAAAGATTTCATGCATTTTTCTGAATTTTATGTGTTTTTTTTGAAAAACTTTTAAAAAATCACCCTTTAGTACAACATAACTAAAAGGAAGTGGTTTTAGTAAGTAATAATGTCATATTCCAATGGGTGACCGTTCGCTATAGTGTCTTGTTGAAGATTTCCACCTACTCTCGGAAAAAAAAGCTGGACGAGTCGAGTTGCATACTTATCTTAAGGAGATTGTTTGCAAAGTACTGTTTAGAAATGCATTTAAATTTGGTTTGATTTACGTAACGTAAACATTATCCTAATAATTTGATATTTTAATTTGTATTACTGAATAATGAAACATTGTATAATTTACCTTATGTAGCGTTTCTATTATATGTATATGTTCGCTTGTCCATTTACTCCTAATTTTATCAATAATTTCAGCGTAATTCGTGAAAAGCTAGCAGATGATACACATCGTATGGAGTTGTGTGCAACTTTGGTATATTAACATAGATTGTGATTGCGTTCAAAAGTCGAATAGTCAACATCTTTTTCTTGACTAAGAATTGTCAATTTAAATAAAGATTATAATGCTGGTTAAATACTGTTACATTTACCAAATAAGCAGGAAAATAATGAATTATTTTTTTCTTATTAGTTCATGAGACAATAAAATTCAATATAAGACATTACAAGAATTATAAAAAGTGACAGTCGGCATGCTATACACGAGTGTGAGAAATGATGAGAAACAGGGAAATTTGTCCGCAATCGAAACTGGGTAATTTAAACGTATAGAACCATCATGGGACAACAAACCCTGACCAGACGGACAATAGTGTCATACAAAATCAAGCTTCTAGTAATCGTACTTTGTGTTTCACACTTACTCTTTCTTTTATATTAGTATGGTGATCCATACATGTTGAAAATAGCCAAACTATTTCTTTGTTCGCTGTACTCTTTCTCTGGAAAATGTAGATGTCTTCCAAAACAAAGACAATAATTATTGTGTACTTAATTCTTAACCCTTAATTACAAATTATCACTCTGTCAGCATACTCCACCTTCGAACGTTCACCCCAAACGATAACGCCAAGCGTACTCGCTTTACTGAAATCGCATTATCAGTATTTCCCTTATGCCTCAGGACTCTAATCCTAATTGGAATCAGTGACACTAATGTTGCTTAGTTTGGCCAGGTTATCGAAGAAGTAAGCCCCTGAGTGACTAACAGCCCTAAGTATCTGCAGCTCGTGCAGATGTTAGTTATTGTAGGGCAGACAGAATATAAAGGCGTGAGTTTCACTGGCGCAGTGCATAGCAATAACCCCGCTGACAGTCCTGAATTCCGACCACTATGCGCACTGTGCCAACTACCCCTCCCTCAGTAGTAGCGGGCCTAAAGTTTTATTCCGACGCCAAGCAGCGAAGTTTGCATTGTCAATGACATTGAAGAGGTTCAGCTCTGACTTCCAACGAATAATTGCCAACCTGTTCAGTAAGCATAGTAACATTTTGCAGTCTTCTGTGCGATTTTGGGCAGGGTCCCTAATTATCGCAAAAGTAATTCAACATTACGGCAACTGCTCGCCGGCGTGTGGCTGGTGAAAATCCATTTTGCTTACCTTCACCAAATTAAAACATAATTTCAAAAGTTTATCTATCAGTTTGAGCCATGGCAGGGGAAGAAGGATTGAGAGATGCTATCTTCGTCAACAAAGCACCGCCTTTTATGCGAAATGGAAATTTTATTGTAATCGATAAAGTTTCAGATACTTTAGCGCGCCGGCAAACCCCACCGTTATTCAATAGAATGCGCGCAGTCGAAGGAACACGCCGAACGAAGAAGCAAAAACAGAGCAAAACACGAAAAAAAATTCTTACGAATGCCTCAAGAGGGGTCTCCTTGAGCGTATAAACTTTGTTAGCTAATAAAATTCACAGAGTAAATTTCAAAGTCATGATTCTAGATTATTACCGATGGCTATGGCCATCACGATGTTGGCGGTGATAATGGCAGGCGTTGTAAAAGTGAAATATTTACCCGCAGGGCATGGAGCACAGCTCCATCGCCGAGGCATGCTATATTCCCTGAGTGAGGTTTTATTGTTAAAAGAAAACAAAAACAAAAAAAAACGGAAAAAAATAGAATAAAATAAAAATATGAAGAGCGAGAGTTATTGTTTATGCGCTGGTTTGAAGAGTTAAATTATTAACTAGGGGATATTGTAGATAATAGTGACATAAAGCGAGGTCAAAGTCAGACATAAAATGCTGTTGATTCGAGAGTGCCTTTTACGGCCAATGAAACGAAAGATATACAATACTCGTAACTCCGAGGACTTCGTATTTGCTTAGGAAGAGTTACAAGCACGCAACCTGCTATTTGCCATATTTTGAAGATAAAACGAGTCAACCTGTCATGTTATCCTCATCTTTGTGGAGACGACTGCGAACAAATGAAGTTAAATTGTATGCACGGATACGTACTTCCATATGGATACGTAGTTTTACCGATGGACAATATGTTTGTATATGTTTGCAACGTGTGTCCATGACAAAATAAAGGAATCACTTAAGCATGCTATATCATTGATGTAGAGATAGTCTCAAGGCAAATTGTGTTTAAGTTAGAACTTCACAAGAACATTTTGCACGTATAGCACGAATGGTTGCTAAAGAAGTGAAGCAAAGAGCTTGTGGGATTGCCAAGCAATTTAAATATTAATTCACCGTATTTCTCCCACGATTTGCATTCCATCATTCATTTTGTATACTGCATCGATATTTCTTCATGATGCTTCAGGTGATCCAAGGAGGCATTTGTAGTGAGTTCAAGAACAGGTACGTAGTTCATCTTCCTCCTTAGAGGGACGTCTTTATGAGCACATTTGAGGCACATATGCATATGCAACGATAAAAATTCTGCAGTGACATCGGCATTCCTCTTGAATGAAGAACTAAGGGCACAACCATAACGGACAAAAGTAAACTTAGACTTTTGTCAGAACCAATGACAATTAGAGAGATGCAAATTGAATGTTCCCTTAATTGCTTCCGAGCAAAATTCCAACTACAACTTTCACGTGCACGAAACATTTCGAAGTGAGTATTTGCTCCATTGCTTAAAATTACATGTCTCCTAACATCCATTATGGTTAGGCCAATACTAAAAAATGTGTGTACCTCTTTAAGTTGTGCAATTATTAAGTCTTAAATAAATGTAATGTGTGAACTATGGCTCGACAAGCGATGGTGTCACGTGAGACGCTGTATTAATAGACGACTGACAAATACTCATTGATTTCTGGTACCGGATGGTGAAGCCCTTATCCACTTCTATCCACCAATTTAGTCCTACAAGTTGGCACATGGCCTATCCTCTCTTGGCGTAGGGTATGTAGCCATCTCGAACTTAGCCCTGACACGAAGATTCTTCGACTCCGAACCGGCGGCGCACACATGCGGCGCACACATGTGGAGAAGGACTTTAACCCATTGATGTGCGGACTTGAAGGCAGTTAGCCAAATATTGGACTGTAGCGCCACTCAAAGAAGATAGTTTGGTCTTTGGGGCTTACTACCCCAATGTTATGTAGGGAGAGTGCGCCTCACCGGCTTTATTGCTCCTGAAGTGTTTTCTATCTCGACACAATTGGCCTAATACAGGATCCACAAAGATGTCCTGTAATTTTCAATGTCGTATGCCGAACAGTGGAAAGGCCACTTCAATACGAACGGGATGTCGATCGCAGTCACGGGGATTCCCTCCGGTTCAGTAGAGCGATCTCTGCACGAGGCAGAGAGAATCTTTTTTCAAAACGACCCGGTAGTTGGCAATGGTGGCCAACTTACATAGCTTCTAAGGTAGTAGTTAAGAAAAAAAAATATAAAAAAATAAGACAAAAAACGAAAAAAGAAATATAAAACAAAAAATGCAAAAAAAGATATAAAACAAAAAATGCAAAAATTAATTTCGTCGTTAGGTCAGACATCATCATGGCTTCCGTTGCACCGTGCTAAAGTTTGAAAAGTGAGTGCACTCTTTTGACCTTTAAGCTAACAACCTGATAGAAATTGGTATGAAATGAAGAAACCATGGCAGCCGTAACGGCGAGTATCGGAGAATGTCGAAACTTCAGCACAGGTCAGCTGAATTGAAGACACGACCATAGACAACGCCGTGATTTCGATCGTGGTGCATTGGCAACGGTGATCGAAGATCCGGATTTTGGCATCTTTGAACGAGACCCAAATTGGAGCGACCGCTTGAAACACCTGCAGCGAAGCCGAGGAGAAGCCATTTGAACGGTGTGCTGTTCCATAAGCTCTATTTTTTTAAAATGTTATCAGTTTAGTAACAATTTACTTCTCAATATTTCATCTCATCATCTTCATCTGTTTCGTTATTCTGACATTTTTGCACGCTCCACCTACAATTCGCAGACATAGTGTTTCTTGTTTTTATTAGAATGTATAGCGTTCATGCTAAGTAATTACAAAAAAAGACATAAACTAAGTATATCGCCACTTTGAATACGACCTATCAAGAGAAGGCCAAAGGTCGACAGGATCATAATGCTTGCTATTGGCAGCTGTACGTGTGTTCAGATATTATTTAATATGTACTTACTAACATTATTTTGTCGCAATCATGACCAAATCGCACACCAAGCAGATCAGCACCAGTCCGTAATCCGACGTAAGACCAACTTTTACCAAGATAGTTCTTCTAAGTGCAATTTAGATTTTCACCTTCATGGTCCATTTGTCCGGGCAAACACAAACACGGAATGATACCGCCTTGGCATCGTTATTGCTATTTCGCCCTCAATTTCATTCGCATCAAGCCAGCCAAAACAAAAGGGCCATGGGACGATAAAACAAATATCAAAACAAGCTAAGCAGTACAAATAGCAACAACTGCCACCCACAGGATAAGGAAAAGTACAAAAGGAAGAAATCCAAACAAAATTGCGAAACACATCATCAGCTTTGGAGCGATATCAAAGTGAGGACACAACCATCTACCACCGCCACCACTGTGACATTACCTCAAGCTCCCTGGGGAGTTTCCTTCCACATAATCAATTTCCAGGCAATAAAATGATATTTTTATGCGATACCTTTACGAGCGACGACTACGACGAGGACTATGAGGACGATGAACAACACGACAACCCATGTGATGAGCGTAAGCCTTGTGAAGAGTACGCTGACGGAGGTCCTTCTGCAAGCACCAGCAATTGTAAATGTTGTAAGTGTCTTCGATTTCGCACTTGACTGACACTCTCAACTCGTCCCTTTCACACGGAGCTCCCCAAACAAACCTAAGCGCGCACGTTTGCTTCGCTTGACGTTCCTCTCACCACGCTGAGAGCGCTTATGTTCGAACGAAGCATAAAATGTTTCATTAATTTTTATCACTGCCGACATGATCCTGAGGCGTAATTAAGATATAGATGTTTAAAGTCGAAAAGGATGTGTCCCCATGTTAGTAGACACTGCGGAGAGGAAATACTTTTAAAGCGCCACATTGATTTTAATTTAGAAATGATTTCGTAACGAGTCACGCTTGATCGGTCTTGATTGTATCACAATTTGTTTGAACATAATTGTTTTACTCGGAAACAATATGGTGAAATTCCAGTGCCTTTACAATTGACAACGGGCGGCACTTTGTCGGGCAAAAAAGCAGTAGCATTATCAACAAAAGGGAATTGCGAATCAATGATCTGAGGAAATGGATAGCTAGCATTTAGAGAAATGCCCTTTAAATCAAAATCAATAATATAAGGGTGAATAGACTAATGTATACCAATGAGCACCCGTTAACGGAAATAACAATGATAGCATTGTTCTTTGTAAGTGAAATCATATCAGCTGTGTTGCCTGTGCACTTATGTGGTGGTGTGAGTAACACTTAAAAGGGCAACTTTATGGAACTTTAAAAAGTCGAAATCAAGCCATCTTGGAAATTATCTTAATGACCCGTATAAACTTGTGGGCACAATACCTCGAATATTCCTACGCACTATTGCGTTAGTATTTTTGACAGTTTAACGACCCCGAACTCCTCATCAACTGCTGTCATTTTCACTGCTCTGTGTCGAAGTTCGGTTTGTGAACGACCGGGTCTTCGTCTGTCTTTTGTTAATAGATTCACGGTTTGCAAGATGTCAGTTATTAAGTGACGTATTCCACTGAACTGTGTCTTCAGCTTCGCACGCCTGTGTTGAGCTGTCCGCACGGTGTCCAACTGTGTGTTGACTTGACTGTACCCGTGTCACTGTTGTAAAAAAAAAATATTTAATTCTTACACCATATAAGGACTGTCGAAAATATACCGCACTTTTGGTGCGATTTATGATGGAGGATGATGTGGAGGATTCTATGAAGACAATTTGAACTTCCAAATTTGAGGCAAAAAAAACTCCTTTCTCTTTTTTTACAAAAGCTACATTAAACTCCAAATTTACCGCAGGGCATGACTAAAAACATCTTCTCCCGCTGATACGGAAGCACACTATCTCTACAGACTATCTCATCACACTACGACAGAGAGGCAATTAAGTGATATTTTGTAGAAAAATATGAGAATCCTTAGCTTTAGAACATGGGTGCTCTGGCTACTATGCTAATTATACGGTAGCTATTAAATAAATAAATCAGAGAAGCCACCAAATCTCCAGAAATTAAGGCATATTTTTTTTAATTATTGCTAATTGTTTCTTTTAGGTAAGTTGAAAACAGAATGAATATCTTTACATTTAAATAAAACAAAGTGCGTGTAAGATATCATCGAATTTTTTTATACTTCTAAATGGCCGAGCGATGCCATTATATAAGTTAAAGACAAAAACGCCGATTTGAAATAACATCAACTCATACGATTCCCAACGATTCCAAGTAATGTTTCTCCCCATCCACTAAACAATCGTTTCACTCCGCAACTCAATGACCAACATCTCAATCTGAAATCAACACCCAGATATTTCTCGGAATTATGTACTTCCACCAGCAATAACACACATCTTCATCGAAATCATAATTCGCTGATGCAGCAAAATGACCAATGGCAGTAGGGCATAGAATTAAGTCATAGAAATTGTTTTAGTTCAGTTCAATTTTGACAACCAATAAAGGAAGAGGCTTCTTCTTCTCCTCAAAATAAAAAATAATTTTTTTAATAAAACTCAACACCTAGAGTTTTAACTTATATGGAATATAACATCGTTCAAATGTTCACCGCAGTTTTTTTGGGTGGCGTGCATCGCGCACTTCCAATTTCCCATTACTTTGGCGCAAAAAATATTCTCAATTTGACCTATGTCAAGTGTTATGTTTGATTTAAGGGCCGCTATGGTTTGTGGCTTATTGGGGGTCCAATCGCACGATCTCGGTGACCAGTTCACATCACCTCCACATGAGATTGTGCCCTCGAAACGCTCGTGCAGACTTTCCAATGTTGCGTAAGCTGTGTGGCATCCTTTTGAAACTGCAAGTCCTTGGTGTCCATATCATCCAAACATCATCAGGTGAAAAGAAGTTGGTAATGATCTACCTATAGCGCTAGCTCGACGGTGATCGTTCTCAAAGAAATATGGTCCGCGTCATCGGTTTAGCCCAAAATTGCACACCGAACAGTGAATTTTCCAGGATGCATTGGACGCCCATGGATCTAATGTGGATGGGTATCGACCCAAATTCTACAAATTTGCTTTTTGATGAACCATAGATGCATCATGTGTATTATATTTGGTAGCAACACGTACATCATTATTTTGTCCGAAGACTGAAAATGCTTCTCAATTTTGATCTTTTTGTCCCACTCTCAGACCCGGACGGGTCTGTATAACTTTTATTCTTTACAAAATATTTACTTGAAACCTGGCACGTATTTGTGAAATACATAGATGATTGTATTTTTGTAGTTATTTGAGACATTTTGTGTGTGAATTACATATTTATCTCATAAGGGCGACCAATTATCCGGACACTAGAACTGTCCAGAGACAAGTATATTTACCCTGACCTATCTCGCGCTCTACACACTAAATGACATTATAAACACCAGATTTCGTACAAAAAACGTTAAGGATGCGCACCAGGCAGCAGCAAAGAGAAAATACGCAATATTTCTTCTGTTCTTCTTTGAAAAATCATGCCGCTGAAAGTGGGCATTGTGTTTAATTGTATATTCTGATACTGTAACAGCCAATCGTACTGAGTTGTGCTTAAGTCGATGCCGTTCCGGAAACTTCGATGTCAAAAACGCACCACTCTCTCTCTCTCTGATAAAATATAGACTCATGTCGTTGTACAGCCTATACACCTAGAAATTTAAAAACTTGTTATGTAATGTAATTTGAGCTCCTTTTACCACACGAGTTAACGCCAATCCACACATATAAATAGTGACTCCTCAAAGGCCCCGATGGCTGAGAGTTTCCTATGTAACTGAATTCAGTAAAATGAACTAAAATTGTTTGAAGGCATGGTTGAATATTCAGAATTATTTATCTTAAAATATTTGTATGTCATGGAATTTTCGAAATGTCTGCATATATTCGTACATTATGTACAATCATGTGAAATTAGTGGTTACTTTACCATAGCCTGTAGCCTTTCTTCGTTTTACTATCACTGACCAGACAAGGGCTGTCAATCCACATTATTTTTGCGGTAAGGTGATGGAATTATTCTCACAGATAATCTACTTTAACGTAATTTATCCACATTAGTCAGAGGATTAATGGTTGGAGGTGACAAACATTCATTCGATTATATCACAATGCTATGAAGTCATGCCACGTGTCAATTGATTGAGGCCATTGATACAATGTTATCTAACATACTATCGTCATCGGTTTGTAGTTATCTAAGTCTTATCACAAGACCTCTGACCAGTAACCCCCATTCGCCGACCTCTCACTGTGTTTCTAATGAGTTTATCAATACCCCGTCAATGAAAGCACTTCACAAAATCAAAGCCCCACTTTGATAATATAGTGGGTGGGTTTTTTCCCTCAATCAATTTACTATACTTGAACATGACCATTCATCCTTTCATCCAGTGTCATGATGAGGTGCTTCATGTATCCAATAGCTATATTCAGTGGCACAATAATGAGTACTGCTCACAACATACTCATTTTCCCTTTGTCCTGGGTTTCCCTCTTCTTGCTTTCTTTTCAGTAAGCGCGCCAATTTCCCCGAGTTTGTAGTTTTATGTGCTTTTGACGACGAGCGGGAGGATATGCGGGCGTGTTGATGGAAGGCGCCTTATCCTTTCGCCTTCACTCTGTAGGGAGGGGTAAGAGCTGTTTCAGTTTTTCCTGTTTTCTGGCTGTCTTTTTTATGCGTATAAACTTCGACATAGTACTTACAAGGAATATCCTATGGCAGGGCTTGGGATATGCATTGAAGAACAAAGTGTTGATATGAGGTTTCATTGTTACCAAAAAAGTGCTCACACAAGAAAGTACCAAACCGACAACAGACAGGACGCTCGGGTTGACAGAGTGAATGGATTTGCTTTGTATTCAACAGGATATGAGATCGGATATGAAAGTATAAGTATGTTGTTGCTGGGCGTATTGTTTGCACAGATGAAGGTACTTAAAAATAATTTGGATTTCATGTCGGTACACACATCTGCTGTGAATACGAATGAACTGATTGTGAGTGATGGGATGGTGGGGGATATGCAAATAAATTGTGTTGATAGGCATTTAAAGCTGTTTCATGTTGTCATTGTGAGGAAAGCCTATTCAGAACTTGAAATCACATTTACGAACGGGAGAACACAGCAAGAAAACAAACACATGTGCTATGTAACAGCGTTTCGCTTTGCAAACGTACTAAGGTCGAACTTAAGGCAATTTAATTGAAGAATGTATATGTACATATGCGACTAGATCTTTGAACAGCATTACGAATTCTTTACTTCAGACCGAAAGTTAGGTGATGTTTCATCTTCATATTCAGATAAGTTCGTTTATCTTAGAAGAACTTCCTAAATTGCAAAGATTTGCAATAGTGGCAAAAAATATAAGTCGGTTGTCATTTCTCTTTGGGTTATACTGAATATCTACTCATTTGAAAACGTTAGACTTCTATGAGTAATCACTTTCTTCTTTGAATGCCACTAAACTCGATTATGGAGTTGGGTCAAGCTGTTATCGCAACTGCTTGGGCGTACTGCTCTGTCGTTTTCATTTTTTTTCATTCGTTTTTGTTTTATTTTAAAATTAATTTTTCTTACATGCTAGACAAAAATACCAAAATTAGCTTAACTAACTTAACAATCGTTCTTACATCTAACCTACTGGGTACTCTAACCTATTCTGAACTAAATTTAGATGTGCCTTTCGGCTTAGACAATGTTTTTTTTGTCTCTATGGACAATCATTTTTATTTTGATATGGCCAAGAAAACTGGTAAAAAACTTGGCTTTATTTATCTACCTTAATCTATCTTAAACTATCTTAACCTAATATAAAAACCTAATATAAAAACCTAATATAAAAACCTAAACTAACTTAACTATGTCCGTAGCAGTACGGACACGTGCACCGGGGCGTATACGTTATGTAAATATATGCCCAACATATAAAATTTATGTGCCGCGGTGCTACTTTTTTTGTATAATTTGTTTTGAATTGAATTTTTTCTAATTTTTATGTAAGTTGTAAGTTGGCCACCATGGTCGACTTCCGCGTCATTTTGAAAATCCAGCGGGGGCTGGTTTAAAATTGCCGTTCTTAGGCAGACTCTCTCCTGTCTCGAGCAGAGATCGCTCTACCGAACCGGACGAGAACCGCGTGACTGCGAGCGACATCCCGTTCGTATTGGAGTCGCCTGTCCACTGTTCAGCGTACGACGTGGAAGATGACAGGACATCCTTATGGATCCTGTATTAGGCAATTGTGTCGAGATAGAGGAACGCTTCAGGAGGAATAAAGCCGATGAGGCGCACTCTATCGTGGTACATAACATTGAGGTAGTAAGCCCCAGAGATCAGACTGTTGGAAAAAGTCATAGCTCATGCAATATGCCTTTTGATCAGCTTAATAATAAAATGTATCTTATATATCCTGTTCAAGTTTGCCTCGTTGTACAGGACCTTGTTAGAATAGAACTTCTTGTACTGAGACTCGGGTGTACGATACAACCGGAGACAAGTGCGAAGACACTGTCTCTCAAACAACCTCATCTTTTCCATGTGGAAAGGACTCACATTGAACCACAGTGGACAACCGTAGGCCATAACAGACCGGATGAGGGCCATATAGCACATACCTTTACCCTGGAATCAAGTCGGCTGCTGTAAAATAACCCCCTTGCCACAGCAAAGGCCTTCTTAGCTTTTGTCAGAGCAATATCTATATGTTTGTCAAAATACCGATATTGATCCAATGAAATGCCAAGATACTTTAATACACTTTTCACATCTAACGGCCTTCCCCGCGGGACAACTATGCCGAACTTACGCCAGTTTGTGCGCGTATCCCATGATGCTATGTACAGCGGGGTCCTGAAACGGATAGTTTCACACTTCAGGAAGTTGATAATCAACTTCCAGTCGTCGCAAAATCGCTGAATTTTTTCGAAGTCACATTGCAACAAGTTATTTATTAATTCGACCTTCGGACCTGATCTGTACGCTTCTAGGGATCCAATGACCATGCTTTTGGGGTATTTTAAATATTTTACATATAATTTATGTACATATATACATACATATATATACATACTGAAGTCTAACGACGCCACTGAGCTATCCGCTGAAGTCTTTAAACAAACTGGAGATGATCTGGTTGGGCACATCCCGCAGGTCATATATAAGATGTGGTCAGAGAACAGTACGCCCGAGTGCAATCTAAGAATCGTCCACAAAAAAGGATACTCCTTCGATAACGCCAACTATCCACCTATAGACAGGCTTCCGTATAAGATTTTCTTTGTCATTTTGTTTGTTCGACTGAAACAAATTGGTAAAGTCTGATAGACTCTAACCGTATTTTTTACTACGAGAATGAAGGTGGAAAGATCGATAACGAACACGGCCGTGGCGTTGGGTTTGGGTCTGTGCGTCGACTCCTACACACTTGAACCTCGACGTCTAGAATCGAGTCCCAGTACAACAAACATAATTTTCACGGCCCCACCTATTTCGAGTTACTGACAGTACTCAAAGAGCATAACCGTCTCGAAAAAAGCTTCCTGAACTTGTCCGTTTGGAGTTGGCGTAGAAATATAGGTTCCTTCTACTCGCGAGAAAACAATAGCTAGACCTTGGGTCTCTACGAGCTGTAGAGCTACCCATATTATTATTATTATTAACGAACACACCGCGATCTTGAATGTAAACAAATTAGCTTTACACAAGTCGTCGCGATGTGACTTCCTTAGATGGTGCACAACACCGAGCAAAAACTAAAGGCACGATCTTCCAGAAGTTTGTTCAATTTTATTTGCAGAACGCAACGAGCAGTGATTACGGCGTTTGCTGACATTGAGACAGTACCGGCTATAGTGGGTCTGACAAAAGATCGACGTTTTGGACAGAGCATCATATTGGACGGCTATAACTACGAGGTATTCGGAGAATTTTCATACCTCGTCGCCGCGGTAAATGTCACAAACAACATCAATACCGAGATCAAACGCAGAATCTGTGCGCTCTGTACAGCGACATGAGTGTAGCCTGTTGTCTATGGTTCCAGCTCCTAATGTGTCTACGTCATGACAAGCGCTTGGAAAACTTGACTTCGACTCCGATAGTCTTCAGCTCATAGCCTATGGGACGACGCAACAGAGGACGCCCATGACTGCTATGGCGAACAACTGGAGAAGGACCTCAGCCATCATGGAATCAGGCAGACAGTGATCACGATTGTTGAAGTGACTTGTTGGTTGACACAAGGAAGAATAATCTAATATGAGTCATGTTCCGAATGTAGGCATACAATTAATTACAACATACGACTGGCAAGCGTGTTAAGGTTCCCGTACGAGTATACCCATCTACCCGTAAACACGTTGATTAAAGAGATTTACGTGTCAGATATAACTACTGCAACTCAGCGCGAACAATACTGATTAGACGCAGACACCGTTTCTTACAATAACAAAAACGTCTAAGAATATCACTCATCAGAAAAATGCATCCCCCATTTCAGTGGATCGAAATGCTAATGGATTCTCTCCTTCAGGCTTATTAACTGCCATCATTAGACCCATCCTGATCCCAAAAACTTTTCTCTGTAGTGGCAAGGAAAGTTCACTGAACTGTTACTCGAAAAAGGAAGCACAATAGGCAGTCAAGTCTCTTTCGAACAAACAAAGTTCCACTAACCCCACAGTGCCCTCTTTGGCTGTTCAAAGTTCACTGTCATTGTCTCCGATGTGTAACAATTGAAAGTTTTGAAACAATTTTCCAACTAAATGGAATTGAAATGAATAGTTCAAATCCATCACCATCGGAGAGGTAGTTCACTCTTAAGGATTTCCTCGTTACTTTGTCCTTATTCGTCGTGCACATTACTCCCCAGACTTACTCGTACTGTTGAACTTTTACAGAGTTGGGAGTGTTCCCATTCTTTGATAGCAAAACCTGCATATATGTACGTAAGTATGTCAGTCATCAGATAAAATTTGCTATGCACAGAAGTTTTACTCTTTAACAAAGTTGAAGCACATAAAAGTGTACTCATTTTTTTTTATATTAACTTGAACATGCTGACATGCGATTGTTGCAAGTTGACGGTTTTGTAACTGACGACAACTTGGTAAATAAAGTTTGACAGTGCAGCACTTAATTTGAACGAGCTAATGCTGTGAGCCTTCTCTTGGTTAAAAAATAGAAATTGAGATCCATTGTTGGGAAGTTCGTAAGTGGGTTACCTCAAAATATTCAACATTGTCTCTCTAAGCTGATTGTAAGCAGAGAACTGCATACGATCTCAGTATTGGTGTTTGTAGCATTATTAACCGCTTTTGCTAGAATTTTTTTGTTAGCTGTGGTAGCTTAAGTCAATGTACATAAGAAAACGAATTCACTTGGAAGTTGCATCTTATCTGGTTTGAACGTTACAAGGTGTTGCCAATATGTGCGTAAGGAGGTAGAAGTGGTTCGATGACAACTCAAATAACTACGTGTAGTCACGGCTCTGTTATCTATCTTATAAAGTGTATTTTAGAGATATCCTAAAATCTGATATATAATAAAGATCGTGATTTTTCATCTTATTACCGTTCCCAGGATTGTGCTAATCCAGCACGTGGAAGATTTCACCCAAGGATTTTTGATTTAAAACATTATAGAACAGCGGAAAAACTGAAACTGAACTAACACTGACAGCGCGATATTTCTCGAGAGTTTAGCTGGTGGAAGATCCACTTTTTAATAGAAAAATAGTTCTCAGCTACGAACCTCATTTCTGGTAAAATACAAATATGTTTTCAAAAATAAATTACTGACAATAAATGTATTTGGTCCGACGACCAAACTCAGTCAGCACAAGTACTGTCAAATTACCCGGAAGTTATAATAAAGTGAATATACAATCAATAAAAAGGCCAAAAGCCTGGCTTCAGGCTTTAGGAAAGGCACCCAGGCTCTTCGAAATCGTGAGGGTAGCCTTGATACTGACCCACAGGGAATAGTGGATGGTTTAAGCAGCACTTCCAACAACTGCTTAATGGGCCTGACCAGGAGAGAGTGATAGGGAATCAGGAAATCCCAACTCCAGTCGATGAAGTAGTCCTCCCACCTATCTTCGAAGAAGTCGGAACAGCCATTAAAAGGCTGAAGAACAACAAAGCCGCAGGCTCCGATGGTCTACCATCAGAGCTCTTCAAGGCCGGTGGCGATGTTCTGGTGGGCAGCATGCACCAGATCATCTGTAAAATTTGTGAAGACGGAAGCATGCCCGACGACTGGAATATCAGCTCCATATGCCCCATCTACAAAAAAAAAGGATCTTACCTCTTGCAACAACTATAGAGGTATATCCCTGCTCAACGTCGCCTACAAGATCCTGTCCGGCACTAATCGGCACGTACCAGTACGGCTTCCGGCCCGGCAAATCGACTATAGACCTGGAGAAGACCAGTGACTTTCAAATCGATACGCACCACCTTTTCATCGATTTCAAAGCCGCATACGACAGCACTCATCGCATGGAGCTATTCGATGCGATGGCCGAATTCGGGATCCCGGGAAAACTGATCCGGTTGTGTCGCACCACGCTAACACATACGCGATGCACCGTGCAGTTCGGCTCAAGGATTTCTGAGCCGTTTGAAACTTGCACTGGATTTCATCAAGGAGATGCGCTGTCGTGTGACTTCTTCAATCTGGTACTGGAGAAGATAGTGCGGCGGGCAGCTGTAAACACGGAAGGCACTATCTTCTACAAGTCGGTCCAACTGTTGGGGTACGCAGATGACATCGACATCGTCGCGCGTTGTCAATGTGCCGTAGTGGAGGCTTTTATGGAGATTGAAGAACAGGCAAAACGAACTGGTCTCAAGGTCAATGAGGACAAAACAAAATATATTCTGTCGACCGAGAAACGTTCCGCCACACACCACCTTGGACAACATTTCACGATCGACAGCTACAATTTCGAGGTAGTAAAGGAGTTTGTCTACCTCGGGGCAAACGTGAATAAAAATAATTTTCATGCATCCCTGTCTGAAGGCATTAGTATCTCTGCTCACACAGATCATGTGCAATTTACCAGCGGACCGAGTTAGGACACAATTACCCTTCTTGTATGTGGCACAGATTTGTATGGTCATATGGTTCGCGGTAGACCCCCAATAAAAGCGTATTTTGCTGGCTTCGTCCGTTTCACGTTTGGAAAGTATTTTTTTAACAAGTTCATTCATATAACTATAAACTTATTTGCGTTTTATTCCTTAGTAGTTGTGAGGAAAATAAAATTGCTCCAATCAGAATTTCTTTTTCTAAACCTATTAATGTGTCAAATGGCTGATAAAGTAAAATTGCTATGCAGCGGCATTAATGCATTAGCCCAGAGTAGGCCCATTGTACCGCTACGTTAGTGTTCAGATAGAGAGAAGGAAATATGAAGGTGGTTTATGAAAGCCATTTGGTACTCTCAGCAAATTTGACTAGCGCTTTGACTGGTGTTTTGCTGAGGTCGTTCAGACTGTCGAAAAAGTAGGAGCATATAGTGGCTTTCCTGATTTAGCCAAGAGCAGGGACAGTTACAAAGGAGGTGGTGAGTGTTTTCCTCCTCTTATTCGTCTAGGCAGCTTCTGCAGAGGAGACCAAGTCGTTTTGCGTGAAGGCCTAGGAGCCAGTGTCCGATGATTATACCCACAGTGTGCAGTGCTCATTTTGGATCTCTTTAGGGAAATAAGATCACTTGATCTTTTAGGATCAAGATTGGGCCAGATTTGTTTTGAGATTCGACAGATACTACTTATCGACCATCTGGCTTTGACTTTCTTTGCGTAGAGATTATTTAGCCTGTAGCTAGAAGGTAGTAATAGGAGTACCTATGCTACACGAGATACTATCAACGGGCAATCTAGCGACTCGTTTTGCGAGTTCATCAGCTTTGCCGTTTTCCGGGATATCTGTTAGGCTTGGCACCCAGCACAGGTGAATGTTGAGTTCAACATTTCGAATATCTCGTTAAGAGATGAGCGGCAGTCGATTCCTTATTTAGAGTTTATACAGAATGATTCAAGATGGCTGCTTGGCTATCAGTGAAAATGCAGATGTCGCAGGCGGATATCACGTTCCATCTGAACCAGGACAGGGCTTCGCTAATTGCCATTACTTTAGCTTGGAGACGTGATTGGGTAGACGAACTGATTTCTTCAGGCTTAGACCCTCCGAGAAAACGCCGCTTTCTACTCCATCATCCGCCTTGGAGCCATCTGTGTAAAAGAGAATGGTTTTACCAAGGGGAATGGTGCCTCCATACCACAGGTCTCTGTCCGGAATCAGGGTTTCGAAGGCGTTTTCTGGCAAGTGTCATGGTGAGGTGCAGTCTAAGTGAATTGAAGTAAGATTTGGTTCAGAAGTATTTCGACCAATGGTTTTCTTGGGGCCGTCATGGCCTTCCTTGCTATTTTTTGTTGAGCTTCCTGTTTAGTCTACTGTCTAATATAAGGCAGATGTACTTCGCCTTATGCAAGAACGGTATGCTGGTGCCATTTAGAGTGAGGGGGTCGATAGTGGGAATCTTATATTTTCTAGTGAAAAGAACGATTTCGGTCTTTGGGCGTGAACACCCAGACCATTATGAGTCGCTTAGTTGTTAAGTAAATTTAGACCACATTGCATTGGATCTCTCAAGATTTGGGGATATTTTCCTGAGAGGGCTATGACAACATCGTCCGCATAGGCAATAGTTTTGCAACTCGCCTTCTCCAATAGTATTAGCAGTTCCTTTACTGCTATATTTCAGAGAAGAGGGATGAGTACTCTTCCTGGAGGTGTACCTCTCCTAGTTGAACTTTTTGCGGGGTCGTTTCCCAGAGTAGGGTTACTTACTCTACTTTTGAGTAGTTGGTCTATTAGTGGCACCAGTCCCGCTTCTACTCCTAGTTCTTCCAGTGTCATAGTAATTGTATGTGGGTAGATGTTGTTATAAGCTGGTATATTCCTTGAAGTTTAGTTATTTATCAATAGTGCGTACTAAGGAGTGGAAGGCCGTTTCTACGGATCTGCCTTTATTGTATGCATATTGAGTAGGCTCTATAGTTGATCTTAAATGTAGGTTAATGAGTCTTTCTAGAGTTTTTAATAGAAAGAATGATAGGCTGATAGAGCTTTGGGATGTACGTGCGAGCTTTTACCCGCCTTGGATATAAATACCACCTTGACTTGTTTCCATCTTGTGGGGATATGGCACAGAGAGAGTCACCCTTTGAAGATGGTTCCCAACCAAGGGATGATTGTGGTATGGTGAAGTTCAGCTGGTATATTATTGTATCTACTCCCGGTGACTTGTATGGACTGAATCGTTTTATGGCCCACATGATCCTTTGAATTGTTATCAGAGTTTTGGGGTTAGAAACAGGAGTCGTTCTTCAGCAGTTTGAGGAATTCCTCCTTTCATGACGTCCACGTATAGTTGCCCTTTCTGAAGTAGCTGGGTACTTTCGGACAGGTGGAGACAACTTTCCGAATCTTGGATGCTGAGGATTCTTTGAAGTGTTTCTTCCACGTGCTCCTTTTCGTTTTCCTGACTTCAGTTTTATAAGAGTTCAGGCTTTCTTTGTAGGAATCTCAATCTCGAGTCTCCTCAGTTTTCCTTGCCTTATTAAATTTTCTTCTGCAAATTAGGCGAAGATTGTTTAGGTCTGCGTTCCACCAGCGCGGCATTGTGCACGTTTGTGAGTGTATCCACTAGGTCGTCAAGCTCACTGATATTTTGGGGAGGCGGTGGGATCATCGCCTTTGTTACAGATCACTAGGTTGTTTAGAAATATGAAATTTAAGAGAGACTCACCTCTGTCATTTGTATCAGTGCTTCCCCATAAAAGGTGGTGGGAGTTAGGTTTGCACAGTTTCTAAGCTACGGGAAGAAAGACGTGATTCTTTGCGAGGATACAAGTTCTGGGTTTACCTGTATTTGAGTATATTAGCTTGTAGTTTGTCGTCCTTAGTCCATTCACCTCATCTTTTATGATCCAGGGTTCTTGGATAAAGACAATATCCTCTCCATTGCTAGCTAGGCGGAAAATGAGGTTTGAGGAGGATATAAAAATTGTTTGGTTCCATTGTGCAGCGCACCCGTCAGCGCAGATTGCAACGATGCCGAGACGCTCACACCCGTTCACTTTCTTATGCGAAGCCCACTTCTAGTACTGCCTCGGAGCAATGGCCAGATTTTCAAAGACGCTGCTTAAGAAAATGGAAGCTTGTATGCTGTATCAAACAGCACTTCAGAAGTGGTCAAGGGAGTACATGAGGAGCCTGCAAGATCGCAGCAAATGGGTGCGGAAGGAAACACACCTCGTCGTCGTCCATGAAGATAACAGTCCAACTTAGGCATTTAAAAAAAAAACCAATGAATTTAGCAAATTTTCACGGTATATCTCTCTAACTCCCATTTCAATATAATTTAAGCAAATGAGCTTATCATTTGAAAACATTCGGAGGATTTGCAAAAGGTAATACAAATTAAGCTTAACCATCATCAAAGCCACTTTGCCGTTATAACCCTCATTTACTGGCCATTATCACATTATTCCGCTTATCGTGTTCTGCACTTCATGTATTCGAATGAAAATGCAGCTATCTACTTTCCTTGTGACTGTGTTCTACATTTGTCCCGCAAATTAACTTAATCTGCTGTCACAAAACTTTTTCTCATTTCGTTAAGCAATATGAAATCGACACAAAAGGAAGAGAGCAGAAAATAGTTACCATAGCGAATCAAATGCAATATGTCGTCATGATGGGTGCACTACAGAAGTCCTCTACTCATATCCATCGTTCCAATTAAAATTTCTGTCAAACAGATTCGGATCTGCCCGGTATGTGCAACGTTTATGCCGCTGCTTGAGAGTCGTAATGAAAGAACGTACTCCAACCTAATGGCAGACATTAAGTGCCATAATGAGTCTTTTCTGCTTCTCACTTTTAATACCACTTAGCAGGATGAAATGACCCTGGTCGATGACAGTGGAGAAAGTATGCGTGATACCAGTTTGTCGGCACAAGTATATTTTCCAATTGGATGGACACTTTAATTAAATACGTGAAACGTGCTCATAGGCTTAATTAAATTGATTATCGCACCAATGCTGCTTAGGACTACGTTTACCACCAAGAGCGTCTCGTGGCGCTATGCGATTGGTGCGATGATGACCAAATCGACATGGGCAGAGTGCGTGGTTATGGAGCAGCCCAGTCGATAAGCTCGAATTTATAAGGGACACATTTCTTTAGATAGTCTGTCGTATACTCTAATTGTTTCCCTAACAGTGGATAGTGAATTAAATCCAGAATAAAACAGTCTGATGATACAATGGATCAGACTGGGTTTATTATTATGAGTACATGTGACATACGTGATAATACTGCATTAATTTCACGTGATCACTTGAACATGAAAAAACGATTTTCAATCTGATAAAAGTAAATTCATCTGTATTGAGATTTAAGTAAAATGAAGTCAAAACTTGTAACAACATACAAAACATAGAGCAACCACGAAGTATTGCGCCTAACAGAGTTAAGTTTTGCTCATCAAAAAAATTGTGTGTGCAACCAACATCAACAGCAAGGAGTGAGAAAGACCGAGTGGTCTAGTGGGGAGAAAACACTTCTTGAAAAGCCATCATAATCTCAACCCAAATCAACCGATAGCCAAAAATCATTAAAACGGAAATTCACATGAAAATAAAAAGAATTTCATTTGAAGTCCATCATTAAACTTAGTTTAACTCCAATTTTTATGACGAACTCTATGGCCAAAGTACAATCCGAAAAACAACGAATAGCGAGTTGTATGCCCACAGAATGATCTGTAGTAGCACATAGTTTGCTGCTGTTGTTTTTTCTAATTGCATACAAACTAACTACACACGAACACAGGTAACTCATACAGCATACATTTTGCTCTACAATGATAGTAAACTTGTTGACTTGCACAGAAAATGATACAATTTGGCAATTCACGTCGGGGAACAAAGTTTCAACAGGTTCATTTTTCTACAGGCCGAATTGTTTGTGGTAGATGTTGGAAGTGCTCATATCGCTATATGGAGAGAATCTTACTTAATATAGGTACATTATGCAGTCTGGTTATGATGACAGCAACAAGAATCGTGATATCGAACTGCCAGATGAGTCTTTTTGGAGGTGTACTTTCACTACAGGAGTGGAAGGTGACTGCTGTGCGTTCTTCCAGTAGCAGGCCAGCGATCATTTGTAGCCTTTCTAAATAGTAGCTCACATGACTATGGTAGCAATTTTTTTATTTAATCTACAAACTACATAGGTGTTAACAGATTTTTTGAAGTGCATTATTCTTATTATAATTAACAAAATGTAATAACTAATTTTACAATTTAATAAATTTTTAAAAATAGAAAGGCTTAATAAGGTGTTTTAAAGACCGGTCTAGTATGACACAAAACCAAATGATGTGGATGTTCATTGAAAGCTCGAATAATTCTCGTTAGTGGCTCGTTTCTACCATAGTCTGTATTGTGGAACTTTTAAAATAAAATATTCCAAGTACAGAGTGACCTAGATGGCGTATGAAATTGAATCATGGATAAGAGGCAAGAACATTTTAAATGATGGCAAAGTATATCCCTAACAAACATAACATCATAAATGGTGCGTCTAGTTGATAGCGATTTTAAGCCAAGCAGTTGGCACTTTACTTTATAGGACGGGCAAAAATTCCAATGCATTTTTAAAAAAAAATGTACTTGGTGAATCGCTTTTGAACTTTTCGGTACGATCGGAAAATGTTATGAACGCCGGGTTCCAAACTACGACAGCATATTCCAGGAAAGGACGAACAAGGGAATTATAGAGTGTTAGTAGGGCGAATGGATCCGTGAATCCTTTTGTATTACGCTTAATGAAGCCAATTACTGAGTTTATTTTTGCTAATATATGGCCAATATGAGAATGAAATGTGAATGAGGAGTTCCACATAATAACTATATTCTTTGACACTATTAATATTTGAAAGATTCGAATTTCCGATTGAATAATTACACTGGATTGGAGAAGCTAGTTTCGTGAAGGAAATTGAATGGCATTTATTTAAATTAAGCTTAAGTTTATTATTTTCGCACCACTCCAGGATGTTGTTAATATCCGAATGGATATTAATTGGGAATGGAACCCAAAGGCATTCATTTTGTTTATCAGTAGTGAGTGGTTGACCGAATCAAATGCCTTACTGTAATCCTTATAAATTACATCAATCTGTTTTTTATTTTCTATTTCATTGATGACAAAGGACAAATAAATTGATAAGTTAGTACAAGTCGAGCGTATAACCGTGCTGCGCTTCCGAAATGTGGTCATTGATTAAGAACTCAGAGTTTACATATACCTCTATAATTTTCAATATATTTTTTTGGGCCGGACTTGTGAATGTGAATAAGGAATGAATCTTTCCACTCATCTAGAAAAAACACCGTCCGATAACGAAAGATTAAAAATGTATAATAGAGGGCTGCAAAGTGAATCAGCACAGTATTTAAGAATAATGGGTGGTATACTATCCACTCCATAACTGGAGCCCGGTTTTAAACTGTGAAATGCAAGGATGACTTCAATAGGGTTCAAAGATAATGAACCAATGTCTACATGACTAGGGAAGCTATTACTCCTTATAGCTTTATTGTGGTGTGAATTGGTAAAAGTTGATTGAAACAAGCTTGCAAATAATTCAAGAGTTGAGTCGATGTTATCTGACTCAGAAGTGCATTAAATTAGGAATTCCCACAGAATTTATTTTGGAATTTATGAATTGTCAAATTGATTTGCTATTGGCTTTAATATTTTGTTCAACCGACAGTATGTTATTCTTGTATAGGAACTTATTAAAAATGAAAAACTTTTTTCGTAATTTACAAAAGTTGTTATAAACGGAAGGGTTTTTGGAATTTTTAAATTTTTTGAAAGCCAATAGATTAGGTGTAGATTCCTATCCAGACACTACAGCTGACACAGTTAATCTGCAGTAGTCTATGTGTGCAATCCTGTACTGCCCAGTGAAATAAGCAGTTTTACTTTTTTATGCTTTCAAATTTAAACCATACTTTCTGGTCCATTTGGCTACAGTGTTGAGGCAATTTTTGGAGAGATTTCATCTTGGGATGCTGCTCATTAGCCGTTAGTGAATCAGTGCATACAGTTTCTTTTCAGTTCCATGTTTTCAAAGTTAATTTCTAATCGCATACGGCTAGACATCACCCTCGATGTCGATGACATAAGCCATTATGTATTCCCTTAAATGGTGAGGTATGTATTCTTACAATGGTAAGAATTCACGCTTGCAACTTTTGTAAAACTTCAATGTGGACGTTTCTAAGATCTGGTTTCATTAAAGTCCAATGTACATTCACTACCTTCTTCTGCTGAATTTGTTCTTAATTCATTTGCATGTTACATTTCCCTCAGATCTCAACTATCACAAGTCACTTAACCTGATAAAGGGTCACTAATTTAAAACTTCAGATGTCATTAATCTCTACAGTATATATTACTTTTGATCGACAGTAAAAGATAAACATGAGGGATTTGTCTCAAATGGCAGACCTTTTCCACGTGGGGCAAGTTTTCCGATTAAGCTAAACACATTAACTAACAAACGTTAAGAAACCCAACCACAATCATCGCAATTATTTTAAATAACTGCACTTAATCATTAGATAGAATTGACTTGACTTCAATTTTACAGTATTCAGTTACTTTCTGAACTCGGTAACAACCGTTTTATGGGCAGCTATTCGCCGTGAAGCGAAGTCCCTTTTCCTCTTCATTGACGACAATAAATTAAACTTGTGCCATTCAAAAGGAGGTAAGAGAATCAATAAGATTGCTCCATTCGACTGCACAACATCCATTGTGATTTTAAATCCCTCAATAATTCTTCACATAAAAGACCAATAAATCTAATTCTAATCTCACATGTATGCAGGGTTATGACTCCGGGACACCGTCATATAACCCGACAGCGCGGCGTAAGCAAATCGGCATGAAAACAAAACTTTTCCCTAGCTCAGCAAGATTTTACGTGAGCCCAAGAGTCGTTCGCTCGTCTCGTAATTGTCGTCCCCACCATTTTATCCAAAGTAGACGACTTGACCTGATTTTAACTAGATTTGCCTAGTTCCTCTGACTTGTGAACTCATTCGATGAATGACATAGTGCGCCCTAAAAGTGTATCCTTTGGGCGAGTTTGCAACAACTATTAAATCGCTTAAGCCATCGCAATAAACTAACCGGACAAGTTTCGAATTTAAATGGATGCCTTAATCCCGGAGACACCAGAGTGTGGACAATGGCTGGACCTACTGTTTGAGTTTATCCGGTCATAAAACACAGATCAAATGTTGTCGAGAAAGTGCGAATTGCCTGACAAAGGAGCACCACCACAAACACCGAACATCGATCCGCTCTTTTGTCCAGTGGCTTTTCGTTTCCTTGAGTCGACAAAAATCCCAGCAGGAGTGCTGGCAGTGAAGGCGAATGGGGATGGAATAAGTGCGACAATTCAAATACATTTTTAACGTGTCACTTCGTTCGTTTTTTTTATAAATCGCTGGGTACTTCTGTGTACCTTTTAGAAATCACATTGTCGGTGAACGGGAGCGAGAAGGGATATGAAAGAAAAGTTTAGGCTATAGAAAAAAAATTACTTCGTTAAAATGGAGTGGTGGCGATTTTAAATGAAATCTTCTGAAGTTAGTCTACGACACTAATTGGACCATCGTGGAAGCTTCAATACCGACGTTTTTTTATTGGACTGACCAAACCTAATATTTACTGGAGTCGGTGTTTATAGTCATACTTATTTAGTTAACCAACAAATATGTATTGCAAATGGAACGGAGACTTCTTGTTGTTCTTCAAATAATTTTAAATTAAATCCAAGTTTTCGGGTTGCTACAAGTAAACTTCAAAAAGAGCACTCGGTCTGCATCTTATAATTGAAAACACTCGTAATGTTAATGATCAATGATACTGATGTTAGTGATTGGCAGCGGGTTGGGTAGGTAGGATGGTAGAGGTGAATATCTTGCTTAATGCAAAAACTTTACACCACTTAGGCCCAAATATCATCTAAATGATTTTCCTAACTCATCAACTTCCAAATATATTTTATCTTGATTTTCTGATGAATTTCAAGAGCAATAATTTGCACATTAAACAAAATTGTAGGTGATTCCGGTGGTAAAATTGTATCTCTTTAAAAAAAATTGTTAATTAGAAAGCTTACATTTTTATTGATTCAAAGATTATACAGATTGGGAATATGAATAGCACATCGGATAAACGGCCGCCATGGCTGGCAAGTACGTACTCTTTTATGGAAATTTTCTATGACCATTTCGCATAAATGTGTCTGAATTTCATTAATACACATTCCCATTTCCTCCTTCAAGGCGTTGGTGGTCGTGGGCTTGTGTGCATAGATATTTGACTTCGAAAAGCCCTAACGAAAAACGTCCACGAAAACGGAGTGAATTGTTTCTCTGGCTCTATAACATGTGGCACCGTCTTGTTGAAACCACATGTTGGTCACATCCATATCTTGTAATTTTAAACTAAAAACTGGGTTATCGTGTCACGATAACAAACACCATTCATTGCTGCTGCCTGACCAGCCGTATTTTCGAAGAAGAATGGTCAGATAATGCCTCCAGCCCAAAAATTAAGAGGATGTTAATTTTCGAGATATGTAAAGAAATAGTAAAGGATATTTATATTCCTTTGAATGCCTTTAAATGCCGATCTTGTCTGCTATATTCAATGTATAATTTATACCGCCTATGCAGACGATATAATAGTGTAGAGATAAGGCCAAAAGGTCGAAGTAAAAAAAAAAATAGTTTGATTAGATGAAAAAACGGTGAGTCAACAATGTACTGCGTAAAGTCAGCTTGATCTCAACCTGGATACCAGAAACTCTTTCAAATATATTCATAGCATTCAGGAAATCTCAAAAATGGTCAAACCCTGTGGATAACATCAAAGGCGCAACGCTTTCCCCCATATGCGAAAACTTCCAGTAGTAATGGCACCTCAAGTAATGGATTATGGATTCTTTGTTTGTACACAAGTGTCCAATGATAGGAGAAATTAAAAGTCTTATTTTTGAATTTGGTTTTTCAATGTTGTATTTTTGACAGCTTACCCGACATTCTTGACATGTGTCGAAGTGAATCATGCTCAGTTAACATTGTCATTTCATAATGGACGGACATAAACCCGCAAAGAAAATCTTGCTCTGTGAAAAATGTTTTTGCCACAATTTACACACCGTTTTACGGTCATGATGATCGATCTACTGAGCATGCAATTCAAGTCCTAGTAACCAATTTCACGTTATAGGACATCAAATCACATGCATGTATGCGTAGAGAGGAAAATATTGCTGCTACATCCGCCCTAAATGCACGAGCCGAACCTTGTCAGTATGTGTTTCCGGCAAGATGGCGATGTAGCTCCCACACAGCAATCGAATCAATGGGCCCTTTGAAAAATGAGGTCGTTGAGTAATTTATGTCTCGTTTTGGGCCGATGAATTAGCCGGCAAGATCGCTCGACTTGAGTGACTTAATGTTTGACTTTTCCAGCAGACCACTTAAAACTAAGTCGGGATTAACTTTCTAGTGTTCTTTTTTAAATTAAAAATCAAAACAAACAAATAGCCTGCAAAATCGAATCTGTGGTACATTTTATACCCACTTGTAAATAGTGGTTTTTAACATTAGTATGAGTATGAAATATGTTGTTGGTTAAGCACCGTCGGGAGGGATAGATCTTTCGAACCATTTTTTCATAACAGTTCGCAGGATTCTTCTGCCGTTTCAGCAATTTCATTTGGAACGTTAGCTTTAAAATGACAAGAATCGGAGATTCCCTTCCTCCCATTTTTAAACCTCTTAGCTGGAGCATAGGTGTAGAGCTCTTACTGTGGCCGATCCAGTATACATGCCGTACTTTTGCATTCCATTAGCATTCATATCTCTGAACAGATATAGAGATCGGGTTTTACTCCATTCCATTATTCTCTCACGAGTGGAGAAGACCTATGATTTTATTACGTCTTCGAACGTCGATGTTGGCGTAACTTTTTCTAGACAGAATATATATTTTCCTTGAGCATTGTCAGTGACTTGAGACAGTTGGAACCATGAGTTATGAAAGTTCCTCGTTCTAAGAATCTGAACCCACACACATTACGACTGCCACAGAGATAAAGCAATTAACTGACTTAAAATTGTAGCAGACAATCATGACGTTTTGTTCTACGTCGTGAGCGACGAAAGTATTCTTGCTCTCAAGTATAGATTTGGATTTGGATTTGTCCTCATCCCTACCTTAAGACCCATTCGTTCAGTAAAAATACTACAAATAAAACATCAATCAAAGCGTTATCTCACTTTGTATGGTAGTTGTAATCCCTCTTCAAATTATTCTACTTAATATAAACACGATATCATAATAGATTCTTAAGCCGAAGGCCGTGTAGGTATTCCAGTATGTATGTATGTATATCTAGCAGAATTCCATATGTTATGTTTTTATGAATATTCCATAGTAGACCCATCCCCAAGACCCCAATCATACAGAGTATACATTTGTAACCAACTGGCAAAACTTTCTTCAGGCAATAAATCTATTTTGGTAAGCAGTTTAAATTATTCAGTAATAAACACAAAGCAACAAGTACGTTATCTTATTTCCCCTTGCAGTCCTTCATCCTGCGCCTCCTCATCTGGTAGGGGATATCTCGTAACGTAATAAGGGCATATACATTTCATGCACACAAAATGAACTCTCATCATCAGGTGGGAGTGAGGCGGACGAAAGAAAAAAATCTAATTTTCTGATGAATCCTAAGTATATCTTCAGCCAACAACAAGCTAAACACCTATCACCATCACTTTTGACCTTGAGTCGGCCGCCCTTCCTTATTCGCACACTACGCACACACTTGCCGCACCCCATGATGTATATATCCTTCGGTTCGTCCTCCACTATTCAACATCGTGTGCTTTTTTCTGCACAAATTATCCAATAAAAGTTGTTGAATTGTTATTATTAGATTTGCAGTAGCAGTAGTAGTGGGTTGTGTAGCAGCGACTGGATAAACGTGACTTAGCAATCGCTCCAAAATGAGAAAATTACTGGGCGTGTAAATTACAACGTATCGTTCTATCGTTGTATCGTTGTATCGCTCATCGTTCTTCATGTTCGTCTTCACCTAGTCTCCTCTTTCATGTTCGTTTTTTGTTGTGCCCTCCCTTGTTTCCTAATTACAGGATGTAAGTGAGGATACTCATTCTTTCTCTCTCGGTTTTTTCCTCTGAGTCCCGGGTGTAAAGTGGAAAGAGGGAATCGATTTAATTTTAGGTCAGTTGTTGTACACGTTTCCTGTGGTCAACACTCCTCAGTGCTATCCTCTCGGCTATTATTATCCTCCCATTGGGCTATCTGTATGAGGCCGGCGTTTTTTTTTTTCTTTGTGTCATCCATTGTTGCTGCAGGATTGTGTCCATGGTCGACTGGGACAAGGTTGCGCTCTTTGTGTTGGCCTTTTTTTTATCTTTGATTGATTGCCGGGATTGAATAATTGATGACACTGTGACAGAGTGAGGCAAACAGCAATGATCATCAAAATTACAACCAGTTGAATGTGCATCCTTCGATGACAAATTAAAACGATGGATACACAAATGAATTTGGCTGTGTAGTGTGTTTTTTTCTCTCTTCCTTTATTGGTTTTGTTTTGCAATGGCAGCCGGAATTAAGGGATACGGTGGACATTTAAAGTCCTTTCGTTCCCCTGGGAGAAAGCCATTCAGGGCTTATCACACATGTGCCATAAAAAATATCTGACAATTTTCACGGCACATGTCTCTTTACTGTCAGAGGGTGTAAAGAAGCCAAATGAAAAAGCGCTTTCAGCAAGACCTTTCCAAAAAATTGTAATTCATGAATACAGTGACAAAGTTCAGCAACCAGTAAAGACACTGCAAATGCAATATTCATTGTGTCCGATTTATTTACATGCGTGAGCAATTGCATGGGTTAAGTGTTTTGGTCATTGAATTACTGAAGAGGTACTTCAAAGGTGGTGTACAGCAAATTAACTCTCCATGTTCGACAATTTTGTTTCTTAACGAAACCACTGAGTAACAACTGGCCATCACGGCAATCTCTGTTGTTCAAGCCAATCGGCGTACGTTGTTCGTATTTCCTGGTCAGCTGGCTGCAAATATTGAGTGTGTTGAACTAAGGGAACCTCACAAAATTTAAATGAAATCCAAACTCCATCAATAATTGGTCCAGGTACTTTGTACACATGTCAAAAGTGATTGTTTCTCCCCACAAAATCGGAAGAGGCTAAATTACTTGCAAGGATTGAGGAAACCTTCAAATTCGACATCGAATATGTGTCCATCTCAACTAAGTGTTATGCTGGTACACTGGATGGAAAGTTTTTCGGTTTCATCGACACAAACACCAATCATGAATAATGGCGTGTTATTGAGGTTTCGCTTAAGTGACAGCAGACAACACTGCGACTTAGGAGCATTCAATTTCACTCTATTGTTCTTGCCCCAACCGATTATGCTGTAAAGGACGTATTTCAATGTACTTACCATAAGCTGCCGTTCCAATTCTACGACCAAACGGCAGTGTCGTACATCTTGGAACAAAAAAGAAAAAGATGAGTGACAGTACTCAGAGAAGAAGTGAAATAAATTAGGAAGTTGCAGGCAGGAAATAATTTATAAAAATTAGAAAGAGAGTCGGAGACAAAACAGGGTCAAAACGGGAACACAAACGTTGAAAGGTGAATATCAGACTTAAACACATCCATAACTACTTGAATTTTGCCTTAGAAATATCAAGTGTAACAATTTTGGTTCCACTTTTCGGTGATATATGCCGTCAAATCAACAGGGTAGCTGTAGCTGCGGAAACTACACTACCGGTCATCATGAAATTTCAGCAATTCGAGATATTTCATAAGCTGACGATTCATCGGCGTTTCAAAGACCTGAGGATATTGGGGGATATAAGTGCGTCGGTACGAGGAGGATTACTATCTAATCGTAGAGTACCAATTAAAGACTATCTTTTTATTTTCCGTCAATGAGGAATTTTATTTATTTTATTTCAAACGCTGAAGTTACTCAGCCTGGAGTTACCTTAAAACTTAACTACTGTAGCTATTCTAACAGCGCGATGTCGCTGAGCGATGGCCTTGAAGTCGTTCGGTGGTATCGGATTCGCTTAAAACGCTGAGCTAGCGTCTGGCTGTTCGCACACTTTGCAGCTTTGAGAACCTATTAACTTACTCACTTTTGGCTGCAATGCACAGGATGCGAAATGCGCAGCAAGCTGATCTCTAATACTTTTAAATGGATATCACGTCTTCATTTTGAAAATATCACTTATTCTTTTCATTCAGTTTATACCTGAGAAATAAAAGGAAATTTTTAATTTTTTTTAAATATAATGCTGAATTACTGTTTTTTAAATTATTAGAATATGTACACACGGTTCTTTGAAAAAATATTGCTGTCGCCATAGATATTGAGAGAAAATAACATTCCGAGAGTTTTACTTTTCACCACAAGATGTGACATATGGTTCCAGTCACCCGTCTATTGTTTGTCCTTGAGGATGCAATATTTTTTGCTATTTTTTTTTTTTTTTGGTTACGTCCATGGATGTGGCAATCTTCGAAAGATACTAATAGCCCGTGTCATTAGCATGCACGATTCGCAAACCCAAGTTCTCGATTTCGGGAATACGCCTACGTACTAACCCACACCCTGCACTCTTCTACCACACTCCCCGCGGAACTGCCGTTAGGTATTACTTCGCGGGGCTGGTTAGCGACTCAAGCTGGATCGACTGTGTTTGCCTGTTCGGCTCGCCTTACTCTTTCAAGCCTTCTTAGCTCGATCTGCAAGTTTGATATGAAGGAACAGATTTCCTCCCACTTCTCGGCTGACTCCGTCATATGACCGACTAGGAGCTCCGGTGTTGGTAAGTTTATTCTTGTCCCTTCAAATCGTCTGCAGTGGAAAGTCGTGTGTTCTGCGTCTTCTTCAGAGTCCTCACATTCTGGACAAAGGGAAGAGCTATCGTGCCCGAATCTATGGAGATACTTTCGATAGACCCCGTGGCCCGACAGAAACTGCGTAAGGTGGAAGTTGCAGTTTCCGCTTGCTCTCTTTGTCCACGTTTCGATTGTTGGAATCAGTCTGTGAGTCCATCTACCTTTGTTTGAGGTGTCCCATCTGGCTTGCCACATTGTCATTGAGGCTGCTCCTTCTTCCTTCCTTATCCTGTTTACGCCAGTCTCTGGCCGGTTCGTCGATCGCCTTAGGTAGACCCTATGCATCTCATTTGCGAGAATGTCGATGGGGACCATACCCGCAATCACACAGGCTGCTTCGTCCGAAATTGTCCGGAAGCCGCTGATTGTTCTTATGGCGCAGAGCCTGTATGGTGACGAGAGCTTCTTAGCTGTCTCCTTTATAGAGAGAGCACTCGACCAGACTGGCGCAGCATATAGGAGAATTGAACTTACCACTCTGGAAAGCAGAATCCTTCTTGGGTATCCGGGTCCTCCTATGTTTGGCAGCATACCAGAAAGTGCTACCTGCATCTTTGAAACTTTCCTGCTGCAGTATTCGACATGCTTTTTGAAATTAAGTCGGTTGTCGAGCATCACTCCTAGGTATTTCAGTGATTCCTTGGATCTAATTAGCTGGGAGCCAACCCGGAAGTTTGCATATTCCACAGTCTTTCGGCTGGTTATTAAAACAGCCTCTGTCTTGTGGTCAGCCAATTCAAGGTCGGAAGATTCCAGCCAATTTTTTATCCTGGCGATTGCTTCGTTTGCGACGGTTTCCACCTCGTGGATGTGTTTGGCCACCGTCACGACCGCGATGTCGTCAGCAAAGCCGATGACCTTGACTCCATGTGGCAGCTTTAGTCTCAGTACTCCGTCGTACATTAAGTTCCACAGGAGGGGTCCAAGGACTGAACCCTGTGGAACGCCTGCAGAGACGTCGTAGTATTTAGTACCATCGTCAGTCTGGTATCTCAGTTTCCTGTTGGTAAAGTAGCTGACAATAATCCTCTTCAGGTACTGCGGTGTGCTCATCCTATTCAGGGCTCTCATTATGCAGGACCAGTTCGCCGAGTTAAACGCGATTTTTATATCCAACGTAACTACGGCACAGTATTTTTTTGTACCGCCCCTCCATCTTGTACCCGTTATGGCTTCACTTGCTGTGTCTACCACCTCTTTTATGGCGCCGATGGTGGAGCGCGACTTCCTAAAGCCGTACTGGTGGTCTGACAGGGCTCCTCGCTCCTTTTTGCTATATCATGAATATATTGTATCGTGTTAAGTGATTTGTGCCGTATTTCTGTACCATGGGATGACGGCGGAGGAGCTAAAGAACTGTGAAGAACTGAACGACGGCATGCAAACTTTTAGAGTCTTTTTGTCTAAGGAGTTTTAGCAAGGCCAGGTCGGGGCCTTGGAATAGAGTTGTGTGCGAAAGAGGCCAATGCACAATCAACCGTCAACCAGATTTATCACCAGCATTCTTGATGTCTGATCCTGGCCAAAGATCGCCCTAGCTGGAGTCGCTTGTTATTTGAGGCCCAGGTACACCCCGGACTGTAAACAAAAAAGAAAACACAACATTGAGATTTCTTTTGTCTTCAAGTAAATTGTTTCTCAAGCTGTCGTTGAGAACTTTCCATGTGAATGAAAAATGTCCGAATTTTAATTTGTCATCATTTTTTTACTTCTACCTTAAGGATTTCAGTGCAGTTTTCTTCTATAGATGCAGAATTCTGATTATGAGATTAAGTGTCTTTTAACAAAAATCTTTTAAATAAGAAATATTAAATGTTATTTTGTTCCTCATGTTTCGTTGGTTTATCTCAATTTTTCTTCACTCTCACCACACAGAAGTAAATTTAATTTACATATCTATGCAGAACTTTTGACAAATCCATTGGTGTATATATATCTCTGTTATCTTAGGGAAAAGTTATAGCATTAGTGCAACATAAAACATATATTATTTGCATTGTATTTCCACTACTATGCGTGGAGACCATTGCCACCACACATCGCTATGAATCCAACCAGACTACCAAGGCACCATTATTTACTTGGACGATTCAGTAAATTTTTCAACAGAATTTTTAAATTCTACGAATCCATTAGGTCTACCAGGGCACTTTTTTTTTTAAAAAGTAGGAGTGCCAATGAGTTTGCTGTGAAATGTATGTCCTCCAAAGCTGTGCAATAGAACAAGATTACTAGTAAAGCTTTAAGACCTAATGTAATTCAAGCGATTATTATAACATGACCAGGCACAGGTGAGAATGTATTTATTCCACGAATACCGATGATTCTTCGGGTTACCCGCGTCTTTTTAAAAGGCTGCAGTTTCCAATTAAATTGTGTTTTGCTATGACTATCAATAAGGCTCAAAGTCAAACTGCTAAATTTACCGCCACTGATTTAAGTAATGAATGCTTTCCGCATGGACAGCTATACGTAGCCTGCTCACGAGTAAAAGGCATTTATAACCCTGCATCGTACAACCGCAAATGTTGTATACAAAGAACTACTTTAGTTGCAAAAATATCATTATGGTTGTACCTACGTATTAATGAAGTACAGACTTACTAATCTTTGGTATGAACGTACATATGTATGTAATAGCACAGATAATAGTCTAAATATTACATATCACTTATCAAGGATTTTTAATTACATTTTATGGATGTAAATATGTAGTATGTGTATATTGAATATGTAGTAATAATAATTAATTTATGTAAAGAAGAATGTATAACGAAAAAAAACGCTGCCTACATAAAAAAAATGTCAATGCCAATACAGTGGTGATCCAGTATAACAAATGACGATATAACGAATGATCGATATAACGTACACTTCTTCCAAGTGCTTTAGTGTCTCTATATAACGTACGAAAAAAATAGTTGACACTCCATATAACGAATTTGTTTGTTGCCTTAGAGAAGGACACAAAGCAACTCCCTTGACTGTGAATGTATGCATTTCACGGGTCTGTTATAGGTAGATACTTCAACTTTTTGTTGCTGTGCAGAAACAATATTCGTACATTTATTTAACATTTAGTACAAGGAAAATTTGCTCGATATTACGAATTTTTGGATTTAAGGCGGGCGAAGCAAGGCGGACATGGGTCAGTTAGTTTATGATAAAATGAACTTCAAACATTCTTTGCCTCGCTGTCAGATAATGTATCGCGAAGCACCACTAACAATTCAGCTTACACTTCAGGTCCTATGTATTCAATTACACACTGACCCGATGAACTAGAATTAGTCAAAACATATAACACATGGTTGTATAAAGCTACCAGAACCAGCAGGATATAGTTACACTACCACAATTCAAATCACATTGCATGAGTCATGTTACAAGGTCAACATGCCAGTAACGTGAACCGGAACGAAATCATCCAGACGGAAATTGTTTAATTTGTTGAAATGCTAAATGCTTTCGATGCAATAGCTATGACCGAAATACCGAAAATATGCAAGAAATTATTTGTTGTATGTAACTACGAGTCGTTAAATGTAACTACGTCGGCAATTTGTTTTTTGTAAGTACAATGCATAATTAATCAGATAGAGTGCAGTTTCGTGCTGAAGCCCGGCATGTAAGCTCATATTGTTTTGACTTTGATAAAAAAAATTAATCATTGAGTGCATTTTTTACGGGAACATACGCGGTGTATTTAAGAGACAAAGGAAAATTTAATATCGACCCAGAAATTCGAACTATTTCAAATTAATTCGTTACTAACTCCAGTGTGCATAAATAAAGCATGTACATGCATATAGAGAAATTTCTAATACCCTTTGATATCACTAATCATGCCGATTTCGAATAAGTGTGGGAGTATGCATTGAGTTTTGTCTTGACTTCCCTGATCTGGACCGAGAATACTCGTACACTTGGGATGATGGCCACCCAGCAATTCCTGGGAGTGGCATAATGAACGTGTATTTCATTATTTGCAGTAATATGACGCAGGATATTGAGCTTGTGTTTGGCTTCAAAGGGGAAAGCATCACATTATCAAATTTCGGTAGCAGACTATTCTTTCTGTTTCTCTCTCATTCACTATTCCCGTTAAGATGTACTTATTTGGTATTTTCATGGACCAACTAACATAGAGAGATACAACGGAATTTTACTCTTACCCTTGCGATATAATACCCCTGCACATTTCGATTCCCTTGCTTTTTTGTTGCAGTTCTAAGGGTTAAAAGTTAATGACACTTGTTATTGGAAATGCCGCCAAACTCGGAGTTTTCAACAAAATATAATAGTTCCAAGTGATTTTATGGTTACGTGGGCAATTAATATGATAATATGAAGGCTTGGTACTAACATTGTCACAGTTTGGCTTGACTCCGATAAGATGAGTGATATTGCAGAAAAGAAGAATCATTATCCTAGTAGACAATGCGCCAAGTCACACTGCATTCATGGAGTAATCTAATGTTGTGGTCTAATATTTACCAGCAAAACATACATCAGAGATTCAAACCTTAGATTATGGTGTCATTCTGACTGTAAAAATTGAACACAGGACCAAAATCCTTCTTTCTGTAAGTCTGTAAACATACTGAATGCCATTGCATGAATAGTATCATCATGGAATGAAGTCGGAACGTCAACAATTAAGACAGCACTGATTGCCATCAGCGGCTGACATCAGATTTCTACTCAGATGTCATTTGTGGAGATCACCAATATATTGCACATTTGATTTCGAAAAAAACCCAGTTCAATTCTATATGTTGCAAGTATGTCCGAATGATGCAAGTCGAGCATTACGCATTAGCCACAATTGAGGAAGCATGATGAAGGGTTAAGACATATTTAGGAGGAGAATATAAAATGGGAAGCATTAGTTCATCATCAGAATGTCGAATATTCCTTACATTAAACGCAAACTGTTCAGAGTCTAATTCAAATAAATTCTTCTTTTAATTCCCTTAATCTTCAAATCTTCTTCTAAATCAAATCTTCTTTTTTGAAAAAAACACATTAATTCAACACTAGTACATTTCTTCTCGCTGGTTTTGCATTTTAAAGTCATTTTTGAGACGGCCTTAAGAAGTGGAACAAGTTGAACAATAGATTTTTGCAGTTCTTTTCTGCAATTTCATATCGGCGTGTTTCCAAAGTTTTGTCATGCTAGCTAAACCCAGGTCTACCTCGGACTGTTACGACGCTCGTAATATTATTATGTATTAAATTTTTTCCTCTAACAGTATTCAACCGAGTTTTAATTACATTGGAAATTAATCGATATAAGTAAACATATGAATAAGATTGAATATTCCAATAATAAAATTACAGCAATTTTTGATATTTAGTCCAACTATATATACCTATATGTAGCAGAACATATTTATTAAATTATCCCAAGCATATCTTATTTACACTAATATTAAGCATACAATACAACCGCATGAAATTGCCTGTAATTAAATCTGGAGAGAAGGTATGTACCTACGTTTTCAGGAAATTGTGAAACATCTGCCCTTGTTCCTTCCCTAAGAGACCATTCTTCGACTGTTATCTGGCTTGCGCTATTTAGCGCCATGCATAGGTGAAGGAAGTTTTTGACTACCTTCAATACTACATCAAACACATCGATATTGTGTTTTATTCCTCGCATATGGCTTCATTTCCCAAATGCTGCCGTCGAAAAACAGTATAGACATTAACTGAAGTTTTGATATTGATGGATCATAAAAAAAAGATTAAAGCCATTGTCATGCCATTGTTGTCAGTACTAAAGGGAAAATAAGGGTGATTTTTGCACTATATTCCACAAGAAAATTGGAAGGAATTTTATTTAAGTTTATAAATTAATGATTCTCGCTAACTTTCTAAAGATTATATCATGCAAATGTTGACCATGACTACGTTTTCGCTGATCCATACTTATAGTCCAATTTTGATGCATTCATTCTACCATATTAGCTGATACCGCTAAATACTCAATTGAAATTGGCTGCAACTGGCCTGACATTTCGCCAACATTGTGGTCCATCGATTCACGTGCTGTATGGATTCATGTTCTCCTAAAAACACCTGTCGTCTAAGTTCAATTCTTAAATCCTTCAAAGATAACTTTTTTTATTGACGCAAAAGCTTTTCTTAATGTCATGGCTTCTGAAAAAATAATGCTGTTAAATTATTCCGCTGCATCATAAACCGCACAAAACAGTGTTATTTTGGTGGACCAATAGTGTCACAAGGACTTCAATTGCCTGCTCAGTAGATCCATTACGAAGACCGTAAAATGGTGTATCAAAGTGTGTCAAAGTGTGCGTTTTTCGGGTGTAAGCCCTTCCATAGTGAGCACATGCCACGAGTCACGCCTGAGCAGTCAAAAATAGAACACCGGAAAACCAAACATAAAAAGTCAATTCGGCTCCTGGGCAGCCGAAAATAAGCTTACATGATTGTCAGACCTTACGATCTCTATGATACCTTTGCACCTGATAATTGTTCCGAGGTATGTGAATCATTAATTGGTTCAAGCTTAGACCCAGATCCTGAATGAATTCCACTAAAAATACTAATTTATCAGACGTCATTCTTCAGATATGTTCTCTACAGTCGTAATCGAAAGTTCGTTATGCAAGTTCTTAAGCCTTGTCTTAACCCTCCCCCACACACCCCTCATCTGAAGTTGTTATTTATAATTACCCAAGCCTTCAAAGCAAGCTTGTAGATCTTAAATATAAATCCGGATCCGCCTTAAATCTGCCATTTTCGTACATTTTTTCACTCACAACGATTGTGTTCATGGCGCTTATCGTATCGTGTGCTTGTGCAACCAGCACGGATTCAAACAAATCATTTGAAATATCTTAACTGGATAATTAATTATATGCTTTCTTTTTTCATTTTTTTTTTTGGTTTTAATTAACGACTCTGTCGTTTCATTTCCAGTGGGAATTCATTATTCACCCAGTCTCTGTCAGAGCAACAAATGACTGCCTCAACTTTCGCTTAAAAGAAACCAATAAAACAATCGAACTAGCTGTCAACTCAAAGCATAAAACATTTCCACACTACCCGGCACTCTGATAGCTGAAAACCACCCCACCCGTTATTTCCTTCCTTCTGCACCCCCTCTCATTTGCGAAGCAAGCTTGATTCATTTAAAAGCAAATTCCCAAAAGCAATTGTGACAACAAGACTCACAAATGAATTCCGATTTTGTGCCATTCATTGCTTACTTCACTATCACCATCAATTTTGCTGAATTTCCATGCTACCCACCATTCCCCCCAATACACGCCGCCCAAATCATGTCGATTGCAACTTTAATTTCTAATTGACAGCCAAGGGGGGAGGCGAAAACACAACATAAGAACCGCCAACAAAACAGAGCATATTAACGCAGACAGAGATAGAGATACAAATAAATCTAATACCACCCCAAGGTAATGTTACTGTCGTGCAAATGTCCCGGCAAATATTTATTAAAATTTAAGGACTCTTCTCTTTTTTTCCGTTTGCTTCACTTCACGTTTTGACTTCGCGTGTACACCTCCTCCACCGATAAAGGGGGGAAACGAAGAAAAAAAAAATGAAAAAATAAATAAATATATAAAAAAGGTGTGGGGGTTGGTATCACATCACAAATTAGGGTAGTAAACGACAAAATACATCCAAACAGTACAGAACGAGAATGGAGAAATGAAAATATCCACCCCATACGTCTGTGCTCCGAACACGATGATGATGATGAGAATACGATGAGAGGAAGACACCAAACAAAAATGATACGAAAGCAGATAGAAAAGTGGGTTAACGTTCAACCCCACCCGTGTACCGCGTTGGACGGAGGTAAGGTTAAAAATCCAACGTGGTAACACCACAACACCGCGCAGTGCCGCGTCGCTCCACCCGCTTCGTTTGAGGAAAACCTGAAGACTTTTGCGGTTGATGTAGGCTCAGTGGGTCGAATGAAAAAAACCAGAGAAAGGGAGAGTGATGAGAGTGGCTTGTGTGGTGGCAAGGATGTGGTGCTTTTCACGTGTACCTTTCGAGTGACAAAATATGTTCCAGTTTAGGAAATGTTCATCGAATTTTAAGAGAATGGTGGATATGGTGAGCTCTGCCTGCATAAGATGTCTCAATGGATCAATGGTTCATTACGGTTCATTGAGAAGTTGTAATGGTATATCTCGCGAGTCGTGAGAATCCTAAGAGAGGAGTATGCGTCGAAGTGTGGAAATATCTCTTATACTGACTGTTAGAGTTTGAAGTGGTTTGAGTTAGATTTGAGTGAAATTTCGATGGTAAGGCAGTTTTAAATATAACATGAAGTTGGTGGAGAATGCAGATTTGTAACGGAAGATGAGTGGAAATCATTCGCATTGAATTTTCTGTTTTTTTTTTGGGTATATTAAGCATAAGTAAAAATGTGGCACTATCTTAAAGCCAAACGAATTGAACACACAAAATTGTCATGAATCAAATTTAAAAGAGATGATGAAAAATGGGAAAGTTGTGGAAATGTGAGCGAAGAAGATCCCATTTGATTTACATTGCTTTCATATATGATAGTCAAGTGTTCTGTCATGTCGTTCTTTAAATGTGTTCGTCAATATTGTAGTTTCAGATATAAGTTTTCTTCTTCGGGTGTTTCGCAGGGATTAGCTCATGGTCCGATCTTGTACACTATGTTACATTGATGTCTTATTTTTACAGTTTTTTCTTTCTTTTTGTAGCATTGTCTCACAAATTTACTTAACATCGAGCCAACTCTTTAACATTTGGTGGATTGTTCAGTTGATCAGATATCTTTTGTAGTGGAAAAGAAAGCCCCTTCATTATCCTATCACCCGAATAGCCAACGTTTGGATCCTAATCTTCAAAGCCCATTTGTACAAAAAGTTAATAAAGTTAGAAGAACGGATAACGTCAAAAATAACTCTGGCAACTCTAAAAAAGGAAGAAGATAAGTAAAGACAGATATAATACCTTCAAAATGTGGTATCCACCCCTAAAAGCCTCATTGGTTGTACATCACAGTCGTCCGACCCATATACGGTTTGATTGTTTGGTGACCCATTCCAGATGAGGCTACTCTCTGCCATATTCTCAGAATAAATAAACGAAAGAATCCCTTTGTACCGGTAGTGCACTCTGAATTAGACTTTCGGATGTCATCTTAAATTTCTCTCCTTTCGACCAACTTGGATGACAAATGGTAGCTAGTATGGCTCCTCGACGTTCGTTCGCAACATTGTTTAGACCCCGATACAAGCCAGGTTCTTGTCTCTGGGGTCATATCCACGTCCCCCGTTCATGGATTCCTTCTTCACAGAGAGTCAGGCATCCATTACGAGACTGGAGTTGGTCTCCAGTTCCAATCTCTAGACAAGATGGCAGTACAGATCAACATTTGCCTGTGCTGGGTGCCTGGACACAGACACATTCTATTCAACTGAGCAGCGGATAAACTAGCAGCACACATAACAACTCTGCACTCCCTATATCAACAAACAAAAAAACAGTATAACCCTGACCACCTTTAGCTACCCTTTATTACACAGGACAATAACCAAACTAACCAACTGGCAAGCAATACGTTCCAAACGAGTGACTTATTGTGCATGCAATTGTCTTTCGAGAGTTTCAGTGGTTCTTATTGAAACTTGCTTATTAACGTATCGCAAGACAAGCCCTAATCTCGACGTGAAATCGATAGATACGAATCTTCTTCAAAATTTTCAAGGCAACATTATTTCCTGTAGAGTGTGCATTTTGATGAGACATTAATACAGTAGGGCCAGACTCTTCGAATGTTAAGTTTTACCTACAATAGATGATTATGTCGACCATTAGCTGTGCAAAGAGAACAGAATCACTATTTCTGCAGTAAATTCAAACACTACAAATCGTGACATGGCATATCTTAAGCTATATAGTCTCGAATTGCCCACGAATTGCATGACGATATATGTATGTGCAAATTGAACAAGTTGAAGTAAAGTTCTGCTGAGTGAACTAGGGATGGAAAAGGACCATGTGCTTATTAGCAAAAAATATGCTAAAAGCTTGGTGAGTCGTAAATCTGTAGCGTTGTTAATAAAAGAACACGCAAGGCCTCAAGGTGGATTACTCTCTTCCCTTCTTTTGAACATTGCCATTAATGAACTGCTGTTATTATTAGAAGGGTATGTATGTTGCTATATCAATATGTTCTCATATTGGAATCCGAAACTTGCATCCATAGAGAGATCATGCAGAATGTCATTCAAAAGTCATACGTGGATAAAAACATGTGACCATTGAGTAAATCCAGACGCGAATAAAAATTCGTCCCTTCGACTCTCAGTCACTATGTAGTGCAATGGTGTCATTATAGACAATAAGTTATATGCAGTCACAGTATAATGGAAGGCTGTCAACTATGGCATTTGCTATGGAACTCTAGGTTAGGTAGGTGAGCAGACTATAGCCATGCATTAGGACTATGACTATGTAAGTAACTAAATATTATTAAATGTTTTCAATTCCCAATCTATTAATGCGTATTTCAGGCGGAGATCATGGCGATTGAAGAGGCACTTTGGTGGCTTAGGAACATTGTAGTATCCAAAAAAGATATCACCACATGTTCGGACAGTCAGGATACGATTAAGTTTCTGAACAACGTCACCACGTAACAAAGACTTCCCTTACTTGCCGATAATCTCTTGACAGGATAATATGTAATAATATGGGTGGCGCTACAGCTCGTAGAGGGCCAGGGCCTAGCTTCTCAGCAACCACTCGTGTTGTGCGTGCTATTGTTCTATCACGAGTGGATGGGACCTACAGTTTTATGCCGATTCCGAACTGCCAAATTTGAGAAGCTTTTTCTAGGCAGTTATACTCTTTGAGCATTGTCAGTGTCTCAAAAGAGGTGGGGCCGTGAAAAGTATTTCTTGTCATACCAGGAATCGAATCTAGACAGGTAGGTCCAAGAGAGTAGGAGTCGACGCACATACCCACAACGCCACGGGCCACCACCTCTTGACAGGATGCTCCAGAATTTTAACATTCACCTCTAGTGGTTGCCGGTTTACTCTGACATACTTAGTAATTGAACTCACCAGACGATGTACCATCTTGGATCATCTTCATAGTGGCAACTTTCGAGACAAGTAAAAAGCTTTTAAAAACTCACCCAATCAGATTAACCAATCTTGGTTGGCTAGAAGGGACTACGTGTCGCAGCACGAGAAAAAAATTGTAGAAACTGAATCAAAAACCTACACTTAAGTCTTCTCAGACTCAGTACGCCCACCGCTGCATTTATGGGATGATAATCGCTATTTGGTCCCATAGTGTGCCGCACTAACGGTCTTCCTGAAGAGCAGGTTCACAATCCGCTTACTAAGTGATTAAATGTGACTGATCTTGAACTAAATGCACTCGCAAATAAATACCATTTAATAATAATATTTCAAAAATGGGGGTCGTAGCAGCTCGAGGTGGATTTGGATCTTACTTCTACAGCAATCAATCCTGCTGTGTGTGCTTTCGTTCTGTCACTAGTAGAGGGGGAGATTTTATGCACACCTATATTCCCTGAGCACTATCTGGGATTCTACAGCGATGGAACCGTGCATTACAAATTTTGTTTGTTTCGGTAATACTACCTAGTTACTCAGCATAGAAGTCGACGCACTGACTAGTGGATGGAATCAGGACGGCTGTGGTTCAAATTAATCTTAATGTGGATCCCACGGCATTGCAGTATAATTACGATTAGTAAGCCGATAAACTAGTCAGAAAGACATCCGTAGTTCATCGTTCAGCTACTAGGGGGTGCGCGGGAATAGTGGATAGTGGACAAATAATATGAATGCGAATGGAAAGCTGACAGCCTTAGATGATTTCAGTTAACTGATTATGCAGCAAGACCGATTGAGCTTCTGAAGACATCCGGATCTAGACAAGACCAAAGGGTGGAGATTATGCATTCAAATTGGAAATCACTCATATCCTTGCCGCTTGTGATATCACACTTAACCCGCCATTTACTGGAGGCATATAACGATCAATTCGTTATTTTTAGATCTATTATATATCAACAAACGTGAAGTTCATCTGCCTCTGACTCAGTCAGTCAGTAGTAAATCTTTATATAGTGCTAATAGATTCCCCTATGAAACCTAATACACCCATACAAGTGCCAATATTTATTTTTTATGTAAACTTAAACAATTTTTATTTCCTACATAAATATTGGGGCAACAAAAATTGAGGAAAATCTGCAATAACTGCTAGCTTTTGCAATTATTCCTTGTATTTACTTTATGTAGAATGTTCGTTTAATCCTCCAATTGACAAATATTGAAAAAATTCGCAGTACAAATATTAACGAGAATTGCACGAGAGTACATGAGCATGTATTCATGTAAACATGTTTTTTTACCACCACAAACAAACAATTGCCACGGCAAGCAAAATAGAGAACGGGAGACGAAGGCTGAAATTTTACGTGGGACAACATAACAGGCCGCGAACGGAGGTATTATTTTCCTAATCTCCAACCAGAATGCAAAACAAAAACAGTGTCAATGTTGAGTGACTTTTATAATTTGGAAGACCGGATTACCGTAACAAAGGGTGAATTAAAAAAATATGTATTTCACTTCCCATGTGCGTGCTTAAGTTTGATGCATATATCAAAGTGTTTTAATATTTTTGAGATATTAATATTTTAGGTATTAGGTATTTACCTAAGTTTTGTGAATTTTTGACTTATTGAGGCAAAAATTCACGAATAAGCCGCCATTTTTGTGATATAGCGATGTATTCAAACATTCGTTTTTTGTCAAATGCTAACTCAACAGTTGGCTTTATTAAGCGTAACACTAAATTATTCACTGATTCATTCGCCTCATTAACTCTGTATATTTCGGGGGGAGGGGTATATATATATATGATTAGGATGTAGGGACAATTTATGAAAAAAAATACTTAATATGAAACAAATTATTAAAAAGCAATGGCAACACTTACTATACTTTTGGCTCTTGGCCAGTAGTGGTAAATAGTAGCCAATATAGTAATCCTGCATTTAAATTAAATTATTATTGTCATTAGTTTTTGAAAAAGTCCCATGTCTTCATAAGCCGCCTTATTTTGGCAATTGCGGCAAGAACGCATATACCTCTTCAGTTTTTTGCATTCCATCAAGTATATACTCTAACCTAGTCTAAGTGCGTCCACTCAACACGACTTCTGCTTACATGGAGAACTTAATACAAGAAATATAATAGAAGGAGGAAGAAATGAAATGAGCTGTCATTGATGACATTTATTTAATTTTTTTTTGAATTCGTTATACTTACGTGCTAGACAAAAATACTTAAAACTAGCTTTGCTACCTTAACAATTGTTCTTACATCTAACCTACTGACCCTATACATGTACTCTAAGCTATTCGAATCTAAGTTTAATTATGCCTTTCGGCTTAGAATATGTTTTTTTTTCTTGTCTGAATTTATTTTTTGTAATTAATTATATATTTGAGTGAGTGGAAGCGACGAAAGTGAGAAAAGATAAAAATTCCTCTGTAGGTTTTTGGAGATTGTTTGAAGAAGAATGGGGAAGTTAATGATCTGTCCTCCTCTTGAAATCGTAAAGCTGAGTCGGACGTATCATCACATCGCTTCTCCTCACCGTAGGCAGGCTTATGTATGTGCCAACAGAGCAGAACACAGAAACCAAGCATTGTCACCAGAATTACGGCTTCGCTTAGTTTTGTCATTCGTTAGGCTTGTTTCCTTATGTATGTAGGAATGGAATGAATCCAAATGAATACGTGGAAACGTAAATGTCAATTGGTAGTGGAATTTAGCTTAAATTTGTTTGGGCGAGGATTGTGGGTATTTTAAAATACTGCCTATCTATCCTTCGGGCCATGCTTCACAGTCAATTAAGAATCATTTATTATTTTATTATATGGTCGGATAGTTTTGGTGGGATGAACGTAATGTAAGTTTAAAGTCATTATGTCGACTATAATCAAATTTTAGAATGGAAATACAGCAATCAGCTGAAAATAGAGTTTAAGCAATCGCGAAACTTTTCTGTTAAATTCTTTTTAATCATTTTTGATGCAATGTTTAACTTGTTTTATGCCCAGTTTCACAGTGTAAGCTTAAGCTCCAAATATTTACCTACTTCGGTTCAACGATTTTTTTGGTTTCACAGTGTCACTTTAACCTTGAACTGGGTTCACTTTGTAGTTTAAGTAAGGACAGTAACTCCCAGATCTGCACTTCAGCAGAATTCAAGTTATTTGCACATTATCTTGTTTTTTTTTGATTTTCGACATCTGATGAAAAGTTATTTATTCCTGTGATGGTTGGTTATCAAAATCTTCATTATCCGTCAGCAGAAACGACGAAAGAAAATGCATCGAAAAACCATTTAAGTTGTAGCAAATACACGCACCAAATATAAAATAGGGCCAACATTTTTTGTTTGTTAGTTTCAATGCGGCGCTTGGAATTAGTTGCTTAAATCTGTTCCAAAACCCATTCTTTGGTTAGTCTGCTAAAGCACATTAGGCCGCTTTATTTAAAATGATTAAATTAAAAAAAACACAATGACTCACAAGAATGCTCAATATGACTACGCCGCCGTCAATGTACATGTATTGTTCAAAAACGATAGATGGAATTACATTTTATTGAACGTTTAAGGCTCAATGTTTAATAGATTGTGACTGGGCGACTGAAAATGATCTGAGCTTAAATACACATAAAACCGAGATCGTCCCCTTCACTAAGAAACATAAAATGCCTCTTCCACCCTAAATGGCACCAGTTTACAGTTCTCAAATAAGGCAAAATACCTTGGCCTAATACTAGATAGCAAATTAAACTGGAAGCTCAATACAACGGAAAGAGAGAAAGCCATCACCGCCTTATATATGGGCAAAAATACCATCGGCCACAAATGGCCCGATGCAAGACGATTAAAAGCATACTCTCAATGGCACGACTATGCATTCGGGCATGCCAAAATCCTATTAGAACAGCGACTTACCTCTATTTACCTTGACTATGTTTCACCGGCATGCTTCCAAGAGAAAAACTTTGGAACCCTGATTCCGGAAAAAGACCTGTGGTATGAAGGCAATATATAATTTGGTAACGCCATACACCTGTACACAGATGGATCCAAAAACGTAAGACGGAGTAGGAAGTGGTGTATTTTCTGAACATTTCAATGTTAACAAATCAATTCATTTACCTAATAATTGCAGTGTCTTCTAAGCGGAAATAATGGCGATCAGTGAAGCCCCGTCCTGGCCGTGGTGGAACGTGATATCCGCCCGCGATATTTGCATCTTTAGGGATAGCCAAGCAGAAATTGAATCCCTGGCATCATTCTCCATTAACTCTTAAAGAGTCGCAAACTGTCGCGTATTTCTTGACAAGATATTCTAACAGTTTCATATTGGCCTGTGTTGGGTACTAGGCCATAGAGATATTAAGGGAAACTGTGAAGCTAGCAAACTAGCAAAATTCACCACCACACTGCCAGATGATGGCACCTTTTGTGACATAGGTACACCCTAGCTACCTTCAAGTTACAACTCAACAATCAAAGTAAACTAAAAATGAATGCCAGTTGGAATACAGGCAACACTTGCTGGCCTGATCTCGATACTAAAAGAACTGATAACCTGATCTCCCTAAAGAGATTCAAGATCAGCACCGCAGTGGGGAAAATCACTGGACACTGCCTATTAGGTCTACACGCGAAAAGACTAGGACTATTCTCTAACGACTTCTGCAGAAGCTATGTAGTTGAAGAAGAGGAAGAAAATGTGCAACACCTTCTCTGCATCTGCCCTGCACTCGCCTCGACTAGGAAAGCCGTACTGGGCGTCTACTTCTTTGACAACCTAAGTGACCTTAACGAAACACCAATTAAATCGTTACTGGACTTCACTGACTAGTCTGGTTAGCTATCATAATCATGACGCCCCCCCCCCCCCCCCCCCCCTTGTGAACCGACGTGGGAGTACCATGGGCATAGTTTTGGCCCCCTCCCCTATCCCAGGCCTTCTTTGCTGGGCAGGGTACTCACTCACTCGAAAATATCCATATTTAGAAACAACCTAGCTCTAGTAGCTCCTTAAGCATGTCTGAAGTAAAATCGAAAATCATCATGATGGTCCATATTATATACTATTTCGACATCGCCACCATCCATAATTACAAACCATTCCAAAGCTATCGATGAACTTTTCTAATCATCCTCTCATCCTTAAGCAATGTGAGTCATTTCCGAAATTGGTCATTATTCTCACGAAAAATATTTCGAATATCTGGAGCTTCAATTTCGATAATAGAGAAACACCACCAAGTCCACCAAGAAAGTCTCTTAACAAAGTTAATATACTCTAAGCCCAGCAGAAACAATTTTCCATCCAAGATTACAGGTCGAATAATCTCAGCGCACACACAAAAGGGATCAATAAATCAAGGAAATCCCATTCGTGGCCATTATCCCGAGGCACTGCATAAATAACACTTGTCTCTGCGAACACCTCCATAATATGCGCGTAGGCTGTCGATTTCGAAGAAGGAGGAAAGCATCCCCACAGGCAATTTCCGCACACCAGTGGCCTAGCTGTCAAATGTTTTGCAGTTACACAAACCTCAATATGAAGGCAATTTGCTCAACCCCCACCCCCTTGACCCACCATACCCCCATGTTGACTGGACTGGCAGCGCCATAGAATACACCCGTCCTTCTTTTAATTTCATTTTAATCCAACCAAATTTCTCAGATTCAATGGCGAAATTAATGCATGGTACGGCATCTACTATATTTTCGTTTGCCTTCGCTCCCCCTTCGCCACGATTTCTGCGCATAAAGGCACAGAATCTGATCCAACTCTAGGCTGGCTTCACATCTGCTGATGGTTTATTAAACAAAATCGACAGAGATATCCGAGAAGTAACTGCTGTCTGCAACGGGGTGTTTCGCAAGAAAAACGAACAAAAAAATTAAGTTCACCAAAGATTATCAACAGCCTCCTACCCATCGAGGCGCCACTTCCACCATCCACCCACCACTTTCTATGAAATTGATTTTCTTTTTGCGGCTTTGATTGTATTCAGAAACGCCTCGTTGTTCTTGCGGCTCGCAGATCCTTGTAACTCATTAAAGGATTAATATGCGGACTTGACTTTTAGGAGCAACATCCCCATCCCCCAAAAATTTGCTATTTCCAAATTTGGATCTTGCAGAATCGGGGGAGGTGCTAATAAGCCTGGCCAATGAGCTTGATGTGAACGACTGGATGTGTGTGCCTTGGTATCCTGGTCGTGTTGTTGCTGTTTGCTTGATGAACGCGTTATTAAATTTTTAATTAAATCACAAGGATCATTAATTCTACGGTTGATGGGTTTCATTAATTTCACGCTTACGTTGTAACATGATCTTACTCGGCGTGGAAAGCAGAGAAAAAACGTTACGCTAACGGCTAAACTGGGTTAGCGCGGCAGTGCTGTGGAAATTTATTTCGCCCTACCCCACGCCCCGTTTGCTAACAAATTATATAAAGCACGATACTTCAAACGTCCTCTCCATCGTCGTCGTCATCTCTGTCGCAGTCATCTTCGTTGATGGAGGATAAAGAGTTGGAGTAAAAGAAGCATGGTACAATTGTTGTGCAATTATAAATCTACAGCCATACTTTCGGTGCTCCTATTGCAACCGTATGGGGAGAGTATCTCACATGGTATCATGGCAGTATCAAGGGCAAAGAAAATTGGTTCCAAAATGTGTCAGGGTTGGGCTGTTGCTGCATGTGTGAAGCAGGTGGTGTTCTATGCTTAGGGTGTGATGTTGTGGTTCTGTATTGTCATGCGGTTCGTGGATTTCACAGATATAATCACTGTATTGAAGGATTTGGAACAGACTTTCCAAGGTTACCGGCGCATAAATGAGCATAGCTCTCAGTTTTAAAAGCGCGTACGAGAATAAATAGTTTCTGGTCATATCGAATGTATACCACAACAGTTGCCAGCCGATATTATAAGCTTGCATTAGCGAACCATCTTTACCGAGGAGCTAAGTGACGAATGTTTACATAATACCCAAATGTAAGATTTCAAAGCCTTAATTGCCACATTTTTCAAACATACACAATGTTACTATCCACAAGCCGTTTGTAGACACGCTCTCAGAATGTTCCAAACGAGATTTGTGTATGCGAATAAGTCAAATGCGAAATAATGCTTTCTTGCTGATAATGCTGAACAACCATGCAAAATTGAGTTTACAAAACGAAAGAGAACAAAGCCCGACAGCTATTCAACTGCTGCATTGCACATAGAGTTAAGTCTGCATAATTCTCTCGAAGTTGTTTCTCTTGTTTCTGGACTTGAAGAATTTGGTCTTAGCGATTTAAACACTGAATAATTACAGATTTTTACAACAATGCTGCCAATTTAACGGTTTTCTCTTCTGAAAACATAATTCTAATAATCACACCCATCTTCACATCCATCTTCATGACCGAAGATGCCAGAAGGTGGGGTGTATAACATTAACTGTAAAGAAAGTTGATATGATCATGATGCATCAATGTTTTTGCACAACACTTTGAGTTTGATATCAGATTAATATTAAGGCTGAACTTACAATCAAAATGTCATCAAAGAAAAGTTTAACACCGTCCCAATTAATTCGGGCATGAAAAAGTAAAAAAAAACTTCCCCCAAACATATATCTATGCACAACTCTGAGAATACAAGTCATACGAACAGAATCTCATTTCAGATTCACATTCAATAGGTACGATGAACAGAAATTTGTGTGCATAAGCACTCCACACATCTGCCTGAGTTGGTACGACTTCAGATATGAAACTAAGAACTTTACAAGATTGTTGAAGTTTCACAGTTCAAAAAACTTGTTCCTCCGACCGACTTACTAACTTTTAGGCAAATATCCCATTAATGTCAGTCTCGCGCGTAATCAGTTTTCAACGTTGCAAGTCATTCCATCAAAGTCAGTCACCTTAATGATATTGTTGCTTTCTTAATTTTCATATCCTTATGCAGGGCCGATGTCTTATATTTTTCAATCTCTCTCCATTCTAATTGATGGCTTCAGATAGGATTTTCATCGTATCATATGGCACTATTGTGTGCGTGTTTTTTTTTTTGTGAAATGCTACTACATTTTGGAATTATTAATCACATCATTTTCATTATGTTGCACATCAGCTTGCTGAACTATACCTTCAATCATCTGTCAAATACCCTGTATGGCCATATCCTGAGCGTGCATTCATGGTGCGTTATTGGATGGATCCTGCAGTATTTACCCATATACAGGTAGGAACGTTATGACCGAATCAGCAGAGACAGATGAAGAGATATACTTAGAATAGAAAGGAATTGAATCTTGCAACATGCAATTGATATTCGATTCCATCTTTTACCTCGGGGTAGAATGTTCATATCATGAGCAAGCTTTACTGCATAAAATGAGATTAAGTGCATTCGATAGCCATGCTTCCACGGCGTATATGTTACTAATATATACGTATTTCGGTTTGATATAACTTCATTTGTTTTAAATTTTGTGATTTTCTGGTTTTTTTAGTAGTCAATAGAATAAACATTCAAATAGCGTCAATTTCATTCCCTGTCCCTGTTTCTAACGGTTCAGGCCTTTGGAAAGCAGAAACACAATACCTGAGTATAAGCAGAGTCCGACTCTAGAAAGTGTTCTTTTATGGGCACCTTAAGTAATGGAATGCAGACATCCTATCATTTTCTGTCTTTTCCACATTAGTTCTTGCTTTGTGTGCTCGTTATTAGGGATACGAATCCTCAATGGGCGTTGAAATTCATGTCTGTGTCCGGTATATAGGGGTGCCATTGGAAAGGGACTGAACGAACTCCGGAACAATGACATATTGTCCGTAAATAGAGCATTCCTTCTTCTTCTTCTTCTAGTGAGACTACAGTCCGGGGTGGACCTGGGCATCAGTCAACAAGCTTCTCCAGCTGGCACGATCTTTATCCAGCTGTCTCCAATTACGCGCACCAATTTGGTTGAGGTAATTCTCCACTTGTTGGCGCCATCGGTTTCGTGGGCGTCCTCCATTGCGTTGTCCCACTGGTTCGGAATCGAAGACTCTTCCGGCTGGAGCACTGCTGTCCATGCGCTCTAAGTGGCCTAGCCATCTTAGGCGCTGAATCCGTAGACGCCTGACTAGGCTCATGTCGCTGTACAGCCCGTACAGTTCATGGTTGTATCTTCTTCTCCAGAAACCATCAAAGCAAACAGGACCAAAAATGGAACGCAGAACTTTTCTCTCGAAAAGACCAAGGCCTTCTTCATCTGCTCTCGAGACTGTCCAGGCTTCTGCGCCATAGAGCAGGACAGGGATGATGAGGGTCTTATATACTGTTAGCTAGGTCCTTCTAGAGAGAGCTCTACTACTCAATTGCCTCTTAAGGCCATTAAGCCGACAACTTGCTTCGCCAGCCTTAAAAAAATTCGTAATATCGAGCAAATTTTCCTTGTACGAAACGTTAAATAAATGTACGAATATTGTTTCGGCACAGTAACAAAAAGTTGAAGTATCAGTTTAGTACCAGTTTTAGAACAGACCGATAAAATGCACACATCCACAGTCAAGGGAGTTGCTTTGTATCCTTCTTCTCTAAAGCACTAAACAAATTCGTTATATCGAGTGTCAACACTTTTTTTTTGTACGTTATATAGAGACACTAATGCATTTGGAAAAAGTGAACGTTACATCGATCATTCGTTATATCGTCATTCGTTATACTGGATCACCACTGTATTGGCATTGACATTTTTTTTTATGTAGGCAGCAATTTTTCTCATGCTTTGAACTGTTAGTGTGGAAAATTGCATAATAATTAGCCTAAAACGGATTTGAATAAGGGCAAACATGTGCATAAACATTCTTATTTACATACATTTTTAATTATTACAACATATGTTTGTTCATACCAAAGATTAGTAAGTAAGTCATTTGTGTACTTCAATAATACGTAGGTACCAACTGTCAAGACAGATTCGAAGAGAGAAATAAAACACGTCGAAACCATTTATTATCGTAAACCAGCTGCCTTTATTTCATTCAATTCGCAGAAATCTTCATGGATGTACATTTATGTTCTTTAGTTGGTTGTCCTGAGTTACAGGCAAGTTCGGCCAAATTTGACCTTGAAGACGTCCTCGGATCCTCTCCTCATCATCGCTTTCTACGTTAGGCCCCAGCGAACACCAAGGTTTAAATTTGTCGGTCGTCATGGCTCTTCTGAATTTACGGCGCTTCCGTAATGCGCTGATCGCCTCAAGTAAATATCGACCAAAGCGAACACATCGCTTTACGACATAAGGTCCTTTATACAAGGGTTCAAGCTTATGAGACTGCCCCGTTGGTCTTGGTACAGATTCAATTAGAACCAATTCGCCTTCACGATATGTTGTGGATGGTTTACTTTTCATATCGAAACGCAACTTACATTTTCCCGTTCACTCCGAATTCGACTTGCTGAAATTTCTCTCTGTCGTATGAGTATCGCCGAGTTTGATGTTCTCGTTTGTGTTTTTCTCTAGGTGACATGATTCCTCACAACTAGTTGGCAATTGTCAATGAGGATGTCATTTCCCATGATTACTGCATAGGGAAGTATGTCCTCATCTACAAGCAGCATTCGATGCTTGAATCTTCGGTTATCTATCAAGATGTGCGCATGGATGCAACTATTACTTAGCCATTTTCCTTCGCCAAATCCGTTGAGTTTGAATGATTCACATCGAATGATTGAACCGACTTCGCTTGCAACATGTCGCTTGACTAGGGAATAGTCGCTTCCTGTGTGTGCTTCCCGATGAATGCGGTGATTCGGTTGACAGGTATGTTCTTCATTCTGTTGTCGGCTGCTTCTTCGTTTGAGTTTATATGAAGGATACTATTTCTTTGAGTGTTCACGGTTGATCTGTTTCTCTCAGGTCCAACTTTATTGCTATGGTTCGTTCGTTGACAGATCGTACAACGTTGCTTGCATTGGGATTGCTAACAGTTTATGGAAATATGTCAAGGTTGCTGACACTTTATGAAAATCTTTAGTGTTCGCGTGTTGTCATTTGATTGTATGGTTAGTTGCGGACAATGTTCTGATCGTTTAAGGTTTGAAGTTGATGCCTGAACATATCCTGTTGGACGGTTTGTTATGAATCGGTCCACGGCGTTTCGTAGATCGTTTAGAGATGTGAAATGTGAACTTGCTAACGCGGTTTGAAGGTCCACTTGCTTCATCACCTTTCGAATGTACGTAATGATAGCTGCATCCGACAATGCGTACTTTTGCCCCAGAGCTCTCATTCGGAAGAAATACTCCATTTAAATTTCAGAAGACTTGCGCTCGCTTCCTACCATCTCGAAATGAATATCTACTTCACTGAAGGATTTACCAAAGTCATCTATTAAGCGATTCGTGAATTCAAGCCATGTTATCATAGTACCCAGAAGCACATCAGACCAAAGCTTTGCTGGTCCCTTCATTGTGAACTGAGCTACAAATAAGGCACTTCTCGCATCCATCCATATCCCGCAATCAGTGTGTTATCTCGCTGCACGTACTGCAGGGCTGTTGGGGGAAACTGGTCCGATGGGTTGTACTCCGGAATGGTGGTGCGGATTTCGTTGACGTTGGACAATGGTGGATGCGAAATGATTAAATTTTACATAGTCGTTGACGCTGATCGACAATACGTTTGCGGCGTCGGCGCTTGCTGAGTTTCTCTAGAATTTAATGAACTTGCAAAAGTGGATAACTGCAAATGTAAGCCCTGTACCAAGCTTGATAAGGAGTTGACGTCGTTTCGCAGAATATCCATTCCATCATTTTCATCGTCGCTGAATAAATGGCTGTCAGCAATTTTATCAGTTCCTAGAATTTCTGGGACGCGTTCGATGAGTTGTGCACGTTTTCCAGTGGTTGGCTCTTGCTTGTTTCTTAAAATTGTTTTTAATTCTTTTACCCGTAAATCACCTATTTTCCTTTGGGACATTGCAACTTATGCTTTTTTTTTTACTATTTGGATGTAAGTCCCACTTCTGAATTTGTCAAGAAAGATTCGATGAGAAAAATAAAACAAGTCCAAACCATTTATTATCGTAAACCAACTGCCTTTATTGCATTCAATTCGCAGAAATCTTCATGGATGTACATTTATGTTTTCTTTACTTGGTTGTTCTGAGTTACAGGGATGTTGTCTGGTGACACAACATAATGATATTTTTGCAGCTAAAGTAGTTCTTTGTATACAACATTTGCGGTTGTACCATGCAGGGTTATAAATGCTAATTTTCCTGCCTATTTACTCGTGAGCAGACTTCGAAAAGCTGTCCACGCGAAAAGCATTCATTACTTAAATCATGGCGGTAAATTTAGCAGTTTGACCTTGAGCCTTATTGATAGTCATAGCAAAACATAATTTAATTGAAAACTGCGGTCTTTTAAAAAGAAAAGTATTCGTGGAATAAATATGTCCATTCTCACCTGTGTCTGGCGCTGTTATAATAATCGCTTCAATTAAATTGGGGATTAAAGCTTTAACCAGTAACCTTTTTCCATTGCACAGCTTTGGAGGGCATACATTTCACAACAAAATCATTCGCACTCCTACCTTTAAAAAAATTAAGTGCCCTGGTAGACCTTGAAAATAAATTGCTCTGAAATGGTTTATACTCGACTAGTTCCCGGTTTAATTGCTGGGACCAGGCAGTTTTGATTGTAGGCGCTTTCTATTTGGAATGGAATTTACCACGTGTTTAAGATGGCTTCAGTGGAGAAATATATTTAGCACCAATTACACAAATTGAATACAAATAAAAATAACGTAGTTGGGGCTACGGTCAGAGGTGAACCTGGGCCTAGTTTCTACAGCTGTCATACTCGTGCTGCGCATGCGAGTAAAGAGTACCTCCATCCGTATGCTGGTGTTTGAGATGACTGTTCTAGGCTACACCGCGGACGGTACAATGACCAGTACGTGTCGTTTTGATACTACAGCTCTGAAAGAAGAGGAAATGGAGTATATAAGATTATCATTTATTTAGATTACAACCATCTTGTAGACTTTAGAGACATCGTTAATCCCTTTACGGTCGTATTGGATATTCCTTCAAAAGATTATATGAAAAGAGCTCCCAGATCACGTTGTCTGGCACTAGCGTGATGCAGGGTCTCACATTATAATCTGGCCATGTTCTTATAGATGTTGCACAGTTGCTCTTGTCTTAACCAACCCGTGCAGAATCGATATTCCCCGACTAACTTTAAGTGATGCAGACTGACTCAATAACAGCTTGACTGTCAACACATAATTTAACTATGCTCTACTGCTCTGACTTGAATTTATGATACTACAGGCTTCTCTAATAGCGGTGATTTCCGCTTGGAGAACGCTAGCATACACTGGAAGTCTGTAAGAAGTGAATATGGTAAGAATTTCTGAGTAAACACCGTGTAGGATTATTTGATGTACATTTAGAGTCTGAAAATTCTTTACTTATTCCTTCATCTTCCCGATCACCGTTTCTATAATGCCCTTGCGTTGTCAAGATGCGATTCAAAAGCTTGTAGTTTTGATCATTTTGAATATAGCCACACATTTTTCCTCAATCAAGTTACGTCAGTGTTCGAAAACTACTGGAATACATCCACAATTGGATCTGAGCAATGTCGTCCCAGAGAAAAAGTTTTCACAATGTACCAATGAGTCAAAATGGACCAATGTTGACTCATTGTCCACGGTCCACCGCACCAATACACCATTTTGCATCCCTATCATAGTTGTTGAGTGAAAAATTAAACTTCTCACATATTTTTGTCATAAAGCAGATGATCCAAGATTTTGCGACAATTCACAAGTGAGGTTTGGCTTCAATTCTTGTACGGGCTTGACAAGGTCCAACGTCTTTACTCTAAGTTTTTTGTGTAAATTCCTTCAAACAGTGGATGGACAAAGACCAATGCTAGACGAATGAATCAAAAATGAGGAAATTCGGAACTACTGACGTAGTGTCGTGAAGGCTGTGCTTTCCGACAACTACGGCGAAGGTGTTCTCCTTACCAAATTTGGTCATCAATTCAGAGTGTTGGCTTAGCATCGCATTCTCCACAGGCTCGTAGAGGATCCTGTTTGGTGGGGCATTCGGCTTGCTTTGTAGAGGCTTGTAAACATTTTTAAAATCTGTCTAGAAAATGTTTCCAATGATCACATCCAGTCGATTATTGGCTCTTGAAATCGATGACAATGCATGAAACAAGCGTGCGGCGTTTTCTGCAGAAACTCAAACGTCGATATTCGGTTTTTATTGACGTTTTCTTTAAAAGCTCAATCAAGTTAACACACAGCCTCCTCGTGGCTCCGGCGTCAATTATGAAATTTGCTCATGCCGACAATTGAACGCCGAAACCTCGTCTTAGGAGTCTATGCGAGGCGACCATAAAGAATATGTGAATTATTGCAGCAGATGGCATCTATGTTTCAGATGGGGGCAAGTGGGAACTACATCCAGAACGAGCAACCTAGAAAGGTTTTTTGGTTGGAGCCGGACTGTATTGCCAAGGCGTTCATAGAAAGATGAAAAAACAAAATAAAGCTTCTATTTGGAAATATCTCTTCAAACAAACCATGCAAAATCTCTCCCAAGCTCCGACTTTAATTGCATCGTTCTAATTGCATTTTGCAAATGAATATCCGACGTATGACGCAAATGCGCTAGCTCCCAAGGCACGATTCCGGATCATTCAATACACCAACTTTTGATTTATGTGGCATAACATCTCCCAAGCAGGAGCCGCTCTTTTCCGTATTGAGCTTCAATTCATCTGTGAAAAGGAAATTCATCATAAAGTTTTTGTTAAAAGAAACTTAATTTGTGGTAGAAATACAGAATTCTGAATCTATAAGATCTATCTATATTATATTAGATTAATCTAATAGAAAACTGCACTCAAATCCGTTAGGTAGATTCGGACATTTCTTGGCAGATACATATACACGTCGAATCTGATTTCTCTTTTAAAAAATGTATCTTTTTCAAAAGTTTTAGAACGAAGACCGAATAACTATGTCGAACAATTTGTGAGTGAAGCTCAAGAGAACCCTCCTCGACCTTTTCCGTATAACACGTTTATACTTTTCGATTAAACATGTGAATCTTCCAGAGACCATACAAAGACAACGGAAGACTTACGACGTAACAACATCATTTTAATTATCTGCATTTCGGTACAAGAATTTTAGTGTAGCATGCCTTTGAATTGTTAAAATATAGATTCAGGAGATTGCTTATATTCACAGAACAAAGACATTTTCGTTCGGTGGCAAATTGAATTGTAAATGTATTACAATGGACGGAGAGTTTGCTGATATGTGAATCAAAAAACAGAAGATGGACATGAAGAAATTTCGGAAACCATGAGCGAAATATACTTCCAAGTCAACGAGAAGATGTATTTAATTACTTAATTGTATGAAATATATAGGTATTTTCTTTGACGTATACATGAAAACAAATTGGTTTCTTAAAGTCATAAAATCTCCTCTTCATTGTGTAATGAATAATCTTAACTGCAGTCTTGCACAGTTTTGACTTGACTAGATGAAGTGGTATGTAAATTAGATTACTCCAGGCTTATTTTAATTTTAAATTTATTTCGATAAACAAGCGATTCCTTGTCAACTAATTTCTAACTAAAATCTAATTATAATCTACACTTTAAATACACAGGTTATGCGCAACAGGCTACTACAAGGTGCTTACATCTGATGACGACGGCGTCGGTGAATGTTTTACTTCGTCTATGTTGTTAGTTCAGGTGACGACTAATGCTACCAGAGGATGATTTGTGGATGCAAAACATAAAGTTGGTGGAAGAAATATTTGTGTTATTAGCATGTATCTTCCTGTCTCCATGCTACAGAGATTGCACAGCAGGAGTAGGTTTGTTCTTTGTGGCATATATTTAAGGCACCTCTGGAAATGATCTGGCTTGAGACATACACAAATAAGGATGTTTGTGAACAATCCGATTGACCTGGGAGACCCAAGAAGTGCAAATCGTCACTCACCACCTATTCAGACCTTAAATATCAAAAAAAAGGTTCAGACAAGTCAATGTGCTCTCACGTGACTACTTCAATGTCGATGTGAACAAGATCGTGCAACACTCACATGCAAAAAATAGAGGCTTCCAAAAGATGACATTTGCTGGGTTGGGAGAACACAGCTAGCAGTCAATGAGGCGTTTGCTGGCATTGAGACAGAAGAAGCTAAATGCTGTGAAGGAGGGGAAAGCAAACATCGACGTCTTGGACAGAGCGACACAATGAGCAGCTACAATTTGCGTATTGTCCAGAAAGTCTACCTTGGCTATGCTGTAAACAGTACTAACATCAGTACCAAGATTAAAAGCAGAATAACTCTTCTCAACCGCTGTTTCTTTAAGCTCAAGAGGCGATTGAGTAATAAAGCCGTCTCTTGAAAGATTATGCTGACTATATATAAGATATGTATCATCCCAGTCTTGCTCTACGGCGCAGAGGCATAGACAATCTCAAAACCGGATGAAAACATACTTCTGTCTCTCCGAGAGAGAAGTTCTGCGTGCTATCTTTGGTCCTGTTTAAGTTGATGGCATCTGGAGGAGAAGACTCAACCATGAACTGCCACATGGGGTGTAGAGTGGCTGGGTTATAAAGGATAACGCAACAGAGGACACCTGCGTCTGTGAACTGTAGCATCACACAAAGAAGAAGAAGAATATAGCCAACTATAGGCGATTAACGGCCTTATCAAAGTAACACGACCTTCACCGTTGGGCTAAACTGATTGCCGGTAAGCAGTATCGCAAACTGTGTTCACACCGCCCCAATAAGTACTTCACAAATATGGATAATGCCCAGAGAGAAATAAGCAATCCGCATCCGGCATAATAGAGAATAAGGTAAGTAAAGCTGCTGACAAGATCTTCCTTGCACAAACCATCGTTTTGTTAATGCTTTCATTTCCATATTTCCCCACGTTCCAACAGGTTGCTCTTCTGGAGATGATAAAGGTGGTCTGTCAGTTCAGATTAATGGAATCACACACCCAAACCAAAAGCACTGCACAAGTGGAGCGATAACAGGCGGATGATGGATGAGCAATTAGAGAATACTGTTCCTGTTGATAAGCTACATGCTTATGTAAACACTTAAGTCACAATTAGTTGCTGCAGATAAAATATAGCGAATACTAAATCTTCTTTTGATTATCTCTGAAGCTCTATAGGATGATGGTGCACCACATACCAACATCCTTCATCCTTCCCATTGTGTCTCAATGACAGTGTACATCAATGACCACTACTAGGCTTATTCATCCAGTCCCATTAATTTTTAAAACGTTTCTGGTGTCTTTTGTTTCTGTTTCTCATACACTCTGTATTCATGTTCAAGATCATCCTTGCTTCAGATGACATTTGTTAATTGATGTTAGACAGTCGTACAATGTGGCTGATAGCAATATTCAGGAGGGCTGTTCAAAAAGTCACCGACACCGAATCTGTGTTGGATGCTGGCATTCGATTGGTTTTTTTCAGTGATCGACGGTATTTTAGCTTCTGAGATTCAACAAAAATAGAGAAATGTGAGTATCATGTTAAATTAACAGATTGCACAGAGACTGAAGATTTTTCTCCCTGGCATGGAGTGCATTTACAGAATTTCATTGCGGTCGTACTAGCAGAAAATATGTTGAGAATGTCCGAATGTCACCCTGAAGAAATGGTCAAAAAAACCACAGACAACAGTCTATATTGCAGCATCCTCCACTTCCACCGAGTTTTAACGCCAGTTTGGTTGTGCTTTTAACAAAACATTGCTGACATTAATTTAACTTAGTTCAGCCAGACTAACAACTTTTCTTTCGGAAGGATGATACAATGGTTATTTCCTCTTCACAGACGGACTTCGGCATAGTTATTGCAGTTCTTGTTATTTCTGGTTTTTATTGTATGAATCTTTAAAAGATGGTAGGCTATCGCGATCGGCATGGAAGGTGGTACCCCTGCTATTGATATTGAGGAGGTTGTACCACACCTGGCGAGTTCATCGGCTTTTCAGTTGCCTGGTATGTCACAGTGTCCCGGCACCCACATGAGGTGAATGTTAAAATGCTCAGCCATCTCGTTAAGAGACAGCCTGCAATTAAGGGATGTTTTTGAGTTAAACATGACATTGTACAAGGACTTTATAGCGGCCTGACTGTCCGAACAGATGCGGATATCCCTTCTTGATATCACGTTGTTTTTGAGCCATGACAACGCCTCTTTAATCGCTATGGTTTCTGCCTGAAATCGCTTCAGTGATCAGGGAGCTTCAAGAGATAGGAATGTTGAGATCTTGGGAATAGACACCCGCACCCACCTCTTCATTAGTCTTCGATCCGTTTGTGAAAATACGCAGAGGATCATCCAACGTCTGCCTATCTGTAGGAAATGCTGATCGAGAATTTCTTCTTGAAGATAGCCTGGGGTATCAGTGTCGCTAGGAAGAAAGTTGAATTCCTTGAGAATGGTTGAGTGGCCGATGCTGAGTTCGGACTACAGTCGGAGTGTTTGAGTCTCAAGGCTGTGCTGGCTGCTATTTGTTTTCCGAATAGTTCCAGTGATGGAAGGTGGAGGAGAATATTCAGTGCTCCGCTGATGCACATGCAGGCCAGTCTTTGTACTCGATTGAGTGCCTTGTAGTTGATAGCTTTGTTTAGTGCTGTCCACCAAACTGAGACTCCATACAGAAGTGTCGGTCTGACAGTCGAGATGAAAATCCAGTGAGCGATGCGTGGTTGTAAGCCCCATTTGTATCCAATGGCTTTTTTGCAGCTGAAAAGGGCAGAAGAGGCTTTCTTGTCGCTATCCTGGATGTTTAGTTTCCAGTTTAGCTTGTTATCAATCGTGAGACCCAGAAATTTCGCACTGGCAGTTAGCTGTAATATAGTGCCACACAGCAGTGGGGGTCAAACTGAAGGATTTTGTATCTTCTGGTGAAGAGTACAATATCTTTTTTTTGTTTGTTAATGTATTTGTCTATGCTTCCAGCTTGTCGAAGGCATTTTGCGTTATGTCTCGTAGAGTAGAGACGAATTTGCCAGATGCCGCTAAGGAAATATCGGCCGCATAGGCAATAACTTTGCATCCTGCCTCTTCCAGTATTAATAACAGTTCATTTACCGCTACGTTCCAAAGAAGGGGAGAGAGAACACCTCCTTGTGGGTTGCCCCTATTAACTCCTCTATGGATCTTAGCATCTCCCAGGTGAGAGTGTATTACCCTGCTGGTGTGTAGCTGATGAATGAAAGCCACTAGGGACTTTCCGGTCCCGAGGTTGTTAAGCGTAAGTGAAATTGCTTTTGGTTCGATATTGTTGAACGCACCTACGATGTCGAGAAATGTCACAAGTGTGTATTCTTTAAGAGGTTTCACAATGTCGGTCATCTCTTGGCGAAATGGCAGAAAAGACAGAATTTTGTCTGTGATGAGTGTCGAAACATTTACTACCTGGATATGGCCTCGTGATATTACAATACCATATACAAAAATTTCAAACTTTATTCAAAGTCTATACTATCTTAGACGAAACTTTTCTTAAGAGATCCAAAATCAAAATTGGAATAGATGTTATCGGCCCGGAAAATGTAGTCTCTCCTCGAATGAATGAATGTTGTCCAACTTTCATGTACCTGATTTTCCGAGAATTTCTAATAATCAAGCGAACTCTGCGAGTTAACAATTTATTAAAAGTCTTCATCGCTTCAAAGATGGTACACCTTGGAGACCCACTTTTGTTATAAGTATGGACCTTGTGGATGACAACAACATCTGACTTCATTCCACCGTCTGGCTCCATACAGATGAGATGTTGTACAATATACAAATTATATTAACATTGTACCACTGCCACTATGGTGTGTATAAAAGCAGCTATTTCACTCGAACAGTCTTGGTAAAATACCGAAAAACAAGGAGTTGCACAAATTAATTTTGTTTTCGTCAGCTGCTTGTTTCAACCCATCGGTTTAGGCCCTTACGAGTAGATGTAAGGGAAATGACAGTTATACTTGATTATTTAGAAAAGTTCGAAGAAGTAAAATATATTTCTTACGGCTTCAAGAACCCTAAGCACTTCTAGGCGGGCTAAAACCTGAAGCCTTATGGCCACTAGAAATCAATAAGAAATGTATCTAAGATGAAAACTTATTCTTAACCAGCCAAGTCCTACATGCCTACATACTTAAAACAATCCAGCCAATGCAGAGTGAATTGTCGTTGAATTGTGTGATCATGAGCATATGCATGAATACGCTAAAATACACTATACATCATATATTGTGTTCTCTTTTTAAAAACATACGTACTTTGTGCTATGTCGTATACTTCTTGCAGTACCTTCACTGAACAAATAAGTGTAAGGTCGCCAGTTCCCAAGCCTATATAGCGGTTTTAATACTTTGCACAGTGTTTAACATCTGTATTTATGTGTACATAAATACGGCAAGTTTGGTGATTATTCTCGGAGGTAAAATTGTGTTTTATCACTGAGGAGAGTTTCATCTTTTAACTGTCTGATGACATTTGCGAGATGGACAAATAAGCCGAGAGAAATTATTCCCCAGACCGCACTCCTCCGTAAAATGAAGCTCTTAAACCATGACTGATCAGCTGAAATGCTAAGGGGGAACATAAAAAGTGCTTCGAAAGGTCAAACCAGACCTAACCAGACTTTGAACAAGTGTTTTCATATCATCGGCTGAAATTGAAATACCAATGATGAAGCCAGATGATCTATGAATACTACTATAATAAACAAAATGCGCACAAGTTTACATTTTTAACTGAATGTTGAATTTACATGTTATAAAATCAAAAATAAATTCCTTAAACAGTCAGCGGTTCTCCAATTTTCTAAAATACTCGTACTTCGGGAGAATCTAATATGCCGCAATGAAGTACCCCTTCATTCTCATTAAGAGATTAAGGAATGAATAGATGGAATTAATATCAGTTCAACTGGTTTACTATCGGCATATGAAGCTACGGTACATTTACTTTTGTTTAAATGTGTTGTCGATCACAGGCACAGTCCTTAGTCCTCATCCAGACCATCACTGGTCCTCCGTTAGCTGGGATAACTGCAGTAAGATATTTCGGCATTTGGTTGGATCAATACATCTATTTAGTCAAACATATAGATATTCATGTAGGCAATTTTAGAGATCAATTATGCATTTTTGGAATGAAAACAGATATATTTTTTTTTATGGCTTTATTTCCTTTTGCCAAAGGTGTGTGTAGGGTGGAAGGCCGTCCTCTTCGGCGTGATTAAGACAGTGGAACGTTAGGCGGTGGCTACAATCTGGAAGGGCGTTGACTCGGTTTAGGGCTGACCTAATTGGTTGTTTAGGTTATGTTAACACGTGAGGTTACGTAGATTAGCTTAGACATTCACATTAGATGCCGCAGTGCCGCGTGCGCTCCTGCAGCCGCTTTTGGTGGTACAGGTACAGGCGACGAACAAACTTACCTTCTTCATCTTTCCTGTCCCTTCTTCTCTTCTCTTTACTATCTTTAGTTGTATGTCCTGCATTAGGATATTAGGCTTTTTTGTTTTGAAAATGGGTGGTTTACGAGTCAGGGAACAGGAACCAGAAATAAGAGAACAAGGAGATATTCAAATTATACCTTCCTTAATTTCATCGCCTAGAACTCATCTGATAGCGTCTTTTATACGATGTGTCTGTGAATACGTGGGAGCTGTTGTGAACAGCTTAAGCCCTTCTCAAAGCGGTGAAGGCGGATTCATGGATTTTGTGAAATACGGGGTAATTTAACTACTCTCTCATTTTTCGTGCTCGAAGACAAGCGATCATTCTTCCCAAAGTTTGATATCTCCTAGCTCTCTTAGCCTGCTGCAACAACCAAGCGAGCAAGTCTACATCAATGCTGGGTTCCCTTTTTTCTGTGGCCGGTTATACTTAAATCAGTTGAAGTCAGTGATTTCAATAAAACTTACTTGAATTCATTGAAAGTCCTTGGGTTTCGCATCACAATATTATTTGGTTATAATACAAACAGAAGTAGACAAAATTACCATACGCGAGAATTCTCATTAATCGTTGCAACGTTGAGCCACAGTAAACTTGCTTTTAATTTATTTTTCTAAGTAAACATAAAAATAAGCAGATTTTTTCAATTTAATCCAATATACAATAAACTAAACAAAAACTCAATTTAATCAAACAAATAAAATAATATTCTAGGAATTAAACATTTTAAATTTCCTCTCGGGTAACTAGCCAATATTTTGAAGTCTGTTGCAGGATCGGTCAGACATGCATATTACTCATCAGATTCTGTGGTATCAAAATTGTTAGAGTTTTCTTATTGATTTGAAATACAAAATAGTATGCATACTACATTCTGCAAATAGGAACGGAACCAGCTCCTTCAACAAAATACGCCAATTCAGTCCAATGAATTCAAAATATTTTCGTTGAATTCATAGACTTCAGCTAACATATAGTGAAGTCACTAATTTTTTTCAAAAGAGTGCAATCGTTTTTATAATTCAAAGAATGCTAAAAATTTAATGTGCAAGTCACAGAGTACTAAAGTTTGGTGACTTAAATTTTTCAGATCGCAGAATTTTTCACCAAAAAGACTTTCGTTTTGTTTTGGATGAATTGAAAAGAATTACTGTCTCAAAAGATATAATTCTTTTACAACTCTGTCCTATTATCCTACTCTGTCCTATTATCCTACTCTGTGCTATTATCCTATCCTATTATCCCACGTCTGCGCTTTGGACTCTATCACTAACTAACATTGTTGTTAGAAAAAATCACATTTTTGATTTTGTTCCCATGATCGCCTCATTACGCTCTGGTTTTTGACATGGATCAACCTTGTCTTCAATTTGACTGTGTTTTCCACATACATTTGCGGTAGAGAGCTTATGGATATACAGTATCGGACACAACTAAAGCACCCCCATAAGCAAACTGAGTACTTTTGTAGTAGTTTTCTTGTATCGGGTGACGGAAAGAAGTCACGACCATGAACTTTTCTATGTTTGATGATTTTTTTTTATTTTTTGGAAGAAATCATATTAAAAACTGTAATATTTAATATAAATAAATATTATACTTGCTTGCTTATGTTGTTTAATAAGCTTTAAAAAATGAACAAAAAAATTGCATGTTCGTGACTGAAAAAAACTCCAAAAGTACTTTGCTGTGTTGAAAATGTTGTATGTGTTGAAAAATAAACCATTTCACTTTTTTTTAAGCTATATTCAGGTTTCTTAGAGATTTGATCATTTGTTCAAGACATTTAAGTTGTATCTTTAATGGTAATTTTATAGTGAAAGCCTTAAGACGTTCTACAAACCTGTGTAAATTCTTCATGAAGGCCGTTTGAATGAATGAAACTAGTGTATACAAATCAGGAATTCATGTAGTACACGAAAAACACAAATAAAAAGCCTTTAACTCATTTCAATTTTTCGTTTATCTCTCTCTGAGCAGGATATTCTTTTCGGCAGGACACACAAATCCCAGAATACCCAGTGGTTGCAAGTCAAACTCCCGATAGTTTTATTTTTTTAAAGCGATAATTGACCTATTTCTTTCTATTTCTGTTTCAGATAAGCTCAAGTAATCATATTCATACCCATCCTGAAAGACAGATTCTTATCGAAATGTTTTATTATACATAAGTAAATCCATTGCTAGGGGCTAGTGAAACAAAATATATTATCAGTCTCAAGTATACTACATAAAGTGTACGTTTATATTTGAATGCGTCGATTACGTCATTCCTCGTCTAGGTCTTCTCCCGAGCCGTTTCTTCTTTCGTATATATCGACCACTCCGTATTCCTGGGCTAGTTGAAGGTTCCGCACACATGACTGAACTGATGTTACCACACACAGCGGTTTCTTGCCGTTATAGTAGCCATTATTACGCTGATATTGAACATTTCTTAGCTCCAAGAAATTAATAATCTCATCAACACAAGGACACTGCCAGGGATTTCCCTCGATGGCGGCCTTTTTTAAGAACGGAAATGTGGCATTGACGGACGGTAGAAAGGTTAGCTTATTCTGGTCAATAAGCAGTTCAGATAGACTATTGAAGCTCTCAAATACATCCCGAGGTATGTCTTCTATGTAGTTGTGATGAAGATGGAGCTTCTTCAATTTCCTCAGAGGTGTAAACATGCGTGCGTCCAGTTTATCATGTGCATTGTGCCCAAGGCTTAAGTAGTCCATGCTTGTCAAACTTGTGAACACATCGTGTGGCAGTACCTTTATGTTGTTTTGCCCAAGAAGTAGTTTCCGCAGTCGCGGCATGGACCCTGGGAAGATGTTCTTATTAAGGGTGATGAGATTATTTCCACTCAGGTCTAACGTGTCCAAGGCCAGCAGGGCATCAAATGTTTTCTCTCCGATTTCGATGATGTCGTTGTTATACAAGTACAGTCGCTTCAGTTGCCGCAGACCAGCAAATGACGAGGAATCCAAGCTTCTGATTGAGTTTCCCGATACGTTTAAGTTCTGCAGGGAGTTCAGAAATTGGAATGGCTGCCCTGATAGGCTGCCAATGTTGTTTTGACTTAGGTCAAGATGCTGCAGCTTCACCCGGCCAAGGCCGGCGAAGACATTCGGTGTTAATGACTCGATGCTGTTGTGGGACAAGTTGAGAACCTTTAACATGTTCAAACCTTGGAAAGCTCGATCTTCAATTTTTCTCACGGGATTAGCTGTAATTGCCAGTACCCTCAGTTGTGGCGTTTTTTCAAAGCTGTTCGATGGAATCTAAGAGAAGGAAATGAGTTAACAGTAAATTATTTTGCTTAGTGCAACCCCTTCACTCACCACTTCAATAAGATTATCTCCAATGGAGAGGTACTCCAGCTGCGGGGCGTTTCCCAATGAGATCGTCTTGAGCAGATTAAAATCCAGGTTTAAATATTGCAGCTGAGCGTGCCTCTCGAAAACATTTATTTGCACATTGTTGATTCTGTTGTGTGAAAAGTTCAGTGACCGCAGATTTGGCAAGTACTCGATCATGTTTGGAACAATGGTTTCGAAATAATTGTTACTTGCATCCAGATCCTGAATGCTGGAATGTTGATGGAAAAAGCTCACTCTGAACGATGTGAATTGGGTACCCGAAATGTTCAAACTCCGCAGATTTGGAAGATCTTTGAACCCGTGGTCTGACATGACAATTTTGCCAGCCCGAGATAGATCCAGTTTGAGAACAACACTCAGATGCCTGGCTTCGTGTTCTGTGAAAAAGGCACCGTAATCAAAAAGTTGTCGTTTTTTTACAAACAACAAGACTCACCTGCAACGTAAAATGATTCACCAGCCCCGTTGACAACCGAAACTTCAGTCCATTGTGGACTCATTTCCTTGGATATATCGGCCAGGGAAAAAACATTGCTGCACGTCACTGAAGAATATTCAGTTGATAAACACTTTTGTCCCACAGAAAACCCGCACGAAACAAATAAAATAATGAAAACAATACAGACTGAGTCCGTCATATTGCTGCAGAAATCGATGCGAAGTTATTGTTAAGGTGATCTCGACTCGACTGACGAATGCTGTGGACCATCAGCAGTGTCTCTTTATAAATTGACACATTTCAATAATGTTTACTGAGAAAATGCGTCATTTGAAGAGAACCACAAGCAGCACTAGTCTCTTACCTTAAATGTGGATCGGAGATGTTAATTGGGTTTCTTGCAATAATGTCGTTAAATTAAAATAATTTCTGGATTTATGTCCCATAATTGTATCGTGAACTCCGCCAGACGGTTGCACATTACCTACACTATCTGGAACTCACATTTATATGGACAAGTCTACAGATAGAAATGAAGCCGATGACAAAACTTAAAATGGATTTCCTCTACTATTGGAATATAAAATTCAGCGTACAACTGACGGCACTAGTGATCAAACCAAGAAATAAAAAATAATTACAAAACCATATGCACATTATAAAGTGCCTCGAATAGTTACCTTAATGACAATCAAAACGATAACCCAGTCTGAGAGTCAAGTTTAATTTGTATTCTTATCAAGTAAATGTTGTCGATTCTCTTAGTCGACTGACCAAACTGGAAAAACAACCTTTTAGTAGAAGATACATCTGAAAGCAGCCATAGAGAAGATAGCAGTGTATGCACGATTGAAGGCAAACGTAAGGGTAGGGGATTTTGTTTTCTCTTTTTATGCTCATGTTTCTCTTCTTAGTGAAAATGTAACACTAACTTCTAGAGAGATGTGGCAGTCATAACGCTAATGGAAATGTTTGCTTGATAATATTGATTAAAAGTCGAATAGAAATCTTATACTCTTAGGAATATTCGGTATTACAAGTTAGTCTCAAGCTTTATCAGAGTCAAATGCTTTGCTAGTAACAACAAATTTCAATGACGACGCGATCTCTTTGTAAAAGCTTGTTCGTAGATCGTGTTTACAGTGTATATGAGTAAGTGATGTTGTTGCATGCATTCAAGCACAGGAGGTGTAATTTGAGTGAGATTCTCCAACTAAAATAATTCAATATTATATTTCGCGAGCAAATACAAAACTGAAATGTCCATAAGAAATTATTTTATGTTGCGTCATAAATGGTGATTTTTTAAGCGCTTTGTTTGTCAGGCCGTCTAATCACACGATCTAGACGCCCGATTCACCGGCGCAAACGAGATAAAAATTACTCGTCAAACTCAATACACAAATACACAAGTACCTGTCTAGCTGCAACCACATGAGTATAAGGTCGTTGTACTCACGGTCGTTTCCGATGGTCCAGCAGACATTAGCAGCTCTTGTACTACCTGAGGTTGCTTATCGGACGAAGCCTTATTCGCCGACGAAGACAAAAGTTTACATGATGAAAAGGCCATACATAGTGGACGTGCTTGAAAGCGATTAAAGTAAAAGTTAGGCTTCCGTTCTGTTAGGATAGGAGCTCATGACTTCATCTTTTGTTCTTCATTCAAATATTTCCAAATTCATATGAAAATGCATTTGTTGATTCACTGATTAACATTTTGCAGGGAGCTATATCAAAGTATTTGGGTGCATCATTGGCATTGAAACCATGCAGTGTTACTTCACATTGCTTGTACGGCCACTAACTTTGGATGTCAGCTGTCCAGCATGCTTAATAAGTTACATTGAACTTGTTTTGTACAATTCGAGTGCATAAAAAGTGTAAAGGGGACAAATGGAATATTCGTTTTTATATAACCAGAGCAAGATTTTATATTATTTGTTTTTTATGTTGAAACTCACATTAAGTGTACACTTCCGTTTGATTGAAATTGATAGAATATACTGAAGTAGTGTGTTAAGTCATAGAAAGCAAAAAAATGCTCTCATGTAGGACTCAAATGGTTATCACCCTCAGTACGAAGTTCATATGCAGATTTATGAATAGCAAAGATAATCCCCTTTGCAGCATAATCATGTAGTTTAGTGTGTTTGGAGGGACTTTGAATAATTTTCATGATTGAAAAGAAAAGTCTTCTGTAAACATATGTTCTCATTTGTTTTACGTATCTGAATAATAACTGCAAGGCCAGGGACTTCGCATATCTCAGCCTCAGTACTAAACTGTACAAAAAACATCAGTCCAGAGATCAAACGCAGAATATCTGTTGCCATCCGTTGTTTCAATGGTCTAAGATGCGATTAAGTAATACAGCCGTATCTCGAAGGATTAAGCTGACTTTATGTAAGACATTGATCATCAAAGTCCTGTTGTACGGTACAGAGGCATAGACAAGCTCAGAGGCGAATGAAGAAGATTTTTTTCGAGACAAAAGCTCTATCTCCGATCTTTGATCATCTATTTACGTTAGTGGAGGAGGTGATACATCCCCTAACCGCAATGGCTGTAAATGGATTTGAATATAGCTAGGCGTTTACGGATCCAAGGCCTAAGGTGGCTTAGCCTTGTAGTGCTCGGTTCCGAGCCTGCATGACAAGGCAGTGGGACCTCACCAATGGGACCCTTGAAAGGTGTAAACAATAATTCAAATTAAGGTCGATCTTCTACGTATGTACTTATTCTCTATTTTTTTGTGAATTGCAATAGGTTGTGGATGACTGTATGAATGATTTGCATACGTATCAACGAAACGACCCATTAGATAGATAGATAGATATTTTACATTGATTTTAGCTATTACAGACATTTGATGTATCATATATCTTACTTCTGAAAAATGTGTTTACCTTATTTTGAAATCTATAAAAGTAAGTATGAATTGAAACAGAATTTTGAAGGAAAATACGACAAAAAACCTTCAATACAAGAAATAAAAATATATATGTATAGTTACATACAGCCGTTGACAACTAATTAGAGGACTGTTGCTTGTCGTTTGACGGAAGCCGGACTTCACGGAAGACTTGCGCGAATGAAACCGATGGTCAAATTGGCCCAAAGAAAACGTCGTATCGACTTTGCCAATGCCCATGCTGCTTGGACGGCAAATGAGTGGAAATTTGTACTATGGAGCGATGAGACAAAGATAAATAGGATTGGTCCGGATGGTAGAAGGTTCGTCCAACGACCAAGAGGCAAAGAACTCGATCCCAGGTACACCTCTCCAGTAGTTGAGCATGGCGGCGGTTAAATTTTTATTTCGGGATGTTTTTCGTGAAACGGCGTTGAACCAATTCATAGTACTGTGGGAACAATGAATAAGGAGCAGTACGTTTACATATTGAAAAATGTAATGCTACCATGGGCGGAGGAAATTATGCCGGTTATTTGGTCATTCCAGCAAGACAATGACCCTAAACATACCGCAAAGCTCACAAAAGCATTTTTTGACCAAAACTCCATGCGTGTACTTGACTGGCGATCACAAAGTCCAGACTTAAATCCTATAGAACACCTTTGGAGTGATGTTAAGAATGCCGTCAATACTCAAAACATTTCCTATTTGGATGTTTTGTATGAAAAGGTGAAGGAAGCGTGGTACGCGATTCCAGTGGAGAGATGCCGAGGTGTAATCAGGTCGATGCAGAATCGTTGCGGAGCTGTGTTGAAGCTTTCCGACTAAGTACTAGTCATAATAAGACACTATATTAAGTTTCGACATTATTTGTAAAGATTGTCTTACATTTTTGTTATCATTTTCCAGCGTTTTTAATTAGTTGCCATAGTACAATATGGAGTTTTAGAGCAAAAACATCTCTAAAACCATATTTTCCAAAAAGAAACTGAATGAATTGTGTTTTTTTGTCTTTTTAAGTTCCAATGATAATTTAAGAAAAAAAAAATTAAAATAAAAAATGTACGAAATAAATGTGAAAAAACTGACATCTTTAGTTAAAAATATCGATTCTAATTAGTTGTTAACAGCTGTTTGTGTACCAGTCATACTATGTATGTGCCTATGAACTTAAGTAAATTAATGTTTGATACCAGTAAATAGATATACAATATAATAATGGATATAAAATAATATTTATATCGCAATATAGATGTTGCTAAGCTTTCTTAATCTCTCTATCTGAAATATATCGACCAAATGCAATCCAATCTCATAACGGATCCTGAGATTTTTTTTACCGATTTATTAATGTCAAGCGAAAATGTGATAGTTATCCTCCTAATCTTCACATTTGCCTTGCCTGATCCCCAAACCATCGTAAACTTATTCGCCGATTTCTTCAGTCAATCGGACAATGGTTTTACCAATGAGCTCGATCAAGATTACTTCTCATATCTGAACAATTCCGCCCAAACATCATTAGCTTATATTGTTGAAGAGAAGATCTACACACTTAAGGACGACAATTGTTCTTAAGAAATGCGCTGCACAGCTGGCTCAACCCCTAGCAACTCTTTTCAATATGTCCCTCTCACAGAAAAAGTCAAAAAAACGGCATAAGTAACTATCGTCCCATCGCTAAGCTATCTTGCGTACCTAAACTATTCGAAAGCATTGTGTACGATTCTATGTTTTTTCAATGCAAAGCATTATTTTCAACTTCCCAACACGGTTTCCTGAAAGGCAGATCGACGACTACGAACCATACTGAATTTTGGTCTAAGGCATTATGTACATTTGAAGACGGCAAAGAAGTCGATGTAATAGCCATCGACTTTAGTAAAGCATTCGATAAAATTTCGCACCCAGTCATTATATTTAAGCTGACAGCCCTAGGTTTTCAAACTAACTTCGTCAAATGGATCAAATCCTATTTGGAAAGCAGAGAATACGCAGTTACCCTCAGATCGTCTGTCTCCAAGCCCATCAAAGCCACTTCTGGCATACCACGAGGTAGCCACCTCGGTCCACTAATATTCGCACTTACCATCAACTCTCTGTTTACGCCGATGACATGAAAATATATTCGTTCATGTCCTCCCCCTCTGACTCCTGCTCTCTTCAAGATGACCTAAATAGTTTTTCTATTTAGTGTCAAAAAAACGATCTCCAACTTAACATCAGTAAATGTCAATTCATTACATACTCCCGCAAACGTCCACCGCATCCAAATAGAAACTATTTCCTAAGCAATGAGTAATTCGCCTCGAGTCCCTCGAAAACCGTCGTAAAACTGCCGATCTGCTTTTCCTCCACCAACTGATTACTGGTAATACAGACTGCCCCGCAATTCTTGAATATGTGTCTCTTAGCGTCAACCCCCACAATTTAAGGTCTACAGCCCTCTTCCGCATTAGACCACATCGGACTAATTACGGCTTAAACTCACCGGTATCAAGAAATTTAAGCCTGGCCATCACTATGGAATACTCTTTCGATTTCCACCTTAGTAAAACCTCACTTCGAAACCACCTCCAGTCCCATTATTTTTATCACCTAAGTTAAGCTTTAGTTTTTAAGTTTAGATTGCTTAAGTTGTTTGCTTGTATTAAGCTTAATAAATTGGGGGTGTTGCCCCCACTCCTACCACTACTATTTAATATTAAGTAAATAAATAAATAAATATAAGGGAGAATAATTACTAAAAACAGTAATGTTTAACAAATAAAATAAGAACGTGTATAGTACAAATATAAACATGTAAGAAACTCTATTCACTTTAAGGAATCAAATTTGTCAGTTCATTGACACGGATTGTCAGCAAAAACACGTGAATAATTAAACTTATCCGTCAGTTTCAATATTATTGTGTACCAGCTCAACACCCGCTTTTCTGCGGAGTCTTAAGGCGGAGCAATCCTGTGGTAGGTCTAACATAATTTTTAAGACTTTGTTTTGGGCTATTTGTAATTTTTTAATGTGACACTGTGCGGATTTTCCCCATAGTAGGCAACCGTAAAGGATTATTGCTTGAAATATAGGCTTAAGTATGATTACTTTGTTGGAGGAAGATTTTCTAATAATGAAAGGGTAAAGAATCTTCTTTGCGACGAGTTTGGGTGATGTGCTCATGAAAAGTCAATTTGCTGTCAAGATGTATACCAGGATACCTAACGGAGTTGCTTATAATTATCTTCATTGTACTTTATCTTCCATTTATCACAGTATCTAAGGAAACGACACAGTTTTTCAGATTTGATCCTAATATTCGCACAAGCTCTGTATGAATACCAACGTCCATATGGTGCGATTGTGACTTACAAGTCCTGTATATTTCTGAGAACTGTCCATGGAAGGCGGTGGTTAAATCGAGTGCAAGCTTAACGAAGGGATGCTTCACAACCGCTATAGAATGCATTATGAACTATTGTGCTACTACCCGTGCCACTGCCCCGTCTCTGCCAGTTGAGACATCAGAATACTGAAAGAATATTTCTTGCAGGACCTTTATGATCTAACAAAAAATCCTGCAACATATTTTTGCAGATTCATGAATCTGTCAGAATGACTGAACATCGAACACACGTAATCAGACTAATTGGTATGTAGGAGTCGGTGAGAGGATTCCTCCCCCATCGGGCATCACAATGGGTCCTGAGTGCGAACTGGCTTACGCCCGTCTACCCACCTACATAACCTAACCTAACCTATTGTAACTAGAATTGATTATATCCATGGACTGTATGTTATAAACTATTCAATGAAATCCCTTGCCGATGCATCGTACAGCATTGCAATGGAAGCTGCACAGCAGTAATTGTTGACTTTAATCAATCATCAGGAGCTACTTAAAATGTCTTACGTCGGAAGAACTTTATGTAAATATAAAGGATTGTTTAGGGGAATGTGAGTCTTATTTTTTTACATTTATGGACAATTTTGGACTAATTGCAATGAATAAAATTGTCCCAGTTAATCAGTCGTAAATAACCAATCTGCCACAAGATGCTTTCATTCATCAAGACCAAACAGCCTTGAGCCCCTAATTACTTGGAATTTGTACTGAAGATTCAGTCTTCCTCTCCCACTCGAAACAGGAGTCAATGATTCCAATACCTTCTTACCATGCGTATTCATGTGATAATGATAATAATAATAGTATAAATTACTCTAGCTTGCACAGAGATACGGCTATATAGAAACTTACTGATGCGAATACAATTATTTTATAACGAAGGATATGTTTGGAGGACATATCCCTTATTTTAAATAACCATGAGATCATTGTGGCCGAGCTATTATACGCATCTTTTAACCTCTACTCCATTCATCCATCTTCCTCACAGACAGGACGATATATCCGACACAGAGCTTATCTTACGAAACACAAAGAATCAGCTCCCACACGGTTTAAGCCCGATCGATACTTTATAGCATATATTTCTTGTCCTCATTGACCGAAAAGTTCTTCGCGAAGAATGTTGTCTTATGCGGCTTTAAAATATATAAAAAGATAGTGTTTCCCGATCTTAAACTCGCTAGTATTCTCCAGAACTTTGCTTATTGTGCCACATTGGTTTATGGCGGTTAGTGCTGAGCACAGAAGGCTGATATTTTAGCATTTTTAATCAATAGGTCTCACTAAATATAGTGGTTGCTCAATTTGTTTATTCTTACTGTTTGCTGATCCAAATCTTCTCTTTCAGCCATTTGTTAAGGCATAGGAACACACCCAGTGGTTCTTAGAAACCTTGATACATTTGTCAACGGCAACACTGACGTCTGCAGTGGTCTAGCATCAATTATGAAAGTGTCAACTGTCAAGTCAGTTCACATCAAATCATCGTACATGTATGTCCGTTCGTGTATTGAACGTTATAATAAAGTTAATATAAAGAAATTCCATATTCGGTAATTGAAGAAAAAATATTTCAGCTTCTTCTTATTTAACACAACGACGCATAAAACATTTTTCTTTAAAATCAGAGCTAGAAATAGCACCCTTGGAAGTTGTTGTAGGTGGGTAATCTGATTTTCGTCTTAGTGTGTCATCAGGCTTACAAATCTCATCTCATTTCCTGTCTACCAGAGCGAATCTGTCCTACACTGTGTCTTCATTATCAAAAATTTGTGTAGAGACCGCGTTCGCTGCACCCTCCTCCCTCATATGTATGCATGAACTCTTTACAAGAGTCCTCGTCCTTTCCTGCTCAGCAATGATGACAGTCATTGTGACAATCATACTGCGGAAGCAGAATGTAGCAGATATGCGATGGAAGAGGGACGAAAATAAAAATAAACGAGAAACAAAAATATCCTTCAGCACAACTGAGTCCATGGCGGATTAAAAGTCAAGTCTACCATACTCTTGGGGACATTTTTTCTTTTCTGTTTTTGTGTTGTTTTTGTTTTGTCGTTGTGCGCATATGTGTGTGACTGAGTGTTGTTCTTCTCCTTGATTCAGTCATTGTTCCTTTGGACGATGCTGTTTACTTTGGCTACATAGTCGGTTACAAAGCGAATAACGCAAGCGGAACACCCCACATTCCTTTTGTTGCCAAAACAATGCCAGTCATGTCAGTCTTATATTTTTATTCCCGTCCCGTTATGTATATGAATGCTGCCGCTTTTTGCAATTTATTTTTGTTCTCCCACGAACAAACATGAAATGTGAAGACTCCTGATGAAATGTGTTGCGAATATTTGTAATCTTAGGATGATTCCTCCTTCACACACATCTATCGAGACATCTGTGTGTTTACATGCGATTGTCAACGGTGCGGCAGCACCAAGTAAAAGCACAAGTCCACTGCTGGCACATTCCACACACAGCCGTATGAACAAATACAGTCTGCCTGCTGCCGGCGGAAACCTAGAATCACTTTCAGCCGGCAAAGCGCTCTATGAATTTTTTAAATGTCCGTTTTCAGAAATGTTTGCTCACGTATTACATACGAAATCCATCCCACTTAAGGTAGGTAAATAAATTCTTGAAACAAAAGCGAACCGGGTAATCGAAAATGTATAAGGAAACAAAAATTCAATAACACAATTTACAATTTCCAATAATCGGAGGGCTTAGAGTACCCAGGCGTCGTCGGCGGCGGTGGTAGAGAGATGCCGACAATACGAGAGTACGAGAGAAAAATATACAATTTTTCTCGCAAGGCTCTACACGTCCGTTTGGCCTTTGAAATGTTGCAACTGCTCAGCCCCCCGGCCCCAGTGGGCTCAATTGAAAATAGTACTCACTCGTCGAAGGAAGTGGAACAAACCGAAAGTGGGTGGACAAGGCCGAGAACTCAGCCCACCGGATGTTGGTATTCACAGCCATTTCCCTCCCAGCAGCACAATGTACCTCGGCGCCGCTGATGTGAAATGGTGAACACGTCCAAACAATAGTGTCAGAGAGTAACAAATATGTATGCAGGTATTTATGTATGTACGTACGCATTGCATGCGAATGTGTAAAAAAAACCCTCCCACAGCCACTCAAACAAAAAAAAGTCTATTTTTTTTTAATTTTGCTACTACTTCCCGCTTCGCTTCCGCCTGCCATTCATAACGAGGAATTGAGGAAAGGACAAGAGCCGCCATGCCTCGCCCATGTCCTCGCCAAAGGATGCAAGTGAAATAACAGAAAGTCCTATAACAAAACACGTAAAGAATGAAGGCTTATGAACAAGTACTAAGAATTCGGCCATCCTGTCGGGTGCCTGAATGTGCCCGGAACGTTGATTTTCTTTTGCTATTCTTTTTCTATGTTGGCCATCGTTTACATATTACCAATACCTAAATAAGCAAATCTTTCTGCCAAGCAATTTCTCACCCGATTGCTTCCCGTCTGGATAGAACGTGAATGGCATATGGGAGTTTTCGTTTTTCCAGCAATGTGACCCAAGTGTTGAACACCACCGCCCGGTGGCAGATGTTGCAGTTGTTGATGGTGTGTGGTGTAGGCAACGGCCAATGATGTCGCTCCTAAATGCAATGCAAATGTGCCGCATGCACCGATGTCACAACGTCCGAGGTTGAACAAGAAGGCCGTGTCAAGGATACTGCCTCATGGCGCTCTGGTGGGTTGTGTAGTGTGTGGCGAGAAAGAAATGTGACACAGTGATGTTAATTGCTGTGGTTGTGGTTTCGATGGGGGGGGAGGGGGGCTCAGAGCTGTTCCGATGCCATTTTGGCCAAATAAAGTCATGTGATTATTGCATTTAACCTTTTGTAAGCCATGAAGCTTATTTGTTGTTGTTGCTGTCTGTATTACATGGAATAAGCGAAATGTGGATTGTCCTTTGTAGATAACGTCATCAAATTGAATGTGAGTGCACATTTTTTTGATGTTGTTCTTCTCTCAGACTGCGTCCCAGAATATATAGATCTGATATAAACAATTAAGTGTGGTTGTATGGCACAATTTGAGGCAATGAACTGGTATTCCACGCTGCTGTGAATATGAAAAATTCAAAATGAATGACAATACATGAAGATGATATTATATGACGACGATAGCGTTGAAAAGACTTATATTCCACACACGACATAATGTCCCTGGCGAATAGACGTGGATTAAGATACTGTTACTTAGGGGTTCAAAAAAATAATGCCAAACCACCGCGATGTTTCGGCAGCAGAAGACTGTCTTATGTAAAACAAAAAATGACGAGTCCTCCGTACATATTTACATACATACGTACATGGAAGTCCGAGAATTAGCAAAATGTATTTCATGGTGATAGTGACCAGAAGAAGTAATAGACGCAAGAAATTGGAGTGTTTATATAAGCGTTATTGTTGAAGAAGATACAGACTTTACACACAGAGTGATGCAATGTTACCACTGGCGAGAGTTCGCACGCAGTACGTTGAGTGGTGAATTCGTCAAGTACAAAGAGTTGAGAATAAGCTGCGAATCAACGTCGTCGGAAAGTTACTGTATGCAGTATTTGTGAGACAGCTGTACTAAATAAGAATGGAACCCTTTATCCTACGAACACCAAGTCCATTTTTATTCGGCATTCAGACGAAGGCGTGACGTTGTGGGTCTGTGCGTCGACTTCTACGCACTTCAACTTCGGAGTCTAAGTCTAAGATGCAAGACCCAGTACCAACAAAATAATTTTCACGGCCCCACCTCTTTCGAGTCACTGACAATTCTCAAACTGTGTAGAAAAAGCTTCTCAAACTTGGCCGTTCGGAGTCGACATAAAATGATAGGTCCCATCCACTCGTGAAAGAACAATAGCACGCACTACACGAGTGGTTGCTGAGAAGCTAGGCCCTGGCCATGTAGCTTCACTCATATTATTATTATTATTATTAAGACGAATGATACTTTTTAAGGTTTCCAATTTCCAATCCAAAAGGTATACCAATCCTGAGGAGGTACACTGATATTACCGATTTCTTTGTAGGCTTCTAAGATGAGGTCTACACTTTTGTACGTTCAACAGTAACGCAGCATTGCTAACGAAGGAATAATAGCCATAATCTAATAATGTTCGAACTGATAAACATCATTGACTTATAACAAAATACAAGAAAAATCAAAGAGATGAAGAATAGGGGATGTGGTACAAATTCAGCAGCATTTTTTTTAAGAACAATATCGACATTTTCCTGTTAACAGTCTCAATTTCCTCTTCAGAAGCAGGAAAACTAATGAATGTAATTCTAGGAAAACGCAGTAACCGAAGAGCGAACTTTAGAAACTAAAGCAATCAAACGAATGTAGCAAACAGTGCGCTTCCCTCAGAAGATGAAGTAAGTATACACGAATGCAATTATATGACTTTTATACTTGGGTTAACAAACAGCAGAGTAGAAGGATCAATAGCATATGAAATGCTGAAAACGTACAAAAATCAAATCGCGTTGTTGGAATGATAGAAACCAATAATATACTGGGTGACCAGATAAAAACTATAGGAAAAGAAATTTAGAAAACACAACAGAAGTGCGAGATATGAAATTGATTCTCGCATCAAGCAAATGGCTGACATTGGCTTCGCTGGTGATATTCCAGCAATAGCGTGTTCAATCGGGGCCTACCACCCTATGCCGTATAAAGCGCGGCCCGCTCTTAGCTGTATAAAGCGCAGCTCGCTGCAAGGGAGGCAAATTGCCGCCGCAATTAATTCGAGTTAAGATTAAGTTCAAGACTGATTTTATTTTCTAAAATTCGAATTTTGACGGCGTGTTGGTTTATTAGCGTAGTCAATTTATTTGCTCCAAAAATGCACATTTTGCTTTTTCAAATATCCAAAATTGAGCGTCGTCCGAAAACATGATTTTGTTGTCCAACATCCGGATCTGCGGTCGTTAGATAGGATGTAGACTTTTTAAAATCAAGTCAAACCAGACAGTACTGGATGGCGCAGTGAGTTGAGTGCCTGCAATTGGTTGGAGGGATACCCTGTTCGAATCCCAGCCACCATTTGCCTTTTGGATCAAATTAACGGCACTATCACTGGAATTGTGGATCAGTGGTAGTAGTCTGACGTGGTAGAGTATCACAAGTGTGCTGAAGACTTCGTGAAATATTTTATGCATCGATTGAAAAACTCATGTATTCTTGGTGACCTGGTTGCATCGAAGTGCAGTGGCATACAAAAAAGAAATAAATGCTTTCGGTTCCACCGACACAAACACTGTTCGTGGATAATGTATGATTATTGAGAGTTCGCTTAATTGACAGCTGACAGCATTGAGTTCTGGATGCGTTGAATTCCACTCTACTGCTTCCGATTCTACGACCAAAGGTCAGGTCTTGAAAATCAGTCTACCAAGTTTCGTAGAGTACCACAAACACTTAAACATACAAATTCTTTAGTAATAAATTAATAAATAGTAAGAACATTGCCCATTCCACTTTACGAACGTAAAATGCTTCCTGACAGGTGGCATCCAAGGCATTTTTATTTCCTTCCATATATTAAAATGTACACAAAAAAGCAAAACGCAACCGTCCCTTGACAACATCACTGTGCGTCGCTGTGCATTGAGTAACGTGCACATGGATGCACATATAGATGCATTGTTTTGGGAGCTATTCTGCATAAATGAATCCGCATTGATTTTACAGTGAAAGAATCTGTCAGACATTCATGTCACCCCGTCGTCCCTGGAGAAATCACTTCTTCGTCTGATAGCACTAATCACCATCTCGCACATACACTACTCCACAAAATCATGCATGTGCATACGTATATATTTATATAGGTAACTACAATCGTAGCAACCTTTAAGCAGATAGTGTTCCTGCATGATTGTGCATTGTTTTGTACTGCTTTCCAGATTCTGCCGCAACAACACCAGCAAATACCAACAATGCCGGACGACAGAAGGCACATTCATCCTTCGACACGTCCTGTGACTACTTGTATGGTCAGGCCGGTACAGCAAACACAGTGTGTGCGCAAATTTCTCCAGAAGCCAATAACGAGGAATGCTTCATTCCCCGTTGATGCCCCCACACACAAACTGATTGGTACTTAAGTAGACTCACGCAATAGAAACTTTATTCCCTGACGATACAGGGGAATTTCTAATTTAGACGAGAACGGATGCTCACTCCTACCCCGTATCAAGGCCTCTCAGTGGGCCTTCTGTTTGGGTTGCGTTTTGGTAAAGATTCAAAAAGCTGTGAGAACAACATCAAATAATGTCAAAGAGAAGGGTAATTCCTAGAAAAACTCAGAAGCAAAACGTTGTGGAAAAATACACAAATCTTGCGGAAGGACGTCTTTAAATCTGAATACCAGACACGAGCTGAGAAAATTCCAACGAAGTCATCGTCTATGTGTAGTCCTTGAGAAATTCAAAGCCCTTCTGAAAATCTCCGATAACTGCGAAAAAACGTCCTCGATTGAAATTCAATGTTTCTCAGAAATATTAACTCGGTTTCCTGATAAAACATCGGGAAAACGAAGGTCTGAGGACATCTAGCTAAATACGTCAGTGCATTCCACTCCATTTCCGGGTAAGGTATTTAATTTCAACCGAAAATGACTCAAAATTTCCGTGTCCTCGATCGGACCCAAGTCGCAATGGTTGCATTGCTGGTTGTATTTATCTTAAGGTCAACTTTACTCCACCATGCAGTAGTCCAACAGTACGTTCCTTCCACGAACCCAAGTAATTTTATATAAATTTATTACCATGTTGCAACAATTTATGTCGGGGTGCATTCCGGGGTGATATCCCAAACCCGGCCCCCAACACGGGCCTGTGTGTACATGGCTTGCGTGTTTTGGCTGCTATAGGGAGTAGTGCCCTCAATTCAGTTGCACTGACTTGTCGCTTAGCAAGTGCTTACATTTTAGGGCAGAGCCCGGGGTGTTGAGTGCATGGAGGAATGCCTATTAGTCTGATGTATGGCTTCCATGTAAGACAAAGAGAGGCATGAAGTTCTGTCAAGACGTAAATCTCGGCAACCTCTAAGGCGCCCCCAGCCATCACTTTCGGTGAGATGTTGATTCTGAAGCATGAAAAGGGTTTGACAATGAGTTCCACATGGTTCATGTGCATGTCTCCTAGATAAGTGTGTGAATGTGAGCATGTCAAAGGATGAGACTCGTGCACGGGTGTACAAAGCAATTATGCGCTAGCTCAGAAGACATTCAGCCTACTACAACGACAATGACTGCGACGACGACGATGACGATGACGACAAGTTGAGACCAGGATGTTGCAAACGAGGCGAGTAAACATTATACACAACGACAATATGGTGTAGATGTGGACCAGAAGTACTGAATGAAATGAGAAGGACAACGACTGATATATTGTAGCCGCAATTCTGCCGTACATACATACATACATACATACATATATGTATATTCCATGTACAGCCATGCGCCCATTTATAGTTATTCCAAGATGTACAAAATTAAATACTCGACTTAATTGGAGTGGGGACCATAATGATGAAGTAGGAAGGATACACTACAGGCGGGAATGGATTGTGTGGATCCCCGGGTAGCAAGTGAAATTCTCATAATCATACTTCCTTGTGCGTTAAATTGTCATTTCCTGCTGCAAGGTTGTGTAAACAGATTATGGTCAGAAGGCACAGAAATGTAAAGGGACAATGGAAGCATGTATCTCCTTATATACCAAATAGATATGTGCACATTCATGCACACAGATTTAAAAACACACATATGGAAATATCTATCTGCGCACATAGACTTGGGGCAATATGTGTGATGAAGTGCTCTGGGGAAGTCCATAAAAACTCCTTGTAGATTTCCAACCAGAATTTGTGGAAGATTATTCAATAACTTTAATGTTGATATAAATCGGCAGATTGAGATATGATGTCAAATATATGAAGTTCAAAGGTTTAATTTAATATTTTGATTAAAAAGCAATCTGCATCGAGGTTAAACTCAGAAATATCAGCCTGATGGGCCATAAGGAGGGCAACCGCAAGGATGACTCCCATTATCTCCCGGAAAGGACATCAGATCAGCTTCGATACAAAGGTCGTTCTAGGCGATTGCAATGCTAATCTAGGTGAGAAGGACATCTTTAGCAGAGTCATCGGCTAGCACAGCGTCAACCAAAACACATCCGATAGCCTTGCGATCTAGATAGATAGGTAGGTAGTGGCATTGATGCCCTTAGACCAAAATAGGCCCATTGTACCGCCACGTGGGTACTTTAATTAATGGAGAGGGTTGTCGTGATTAAGACAACTAGCCAGTTTTATCGACAAATCGACTATCATAGTAGTTGGAGCCTGTAGTGACTTTCTTATCTAAGACAAGTGCATGGCAGTCGCAAAGAAGGTGTTGGATGCTCTCCTCATCATTCTTGTCTAGGCAGCTTCTAGAGAAGTCGTTGGCGAGTATGCGTAGTCTTTTTGGGTGAAGGCTACTTGATCTTTTTGGATTGAAATGAGATTTGTGTTGAGGTACGGTAAGTCAGCCATCTGACATAGATTTTTTGTTCGTAGAAGTTATTGAGCTGTATCTTGAAGGGGGTGCTTATGTTAGGAGAGATTTCATCAGCTGGCAGTCTAGTGGCGCGTTTAGCTAGTTCATCAGCTTTGCAGTTTCCCGGGATGTCCCTATCGCCCGGCACCCAGCACAAGCGAATGTTGAACTGTTCGTATATCTCGTTAAGACGTGCGCAGCAGTAGTTAACTAATTTAGAGTTTATAGAGAACAATGCCAGGGATTTAATTTCTGGTTGGCTATCCGTTAATAATCAGATATTGCGGGCGGATATCACGTTTCACCTTAGCCAGGACAGGGCTTCGCTAATCGCCATTATTTCCGCTTGGAAAACGCTTCAGTGATTGAGTAGACGAACTGATTTGTTCAGGTTTAGACATTCCGAGAAAACGCCACTTCCTACTCCATCTTACGTCTTGGATCCATCTGTTGAAAAGTGTTTGGCTTTTTCGAAGGGTATGGTGCCACCGTACCCTAGGCCTCTGTCCGGAATTAGGGTTTTAAAGTTGGCGTGTACACCTTTGGGAACATGCGTTTAGACGAACTGCGCAGTTGCGCTTACAAAGATATGTAAGGGGGTAAGGTTAAAGAAGATTTCCAGCGCGATCCACTGATGCATGATGGTTTGTCTGTGTACCATCCTTAAGTTATTGAGGTGGGTACCGTCGTTGAGTATGTCCCACCACACTACTACGTCGTATAAGAGGATGGGTCTGATGAGCGCTATAAAAAGCAAGTGTCTCATATGAGGTTGAAGACAACATTTGTGTCCGATGGCTTACTTGCACATGTATAGGGCCGTAATGGCCTTCCTTACTCTTTCTTCTGTGTTGAGCTCCCAGTTTAGTCAACTGTCCAGGTATTTCGCCTATTGCCGAACCGAGGGATTCTATATTTCCTAGTAAAAAGTGCGATTTCGGTCTCTGAGCATTTACACCCAGACCATTATCAGTCGTCCAGTTGGTAAGTAGATTGAGACCATGTTGCATTAGATCTCTTAAGACTTGGGTATATTTTCCTGAGAAGGTATGGCAACATCGTCCGCATTGGTAATCGTTTTGCAAACTGTCTTCTCCGGCAGTAGTTGCAGTTTATTCACTGCTAGGTTCCAAAGAAGAAGGGATAGTACCCCTTCTGGTTGAACGTTTTACGTTTTTAAGCGTTTCCAAGAATAGCATTAATTACTTTACTCGTGAGTAGTTGGTCTATTAATGCTATAAGTCCCGCTTCTACTCTTAGTTCTTCCAGTGCCTGTCTGATTGTATGCGGGTGGATGTTGTTAAAGGCTCCTTCTATTTCTAGGAAAGGAACCATGGTATATTCCTTGAAGTTTAGTGATTTCTCAATGGTACGTACCAAAGTGTGGAAGACCCTTTCCACGGATCTACCTTTGTTGCGCGTATGTTGAGATAACGAAAATTTAGTTGGGTCTATAGTGGATCTTAAATGTATATCAATGAGTCTTTCCAGTGTTTTTAGTAGGAATGATGATGAGCTGATAGGTCTTAGATCCTTAGGATGTACATACGTAGAAGCTTAAATACAACCTTTATTTGTGCCCATCTGGTTGGGACGGAGCACAAAGACAACCAACGGATAGCTGAGGTTTGTTGGAGTTCATCTGGTATTATGCCATCCAGTCCCGGTGACTCGTAAGAACTGAAGCTACTTATTGCCCACATGATCTTGTGATTCGTTGTCAGTGTGTTAGGATTAGTAACAGGAATCGATCTTACTGGGTTTGAATTGAAGTAGTAAGCTGAATGTCTCGGGAAGTGGGTATCATCAGCAGTTTGACCGATTCTTCATTCGATGACGTCCATGTATCGTCGTCCTTTTCGAAGTAGTTGGGTACATTCGAACAGGTAAAGAGCACTTTCCGAAGTAGAATTTCTTCCACTTCTCCTTTTCGCTTTCCTGACTTCGATTTTATAAGAGTTCATCGATTCCGTATAAGAATCCTAATCTTGAGTCTCCCCTGTTTTCTTTGCTTTATTGAATTTTCTTTTGCAGATGTGCCGAAAATTACTCAGATCTGCGTTCCACCAACGCGGTTTGGGCATGTTGTAGTGTGTTTTTAGTGGAAAGGCGACATTCAACGCTTCATTGGCGCGTTTGTGAGAACATCTACCAGGTCGTCTAGCTCACTGGTATTTTGGGGTAGGGAGCAGGGTGTTGTTTAGGTAGAGCAATTGAGAAGATACATTTGTAGAGAAACCATATTGTTTTCCTATAGTTCCAAAATGCTTAGGCCGAAGCACAGTTATCGATGGTCTGAGAAGGAGTCGGTTTCAGACACTCTCTAGATCGTGATGAGATGGAACAGATTGTTAGAGATGTCACACAACGGCTTAATAAAAGAGATATGAGAGTGCAATGTCTTTTGAGCATCAAGAAGACCTTCGACATCATCTGTATCAAAAACAATATGTGTAAAACATAAATTACTAACATTTGTATTTTTTAGGTCACAGAAGTCACCGAAGTGGTCTAGGACTTAGCTTCTATACGGCACCCACTCGGGTGTTGTGGAGCCTACAGTGGATGGGACATACAGTTTTATACCAACTCCGAACGTCGAATTTTGATAAGCTTTTTAAATGACTCGAAAGATTTGAAGCCCTGCAAGTTGGTAAATTTGGGGATTGACATTGAATTCAGATGCTTAGCATAGGATCTCGGCGCTCCTTTTTTTAAATCTTGCTCTAATTTTTGGGACGCGCTATACTAAATTAGGAAAACTATAAGAACGTCCTTCTTTAATACTTAATTAATCTAACATATTATATAATCTAACTTAAATCTATGCCCGTACCAGTATGAACGTGTTCACTACGCCAGTGATTTATTTTTTATTAAAGTATTTCCTTTTCTTTTTAATTGATTGATAATGGTAAACACAGCTAAAGCTAAAGAATGAAACACTCATCGTATGGAGTTGTCCAATCTCAACTGATCTTATTTTAAATTAGTAGTTTTATTTGTCATCAGTTATTATACACAAATTTCTTACAACTAGACTTATTCCTAAGGTAGGACTGCCGGCTCAACAATATGGGCCCGGCGAATTTCACGTGACGTGGTGAAAATTGTATCATTTTACGATATATGTATGTGACATAAATAAGCAGTTTAGTCCTCTGACTAAGACCGGTCTATCTTCGGAGCAGTGGATGTACCAAATCTAGGGCCAAAGTTGATCATTTAAGGATAGCATACACGTGGTTCTGAAATCTGAATCTTTCGTAAAACAATATTCCCAGATATTTTAGAGTGATTGTCTTGTTGTCTGGAAGCGTTATTTTAAGATTGCTGCATCTTCTGACTGTTGATTTGATGGAACCTTAAAGCTATCTCCGGTGATAGGGAGGTAGAGTATGGAGTCATCGTCATACAGGAGTATATTGCTTTCACTGGGTTTGGTTGGCTGGTCCGCTGACTAAAGATGGAATAGGGATGGTCCCATCTTCGATCCTTGTGGTACTCCCGCGTTGATACTCTTCACTGATGATCTAGCAGTGCTTACCTGGACAAAGAAAATTCTATTAGTCGAGAAACTATGTATGAGTGTTACTAGATACGTGGGGAATAATTAAATATAAGTCCTTCGATGCAAACGGTTTCAAAGGCCTTCTCGATCTCCAACAGACATGCCACTGTTGTCTCGATTTTGTTCAGGCCCCGCGTGATGCAGCCTAAGCAATGGGTGGATTGTACCATGCTTAGGCATGAAACCAAACTGGTAGGATGGCTGAATTCCCCGCTCTTCGCTAAATGTGGTTTTTCTTTTTAGCATTATCGACTCCATGACCTCCGATAACCTTCCATATGTGTACGGTTCAGGTTCTTGTACACCAGAACCACTATATATATTTTCCAATTATCTGAGAAAAAGCTGTTGTTCAAGCAGTTGTTAAAGATAATTGTCAGCAGTAATAGCGCCAGATTCGGCAACTTCTTACGTAAGATGTTGGAAATCCGGTCATTACCAGACGATTTCTTTGCGTTGCCGGATTGGATGAGAATTCTGATTTCATGTCCGCTGGACTATCCATTGGAGGCGTTTGCGAAGCCGTTGTCTATGAGCATAATAGCATGGATGTATTCCGGAAGTTGTTCGTATTTGTCCTTGCTGGTCCGTGGTATGTTTTGCCTTTCGACGGCCCCATTCACAACTGCCTGAAAGTGAAGAATCGCACTGTTGGTTTCTGCGTTCTCCAGTTTCAGTTTAATTTCCTCAATCTCGTATTCAAAACTGTCCCAATTCACCCTCTTGAAGTCAGTATACAACTCCGCTTTAAGCGAACCCGTTGACAGAGTTGTATCCTTAGTTCAATAGCCAGATGATCAGAGTCAATGACATGAGCTATACATGAGTAGTTCTGAAGATCTGGTAGGATGTTGATCAAGTTCGATGCTACCAAGTAGAAGTCCTGCATTGATGGTGTCTTGGGAAAGGATTTGGTCGTCTGCGAGATAATTACAAGGAAATGTAGATGATTGTTGTCCTCCATCCATCTCTGCAAAGTCGTTCCTTGTGTGCTGATATAGTCGTCCTGCCAGAGAAGTGGCATTGAAATCTCCTCCCAACAGGCAGTAAGTGTGTTGACTGCAAACGTTGTTGATCACCGCTAGCTCATGTTGTGTGTTGTTGTCTGAGGCTGCCCCATGGTTGAGCACAGAAACCACCGGCAGTGTCTCAGTGCTACTCATTTTTATAACGACGGCTGTCGCTTCCATCCATTGAAGTCCACGTATCTCAACTGCATATGACTCAAAGGCTGCCCTCAACACAATTGCTGTTCCGCGTCTCCACGAGGTCTTGTCCTCTCTGAATACGTTGTATCCCTCAGGGTTGAGGGGATTCCGTGCTGCAATGTTCGTTTCCTGTAAAAGAAGTATATCAGGTTTATTATTTTTGTATAAAAAGACCTTTTGCCAACTGAATAAAATGAGTTGACATTGTAGGTGAATACAAGTTGGTTTACTGCACTAGTTGTTTTTTCGTTATCGGACAGACTTCCATAATTGGATGGTACTGCTCTTTTCGCCTTTTGTAGAAGGATTAGGAAGTCTGTCCCAAATAGCCGCTGCGTTTCATCAGAGAGTTTGAAGCCCCTTTCGGTGAGGTCGCCTTAACCATTTTTTTTAGCTGGTGTTGGCTGAGCCGTCGTCATTGTTGATGGTTTTGTTGTTGGGGTTACGGTGTTAGGCTTAGACATCGATGCCTTTTTGTGCTGACTGTTGGCAAAATCAGCTGCCTGTGTAAAACTGAGTCCAGAAGAGATTTGCTTCTTTGCATATGCTACAGTGAACTGGATTTGCGCCTTTTTTCCAAAAAATAGTTCTTTTCTTTTCCTCGAGCTTCTCCTTGTATTTGCGGCATTCTGTGCAGTTTGCAGGGTGTCCGTCCTTTCTGCAGTTGGTACAGTATACCGATGCGTCTTTAGTGGTCCTTGGGCAGTTGGTTTGTGCATGGTCCTCTTTGCACTTAACCCACCTATATTTCACGCAGTTTGTTGCGACATGACCGAATTTTTGACAGTTTTTACACCGAGTTATTCCATTTGTCTTGAATTTCTCCCAGCTGACTTTCTGATTCAACAGCAAAGTATTTTGGTATATTGCAGGAATATCAGCTTCCCTGCCAATTTCAACTTCAAAATTAGGAGAGTCTTCCTCTCCTCTCTGAGTGTGTATGTGTTGAATGCCGTCTTCTTCGACTTCACGAATTCTCTCAACACAAATAATGACCGATTTTGTAGTGATGATATTGTGTTCGATGCGTTCTTCATTTCATTTCAGTTTTCATATATTATATATATTTATTTCACATCTCTATACATTAAGAATATTCTATTCTTTTAAAGTACATGGCTTAAATTGTAACATTGTATGAAAACTTTAGGTGAAAGTGACATATACATATGTATACATTTTCATGTTTTGAGACTTTGAGAAATTACAAACGTTCGGAGTCTCCCTCGGATGCATCCTCCTGGTTCAAGTGGTCTCACTGTCCTAACTGATTTTATTCCTTATTTTCCTCTATTTTGATATCTTGAATCTATTTCTGTCTGTAAAGGGATCATGTGATGATAAGGATATTACTTTTGGATTTGATGTGTGGTGTGGAGTGACAATAAGGGTGTCCCGCATGCGCATATGCCTTATTATATGTCGTGAGTATGGTCGATGATATGGTTATCATACTCGACATGTATTTGATAATCTTACAAGGTTGATTATCAATGGATTGTGATAACTAGTATACTACACAATTTTCGCATTAATGTCACAACATACACAGTTGTGACCATTTTATGGTCTACCGACAGAGCTTGTAAATTAAAAATAATGCAAATCATCTTGTTTTATTTAAATGCATTGACGGTTTTGATTTCGTATTTCCACCTCAGCTGTGCAGCCATTACCTAATATTGTTGTAAATATTTTTATTATTATTATTGTTGAGCGTAAATTGCACCGCGACTTTTAGATGTTGGGACACAAAAAAAATATACATACCTTCACTTTCTTAAGAGCTCCCCTCCAATGCAGCTCTTTTCATACTTGTATTGAGGGTTATTTGCTCTATTGCGCAAAGGTGGAAGAGATTTATCCTAGAGTATTCTTTCTAAGCCGATTTCCTTTAGGAATCTGAGAGTGAGAACTGGTTCTAGTGACTTCAATTCTTCCTCTGATATTAGGTGTTTTTGCCCAGATATCTTTGTCTGTTGTGGGCTAACGCCGCACGGTATATGTTCTGGAATTTCATTAGATTCTCCGCAGAATCTGCAGAGAGCTTCTTCTGATACTCCTAGTTTCCTTAGGTGTTCCCTGAATTTACAGTGCCCTGTTAGGAAGCCTGTTAGGATACAGTAGTAAATAACAAACTTTTAAAATGTCCAAGAGCTTTCCAATATTTCTTATAAAATACAACTAATCTAGGCAGCACATCAGTTACCAAAGGTTTTTTTTTTTTTTAAAAAAAAAGTTACCAACTGTTCCCTACTTGTTAATGTGGTACTACTACTCGCATATTTACAGCTCAACATATTAAGATCCAACTGTGGAATAATTGGTAGATACATGCTAGACCGCATGAGAAACCCTCAAAATTGTGTGGATAACGTTTTATTACATTTCTCCAATTTAAAATCAATCTAAGGGTATTTCTTATTAAAGTTTATGCTAGCTCATGAATAGATCTTTCGGGTAAAGGCAAATTATTCATTCGAGTTAACAGGTTTTTTTTTTATCTATTTGAGTCATTTTATCAGCCTGCTCTATTCTACTTATTTTTCTTCAATTATGGACTCACCAAAGTTGCAGTTCTCTGTTCTTCTTCATGAATTACTCTTGGCCACTACACCACTATGAACACCAATTCTAATCCATTTAATATTATAACAATGTTGATGCAGCACTCGTTGGCTAACAAAAATGTATCACAGGCGGAATTTGTAATGTACGTACATTCTCCGCATATTCTAAAACTTTTGTTAAACAGTCCTTCATATTCGTGTATTCATTTTTCATCATTACCTACCCTTATACCCCACAGATAAGTAATATCCTTGAATAACGCAAAATATTGCAAAGCTCTCTCCCACTCAAAATAAAAAAAAATAAATATGTAAAAATTTAAACTTGATGGGAAATACGAATGAAATATTATTCTACACTTGGTATTCGCCCTTTCCAGTAACTAGCACCTGCTGCGTCATGAGAGTAGGTGTTTCTCTTCAATTTGTGATCGCTTGCTGTACCTTTCAACTGGTTGATGCAACCATGCGGGCGTGCACTATCGACAGCGCTCCGAGAATATCCAATGGAAGTTTCCGCGTTACACTGCGTTGCACCGGAAAGAATGCCTTGCTGCTGAAAAATAAATAAAAATGTGCGCAGAAAACTCAGTAAAACTCATATGAATATTTACAAATGCCCATTACAACGATACCAGTGTACAAAAATAATTTGCAGTTAATATGTGTGCCATGTACACTCTGGTGAGTGGAAGATTGTAAAGTAACGTTCATTACCATAGTCAGTTGCAGCAGGACGTATCAGCTTTATGGCCACTTCATGGGTTGTTGGAGGGTCATAAAGCTTGAAGTTTCACGTTGTATCTATCTGGTGTAAAGTGGCGAATGGTATGCACATCCCCTTTATTGTATGGTTTCCGGAGAAGGTACTAGAATATTTTTTCAGATGTCCCCCTCTGTCTGTTTGCATATTTTAAGCTGGTTATTTTTATCATTGCATTTACTTGTGGAGTATTTGCAATTATTGTCAACAGAATCGAAACCTAAAATCGAATGTTGCAAAAACCTATAAAATATTCTTTCACGCAGTACTGTGGGCTTGACATATGCTCATACATATTTAAATTAATACTTTTCAAAGCTATTAGATCGAGCAATTGGATTCTCCGTAAACGAATTGGGTAAATAGCCTATTGACATACCTAGAATGTCGCAGATTACGTAGTCTGTACTTGGTCGATAGTGAAATGGGAAGTTCTACGTAATATAGTATTTATGTTTCACGGAAAATTGTGTTCTAAAAATACCTTAGTATAAAATTACCCACGCAAGGAATACAAAGAGGTATAATTAATTTGACTTAGAAAGATACGATCGTGGCAACTCTGAAACACTTACATAAAATGGATAATATGAAATGTAATGACTACTTGTTTTCTCTGCAGCTGGTACTGTCATTTGGTATGACTTCAGTTGCCCGGCTTTTAAACAAATGGTATGACAAAAGTAAAGAAAATATGAGTCTATCACGTCAACAAATAAGAATGTGAGAAGTTATTATACAGTAGGGCTCCACCACGTGAACAAATTCATCATGTATAGAACGAGTATGGAAAGTGTTGCGTCACGTAACTCGCGAACGCAGTAAAAAATTTTGTTGAATGGTGTGAATGTGTCTGTACAGGCATCACTCATAGTACTAACTCAATTGAAAAACTAGTGACCTTTTCGTGGAAAAAATATGTTCCACACAAAGTCGCAGAAGAATAAAAAAAAGTGTTAAAAACTAGTTTTTTTTTTTTTAAAAAAATCGTGTCACGGTCTCGGCTTTTGGAAAGGCAAAATTGCTAAAGTCGCGAAGCGGCAACCCTGCCTGGTGTCTCTTGGAACACTGCCTCTCTCTTTCACCTGCGCACTCTCTCCCTCTCTCTCTTTTTATGTAATGACGGCTCCTTTACTCTTTCACTCTTGCGACAAATCATAATATTAAAAGCTAAAAGAAATTCGTTCGTATTTGATATCAGAATCCTCGACCATACAGATTGGTAAAGTTACACGTATTATAGTACCATAAAAGAATCCAGAGTCATTAGCGTTTCATCATTTATCCTTGAAAATCTCAAAAAGCCTTCCTCTCGATACCTTAGCTCCAAATCAACATGCGTACCGTAAAGGCTAGTCAATGGAGGCGGCAACGCACTCCCTGCTCGGAACATTTGAAGAAATATACAGACGCTTAAACAAATAACGTGTTTACTAAAAGGAATATTTGACAACTAGCAAGCTAATAGCTAACGTTCCTAGACAATTTTTTTGAAGGGAAACTTTTACTCGCGCTCCTTGTTGTAAATCGAATACAAGAGAATATATATGTTCCGAAACCCGAAACTATATCATTTCCCTTCGTTTCGAGAAGATGTTGGTTTCATTATTTTAGTAGGAGGTGAATCCGTTTGGAATTATGGTTTGATTTTTAAATAAATTAATTGACTGGTTGTTGGAAGTGGAACTTTTGAATCTAAGTTACTTACCAAGAGTTACGGAGAGGCGAATACGATATTTAATCATGGACGAAAAACAACAACATCGATGGTCACTTTGCGAGGGGAGCTACAGGGACTCGGTTTAAACACACTGTCATGACAATAGGCAGACTCTTAGATTTCATTACTGCACGGAGGATTGTCTAAATATTTTTAAATGGATTTTTAAATTGAAGCTCACAAAGCGGATATCACCGACGTGGTAGTGCAGTGGTCAAATATATTCTCTGGGAGACTTGGCTGAGGGATGAGGACAATATAGACATTTTGACAAATTATATATATTACAAATTTTGATTGCGTCTTAAGATTCAAGAGCCCCAATGTTCGAGCAACAGCGGTGGCAGTATACAAAAATACTGTCAACAACCAAAACATTGTAACTCCTGATATAACTGAGCAACAATCGAATACACTGTCTGTGAATACTTCAGCAATCGGCGACATATGCGCTGCTGAGCCCGTCATGGATTACCGGCAATCAATACATTGTGGCCATATACACACATATCTCCGAATCACACGATAGCACATATCACTAATTTTATCCATCGATCCCTCGCGGTGTATACTGTGTGATATTGCGCCACCCATTGATCCCGAACTATGTATGCAAAATACGTGATGTGAATTTTGCATTTGCAGAGTCTCAACCACTAATTGACTTTCTCCAAGCTCAACTCCAACTATGTATGAATGATGAATGACCGATCAGAAGCAACGACGAAATCTGCAACCACTATTGGTGCAGTTTTTGCCTGATTTCTAGATCGGTTACAATCTAAAATGAATATTTCGTACTTTAGTTTTGTTCGTCGTTTGTAGAAAAAGGTCAAATGGAAATAGAATATGCTTTGTTCATTGATGTAATTGAATTGTTCAAAAAAAAATTCAAAATAAGCAACCTTCAATTGAAAGTTGTCCTATCATATTCTTTCCTAAGCTATCGCATCATAAAATCTCCAAATTCAGTTTCTTCGCTGCTCTTGTTTTATTTAAGACAGTATTTACTGAGCTTAGGAAGATGTTGGTGTTGGTGTTATCTGCAGCAAAAAGGCTCACATGCCGAAAGTTGTGGCATCACACCAATGGGATCATTATTATTTGTTGCTCCACTCCGACTAGTCAAACCGCAGTTCCTTCATTGTCGAATTTCAATGAAGAAAATGTGCACGAATTTGTGTGACCTATGTGGTGGAAAGTGATCAGACAATGCCGTATGAACGGCTCCGCTCTACTATTTGCAACCGTATGGATCTTCCCTCAGTCGGAATAATGAAATTATGGGATGAGTGAAAGTTAAATTTAATCAACGTTCAAAATACTTAGTTTTCAAAAATGTTGTTTTCCATTGTTGTAGATAATAGTTTTTAAGCATGCTACTACATAAGCTTCAGAATATAAGTAAATATTGTACATGAAAGTTGTATCTTGCTTGAATCAGGGGAACAGAGATACTTCCTACATATTTTCTATGAACCACTCACATACAACAGATTAATGACTTACACATACTTTCTTCGAAAGGGATGACGGCGGGTAGTTGAAACATGTACCACATTTGGGAAATGTTTGCACATTGCATGAAGCGAGTTAGACACCAAAAAGTATAAATGAGATCCCTGGAGAACATCCATAACGATACATATGTAAGGATGTACTCTCGGCACAAATTAAAATAAATGCAAACGACTTATCCAAGTGTTTTGGTGGTACTGGCGGGAGGAATAAAAAACGAATCCGCGCTGCACCGTTTATTGCAGACTTTAACTTATGTAGAGAAGATCGTTCGTGGAATTATCACAAGCTGCATTGGGGTGGGAATGAATTAAACTATGTTCACACAATAGCCAGATCTGATATTATTGTCAGGTCTTCCAATGGGGTCACAATGAGCTGAAAGTAACAACTCTTGTAATGCTTAATGGCCAGTTGTCTGAAAGTCTAAAATTTATTGTCAGATGATTGTCCGAGCAATAATTTGTCTTGCAACGGTGCCAAATTGAAAATTGTCAAGACGATGGACAGATGTCTTGTAGAAGAAATGTACTGCAATTACAAGGGAACACACATACTATTGTACTGATGGTGACTTTTGATACTGTACATCAGGCACACCAAACTTGCGGTCCGCGGCATTATTATTTGCGGCCCGCAACGTTTTACTTTTTTTCATTTTACATTATACCGTTTTCATTAAAAAATTCAAACAATAAATCACTGCACGGAAAATTCGCTTATTCGGAAGACTGACCTTCCCCAACCATTCCGAATTAACGCTTTTACCGTATTTAGCAAACAAAAAATAAAAATAAAATATAAGTTAAGTTTCAAATCAAATCAAAATTTTCTGAATTTTGAGAACCGACAAAGCTATGTTTAATTTTAATTTTAATTTTTTTATAAATGGAGAGGATTTATAAATAAAATAAGAGGACTACAATTTTCGAAGAATTTGGCCCGCACACTGAAATGAGTTTGACATGCCTGCTGTACATCGATGTCAGTCGATATAGGCAATTTTCCGATGGTGGTGTTCAACCGATAATTTCAGTATTATTTCAGCGTGTTTGATTCGAAGCTCCTTACATAATAAATTGATGTAACAAATAACACTGCCAATTCGTTTTATCTGACTAAATATGTTAGCTAACTCTCTGCCAGTGAAGAAATGTGCAGATATCATAACACACTGCATCTGCGAGGCATTTATGGAATAAGACTGTACGACAACCATTAATTTCCGAAACGATAAACTGTTGCATAGGTGGAAAACAATCAAAAGTTCATTAATTGCAGTGACAACAAATACCGAATATGCCGCTTTTATGGAAAATAAGCGATTGTTTAATATTACACCATTTATGACCAAATCACTCCGAAGGAATGGTGACAATTCATGCCAGTCAAGATATACCTGCAACTTTCAGCCAGTACATGACATTTTTGAACTATTTGTTTATATCATTGATTAGGATTTTCATATTTTTTTTTTTCTTCTCTGTCTTGTAATTTTTCATATTACTTCAGCTTTGTAACTCTCAATGTATACGAACCCAAATATGGACTGTATTACTTCCAAATATTTAAATCAATACATTTCCTTTTTAGTCTTTTTTTTATTTGGGATGCTTTGAATTGTTTCCTCTGCGACAATAAGTCATGCAGAAGATGGTTATACATTAAAAGCTCTTTAATTTGGAAAACTCGTTTATTCAGAAAAATATTTTCTTTAGGAACTTTAACTGGTCACTATGCTTCCTCGATAGTGACGTGGATGTCGCTGCTGATATGATCACAAACATTCTTCTGCTGGGCATGAGATCCTTCATTCCGCATAGAGTTAAGAGTATCAAGCCCAAAGAAAATGCATGGTATGACTCGAGCTGTAAAGAGGCTATCAGGTTGAGAGAGTTGAACTTCCGGGCATACAAAGCCAACCCTACTGAGGAAAACCGGAATAAGTTTAAACGGGCCAGAAATGACTGCAATGCAACTATCAGACGTGTGAAATTCTCTTATGATCAAAAGTTGAGGCAAAAAGTGCTACAATGTCCCAAAGGTAGCAAAAACTTTTGGTCATTTGTAAAAAACATAAGGAATTCCGCCTCGTCTTCAATTCCTACGCTCATTTACAATGACATTCCAGCTGTCAACTCTTTAGACAAATCCAATCTGCTTGCGGCGCATTTTGCAGCCAGCTCAACACTGCCAGATTCCAATATGTCTCCACCTGTACTTGAGAGCGTTGATTTCACCATGGGACAAATCCACTTCCACACTCGTACAGTTGCAAGAGTACTTAAAGATCTCGACGTGCACATATCCGCTGGCCCGGATGGTATTCCTCCTATACTTCTGAGGAGGTGTTCATCTGCGCTGGCAAAACCATTGCGTAAGCTTTTTCATCTATCCTACTCTTTAGATCTCTTTCCGAGCAGATGGAAAACAGCATTTGTCCAGCCCGTCCCTAAAAAGGGCGAATCTTCGTCACCCACCTCGTACCGACCCATAGCACTTACGTCCCTTCTTTCTAAGGTCATGGAAACGCTGATAAATCGTCAGCTTATGAAATATCTTGAATCGCGGAAGCTTCTTAATGACCGGCAGTACGGTTTGCGTAGCAACAGGTCCACTGGTGATCTGATAGCTTATCTCACCGAAAAGTGGAACACATCTTTGCATAATGCAGGCGAAAACAAGATCGTTGCACTTGATATTTCTAAGGCATTTGACAGAGTTTGGCATCAAGCTCTTTTGTCGAAAATGCGTGCATATGGTATGATGAATCTCTTCTTCTATGGATTAGAAATTACCTTTCGAACCGTTCAATTCAATTTGTTTTGGATGGGTTCAAGTCTGATATCCACAAAATAAATGCTGGTGTACCCCAAGGCTCTGTTCTGTCTCCGACACTCTTTCTCATTTTTATTAATGATCTCTTGTCTGCTACTTCTAATCCAATCCATTCCTTCGCTGATGAAAGCACTCTCAGCTTTTCATATTCGTTCCGAGACTCACGACTCTGCCCTTCGGCCGTAGAATTGCGGCAGAACGGCAGCTTATGTTAAGCACATTGAATTCCGATCTTGACAGCATAATTAGATGGGGAAACAACAACAGAGTGGAATTCAATGCTTCAAAAACTCAATGCTGTCTGCTGTCACTCAAGCGAACCCTCGTTAATCAGCCATTATCCATGAATGGCGCTTGTGTCGATGAAACCGGAAAGCTTTCAATCCTTGGTATGTGTATCAACACAACACTTAGTTGGAACGATCACATATTTGAGGTCGCCAAAAATGCAAGAAATATTTCACCCCCTCTGATTTGGCTTTCATTTATAAGGCGTATATCCGGCCCAAGCTTGAGTACAACGCTCATATCTGGTCTGGTGCCCCAAAGACCACCCTGCACCTACTAGATAGAATCCAAAAGCGAGCGATAAAACTTTTAGGAGACAACAATGTCGCAAAGTCATTAGACTCGCTCGAACATCGACGTACCGTTTCTTCTTTGTCCGTATTTTATCGCTATTTCAACAAACGATGCTCAAGTGAGCTAGCCAACTGCATTCCTCCTCTCCATGAATTCACCCGTAATACTCGTCTCGACAGGAATGCTCATCAGTATACCCTTAAGCCTACTTTCGTACTCACAGTTAAATTTAGAGACTCGTTCTTCAGCCGTACTACGCGAATTTGGAATGCTCTTCCCAGCCCTATATTTCCCACAGACTACAACCCGCAGATATTTAAGACCAATGTGCACAGGTACCTCCTCTCCCTTTCTCCCTCTATGCCTTCGGCCCGTGCTGTGTCTTGACCCCGGACACTTAAGGGTATTATAAATCCCTTGAGCGCGCGCAAATTATAAAAAATAAAGTCGGGAAAAAACCATACAAAATGTGTAGTGGGGGAATCCCGGTAATCCACATTTAGATGTTGTTTGGGTTACTAAAACAATTTTTGATTCAAGTTCTTGCATTTTTGCATCAATATGAACGCGTTTTAGTGCATAAAAATATCTCTCATTAATTCGGAAAATTCGTTTATTCGAAATGACCTTCTACCGATCATTCCGGATTAACGAGCTTTTACTGTATTTAGAATCGACTATTAAATATCCATACTTCTCTCTGGAGGATATTAGACCAAATTATTGACTGCAGTATTTCCGACGTAAATAACCGATACTTGGTACCTTAGGCTGATTTTAAATGGTTGACAAGTCTGCATCTAATCAATCAAATGAAACTTTGTGTCACATGTTTACTAAAATTATCATATCCCGGTGAAAACTGAAAATTATTCGGTAAATATTGGTACACCATGGCACCGTTCGCCAAGCAATGACGCCGAAGGCTCATTGTTCCAACCCTCATAGCGAAAGTAACTGCATTTCGCTTGCATTCTCATTTCGTTAACCACCCATACATGACGGTTTTCAATTATCCTCACAGTTACTCATTATTGGCCTCGTAACTCTCGCATAATTGCGAGCGCATAGCCGCCTGCTACTTCAACACAGAAAACCAGCTCAAGCTCGTGCATTTCAAATCATTCTCCATCGGCATCAGCATCATTACAGCTGCCAGCGGTATTTTCATTATACGCTACGAATGTAAGTGTTAACGAGAGGCACATCCTTTTCCGTCAGCATCAGCCCAACGACGCGGGTACTTTTGCACACTTTTCGCCCAAACATCTGTTTAACGATTTACTTTGTCCTTGAAAAGGATACTGTGTAGGTAGGATAAAAAAGTTGTTAGAAGTAAAATGTCATCTCCGCTGAGTCCTTCCTCGTCCTTGACACTCCACTAGTAATCCCAGAGAAACCAAGAGCAAAGAATACAAACAAAATAAAAAAATGAATTGCATTAACCTAACTCATAAACAGATTCTCGCCACAATGCCAGCCTGCTAACTTTTGTTCTATTCTTGAACAGCCACACAAACCGATGACAAAATATCCAGACCAAGTACAGACGAACTGTGTCTATTGTTTTAACGCTCTCACTGTGATTTGGTGTCGGCGGTATGACGTTACGTCTTTGCTTTGTCGTGACGTCATCATTGCAGCGTAACGTCTTCTTTGCGACTTGTAGCCGTTGTGGCAGCATCACGTCCTTATTGACGTCCGCCTTCCGACTTGATGCGTGGCTGTGACGTGACGCTATTTGCTTGAGACCATGAACTTAAAGCTAACTTACTATCTAACTTAAAAACCTATCTGCTATTCAACTGCCATGTGATTTCGTTATTGAAGCCTGACTTCGTCCTTTCGATTTGTCATCGTTCTTGCTGCGCTGCGTGGCATTGTCATTGCGGTATAACGTTGTCCTGGGGGTGTTCTAATGGGACGTAACGGACGTAACGGGACGTTGTGGAAAGATGCAAAAATTGTACATACAGTGCAATGCATGGCTTGGCATCTTTGCGGCGTGACGCATCGCTGTGCGTGTCTTCGGCACAGGGTGTCGTCGTCATTGTGGTCTGACGTTTTCATTGAGGAGTGACTCTACGGTGTGGCATGAAGTCGTTCTATCAGCGTGACAAGTCGCTGTGGACCTATATTGGCCTATAGGTGACTGCCATCCACAGTCTACCACCCGGGCACCTGCACCTTACCTTACGCACATGGGAAGTTATTTTAAATTGCACGCTCTAATTGAAATGTCCACACTCAATTCTAGTTGCGTTGAATCTGCGCAAATAGACAGTAAATGATTTTTAGATTTAAGTCGATAGAGTAAGGCACAAGGTGTTAAAATAGTGAACATTCACCACGTCTCGTGAGCATCTTCTGACACTCAGTTCATAACAACGAATCGTTATCATTGTTAAGTGTCAGGGTCTCTTCAAGGTTGTGCTTGTGGTTGCATTTAGTTGACCACCTCACAGTCTCAATGCAAGGATGTAGCAGATGTACATATGTACATTTGTACGTGTCCTTGCATTGTGCGATGATACAGTAATCCTCGGTTTGTCTGCATCTGTATTATGGTGTCGTTATATCAGAATCACCGCAACGGTTTCCGTTCCGAAACATCATTGTCCCTCAGTGTCGTCAGCCTTCTAGCGGTGTGTTTGTTTGTCACAAGCGACAATTTCAACCACGTCCACAACAAAATAAAACGAAGCATGGTGCCGTCGGGAAAAAAATTAAAAAATATGTGTAACTGCATTCGAAATTCATTTGATATGCTCAAAAAGTTCTGCTTTCCTTCTGCTGCTTCATTTTTTTTAGTCAACTTCCAGTCTTGACCCATTTCACCGACAAATACAATCATTAAGCGCTGCAGCAGTAACAAGCAGGCACCAACGCACTGGTTCATTGCAACATGCATCACTATTTCATCTGCAGAGCCATTGGTGGCGGGTGGTGTATCTTGGGAAAACCCATCCAGCGCGAGCACTGCATCGTCTCATCCAGACATCCCTCTGGCACAGAGCTTTAATTTAAATACACATTTTTTATGTTTCTGGCAGGTTTGTTAAATACGTACACTCTTTGTATTAGGATAAGGTAATGCGGATGCTGTGAACTTTGCTGTCAGGGTTGCCATTTATTCTTGTCCGCGGATAAATGTTGCTGCGGAATCGCGGTTTTAATTGGAACTGCTTCAGCAATTAAAAACGATTAAATAAATAATGCGTTCCAAATATAACTGTTGACAGAAATCAAAATTATAAACCGCAGCTCTGTTCACACGAATTAAGGAAGCGCACCAGAATCAATGAATGAGTCAAGAAAGCGTCCTGTGCCCTAACCCAAGCACCAGGATTTATCAAGACGAAAGATGTATCACGATGGATCATGTATCGACAATTGGGGGGAATGTTCTCCAAATTGTTAAACATCCACTACTGCATCAGGAATCCAGACTTTGGCAATGTTTTCTAAGCGGAGGTACTGGGGTCAAGAAAGCGGCCAGAATGAGCTCAATGTTGGAAATACTACCATCTACCATTCTAATGGATGTTTAAGCAGCAGAAGTTAGTAAGTACATATATCCTGGCCAACAATATACAGCCATATACAGCGGCCAGTTGATCAATTTTCTGATTGCTCCTTTTAGGTGCTTCCTGAATTTGAGGACCAGTTTCGAATAACTGTCCACTCCTTCCATTTCCTTGTTGTTATTGCCGTACCTTTAGCGAGCATTATCTTGAATCTTCGGCATTTGGCTGTTGTTTTGGCTCCTCCTCAGAGTGATGGTCTTCGAAAGCAATCTCCATGGCGCGACTTGTGGCAACAATGATCTAGCATATACATATAAGCGAGTCATTTGTTAGCGTTGAACAGTATCGTTTGGGTGCTTTGCTCCGTTGAGTGACAGTTTATTACTTGGACGTAGTGGAATAAAGAAACCTGTAAATTATTCGGATTAGGCTAGAGCCCAGCTCCTCCGACTCTGTGTTCAGATGTTTCCTTCTATTCAATCCGTATCGATAATTTTTTCCACGTCCAGCAAAATTGACGAAATTTCAAAATGGGTTGTAGCATTCAGTCCAGTTTAGTTTTTTGTTATTTTCATGCCAAATTCATGCACACACACATCATATATGTATATACTTTCATTTTTGAAAACCCGATTAATAATTACATCTAAAAGAAAAGTGGCAACACTGAATCACTGGCATTACCGTTCTGCTATCCAACCCAGTTCGAACACCTTCACTAACTATATGCACACATAAATTGTGCATTCGCAACGCGTCAAGTGAAGTGTATGATGACGTCTCGATCTCTCGAAGCAACTCGTATGCATTTTGATGATGTCTATGTTGTCGAGATGACGATGCTATCTTTAGTTAGAAAAATGTATTCGAAAAGTCCTGTCCATATTATGTTGATGAGGCGACTACGACGGCTGCAACAGTGCTGAGCTGACAGAGCAAGCAATAATGTATGCCAGTATTTTTCTTCATCAGAATACGCGTTATTTTTCTTTCCTTGTATGCCTTTGCTTAACTTACCGTCATTATCGTCATCGTTGCGGTGGCTGTCGTCGTCGTCGTCGTCTTCTTCATCTTTTTGTGGTCTCAAACTAATGAGGTGGCAGAGTGAGTAATATTTGCATGCATGCAAAATAATAATTACACCACATGCTGTCGCACGTAGAACGAGCCCGGTAAGGACGAAACGAAACAAAAACAAAATATTATTTTTTTTTTCGTTCTCATTCTGTTTTTATATTCCTCCTGTAGTCGGTTATTTGTATCAAGCAAAGCATTCTGAAAACAAAACGAGTCTGCATTTATTACACGACCAGCAAGAGAGTAAAAGGACTCGTTGGAGGGGATGCCACGGTGCTGATGGGTTGATGTTGTGTTTGTATGCATTGCTGCCAAGGCCATTATAGTAATCAGAGTAAGGAAAACATCCGAACGCACATACACATCGCATAGAGCAACTATACATGAATGTGCGCACAGCACGCCATTCATCCTGTAATAATTTCATATGCAATTGAGGCATTCTACCACTTCAAGGATAAACCGAATGCGAAAAAGACAGAATGTCACCTGGGTCCTGCGAGCAGCAAACCACCAGCGACATTGCCGATTTCTAAATCGATTTCGAGTGGCGAGTATTGGTTTCAAGCTGACAGCATTGAAATACAATAATCGTTAGCATCCCGATTTGAGGACGCCACGTGTCAATTGGGGATTGAAATGAGGTTAGTTAACTTCGTGCATAACCATTGTTCAGGAATATTGAATGCGATATGAGAGTGGGACTTAAATCTGCATAGTGTAACCCGAACAGATTCTGAAGTGTCTCCATTTTGGGGTTAGTGTGAAAGTGGACCAAACCTTGACACAGAACTACTTTTGGGGTTGATTTCTTAGTTATTTTCTTATTTCGTTCATATTTTCTTTTTAAGTGCTCACATTGTGCGTCTGAAAGAAGAGTGTCTTATGATTGAGGTGGCATTGATGAATAATGTTTATGGCGAAAGAAGAAGCCACATTTAATGCATTTTCGTGCAGTATTATGATCTGACAAGCAAATTTATTTCATTTGGTTACTTCAAACGTAAAAAGTTCGCTTTTTAAACTTCGCATACTAGCGAATGATGACGAGATAGATAAGTATCGTGTCATCCCTAAACTAGACGAGGTCAGGTTGTACAGGACGGCGGTGGAAAACTCTCTATGCTGCATGAACGTCGGTAATGAATTCTTTTTGTTTTTCAATCTTAAAAATTTATGATTTTTACCAAATATAATACAAACTCTTAAATATAGACTCTACCGACTAAATTATACAAGGAAGTTCGCTAGGAGAAACTACAACCACTATATACTTAGTAGGTTGCTTTTGAATTCTGATCCACTTATTAGTTGCCTCAGAAAATCAACTTCAACGACTAAAAAGCGTTTTCAAAGGAAACTAAAAAAATAGTTCTTCCATAGCAGACAAATGCCGCTGATGGTTGTTTTTCATATCGCCATGATGCAAAAATATTTAAAAGATTGAAAAAGAAAATGAGGATTCTTTTGATGAAGAGTCATCAGGACGATTAATATATTAATTTCTTATTTTTTCATTTTATGAAAAACAGTGTGGAATATATCTGAAAATTGTTTTTTAATTGCAATAATAATCATTTCCAAGAAAAATAAATTGTTTCAAAAAATATTTTTCTCCAGGATTTCGATTCGAATACTCCTATATGTGCGACGGCCAGTTCAAATTAAAATCAATGTATAGTGTCATATTTGTGCTTCTCTTGAACACTTGGTTGAGCAATGCAGTCACGCGGCTCCAACTTTGTTTAGTGCGTAAGACAGATCTGTTTGGCTTAAGTTCCAACAGTTGTTGTCTAAACAGTTGTTGGCTAAATCAACTCAAAGAGCTCTCTCCTTGTGAATAAGTTTAATGGGACGCCAAGTCACCATCGACTTAACATTTGAAGCTGTGCGCATCAGAGTCAGAGTCAGAGAAGGCCTTGTATTTTAATCAGAATAGGATTTTAGAGAATTCATATCTCAAAGAATTGAAATTGTAAACAAATCCCGTATCCCTCCAATCAATGTTTCAATAACGAACGAAGGGATCGGCAACAGACACGCCAAAACTATTCAGTTTCTGTTTTTTGCAACCTTAAAACCACAAGATTTTCCAAGGGATCAATTGGATAACACCCAAAAAATAACAACGATAAACTATTTCTAAAAGTCAACAAAAAATCACACCATCGGTCTTATAGTCTTTACGATGGCCGTAAGAGGACGCACGAAAAAATGGTTGCACACAAACGATTGCAGCGCTGTTTCCTTTACGTATGTACCTGCACAATGCAATGTTTCCCCACCCTTGTCCCCGCTAACAATTATAAAAAGTCAGAGTCATAAAAATTGCAACGGAGTACTTAGCTGGATCTGTGGCAAATGAAACACACTGTGTTATTCCCACCCAACAACTGGTCGTTTGATTGAAATTAAAGACCGCAGACTTAAAGGCGACCCACTTGCCCGCACAGAATAATGAAAGGTAAAAGCTTTTCCAACCAACGCAAAAGTGTAATTAGGGTTATACGCTATGACACCACGCATTTCGAATGATATAAATTTATTAAAATCGATTTTCAGCAACACACAGAAGCAGTGGTCTGCTTGCTTTAAAAATTCAGCAGAAAACAATTAAAATTCAATTTTGAAAATGCAATTCTTGGAAATCTGTTGGCGAAGTTGTGAAAAGAGTATTTTCTTCAAAGTAGAATGGCCAGACTGGTAGAGTAATGGCAGTCATTGAAATGAAAATGTGAATGACTGGGCGTATTCGGAGAAAATTATTGCGGCAGAGGTGTGGTTTTTGGGGCAAATATCAATAATTTCAAGAACATTTCACAGTGTATGGACTAATATTTTAGAAAGATGTAAAGACTTTTGATAGAATGGCACTATTGAGATACGATATCATTTATGGTACATGGTAAAGATACAGAGATGTATCGCAAACCCTGGGACAGTTGAATTTTCGGTAGGAGACCTCTGTCAATTAGTTTTTGCCTTTGTATGAGACAGAGGATTTGATTTAGCAATGCCTGACCGCTCCTAATGTATTGCATCATCTTAAAGCAACATATCTGCCTAGAGTTTTTGTTCAATCTAAGAGCACTGTTGGCTGTGATTGGACGCATTGAAGTTACAGATAAAAGAGAACGACGTTCACAATTTACGTTGTCATCAAATATACACTTCATAAGCTTTTATGATTGAAGTGGAGTCAGCAAATACAGTCTAGAAGTGCAATCCGTCGCTGTATACATGAGGCGCTACCTGCGGTTTGAGACTTGCTTATAGTTCTTATGTATGTACATACATATGTACGTATGTAGAATCGCGATTTTTTTGAGTCGTAAATTAGTGGACTTCCACTGCCACCGTGTGCATCGCGAGTGTGACAAGAAATTTGTTGCATGAACAAAAATGTAAAGTATTATGCCCATATCACAGCAGTAAGTTCTCGCTATTGGTCTTTGACAATTTACATAAGTAGGATACATAAAGGCTCCGGCACATAGAATATTTTGCGTGATTTGACAGATACATAAAATACACACGTTATTATGTGATCTGACACATAAACCAACACTAAAGGTAACTCAATGGTATCAGATTAGTATATAACCTTAATTTAAAGTCTAAGAGCTGATTCTTTTCGAAGCACCTTTTACAGCACGTAAAAAATATGAATAAATGTTTGTAATTGTGTATTAAATCTTACCACTGAACAGCGAATTATCATTCCCACTTGAACCTGAGGTCAAGCTATTTAACAACAGTCCCTGCTACATCCCGCCATCAAAACGTCAAAAACATCGGAGTCAACAGCACATATTGATAAGCTAGTGGACTGTGTTGATCAAATAATTGTAAAAAAGTGACAAAAGTGCGATGTCAGATGTTATCTCTACTGGCAAACATTTTTGATAAAGTTCCAGAAGGAAACATAGCCATTAAGCTGTGTTTTTGAAATTAGTTCATTATACCTTCAGTATATAGAAGTTAACTATAGAGAAGTTTGACTGTAGTACCTAACTGTATATTTTTTCTCGTAAACTAAATTTCAGAAAATGGAAAGCAATGTACGTCAACTTTATATTTCGAAAGGTACCAACCTTCCGTTCTTGATATTCTCGTAATCTCGATAAAACCATCGCCCCTCAAAATCTGAATGCGCTGCTGTGGTTTGGCATTATAAAGGGTGGTTACATTTTATTAGCCGATGTTGAATGTGAACCATTTTTTTCTGCATTTCATTTGACATTTCTCAATTTCAGACAAACTCAATTTGAATGGAAGGATACACAATCACACACAATGGAGCAACGCGTTACAGTTATTCGGGCTTATTATGAAAATGGGCATTCAAATCGGTCAGCATAATCGACCAATTTGTGTCCACAATCGGTAGAATTGTGCGCAAATTTCAGCAAACTGGGTCTGTAGGAAATGTGAAAACACCTGTGCATGCTCACCCAGTTCGTCCTGCGGCTTATGGGATGGGGCGTCATCGGGCTGTACTTCTTCGAAAATGAGGTCGGCCAGGCAGTTACCGTGAATGGTGTTCGTTATAGCGAGATGATAATGGACTTCTTGTGGCCAGAAATTGAGGATATGGATCTGGACGATATGTGCTTCCGACAGGATAGTTCCACTTGCCACACAGCCAAAGAAACAATGACTCTTTTGCGCGAGAAATTCAATGGCCGTGTTGGCAATGTCAATTAACCGCCAAGATCATGTGATTTGACACATCGATAAGCCAGCAACAATTCAAGAGCTATAGGATGAGATGATTCGGCACATTAACGGCATTTTTTTTTTTTTTTTTTTATAATTCATTTTTGTTTATTAATTCAGAAAACTTACATACTAGACAAAAATGCTTAAAGCTAGTTGGACGAACAATGTTACTATTTCTAACTTACTGGCCCTAGGCGGGCGCTCTAAGCTAAACTTAATCTTAAATTATGTCTTTCGACCTACCCTAACTATAATTAAATTAGATACTAATATTTAAACGAACAATTGTATATTATGAAAAAATGAAAACATAATGACTTAACATTGTATTTAAAAATTACAAACTAACTTACATTCTACCATAAAATAAACTTAAACAACTAAACAAATCTACTTATATATGCATATACATTTATGTATACTATATCCTATACACATATGTATACGCATATATCCTTATATACATTATAATGTATAAATGTATCTACTTGTATACATAAATACATCATTTGTCAAACATTTTTTTTCAAAATTTTTTTTTTTTTTTTTTTTTTTTTTTTTTTTTTTTTTTTTTAATTAATGTACAACTTAAACTACCTTACAACTACCCTAAGATATGGAAGTCGGCCATAGGTTGCAGCTGATGAATTTCCATAACCCACTGCAAGACAGTGACCGACTGCGTCCCATAAGGGGATACGCACTACCCTTTCTACCCCGGGTCTAAAGGGTTCGACGCTGGAGTTCCTTCGCTCCCCAGCCACCAGAATCTTCGACGTTGCATAGCAACATCCCGCACATCCCGACTCGATACCGCTGTACTGAACCGGAGGAGACCCTCCTCAGCTCGTTGTGCGACGGAACGGTCGTGGTTGAGTCGCCCATCCACAGTTGAACGGGCGATGTGAAAAATGAGCGGTACCGCATTTATGTCTTGTAACAGACCGTACATGTCTAAATGGAGAAAAGCTTCTGGGGGGACGAAGCCACTGTGACGTACCCTTTCATGGTACTGAGGATTGGGGTAGTAAGCCCCAGAGATCAAGTTATTGACTGAGTTCATCGCTCTGGCAGTATGGCCTCGAATCAATTTCAACAGGAAATTGTCCACTCGTATCAGGTTCGCCCCGCTGTATAAGACCTCATTGGAGTAGAATTTTTTGTACTGGGACTCTGGTGTTCTGTAAAGGCGAAGGCAAGCCCTAAGACAAGCCCTCTCAAACACCCGAATCTTTTCCATCAAGCTTGCACTCACGTTGAACCACACGGGACAGCCATAGGTGAGCATTGGCCGGATGAGGGCCATGTAGCAGATCACCTTCACCCTCGCATCGAGTTGGCTGTTGTAAAACAGTCTCTTTGTAAGAGCGAAAGCGCCTCGGGCTCGGGCTAGAGCAGCATCTACATGTTTGTTAAAATATAGATAATGATCTAGCCAGATCCCCAGGTATCTGACTACAGTCCTTTGCGCCAGTGGTTGCCCGTGACGCCCAACAATTGAGAACTTTCGCCAATTCTTTTTTGTATCCGCCGAAGCCTTATACAACGGGGTCCTGAACAGTATGGTTTCCGACTTCTGAAAGTTGATATTCAACTTCCAGTCATCGCAACTTCTCATGAATGAGTCGAAGTCACCCTGCGTGAGAGTAGTGATGTCCTCGATCTTTTTACCTGATCTGTACACGATCAAGTCGTCGGCGTACGCAATTGCGTGAGGAAGAGAACTTATTAGATCGCTCAAGAAAATGTTGAACAGGATCGGCGAATTAACGGCACCCTGTTGGAGACCATTTTTTACTTCAAATATACCTGCAGAGGTCACATTGCCATTCTTGACGACGAACCTTCTACCAGTCAGCATGTTACACAATAGGTACAGCAGTGGTTTACTAATGCCTAGCCCATTGAGCTTGTAAAAAAGTCCTTCTAACCATACGGTGTCGAAGGCCTTCTCCAGGTCAATCAGGCAGGCACCCGTACATTGTTTCTGGCTCTTGTTCCATTGGATATCCGACACCAGTTTCGACGCGGCATGAATAGTGTCATGCCCCGCTTTGAAACCGAATTGGTTATCCGGAATAATATGTTTGTCCTCTGTCCAGTTGGTCAGAGCTCTATTTATCACCTTCTCGAATACCTTGCTGATGTTCGGAAGGAGACTAATTGACCGGAGGTTGCACGGATTCGAAGAATCTTTACCTCGCTTGGATATGGGTTGCACAATCGCAGTTTTCCAATGCTCCGGATAATGTGCATTATTCAGAGCATTGTTAAACAGGATAGTGTACATATTAACCACATCTAGGGGGAGATGTCTTAGCACAATGTTCGAGATCCCGTCGATTCCAACTGACTTTTTCTTCTTAAGCGATTCGAAGACCGCTTGGAGCTCTGTCTTCGATATGAACGGGATATGAACTCCTTCGTCGGCGACGACATTATCTGCCATGTTATCTTCATTGAACACGACAAAGCCGATGTTCTCAGATCGCCATTGTTGCATGTCTTCTCGAAGTTGCGAGTTGCTAGATTGTACGCGATTCTCCAGGTCGTGGTTTGGGCGAACACTCACATTCACCTTATACACTTCCTGAAAGACCGCGCCTAGTACCTCCATTTTTTCTTGCGGGTCTTCGACCACAAAGAAGTTATCGTCGAGTACCGCGTTATCCGGATCAATACCTGCTGTAGTGAGTAATTGTTCGTTGTCCGTCGTTCTGGGGAGCTTAAGACACGGAAGATCGCTACGCTTACTGCGAAAGAATTTGTTTATTTGCGGGAACATGCTCGGGTTGTTGGATCTAACAGCCCGAATCTTATTGTTCCAATGCAAGTTAACAGAAACTCTGTAATTTTGGACAATTAGTGTTTGAATGTTCTTAATGAGCGATTTCAGTGTCCTAATTTCCTCATCTCGTCTGTCAGTAAACCGTCTATACAAGGTTTTTAATCTTGACAGCAGTCTACTTTTTTGTTGGTGGAGTGCGTCAATTGTCGCATTGCGATATAAGTTTTCGTTATTTGTGCGTGTATACCGTGGTATAGTACTGTCCATTGTTCGTTTTATTGTCTCGTCCAATTGTATAAGATACATGTCAATCTCCTCGTTTGACAAGTTTCTATTGGACGGTATGTGGAGCGCATTCGAGGAGACTGCTCTCGTCATTTGTCTGGAGAAGCGTGTCCAGCGTGTCCTACTGTAATTGTAGGGATACGTTTGAACAAACTCTCCTAATTCCGCAATATCGTTGGGGATCTTGATTTCGGCACTGAGTCCGCAATGGTCACTGAGATACACGAAAGTGTTCAAACAGTTTACCGTTTGTGAGTTTGTGTCTGTCAGCTGCAGTCTTGCGTCAAACAGCAGGAGATCCAGATATGAACCGCTTCTGGGGTATGACGAGATCTCTGTTGCCTTCAAATCGAGTCTATACTCGACACTGTGTAAGCAATACCAGTTGTAAAGCTGGTCCCCTCTGTAATTGGAAACTATGTTTCCCCAATATCCATGTCGGGCATTTAAGTCCCCGGCCAAAATGAAATAGTTCTCCTCCGAGTCCAGTCTTAGACATCGAAAGAGTGAATCGAGCTCTGATATAGTCGTTCTGGAACTAGGGCAGCCGGAGGAGTAGACCGACACCGCATACAGCTTCTTTCCACTGCGGAGAGAAATGCACACGATGCAGGCCTCCAACTCCTGAAACCGTCGAACTTCACTGCTATATACTACTTTGTGTTTAATGTTATTTTTAATGAAGATCGCAACACCGCCTCCACCATTGGAGTTGGGCCGGTCTCTTCTAATAACATTATAATTACTGTGCTCCAGTGTGCCTCTCTGGGTTAGCTTGGTTTCGCTAATCAGAAATAGCTCTGGGCTTTGATCGTCCAACAATCTATAGAGCTCGTTTTTTCGCGGGATCCTTATCAATGAATTTGCATTCACTGCAAGGATCTTATATGTGCTCTCCGTCTGCGCAGCCATTAAGACTGGTGACGTGCTTGGTTCTGCAGGAGCGCCAGAATTTGGCCTACCTGCTCCTCTAACCGATCCATACGCCTTTCAATGGAGGATTTCCAATCGGGCGTTGGATCGTGTGCTCTTGGCACTGATGGCTGCTGCACTACCTTTGGTAGCTGCTGCTCTCCCGTGTTCCTCTGACCAGACGCCATTTGGGCATAGGTCACTTGAGGAGTGACGGTTATGGCTGCCCCGAGAGGATTTTTCACTGGGGGCTGCTTCTGCAGAACCATTTTTGCTTTACGCTCCTGGAATTTAGGACAACCCCGATAGTTAGCGGTGTGCCCCGCGTTCCCGCAGAGTACGCATTTGAGCTGACTTTTGTCAGCTGCTCCCTCTTGCCCCAGAGAACAATTATCCGCACTGTGGTTCTCTCCGCACTTAACGCATCGGGGCTGCATTTGGCAGTTCGACGCGGCGTGCCCGAACCTTTGGCAGCGAAAGCATTGGGAAATGCCATTGCGCCTTATTATACTTTCCCAAATGCATTTGTGGTAATCTAAGTATTCAATTTTCTTTAGATTATTCACTTTGCTTGTGGGTGTGATCTGCACAATATAAAAGGGCAATTTCCGCCCCTCTCTCTTTGCCTTAGCTGTGGTGAAGGGCTTGACCCCGACGAACTCAATACCGTCGCACACTTGCTCTTTGAGCATTTGGAGGACCTTCTCCGTTTCGAGCGGACAGTTAAGCTTTAAGAGCCGGGACTGGCATTTTTCACCTTTGGGGGTGAAAGAAAAGAACTCCAGCGACGACATCCTTAGGTATTCTTTAACTTGAATGTAATCATCCACTGTCTTGCAGTGGATTGCGTGCTTTTCAGCACCTTTATTTTTACATATAAAAAAATTACCTGAACCTACGGCCTCCTTGCACAACTTGGCAGTTTGCTCAATATCTGCCTTGTAGATGTTGATGGGTGGCACTTTGTCATTTTTCAGTGTCTGCGGTTGAGTTCCTGGCTGCTGCTGTTGAGTAGCTGGGACTTGTCGCTTTTGTGTTGCTGGCTGCTGTCGGTGTTGATTTGCTCGTCGCTGCTGTGTTGCTGACCGCTTTTGTGTTGCGGGTCGCAGTTGTTGCTGAGCTGCTGGTTGCTGTTGTGGGTGTGTTGCTGGCAGTTTCTCTGTTTCCTGCCGCTGTTGTTGCTGGGTTGCTTGAGGTTGCTGTTGTTGTACAGCTGCTTGTGGCTGTTGGACAGCTGCTTGTTGCTGGAGTGCAGCTTTTTGTTGCTGCTTGTTTTGTTGCGGCTTCTTCGTCATTACTTTAAGGTGTTGTTGGCCCTTTGACTCTTGGTCCAACTTTCTCCTCGCTAGAGTTCTCGCTCTCAGCTCTCTTATTTCATGAAGGAGTCGCTGAACCTTCTCTTGCATGTCGCCAACTATGTTTTTTTTCAGACGAATTACTCGCTCCACTTCGTCTTCTGTGTCGGAGGCGAGTGAATCGAAGCTGTTGCTGCTGACAGCGAACAAGCCTTCCCCTCCATCAGATACATATTGTACCGTCGCTTCGCCTTCTCCCCCTGACTCGGCTGCTGAAGAACATGAAGATGCCGCCCCACTCTGCTCTTCCCCCTGCAGCCCTGCGGGTGAGGCATTGGTGTTGCGGCGTTTTGTGTTTTTGGGAGCTGTTTTCTTCCTCCTCCTTTTTACTGCGCCTTCTGTGGGCACCGTTGACTGGTGGCCTGACTCTGCCAGCGGTTGCTGTGGGTCATTGGCCGCTTGTACGAGCGCGGACCGCTCGCTATTATCCATTTCCCGCACTCACTAGTGTATTTATGGAGCACGGGAAAAAAAAAAAAAGTATTTTTTTTTGGTTGAGTCCCCGAACTGGGGATCGAACCTGGACTAGTAGAGTCAAGACCAGTGACTCTACCCAACCGGCTGACTGCTGCTGTTGAAAACTTGCGGCGCTTGCTCTACTTGACTACCGCGATTAACTCTCTTTGCTTAGAAGCCGAATCACTCGCGAACTACCACTGCACAGTTCAGATGTCTGTGAACGACTGCACATTAACGGCATATAACCTCAATTATGGTTTAGCGTCATCGAAAATTTGGACCATCGGATGGAGGTGTGCTGCCGAGGTGTTTTGTTCCATACATAATTGAACCATACCAATATTATCGTAATAAAAGGAAATGACAATAATTTCCTAAATAATTTGTGTTTTATTCAAAATCAACATCGACCCTTAAAATTTAGCCACCCTTTAGATTTTTATCGATAAAAAATTCGACATTTAGTCGAAAACAAGTCTTTGCATTCCAAGAAATACGTATGTAGCTACAGTGTAATTTCGAAACTTGTCAAACGAGGAGATTGACATGTATCTTATACAATTGGATGAGACCATAAAACGAACAATGAACAGTACGATACCACGGTATACACGCACAAGAGCCAGAAACAATGTACGGGTGCCTGCCTGATTGACCTGGAGAAGGCCTTCGACACCGTATGGTTAGAAGGACTTTTTTACAAGCTCAATGGGCTAGGCATTAGTGAACCACTGCTGTACCTACTGTGTAACATGCTTACTGGTAGAAGGTTTGTAGTCAAGAATGGCAATGTGACCTCTGCAGGTATATTTGAAGTAAAAAATGGTCTCCAACAGGGTGCCGTTAATTCGCCGATCCTGTTCAACATTTTCTTGAGCGATCTGATAAGTTCTCTTTCTCACGTAATTGCGTATGCCGACGACTTGATTGTGTACAGATCAGGCAAAAAGATCGAGGACATCACTACTCTCGCGCAGGGTGACTTCGACTCATTCATGAGAAGTTGCGATGACTGGAAGTTGAATATCAACTTTCAGAAGTCGGAAACCATACTGTTCAGGACCCCGTTGTATAAGGCTTCGGCGGATACAAAAAAAAATTGGCGAAAGTTCTCAATTGTTGGGCGTCACGGGCAACCACTGGCGCAAAGGACTGTAGTCAGATACCTGGGGATCTGGCTAGATCAATATCTATATTTTAACAAACATGTAGATGCTGCTCTAGCCCGAGCCCGAGGCGCTTTCGCTCTTACAAAGAGACTGTTTTACAACAGCCAACTCGATGCGAGGGTGAAGGTAATCTGCTACATGGCCCTCATCCGGCCAATGCTCACCTATGGCTGTCCCGTGTGGTTCAACGTGAGTGCAAGCTTGATGGAAAAGATTCGGGTGTTTGAAAGGGCTTGTCTTAGGACTTGCCTTCGCCTTTATAGAACACCAGAGTCCCAGTACAAAAAATTCTACTCCAATGAGGTATTATACAACGAGGCGAACCTGATACGAGTGGACAATTTAATGGTGAAATTGATTCGAGGCCATACTGTCAGAGCTATGAACTCGGCCAATAACCTGATCTCTGGGGCTTACTACCCCAATTCTCAGTACCATGGAAGGGTACGTCACAACGGCTTCGTCCCCCCAGAAGCACTCCTCCATTTAGACAAAAACGGTCTGATACAAAATGAAAATGCGGTACCGCTCCTCTTCCACATCGCCCGTTCGACTGTGGATGGGCGACTCAACCACGACCGTTCCGTCGCGCAACGAGCTGAGGAGGGTCTCCTCCGGTTCAGTACGGCGGTATCAAGGCGAGATGCTCGGGATGTTGCAATGCAACACCGAAAATTCTGGTGGCTGTGTAGCGAGGGAACTCCATCATCGAACCCTTTAGACCCTGGTTAGGGAAAGGGTAGATCCCCTTATGGAGCGCAGTCGGTCTCTGTCTTGCAGCGGATTAGTTCAGCTACAACCTATGGCCGTCCCACGTATCTTAGGCAGTTTGTAAGCTGTAAATATGTAAAAAAAAAAAAAATTACGTATACACATTTGTACATGTGTGTACTTATGTGTATACCTTTGTAAATAGTTTAAGTACATATATATATATATGTGCGTATATTATTATATATACATGTATATATGTATATATGTTTAGTTTAAGGTAGTTTAAGTTATTTTAAGGTAATATTTAAGTTAGCATATAGGTTTTAAAATTAAATAGTTCTGTTATTAAGTTTTTTTAAAGTTTTCTTAATTTTTAATTCTAAAGTCATGCATTTTAAACATATGTATATTCATTGTTAGGTTAAGTCGAAAGACATAGTTTTTAGATTAAGTTTAGCTTAGAGTGCCCGCCTAGGACCACTGTTCGTTCAACTAGTTTTAAGCATTTTTGTCTAGTATTTATGTTATGTTATAAATTTATAGTAATAAAAATGAATTGAAAATGAAAAAAAAAAACAGTGTAATTTCGATTTTTGCAACTAATACAAGAATTATTCACAGGTTAATTTTGTTTGCAGTTTGATTTTGTGATTGTAGTCGCTTTTAACTGTTTCCATGCGTTTGCCAAGAAACAGATGGCATGTTACAAATTTATGCTTTTCAGTTCATCTTCATAGTTTTTGGAAGAAACAAACTTTTTTTTTTAATGGAGTTTATTCTATCTTATTACATTTTAATCCATACGTTGTAGTATGGCTGTGTAATCAGAAAGAAAATACATTGATCTAATAGTATAGCGAACACACATATGAATGTAGTTGTATGTTTTGAGTCATACAATTTTAAAGTTGTGAAAATCGAAAACAGATAAATCCATTACATTGGTTGCAAATATAGAGTGTTGCTGAAATCGATGTTGCAAAAATCAAGACTGCACTGCACTTATATACTTTTATTTAAATTTGTGGATCATTTTTTTATTTCTGATACTTCGCCATTTAAATATGGGTTCGTCATTATTTTTTTATGGGTTTTTGTGAATTGGTTTACTGTTTTTTTAGTATTAGTTTTGAATACCCTTTTTTTATTTAAATTGTTTATTAAACATGTTCTTTACTCTTAATTCTGTGTGAATGTAAATTGAAGATGTAACGCGCGCGGACGCACCCAACGGACTCTATGGGTGAAGGCATGTTAAATTAATTCTCTGCTACGCCGTGTAGTAGTTTGCCAACAAGCTGGAAAGTCCGTTTCGGAGTAGTTTCAGCCCCGGAAAGTTCACAATATTTGAGATAATCAGACTTGTCTCCAATTCCGGGGGAAATCACTCTCCGTCGTTTCGCGACGAATACTCCTATCAAACTCCCGGTTAGATGTACATAAAGGCTTTCCAGAGAGCGAACAGATAAATAAACAGAGATCGATCCGCAGATATTGTTCTAATCCGCTCGAGCTGTCGGACCCACTGTAACTCTCTTATTACGGTTGGCGTGTCGAACGAATAATCGTGTGAGCGAGAGCAATTGGCGAATCGAGACCATTTAATTCGACTTGATTTCGTGTGATCTCGCACTATTGCTGTCCAATTTTCGGTAATTTGAAAATCACTAGTGCTATTTTTGTAGTGCGGCATGTATTGTGTGTTCTCACAGTGTGTAAAGAACATTGTCGGAGAGGTACTTGATATTTATATTCTATTTTGTGATTGAATAGTAATACACTTATTATTATTATTCTTTTATGAAAGAGGACAAATAAAAAAATCTGTCCAAAAAATTAGTCGAAATGATGGAATGAAATCCTTATTTAGCGAGAGGTGTTGGAGAGTTTGGTTCTTCCAGTGTATCGGAAAACCAAAAGGAGTATAGGGACCAAATCGCTGCAACCCTTAACTCACTTGATTCACCTGATCGCTGTGGAAGAGAATGGCGCAAGGTAATTTTGATATTTGAAAAAAAAAAAACGAAACCAAAGCTTGAAAATAAAACTGTGACATATTGAACAGATTTGGAAGGATTAAAAATTGAAAATCAAAAGAAAGCTTTCGACGAATAAAGCTGAAGTTGTAACAATTGGTGGTGGTGAATACGCTTTCTTATTCAGTCATAAATATGACGTGAAACTTTTTAAGAAATTAAATAATTTTCAGTGCAAATTATTGTTTCTACTTACAGATGATCGGGGAGTTCCAAGACATTGGAGTTGTCTCGTATGCTTTTGCGCAGTCGAAGCATTCTTATTTTATTTCTGTGTATTTGTCTTCAAAAACAAATCTATATTGCTTATCATCTTTGCTTATTTTATTTTATTACACAAGCAAATTATCTATCGAACACAGAATTCTATGAGTGGAGCTAGTATTTGATCAGTCTGGCGTCTTGCCGATGTGAACATTTGTTTTTAAATTTATTTCTTGGTTTGAATTTTTGACAGACTGAGGCCACTATTTGTGCAAGTAATTCATTTTTGATAAGGATTTTGTTTAATTTAATAATGTTTTAATTTATATTTTTCCTTGAAAACTGTATTTCAAAGCATTTGACTTGTCAAACTCGAGCGTTCTATTTCGATATTAAAAACTGACACAAGTTCGTGACATGTGTTATTCAGGAATAAATTTAAATGGTACTGCATACACCTATGTACGCAGTATTTACTTTCTTTTAATTTTAATAGTCGATTATTCTATCTTGGCCTCCAAGCAATCCTCGTTTCCAACATAGTGGCAAATATATTCTTTTAGTCATTTAATTTATCAATACCACAGTATTGATACATGTTTTTTTAAATCTTGTTGAATCTTGTAATGGAAGGATACATGAAAAATTACAACTACTTTTTGGTTTTTGCACCAACCGTAGACTAACTCCTAGTCAAATCCTTCTTCTATTGAAGTCAGTCTAGGAGTCAATGTAAATGTCAGTCCAAAAGCTAAGGACTTGGAAAACCCTCAACTGATTATTTTGTTGCAATTAAGTCTTAAATTGCTTCTTCGGATGGAGAAAGCCTAATTTCTTTGTTATGACAATGGTTCCAGTCTGCCTTTTTAAATTAGCATTCTCCTTATTTTGAACATAATTTTTAATCGTTGTACACCTTAGTCGAAACAAATCCTTAAAAATTCCCTTAAAAATAAAGTTTTTTCTCTATTACGGATTTTACCGGTGATGATACACTATGCAAAAAATCAATACAGTCTACTTCGTTTCAATATCTTAAAAAAGCAAGTACTTAGCAGTCCCGGTTTTTTTTTCATTTCGCACTGTACGCAGATTGTTTGCTTGAACGTCAGTCTATGTACATCAGTTACCCGGTGGATACGCCAAACATAAAATTGTTGTAAATGTCAAATAATAATTGTATCCACAATAAGTGAGTGATGTATAATTTGGTCTGGTGGTCTTCACAATTTTTTTCTTTACCATTTTTGACATTTTTGTTTATTTGTACATTCCCTGTTAAATATGGCCGCTAGAGAGCCAGATTTGAATTTTATAAGAGTCTGTTATGGGTATGCTAATTCACAATTTTTAAATAACATAAGCTATTGACAATTTAAAATTCATTTTATTTTTATTTTTTATTTTTACTGGTTCTGCGAAACATACAACATGCAAAATAAACATTCATTTCATTCCTTCTGGGGGATTGCTACCTGATGTCACTGTTAAAAATAAGATCTTGGATTTCAAGTATTTGTACGCTACATGAATATCGTTCTGCTTCAGGCGACGGAGGGTTTAACATGAAATCCCAACTAATGCTGCTACGGTCACCTTGTTAATCCCTCCCATATTTAATTTGATTCCTTCAGATAGTCTCACATCCACCAAGGGATAAAACCTTTATGTTTGAGTCTACACGCAGTATCCGTCATGCTATCACAGATAAATCCCTTTAAAGCCTCCGGTGTTACACCACAAAATATCCACTCATTGGTTTCTATCCCCTTTTTAAAAATGAAAAAAGGAATACTTTCTACATCTATGCCCGATGAAGGCTCTCACAGGTTTCCTGGAAAGAAAAAGCATCACATCAACGCCCACAAAGGATGGCAAGGTAAATAAAAAAATAAAATATGACCCCAAATAAGACGAGCTTACATATTATTTTAAATTCCTCGACAGTCGAACTCTCATCAAAAGGGAAACATACAGATCGATACACTGAATACGTATCTCGGTAGGCTCTTCTCCTCATCGTTGCCTCGTATCACGATGGAAAGAAGAATGCCTCATGATACGGATTCACTGTCATATTTCATTTGAACTTAGCATAAGCACCATTTGGGGATAGAGTAAATGAAAAATGTGCTTCCAACGCAGAGTGTAATTGTTTTTGTATTCATAAAATATGAGTGCGAAGCCTCAAAAGTAGTTAATAGATTTCGACATGCAAAAATGAAATAGTAACCGGGTGCTTTAATTAATTCATTTCGTAGCATTTTCTGTAATGTCGTGCCTTTAAGTGGGGTGATTGAAAGTCCTTTTAGATTTTAAATGATATTTATCTTCGGCTTTGATAAATGTTTTGATTAACAATGTAATTTAGTTAATTAATTGGCAATTTTATAGACATATTGTTCTTTGAAAAATACATTTATGGCGATGTGGTACCATAGTGCGATTTGGAAGAGATTTTGCCTATTTGAGCACTGTAGTTTTCGTTGGAGCATGAACGTCGGGTAAGATGGTTCTCCAATCCGAGTAAATTTGTTCAATAAGACATAGCTACATCCGGAATACGGGGATGAGACAGGAAGCAGTGTAAGGGAGCACACCCAAGTAATTCAGTGTCAGAAGAATTAGGTAGGCACTCAAATAAATGTTGAAGTACATAACTCTTTAACTTACAGACAGCTGACAATTTTTAACCATACATGTGTTGAAAATTACTGAATTAAACGTCTCGATTGCAACCTGAGTGAATGGCGACATCGTTTCCTAAGCAACTAATTGAGATTGAATCAAAACTTTGCCTCTTTAATCCCTACCATTTTCACTTGGAAGACGCTACAATGTTCAGATAGGTGATTGGAAATGTGTACATTGAATTCATTGGAGGAAACTACTGATCCCACCCCCAATCCATAAAAGAATTTTAAAGTACCATTCAGACTACAAGACAAAAATCTGGTAGAAATCTCCGAGATGAGCGAGCGGTGGAGGGGATTTCATATTTTCTTTAGCATAGAACAATTCCAGATAGTTGCGGATAAACTTGCAAAGTGGTTGGGGCGAGGGTATCCGAATTTGAAATGGCGATGACGTCCACGCAGGCCGAACCTCATATAACTTTAGCAGTAATACATACCGTGAAGTTTTGCAAATGGGGCGATTACAGTCCCCCTTGTCACTTTATACAAGTATTCATATGTATAGCAGTAGATACAGTGCATATTCATGTATCATATTTGAGTTCATTAACAGCCAGATTAGTTTTGAATCAGAAGACATTTGTGTCCCCCTTGTCACTTTATACAAGTATTCATATGTATAGCAGTAGATACAGTGCATATTCATGTATCATATTTGAGTTTTAACAGCCAGATTAGTTTTGAATCAGAAGACATTTGTAGATTCAAGAAGTGACATTGACATTTTCAATAAAACGGCAATACTCACTTCTTTTCAAAGGTTGAAAATCATAGCTGCAATTAATTGCACTTTCCCCTCCTTTGCGAAAAAAGCGTTCTGATATACCAACAGAAAGGTAAGGAATATGGTCGGACGCTACTTATTTCTCGTGTTACGCTACAAACTTGTTTTAGTCGAGGGGCTCAGACATTGTTGGTTGACGTTTTTCTCCAATTGTTGCTTTGTCCCACTGGATCAGGCTTGAAGTAGCGGTCGGAGGCAAGTTATCTACGCGCTCTTCAACACCTAGTCACCACAGGCATTGGATAGTAAGCTTTTGGCTAGACGCATATCGCTGTACAGCGTATAACTGTATAAACGCAACTTTTGAAATTATCGAAGATGCAAGATCTTCCGTCCAAGATGCCGTTGTGTGTCCTTAACTCTGCAAATATTTTCATTTAACCTCGACTACCCATTCGTTGTCAATGCCATCAAACACTTCAAAGATGTTCACGAGCGATTCGGCTTCAAACATAGTTTCTAAATATAGAGGGGACCAGCTTTACAGCTGGTATTGTTGCACAGTGTCGAGTATTTTGTCGATTTGAAAGCAACAGAGATCTTTTCCTACCGCAGAAGTGGCTCTTATCTGGATCTCGTGCTGTTTGACGCAAGACTGCAGGTGACAGACACAAACTCACAAACGGTAAACTGTTTGAACACTTTTGTGTATCTCAGTGACCATTGCGGACTCAGTGTCGAAATAAAGATCCCCAACGATATTGCCGAATTAGGAGAGTTTGTTCAAATGTATCCCTACAATTACAGTAGGACTACTGGACACGCTTCTCTAGACAAATGACGGCAACAGTCTCCTCGAATTCGCTCCACATGCTGTCCAATAGGGTCAAACGAGGAGACTGGCATGTATCCGCAATGAAAAGTAGACTCCTCTAAAGATTAAAAACCTTGTATAGACGGTTTACTAACAGAACAGATTCGGAAATCAGGATACTGAAATCGCTCATTAAGAAAATTCAAACACTAATTGTCCAGAATTACAGAGTTTATGTCAACTTGTATTGGAACAATAAGATTCGGGCTGTTAGATCCAACTACTCGAGCATGTTTCCGCAAAACAATAAAATCTTTCAGAATAAGGACAGCTATCTTCCCTGTCTTAGGCTCCCAGAACGACGGACAATGCACACATACTCTCTACAGCAGGTATTGATCCAGATAAGGATGTGCTCGGCGATAACTTCTTTGTGGTCGAAGACCCACAAGAAAAAATGGAGATACTAGGCGCAGTCTTTCAGGAAGTGTATAATGTGAATTAGAGTGTTCGCCCGAACCACGACCTGGAGAATTGTGTAGAATCTAGTAACTCGCAACTTCGAGAAGACGACATGCAACAATGGCGATCTGATCTAATCTCGCGCAGGACGATTTCCACTCATTCATGAAAACCTGCCATGACTAGAAGTTGCATATCAACTCCCAGAAGTCGGAAAACCACACTGTTCCCACCGTTGTATTTATAAGGGTTCGGCGGATACGAAAAAGAGTTGGTGAAACTTTGTTGGGCGACACGGGCAACCACTGGCGCATATGATTGTAGTCAAATACCTGGGGATCTGGCTAGATCAATATCTATATTTCTACAAACATGTACATGTTGCTCTGGCCCTAGCCTGAGGCGCTTTTGCTCTTTCAAAAAGACTGTTTTACAACAACCAACTTGATGCGAGGGTGAAGATAACCTGCTACATGGCCCTCATCCGGGCCAATGCTGACCTATGGCTGTCCCGTGTGGTTCAACATGAGTGCAAGCTTGATGAAAAAGATTCGAGTGTTTGAAAAGGCTTGTCTTAGGACTTGCCTTCGCTTTCACAGAGTACCAGTACAACAGGGCAAATCTGATACGAGTGGACAATTTTCTGTTGAAATTGATTCAAGCCATACTGCCAGAGCGAACTCGGTCAATAACTTGATCTTTGGGGCTTACTACCCAAATCCACAATACAACCCAGAAGCTTTTCTCCATTTAGACAAGTGCGGGCTCTTACAATACATAAATAAGGCACCGCTCATCTTTCACATCGCCCATTCAACTTTGGATTACTTACTCCATGTCCACCGTGGCAGTGTGGGTAGCTATGAGCGTCGACTCCTACATATCTAAATTGAACCGTTTGACTGAAGCAATTATCTGGTAAAATCTTTTCAAACACCTTTTATCTTCGCTTAAAAATTCCCGAACAAGTTAAATTGATAACATAAACGCTTTAACGTGCATTATTGCTGACATTGTTTGAAATAAACGTGGGTTTGAAAGCAAAAGCTTACCACTTTAAGCCACTTTCACAAATCTTGGGAAAGACTCAGAGATGTCCACCACACTTGCGAGAAATTTTCATCGAGCTTAAGATTTTGTGCAAATCAGCATTCTGTACTCGCCCGCCCTTCCAGAAACTAGGAAAAAGACTCCTAGGTAGTTACGCATTAATTTCTTATATCAGTTGTAGTTTCCCACTGGAGAGTATCTTACAGAGCATCCTACGCCCATCACTGCCGAATACTGCACATTCAAACAAGACCTATCGCAACCCACGCTTGGTAAACTTGGAGTTCTTTAGTATAGCGGTTAGTCCAGTGAAGAAAACGTCAAACTGCTAAAAAAAAGAAATCAGATTCGCTAAAACAGACTCCTGGAGTGATTTCTGCGAACCTATGATCAAAGAGACGTCTCGATTGAGGTAGATTGTAGCAGCGACTCTACCGCATTTGTCCACAATTCGGCAAATGTATGAAAGCTGGACAACTTCCTCAGCACCCACTTCCCGGCCTGCATAGAAGGTTCATCAGATAATGTTGACTCTGTCATAGCAGAGTATGGAGCAAGAGAAGGTAAGCGAATTGAGCAGCAGCAGTAGTATAGCATGGGCGATTAGATCATTCTCCCTGTTAAAAACCCCCCGGGCCCGGACAACATACGTCCAATTATGTTGCAAATGTCAGCAAGGCAGGCAAGGTAAGCCATACCACTGCCAAGGACAACAGACCCATCAGCCTTTCCTCCTTCTTACTGAAGACATTGGAACGTTTAATAGTACATGTATGTCAGGTATCAGATAGGCAGCAGCTTCTTCTCCAAGTTGAAACATGCTTCTATGAAGAGTAAATCGGTGGAAACAGCGTTACATAAAACAGTGTCCACTGTTGAAAAATCCTTGCATCATAAGGAATATACCAATATTAACAACGCAACAAGGAAGGAAGGTTTCAGAGTAGTCGTATACGCGGACGATGTGACCATCCTCATCTCACGGAAGTTTGCTTCAGGGACTCGCGGGATTTTGGAGGGAAGTACCATTCGGCCACGCTGCTATACTAAAAAGTTGGAAAGCGGCGCAGAACGTAAAACAAACCGACTTACCTAATACCAACTCTAGCCCCAGAAACAAATTTCTTTCAACGATTTGTGGACCGGGAACAATGGCATGGACAATTGGTACTAGCATATCGGGAGATCGACCTATACACTGACGGCTCTTCTGTGACCTCTTCGAAAATTCCGTGGCACTAAGAGACGACTGCAGCGTTTTTCAAGCTGAAGTGGATGCAATACACGAGGCAGCACTCACATTAAGGAACCACAACGTAACCACCTTTTTCTATACAGTTATATTCTTTCAGCATTGTCAGTGCCTCAAATGAGGTGGAGCCGTGAAAATAATTTGTTGGTCGTATTGGGAATGGAAACCAGGATAGTCTTACCACTTCCTAGCACGGATACAATGGATCCATGATGTTGGTCTAAGTGAGGCACGGCCACAAAGCCTTTAGGCCACTCAATTACCTACCTATGTACTTATTGGGCTTTTTTCCCAAAACGTCAAATAATTGGGAATCACACTGCAAACGTAGTGCTGCAAAAGTAATGATACGAAGTAAGCGATGCTTTTGTCAAATGACTTTGCATCATGACATTTGCCGATGCTCTGTTTACTTTTCTTTGCGCAGTAAATCTATTAACTATGCGTTTTCGAATAGTATGCATTGGCAATCATGTTTTTGTTTACAGTTTGGAATGGTTGCCATTGCAGTATTAGAGCAATGATGCGTTTTGGAAAACGCCATAGAAGAATTGAAAAATGTTAAGATGAAGGATATTCAAATGGTCTGGATATATTTCGGACCACTTTGTTAATAAGTAACTAGTATTTGTTATATCCGAACTCCTTCTAAAATACCATGTTATTTCTTGATTGTATTCTGGATATAATTTGCTGAATTGAACTACTACTTTTGTTCTTTCACTTCAATTTGAACTGCCAATGAATTATTATACATTATTAACCTCTTTTACACACTTTGTCAATGGGTATGTCTAGTTGCACCATCAAGATCGATAATGAACAACGTATGGCGAGTCGTATGACGTCTATAACATACTCAATTATTCTTGTTAATCGCTGATTCTTTCTATACAAGAGACATTTGAGCATCAGGGCCATCGCTTCTTGTAGAACTAAGGTGGTTTCATCTGACACTATGATTATAGTTAGTTGTTTTGTAGAATACAAAAACTCGGCGGGTTTTTAAGAAATCCTTTGAATGCTCGAAAATATGGTATTGTGGTTAATCTTTGGACATTTTCCGTAAATTGAGATACCCGACACGACTCAACCCCGATAACCAGGGGTTCTAAGGCGCACTACATAACAATTTGTGCGATATTGATTTCCTAAGTTCCGGATTTTGCAATCACCATTTGTAAAAAAAACTCATTCGCAGTATTAAAGCCTCTATAGATCTATTCAATGCTGAAGCTAGAATAAAGTATATAGCGAATACCTACTGTCAGGAGAGTCTTTGAAGCAAACTATATTAAAATTGTGTTTTTCTTCGTGTGGCGTTAACCTACTCCCGAACCATGTAGGCGCTCCAGCTATCGCTACCAGTAGCTTCCTTCAGCACCTCAAATAAATTAAAAAAAAAGTTAACCAATACGGAGTATTTAGAATTACACCAGAAAAAGAAAAAAAGTTCAATAATAACACCTTGTTGTAGCCAAGGTAAGGTTGCGGATATCCCGAACACCGCCAAGACAAAGAAATACTGTGAGGAAGTTCAACGTCAGCCGGCTACAATTGCAAGAGATTGCCAAATCCTTTTCCGATCGTGTCTCCCTTAACCTCTTAAGAAATACTACGCCGCCAACATCAAGTATTGAAGACCAATGGCAGCATTGCCAAAAAGCCATCAGAGATGCCGCCTCTGATGTGCTGGGTTTCAATCACAACGAAACCCCTGGTTTGACAACGAGTGTTGGCAGGCGAATGCAGCCAAGCAAGAAGCATACAAAGCGGCACTGCAAAGAAGGACAAGAGCTGCTCGGGAGCTCTACGAGCAGAAGAGGAGCGGCGAACACCGGCTTCTCAGGAGAAAAAAGGAATTGAGGATTGCCATATCTAAACTGAAATTCAACAAGGCTGCGGGAGCTGACGGCCTACCCGCCGAGCTTTTTAAAGCCTCAGGCGATGTTTGGTAAGGAGCATGCACCAACTCATCTGTAAAATATGGTCGGAGGAAAACATGCCCGTTGAATGGAACCTCAGCATTGTTTGCCCGATCCATAAAAAAGGAGACCCTTTGAACTGCGCCAACTACAGAGGCATCAGTCTCCTAAGTATCGCATATAAAATCTTATCTGCCATACTGTGTGAACGCCTAAAGCCATTCGTCAACAACCTGGTCGGTCCATACCAGTGTGGCTTTAGGCCAGGAAAATCCACCATCGACCAAATATTCACACTGCGGCAGATTTTGGAGAAAACCCAGGAGCAACAAATCGATACCCACCACCTTTTCATCGATTTTAAGGTCGCGTATGTCTATTTGCAATGTCTAGTTTTGGCATCCCTACCAAACTCATCCGTTTGTGTAGGATGACTATGGAGAATGCACGCTGCTCCATCAAGATCGGTAAAGACCTAACCGAGACCTTTGATGTCAAAACAGGATTCAGACATTTCAACATCGTTCTTGAAAGAATTATTCAAAACTCGAACGCCAACACCAGAGGAACAATCTTTCAGAAGTCCGTCCAACTACTCGCATATGCCGACGATATTGACATTATCGGAAGAACGCAGCGTGATGTCAATGGCGCTTTTGTGGGTATTGCAATGGAGGCCGCGAAGATGGGTTGGGATGGGCGGTAAACGAGGGTAAGACCAAGTATATGCTGTCAACGAGAAAGGACACCCAACACCGACGTCTCGGTCAGAACGTCACAGCAGACAGATATAACTTTGAGGTAGTCAAAAACTTTGTCTACCTAGGCACCGCTATCAACTCAGACAATGACACCAGCGCTGAAATCAAACGAAGAATTCTTGCCAATCGCTGCTTCTTTGGGCTAAGAAAGCAATTGGTAAACAAAGCCCTCTCTCGAACAACCAAGGTAACGCTTTACAAAACCTTAATCGTCCTAGTCCTGCTATATGGCGCGGAGGCATGGACTTTGTCAAACGCGGATGAATCTGCTCTTGGTTGCTTCGATGTGATTTTCGGTACCGTCCGCATAGATGGTGAGTGGAGGAGGAGATATAATGACGAACTATACGGGCTGTTTAGCGACATCGACTTAGCCAGAAGAGTGAAGATCCAACGATTGAGATGGCTAAGTCATGTAGAGCGGATGGAAACCAATGCTCTGGTCCGAAAAGTCTTCGAATCCACCCCCAAGGGACGGCGCACCAGAGGAAGACCGCGGCTCTGGTGGCGCACGCAAGTGGAAAGGGACCTCAACCAACTATGCGTGTGAAACTGGAGACAGCTAGCTAAAGATCGAGCTGGCTGGAGACGCTTGTTGGCTGAGGCCCAGGTCATCCTCGGACTGTAGCGCCACCTTAAGTAAGTAAGTAATAGCAAATTGATAACAAAATTCAATTCGTAAAATATACTGATTTCTTGTATTTGGTTGAAATTTTACAATTTCCTTGTTGTCCTTAATATTACATACATTACAATCTTCCGCATACATTTTTCATAATACATTAGTGTTTGTATATATATATATATTCATAGTATAACTTCCTTATAACAATGTCTAGATACATTTTTCTTAATTTCTAGTTCTTTAAAAAAGTCTTCCCTTTACAATATTTGAATACTTATTCAATCTACGGATGTTATTTCTCTTTAGTTTCATAATAGTGATAAATAAGTTATTACTTCTTTTTTTTCAAATATATGTTCCGCTCGCTGTAAAATTAAATGTCTGTTTATTTATTATTTATTCATCACCTATTTACACAATTCGTTCGTCATCGTATGCCTTAAATCATTACTTATGATTACAATGGATACATATTCGATTTAAAGTATTTTTGATAATTTATGATCTTTATAATCTTTTTATTTTTTTATTCTGTTTTCTACTTAACTTTTAAGTTATATTCACAATAATATAAGTCTCAGAGTAGGTAGCGAGAATGCAGCATTGATTCATATACTGTTATTTATACAAAATTATAAATCGATGCAATGTTCTTCAATGCTATTCGATGTGTGGAATGAATTTGTGTCCGTTTCGTCTTATTTCAGGGGTTTGGAATTAAATGCTTCACTCAATGTATCAAAAATGTGGGAACTAGTGTGACAAAGCCGTTGTTGGAATTTGTAGATGGCAATTAACTTAGCAAAGGATAGAGGTAAATTAATGAACTTCTGTTCTGACGATCTATGGTTGCGCCGTACACGATATTTCAATTACATGGCACCGACATTAGCGAATTCCTAAGAATGTTCACAAGCAATATTCATTATCTGAAAGACTGGAGAACAGCTATGCTGCAATCGATCTCTAAATAGGACGAGGACTTTACTATTCTGGCAGATATTCTGTTGATAATCTTTCTTTCGTTCGCGGGTACAAGCGCAGGGGTCTTCTGTAACCAAGCCGAACATGGAGCAGCAACTGCAGCCACCCGAGTGTCATTGAGACGGAAGAGGATAAAATGGATCTGGCGATTATGAGCCCTAGACCAGGCACTATATGAAGTCTTCGATGAAGAACGTGCAGCTTGTTCCTGGTCAGAGTTACATTCTAGATAAATGCGAGGGGTATTGAAGTTGGATTTTCGGTAACCGATAATAATAAATCTAGAAGACTCAAATTTACCATTTTTGGTGGACGAGTGATGGGGGAATTGTGATACATGATACCGTACATGCCTCTAGACTAGGCTTAGGTTAGGTTCCTAGACCACCTAGCATAATTGTAGGCTCATTGTGATACCACACGGATTAAATGTCTCCTATTCCTAAACCCATGTAGCGGTTGCTACAAAGCGTACGCAGCTCGATCATATTGTCGAACTTGTAGGTCCCTGAGCCTTAGTCTAGGCTTACCTTTTAACGAATTCTGAAATTCTGTGGACTAGGAATAGATACAGAGGATAATGAAACGCCTTTCACCTACTCTGGAACTGACTTTCTTAAGAAAACGAATTATGGAAGTGTATTTACTAAGGGAACTGTCAGACATGCATGTCCTGGACGCATTGAAACTGGAAACTCATCCAAAGTCTTATGTTGTAATACAATTGATATTCGGGAGTGTTTTACTAATCACTACCATACATCCGGGATGTATTTACCTACATACCATCTACGGCGCAGTTGTTAAAATAAATAATATCGGTGGCACTGCAGACCGAGTTGAACCTCTGGCTAGTCAGTGACTCGTAAGAGAGGGAGCCGTGAATTATAAAAATTGTTCCTGTCGGAGACTTAACCCGACACCCTCAGCGTAAATAAATAAATACATAAAGGTGTGAAACTCATTCGGGTATGCCAGTATTGTTTACCAATAGGCCTCGCATTGAAGCGATGTGGTGTGACAAAGGCGCAATGCATTCGTACTCCACAGTCCGCACACAATCAGATCAGACCCGGAAGCTTGCTTGCAATGCACATTCACTGTCGGCGACGACTTTAAAACTACATCTCTCAATCTGACAGTTGATATAGTTTGAAACTTGTGGTCACTTTGTGAATGCTCCAAAGCGCATCAATTCCTCATCGACTGATTGTTAAATAAATTCAAAATGGACACAATTTTCATGGCGAACAATAGAATTTCTCTCTTTTCCCATAAATGTACACAAACCCGTTGTCCTTCATCATTCTCGCAGATAATAGAATTTTTATTTCCACTGATTTACATCGTTGACCTCGGCCACACGGAGGGGGGTTATAAAACTTCACCTCAATAAATTTTCTTCCGCAAATCCGTTCGGACGTACATACATTCGATCCTATTTGCATTCATCTTCACTCCACCGTTGCACGGAGCTCGTTCTCGGTTGCCTTTGGCAAGTTTCTGCATCGTCATCATCTGAATCTGAACGCCGATATTTATTCATGGGTGTGTCTACCTATCACGTTTTTTCTGCCCTTCAGGCTGGTCACAATGTAGGGTCGTGCGACGAGGAGGAGGCTCACATGAGCCGGCGCTTTGTTTAAATGGAATACAAGGAAAAAATCATATCTGGCCACAAAGTCGGGTCGCTTGAATCTCTGATGTCGAAAATGATGAATGACCGTGGTGACGAGAGCTCCACCTGACTGCTTGTTTCCACATATTTTACGACGTCACACAAATGACCACCGAGTATATCCAAGACGAGAGACATCATTACTCATCGGCATGGTAACTTTTGGGTTGCTTTTGATTGATTAATCAAGACAACTTTTCTTTCGTACGCCCCTAAGTGCTGAGCCTCGTTGTTTTCTCTCTGCCAGAGGACTCTCAACGTCACAAGGAGATGGACACTTCAGTGAACTGAACAGACTGGGATCAGGCCCAACCCCATGTGTGCTTCGTTGCGAGGGTGGATGGATGGGTGGGTGGTGTTGCCTTTCATCTGCTTGCAAGGGTCGTTTGCTTATATCAGCCACGTGTTAGAATGATGGCACTCTCGCCTTTCGGCCTCCTCCTATCAAAGTAATTGTCGCCTTGGGGTGTAGCTGGTCAGGAAATTTAAGGATGGTGATGTTGTGACAATTGTCTGGCGTGAGATGTTCGTTGTGTCGTCTCGGTAGGCGCTGCCTAACTCCGAACCGGGTTCAGCGCCATCGTCGACTTCCTTCTGCGTTACACTGCTCCGCCTCAGGGGCACTGTAGTAGAGCCTGCTGTTGTCGTAGTCATTGTATGACTAGCTGTATAGGGTGGCGGTGGTGGGGGTTGTCTGTAGTCTAGAAGGCTGGCTTTGTTGTTAACGGTGGGTGGCCACTGATATGATCCTGTTGATGGGTAACGCAGCAGTTGCTTGATGCTTGATGTCGCATTGGGTGGTGCTGGCGGTGGAGGAGGCGAGTCAGACCCTCCTGCGCTTGACGCTGTTGGCGGCGATGATGCGGGCGCTGGAATGCATGACATCTCTCGCATCAGGTCCATATATCTGGACTGTAAGTAGTCCGTAGTGGACCTTGTAACATTGTCGTATTTACTCTTGCTAGTGCTGCTATTATTTGCTTGCTGGGCGGTAGTCGTTGAGGTGGCATCTTGGGTTCCCGGCGTTGCGTGTTTGACTGTGGGTGTCGAAGTTGCCAGCAGTGATGCTTTTGGCGACGCTGGACGATAGCTGTTGTGGGGCTGATGTTGATGCTGGCTATAATGATCCTGCAATTGGCCATCGTATGAACTCAATTGATTTATTGCAGTTGCTGTGTGACTGTAGAGACTGCCGTTGCTGTGACTTTTGCTGTTGTTACTAAATGAGTGCTGGGTGCTGTTTGGCAACAGATCGGGTTGGTATTCCGCCGTGATTGTTCCGTCGGCATTCTGATGATGTCGTTTAAGTGGTGTAATACGATTAATTTCCGAAATGTTCGGCCCATGCGGTAGGTACAGCGTGTGGGATGGTATATGGAGAGAATCTGCAAGGACAAAACAAAACGAAATTATCAACATGTGTTAGTCCATATTGAATAAAAGAGAAATCAGAAGAGATAACTAGTTAAGATTTATTGAAAACCTGCCAACTTTAGAATCATAAATGTGTGTATGTATGTATTCATTTCTCTTAAATTACTTATATATATAATATAAAACAAATCCATATAAAATTCAGTAAGTTAAGCTTCATAAAGTAAATTAAGAAATTCTAAATCTTCATGTAATATTGTATTTTAACAATGGTTTTAAACATTTTGCATACAAATGTTTTTGCGCATTTAATAACAGATACCCTAAGCGACCAACAAAATAAAGCAGAACGACGGAGGCAAATAGGTCGAACATAACGTTCCGAATGACGTTGACAGCGATGACTAAGATGAGATATTGACACCTTCGACCAGTATAAATCCCGGGGAGTGAACAGTATTCTACCCATCATGTCGCAAAAGACAAAGGACGAAATCACTCTAATCCTTCAAAAAATCTACCAACACAAATTAGATCGTGATTACATACCATCCGCACGGAGAGAAGTCAAAGTCGTCTTCATAACTAAAGTAGGGGAAGTTAGTGGCTGTGCTCAGATTTTCGACCTATCAGCCTAAATTCATTCGTCTTAAGGACGTTTGAAAAGCTTAATAATTTATAATATGGGTGGCGCTACAGCCCGTAAAGTGCCAGGAACGGACCTACAGTTTTATGCCGTCTCCGAACGGCCAAGTTTTAAAAGTTTTTTCTAGACAGTTCTACTCTTTGAGCATTGTCAGTGATTCGATAGTGGTGGCACCGTAAAAAATATTTTTGTCCTATCCACTGGGATTCGAACCTAGACACCGAGGTTCAAATGCGTAGGAGTCGACTAACATACCCACAACACCACGGCCACTTGTCGGCATGATTCACTATCGGCCAGTGTTCCGAAAGACCGCCACTAATCTAGTGATGCCGTGACGAGTTCACCGAAGGAGGTCGCTTTGGTTTTGGATCGGTTGTGCGAAGCCATATTTTCTTTGATGTTGCAAAGCTTGTCAATCTGAGGTTTGCTATTCCAATGAAGTCCGTGGAAATTTTAACATTGATGGCTTCTAGAGGGGCCTGCACCTCCTCTGCAGATCTAGCTAGTTCGTCGGATTCTCATGTCCTGGAATGTCACTTTGATATGAAATTAAGGACATTTTGAGCCTTCTAACGACACTAGCTCAGACCGACATTCCTACACTAGATTTGAATATGATAATGAAATAGGTCCGCCTTTAATTATTCGGCATTCTGTAGGCTTTGGAAATTTTCAAAAAAGCTCCTGTGACACATATGCATGATGGGCTTAGTACCTTGTTGAGTTTTATAATATTGTATTTTTCCCTAAATGCCGGCCACCATACAACGAATACGGTAAACTACCGTAGTATATATCCATAGGGTCAAGTATAATTGGAGACCTTACTTTCTTCAAAGGTTTTACTGTATGCTTTCTTAACTCGCTAGTCTACGTTTAGCTTCCAGCTGAGATTGGGATCTAAGGTCATTCCTACATACTTGCATAACTCGTGTAAATTATGTAATTTGATTTTACATTGTCTATGATCTCCTGCAAAGCATATGCAATTAATTGTAGATGGCCTCAATTGCCTAAGCCAAAATATGTATATTCGCCTCCTTAAGGTTCAGTGTCATATTATCGACAATCATCTATCTGAAATGTATGTGGCTAATCGAAGAGAAGTTGCTTAATAAGCTTATGAGGTTTTTAGTGATTCAACTAAATTTTGAACATTTGAACTTTCTCCAATGGGTTCTGTAACACTAGAACCACATATCTGCTGGACTCGATAGTCAACAGTCAACAATTTAGCTTGCAACTGCTTTGTTGATTTAGGATGGGGGCGTGAAAATTATTTTGTCTTACTGGGAGTCAAACCTAGACACCATAGGTTCAAGTGCGTAGTAGTTGACGCCCAGACCCACAACGCCACGGCCACCACAATTTCATCTAAATGTTGATCACGATTACGTTTTATGTGGTCCACATGGACAGTCCAATATTGAGTTACTTTTTCGAGCGCATTGGTATCTCGCTAATACCAAGCAAGTTTGACATCATTGACATATAGCGGGCGCCCTTGGCTTTAACGATATTTTTACGATCATCTTTAACAAAATAAGGAGAGATATTGCTCTGATCGAAGAGCCTTGGGTTATTAATGTCCTGATTTGTGGACGCGGTAAGCGTGACTACAATGTGTTCTCTGTAAGAAGTACTGGTGAGACTGTATTATTATCATATTCTGAATGGCTGTATTAAACACCTAAACTCTCTTTGATTACAGTGATCGGGACTGTAGTGAGACTGTGAAGAGACTGTGAGAGAGACGTCCACGCCGCATGAGAATATTGGGTTCACTTAGCTAGAAGTACTGAGAAGGACGATCGGGGGCGCGGTGGTATGTCCGATCACCTCTAGTTTATCGAGCACGTCTCCCAATGAGCTGCATTTCGGCAGTTTTAGTCGGAAAAATTAAGACAACTAGAGAGAGACTTGTGGATTTTTCAATTCCAGGGATGTTTTAGCAAAGCAAAATACCCAACACTATTGCCTAAGATCTTCCACGTGGTTTGCAATTGCTGCAAAGGGTGATAAATGGACGCAAGCAGATACAGCAACAAGATTTCCCTCCGTAATTGTACGTGTAGGTGATTTGACGTTCAATAGCGTGAAATTAGTGTGACATTTGGTCCTTATGACTTGAATTGTTTGTCCAGTAGTTGGCCCGTAAAATTGTCGTAGTGGGCGTTCACATTTTTCACAGAGAATGAATTTTGATATTCCACGATGAATTGCAATAATTTGTAAGCATTTTTGTAGTGCAAGTCTTTCCATGATTAAATTGCAATGCAAATACAAGTTAGAGTCATCAAAAAAATATCAATGGGAAGGATACCGATTCAATGTGGAAATACCCTAAAATAATTTCTGGAATACTAACTTTGCCCCAATTACACCGACGCGCTGTTTAATCATTTCAGAGAATAGTTCGTTAGGAAGGCACAAACAACAGCACATCCACCAAGGAAATTAAGCAAATTCCTTAAGTCAGTGAAACACGTAAATCCTCCACCATGGAATACATAAAGTTTCGATCACCTATTTGCAGAGCAATAAATTAGTGTTAACAGTCCACACGCCTTCGTGACCTCTCAAATATTCGCATAAGAACATTCGGCACATCGTCGTCCGTCATTCACGGCATTAAGTTGATTTGTAATCGTGCACCTTCCACACTAAAACCCAACGACAAATTTTATTAATTTGTCACGTCATTTCCAGCCCCCAACTCGTAATCACTTTCGGCATGAGCCTCCCACCCGTCACAAGATAAGTCCTGCTGTCAAAAGCCATTACAACAAACCGATCAATTAAAATTCACAATGAAGTCCGCCGCCTGTGTGTGCGTAGGTGTTTACTCACCAATTGTTAGCGCCTTTTAATTCCTCATAAATTCAGCTCTCATCAACCCCAATAGTTCGCAGTCTCCTAAGGCACTACAAGCTGCTGCCGCCAGAGGTCGAGGCGTACCTCTTAGCACCCTCCTTGACTTCAGTTCGGGACATAAAACAGCGCGCGTCCCAATTGTTTCTTTATAGCTCATTTATTTTTTGATTTATTGCCATTATAGGCGGACCTTACGTGAATTATGAGTGCCAAAACCTGTGCCTGTCCTAAAGGTGGGGGAAAAAAATTCGAAATTATTAATAAATTCTCCCCCTTGGTTGAACGCCTGCAGAAGTACACATTTCATGGTGTGCACGGCGGATGGCCTGGCACGAAGGAGGGAAGATTTATTAGAATATTTCCATTTAATAAATTTTGCTCGTATCCTTATTGTTGCTCTCTGCTCTGGCCATGTAATGAGGATGGGCGACAACCGATACGGTCGTTTTATAAATTCAAATGTTACTTTTTTTCCTTCGTTCTCCCTCCGTGGCTGGTTCGTTATGAAACATTGACCTCAGAGCGAGAGTCTATTACGTGAAATGAAAAATGATGTGCTTGGTCTTGGCCCTAGTGCTTCGCAATAAAATTAGCACAAATTTATCTGCTGGCCAGTCTCATTCATCCCCGATTAGTCGAAGGTACTCATGCGTCTCTTGGAATCGGGATCGAAATGAAATTATAATTTCGACAATAGGGCAGCTATTGTAGGGCGTCTGATTCAGGTTACGAAGGAATGTGTTATGAGTTATGACCATGATGATTGGTGCAACGACAAACGTTCCGTTACCTTAGAAACGAAGCACCGAGCTTAGCCGAAATGGCGCAGATTTGAAAACCTTGAACCTGGGCCTAACTACTATACCGACTACTCAAGTTGGGCGTGCTATTTTTTGCTCAGCAATGGGGATAACCTAGAGTTTTATGGCGACTACCAACGAACAAGTTGGACAGTATTCTGGACGTACTCCTGCATTTTCGAACTGGGCACCGTAGTTTAGAATCAATAGTTTAGAAGTGGTCGCAAATACCCACTACGCCACGGACAAAGTTCATTATAATATGATTACTTTGTGTATAAGCGTTCAAACAACATTTTCAAGCTAAGCCACAACAAAACTAGTATTGTCGATAATAGAGTCCTATATGAAGACATTCATTTGCTGCCTATGATCCAGTACACTATTTCAGGTATCTAATGTATCTACACTACATTTGTGTAGAAGTATGTGAAAAAAATATAAAATCTTGTTCAGTGTATCATAACGATTACTTTCTTTGCTTAAGTTAAATGCTAACTGTGCCTATTTCAACAAGTACACTGAAGCAACTGCTTATGTTATGGTTATTTGGTGTTTAACGTCTATTTAGTGTATGTAGGTAAATTGAGAATCAAAAATGTAAAGAAGAAGAATAAATGTTTTAGAGAAGTTATTCATTTGTTGTTCTCATTGGACGAACTATTCAATGCAATCCTAGTGGTGTACTCTCTGAATACATACTCATTTGGTACGAATACATACTCATACTATTGACCGACTTTATAGTTGATTGCCCTCTTGTCTATCGACCAATTTGAGTGACTTTTTGACTGTTATTCACGATTTTTTGAAGGTTATTCACGAAATCATGCGAATGGCATTCTATGATAATTGGCCCGAGAGAACAAAATAAAAAACGATAGCAAACAAATTGTATTGGGCAAGAGATGTATAAGTTTCTGATTGCCAGTGGGTGAAATACTCGTTCAATAGTCAAATATACTATGTATAATAATGACATATCGAAGGTTTTGAAATTGAAGGGAACTATTGGTTTTACCGTACGATTGCTGTTGTGAAGTTGTGTAAAATAGTTCTTGAAACTTGAATGGAAAATGGACTTTCGAGGGCAACTATATTGCTTTCAATTACTTCGTTTCGGTATACATATAACTTTGTCAATAAATTTTGTGGAATCATATTTTTAAACTTAAAAAATGCCAAGTGATCTCGCTATACATCCAAAGTGAATTTGAAATTTGATGAGATGTTGATTATCTTTCAGATGATTTTACAAACATCATACTTAAATAATAAAGGGTGGTTAAATTTTATTATATTTATTTTTAAGGGCCGATGTTGATTTTGAATAAAACACGAATCACTTAGAAAATTACTGTCATTTCTTATTATTATGATAATATTGGTATGGTTCAATTATGTATGGAATAAAATATCGACCAAATAGCCAACGCGAACTCGGCGGTACACCTCCATCCGATGGTCTAAATTTTCGATGACGCTGAAGCATAATTGAGGTTCTATGCCGTTAATGTGCCGAATTATCTCGTCCTTTAGCTCTTGAATTGTTGCTGGCTTATCGACGTACACCTTTTCTTTCAAATAACCACAAAGAAAAAATTCCAACGGTGTCAAATCACATGATCTTGGCGGCCAATTGACATCGCCACCACGTGAGATAAGACGGCCATTGAATTTGTCGCGCAAAGAGCCATTGTTTCGTTAGCTGTGTGGCAAGTGGCACCGTCCTGTTGAAACCACATATCGTCCATATTCACATCTTCCAATTCGGGCCATAAAAAAATGATTATCATTTTACGATAGCGAACACCATTCACAGTAACTACCTGACCGGCCTCATTTTGGAAAAAATACGGCCCGATGATGCCGCCAGCCCATAAACCGCACCAAACAGTCACTCTTTGTGGGTGCATTGGTATTTCGACAATCACTCTTGTATTATCATTCGCCCAAATGCGGCAATTCTGCTTATTGACGAATCCACTGAGGTGAAAATGTCCCTCATCACTGAAGATGAAGTGCACGATATGCATTTTGATTTGAACGCCCATTGAATAACTTTAACGCGTTGCTCGATTGTGTATCTTTCCATGGTTCAAATTGAGTTAGTCTGAAATTGAGAAATGTCAAATGAAATGCAGAAAAAAACTTGACGTTTAGGTGTGGTTCACATTCAACATCGGCCCTTTACATATTTTATATAGCACTGGTACATATTTCTGCGAGGATATTAGTGTCATGTTTGAGACCACAGTTGAGTTAAGTGTAGGTCATTCATTTGGATATTGCTGATTTTGTTGACCTCGCTTACATTATTGAAGTATGCAACCAGGTGGAAGTTTCCACCTCTTTTGATATTATTGACACCGAGGAAAAAATGCGTGAATGAGCTGCCATTTTCGTGATCTGAAATGTTCTATGGTTCTATGGTGTTGAAAAACTGTCCAAAAATTCGCGAGTAATTGTCAAAAAGTAGGTGATTATCCGTCAGATTCAATATATGATATTTCATCTCTGTGCAGTCAGTCAACTGTCATTTTCGAGCTCTAATTCCAATACAAATCAAATACAAAAATCCCTTCGCACTTGAATAGAGATGCGCTGCAGCTTACAGCCGCTTTGATCGCGTGTATCATAGCAACCCCGAATGTTGCCAACAGCCTGCCTATTTTTCTGTATGCTTCCTCAAGGCATTTCAGTCTGGGTTTTGCAGAAAGTAATTGGATTCTTCATTGGATCACGGGTCACAACATTCCTAATTGGCCCTTCTCCTTACCGAAAGACAGCGGAATTTTCGGGAAGAAACAAAAAAAAGGTTGAACAAAATTAATGCACACTACTATGCCACGATAAAAAAAATGCCCAGCGTCAGGACATCCCCCCAGGCCCTCATAATCAAGAATCTCGGATAAAGGGCTGCCTTTTGGGTCATCCCACCCAATTAGTAACTTCAAAAGCAAAAACCTTCTGGGAAATTAATCTCTTCCTAATCTAATGTATATGTATCCTCCCTACCCATTGTACCATCCCAGGCTCGTAGCTAAATTAATTGGCGTCACATGGCAGCATTCCCAGAGACGAGAATGAAGCAAAAATCGGAATCTTTCGTGAGATTTACACTTAAATATCCTTAATCATGCCTAAAACAAAAACAAAATGAGGAAATAAAAGCCCACGCCCACATGCTAAGTTCGCCCCCCCTCATCAACCACAAGCATCGCCAACGAAACCAGAAAAAGATCTCCATATTCATTCGCTCCCGTCCGTATCATATCACGATAAATCTCATGGCTCTTCAAATTTTAATTAATTCCCTTAGCTGTATTCCGAGCACGCACTACAATAAACTGGCAAAACAAAACAGAACAACAAAAACAACGAAAAGTAAACAAATCCCGAGCGGAGCCCAGTAGGCCCCACAACAACGACAACCCCTTACCTTCAATGCCTTTCTCCAGATAAATTTTCTCAGAATGAGCCAATTTCGTCTCCTTCAAATCATCCCCTGTCAGGTGCGGGTGATGCTGCTTTTGCTGCTGATGATGTTGATGATGATGTAGTCCGCCGCCCCCGTTGCCCGTAACACCGACGCCACCGCCACCCATGCTCATGCCGTTCTCCATGATCTTAATGGCCGCATATTTATCCCCATTCGTCGTCTGATGCTGGCCCATCGCCGGCCCTCCGCCCACCACCGTTGGAGCACCCTTCTTCTGGTGGATCAAGTGCCCATCCCCGTGAAGGTGATGGTGGTGTAAGTGATGCTGACCCACGGTTGTTTCGCTACCTGTCGCCGTGGCTGTCGTCGTTGTCATGCCGAGCGCCCCGCCATGGCTGTGGAAGTGATGCTGCTGCTGTTGTAAGTTTATCGCCTTGAACCGCTTGTAGATGCAACACGTGACCATGGCCAGAAACACGGAAGCGGACAGCAGTCCCAGCGCCATTAGGCAAATAACAATGATCAAATTGCTCTGCAGCAGCAAATCCTTCTGAGATTGCTTTTGCACGAGCAGGCTCATCTGCACGGCGTCCTTTCCGCCGGCATTCTCCGCGAGGCAAGTGTAAATGCCCTCATCACTCTTTTCTGCCCCCAGTATGGTCAGGCGGGAAATGAAGATATCGCGACCGAATTCCTTCTCGGAGTTATGCTCCTCGCGCAGCAGCTGAATGTGGACCCGCGCCGGGTTGTTGCCACTACCGCCGCTGCCACTGGTGTACATCTGCTTGTTGTAGTCCCAGGCGATTAGGGTGTTCGGTGAAGCGTGCACACGACAAATCAGCGTCACATTCTCCTTGGAAGTATTAATGGATGCCCCCCGCGATGGATAGATAATCTTCGGCTTGCAGGCAAATGCCTCAGGCTGGTCTTCAATCCAGAGCATCCCGCGCAAGTGGGACGGGTAGTAGCAAGACGTGGGGGGAGTATAGAGATTCCTGCGAAAGGCAAAGTCCCGAAACAGCTGAAGCTCGCATGTGCAGTTCCACGGATTGAGCTCGAGCGACAGGCTGGTGAGCCTCTGAAGGCTCTCAAATGATTCTTTGCGTAGGAAACTCAAGCGATTCCCACTCAGGTAGATCTGCGACAGTAGCGGGACGTTCACAAATACCGCCGTCCCCACTTGGGAGATTCGGTTATCTTTCAGCTCCACCTTGTGGAGGTACTTGAGGTTCTGGAAGATACCATCGTCCAGTGCCTCGAGAAGATTTCCGTTCAGCACCAGCGCTCTCACTTTCACGAGATTTCCGAAGACGTTCGCCTGTAGCCTGCGCAGGAGATTGTTGGACAAGTCGAGCTCTATAAGAATCTCCAAGGACCTCAGAGCGAGAGGTTCCAGATGCTCCAGGGAGCAGTTCCTCACGAAGAGCTTATGCAGATTCTGCAGGTCTGCTGTGAAGAATGCGTTCTCCTCTAGAAATGTTATCTTGTTGAAGGACAGATCGAGAACCTGCAGTTCGGAGCTTAAGTTCTCCGGCACCGAGCTGATGTTTAGGTTCTTGCAGTCGGCCGTTTTTTTGCCCGAGTTCCACTTGCACTTGCAGTCGCCGCATTCCATGAGCCAGTCACCACTTACGTATACGACCTTCGACGTAAGGATCATGAGGATATGCAATGTTGCAACGTAACCGCAAAATATAAATTGTTCCGAGGAGACGCGCATCTTTGGACTCATTCTAGGCGTTATTGCGTTCTGCGTCGTTTGGTCTCTTCTATGCCGCTGGTGAGTCCTTAACCACCAGCATTTCGGTTTTCATTTTTGAAGAGGACGAGGAGTGTGTGTTCGACTTTTCAGACCGTCAGCCGAATAAGAAAAAGTTCGGTTGCCTTTCCCTTTCCCAAGTGTGGTTCCTGCTTCTTCTTCGACGGCTGCGGTGGCGAAAGGAGCATATGTGTAAGATTTTCAACTTCCCACGATGTCAGTATCATATGGTTTTATGACGGCATGTGGAGCATGTACGCGTCGACCCTGCTTATCCTGTCATTTTTCATCGTTCGGTGCAGCCGTGAGCAGCAGAAGTCTTCCTGAAATGAGAAAACAAACCTCGTCACACAAACAGATCCAAATACAAATGTACCCACGTAGGGATGTGGAAAATCGAATTTGACATTAAATAAGAATTTTTGCGAAATTTTCTACTACTACTCGTCATTGGTGTATCTTCTCCTCCATCTGGCGGACGCGGCTAATGGCTGGGGGTGGTGGCGAAGGTCGGGAAGGGCTCGATACCAATGTTGCCACTTTTATGGCACGATGCAGAAGTTTAATGAACAATCCGGGCTTGTGTGGCGCGTACGGAGTACGGTGGTTTATGTACCATCCTCACCATTAAAGGGACGGAAATGGTTTTCTATTGTTTTCGAGGGATAAATATACAATGCTCATGCTCGGCGAGCAACGAGCGGCCGACGTGGTGCGGTAGCAGAAGAGCTGACAGTTCAGAATATATAAAAACCACTTTACCAGCCAGCAAAGGAATGGTTATGGTGGCGGATGCTGGTGGTGGATGCTGGTGGATGGCGCAACAGGGATGGGTAAAAGGACGGAAACGAATCCGTGTTTACGATCATGACCATTAGAGGAACTCTGCTTCGTAATAGTTTTGTTTTTGTGGTCGATTTTTTCTTTCTAATGTCCCCATCCACAAGTGATGCCCATGCGGAGAGATGGGATGCACAGGGACCTGGTGCGACTGTAATGCCCTAGTTTTAGCGTCAATATTTGAACAGAAGGAACGAACAATTTTTGTTTGTTTCAATTTTTAATCCTCGAAGTTTCGTCGTAAATTGCTTGTACGTGGTGCAGAATTGACCATGATGAGTTTGTAATTGAATTGGTTGCTCAGTTGAAATTCAATTTAAGCGAGAGATTGCAGTTTGTGGGTCGATCAGGAACCGTATCGTAAATGAGTGGTCGGTTGAGAGTGCTTTTATGGTTTATCGTTGGGTACAACCGACATGGAACACTTTCCTAAGTGTTGTCCACTTTATTTGTCGTTGATTAATTAAATTGGATACAATTTATTTGGGACGGAAAACTTTTGCTTGACAGACAGTATTGGACGCATGTACATAGCTTGTTCAATTTGCTTAGGTAGATACATTTTGAAGTAGGTACAGGTGTTTCGGGAAATTGTCTCTAATAAAACCGAAAGGCTATCAAAGGATGGGACAACATTAAATTGGACAACTTGGTTTTATTACGAAGACTCTTTATTTTTGATGGGCAATGGTAGTCGGTTAAACAAATGTGGCTGGACTGACATTAGTTATGCATCATTATGCATGAAAACGCTTAGAAAAAAGCACAACTTATTCATGAATAGAATGAAGAAAATGCCTTATACATACGTACATGTCCACCACTTCAGATTCGGAACGAATCACTCTGACTATATTTAGAGTATTTAGAGAATACCCGATTAGGTTTAGAGAAAGCCGTGGCGCTCTCCTGGCAGCCTACTGCGTGCTGAACACGGATAAAGACTCTGAATTTAAGCACATTGCCGCCGGAGTTCCGCAAGGCAGTGTCCTTGCTCCTACTTTATTTTCGATGTAAACTGGAAAAATTCTTTAAGGTTCGGGGATGATGGAAACGGATAATTCTGAACTGAAAAACCACAACGACTTGTAAATAAGGTTTGTGACTGGTCAATTCGATTATTACGTTATTCAAACGTCTTCATTACATTCTACACAAGGCGCGAAAGTCATGTGCCGCACGTAAAAAAAGCACGAACCTTGAAAAGTGGTTACAGTCCAAATAGATCGTCTTTCCAAAATACTTCCTGACCATTTCAGACGGAGATTGTGGCGGTTTGCGAAGCACTGTCCTGATTCCTGGCTTAGGTGGAATGCCATCAAGTCAGGCCACTAAGACTCGGAGTTGGTGCCTCTGACCTCTAAATTGATAACGAACTGTCGTTCGTCTGTGTTCTATACCGGGCCACTGTATATTTCAGAAAATTTTCGCGGTCGAGTTTGCCCCACACGACACATCTTTATTCCTATTTACACTAAGCACCATCGAGTTCACTCTGTAACAGCTTCAGCGATCGAAAATGCTACCAAAATGGTCGTAGCGTCACCGAATGTTGCGGTATACAGCCTTCGGCCTGCGGTATACAGCTTATATAAACTAGGTATAGAGCACGAGTAAGAACACTCTCTTGCGGTACCCCAGCTTTTACAGCTTTGGGTTGACAGTATTCGATTCCATGCTCATAATCGGGCACTGCGCAATTGGCATAAATGCCCGCAGGATGGATGTCCCATACAAAGATCTACAGGGATGAAAAGGAGGTAGAAACCACAAATCTTCTCTGCTCGTGTAGCGGTGGCACTTCCCATTGACTAGCAAAGTGTTTCAGTCCAAGAGGGTCTTAACTAACGAATTAAGGGCCGATACGATAACAAGTACGGTTTTCCTTATTTATTAGCTAATTTTTTTTTTCCGAGGATTGGTGGATATCTTCAACAAGACGCTATGGCGAACCTGCGACCATAGAAGTGTGAGATTCTTACTCAATAACACTACCTCCCTTTAAATGTTATGTTCGACTACAACTAAGTGAAGCACTTATCCAGTAGTTTGTATTTCTTGATTTAGATACGTTTGACAGGTAACTCTCCAATTAATGTTCCTGCTAACACCGCAACCATGGTCGGGTGTAAGCTATCGCACGAGATCAAGGGGTTTAGTCCTTCGAAGTCGGCGCAAGACGTTAGTTTCCTCAAGGATCGAATAAACTGCAGAGTTTGTATGCTCTTCCAGGTGGCGCTTATGTTTGTAAGCGATTTTTTTGATTTCATCTTGGACTGGTAAAATTTCTAGATCTTTGTGGATATCGTATTTCTGATATACCATGGTGCACTTACAATAGTTCTAAGCACCTTGTTTTGAAAAGTCTGTATAATATTCATATTGCTTCCTTTGGTACAACCCCAAAGTTGTATGCCATACGTTCAATCTGGTTTTAGGATTTGTTGTCAATACTTAGCTTGGAGTGCTTACCAATAAGCCAGTGCATATCTTTGTATTTTTTGTCAAGTTCTGCGCGTTTCTTTTTAACGTGTTCTTTCCACTTGAGTTTTACGTCAAGAGTCATCCCTAGGTATTTGGCTTCATTACCGAAAGGTATTTGGACACGATTTAGAAAGACTGCCAAGTTATCAACGTGAATATAAGTAAAATTGATATGAACAGCTTTGCCTTCGTTAGGGACAATTCGCCAGAAACTCATTTATTCGTGTATCTGGTCCAGTGCACGTTGTAATTTTGATGTAGACTCTTCCGTTTTGGCTGTTACCAAAATGGCGGTGTCATCAGCAAATGTGCCTAGAACAGTGTGTTCTTCTTGTGGTAAATCACTCGTATACAGCAGGTATAGCAGAGGGCCAAGAACACTCCCTTGCGGTACACCAGCATTTAAATTTTTAAAGGCAGAATATTCCGTGATTTACTCTGAAGAGTCTATTAGAGAGATACTTCGTTAGACTACTAGAAATGCGGCTGATCAAACGAGATTTCGTTCAAATGCCTTTTCTACTACATCAGTTATGCGATGTACTTGGTCAATAGTTGAGTGTTTACTTCTAAAACCAAATTGGTGATTTGGAATAAGCTGTTTTTCTTCCACAATTAAACTTAAACGTCTAGAAACGTCTAGAATTTTTTCAAAAGCCTGAGACATTATCAGGAGTAGTGAAATTGGTCGATATGACTTTTTATCCGTTGGTGGTTTTCCGGGTTTTAGTACCATTATAACTTCTGCCACTTTCCATTGACTAGCTAACATGTTCATGTCCATTAGCTAATGCAAATTTTTAATGAACATAAATTTCCAATAAATTGTTCGGTTACACCTATTAATCAAATACTTGTCACATTAAGGTTTTATGTGACTGGAACTTATTTGCAGAGCATTGCTGATTTCGGAGGAATGCATATAAAATTACTGAAGACATATATCAAAATTACAAATGCCAAGGAACATTTCTTTCGAATAGCTTCGTTTCCATCCGTGATTGACGGTATCAACCCACATTAAAGTACATAACGTTAAAAATAACGAATAATGCATTTGAAATCGTTGTGCTTTTGGTTACATTTAAAAAGCAGTGTCACAGTTAATTTCGACTTAAAAATGTATGAGGAACCAAAAGTGGCTAGAAGTAAATTTGATAGTATTATCAGCAAACGAAGTTGCGATTAAGTCGTTTCTTTCGATCTGAGATTATTTATTTTTCTCTCTGGGTTCCCCTAGTGTAGGGTTGTGAGTACTTTATACAATTACAGAAAGAATTCCGTCCGTGAATGGCTTAAAAGATGTTTATAATTAATTTGTACTTCAAAGAAAATGTAATGATTTCGTGAAAACCGCTTGTGACAATCAGTCGAACATTTTCTTGGAAATAGGAATGCAGATGACTATATACATTTCTTTAATGAAAGAATTCAGTGTTACAAACTATTATATGAGTCATGTCGATCAGTTTTAACACAACCATGGAGACTTAAACAAAGAGCATGGTGAACTTTTTCATTGAGATGTGAAACCAAGGAGATATGACGTGCCTATGTTGGCAGGTTATTGCTGGTTACGCAATGGTCCAAACCATCATTCCTGAGGAAAATCGTTTAGGTAAGTGGCAGTTTATTTTTCTTGACTGTTACGTTAGGTTAGATTGAATTTTGGAGACTGCAGATATTGGACATACGTAGGTCCATTGCGCTACAATGCAGATAGACTAATTCCTTTACCTGGAACCGATTGGAGTTTGTTGAAAGAGTAGGTTCCTTGATGCGATTTCCTACTGTTAGCCCGAGCACTGCACCAGCAAAGGAGCTTATGTGTGGTCGCTTCTCCCTCTACATCGATATATGTACCTTCTGTGGAAATCATTGTATGGAACACCTATTCTACGGGTTTGCGTGCCACCTTTTGAGTGAAATGTTGGCCTTCATTCCTTCGTTTTAAGGCTCGTGGTGCCCTCTAGTCATATGCGGTTGGTTATTTTGATTCAATGTGTCTTTAAAAGATGATGGCTATAGTGAGGGGCATAAGGGCATAAGTAGATCTCCTCTTGTTGAGGGACAGGAGGTTCTACACTAAGCAGGGAGTTCAACGGCCTGGCATGTCGCACTCTCCCAGGACATACGTAAGTTGAATATTGAAGCGCTAGCCATATCGTTAAGAGATAGCAGGTAGTTAAGAGATGTTTTTGAACGAAAATTGACAATGATCTAGTTTGCGGCCTGACAAGAGACCCCTTATATTAGAGTCGGTCTAACAATCGACGTGAATATCCAATTAGAAATGCGTACAAAGTTTTTATTCCTGACTCCTTTCTTGATTTCCGCCCAAGGCGGTATCGATGGTGAGACCTAGAAATTTTGCTCTGACGGTAAATTACAGAGCAGTGCCGCAAAGTAAGGTTGGGGAGGGGTCAAAGGGTGGACCTTATATCTCCTACTGAAGAGTACAAGTTCCATTTAGTTTAACGCCAAGTCTGTATGTTTTCCTTCATGGGTTCACTTTGACCTTGTAGACTGGGCTTATTAACCTATTTCTCACGGGAACAAATATGTATACTTAAAATCAGATCTTCGATCCGAGACCAATTTGGGATGTGTTATGAAACAAGCTATGAGTGTACATGTGTGATAGAATTATATTTGTTTCATATTCTTCTACATACCTTGTAAAGCCCTCCTGTGGCAACAATGCGCGTGTTGCACGCTCGTGTTATGGTTTACATGTCTTTTAGTAGTCAAATAAATTCGACCGCTGCAGTGAACAATCAGGGTATCCCTTTGTCAACTACAATTAATATCTGTCCAAAAAATCGCCGTTGTCATTGGGCATCTTGCAAAAAATAATGCCAAGACGAATAAAATCCGTACTGAGTGATATGAATGTGGTACCAACCGAACAGATCATATTTGCCACACAGCTGATACCACAATAGACATTCTGGGAATTGGTTGCATGGTTGACTTTGTGTGATGGGACAACAAATGTCCCCAAAGATTATCCGATTTGACATCGCTGAACTTTTCATTGTGCAACTGCGTTCTGATGCACACGCGCAAGTGAACCTCTTGCCACACACGCCAAGCAGCTTGCCTGTGTACATGGATATGACCATCATATCCCTGACACAACGTCTTTCAATTTAATTTTAAGGAACGAATCGTAGGAATACTGGATAATCAATAGACGCATTAACCCCAGAGCCATGGCGTCCATCAAAAATGCAAAACAAAATCTACATAATTCGCTGATCTGGTTTACAGAACACTTGTGCAATGCAATAATTCAAAGCTATTTCCAACCTTTTAGCATTTCTGGACTACGTACCTAATTAAATGTCTTGAAGAACGTCCTTAACTCATATCTACCAAGCAACGTTAAGTAGTTCAAAATGGCAAAACGTAATTAATCTTGCACGCGACACCTACACAGAAACTTGCCTGCGACGGGAAAATTAATTAGAAGCGATTTTATGCCAGCAACGAGAGCCTACTTTGGACATGTTGCTCCCTCGCCAACCTCCCTAGCCCAGTGTTGGGAGAGAAAACGAGGTAATTAGTGCTATATGTTAATTTCTATCCTGTGCTGTTTCTCCTTTCGTCCTCAAACACTTGTCGACGGACATTTTTTTGTTTTTCTCTTGCGAGTACATTGTCTTTATTGTCATGTTGGTGTTCGCTAACGCCCCGTCGACAACGGCGCAGTATCCGACCGTTGCTGTATAGTTTAGTGAATGAATGAACTGCGATTCCATGAAAGAATGGAAAGACTAAATTATGTGTAAAATACGAAAAGAGAATATCCTGCTGGAAATGAGGTAGTTAAGGTTTTGATTTTAATAACACGTAATTATGTGCTGAGGAATTCACGCTCGGGAAGAATGCTAAGTGATGTGTTGGGCTGATGTTTGCGAGGAGGACTACAAGAAGGCAGCAGTTGTGCAAATATTTTATGAGTCAGGAAATTTACTTATTAAATATAAAAGAGTAAACAGCAAAGAAAGGTCTGCTTTGGATAAAGGGATCGTCCTCGTTTTAGACATCCCTATTTACGGCGTGTGAGGAAGAGGCGTAAGTAACTCCTGCATAGTGGAAGAATTTTCGGGGACGACTATCAAAATGGGGACGCCTGTTGAGACACGTGCTGCCAGCTGGGTCTCTGGAAATCATTAAATATTGACGTGCGGTACACACACAATGGGTTGATATCAGGTCATTCTATTATGCACTTAGGAACGTGTTTGGTTGTTTCTTTGCTTTGCCAAACCCGGAGTTGGGGTAGTTTTCCCCACCAAGCGATTAGACTTTAATACAGAGTTATCTGATACCTCACTACCTAAATTAATAATTTCGGTTGTAGACTTCATTCTGAAAGTGTTCACTTTCAGTTTAGCCTAGCTACGACTGACAGGCTGAAATTTATGGAACTACATAAATCTACGCAATGAGCAGTCCCTGAACTTTCATAAGAGCTGAATGTTGTTGCATGCGTTTAAACCAATTCTCTCATGGAATCATTTATTTTCTCATAGACGAGACATAACAATGACGACAAGAATAAAATATGGTCATTGTGGATCCGACCGGTTGCGACACTGCGAATGTATTTATGGAATACTTTCCTCCTTGTGATTTGAAAATTACTCAATGAGGAGTAAAAGACTTTTGAGTAAAAACAAAGCAATCGATAAAATATACGGATGGTAAAATCTGAGTGTCCATAGAGCGTCGTTGGGGGCAGCAAGCGAAAGACAGGAATAGTGTTTGGCGGAGGCCAAACAGGAGCATTCCCCATTCCTTGATTCCAGACAAATGTTGTTAAAATCTTTAACGCTATAACTTCTTATTGAGTGCCCTCAGTGTTTTTTTTATAAACAATGAGTTCATTACGTGAACCAAAACATTACTATTATGTATATCTGTATGTCTGCTGTGTTTATATAAGCCGCGAACTGCAAACTCGATACAATAAATTTCAGCGATGCACAAATGAAGACTAAAAAAATCACAAATTCTACAATCAATGCGCTGTGAATAGAGAAAATTCCAGAATCTAAATTATTTTAGGCGGCGCTAAACCAATCAGCAGATTTCCTTCATCCGCTGATACTTACAGCTTGGGATATCGAACAATTCAGCAACTTAATAGTATGTGGAAATTGTTATGGAGGAATTCCCGAAGTAGCCAAAGTGATAGCAAGAATAGTTCTGGAACAAATACAAAGCATTTAGATTCAACATTCGAACACATGTATCGAACACTAAAACTTACGGATTATTTTTATTTTTGTGTGACTCAAAGCTGGTCCATTGTACTACCAACCTCGGTGGGTAGGTAAGTGGGCTGTCAGCGAAATCGTCAGCACACTTGCGGTACCTATAGTCAGACTACTACCACTGATCGACAACTCTAGCCGTTAATTTGATCTCAACGGCAAATGGTGACTGAACCAGGTTTGAAAACCGGATGAAAGTGCCGGTGACCCATCTAACCAAGGACACTCAACCAACTGCGCCATCCAGTAACCCGTACTTACGGGTCATAATCGAGCAATGCATTGATTGACTTCAGGAAGCTTTTGAAAGCTTGAATCCGGTTCGCCTTGCGCAGGAGAGGCATCCCGCAAAAACTCATAGCTATTTTAAAACCTTGTTTTCTGGTGTTTATCAGCTATGTAATCCGTGCAGCGTTGTTGGAAGACAATTATGGACTTCGCTGGACTATGAGATCTTACCTTACTCTAATGGACCTTCCAAAATATTCTAATGGATAACAAACTAGAAGTACTAGAGTAGGCGTGGTTGACGTCCCAATGGGTCAAAGAACATACATAAGTAAATTAAGAAGTGCACGCATTTTCAAAAGTCTCTCCGCAATCTCACGCCGAATATATAAATTTGGTCAAAAGAAAGGATCCCATTTCTATTTTAAAATACGCAGGCTCAAGTTACAAGGGGTACAAACTTTTCAAAGAAGGCAGAGAAAGCTTCAGACAAAAATAGTGAATTTGAAGAAGTCCAGACCAAATTGAAGGCCAGCAATATTGGGAAACAAGTCTCTATTTTTTGACAACGATAATGCACCACCTCGCACTACACTGGGATGAATTAAGAATTCACAGGCTCGCACGTTAAGTTATATTACAAGACCGCACTCCCACCAAACAAATATACGAATCAAAGACACCATATGCCTTGGTTGCCTAAGTTCCGAAAGAATGATCTTGAAGTAAAGTGTTTTTTTTTTTCCTTAAGGAATAAAATGAGAAGCTTACAAGTGATTTGAAGCTGATACTTTAAAAGGTGGAGAGGCTTCATCAAGTACTGGGAAATACATACATCGTCAATCACGTCCTCCTAAATACTAACAATGAAGTCAATGAGTTTGCTTCAAAACTTACCACTAGTCACGACTCACAAACTTAAACTGTACAACCACGTTAATGAATATTTTTTTTATCGTTGAGATGATTGACATTCATATCCTTCAATGTTCGAAATAACATGATTTTCCTGTCCTATCCATTACATTTTGTTTAATAAAAATACGAAAAAGCCCTCTCAGAGTTCTTTAATTTTCACTTCAACGTAAAAGCCTACTGCACAGCAGTGCACATGTAATTTCACCTCTCACCAATCATTTAATGATGCATTTACCGTAATCCTCGTGTATAATTACTATCGCTTGTAATGGATCCATCATTATCGCTGTCTCCTTGAGCGTATACGTAACATTTAACTTTCAACGAAATCGATAAAAGTTAAAATGGTGCTCTCTGAGTAAATCGGCTATAGCTCGATATTCCTTTGACAAAATTGATTCGATATACCATCATCTTGAGCATGGTTCAACGAGTTAAAACCGTAATTACCGTTCAGAAATGAACGATTTATTGTGGATGTGAACGGAGCTGTTTACGGGTTGCAGATGAATATGTCAGGAACTTTCAGGAAATAGTTGACCGCTGAATCAAAGAGGACAGTGATGTGGTTTACGTGCGTATACAGTCATACAATTAAAACAACCAAGAAACTGAGATATGCAAAATGGTGCTTCACATAGTCACCGCCTCAGACGCACTGAATGTCTTTTTACTGTTCGAGTCCCCTTGATCTCTTCCCACAGGAACTAGCAGCCAATATTGTTATTTCCTCTATACAGTTGGTAGTGCATGTTGTCCCGTCACACTTAGGTCCTACTGCACTCATTGTAATGCCCATTAGGAGAGGGTCTGATGGAACTGAGCATGCTTAACAGTTCGCAGAAAGTGACCGTGCCTGTGCCCTTTATCGTCTTCGATCAATTTGTGTAAATGTGGATGATCGGGTTGTTGATGCGTTCACTTCTCCCTGGATAGAATATTGGACTCTAAAGATCTTTCGAAGTCAAGGAAGGGAGGTGTATGGGTTTGTTAGAGAATAAGACCAACTTTGTCTCTAGTGGATTGATACCTAAACTACAAGACTTCGCCCATCTTAGTAGGGTTGTTACTGCGTTCTCCACTTTTATTATCGGCAGGAATTTCTACGTGCTATTATCACTACGTAGTCGGTGTAGCGATTGGTCAACAACTCAGCAAAAACTAAACTTTCAAAACAGATAAATCATTCACACGGTAGCCACATACTTTGATACGGTGCTAAAAGGCTTTAGGCACATTATACTTACAAGGATCTTAGAGCCTACAATCAGCAGCAATTTATAGTTGTAGTCTCGCAGCAGTTACGAAATAACAACGCACCGATATCAATAAAATATATACTACTCGTATAAAATTATATTTCATTTAAAGAGTATTCAAAAAAATGCCCACCTGTGACGTGAAAAGCACCATATACTCGTATATTGCCGCATAACAGAAATGAACAACTGTAATTGCATGCAGCCTGCTGATGCACACAAGCTGTCCTATAATGCAATTCTGCCACATGCAGCTTAATTAAAATGTAATTCTTTAGAATGCAGTAAGTTTTCAATTTACAACCTCAATCGGCGATCCTTTTTAAGGCCGCAAAAATACACACAGTTACGCACATATACCTGTGTGAATATCTATGCACAGCCACTATAATCTAATTTCAATCGTTTCTAATGAAATGAAAATAGTTGATAATGGAACTGCAGTTACAGGTTTTGCATGTCAGTTGTTGTGGAGTGGTTGAAAATAACAATGCGATTACAGGGGGTACACAATACGTCAACTACAATTTAGGGCAAATCATTAAAATGGCGAAAATTACAAACCGTATTCATAACAGTTGACAGGAGTGTTATTAAATTTCCGTTAGTTTAATTTCCGAATTTAACCGGTGGCGGCGAATGCAGTGGGATAGATGACTTGAATGGTTATGATACGTTAATTACCTCGGAAGGGTTGCAGAATGGGATGTTGTGCTCATATTCATTGTTCACCCTGTTTTCGAGCAAAACGTTTAAGCCAATTAAAGGAAATTAAGAGCGATAGATAAGAACAAAAGTGTTCTGAAAAGTTTTTAATTTTAATGAAAATCTGTGTACTGCGAGTGAATATCGCTAATTTTAATTACATACATACATACATGTGCATTTTTGTATTTTGCATTCCGATCGATATTAAATTTTACTTTTTTTTACGGAACCAATTATCTTTCGTTTTTTTTCAGAAAAATTGGTAAAGCCACTTAAGCGATTACGTCAATAAGCAAAATCTTCGTTTCTGGAGCACTGAAAAATCGCGTGTGATGCACAAAGAATCAAAGGCACTGTATGTTGCGGCGTTCACGTGGAGTGATTAGCCCTATTTTTTTGCGGTCGCCATCGGCAATACGGTAAAAAACGATGATAAACGACAGCTTACTGCGAGGTTTGGTGAACATGTGGTTTCAACAAGACGGTGCAAACGCACACACAGCACGAAAAACAATGGATATTGTGAAGGAAGAGTTTCCTGGTAGCGTAATCTCCCGATTTTGCGATTTGGCATGACCAGCAAGATCGCCTGATGTAACCACCCCAGATATCATCTTTTCACTTAACAGAAAATATTCTAAATGTCCAAATAAAGATTTCAATCACTTAAAATCTTTTTTTTATTTAGTAAAAGTAATTCAAAAACAAAATTGGATGATTAATTTTCCAAATTTGATTGAGAGGAGCAGTTACACTCAGGCCAGACGTGGGCAAGTTGTGATACCACGTGGATTGAATAATTCCTAAAATAATAATGGCGCTACAGCCTAGCCTACAGGCCTAGCTTCTCAGCAACCACTCGAGTTGTGCGTGCTATTGTTCTATCAAGAGTGGAAGGGACCTACAGTTTTATGCCGACTCCGAACGACCAAGTTTGAGAAGCTTTTTCTAGACAGTTATACTCTTTGAGCATTGTCGAGTCGAACCTAGACAGGTAGGTCCAAGTGCGTAGGAGTCGACGCACATACCCACAACGTCACGGGCGCCACAATAATTCCTAAAAATTGCTACTTATCTAGTGCTGACGTTGCTCAGTCGTTGCACGGCATGAGTAGAAGACGTGTTAAAAGCGTAACCAGATTATTCAATCCTGCTAGGACCAGAAATTGCTAAGCCAGCTAGACAAAAAATGTTAAAAAATTGCGATCGTTTTCTCTTTAAAAAAATGCTAAAAAGATATAAAAGGTGATTTTTTAAAAGCTATAGGAAAGTTTCTCAAAAAAAAACACATAAAATTCAGAAAAATGCATGAAACAAAGAGCAGATAAACCAGAGACTCTCCGATTTGCCTGCGTCGAACACAAACGACAACGATATATGATTGCATTAACGCTTAGCCATCAGCAGAGACAACCTTAGATTACCTAACAACAACTGAGTGTAAAGAGAGGCAAATACGTTCCACAATGCGTTCCAAGGACAAATTAAGGCAGCACAAGCGCGATATTGGTTTTAAAGAATTTAGGAGCGGCGGGGATAATCTTTTCACCATAATATTTTAGAATAAAAATGCCTCTTGGAAAAGACACGGTTTTTAAACCAATAATTACTTTGTTGATTAAAAAGCCGCATACGATAAAGAAACTATTCGATGCGGTTCAAGGATTGAATTCGGGATCATACGCGATGCACCGTACAGTTCGGTTCAAGAACTTTCGTTGGTTTATACAATCTGGTACTGGAGAAGACATTGCAGTTGCCGTTGTACACGCGAAAAGCACAATCTTTTCTAAATCAGATGACATCGTAATCGTCTTGTGCTCCCAAAGACCTGTGGTGGAAGCTTTCACAGCGCGTGAAAAACAAACGAAACTAGGTAGTTTTCTAGTGAATCAGGAGAAATAAAGGTATGCTGCCGAGTGCCGACTAAAAATCGAGCCGCCGCTTCACGACCTCGGATAAGGGTGATTTTTTAAAAGCTATAGGAAAGTTTTTCAAAAAAAACACATAAAATTCAGAAAAATGCATGGAATCTTTATTTGAATCGATAGTACGGTCCATATAATTTAATGTTTGAAGATTATTTCATGCAAATGTTGACTTTGACTGCGCCTCAAATGGTCCATCTGCTTAGTCCAATTTTGGCATACTCTTTCCAACATTTCGGCCGGTATCTCACGAATAAATGCTTCAATGTTGTCTTCCAATGCGTCAATTGAAGCGAGCTTATCTGTATAGACATGAGCTTTAGCATAGCCCCACAAAAAATAGTCTAAAGGCGTTAAATCGCACGATCTAGGCGGCCAATTGACCGGTCCCGAACGTGAAATAAAATGTTCACCGAACTCCGGCACCGTCTTGTTGAAACCACATGTCATGCAAGTCAAGCTCTTGCATTTTGGGCAAAAAAAAGTTGGATATCATCTCACAGTAGCGCTCACCATTCACAGTTACGTTACGATTCTCATCATCTTTGAAGAAGTACGGTCCAATGATGCCACCAGCCCATAAACCGCACCAAACTGTGACTTTTTCTGGATGCATTGGTAGCTCTTGCAATGCTTCTGGCTGATATTCACTCCAAAATCGACAATTCTGCTTATTTAGGTACCCATTGAGCCAAAAATGAGCTTCGACCATAAAATGGAAGAAGCGCGCGATGAACTTTCTTAACAGAGCACGCATTTTGATAATAAAATTCAATAATTTGCAAGAGTTGCTCGTTTGTAAGACGATTCATGGTTAAATTATAGACCAACCCCAAGATGTTTGACAGTGAAACAAAACACGTAACGTGCGTCAGCTGTTTAAACCAGTGTTGCCAAAAAGATAATAGCTAAAAAATCACCCTTTATATACATTTGTTATTGGTGATGAATAATTATTGTTATAGATGGATAAAGGACATTTCTATATTTAATTATAGTAATTAAGTAAAATTATTGGGAATCTTTATAAAGAATGTTTGAAATCTGCTGATGTTTTAGAAAATGCTAAAAAATCTGCTGCAAATTCTGTTAAAATGGCAGGAAACTGCTGAATCTGGTAACGTTCCGTGTTAAGTGGTATCTTCATATTTGCCTCTCTACCTATTGCCTACTGGGCGCTGGTCTAGTCTTAAGTCGTTGACTAAGTGAACGTTTTAGGTTAATAACACTAGTTCGTAGTAGGACACTGTATTGAGTGGCATATCTGAAAGGACCTTAGAAGGAAAGAGATGGGAGGTAGTGGAGTTAATTTACCTGGAGAGTCCATCGGCCACGCATTTTTGAGTTTTGGAGTTGATAGCATTTACTAACAGCTGACATCTACAGAAGCTCTAGATACGAAGATGAGGTGGCAACCATTTTACACCATTCTCCAACCGATGAAAAACTCATCTACTGGGCTTACTTCTACAAGAACCATATTCGTCGCTAAGTCAATACCACCAACTAGGTTGTGTAGCAAGATTAACTATATCCCAGTGGTAACATAGCTGCCCTACACTTGTATAATTGCGAACGGCGGTACCAGGGCATGGTGAACAGCCCGAATCGGATAAATTAGCTGTGGTATCAACAAGTCATGCACACCTAGCGCTACGGACGGTATGTGATAGTATCCAAATATCCCTGGAACATTGGCTGAACTACCATATTTAGGAATATAGTACATGCTACGATGGATAACCTGCACGAGCGATGACGACTATGTTTTGGGCAGATCTTGAGCTTCAATGAAGTTTACCGGTCGAATTCAGCAACTAAACGTTGAATAGTGGTTTGGTAAAGGCATCCATTTAAGTAGTAAACTAGGTAGTTATTCTAAACACAAATATAAAAGATATCCTAAAATATGTCAATACCACCAAATGGTCGAAACAGAAATCTTAAAATCAACAAAAGTTCCATAACCGGTAAATGGAGTAAGGTCAACGAGAGAAACAGGTTGCGAAAGCCGCAAAGTGACAGTAACACAATGGATCTTAAAGGTCTAAGTGGAGCCTGATTATTATATGTAATCATGCCGTCACCCTATCTACCTACCTAAACAGTAAACTGCGCGCAATAAGCCCATTTGCTTCTGTTGTTTGGCGCTGTAACTTGGCATACCGACTTGCCTTGAATGGCTGAAAAATAAGTCGGCTCGAAAGGTATTCATAGATATAATTGCCCACCATGAACTTTATATGTTTCCCTAGTATTTGTAGTCATCTCACGCCGCACAAGCAGCTATCTCTAAATTCTTGTCAAATCGCGCGTGTCAAACTTCACTTTGATTTTTCATCGCAGATGAAAGTCTTCCTAATTGACCGCAGATTCCTCGCTCCTATGACAGATACTCGCATATTGTCAACTTCTTGTCAATTTCATTGAAAGACAAATTTTCACCGGAAACACATTAAAATAAATATGAACCCAGTATCACTAAGTGCAACCATGGAATCATTTGAAAACTCACACCGGTGGATTCAATTCAAAAGAAATTCCATCACAACCCTTCACTGGGGGGAAAAGCAATTACAATACCACACCACTCGACGCTGAACCCACCGGGGAGCCGGAATTCCGATGGTGTACCCTTTGGTAAGTGAAAATCAATAGCCACGACTGTGACAGTCTCGCGAGAATCCACAGAAACCTCAAGAATTCTATTGATTTCATATTAGATCTGCGAGCCACCTTTGCTTGTGTTCTCACGTACACAGGTTTGCATTTTGTACATACTTTACTAAACCGCAGTTTAGTTTTTACATTAAGGCAATACCAAGGGTTGTCGACGCGCAGTACAGAGGATTTTTCGCCAAGGAAAGTACCGCAACATGGAATGTTTTCATTCAACGACTGTGAAATACAGTCAATCCTTGTTTATTGAGAATGCAAGTTGTTGTCTGTGCTTGTTGCGCGGCTTAAACGACCAGTATGCTGGCTTTAACCTCGTAATCAATTACTACAGTTTCATTGTGCTGTCCAAGCATCAACAATGCGCTCATCGGTACATGTGTCCAATTTATTTAATTCACATTCGGGATTAAAGGCTAATGCGCCACGGTTGAACTCTCCTGCCGTCGGTGGTGGCTGCAGTCCTTTTGTGTGCTCAGTAAATTGTTTGCATAACTGAACAAACTTGGGAGTTCAGTTGATTTTCGGTGTGCGTCATATTGGTGCGACCACGATTCGATTGGGAATTCGGACAATGTGGGCTAAAGAACAGTGCGGTATGTTAGTAAAGGCATTGATTCGATATGTGGTCAGTATGGTCAAAGCGGCAAATGGAAAGAGTGGTATTTTAACAAGAAAATGGATTAAGTGCTGAAGTGTAATCATCTCGTTAGTGTCAAACACTGCAGAAATTTCAAGCAGATTTGACCAGAAAAGATTGAATGGATTTTGAAAACCCTGACGCACTGCTTCCACATCATCAGCAGTATTTGCTTATATCTTGTACACAATCCAGGCTAACAGGCAGGGGCAACATAAAGAGCCAAGTTCTTCATGTGGTCCATTCGGTCCAACCGCCTTAGTCGTTGGATTCATAGGTACCTAGTTAAGCCCAGCCCGCTGTACAGATCATACAGTTCGTAGTTCCATCTCCCCCAAATACTGTAACAGCACAGAAATACTGACTGAGAGCACAGCATCGACGAATTGCCTTCTCCAAATTAATTTCGGTGAGAGCAGTCATCAGCGAAAATCGATACACGATAGTGACTTTATAAGTTTGTCAAGATTCATTTATGTAAAGTAAAGTAAAGTAAAGAATAAAGTATAATTTATTATGGAAAAATGTTGTTCTTTATTACTATGTATATTTCCTTCGAGGATATCATTTGACTTTTTCATCGGCTTTCCATATCGTACATGACTCTGCGAAGTCTAACAAGTCGATATTGTGTATTTTTTTAAGCGAAACTATTCGTTTTTCCTTCGAACTCATTGACGATGTTATTCATTGCGTTCGACTAATCTCGTCAATGTCATGCGCTGAACTGACTTCTGGAAGTTTTGTTGATAATGTCACATGGTAGCGCGTCGCCTTGCTATATTCTTTTGTCAGGCAAACAACACTGCTGCAGAAAAGATCTTGTACTCGATGCTAAGGAAACGTATTATTTGATAATTCTCCTTTTTTATGGATTGGGCAGCCGATAATTAATGCACCAGATCGTATGTCGACAAGTAGAATCATTGCACATTCTGTGATGATGCAGCTATTGGTGGACTTCAGTCACGATATGAGCCATCACCTCGTCTTGCTCGAGGGAGGGAATTTGCTCTACGAGCATCCAGATTGGAGCATTCTTTCTTACAGTGGTGCAACTGTTAGCTACGTGTAACAATCCCCAAATAATCATACTTGGATGCTGCTTGGTTACCGGTTGTCCATTTGAGGCCGAACTTTACATCCATTAGGTGGATAGTTCATTTCCATATTCACGACTGGGCAGTGTACGTGCTCTTTCCTTTTACTCCCAAGAAGCCAGGCTACTTCCCAACTTTTTAGAACACGAAATAAATACATCAAAATGGTGCATAATTGCTGCACCAACATATTCTAATAGTTTTTTAAATGTAAACGTACATAAGTCCATTCGTTTCCACATTAGTCATGCTTCAGTGAAACAATACAAAATCAAATGAATTGCTTTAAGTTTTCGCCCAAGAATGGCAGAATGATGCTACACTTTTGCATTCTTTTGTCTTTCAATATGAACATTGCCATTACTCTGATTCACATTTGTTACGTCATTAAGAGCAAGTATTTTGTTCCTGTTCGCACCCTTATCGCATTCTCCAAATCCTTGCACGTCTCCGGCATCCTCGAAGATCCAAGCCAGAGCCATGGGAACACATCCTTGCATACAAATACAATCGTGCATTTCTTTTTATTTCGTGCGCTCCCCATTGGTTGTCTCATTTTCACGCCCGCATCAGTACATGCTGCTCTGCAGCATTTTGTAATCAATTCACAGGTATTCGGATTCCGTCTAAGAAATTGTAACATTCATGCTTTGGTGCATTTTAATTTCACACCCATTTTCGCAGTATTGCTTCCGTACAATGGCTCTATGCACAGAAATTCCACTTCTTATTCTTCCACGGTCCTTGAACAAAGCACTGCCGGCGTAACAGTGCGGTGGAGGAGGTGGAAGAGAAGATTGAACTGAAGAGTCATCGCTTGAAGAAAAGGAGGTTGAGCAGGGTTAGCTTAAGAACAACGGGGGCTAGCTCTTGAACAAGCTTTAAATTTAACGAATGGCACGATTCACTGCTGTATCCCATTCACAGGGATAAATCAGAAGCACCACCTAACAGCCATCTTACCATCATCAGTCAGAGACTACACAGCTCTGAGCCACTCCATTCAACTTTGTCCGAGATTTGTGTTGCCTGAAATGCCTGACCTCCTCCTTCGAAAATGCTGAATGAAAGCTTATCATCCTTTTGTGCGAACATTTGTGAGCGAGTGTGTTTCGTCGCTACCCATCCCTTAGCCATCAAAGGACTTCGCCCCATTTTGTTGTTTCTCGATCCCTTACCACGGCCTCTCTCTCTCTCCCTTCCGCAATGCTGTGTGTAATTGATAGCAGGAAAGTGGGTGACACGTTGAACCAAGGAGAAACTTCGAGTAGGATTGCCCTGCTGCTGGTGTTTTATCCTTGAAGCATACTGCACAAGCTTGCAAAACTTCCGCCTTGGCTGCGCACACAAAATAAAAATGAAAAATAAAAAAAAAAACAAGATGTAACTCCCCATGAACCAACCGCCAACCAGGTGTAAAGTCGGTGGTGACACGGTTGGTGTGCCAGGGGGGTACAACGATGCAAATACACACCACTGCTTGTGCAGTATGGATGTGTGTGTGTAACTGGGTTATGTAATTGGCATGAATTACATCCTTTTTTGCGGTAGGCAACGTCGGGAATATGTTGCGCCACCACCACATGATGAATACGCCGCAAACAACTTGATTGGGTAAATAAATTTGCATTTGTATGAATTTTGCTTTTTTTGTTTTATTATTTTTTGACTTTTTTGTGCTCTCGTTTTCGATGTCTCTCGCGGGGAGCAAGGACACACACACACACAAGGACGAGAGGGCAAATCTTCGTCCTGATTTGGGAATTCATTTCGCTCCTTAAATGTTATTTATATTTATCCTTCCGCGCCGTTGAAATGTACAACCGAACCGAACCGAACCGAAAAGCAAAACTGGTTCAGTTCGTCTCTGCTCCCTGCTCCTTTTCAATATCCTGCTCCCGTCGTCGACTCTGTCTGGTTCTTTTTCTTTCACATTTCTATTGCAGCAGGTGTCTTCATTTCTCACATTCTGTTTACTTTTTCCTCCCACCCTCCGTTGACGCTACCGTGCAGACCTGAACACTCGCTTCTGTACGTATGCCAGAGTGTGATGTAAGCCAGTGCGATGGCAATCAGTGTGTTTGTTTGCCACACCTGCTACATGTCTACACGTTCCTGCTATCATTATACGCAGCGTAGGAACCAGAATGGAATATGATTTTATTACCAACCAACTCGTTAGAAAAACGTTATGCGAAAATGTTTAATTAGAGAAATGTGTACAGACGCCTGGGCATGGCTGTGCACACCCTCACAGACATTAGGTGGCTACTTACGCATTACACATGCCAAAGGGGACGGATGCCAGCATGAAAGGGCACGGAATCTGACTCCTGCTGTCGAGATGAAATTGAAGCGTATTAAATGTTTCAACTTTTTCGGGTTGATGAGGTTGTTAAATGGCATTCTTGAAATGCTCAGTTATTACTCTACATTTCGACTACATTTCAACTTGTTAACAACGAGGACCTGCTCCTGTACACTGTGCACATAATCAGCAGTGCCAGGGGAGAATTCTTCGCCGTGGGACTGGTGGTGGCTTTAACTTGGGGAGAGTTCTCTAATCGTGAGGAATTTGCACTCGTGTTTGTGTGTACATGCGGTTTTGGGTGTTTGAAGTTATCTCAGTCTTATAATATTTTGCGGATACTCAAGAGAACCACAAATCCACTTACTCTAATGCTGAGTGTGGTTGTATTACTTCATCTGGGGGGTGTGGTGCTTTAAAAAGATTTCAGGGCGTTGTGATGTTCTAAATAATCCAATGGTCGAAAAGGCGGCAGGAGGCTTATGAAACTGTAATAAGGAGGGGGAGGTTTATGAAACTGTGATAAGTATTAAGTTACTAACATAAAGATCATGTGACCTATGTAAGTTTGGTCAAATCTACAAGCACACAGTCTTATGCATCAACCAACCGTAGGTTGGATAGGGGTTGTACATACATACATGATCAGGGTGTACAATATTTTAAAGTCTGGCTGGGAGTGGTGGAAGATGAGGCGAGTATTAAAGTTATAATATAGAGTTTGCCATCAAGATCTTTTGGCGAATTTGCGTGCATATGGTATCGGTTAATTTCTTCTCATTTGAGATAGAAAGACAAAGCACTTTCCTGTCTCCTATATTTTTTCTCATTTCCATCTTCCGATTCAGTCGGTCGTTGATTGTAATCAGCTTTTCATATTTGTGAGTTCGTGAGTCATGACCCTGCCTTTCGGCCTTCGAATTGGAGTAGCAGCATTGATTGATTAGAACTTGTGGCAACATCATCAATCGGAGTAAGAACAATAGAGTGGATTTCAATAGTTCCAAACATAAACACACGATGCTCAAGTGAGTTAGCCAATTGCATTAATCCTTACCAAGAATTCACCCGTTATACTCATCGTCTCACAATGCCCACCAGCTTGCAGAGGCATAGTTCCATATTCCACACAAATATGGAAAGCGCTTAGCAGCTCACCACTCACTACAATCCACAGACACCTAAGATCTATGCGACCTACCTTTTCATTCTTCCTCCCACTGAAGCATAGGTCCGCGCTGTTTAGCTTAAGAGCTAGAATAGAATAGGAATGTTTTAACAATATTCTGATCGTTATGAATTCGATTTATTTTGTATTGTTGTTTGTTTTCGTCTTTCTATAGGCTTCTTTCTTACCAGTGGTGTGGGGTTCAAAGAACTGTATAATCTGTACAACGTCAGTTAAGTCACGCCGAGGTAGTCAGAGAGTTTGTGTTCCTCGGCTCCGCGGTGAGCATTACTAACAAGATCAGTTACATGATCGTACACGGAATAACTCTAATCAAAACTGGGTGAAGTGGACATCGATCTCTTTGAGAGAATGCGTGGTATGTTTGACCCTGTTTGCGTTGTTGGCGTCTGGAGAAGAAGATTCAACCTCGAACTGTGACATGACTGGGAGCTGGATAAATTAAAGCCAAGTTCACTATGGACGTGAAGTTCATAATTATAACGTATGCTCAAAAATCTACTGGAATAAAAATCCCAATATGAGATTGTAATGCTGATCTAAGACCTCGTCTGCACACGTTTGTGACACGCTATCCCTCCTTAGTCCTCTCGCAACTTTAGCCGTCATCTTTTTATTGTGTGACCTTATCCAGGGTCCGTTTTTGACACTGGACAGATGTGTTGCATCACAATTGAATTTCGTGTATAATAATATTAAATATGAAAATTTAAGTTCAAATTAATGAATGATGAAAGGGTTTAATTCATTTACTGATGATACTATATATGAAAATGTCATTGAAAGGTTACAAAAGCTGTACTGAGCGAAGAAAGAAGTGTGCAAAAAATGTTTATTAGTATCCGCCATTAAATTGCTGGTGGTACACAGATACCTTGTTTTCCCTACACCATGACTTCAAACTAGCTGCCAAAGCTCAGCAATATAATTATAAAATTAATTCGATTCCAATTGGATCATTAATGACAACAATGACCAATAAGGAGATCACAACAGGATACTATTTCTGAGCATAGGTCTACATTAATTAAACTCAACATATTGATTTTGTAAGTTGAAATTCTGATTCATTGGAAACATAACGACCGCAATCTGTAAGTGATATTCTTGCAGAAGGCCACATTGCAGTAACACGGACGAGTGGGTATGACACTTTGTTCAGTACGCGATGAAAATCAATTAAACTGATAAGATATCAGTATATGAAATGGATAACCGGCTTTGTGAGCCATCCGCCTTCCTGATATCTGATATACGCTGCATGTGCTCTTATGCATCTGGTTTTCTTTTCATTTGTTTTCATGGAAGGCTTCATTTGTCAAAGCATTCATAGAAAGACAATATCCTAGATTACAAAGCTCCGGTTGCCAGTCACATCGTATGGATTTAGTTGCAATTTGTCACGTTGTCTCGCATAAATGTAGTCTCTTGGGAAATCACCACAAAGTATGGAGTTAAAAATTTGGAATAAACAAGGGCTCTAATCGCGTAAGGCGACAATCGTCCTTCGCTAGAGTGTCGATGATAGTTTCGCTGCATGTAAGCATGAACAAAGTTTGAAAGACATGTATACATATCTTCTTCTTCACTTTCGTGACGTGTTTAGAGTGATATGACGCATATGGATTAGTTTTGAGAGCAAGCTGAAATGAGAGTGTGTTTGTGAAATTTAAGAGGAATAAGAGAACATATGTCATTTATACGTGAGAGACATGGTTCTCAAAGCCCTCAAGCTGTATGCAAAATACGCGATAGACGAGACGATAATGATGGTCTTACATGAAGCAAATCAGACAGTCGTTTGAAAAAATTAAGCGATTAGAGCCAAGGATAATTTGACTCCGGTCCAGGTGAAGGACGTCTATCTCCAGCTAGAGATCTTTGTTGGTCTAAAGTAGAATAATATGTACTACTTTAATAATTTACTGCTATACTATTAATATTTGTGCCATTACAATCATTTATAGTATTCATCTTCCGAGTCATGTTTATAGATGCCTTTATTAGGGCATCAAATGTGATTGTTTTTGTTAGATAGTTGTAAGAGCATCTCCTCTTATTCAGCGGCTTGAAGTATTTTTTAATAAATACTTTCACTGAATGGTTAACGAGCTTCTAAAAATTCTAAAATTGAGCCTCTACATATAGTCAGGAATGTACTTGAAAGCTAGATATGTGAACAATGATATATTATAATAATATGTGTCGCCACCCTACTGCCCCTTGTGGACATAGGCTGAGCTTCTATAACAACCACTTGTGTTGTGGGTGCTATTATTTTCTAAAAGGTGGGGGAGACCTACAGTTTTATGCCGACTCCAAATTACGATATTTGAGAAGCTTTTTCCAGATTTATGGATTTCGGAAATTGCATGTCGTACCGGAGATCTATACAATATATTCCACTGTGTACCCAGCCCTCCACTATTTTATATTTAGTTAGATAATAGCATTATACATTTTTAGTTCATGTTTAAAATCATGTACAATACCTTATTACTAACAAGTTAATTATTTTTTAACAATCCAGAAATCTCTTAATACCCAAATCAAAGCAACTAAAAAGCACTCTGCTTCTCGTTGTCATTAATTGATGGGGAAATCATCAAAATCAAATTGGAAATAAATGAATTTCACCACCGAACGTTTTGATCCTTTTATTATGATGTGTTTGACAAAGCACTTTTTTAAATCCAATAATTTATTAAATCTTCCTACGAGTATGCAAATTTGAGGGCGTTCGTTTGGAAAAAAAATATGTATGCTTGTGTGTTTATATTTCATACATATTTAATATTAATGTGCTCTATTCTGTGAACGTCATTTTTTTAAATACGTTAGTGGCATAAATTAAAGCCTATTTGTACATTGAGTATAATTTACGCCAGATAAGTCGAGACATATCGAGACACATCGGGACCCTTTACACCAGCAGGAGAGTGTACTATATCATCTGCAAATTTAATTTTAATAGCCACTCAATGTGTTCCAGCCAATAACAGGCGATTCAACTTTTTAAGGAAGCTTTAAATCATCTAAGTATATCATACTTGACGACAAGCGCATTAACTAGCCTCACGATCAGTTAGTATAACCAATATTCGGGAATAAATTCATTATTTAACTAATAAAAACCGGTTTCAAAACAATGTCAACAATATTTGAATTTATTTATTTGATGCAGTTGACAGCATGTTTTAACCAGAAATAATGTTATAAAGAGATATTCAACTTTTACCACTCTTGACCCCTTGATTTCACCTGACAGGGTTTTTATAACATTTCCACGAAAATATTAAAAAAACTGACACATTCTAACACCTAATAAATTTGCCTAGAAATAAGAATATAAAATACTTAAGAATTGCACAAACAAATTGTATAAGATAATATAATTTATGCTTGGCGGCAGGTACCTTAAGTCTCTTTGACATGGTGGTATCCGACAAACGGTTATAGCCAAAGATGAGAAGACCAAGTCCAAGACTGTGAATCATTTCAAAGTCGAATAGACTGAGCAAGCCGCTAGGAAGCAAAAAAGCGAATTCCATCTGACAAAACCATAAGGTGCGATATCGCGATACAGCAGAAGCCTACCAATGAAGCTATCTCTAGTAGAATAAAACACGACGATGGGATCCTGCAGAGCATGACGGAAGTCGCACGCTGGGGCGACTTGAACGATTCCAAACGGACAAGACGAAAAGGGAGATTCATTTTTAAGGCCCAGTCGGCCAAGGCAAGAGATAGTGATACTGAGTAGAATGACGATGCCAGTAATGGAATGTCGAATATGATAATAAGATCGAGAAAGAACAACGGCCACATTCGCTGAAATGCTGAACTGTGATTACCAGTGGTCGAAAGTTTTCTACCTGATCTACTTATCTGCAACCGAGGTAATAAACCTGCATTTATAACAGCTTACAGAAAGAAACATTAGATACCACTTTTATGTCAGAATAATTAATTATAACCAAAACCAGTCCACGCCGCGCTATGTTCCCGTTGTATAAGAGAGGTGGAAATACATCTGTATCTTTTGAACCCGTGGACCGATCTTAATGAAATCTGGAGTACAAGTGCCACGAGATCTTACCGTGATGGCCGCCGCTGGCTTTACTAAATGACGCGATAGTTGACCATGGCGGCCAACTATACATAGGTTTTAAAGTAGTCCGTAAGAAAAATATGAATTATAAAACGAAAAATATGTACCACAAATTATAAAAAAATATAAAACAATCAACCAAAAGATATGCATTGTGGCGTATAATTTACACACGGAAACACACACTTCGTTGACTAAGACCTGACACTTGTTTTTGACTTATTTTGGCATCTGAATGCGAAGATGATCACAGTTTTTGTCTACCATCGTCACCCTTTTAAGCATACAATACAAAATTTAGGAAAAATTACGAATAAAAATGTTTAAAGAAAATAATTGTATTCATAGAAGTAGTAGTGTGAAGTACTCATATATACCGTCATATGTATATCTGTGGATAATTTCGCCTGATGCTCTAACGGTAGTCAGCCATAATATGTATATCCCATCTACCCTGATACCGTGCCGCCATGATATTTAGATATTGGTGGAATCGCTCACTCTGCTCATCACTGCACAGCAGGATGGCTATGCAGAAAATTAACCAGGATCATGTTGCAACTAAGCATTTTGAAGCTCAAAAAGTTGCTGGACAATTTCTGTGTAATTCTCTGCTTGCGTATTCCCAAGAAAGTTTTTGATAACGTCTTTGAATGCCAACCAAGCATTCTTTTGGAGTTCTATCACTGTCCCAATAAAACATTCCTCTTTAATGAGCTTCCGAATCTTTGTACAGTGAAACACAGCAGCCTTTATCTTTTCAAAAGACAGGCGAGGAAACGCTGAAATGAGGTACTTGAAACAGGCTCCTTGAGTTGGCAAAGCTTTAACAAACTGCTTCATGAAGCTCAGTTTTATATGCAGAGGTGGAAATATATTACTGTTTCTGTCAACAAGCGGCTGGTATAGAATGTTTGGATCACCAGGTTTGAGTTCAGATCTTGGTGGCCAATTCGACTGCAGCCAATGCTTCTCACGAGCTCTGCTGTCCCGCGCACACAAAACAGGGTTACTTGATATATCCGGATTGCTGGCCAAGAAAGAAGCATACCATTTTAATGACAACACATTTTGCGCTTTGAGCTATGAATAAACAGTCGTCATTCAGTTACGTTATAGGCTAATATTTCTATATCCTCCATTAAACCATTTATTTTATGGCAATACACATATTCATCGTCAATGGATAAAAGCACAACGTATCTGCAGCAAACAAACTTGGCGTAATAGATGAAACCTTAGTACAGTTCTGTAATCAGCGTACATATTTAATTGTAAAACGTCATGTTGGCTGAGATCTTTCTCCACATGTGTATGCCATCCGTTTCAGGCCGAAGTTTATTACATTGCCCCCCTGGAGCCATGCGGATTTGTGTCCATGAGCTCTACATGACGTAGCCATCTTAGGCTTACAGCCCGTATAGTTCGTGGTCAAATCTTCATCCGCTTTTGAAGCTGTACACGCCTCTGCGCCGTACATCAGAATGATCTTTGTCTTATATAAAGTTATCTTGGTCCATTGAGAGACTGCTCAATTGGTGAATTGTGTCTTTAGCACATACGAACATCGGTTGGCAAGAGTTATTCTGCATTTGAGCTCGCGACTGATGGCTTGTACTGTTCACTACAGAACCAAGGTAGAACGAAGGTTGACTTTCTCGAAGTAGTAACTGCCGATTGTAATGATCTGGCCAATGCGTCTATATTTTGCCCTCATTCACCTCTGGACCCACTTTACCCACTTCCATCTCAATGCCAGCAAACACCTTATTGGCGGATCGCTGTGTTCTACCGATCACATCGATATCAGCCGAGTGTGCTAATATTCTTTTGATAAATGTTTTTTTGCCACTGAAGGTCTTGGTGAATTAGTTACCGACCTTGCTTGTTTGGTAGGAATGTCAAATTTAGTGTCCTGTCGTCCTTACTGTGAAGACTTGGTCGATGGTGGACTTACCCGAATCGATAAAAACATATCTCATTTTTCTTTAGTTCCTTTACACCCTGGTGGGGCATATGGTCTCAACTACACCTACGCGTTCTATTTCTGGTAATGTGCTTCAACTCTCTCCAACTTTTCCCCAGCTACCGCGCTTCACTCTCCACCGATCTGCCCAAATTTTCTTTTTTCTGTAATTACATAGATTTCATTCAAAACAAAAATTACTATTACCCCAATTGGGAATATGAGGTGGTATCACCAGTGATACTATCTATCATCTATAATTTTGATGACTTTTTAAACTTGAAACTTTGAGCAAAACATACATTAACAGTTTAAACTAAATATTTAAAACAAAACACTAGCAAATAACTTCACAAAATGAATGCTTACACTTGCGCAAATCACGGTAACAACGCAAACAAAATCAAACTTTAACTGATTGCAAATGGCGTTATTTGACAATTAGAGAAATGACACGTGGCTCAAAAATAAAATAATGGCTCTCTAAACTGTCTTCCCAAAAGGTTCTATCGAACTCCAACGGATGGTGTTGAAAAAATTCTAAACTAAATGTAAACTGGTGATACCGGGGGTCTCAGTGGGCTATGCCAGCTTTTGGATAGCATATCTACGAATGGTTTCATGCGCTCACACAAAACTGCAGAAAGCTTCTTTTAGCCTTGATGTTAAGGAAACTTAACCATCAGTTATTAGAGCACTTGAACGGCATTATTTTTTGTCGATCGGGCAAATTCTGAAGTACTAGTCATGGGGCATGGTTTCCAGTACCACATATTATAGATGAATCGGTGCATGCACTGTACCAGCTCTCGATATCGTGCGTTCGTTCACTATGAAAATGTTTGCCAGATTTAACTTTAGTGCTCGTTGGAACAGAAGCTATATTTAAGTTTTAATAAGAAATGATGAAGTAAAAATAAATGTAAAATTCAACCCTCGTTCGGAAAATACATACAGCATCAGGTATGAAAATAGCAATCTGTTTGTTCTCCATGCGGAAGATTAAAGTTGTTGACAAGACCGAGAAGGTTGCAGAATGCACATCAAACACCAAAGGAATGCTTGCAGAAAAATAACACTACTATCTACTGACACAATTCCAATGCACTCGAGGGATACACTTTTGGAAGCCTTTAATAATTCCCCATAAGCCAACATAAAAAAAAAAAGACAGAGTAGCATAACTGGGACAAGGAGCTAAGCGATGGGAGCGAAACAAGTTCATGGACACAAATGTGCTTGCAACTCATAGATACTTCAGATAAATATTAGTTTTTCAGTTTTCGTTTTGCGTAGTTTTGTTTTCAGTTTTGCCATTTTTTTCCTGCAGTTTTTTCCTTCCGATTAAACAGAAGAGTTGTGCTCCGATTTTTTTCTCTTCATATCCACCTTTCTGCTCCAACAATGGCAGAGCAGACTTTTGTTATCCTTGAAATTCGTTTGCTCTTATTTTTTTTGTTCTTTTTTTTTAATCTACGTTTGATGTTTACACAACTTGTTGAAAGAGATGCGATGGGAGGAGATGAGGTCATTTTTTCTTTTGCCAAATGGAGCGGAAGGATTTTAATCATTTAAGCTCTTTTTGCAGTCTGCTGGATTAAAGATATCTGGTTTTTTTTGCTTCGTTGGTTGCAATAATGGGTGATCTATGGAATATGTATTGGCCTAAGGAAACGCACATATTGAAAATGGCGATGGTTTCTGATTTGTAGCTTGGGCCTCAAGGCAAAACACAGGATTTATTTATTCATTATCATCAATCAGATATAACCATATCTTATAGACTACTGAAGAAGAAAGAATGACAAACAATTAAAATTTTAACAGGAATATACAATATATATTTACAATTTAACTAGAAAATGGAGAAATAATTCGGCTTTTAGAGTCCCCACTATAATGACATTTAAAATCAAAATCTTCTGAAACTCGATTAGTTTCACGGACACAGTGCATTATTGGCTCATTGAGAGAGTAGTTAAATCTGTGTTGATATTCCATCTAAAGAGGAACAATTAATATGTAGTTTTTTAGTTGCTGACAATGTGGTTCCATTTACACGAAACCAATAAGACTGTGAAGAGTACTCGTTTTTTCACTCTCCTGGAATTTATTTTTTTCGAAATAATACGCTTTGTGTAAGCAAATCAACTGTGAGGACCATTGAACGATGCCAGCAAAAACCGTGTGGCTTCAATTTGTAATCTAATTAAAACAAAACTGATGATTCATCAATTCAGTAACAAATTTACATAAGCACACATGTATTACATTTATCCAACCTACTCGAACGTGGCAAGCAACACAGTTGTGCGGCTTGTTTTTATTTGAGGATATGCTGCATCAACACTGCATAGTTGAAAACATAGCTAACCAACAACCCGTATTTTCAATTGTGATGGAAATTAATAGAAATTCAGAAAGTCGGTCCTCGATTCCCCTTCTCTCATCCCCAGTGTCTTAGGTTTATATAATTTTGTGTTTTAATGAATGTTTTTTTGTAGCTTTTCCTTCTAAAGTTAACAGTTATATATTTTCTTGCAATTTATAATAAGCTTTCAGTAGAACCTATACCAGAAATAAATGAGGACATCCGTCTATTCACCCCAATATGGCGGCTGATTAGTGAATTTTGTGGAAAAATGTGGGCAGATTCATGAATTTAGTTCATGTTCATGAATACTATTGTTTGGAGGGTGTTCATATTTTTAGGAGCACATATATTGTAATAGTGGCTTGCGTAAATTGATATGTAATGATAGGTTCTATTTACAGGAATAATTTTCATCAATTAAAATCTTCTGAGAAATAATATAGCCGATTTATATGCTGTGCCCGGCAAATTAATTCAGTTATAGCCTTCATTCATGAATTGTCTCATGAATTCCATAATATGTTAAGAAGAATGATTAGATATTGCAACTGTAACTAACTCATTTAACTTACTTACTTATCAGGTCGGCGACTCATGGAGGGTCCTAGCCAGAGCAATTGCATCGTTGACGGTCCTGGGCACGCTGCTTCCAGTCATTCAGACCAAGCTGTCTTGCATCCACGATTACTTGGTCTTTGTACTGGAGCATTGCTGTTCGATGTGGCCGAGCCAGTGCAGTTTTTTGCCTTTCGGACTACGTCCACGTCCTGTACACCTCGTAAAGTTCGCGGTTATGTCTTCTCCTCCGTTCGCCTTCCTCGCAGACGGGACCATATATCCGACGTAAAACTTTTCTTTCGAAGGTACCAAGAATTAGTTCTGCAGTTTTCTTAGTGTCCAGCTTTCGGCTACATAGAGCAGGACTAGCAAAATAAGATTTTGTAGTCCATGATTTTGGTCCTTTGAGTCAAGAGTTTTGAGCCCAGTTGTTTTGACAAACCGAAGTAGCACCGGTTGCCAAGGACGATTCTACGACGGATGTGTCGTTTGCGGAGTTCACGTTTGCCCCGAGGTGGACAAACTGCTTTACTACCTCGAAATTGTACCTGTCGATCGTGAAATTTTGTCCAAGGTGGTTTGTGACAGAACGTTTTTTGGTCTACAGCATATATTTCGTTTTGTCCTCATTGACCTTGAGACCAGTTCGTTTCGCCTGTTCTTCAATCGCCGTAAAAGCCTCCACTAAGGCACGTTGAGAACGTACAACGGTGTCGATGTCATCTGCGTACCCCAACTAACTCATATAATGATTGTCAAAATTTAACGTGGAGAAATAAGACCAAGTTCAAAAACTTACCTGTTTACTCATAGGCATAGCTCCTGAAGCATTAGCGTCGGTGGCGGAAGACTGGCCTGGAGACGCATGTCATGCGTAATGTGCATAATATCACGTTAGCTTAAGTGCGACTGATATGAATGATATAAAGAGCAGGCAGGCGAAAATGCAATAGGGTAAATGCGGGAAATGCGCTCATTCGGTCTACTGTACAGCTACAAATATGTACAGACACTTTTAGAAGCCTGGCTTAACTAATCAGCACTTGTTAAATATCAGACTCGGAATAGAACTGATACTTTATTTTCCCAATCACAGTAGTAGAGTAACGGGATGGTGCACCATTTGTACCAGCTCCGGCAGGTCGTAGTCATCATTGATTGATTGAACAAAAAAAATCAATTAATTAATGATTCTCAATAACATTTGTATGAATGAATTTTCTGATACTCTCGATAAACTGGATTAATAGTTTTTCACGTTATAGAAAATTGAGTTAATAACTGAATATGATAGCAGAACTATCAACCTCCAAAGTTCCTAAACTAAGCTAACCCAACAGATATCTGGCAATCAGTTCAATCTGCAGAACCTTGTTTTGTCAATGACTGTCAGAGATATAAACATGGGTGAACTCCAGCAATGTCTCTCGAATGTCATAAGTAAAAAAGCACCAGGCTCTGATCATATATATGGTATGTATATTTATGAAAGAGCTCCACCGGAATTCTTAACTAAAATAGTTGATACGTTCGTGTTCAAAGATTCAGTAGTGTACCCCTAGCAGTTCTCGTTGCATTTCTTTTATGAAACATCTTTAAATGATGCGTTTTTATACTTCTGACGAGAATCAATAGTTGTTAACTTCATAGTTGCATTAGGTATACCGAAATGCTCTGTTTTACAAATTGTCGTGAAAAAAGAAGGTGGAAATTTATCAAAGGGTTTGTGACAAAATCTGGTGTAATGAGTGCAACTATTTTTAGATAATATTGTATATCAACACACCTTAATACACACACAATCACAATCCGTAGAATTCCAGAGCCTAGCTTACAACTACTAATGCTGTGCGTGCTATTGTTCTTTCACGAGCGGAAGCGACCTACAGTTTTATGCCGACTCAGAAGGACCAAATTTGAGAAACTTTTTTTGACGTATTACCATTTTGTAAAGTGTAGTTTTCAGTTTTGGGGACGGAAGCTTTGATTGTAGAAGCTTTTTATATACAAAGTGACAGGCATTACCTGTTCGTATTCTGTCTTGAATACAGTGATGCATACTATTGTCGTTTCTTTGTAGTATACCAAGGTATTTAAAATATACAACTCTTTCGAAGTTGTAGTCGGCGACGGTTATATTTTGGGGTCTTCTTACGCTGCTGTTCCTAGATATTCTCATATATTTGCTTTATTTTAATTCACTTTGAGTTCGAATTGCTTTGCTTTTGACTCCAATGCAACGAAGATTTCCACCATGTTACGATATGTGTTAGTCATTATCGCAAAATCATCTGCATATGCTATCAATTGGTACGACTTGTTAAATATACAACCACCATTTTCCAGGTGGCCTATGGCATGCTGGAAGCCTACATTGAAGAGCAATGCGGACAACGCGTCACCTTGTCTCCATTCGCGATGTGAAATTTAGCTGACTCCTTGGATTGAATTAATACATTTGCCTTTGACTCGCTGGTCATCATTGCTAGTCTTACTAGTTTTCGAGGAATTCCTTGCATTATCAATGCTTTTTGTAGCTTTGAGTGTTTGATGATGTCAAATTCTTGCTTAAAGTCGATGAATAGTAAATGAAGATCTTTGTTATACTCGTAGCTTTTCTCCGTTCTTTGTTTCAATGTAAAAATCTGATCAACAGTTGACCTTCCGATTCGATAACCACACTGGTATTCTCCCAACACTTCTTCTGCAATTGGTTTTATCCTGTCATGTATTACATTGGAAAGTATTATATATGTAATGTTTAAAAGGCGTTATCCCTCTATAATCATTAAAGAGTGAGTTTTTTTCTTTTTTTCTAGGAGTCCATTTACTCGGCATAATGTCCCATACTTTACACAGCAGATTGTGTAGTTTTTCGATTACCTAGGAATTATTATTTAATTACTATATTATTAGTCTGACACCAAAGATCAAAAGTATCATAAACCTTTTCTGCAAAATACTGTTGTGCTTAAAAAGCTTTTTCGTTTTTACCTAAAGAAAGTCTTTCGCTTCCGGTAAACACTACACATAATGTACATTAGAAATCGGTTCATAAAGTAAGTTCAAACTTACACTAAAGTTACACTTTGATTATATACTAAAAGCGCTAGAACTCATCTCGCATAGACTCCCACCTCTTCTCAAAAATATGCTCTCAGTAAAACAGTGGATATGTTGAACATATGATTATGAAGTGAGTCAAAATCTCAAAGAGCGATTAGTTTTACGATATGCATTATACGTATTCATTGCCATGTGGGGTTAGCTTCCTGGCGGTACTCAAATCATCATTATATTTACACGCACATTAAAGGTAAGTCGGGTCGGAGGAATGTGCCGCCACAGAGATCCATCATACAACTAAAAGCACTCCTCTACCAGACCCACATTTCCAATCTACTGTTGGTAGATAAAAGCTTCAATGGACAAAGGGGATCACGTCCCTCTTATTCATACGACTCTTTTTTCTGAGTCATTTTTATTTTTTTTTTTTTTCATTTAGCCCAACCACGTCATAAGAGTTCCTCTGCATTTCTAATCTATTCATCCATAAATCATGAAGCTGTCTCTCCGTGCATTGAAGTCCATAAAACGAAGTAGGTCTCATTATGGGCACGCCAAAAGAAGCCTACTTCTAAATTTAATTTTATTCAAGTAGATTTTCATGCCTCCCTTCGGTTTGGGACGAAGAATTGAACCTTTCGTCCTCGCTACGTTTCCACCAATCCCTTCGATCCATCACGGAGATGGAATATTTTGTATTTATCTCAACTTTCACCTTTAAGGGATTCTCGTACACCCCGCACCTACGGACAGGATTCCATCTGATGCCGATTTCCTTTCGATTTATCTTGGACCGTCTATCAGCTGCCATATTTCATATTTCCACCTATACTTACACACACTTGTATCCATTCGCATAAAAATGGCATAGAGTCAGTCTTAGTCGAAGAATCGTCTGACTTGTGGGTGTTTGCAAATTGGCTCCGCTCTGCGCAGGAAAAGTCATCGAATCCGCAGCGGTTTGCCCAAGGAATACTGCACAAATACACATAAATACAGTTCCATTGTGAATAAATTACATTTTCCACACCACGAAGCATGAAACCCTCATTTGCAAGTTCCACACCTCATCTTCGTCATTCAACCCTCCGGCCCCTCCTCCACCCACCGACTCTCGCATAGTCGTGCTCAACCACAATCTTAAAATCATGAATGAAAGGCCAGGGTATGGGGCTTCGGGAATGATAAGTGAATTCCTCTTGTCCTTACACCTAATATTCCCACCAACACAAAACCAACATCGTATCGGGGGAATCTAGGAGCGAAAAGGAATCAGAAGACGATTCCATTTTGTTGCTTGATAAAATGGAATTTAATTTCATTTATTGATGACGGTGATGATGACAAATAACGGAACTGAAATGGCAAAAAACTTCAATCTACACCTTAGCGGCGCAGGAGCTTGACTTTAATTATATTTGCTTGGCAATTCACAGCCGTATTGTGGCAGGTTTTGGTTCTGAATAGTGTGCCATTTTGTTTTTCGAGGACGACGAACGATGTGTTCCATTACAGGTGTCTCGGGCTTTGTATTCGATGTTCTCATGATTCTGGATAGTAAAATCCGAAAGGAGAGCCTTGTCGTCTTCAAATGTGTACGTGTGCTTGGAAATCATCATCCCCGCCGTTGTTGTCTGCGGCAATAACAGAATTGGTCATTTGCTCGCTTTGCCAGTCCCATAGAAGTTACTTTTGCTTAATTAAATTGTGGCGCTTTAGCATTCGCACCGACGTTGCGGTGGCAGTGGTTGGTTGGGTTAAGTTGTGGAATAAGATCCTGATTTCTTGAAAAGTGAACTCTGTAGCTTAGTTAGGAGGTCTTTCCTTTTGACTGTGGACTGTTTTGATGGCAATACTTTTGAAATGTATTGCATCTTAGCAAAAATAAAATTAGATGAACAGGCTCATTGAAGCTGGTGGAAAATTCTGTTTGAATTTTGAAAATACGACACAATCGAAAAGGGTAATGGAACTCACCGGAAGATGGTGATAAAGACAACATACTTAGTTGTTTGGAACGGTTGTAGTTTAGGCAGCGATGCAGGTATTGTTAAAGGACTTCATGCCATGATAGAGTAGTATCAAAGAGTTGAGATAAAGTGGTGAATCAGCAAAGTTTTATTGTGTGAAACAACGGTTCATTTCCTGGTGTTTGACTGTGTTTCGAAATGCAGTCCATCCAGTTGTTAGCTCACGAAATATCGGGTGATTTAAAAGATTACTTTGGGAACAAATATTCGTCTAGATGTGGTCGAGTTCTTGATATGTGAGGTAACTAAAATGTCATAAAAAATAACCATGTCATAATCGTGTCCTGCAATAATCGTTTCTCGATTCAATTAAAACTTCTGGAGCGGATAATATAGCTCCACTTTTATTCCCTGAATGTGCGTCATCACTTTCCTATGCTAAGGCATATTAATTAATAAAATAAAATATTTGGACTTATTTCCTACTCATTTTCTGAAATAGTTAAGGTCCTCGGACACATGTCGTCCAAATCTATTGTTGCACATCATTTTTCTTTGAGGTAGAGTCCGGTCTAGCCCAAGGTAGTCATTTAGGCGCGACATTTGTTTGCGCTTTTCAAAAACGCACACTCAGACATTTTATTTACAAGGATTAATTCGCAGATGGCTTTATGAATTTGCGGGTACATACGCTATCTTTTGTCCACATTTTTCTCGATAAATAGGTCAATAATTATATGCGCCAAATATGGCATTTCTGAAAATTCACGGTAGCAGTTTGCGGCTCATGTGTACAGCACAGGTTTCCACAACGAACATCAGCCATTTTTAGGATGCGTATATACTAAATTGGTGGTGGCCCGTGGCTTTATGGGTATGTGCGTCGACTCCTACGCACTTGGACCTACCTGCCTAGGTTTGATTTCTGGGTACGACAAGAAATACTTTTCACGGCCCCACCTCTTTCGAGTCACTGACAATGCTCAAAGAGTATAACTGTCTAGAAAAAGCTTCTCAAACTTGGCCGTTCGGAGTCGGCATAAAACTGTAGGTCCCTTTCACTCTTGATAGAACAATAGCACGCACAACACAAGTGATTGCCCCTGTACGGGCTGTAGCGACGGTATTTATTATATTCTGACCTGCAGAAAGGACACAGAAAATCAACGTCTTAGACATAGACTCGCAATGCGCAGCTATAACTTTGAGGTAGTCAAGGACTATGTCTACCTCAGCCTCGCAGTGAACAGTACAAACAACATCAGTAGCAGAATAACTCTTGCCAACCGCTGTTTTAATGGGCTTAAGAGGCAAATGCGTAATAGAGCCGTCTCTCGAATGAACAAGATAGCGTTATATAAGACACTGATCATTCCAGTCCTCTACGGCGCAGAGGAAAAAAGCTCTTGGTATTTTCGAGAGAAAAGTTTTACGTTCGTATTGAAGTGACATGAGCCTAGACAGGCGTATAAGGATCCAATGCGTAAGGTGTATAGACCGTGTGGAGTGCACGGGCAACTCAGCCCCGACTCGAAAAGTCTTCGAATCTTTCGCTATAGCAAATGGATTTAACTATGGATTCAACAGATTTATTACTCGGTCCCTACTGATGTACAGTAATGTTGTTTTAATCCATTAATAATGGCAAGATCAAATTTAATTGAAAACTATGTATATCATACGACGTGTGCTTTATTTAACTTTACTTCCGGAACATTGGATTTAAGAAACCAATAACAACTAATGCTATATCTACTTAAATCACACAAGACACGTGTCTTATTTTTTAAAAAAGTCATTCACACTTGTCACACGCGGCTCTATCTTCAACTTCACGCTGTGATTTAATAGCTTTGGTTAAACCGTTAAGATGTCCAAAGAAAGAATTGAATGCGATTTCGTCCACACTATTAACTTGTTTGCACTGCCTTAGTTTTCGCCTAACATTTTTTAACTCACTTTCAGTTTGAATGTACTTTCCGTCAGATTCATAGAAGTTCTCGAGAAAAAACACTTGAAGAAAATGTTTCATATCAATGTGCCAATAAAAACAATACAACAAAAATAAAGTGCTACGCACATATATAGCAGCTTTACCTATCTTTCTTTCCCAACTCCATAACTCAATAACTGTTGACTGCTCAGAACATAATTTTGTCTAACTTCAAGTGCGAAAAACTTCCTCGAACAAGCTGAATAAACGGATGAACAAGGTCATTGCTACTTGAGTTCAATTCGTTTCGTTAGGCTGAATCAAATAAACGACAATGTTCCACTCAACTCAAACTTCGTGAATACCTCGCCTCCACTTGACTTGACAACCATGCACAATGAAGATATCAAAGCAAATGGCGTGGTGGTTTTGGGCATTTTTCTAACCATAACAATAAAATCGGTTCAGAATCGAATTAGAAATGGATCGATACAGCTATAAACGTAAGAGTCATTAGACAATAAAAATTAAGGAGTCAGTACGGATGTGTATGACTTTATCGCTGGATACTGAATGAAAATCGGTGTTCAGTTATTTTAAGAAAGTGTAAGTAAAGATAGAACGTGTACTTCATTTCAAATACCTTACATATGGTCTATGGTTGTGGGGCACATAATGGGAAATGAAAAATGAACATTTTAAAGCTCATCAAATTAAACCTCTTTAAGAACTAGAGGAGTTAGAGATCGAAGAAGAAGAAACGTGTCCAGTTTTAGGCGTGTCCAGTTTTAGGTTTGCGCTGCATTCGCGAAAACGGTTAATAATCCACGAGGGGGTCGGTGAACCATCGGCGCTATTCGTTTTTTTTCGGGCGGAAAGACAAAAACTTTATTTTATCAATCAACGCGAGTTGCCGTTGCCCTTGTGAAATATTTGCAAGCATTTCAGAAAATGGGTTACGTTAGGAAAGTCTTTGGACTGGTTTTAATGAACAAAATTTCAGCTAGTTTTACTGCTGATGGACAAATACCAAACTTTTTTGTGGGCGGCGATGTCGGTTGATTTAATACCATTTTACTTTTTTTCTTTGAGTCTCCGCTAACAATTTAGTCTACACACTGCCAAAACATTTTTGTAGATACTCAAGCTCCCATCAAGTATATGGCCTGGGCTAACTCAGCCTCAAACCTAGTCAAGGAATGCCGTAACTAGGCCGCACTAAATGGTCGCGGTTATAGACCTGCGACATCTTAGGAAGACATTGACCGATATCAAGAACAATTTTTCTTTTGCATGCATGTCGTTCGGATACTGCAAGACAAACGACCCGTATGAGACACTGGTTGCAAGGGGATCACGGAGGAAGACAGCAGAAAAATAATCGTGAACGCACTTCACTTGAACCCGGTCGCTGCTGGGTTAGAGCGCTAGCACCAGCTAGTAATAATACACTTACATCCTTCAAATAAAAATCACTCACTCAAGATTTTCTGCAGATTGGTGAAATAGCAATATTTCGAAATATGGTGCGCCATACAATTTTGTAATTTTCCAACAATTAATTCATAATTAAAAATTATTCGCTTGAACTGGTTTTCTGTATTGGCAGAGTTTTCAAATCACTTTTGTACGATGATCGTTAACCATTCAAAATTAATCGATCGAAGAATATGCATAAACCCGAACAAACTTTTCAACTTTCGCCAAGACCGTGTCTTCCTTTCTAGGTTCCCACCCCATAGACGGTAAATTATGAAGGACAAGGGGAAGTTCAAAAACTACCCTCATTTGTTACAGTGTATCCACTAACTCTTGTCTGTTCTGTTCCGTAATTAAGTTACACACCCCTGACCTCTCTCTTACCCCACAACAGATTGCGAATGAGAGTATCGCAGCCTCATTAAGAAGATTAATTGCCAAAACGTGTGTCTTCAAATTTTATAATCAGACTCCTGGTGTCGGTGTTACTGCCGGCTGTGCTTTGACATTTGAGGCTTGTAATTGTCTATAAGCAGCATTGGAACGTGCTGCGGCACCTAAGGGATGGAATAATTAGGTAAAGGATACCACATTGTGATGGTGGGTTTAATTGCAATAAGATGTCAAGGATTTCTGCAGACAAAGGTGTGAACTATTGCGTTGGGGTGAATTTGATTTAAATATCTTCATTAGTTGATATTTTTATACGCGGTGGTACATCAGGCGTTATTGATTGGCGTCTTCTTAACAAGCAACTTGGAATGAAATTAAATTAAATCAGTATCAAAATGGTGAACCAAAATTAAGGCAAGATTTATATTTAATTAAATAGAAAACTCAGTTTTTATTCTATAGAGTGTACATAGGATACCCTGTTATCCTGGAATAACACACCGAGTAAATGGGAAATGACTCTTTTGTCGAAATAATAATAAATGTGGCTGAATTTCGTTGGTGCAGCGTTTCCTGGCACTTGTGGTTGGGAGTTTGTTGATGAGACAGTTGTATACGCAAATAACCCCATTAAAATAAATCGAATGGTGTTAAGGCACACGATCTCGGGCCAATTTTGATCACCGAAACGGGTTGGTAACTGCCCCGGCAATGTCACATACAGTAATTGAATTGTATCACGGGCTGTATTGCCACCGTTTTATTGAAAAATAATATCTTCACAATTGACGAATTTAAAACACTATTCTGATCATATTTTGTATGCAATTTTGGAATTGTGGCCGAAAAAGTTTCATTATTTTTGAGATATTGTTCAATTGTAAAAACACGTTGTTGTATGGTGTGCCGTCAAATTGTTATTTTTACTTTTCAGTGTTGACAACAATTTACTGCACAAATGGCGGCAAATTCAAGTCTTTCGTTAATTTCGGGACACCTTTTATAATTCTTTGACCGCAACTAATCATAGAGCTCATCGAAATTTCAATTTAATTTTGATTCTGAAACCGATACTATTATTTACAACGTTTGGAAACTTGTCCTGCTCCTAAACTGGGGTCTAATCACGTATAGACAATCGTCTGCTGATAGCGATTCGACGATAGTTTCGTCTAAAAACCATAGCGACATAAAGGTACCGATTTGCCTGCTTCTCGTATAGATATATGGTGTAATAGATGGAACAAAAAACAACAACCATCTGGAAGAACTTCTGATCGTTAACGGGGCAGCGATAACGCCGACGAAGGTAGGCACTGGTCGGCGCGGTGTCTTAGAGAAGACTTTCGATGGTTAATTTAGACATAAAAACTTTGTTGATAGTAAATTGTGTTGATGTTAATGATAATTTGCATGGGGTACTTAGGATAAAAATATAACTTTGATAGTAGAGTAAAGTGGCTGTCTTGGCACTTGCTGCATATTTTCGTATAAATTTCAAAATATTAAACTACGTTCTTCAAATTTATACAAGTTTGAATCGTCGGCTATAGTTGTGTCTATTTGAAGAGCTGATGTTATGATAGGCTGACTTCAGGAGATGCAATTTATGCATTTCGTGGAAAAATCGTCTCAATGGCCGGAAGAGCATAATGTCGCGGAGCAACCACTCCTAGTGCCCGGCTTTATAAAATCAATTCATTCAATTATTAAGAGAGTCGGTTAGTTAAGTTTGTAAATAAATCTATGAAATTTGACTAGGATCGAGGCAGAATGCATTTGCCAATGCTTAACCGTCACACGACGACGGAATGTAGACAATGGACACTGACTACGACAATTAGCATAATTAAATAAAAGTAGTTGCTACATAAACCCATCTGTTTAACAGGTGTGACTGCCCTGAGGGCTGGGGTGGCTAGTACATACATTTTATTAGAATTGAATCACAAACATTTCACGCTCAATCGATATCTACAGATTTTAGGAGAAGTAATTTCATACCGTTATTTCATGCTGACGCGTTTGACAACGAAAAAAATGATTTTTTCATTTGCTGCAAAATTAAAAAATCAATATGTAAATATATTTCTAAATATCGGATTTGAATGAATAAATATTAAAAACATTTATTTATTATAATATTGCTATATAGTGTGAAATGAATATGCAAATTTGTTTGTTGTTTATTGATCTATCAATAAAAACTCTGTTTCTCTGTACAGAAAAGTGTATAAAGTACACTACACAACCAGATCTTAGAACTATTGTTTTAACATTCATCGTTATATTCTTGTTAATCTTACTACGGTCATAGGGTCATTTATGACCCATTTCGGAAAAAAAAAGTTTGTCTCAAAAAATAAATTTGCTTGGATTGATGTTTCGTGAATTTCATTGAAGTGCAAATAACATTGATTTTTATCTAATATATCCATCTAATCGAAAAACCTAAGCCTACTGGGTCAGATTTGACCCGAAATCCGTCCGCGTCAGTTAATTTAAGAAGGTTACACAACTTCGAACATTGAATTCGAATTATCTACCCCACAATATACCTCCGCCATAAAATCAGTTTTATGAAAAAATAAAAATGAAAAATTATTTGATAGATTATTTGTGGACAAATCATGTTTCAACAATAAATTTTCCGTTGGAAAAATCGTAATGATATGAAGAACAAATTTAATATTTCCAAAATATCTGACGAAAAGCTAAAACCTTTATTGATTCGGTTCAAATAGATTCAGACGAACATCACCGGAATATGACCAATTTATAGTAGAAGATAATAGTCTGTTTTATCAAATAGGTCGTCGGATTGATCAGGCATGAGTTTGATAATTTCAATTTAGCGGGAGAAAAGAACACAGCACTATTTATGGCTTCGGTCAAAAGGCAAAACATCATGTTGCTGGCATAAGGTATGTATCACAATACAGGTCACTTTTAATTATGGCTTGGCATAAAAGGTAGTCAAAAATATAAACTTTGTTAAACATCACAACATAATGCACTTGCTCGAAATACGTGCTAAACTCAATTTAATAATACATAATAATATGGGTGGCGCTACAGCCCGGGGTCTAGGTTCTCAGCAACCACTCGTGTTGGGCCTGCTATTGCTCTCTCACGAGTGAAACGGACCTACAGTTTTATGCCGACTCCGAACGGCCAAGTTTGAGAAAATTTTTCTAGGCAGTTATACTCTTTGAGCATTGTCAGTGTCTCGACAGACTATTTTCCAACAAATATACACAAGTATCAAATTTTATTTGTCTTAAACGGTTAAGTCTGCCCTAAGGCCGCCTTCTAATTTGTTTGCGTCCTAGACCGAAATCTCACCTAAACAAAAATTCAGATTTACTTTCCATCACTATTTTAACTTAGCCTGTTCAACACATTTGAGTGGAATCAAGTTCTTCTTTAAGTTTCTATATTATGGCGGTAAAGCTTTCTTAGAATGAAGAAATGATAAATTAAGTATCTCTCGAGTTATTACATTAATGGCAAAAACAAAACACTCTAAAATGGCAGTGCCGTCGCAAGTTCACCATCATTTCTACGATGAGCCTAATGTACCAAAAAACGTTAATTAACGACTTTTGAATGTGTTACCAGTAAGCTTACAAACATTATGTTTTTCAGAATATGCCTGCTTCTCGTATAGATATATGGTGTAATAGATGGAACAAAAAACAACAACCATCTGGAAGAACTTCTGATCGTTAACGGGGCAGCGATAACGCCGACGAAGGTAGGCACTGGTCGGCGCGGTGTCTTAGAGAAGACTTTCGATGGTTAATTTAGACATAAAAACTTTGTTGATAGTAAATTGTGTTGATGTTAATGATAATTTGCATGGGGTACTTAGGATAAAAATATAACTTTGATAGTAGAGTAAAGTGGCTGTCTTGGCACTTGCTGCATATTTTCGTATAAATTTCAAAATATTAAACTACGTTCTTCAAATTTATACAAGTTTGAATCGTCGGCTATAGTTGTGTCTATTTGAAGAGCTGATGTTATGATAGGCTGACTTCAGGAGATGCAATTTATGCATTTCGTGGGAAAATCGTCTCAATGGCCGGAAGAGCATAATGTCGCGGAGCAACCACTCCTAGTGCCCGGCTTTATAAAATCAATTCATTCAATTATTAAGAGAGTCGGTTAGTTAAGTTTGTAAATAAATCTATGAAATTTGACTAGGATCGAGGCAGAATGCATTTGCCAATGCTTAACCGTCACACGACGACGGAATGTAGACAATGGACACTGACTACGACAATTAGCATAATTAAATAAAAGTAGTTGCTACATAAACCCATCTGTTTAACAGGTGTGACTGCCCTGAGGGCTGGGGTGGCTAGTACATACATTTTATTAGAATTGAATCACAAACATTTCACGCTCAATCGATATCTACAGATTTTAGGAGAAGTAATTTCATACCGTTATTTCATGCTGACGCGTTTGACAACGAAAAAAATGATTTTTTCATTTGCTGCAAAATTAAAAAATCAATATGTAAATATATTTCTAAATATCGGATTTGAATGAATAAATATTAAAAACATTTATTTATTATAATATTGCTATATAGTGTGAAATGAATATGCAAATTTGTTTGTTGTTTATTGATCTATCAATAAAAACTCTGTTTCTCTGTACAGAAAAGTGTATAAAGTACACTACACAACCAGATCTTAGAACTATTGTTTTAACATTCATCGTTATATTCTTGTTAATCTTACTACGGTCATAGGGTCATTTATGACCCATTTCGGAAAAAAAAAGTTTGTCTCAAAAAATAAATTTGCTTGGATTGATGTTTCGTGAATTTCATTGAAGTGCAAATAACATTGATTTTTATCTAATATATCCATCTAATCGAAAAACCTAAGCCTACTGGGTCAGATTTGACCCGAAATCCGTCCGCGTCAGTTAATTTAAGAAGGTTACACAACTTCGAACATTGAATTCGAATTATCTACCCCACAATATACCTCCGCCATAAAATCAGTTTTATGAAAAAATAAAAATGAAAAATTATTTGATAGATTATTTGTGGACAAATCATGTTTCAACAATAAATTTTCCGTTGGAAAAATCGTAATGATATGAAGAACAAATTTAATATTTCCAAAATATCTGACGAAAAGCTAAAACCTTTATTGATTCGGTTCAAATAGATTCAGACGAACATCACCGGAATATGACCAATTTATAGTAGAAGATAATAGTCTGTTTTATCAAATAGGTCGTCGGATTGATCAGGCATGAGTTTGATAATTTCAATTTAGCGGGAGAAAAGAACACAGCACTATTTATGGCTTCGGTCAAAAGGCAAAACATCATGTTGCTGGCATAAGGTATGTATCACAATACAGGTCACTTTTAATTATGGCTTGGCATAAAAGGTAGTCAAAAATATAAACTTTGTTAAACATCACAACATAATGCACTTGCTCGAAATACGTGCTAAACTCAATTTAATAATACATAATAATATGGGTGGCGCTACAGCCCGGGGTCTAGGTTCTCAGCAACCACTCGTGTTGGGCCTGCTATTGCTCTCTCACGAGTGAAACGGACCTACAGTTTTATGCCGACTCCGAACGGCCAAGTTTGAGAAAATTTTTCTAGGCAGTTATACTCTTTGAGCATTGTCAGTGTCTCGACAGACTATTTTCCAACAAATATACACAAGTATCAAATTTTATTTGTCTTAAACGGTTAAGTCTGCCCTAAGGCCGCCTTCTAATTTGTTTGCGTCCTAGACCGAAATCTCACCTAAACAAAAATTCAGATTTACTTTCCATCACTATTTTAACTTAGCCTGTTCAACACATTTGAGTGGAATCAAGTTCTTCTTTAAGTTTCTATATTATGGCGGTAAAGCTTTCTTAGAATGAAGAAATGATAAATTAAGTATCTCTCGAGTTATTACATTAATGGCAAAAACAAAACACTCTAAAATGGCAGTGCCGTCGCAAGTTCACCATCATTTCTACGATGAGCCTAATGTACCAAAAAACGTTAATTAACGACTTTTGAATGTGTTACCAGTAAGCTTACAAACATTATGTTTTTCAGAATATGCCTGCTTCTCGTATAGATATATGGTGTAATAGATGGAACAAAAAACAACAACCATCTGGAAGAACTTCTGATCGTTAACGGGGCAGCGATAACGCCGACGAAGGTAGGCACTGGTCGGCGCGGTGTCTTAGAGAAGACTTTCGATGGTTAATTTAGACATAAAAACTTTGTTGATAGTAAATTGTGTTGATGTTAATGATAATTTGCATGGGGTACTTAGGATAAAAATATAACTTTGATAGTAGAGTAAAGTGGCTGTCTTGGCACTTGCTGCATATTTTCGTATAAATTTCAAAATATTAAACTACGTTCTTCAAATTTATACAAGTTTGAATCGTCGGCTATAGTTGTGTCTATTTGAAGAGCTGATGTTATGATAGGCTGACTTCAGGAGATGCAATTTATGCATTTCGTGGGAAAATCGTCTCAATGGCCGGAAGAGCATAATGTCGCGGAGCAACCACTCCTAGTGCCCGGCTTTATAAAATCAATTCATTCAATTATTAAGAGAGTCGGTTAGTTAAGTTTGTAAATAAATCTATGAAATTTGACTAGGATCGAGGCAGAATGCATTTGCCAATGCTTAACCGTCACACGACGACGGAATGTAGACAATGGACACTGACTACGACAATTAGCATAATTAAATAAAAGTAGTTGCTACATAAACCCATCTGTTTAACAGGTGTGACTGCCCTGAGGGCTGGGGTGGCTAGTACATACATTTTATTAGAATTGAATCACAAACATTTCACGCTCAATCGATATCTACAGATTTTAGGAGAAGTAATTTCATACCGTTATTTCATGCTGACGCGTTTGACAACGAAAAAAATGATTTTTTCATTTGCTGCAAAATTAAAAAATCAATATGTAAATATATTTCTAAATATCGGATTTGAATGAATAAATATTAAAAACATTTATTTATTATAATATTGCTATATAGTGTGAAATGAATATGCAAATTTGTTTGTTGTTTATTGATCTATCAATAAAAACTCTGTTTCTCTGTACAGAAAAGTGTATAAAGTACACTACACAACCAGATCTTAGAACTATTGTTTTAACATTCATCGTTATATTCTTGTTAATCTTACTACGGTCATAGGGTCATTTATGACCCATTTCGGAAAAAAAAAGTTTGTCTCAAAAAATAAATTTGCTTGGATTGATGTTTCGTGAATTTCATTGAAGTGCAAATAACATTGATTTTTATCTAATATATCCATCTAATCGAAAAACCTAAGCCTACTGGGTCAGATTTGACCCGAAATCCGTCCGCGTCAGTTAATTTAAGAAGGTTACACAACTTCGAACATTGAATTCGAATTATCTACCCCACAATATACCTCCGCCATAAAATCAGTTTTATGAAAAAATAAAAATGAAAAATTATTTGATAGATTATTTGTGGACAAATCATGTTTCAACAATAAATTTTCCGTTGGAAAAATCGTAATGATATGAAGAACAAATTTAATATTTCCAAAATATCTGACGAAAAGCTAAAACCTTTATTGATTCGGTTCAAATAGATTCAGACGAACATCACCGGAATATGACCAATTTATAGTAGAAGATAATAGTCTGTTTTATCAAATAGGTCGTCGGATTGATCAGGCATGAGTTTGATAATTTCAATTTAGCGGGAGAAAAGAACACAGCACTATTTATGGCTTCGGTCAAAAGGCAAAACATCATGTTGCTGGCATAAGGTATGTATCACAATACAGGTCACTTTTAATTATGGCTTGGCATAAAAGGTAGTCAAAAATATAAACTTTGTTAAACATCACAACATAATGCACTTGCTCGAAATACGTGCTAAACTCAATTTAATAATACATAATAATATGGGTGGCGCTACAGCCCGGGGTCTAGGTTCTCAGCAACCACTCGTGTTGGGCCTGCTATTGCTCTCTCACGAGTGAAACGGACCTACAGTTTTATGCCGACTCCGAACGGCCAAGTTTGAGAAAATTTTTCTAGGCAGTTATACTCTTTGAGCATTGTCAGTGTCTCGACAGACTATTTTCCAACAAATATACACAAGTATCAAATTTTATTTGTCTTAAACGGTTAAGTCTGCCCTAAGGCCGCCTTCTAATTTGTTTGCGTCCTAGACCGAAATCTCACCTAAACAAAAATTCAGATTTACTTTCCATCACTATTTTAACTTAGCCTGTTCAACACATTTGAGTGGAATCAAGTTCTTCTTTAAGTTTCTATATTATGGCGGTAAAGCTTTCTTAGAATGAAGAAATGATAAATTAAGTATCTCTCGAGTTATTACATTAATGGCAAAAACAAAACACTCTAAAATGGCAGTGCCGTCGCAAGTTCACCATCATTTCTACGATGAGCCTAATGTACCAAAAAACGTTAATTAACGACTTTTGAATGTGTTACCAGTAAGCTTACAAACATTATGTTTTTCAGAATATGCCTGCTTCTCGTATAGATATATGGTGTAATAGATGGAACAAAAAACAACAACCATCTGGAAGAACTTCTGATCGTTAACGGGGCAGCGATAACGCCGACGAAGGTAGGCACTGGTCGGCGCGGTGTCTTAGAGAAGACTTTCGATGGTTAATTTAGACATAAAAACTTTGTTGATAGTAAATTGTGTTGATGTTAATGATAATTTGCATGGGGTACTTAGGATAAAAATATAACTTTGATAGTAGAGTAAAGTGGCTGTCTTGGCACTTGCTGCATATTTTCGTATAAATTTCAAAATATTAAACTACGTTCTTCAAATTTATACAAGTTTGAATCGTCGGCTATAGTTGTGTCTATTTGAAGAGCTGATGTTATGATAGGCTGACTTCAGGAGATGCAATTTATGCATTTCGTGGGAAAATCGTCTCAATGGCCGGAAGAGCATAATGTCGCGGAGCAACCACTCCTAGTGCCCGGCTTTATAAAATCAATTCATTCAATTATTAAGAGAGTCGGTTAGTTAAGTTTGTAAATAAATCTATGAAATTTGACTAGGATCGAGGCAGAATGCATTTGCCAATGCTTAACCGTCACACGACGACGGAATGTAGACAATGGACACTGACTACGACAATTAGCATAATTAAATAAAAGTAGTTGCTACATAAACCCATCTGTTTAACAGGTGTGACTGCCCTGAGGGCTGGGGTGGCTAGTACATACATTTTATTAGAATTGAATCACAAACATTTCACGCTCAATCGATATCTACAGATTTTAGGAGAAGTAATTTCATACCGTTATTTCATGCTGACGCGTTTGACAACGAAAAAAATGATTTTTTCATTTGCTGCAAAATTAAAAAATCAATATGTAAATATATTTCTAAATATCGGATTTGAATGAATAAATATTAAAAACATTTATTTATTATAATATTGCTATATAGTGTGAAATGAATATGCAAATTTGTTTGTTGTTTATTGATCTATCAATAAAAACTCTGTTTCTCTGTACAGAAAAGTGTATAAAGTACACTACACAACCAGATCTTAGAACTATTGTTTTAACATTCATCGTTATATTCTTGTTAATCTTACTACGGTCATAGGGTCATTTATGACCCATTTCGGAAAAAAAAAGTTTGTCTCAAAAAATAAATTTGCTTGGATTGATGTTTCGTGAATTTCATTGAAGTGCAAATAACATTGATTTTTATCTAATATATCCATCTAATCGAAAAACCTAAGCCTACTGGGTCAGATTTGACCCGAAATCCGTCCGCGTCAGTTAATTTAAGAAGGTTACACAACTTCGAACATTGAATTCGAATTATCTACCCCACAATATACCTCCGCCATAAAATCAGTTTTATGAAAAAATAAAAATGAAAAATTATTTGATAGATTATTTGTGGACAAATCATGTTTCAACAATAAATTTTCCGTTGGAAAAATCGTAATGATATGAAGAACAAATTTAATATTTCCAAAATATCTGACGAAAAGCTAAAACCTTTATTGATTCGGTTCAAATAGATTCAGACGAACATCACCGGAATATGACCAATTTATAGTAGAAGATAATAGTCTGTTTTATCAAATAGGTCGTCGGATTGATCAGGCATGAGTTTGATAATTTCAATTTAGCGGGAGAAAAGAACACAGCACTATTTATGGCTTCGGTCAAAAGGCAAAACATCATGTTGCTGGCATAAGGTATGTATCACAATACAGGTCACTTTTAATTATGGCTTGGCATAAAAGGTAGTCAAAAATATAAACTTTGTTAAACATCACAACATAATGCACTTGCTCGAAATACGTGCTAAACTCAATTTAATAATACATAATAATATGGGTGGCGCTACAGCCCGGGGTCTAGGTTCTCAGCAACCACTCGTGTTGGGCCTGCTATTGCTCTCTCACGAGTGAAACGGACCTACAGTTTTATGCCGACTCCGAACGGCCAAGTTTGAGAAAATTTTTCTAGGCAGTTATACTCTTTGAGCATTGTCAGTGTCTCGACAGACTATTTTCCAACAAATATACACAAGTATCAAATTTTATTTGTCTTAAACGGTTAAGTCTGCCCTAAGGCCGCCTTCTAATTTGTTTGCGTCCTAGACCGAAATCTCACCTAAACAAAAATTCAGATTTACTTTCCATCACTATTTTAACTTAGCCTGTTCAACACATTTGAGTGGAATCAAGTTCTTCTTTAAGTTTCTATATTATGGCGGTAAAGCTTTCTTAGAATGAAGAAATGATAAATTAAGTATCTCTCGAGTTATTACATTAATGGCAAAAACAAAACACTCTAAAATGGCAGTGCCGTCGCAAGTTCACCATCATTTCTACGATGAGCCTAATGTACCAAAAAACGTTAATTAACGACTTTTGAATGTGTTACCAGTAAGCTTACAAACATTATGTTTTTCAGAATATGAAAATATGTACGTTTTGCATTACTTTTGAAAGTAAAAGAAAAAACAATTAAGTTTAAGTAATGTACAATGATTAAAAATAAAAGTTAAAAAGATCCTTAAATTCGCCGGTGGCCAAGGGGACAATCCGCTGTGAAATTGGATATCTGTCTTATAGTTAGTATTTGGTATTTATATGTATGTCCATGGCATAAAAAATATGATTTTATAAATCGTAGACAAATTAGCTTAATGCGAATTTGATTGGTATATACGAATCGAGCAATCAAAGAGTCAAAGAAATTCGATTTCAAACTTTCACTGCACATTGTGACATCCTTCCACATAAAATCATTTCGATGTGAAATCTTTCCATCTTGCATCAATTTGCCATCAAATCACTTAATTTATTTTTATTTATGAAATTGAGTTTTGACCATTGCTTAAGAAACACATGTAATTAGTGACAAAATTGGAGTCATTGAATAAGAAAATGGTTGTCTTGACAAGCTGTCAAGTACACTTTGTTGTCCTTTCACTATGAACAGAACCATATGATTTCTTACTTTGTATTGGCGTTCACTGCGTGACTTCAACATGAGCCAGGAATGTCAACAAATTAATGGAAAAATGAATCAATAATTTATTACTGCATTAATGCAGATGGAATGAGTTAATATCCATGGAACCTGTTTCGTTTCTCAGCCGTACCAGTATGGAATTATCACGCTTTCCCAAATACATATATTCCACTCACTACAATCCACAGTCGCTTAATGCCAATGTCGACTTCTTCCTCTGTATCTTCGGCCGCGTTGTGTACTGATTGCTGACCACTTTGCGTACGCAATTTTTAAATCGAGGGAATAGTTAGTGGAAGCATTCAATCGACACATCTATACTAGTCGTCCAAGTTAAACATTGAAATCTTCCACAATCATTTTCTATTTACTAGGGCCATGTAGGAATTTAGTGACCTTGAAATGAAATATCTCCTTTCAGCGGTATACAAAGTGTATGCTATATTAAATTTTTTTTTAAAAGAAAACCTCCAAAAATGTATAATTTCTCAAATTTTGGAAAATCGGCATTTGATGACATTTGACTATTTGGTGCACATTCAACTATGCAACGAAATGGAGTAAAAATCCACTCGATATTTTATTCAATTTTTGAATTACGTTTTAATATTTTCAACCGGATCCGTTTTCAATAGTAGTCATCTTTTTCAAATGAGAGGAAAAGGAAGCAGCTTACGAACGCATTTGCATATGGTATCAATGCCAGAAAAAAACTAATAGAGATGTTCAACATTCCAGCCAAAAACACCATGACCTACCGCAAAATGCGCATACTTCTTTATTATATATTTTACGCATGCTTTCACAAGTAGTGTCTATTGGTCAGGCTCCAAATCACAATTTGCCGGTAAGAGTTTTCAATGTGTTTAATTTGCCCACGATCTGGTTATGTCAAGTTTAGCAGAGTAAATAGTATAATCGCAGGCGAAAAATGTTTCTTTTCAGAAGTTGTATATAAAAATTAAACTAAAGAACTGCTTATAATGGATATGTAGGACAAATTTACAAATCTTGTTGCAATTTACTTATATGTATCTGATACAAGTCCAAAACTAAAATGCTTTAATGCTTGAGTAATAGATAAAAATGCAATTTCAAAGTGACAATACGAAATAATTCAAGGGAAATTATGATGTTTTCTGTAAAGCTGTATGAATTTACAACACCAAAGAACGGACATACCTATATGTGTAGATTTGCAGAATTTCTATTTCACCATCATTACATTATTATGAATTGTGAATGATTATTTACAAATTGAATTCTGCTCCTTTTTGGGGTAAAACATATGGATTTGAAATAATTCAAATAACGAGCGCTTTTCAAAAAAATGCTCTAGTTCACCTCATTATTTCGAAGGGGAAGACGTTCAGCTGTTCGAAACGCCTCTCACGTGTTCACAGATCCTACAAAAACAACAAGCCGTCAAAAAAATTTCAAGAGACGAGGAAGTTGTATATCTCTATTAGCTGATTTCTGATCAAAGTCATCTGATAGAAAATCAGAGATACGGATTAGTATGTGTAGTCTGGCTGTGATTGGTTTAAAAATCTTCAATTAGCTGGGGCAAATTAATGTATTGATACCAAAACAAAAATGGAAACCTGAAATAATATGAAAAATATTTTTACTAACAATAAGGATGTAACTTTCAACAATTTAATTTACATATTTTTCGTGCACGTTCTTTGTGTTGATTTTATCTTCAAGCATCAATATTCTCTCACCATCATCAGAAAACTGTTGACTCGTAAAGTTCAGAACTTGTGAACTTTCGTTGGCTCAGTCTGACTGTGTCTGGTTTCTAATGTTCTTTGGTACAAAATTTCTCATTTACAAAATGTTTTTCTTTTTTGTTTCTGTATTAATTTGGACAAAATCCTGTTCATAGTGAATTTTTGGTTAGCCAAAACTAAGCAAACTCATTCACCCTAATTATTTTGAAAATACATTGCTTACTCATAAAAGCAGACTCAATCGACTGGCGCACACTACCCTATGACTGTGAAAAATACATCATTTAAAGAATATAGTATCATTTAGAAAATTTAAAGAAATGCCTTCGCCGAGGTCGCACGGCGCGACAATTTGCTGCTAACGATTCAAACTGAATTCTTCAGTTTTGTATCACCTACGGAATTACAAAATTAATTAATTTGATGAAAGCACTTGCCTACAACAATTGAGATTCTACTGTTGGTACGTTTCCCAAGATTACGGTTAACAAAATTATCCAATTAGGCGTACTATAGGAAGTCAAAATTGCACGAATGATTCGAAAATATTGTCACTGAACAGACATCAGTTCAATCCATCATAGAAATGAATATTCGGGCTTCTCACTGAACATTATGGTATACTCCCCATCCAGACTTGAATCCACACCCTTTTAAAATTCAACGCTTTCAAGTATTAATGCATGCCCCGATTGAGTGCAGGAGCACCAGCATTTGAAGTACTCGTAGCTATATCAAAATGAATGGATCCAACAGATGGTACCACATCTCATACGACACGACCGGTTTTGCTTTTATTGAAAGAAAAATGTCTTTTGTGTGAAAAATGTGAAATATTTTATTTGTTGGTCCTGTGCGAGCTATCGCCGTTGAACCATGTTCATGCACGAACTCTAAATGCTTTGCAGACTTGTATTCGTGAAGTTGGGTAGAGTTATTTATAATTCTTAAAGGTCAAGTGTGCCGAAGTCAAACGTCCACAGTCATCAGTTAGCATTTCATCATGGAAGGACTTTAACTGAACTACCTGTCACATCGTCTAACTTTAGTGGGCTTTAGTTTTCTGGCAAAGGATTTGCATTTTATCAAAAGTTGTCTTCGACGACGAGCACATTTCGGTTGAATGGGTATATTATTAAGCAAAAATGCTTTTCATTGGAATACGTCAAATCACTCCTGTATGTCTCTCACTCCTGTACAACATTTCAGCCAATATTAGCAATGTACCAGCCATTATATTAGAAAAAGTTACTCAAAATGGGATTCTCCGTATGGACTCTCCAGGGGACATAATATTGGTTAACATTTGCATGAAATAATCCCTGGTTAGCAGATGACAATCGTTAACTTATCAACACGGATCAAAATTGTATACACTTTTGCAATTTTTTAAATTTATCTTTGACAATTAAAAACCAAACACTTATGAAATCACTCTTTCCTTTCGCGGATCAAAACTAAAAAGTTGGAATTTAATTTTACTGATCTAAGCCGTAAGTCATAGATAAGTATGGAACAATTTTTCTTCCAAGAGTAAACGTCTGTATTGACATCGATATAAAATAAAAAATGGATTTCCCTTATAAATATTTACATGGGGATTATTTTAGTAGCACATTCAATTACAGAGAGAGTGCATACATAGTCAACATCATTTTTGAAATTTTGAATATTTTACAGGACTTTGCATGACAATCCACTTTGCATGAAAAAGTTACCACATTTTGCGGTCAGTTTATGACGTGGCACAGACAACCAGACGTAACACAAAATCCGAACTGTGGCGCAAAATGCACGAGGTTTAGTCTAGGAACACAATTTTTAATTTGTCTCCCAAATTAACGTTCGCAACTTTTTAAATAGTCGAAAATACTTTTCTACTGAGCACATAGCCTGCAACTGAATAAATAACTACAATTAATATATTATGATGCAAATGAAAATAAGATACATACATCTTTCAATTTTAAAAAAAATTTCATAACTTTACAAATCAATTAGAAATTAAATAATATGGGTGGCATTAATGCCAGTAGTGAACTTTGGCCTGGGTTTCACAAAAACAAATTTAACTTGCTCGATGAGGTTTTGAGAAGTTTATTCTCGAGAGAGGTGGAGCCTTGAATTATATATGGACCAGCCTTAAGTTCGGCCAAGAACATAAGAATTGTTCAATACACGGCTCGAAACGAGTCACTTGGTCGGAAAAAATCCAAAATGAATATGTTTTAGACCGACTGAAAGTCGTACTATTGGCATTTAGCAATCATTGGTAGACATTTGGGGTACATATTTAAGACATTCTAAGCAACACTTTGACAGATATTGTTGGAGAAAATAATTGTTTATAGGACCGCGACAATAGGTGTACGATGAAAATTGTTAAAAATTAGCTAGGTTCTGGCTTTACATTCCAAACAATTTCGTGTCCAGGACGATGACAAAATACAATGCTCTTCTTCCATTTATGCCAATTGCAAAAAGAGTAATCTAATTCGTCATTTCTTAGGACCTAAAAGTATTGGGTTAATACAAAAGCTGAAGCCTTTTCCATAGTGACAATGCCCGACTTCATGTTGCTGCACTGGGTAAAAACATTTACAAGACTGTGCATGGGAAGTCTTTTCCCACGATTCACGAATATGCGATATGACGACATCAATAATTGGCATTATTCTTTCTTGGGCTGAAAAAGAGAACAAGTACGGATTATAGATTCCGATGACCAGTACTTTGAATAGTGTACCCGTTGATGTCTAATTAATGTCACAAGAAAAAACTAAAAAAAAGTACACTGTAATATTTATACACATCTGCGCGGCACTGAAATTGCAACTTAGGTGGGAATACGATTTAAAAGTTGTATCAGCAAATGGATCTTGGACAAGTAAGTAAAAATGAATCTATAGTTTTCTTGTGGTCCTTCGAAATGGATTGTTGACATCGTCTTGGTAATGCCACCCTACCCCGATGTATGATCACGCACCACGCAGTTTGGAAGCACTCTTACAATTTATCTGCCGGTTGCCGTATTTTTTCTCTTCGTTTTTTTTTACTTTCTTCCGTTTCTAGTCTACGTTTTGCTACCACAAGGCAAAGTAAATGATGTTTTATGCAAAAAATTGATGTTTTATATTTTTTTAATTAAAGTTAAAGTACAGTAATTCATTGGAATTATATAGAATAACGCAATGTAAATGAATTTGTCTTTTTAGGACAAGCTTTTGCGAATCATTTAAAATTACAGGCTCATGATTTCACCGTTTAGCACGTAAAATTGTACTTATCTGAGCACTTGCACTGCGTGAATCCTGATAATTATAATAAATGTGGGTGGTGCTCCCCAAATAATAAACACAAGCAACTCATACTTAACTAAGACACTCGCCCAACACCTCTGGGGTCCATCGAAATATCCCGCTTAGGCACCATACCAAAATCGTACACACTCTAATCCACCTTAAACCCTTTTATCTGTCCGTACAATCTATTGCGGTATGATTGTTGTAACGCGTCTGCACACACAAACCAAACCACGAATTTTTAAAAGTATACGAAAGAGAATGCAAAAAAATATGAAAAAAAAAACATATCAACGATACATGGTTGCGCACGTGTCCCATAATTTCAGCTATTCCGCCCCAAACATCAAAATTTACTTTACGCTACCACTTCAGAAACACAAACCAACGATATCTGTTGTACTTACAAGCCACCTGACAGTCTGTCGCGTCAATAGGAGGTCTCCATTATTAAAGCATTAGCTGTCGCATGCAATCGCAGAGGAAAAGTGGATAAAGGAACAAATAAAAAAGAATGTTCGTATCGCACAACGCCATCGTGGTGGGAAATTACTCATTTCAAATAATCGAATGACTATTTCCCCTTTAATCGTTTAATGGCAGCCAATAATTGTGACTGCATAATTTGTCGACAGAGAGGAGGACAAGACAAACACCATTAACGGCTCAAAAGGATCGGCCTTAATCACCGCCCCGCCGGAATAGGGTGGCATAATGTTCACTTACCTGGTCACTTGTAGGCATGGGAAATCCAAGTAGAATCTCAGCAGTTAATCCGTGGGCAATATGAGGACATTCACTTCACAACAGCACTCAATTCAATTCACAAAATTGATCCTTGGAGCTTATCCAAATCTGGGCAGCAGCACAATGGCCACACCGCAACAGAGAATTATGAAAAGCAAATAAAAGGAAACACAAGAACACTTCCACCTTTCACAGGGAACTATCTTCTCGCTTGCGATGCCTAAGTGTAATAGGGTTAGCCGGCGAGACACTATCCCCACCTTGTTGGGTCGCACTCCACAAAAGAATTGCACCACCACACTCCATACACAAAGGTGTATGTATGTACTGTATCCCCCAAACCAGCGGGATCCACGGCACTGCACAGACACTAGGCCTTCTTATTCTTCGTTGTTTTGCGGAGAAGCCTTCTGTGATACAATTAGGGCTCCTCGCTTTTGTCGGGTGTGTACTTGACTTTTACCCCCGGTCTACTTTACACTCAGTATACACTTAGCTTTGCTTTGCTTGCTTATTTTATGCACTATTTGCCTTAATGAGAGCCGTGATAGGCAGGGAGGTAAATAGGGGGCGGAGGTCACAGGGTGGGCACAGTAGGGAACAACGAACACTTGGTTGGTTTCCGGGAAACGTGATATAATTCCGAGTTGTCGAAATGGCCCCGTTCCGTTGGCAAAGTATTTATGATCCGTATTCACAATAACATGGTGACATTTCCACCGCGAGGTGATGACGGTTTCCGCTAATGTCGATTGTTTACCGATGCGAGAATCTCCTTCTGTCGGTGAATTGTATTGAAGGGCGACTACGTCGGTATCCGTTTCATCATGACGTCGTGAATATTTCAAACTGACGCACGGGTATAGACTAAAATTCACAAAGGGATGCAGTGAACTTTTATAATACTGAATGTGGTTGAGTGGGCTTTTGTATGACACTGCCCTACCGACGTATGAATGTTGAGTTAAACTCAAGTTGAGTTGAGTTGAAAGCGCTGTGCATGCGGGTTTTGTTGTTTCAATTCAATTGTAGTCTAACCCAAGGCTAACTTTTAATGTAGGAAATCTTTTGTCTAGACCTTCAAACGGTTCTCTGCTTTGCGTATGCGTGGGGTTGCCCTTTGGGGCTCAGACACATGCAATATTGTGTGGGTGTGCTGTCATTTATTTAGCACATGGTTCCGCATAAAGATTATGCACTGGTCAATGGTTAAGATATTTAACACGGTGAGGCGGGCAAGTGAAATGTGTAATGACTTTTGAATTATGGTATTTTGTTCTGCGGCTGTGAACATTTATGCACATGAAGGCTGAGAAGGCACAAGTATGGGCGAGGTGAATTTTAAAGTGAATGCTACAATTATTACCGACTTCATGGACCATGATTCAGTTAAAGTGGAGTTTCAATTCATTGACTCATAGTTTATTAACAGATAATTCTATGAATGGTCCTCTAGCTTTTGTCCTTGTTTGTGACTTATTCTTTTTTGCGAATTTCAAAATTGATTGAAATGATAAACAATAAAGAAACATAGTGACTTCAAATCTCGCAATACTCACCGTGATCTGCAATCGTGGCGTATAATATTGGCTGTGTGCTTCGCTATGTGCGATTGTAATGAATTGAAGTACTGAATGCAATCGCTGGATTAGGTTCCGCAGTAATCATTTAACACCCATCTGGGGTAGACGCACTGGTATCCGGACAGCAAATGTGATTCTTACCTTTGACTTGAGCTCGTTTTCTTAATCCGAAGGCTATTGTGGACTCTTATAGTGTATTTGAAAGTGTCGATATTTTTCGATAATTTGACATTCACACATAATTTTATGTAAAATAAACACAAAAGAAAAATATTCGATATACAGAATTTACTTTCGGGGCGCTTTTTTTAAGATCCGGAAATGAAAATTTTGTATGAAATTTATGTTAGTCTTCTGTTTGAAAAGAAAGAAACACCGTTCGATTTTAGTGGGAAGTGAATTTTTAACTTGGTTGGAGCTTGTTGGTGAATTTAGTTCTGCTTCGGATTCAATGTCTTTCATGGGTTTAGTTCTCTAACTTTCCATTTTTATAAAGCATGTAAGCTTCAAGACTTAAACCCCCCAATTGTTTTGGGTTCCCTCCCCCAGTGCAGCTTCCAGGGTTTCGTCTAAAGATGGATTTGGTGCTGCATTGGTAATTAGTATTGACTCTTCGGTTTTAGTTTTACTTTTACAATCAAATCGGCATCAAGTAAAACAGTTTCTCGCAGTTCTGATAATGTTTCTCTCTATTATGAAGTCATCTTAAATTTGGAGTATGCACTAGGTTTCTCTGGATCGGAAGATTAGAAAACTTAGCAATTAAAAGATTCTCAACATTCAGTCTCATTTTTTTTCTATTCGACTATTCGATCGTATAGATCTATTGCTTCGAAAGAAATTTTGTATATTTTGACATTCAAAAAATTTAGTTTAATTGAATCACTTATTTTCAAAACGTGACACGTCCACATTTAAAAAATTGTTCAGGAGACTAAAAAAACTGATTAATTTCGTAGGGTTTAAGTAAGTGGTCCAGGTTCCATTCATTATGCATTTCTAGGACACATATAAAAAAAGTTAAAAATAAATAACTGCTTTGGACATGCTACGTTTTGAAAATAAACTAAAAAAAACTTAGGGGTTGAATCCACTATGGTCAATCGGAGGCTTTCCATGCGATTGCTGAAAGGCTATTCGGTCTAATTCCTTACGCAAACAGCATTCTTGCATACTTCCACTCGACGAGCTCCACTAATAGCAAAGCATTTATACGTGACTGATTTGGGTTTTGTTTTTTCGTTCTCCAAACCAACCCGTTATCGACTTCGAGCAACTGACCATCCACAAGCGATTGTGCATAAGGATCTTATTAATTTTTTGTCGGGTGACCGCGAAATCTTTTTCGCATTTCTTCTAGATCACAATGCTGCGTTGGTGCCTCGCCTATCGTAACCAGCACGATATTTGCTTTGAAAGATGAGTATGTCACCATCATCTAATTTTTCTTGAATGTGGATTAAACGCAAGGAAATGTCAAAGAACACCTAAATGTTTCAGCATGTTAAAAGCATTCTGGGAGTACTTCGCTTACGTGAGTGAGATTACATTGCTCTAGCCGCTCTCATATTTCTCTTAAAAGTCAAAACGTAGCACTACGCAGTGAATGGCAAGGAACCATCGTATTGTGTAGTTTTAAGAATGAGGCGACGCACCAACGTGCCATTGTGAAATGCGCATTAAGCCGTTTGCATCTGGAAAGAGCAGTGACAGAAAGACTGTAAGCATCCACATAATATCGAAATGTGGTGTGGTATCGAATGTGGTGTATTCTTCACCTCTTAGCTTGTCAAGTTGCGATCCTAATTTTGTGTATTCCGAACTCCTTTCTTTCACTTACTACCTGAAGGCTATTCCTCAGAAGCCGATGAAAAATCTTTAAAAATCAGACATTGTTCTCTACAGGCTAACGTAACAGTAGGCACTTTTCAAAACAAACGCTGTATAAGTTAACACATGTTGCAGGAAACGCAATTTTATACAAAAAATTATGGCCACCTACGTGAGGTCAGGTTGCTTACTCCAAAAAAGGGCCGCACATCTGCGCAATCATGCTTTTTGATTTTTGTCAAATACATACATACATTACACCATACTTTGTTACTGTTTTGCTTTGAAAACGTGTCATGTCCAGGACAAATCACTGTTTGAAAATAAACGGATATTTTGCGCCTCTATTAGAAATTATGTATTATAGTTGGACTAATCACGCTTCATGCGGCAACGCAGATATCTCTGATTAACAGGAAAAAAAAATAAAATGTGGACATGTAAACTTTTGAATTTTCGAAATCAGCTGTTTGAAATGTACTGACTTTTCTATTTCATACAAATATTCGTTCATAAATAAAGTAAGGAATCATAAAATGGCAATTTTTTTATTTATGAATACTGAAGACGGCGAAGAGCAGAAACATACGAGAAGCATACATTACTTTTAAATTTATTTGAATTTCACAATACGAAGTAACTACATTCGTACATATGTACATATATTTGCCTGATACATATCTTATTTCCATGTTGCACGATCTTTAGATGGAGGTCGAATGTTATTATGCTTATGCGCAGCATCTCTCCAAAAGCGATCAGTATCAACACGGTTTGTTAAAAATTCTTTAGGTATTTCGGGATTTTCTTCGACCATTCTGAACAGCAATTCTTTTTACTTTCGATTGGTCCATGTGATTGTGACCTATTTTAAGAAAATATAATTCCAAATAAAAATGTTTATTTTTTGAGAAAAATATTTGAAATTACTTGTTTTGTGTATCTACACGCCAGAACAAATTTAACGAGGAGAAAATGACATGTATTGACAATATTGGTTTTTATAGTGAACATTGGGTTTTTTACATTTTATAATTTTGTTTTGCACAGCCTACAAACTCATTGGAAAAAAAGAACATTCTACATAAATTGTGTATTCATTTTTCAATAAGAATATTTACTATAATATTTATCCAAGTAAGGCATTTGCTTCATTGCTTTGGTTCAGGCCTTAAATAAGCCTGGATTCCTTATCCTAGGATAACTGGCGCGCCAGTTTCTCTGTGGGTGGTGTTTGGTGGCAACGCATATAAAATGCATTTAAATTGCGAGAGGCTATCCTCAAGAAGTCTTTTTCGATTCTATTAATCAAATCCGTGGTATCGCGTAATGCAATAGAATTGATTAAATAGAATCGAATTTCGAAATAGAAAATTAAAAGCTGTCGGTGAGCTTTCAACTCAAATGTCTTGCGTTTCATTTGGTTTGATGTTTTTGACGACGAATAAGACGAGGCTCATTGTCCTGCAGTTTGATCAACTCTTCGATAGAAACAATTTACGAGTGCATTCTAATCCGCTGGACTTGGATGAAAATATGTAATATGTTACAATCAGCTATAAGACATTGAGATTAGGAGATGCGATAGAACTTCTTCCATTCTCAGCATATTAAATCTAGCTTGTCTATTAAGATTTTGCGCTCAAGGAAGTTACCAAAATTGTGTTGGTAATTAATTACAACCTCGCAATTGGTCAGTCAACAGTTTAAGTTGTCCTAAGCGAGTTCATAGATGTAGTTGAAGAACGTAATATGGCACATCATTATGGCGTTTAATTAGATGAGACAGTAAATATTGAACAAAACTCCTCAGTAGATAGTGAATACATGCTATAAATGGTGCATGTTCGAAATTCGTTATTAAATTTAGTTTAAAATTAAAATTATACTTACGAAATATGCTATTGTAAAATTGTTTATTTCAAAGCTCAAAGATATAAAAACGCAATTAATACCATTTCTATTCCATTCAAATAAAATGTTGTCTTTATTTCATTTTATATTTGTTTTCTGACCGAATTTTTACTTCTATCAAATAGAAAAAATATCCATAGCCATAGAGACGCAATTCGCCGGTAATAGTTTTGTTTCTATTCGAAATTAATTCTATTACATATATTTTATTTCTATTCGACTTTAATTAGATTCTCGCAATGAGCCCCTAATTTTCTCCGGAGACTGAAAGTACTCTTCAATGTTGGGCTTTTTATTCGGACACCGAAAATTGAGTAGAAGGATTCTTTTTTTATAATTACTTACTCAATGACTTATTTTTTTCTTAGACAAAACGTCAAAACTGCAACGCTCTCAGACTTTAGAAAACAGACTGGTGCATACCTATGCTCTGCGTGGAAATAAAAGCAGAATGTACTTGATATAGAGCAAATCAGTTCACGTTGAAATATCTCCATATTTTCTTAATATACTGAGATGAATTAAATAGCATATTATGAATTTTTGGTGGTTTTTCGAGTATGTTTTATGAAAATAAAACCATATATACTATGTTTTAGTATTTCAGCCGCCAAAAAAACAACTGGGACAATTTCTTTATATGACCGGTATTCCGTTGCTTCGTTTTGCTCATCTTAAATAAAAGACTACTTATACATTTCTACCAATACCAAAAAGCATCACTGCGAAAATATGGAATGTAAGCAAACCGAGTCTGCTATTATACACTTAATAATTGATTTTTTAGCCAAAGCGTATCTAGAACTTTAATCAGACAATTCTTGGTTAGGCATTTCTATAACATCGTCCAATAGCAGAAGCCAGTCCTCCAGAACACCCCGGTGTGTAGCACATTCCATTTTCTGCCATCTCTATGTTGAAGTCGATATCTTTTCAGATCCTCCGAGTTCCTTTTCTTGTGATGTACCCCCTTCAAAGCGAATTTAATGAACTATTCAGACTCGCATAGTTGAATTAACTTCTGTAGATCGAAACAGATTAGTGGATGCACCATTCACTATTCAGACTCGCATAGTTGAATTAACTTCTGTAGATCGAAACAGATTAGTGGATGCACCTCTTTTAACATTGCACTTGAAGCTATGCTCGTAAGGATGTCCACTCGCAGCGTCTCTGTGCTATTCTTCTGCTTCTCTTGAATGAGTCATCGATTGAAGTAATGAACATGATAGGACTCCCAGCCAAGCACCCGGACGTTTGACAGTCTTTCAGTAGATCGGCTAAACCATTAGACAGTACTTCAACCATATTCTCTTACCTTAAGTTGTACAGAATGGCTCAATAGAAATCACCCCAAATCATCCTCAATTTGAATTGTTTCTGAACATTTCTCGAGTTCCTTTCGTTTGTACACACATCCGCAAGCGTGGATGTGTGAGTCTATGTGTAACCGACACAAAGGAAATTCATTTAAGGAATCTCTTTACCAACGATTCGGTTTCGGTTTGCTTTACCAAGTCAAGTCGGAAGCAGGATAAAACGAAAGGAAAAGCAAAAAAAACCCCGAACAAGAGGAAATGCAAAAATCAAACAAGAACTATGCTCTGTGATGCCTACGACATATGCCTCTAAAGTCCACAGCCCCACACACGCAGCGTATGAATGGCTTCTTGCTTTTTTTATTCCGCCTTCACACAACACTCGGCACTGCATAAAGCTGACGGCAATGTATCCGTTCCTTAAACTGCAACTGGCATTCATTACAGCCATCCTTGGACCATGAACAGACTGCTTCAGTCAATAAGGTCCTGGCGAAAAAGTTCTCTGCAGGCGGTCAGACACAGATGGATAGATAAACATTCGAAAAGGCGCATACAGATGAGAGATTCTACTCGTTCTCAGTGGGAGTGAAATGGACACTACTTGAAGGCATTTTCGTTTTCGTTTTGCTGTCCCGAATTTCATCCTCACTTCGGTGGGTTTAACATTAATGCAAAGAGGACCATGCCTTGTAGTAACTCACAAAGAATCCTTCTTTCAGGAGCAGCATAAATACACTTACCTCAATAGACATTCCTGGGTCTGCATAGACATGTAAGCTATCTTCTGCAACTGCAACTGATACACGCCGCACGGACTTAGTGGCAAACCGTGAATCAATACATGTTTGTAGGTGGACAATTGAAAAGGGAAGAGAAATTTATTCCGCACTGAAGAGGCAAAACAACAAAAAGGAAGGCCGAAGTAAAATTCGAAAATAAAATTTAAATTGCTTCAGAGGATATTCTCTTTTGATTTCATCCTGACATTTGCTTGGAAGTGCCGCTCCCAGACGCGTTGTTGTTGCCCGGATTCGTTAAGTGCATACATAAATATGTATACAAATCGATCCGAGATGCAAATAGTGGAAGGATGAAACCAGCCAGAAGTGAAGACGCAAGGCGGAATGGCGGAATAGCGAAAATGCATTGCATTGCAATAAGTGAAATCGATTTCGCGCAGCTCGTCTGTACGAATCAACTTTAAGGAAGGACGATGAGCGGAGCTATTCGATTGGAAAATCTGATTGAATTTCGCAAATTCTTTTGTGAAATTAAACTTTTTTTTGCCAGTACACTCTCGAAGGTGATTGTTGATACACAATCGATGAAGGTTGCGAGAGGACCCATTTAATTCGGAACTTAAGGTAGCTGGGATTCTGCCAGAACAGATGCACAGGTGATGATTTAAAAATGGCAGGGCGGCTCAAACGCAACCGTCCGAAATCTCGCGCGATAATATAATAATATGGGTGGCGCTACAGCCTATAGAACGCCAGGGCCTAGCTTCTCAGCAACCACTCGTGTTGTGCGTGCTATTGTTCCTATCACGAGTGAAAGGGACCTACAGTTTTATCCCGACTCCGAACGGCCAATTTTGAAAAGTTTTTTTCTAGAGAGTTATACTCTTTGAGCATTGTCAGTGACTCGAAAGAGGTGGGGCCGTGAAAAGTATTTCTGGTCGTACCAGGAATCGAACCTAGACAGGTAGGTCCAAGTGCGTAGGAGTCGACGCACATACTCACCACGATACGGACCACCACGCGCCATATTCGTGTCAATATGTGTCACAGCCCAGCCCATGTCACAACCAGAAATCACCCTAAGAAATGTATTGAAAAGCATTTGATAAGACAGTGACCAGAACAGAGCTTCGTCTTCCAGTTTTTCACTGTGTAGCTAAGCACAGCTCTGTCCGTCTTTTCGTTTCCTTGGATGCCAGTATGCCCCGGTACAGAGCATAGTGTTCACCAAAAATATCTCACTGACACTTTGCCTTCATAATCTGAACAGTTTCGATGCCAAAAAATGATGATTTTCTTTCTTGCTTTATGGGTTACATTGTGGCCTCTCAAGGCGAGTGCCGCCTGGTGTATCACAGCCACTTCGACTGGGAAAACGCTGCAATCGTCTCTTAGTGACACGGATGTCCCGAAGTGATCGCAGAAGACCTCTGCGCATATGCTCGTACTTTTTAGAGCCTTAGCCTTTTTAGAGAGATATCCCCTTCTGCTACCATTTCGCAGTACTATTTAGCCATACCTGTCATCATTTTTAGGTCCGGAAAACGTTGATGGAAGGTCTCCTCTGGGGCTAGGGTTCATAGTAACTAGTTTGTTTGTGCTTTGTGTGTTGTCCTGTGATATGTACCTCAGAGCCGATTAGCATTAGGCACTGTTGCAGCCGAATAGGTCGAGGGGAGCCTCAAGTACTGCCGTCGGTATTGTTCTAAGAATGAATCTCGCTTTCCTCCTGTAGTGGTACTAATACTACTAATACTAAAATAGCTACGTTGTTCACCTATACGGCTAGTGTATGTCCATCCTTTTCTTAATCTCGGCGATCTCTACCAGTAGCTGACATCGTTTCACATGTTCTTAATACGTGCGCCCCGGCCACCATTTGATGTCATATTCCACGCGTAATGACGTTGATAGGATACATCACCCCTTCTGTCAACGACTCAAAGATATCATCGATTCCAATGTCTCATGACAGCCAACTGTGTGACGACTGCCATGAATATTTAACAATTTTTATTCAATTTCAAGAAAATTCCAAATGTTATGAACTGTTTTATTCACGAAACATATAGCAAGACAATGAAGAAGAGAGGCCCTACAATCGCTTTTGGTAGAAACAAAATCGACCAAACTGATTCCCAGTCGTTAACTATAACCCAGACGGGGTTGTATAAAAGACATACACATCGATGCATTAGCAACTCGACTGTACGAGAGAAGTGTTCCTTGTTTTTCTCTCTTGTAGCGTTCTCGGTGGTGTTTATTTGCAGCCAGAAATTGTTTTCTGACCCATTGACAATAAGGAAGGAATGGTAATAAATGCCGAAAATACAGACACAAACGTGAATTTAACTAACGCGCACTCTGCATACTTGTGAATAATAAAACCCACCTTCTCTGTGCTCACAGACATTCAAAGCAAAGCTTGGAGGACCAATGCAAACCCATAAGGTTGCCATTTCCACCGCGAGACTAAAGCGACTGCATTAACAATGAATGTGCAGATGCTCCAACAAGCGGCTGTGCTGTTCGCCATTCAAAACAGCCATGCAACACACAAGTAATTATCAGTTCGTGGAAATCTTTCACAATGGGATGCGGGCTGCTCCACTCTTGCTTCACCATTTGAGGTTAATGTCCTTTCATGGCAACTTTATTGCCTGAAACAATAAACTCTCGCAACACATACGCGCGTACGTGTAGACGGCGCACAATACAAACAGCGACTTCAGATTTCAAATAATCATTACAATTCGTGCTCATTTTCAAGAAAAAGGGTGCCTCTTCATTCCGAAATTTATCTATTTGGTTACACCCCGCACTTAAACGGCTGTGAAAACGCCTGCCGCCCTTCGCAGCTGCAAGAATAGCAACAACACATTCGCCACCACATTCGCGTTGCCTTCGTCGTGGGTATATCCGGTGGCGGGCGTCCTCATATGCTGCAAGACTGAAAATGGCAAATAAACTACAAAATGTTCATGGGAATGTGTTGCTAGTAAAGTTTATACGAGTCGCACATTTTCACCCTCTACCCCCACCCCCCCACACCTTCAGCATCATATTCACAATCTTGCGTCTGTTCACCATGCATGCGCTCCTCTAGGATATTCTGCTCGGTGCACAAAGGAGTGCGAAATTATTCGTGAAATTTCATTAAAAACAAAGTCAAAAATTTTAAGAGCTTGGAAATGACTTTTGGTGCTCAAAACGCTCGCACGCACACACGCGTGCACACTGGTAGCAGTTAGTGGGGCTTGTCAACTGAGTTGGCAGAATGGGGCTCAAGAGGTCTATCTCATCTCATTCGCCTTTCGGTAAATTTAAGACTGGAAGCTCGAATGAAAAATTACGCAAAATGTTGCGATGTCCCTTGGAGTTTATGAGTCTTCTCTACGAAGAGTTGAATTTGGAAAAAGTTTCTCTGCGACAAATTAAATATATAATGTGTTGTGTTGAAGTTTTTTTTTTTATTTAATTTTATGCCCCGGTTAACTTTGTAGTTCCTAGAGTTAACTTTGTTAAGTCGCAAGAAAGAGATGTTCGGAAAACTAGTGTCATGAGGCGGAGATGAAGATGGCATTTGTGAGGATTGGCAATTAGTTTGATTAGTTTCACACTTAAGAGCTAAAGAGTTTGGAGAAAAGATAAGGTCCTACACAAGGAAAAGTATACAAATAATTCATTAAATGTGTGCACAGATGACAAGAGGAGCACAACATGTCATGCTTCAGCAATTTAAGATAATACGTGCTTCAGTTAGGGAAAGAAACTCAGAATACTAAGGTCCACTCAAATGAAGTAACTGCCGACCTTAGCACAGGCATTAGGGAGTAAGTCATCGTCTTATCTTATTGGTGATAAGAGTGTGTAAGCGGAAGTCCTCCAATTCTACAATAGAAATCCCATCCGAGTACCTAATGGGCTTTCTCAAATGAACTGATGTATACATTCTTCTTCCACCTCTCTGATTATTGGTCCCTGTTCCTGAGACAAATTGAAGCATATCTTGAAGGACGGTTCAAGCTAGAACTTGTGGCTATAAATTCTAAGGTTTCTCTCCTTCTCACTCTCCATGAGATGAGGAAACTGTTCAATATTCGCATATGCTGTATACAGGTCAGTAAGTATAACTCACTTTTAATCAGTAGATCTTGCCACCTATGGCTTGGCACGCTTTTATCATCAAGATATGACGCCGTAAAAATCCTTGGAAAATCTCTCTTCGAGAACACGTAGCTGAAGAAATAAAGAAAAAAAACTGATCCGAAAGATGTGGAGCGTTTTATTATGAAAGCAGCTCGCTTAGAACCCCCAGCGTTGGAGTCTACTCACGTACCAAATACGTCACGGCAGGGTTTTATTAGATTTTACTAAAAGAGTAGACTAGTTCCGGCAGACCCCATACGAAAGACAATAGAAGCTGCTCATTAGCCCAAATCCACATTGTGATGGATGCAGACAGCAGAGGTGAGAAATTCTTTGATTGTCTGTGCGTAACGTCGTCATCCCGATGGTGACAAATAGTCCGGTAATAGTCTCGGATCATCTTATCTCGGATCAACAATCCATTCAAGTCTGTATAGACTAAATAGCCTCAAGAGCTAGCAACCTTAGGAATCATAGGAAAGCTAACTGGATCAGGTATGAGAAGATCCTACAACGCAATATAAATCATAAAACCTGCAATGAACCAAACTCAAAGCAGGATATTGACAAGTTGGTACAGGAATTAATATCTATTAACTCTGCTTCCACGGCTACCTAGCCCTAAGCAGGCCTAAGAAACTTAGGAAGACACCATGGTGGCACTCAGATCTAGAAAAGCTATGCAAATCCAGCAGGAGATGCTTCAGTAGAGCACAATTCGTAAGAGAAAGCGTCGGCTGGGACTTCTATAAACAGACATAAAAAAAAGAATTACATTCTGTGGAAGCATTTAAAGTACCAAGGAGTGTAGTCGTCTAAGACTCTTACTCTCTGAAACATATGTATATTCAAAAATCCTCAGGAGCTAAGACAGGCAGGGTAAGTCGCACCATTTAAGGTCCGTAGTACAGACTCCGTACCACCAAACCTGATAATATCACACAAACCGCACTGGGTGGTAAGCAGCTTTGATTCCTTCAAATTTCCAGGTCCTGAATCCTGATGCTTATGCCATCAGAGGAACTGCTGCACGGTTTTAGAACAATTAAACCATGGCTGATAGCTATTTTTAGTTCACGCGTGAACTCTGGGGAAGCGGTAAAGTGGTATCTATACCAAAATGTGGAAAAGCGTCACACAGTAACCCAAAAGTTACGTGCCCATTAATACGGCTTTAGACGTTGACGCAAGTATATTATTGGCGACGTTGAGCAGAGATATGTCTCGATAGTTCTTGTAAGATGTAGTATCTTTGGTGCATGATTCCTACCAAAATATAGCTGCCGGCCTTGAAGGTATATTGATGGTAAGTTATCTGAGCGTAGGGTCTTGATCTTCAGCTTTTAAAAGTGCTGCTTAAATACATTCACTACTCACTGCTTGACGGGTACAAGATTATCACCATATTTTCGGAGAGCCTGTATACGGTAGGGTTTCGGGCAGACTATGAACCTTTTCATAAAAGGTTCATAATAATAATTAATATACATTATAATGGTCGGAAGGTATATAACACTGTTTCCCACGACATTGGAACTTTGTGATTTACCAGTTACAGTTAAACAACTGTTAACTCTATTCTTATAAAACCTATAGAAAACGTACTAGACTTAGAAATTTGGTGTGTGTTGGTAAGCTATGATTCTGGCACAAGAGAGCTATAATTGCCAATTACACATGCGAGAAAAACTGACACATCTTAAACCAGCGAATGATCTCAGCCTAAGAAGTAATCCACATTCGGCTTGGCAAACACTCAAAGGGCTAAACACATCATCAAATCCCAAGAGCAACCGCGAAATTAAAAACCCCTTTGCGGGTGATATCAACAACTTAACATTGTACCCGGGCAGGGATTCCATATTCAAATTTCATTCTCTCGTCCTTGTTTGAATCCTTTTAATATGATTTGGCTTTGCAATGACGCAAAAGGTAAAATAAAGTCGCGTACCCATAAAAACCGACAGCGCCTAATTTCGTTTTTATGAACATAAAAGTCCTTGCGTTCACAAATTGCCCCACAATAGCAACAAAAGACGCTGGCTTTCCTTGAATTTCGGTCGTGTAGAAGGTTGCTTAAGGACGTTTAAGAGATTTTCATAGTACTCTGGGATATTTTAATTTTATTGCAGCTTAACAGTGAGTGTGTTTTTTTTGTTTGTTTGTTGTACGCGGGCTCTTGGGAAATGAGATCAAACAAACAACAGCTGTGTTTCTAATTTAAATTCAATCTCGTATCAGCCGAAGTTAAGTTCTCTTGTTGAAGGATTTTCATTTGAACATCATTCCCGCTGCACTGCACAGTGCACACAGTGTTCGCGGAGATTAAGCGAAATTCCATTGAAGAGGATCTCATTACTTCCATGTCTTCTCGGGCACGGCTGAGGGAGGCATAGTTGACAAGGAATAGCACTTAGTTTCACTGAGTGTATCTTCTTCGCTTTCAGTACAAAGTCCAAACGCAAACGATCTCCGGGCGCCGAAATGTCGATTCATAATCTCAGTTAATTGTATTGCATGGCTTGCTCCTTCACAGGTATTTCCAGGACCACAAATGGCATTCTTGTTGTTAGACGACTAAATACTGGTCTCTTTGATGGGAAACTGATTTGCACAATCCCGCTGGCATAGCAGACGATAAAATGATAAATCTGAGGGAACTTCTAAAGCAGCAACAATGCGATATGATGATTGGATTAAATAGACAACATAATTATGCTTCGGTCATATACCATAAGGTAGATAGATGAATGTATTTTCATGGAATGTTGAAATTTTAGCCGTCATGAGTTGGAGAGCGATTGCGAAAAAAATTAACGTTCAGAAAGTTTTATTTTTCCATTTACCTTTAAGCAGCTCAAGTAAGTTAGTGCAGTTGCACATGCAATGAGATTAAAATACTCTGTATAATCGCAATCCGTAAGAGTATAAACAAACAACCAAAGGAAGACCATCATGCCAAGTGCACAACTAGTCATCGTTTGCAGATATTAACTGCGTGCACACACGCCTCCCGACGAGGCTGAGCACTCTGTCAAAGAGGAGAATTACGACCTCTTGGGCAGTGCCTACGGAGCCTGTCCGGAGTACGATGTCAAAATCATACTCGGCGACTTCAGTGCTGAAATCGGTAAGGAAAACATCTTCGGTGGAGTGATTGGAAAGCAAATCCTCCACGATACGACAACAGATAACGGCTTCCGACTAGCTGACTGTCCAATGTCAGAAAGCTGCACCAGCCAACAAGAGGAGGAGAAAGAGGAAAATTGGACGCCTGGAGATTACCAGAGCGTACGAAGAGCAATTAAGTGAGAGACTTTCGGGAGTGCCTACATCGAACACAAACGCCGGCAAAATGTGGTTGCACTGCCTCTCGGCCATCAAAGAGGTAGCGACAAGAAGCCCGTGGTATGATGGCAAGTGTGAGCAAAAGAGACGTGCAACAAAGGTCTCTCGCAAACTTTAGCATTTTAAAAAAAAAACCAAAAGCATGGCCAAAGGCTTTAAGAACGGCACCTAGGTTCTTCGAAATTGTGATGGTAATCTTGTTACCGACCCGCAGGGTATAGTGGATTTATTTAAGCAGCACTTTCAACAACTGCTTAATGGGCCTGACCAGGAGAGAGTGATAGGGAATCAGAAAGTCCCAACTGCAGTCGATGAAGTAGTCATACCACCTAGTTTGAAAAAATCGACAAAGCCATTAAAAAGCTGAAGAACAACAAAGCTACTGGCCGTTTGCGATGTTCTGGTAGGGAGCACGACCAGATCATCTGCAAAATTTGGGAGGACGAAAGCATGTCCGGCGACTGGAATATCAGCTCCATATGCACCATCCCACAAAAAAAGATGATAATACTTCTTGCAACTACTACAGAGTTTGCAACCCTGCTCAACGTCGCCTACATGAGCCTGTCCTGCGTACTGTGTGAACGTCTAAAACCGTTTTGCACCGCACTAATCGGTACGTACCAGTTCAGTTTACGGTTCGGCAAATCAACTATAGACCAAGTTTTCACACTAAGAAACTAAGAAAATCCTGGAGAAGATCAGCCAGTTTGAAATTAATACGCACCATCTTTTCATCAATTTTAAAGCATCATACAACAGTATTCGTCGCAAGGAGCTATTCGATGCGATGGCCGAAGTCGGTATTCCGGGAAAACTGATCCGGTTGTGGTGCACCCACTAACATATACACGATACACCGAGCAGTTTGGTTCTAAAACCTCGGAGTCGTTTGAAACCTGCAGCGGATTTCATCAAGGAGATGGGCTGTCGTGTCAATCTGGTACTGGAGAAGATGGTGCGGCTGGCTGCCGTAAATACGGAATACTCTAACTTCCACATATCAGTCCAACTGTTAGGATACGCAGATGACATCGACATCGTTGCATAGGAGCGTTCCCAAGGCGCAGTAGTGGAGGCTTTCACGGCGATTGGAGAGAGTCGAAAGAAGCTGGTATTAAGCTCAATGAGAATAAGACGAAATCTATGCTGTCAACCAAGAAACATTCCGCTACACACCATTTGGCACAAAACATCACAATCAACAGCTACAATTTTGAGGTACTGAAGGAGTTTGTCTACCTCGGGGCAAACGTGAACTCCATAGATAGCAGGAGCACAACCACGAACTGTACCAAGATGTGGATGTTGTCTAGAAGGCAAAAATCCGACGACTGCACTGGCTAGGCCAAATCGAGCGGATGAACACCAATGCTCCACCTAAGGGGTCTTCAAATCCGAGCCCCCTGGTTCGAGAAGGAGAGGAAGAAAGAACATACGATATAAGGACCACGTAATAGCGGACGCAAGGCAGCTTGGCCTTTGTAATTGGAAGCAGCGTGCCCAGGATCGTCATCCTCTCTTGGGTTCATACCTTCCGTGGATCATTGTCCATGGATCGACAACCTCAAAGCCGGTGGATCTTACTCAACAGTCTCCGCCCGTTCACACGTTGTAAACTGGTCAAATCAAGAACCTAAATGATCAAACAACAATTATTTATCACTTATGTATCCAAAATGGCACCAAAATGGTTCTGGCAGGACCTATTTAAGACGTAGCTCACGCCTGTAAGTTGGCCATAGGTTGCGGCTGATAGAATCTAATCCGCCGCAAGACAGAGACAGACTGTGCCCCGTAAGGGGAGTTCCCTCACTCACCAGCCATCAGAATTATCGATGTTACATTGCAACATCCCGAACATCTCGCCTTGATACCGCCGTACTGAACTGGAGAAGGCCTGTGGAAGAGGAGCGCTTGCTTCTGGGGGTCTAAGCCGTACTCTTTCATGGTATTGAGGATTGGGGTAATAAGCCCCAGAGATCACGTTATTAGCCGAGTTCATCGCCCTGGCAGTATGTCCTCGAATCAATTTCAACATTAAATTGTCCACTCGTACCAGGTTTGCTCTGCTGTACAAAACCCCATTGGAGTAGAAGTTTTTGTACTGGGACTCTGGTGCTCTGTAAAGGCAAAGATAGGCCCTTTCAAACACCCGAATCTTTTCCATCAAGCTTCCACACCCGTTGAACCACACGGGACAGCCATGAGTGAGCATTGGTCGGTTGAGGGCCATGTAGCAGATTACCTTCAACGTCGCTGTTGTAAAACAGTCGCTTTTCAAAAAGCCGCTCGGGCTCGGGCTAGAGCAGCATCTACATGTTTGTTAAAATTTAGATATTGATCTAGCCAGAGCCAGTGACTGATCGTCGTATGCATCCCTAATCATAACCTGCACGAGAGAAAGGTAATGGGTCTTAGGTCCTTGGTTTTTGCATAGGAGCTCTTTCCCCCTAAACAAACCGACTACCGTGAACATTCTGAGGGGCAAATGTTAACTATAATCATTTCCTCTAACAGCGCCAATCAAAGCTCGACAGACCAATAAAAGCGAAACCACAGACTAACTTGGATTGTCTATTACAATCGCCAGGATACAACGAAAACCCATGCCATCAATTAGACGTTGTTTATTCTGTGACAAATCTTGCAACCGAAGACGGGTCGCACTCATGCCCAAAGCCTTGAACACACTTTTCGTCAAAAGCTACATAGGTTCTGACAGTCCTACCTAACTCTTCAGGTTCATCATGACGTTGGGGCAGAATGCAATAAAAAGCAACGTCTGCCTTCACTCTGTTGTTGACAGTACCAACAACAATTGTACCCAGATAAAATGCAGAAATCTTGCCTTTAGCTGTTCTTTGGGCCAAAGACTGTGCAAAAGTCGGTCCACACACAACTAGTCTTGATCTTTGGGTCTCTTCACATTATTGGCGATTGCAGAAGAATATTCAACTACAAACTATACGGGCTGTTAAAGATATGAGTCTACTCCGGTGTCTTCGGCTTAATTTAATGTGTTAATGCGTGTTCAGCTCGGTTCCAGTCCAATAAATGTTAGATTCTAAGCTCGTGGGACAACTCGTTGAGAGCAGATCAAAGCTTGAATGCAACATATAAACGAAGACTGTCATCAAACGTGTTTGTTATGCAAAATGCCATTTTTCGTCAGCGCCCGCCGAATAACTTGCTGTGGGTTCAATTTGTTCCATATGTCCCAGTGGATGAATTCCGCCTCCCAGAGGGAGTCGTAGTCAAAACGATTTTAATAAAAAAAAAACGTAAATGAATACTTCGGCTTTCTTCCTTAATCATACTGCTCAGACAAATCTCAATATGAATACCATATTCAAACGTTTTCACAGAGCTCCTTTAATGCCTCTAATAAGCTTCATATGGTCTCACCGCATATCCATGGCAATCACTCAAAAGTCGCACAATTTACTGCATAACAGCTTGATGCTGGAATGTTAAAAAAAGAAAAATATCCTTTACATCTACTTCCCACCCGTTTTAGTAAATTATTAACGCCTCCTTTCCCTCTGTGCTTCCATTCTCACCCACGGATGTATCCACATCGCGGGGATACGTGGATACAAAATGTTAAAAGCCAGCATTTTACTCCCCCGGAGCACATTCCCATTATTAAATGGTAGCAGGGAAAACAAACGACGACGATGGCTCATAGCGAGTGATACCTATAAAAGAAATATACACTCCGCCATAAAGTCCTTTTCCGCCTTCGACATCAAAATGCAAAATTACTGCTCAATTTTGTCGCATAACACTGGGGCGTGCTGCTCTCTCATTCACACAAGGGTACACATGGGTTGGCCTTCTCATATTCCACATCCCGTCATCCGCTCAATCCTCGTCACAGGATAATGTGTAAAAATTCTAAATTATCCCCCCAGTAATTTTTCACATGCAACACTGAAAGCTGGCATAACCGTTGACTTAATCCTGTCAATGACACAGAATGGCGGATAATAGCAGCCACACATACACAAATGTACTCCCGTCTGCCCGCGTTGTCCATTTGCATGTTACACGTGCCAATTTAGTCCTTCATCGTTGATCCGTTTGCCTTCGTTTTGCAGTGGAAGGAGGGACGTGATTACAATTTCATAACTTGGACAATCAATTTGGCTGGGGCTGGGGATGGGTATGGGGATGGGAAAAAAAATCGAGGACGTATGAGAGCTGGGCGCGGATCTCGTTGGCACTGTCCCAAAGGACTGTAATTGCTGCATATTGCAAGTGGAACGTTTCAATTACATTCAAGTGGACAATTTGGTCCGCACACAAGTATTAAGTATTCATGGTCGAATTAAAGCTTCCAAGAGTCCCCAGAAGTTGGCGGAGCAAGAGCCGTCGTTTCCTCTCCCTTTGCATGTCACCGAAATGTCTGGAAATGGTGGTGGTAGCGCGCATCACCGGATGCGTCTAGGTTGAAAATTGCGGTTATTATATTGTGAAGCATTAAAGGCGAAGTGGCGCTGGGTCGATTTATTAAATTAAGTCCCTCTGGGGAAATCGGGGTTCACCTCAGTTCCCGGAAGGCTCTTAATTCTCTGCTGCCATAACCAAAATATTATCACACAAGGCATTTGATCTGCAACAAAAGCACTGAGGGTTAGAGCGTTCATGAGGAAATATCCTCAGAAAAGGTTTGCGGTTGAATTGGTTTATACTGGAGATCCAGCAATGAAGAGCTGCTCTGAAGCCATTGGGCAGTTTTCATGAGATTAAAGTGACTTCCGAGTGTACTCATGCATTTGAACTATTTTAAGTGAACTACGAGGAGTGAAACGTCGATTCAAAACACAAATGATTTCAAAATAGGTTGTTGACAGTGAGGTGACGAGAATTTATTGTATGCCGGTAAATCGAAAATTCAGAGGGAGGACAGCGGAATATTGCTTCCTTTGAAGGAATCGCTCATCACATGGGACACTGATTAAGGAGATTCCCTACCTCGGAGCACACCTGACTTCCACAACTGATATGCAAGTGGCTTAGACATGTTTTTAGCAAGCGTTGCGACTTGATATAGACAATGATGATGATGATAAGATCATAACTTACAAAACATCTGTTTTCCAAAATGAACTCCATTTCCTTCTGTAGGAGGCAAGACGGAGGAATTCGGTAACTATTTTAACATCACTATTTTTTGTGATGAATCATTTTCTACTAAAAAAATCCGTAATTGTGCAATTTTCTACTACTTTAATATATTAAAAGTCAACGGAAATATCTTATATTGAATTTACCATATTGGAGACATTATCAATTCTTGTACACGTCGTTGATGAGACGCACTCCGACATTCAACAACTCAACATTCAACAGCCGACAAACCACAACTTCACTGCATTAATATTTTCTAAAGTAAGCTGGTTTAATTGTTGTTCTTTATTTAGACTTACTGATGCAGATTTTTTGAATTTGTAATGGGCTGCTCTAATGCTGAACAATGCAGTGAGGTTGATTAAGGCCAATTAAGGCTAAGGAGAGTAAAGAAAACTCCCAAGTTAGAAATAACTTAATTCAAGAGTTCAGTAGTTTCAGAAATAAAACTGGGTAGTTAGTTGATGTGCCAACACAGTACTCAGGCAATTTTAATAATGGTAATGGGCCTGGACTATTCTATAGAAATGAATACCCAAAGTATTATTTCGTGATAGAAATGTTTTGTAAGAAAATTATTTTTTTCCGATTTGGGCAGTCTTCCCTTACTTTTTGAAAATTTGACTGAACATAAAAATTCTTACACTACCTTAAATACAGCCTTGCAACGTAGTGGCAATGTTTTCCACATGTGTCTTCGGATTACCGCGCTGGACGTAGTAGAATGCACTGGTGTGGTATGCTCCAGACGTTGTGTCAGCCATTGTGTGTGCTGGGATCGGATGAGGTGTCGTTTGGAGCCGTTCTTTGTTCATCTTTCAGGAAACTCCAGGAATTTATTTTTAAATTTAAATAATAAATTAAGCAAAAAACACTTGACAACAAAACAACAATTAATTTACGAAGTGCATTCATTTAATTGCTCTAGAAGAGCGAATTGTCACACTGTGCGACCCTCACTATGTTCGACCAATCACCTCACTGTCAACATTGTATGCTTCTGTTCAAAGAGACGCAGATCTTTTGTTAGAACCCGCAGGAGAGAATTTCTTGAAATTTGCAATTCTTGTCCACGGGGCTGAATTTGATGTTCCGGGATTTTCAACAACACTCTCAAGGGTTAAATTTTAAGGGCCGATGTTGATTTTGAATAAAACACATTTCTCATTTCTTTTTATTATGATACTATTGGTATGGTTCAATTATGTATGGAACAAAATATCGGCCAAATGGCCACCGCGACTTCGGCGGCACACCTCCATTCGATGACGCTGAAGCATAATTGAGGTTCTATGCCGTTAATGTGCCGAATTACCTCATCCTTTAGCTCTTGAATTGTTGCTGGTTTATCGACGTACACCTTTTCTTTCAAAAAACCCCAAAGAAAAAAATCACATGATCTTGGCGGCGAATTGACATCGCCACCACGTGAGATAACACGGCAATTAAATTTGTCGCGCAAAAGAGCCATTGTTTCGTTAGCTGTGAGGCAAGTGGCACCGTCCTGTTGAAACCACATATCGTCTACATTCATATCTTCCAATTCGGGCCATACAAGGTTCGTTATCATTTCACGATAGCGAACACCATTCACAGTAACTGCCTGACCGGCCTCATTTTGGAAAAAAATACGGCCCGATGATGCCGCCAGCCCATAAATCGCACCAAACAGTCACTCTTTGTGGGTACATTGAATTTTCGACAATCAATCTTGGATTATCATTCGCCCAAATCCACTGAGGTCTCATCACTGAAGATGATTTTCTTTGAAAATTTATCATCCACTGTTGCCATTTCTTGCCACCATTCTGACCATTGACGACGCTTGAAATGGTCAAGAGGCTTTAGTTCTTGAGTCAATTGCACCTTGTTAGCGTGTAAATGCAAGTCTTTATGCATAATGTTCATCAACGATGAGCGTGAGAGGTGCAATTGTTGGGCACGACGACGAGTTGAGGTGGACGGCTCTTCAGCTACACTATCGCGAACAGCAGCAATATTTTCTGCAGTACGAGCTGAACGAGCATGCACTGATGTTTTCACATCTCCTACAGACCCGATTTGCTCAAATTTTTGCACGATTTTTCCGATTGTACGCACATTTGGACGATTAAATTGACCGAAAAAATCACGAAGTGCACGATATGCATTTTGATTTGAACGCCCATTTTCATAATAAGCCTGAAGAACTTTAACGCGTTGCTTGATTGTGTATCTTTCCATGGTTATAATTGAGTTAGTCTGAAATTGAGAAATGTCAAATGAAATGCAGAAAAAAACTTGACGCTAGGTGTGGTTCACATTCAACATCGGCCCTTAAATTTTAACCACCTGTGAATATAAAATCGCAACTTAGCCCAACTCTACTAGCATTCTTGTTGTCTGCAATTGTTCTCTTGCGAGTGGTGCGGACCTCGAGTATTTTACCGACTCAAAAGCTTTTTCTAGACAGTTATACTCTTTGAGTATCTGTGACAACAATTTTTTTTTCTTCTAAAAAGAGGACATCCGTGTTTAGCAAACCAGAGCGTACCTGAAGACACCTAGTCAGAAATCATAAAATATTCAGAGTCATTCAGCGTAAAGGATGGCAGTGATGGTAACATATTTTAACTTCACAGTAAACTTACGTATACCCCCGTCATTCTCGCAGACCGATTTTGCTTCATGCTAACAGACGTACACACCACAATGGATACCACACTATGTACCATGGGCAGACACCTTGTCTGTTCTGTAACGATCATGCAGTCTGTTAATACAACAAAGGCGGGTGTCAAGGAATAGACTATGATCTGACCAGAAACTGAGCCATGCAAAATAAAAAGAAAACGTTTTTCTGGTGCTATCTGCATCTTAATTTTCATCGTGATGATGTCTCCATAAGAGCTATAATGAGAAAAATTCGGTCTACTCTCATTCACTCACAACAAAAATGTATCATTGTTAACCCCCCGATTCGTGGGCAACCGTTAATCCCACTAATCTCCACGGTTGTTCAACTTGATACAAACAATGGTCATTGACATTTTCAGCACACAGCCAGATTTTCAGATTGTGTTTTCCCCACACGATGCATTTACATTCAACGAAAAAAATGAAACCAACTTCAAATAGCAGAGTGTTACATGTCACATGTCCAATGTATCCTTCTTCCCCTGCAGCCTTGTAGTCTAGTTGCATACGTGCAAGGATGCAGCATGTACCCCATTTGGTCTCCGGTATTCGAGAACAATGAACAGCCAGAGAAACGAGAGAAAAATGGATGATGAAATAGAAGTAAGAAGATTTTCGACAAAACATCGGGAGGACAACGACGATTCGGTTGTTTGTCTGCGCAATACTTGTAGACGAATTAAAGTTTCTGCTGGAATATCCCCTTTCGACTTGGATGACAGTGTAACATGCAACAAACATATTGAACATTGCGATTACTGCAACACATCCCGAAATGATAATGATCATGAGGATGACGATGATAAAACTAGGACGTGAACGAGAAGGTGGCTGCGACTAGATGCGGCTCCGTTGCTTTGTGTAGATGGTACATAATCATGTGGGGGAGTATGTCGCAAAAGGATACTTTTTCAAGAATCTCAAAAAGTTCATGTTTTGCATTGTTTGGCGAGAGTGTACTTCTACTCATGTCGTTCTTCTCCTCTGCATATACATACATGCGAGTGTATGTGCTTCAGTCTGGGTCTTGAATGAAATTCTGGTTTAATTTTTCTTCTTGTTGAACTTTTTTGCCATTTTACGGGGGAATACGATGTGAGAAGACGTCCTGATGTTACCCTCGTATGCAAGGTTTTAATCCTATGTATATATTAACTATGAACAGATGAATGTATGAAGAAGAATCGTAAATTTTAACAGATTGTGGTAAGTTCAGTGGAACATTTTAAAGCATATTTTTGCAGATAGGAAGAATTTATTTTGCTTAAGAGTTGTTAATAGAATATGACTGGAATTTTGTTATTGGAACTTTCCTGTTGGGTAGACGACCGACTAACTTATGTGGATGGCGCCGTTGGTTGATTTAGAAGGGTCCCTGGTTCGAGTCCCAGTGAAAGCAAAGTTAATGTGTTAATTTATCCGGTTTTCATATCTGGTCCAGTCATCATTTGCTGTTGGAATCAAATTAACTGCACTATCACTGGAGTTGTCGATCAGTGGTAGTAGTCTGCCTATGGGTATCACAATTCACCAACATAGTCTAAGTGTGATGGCGATTTCGCTATTAGCCCATTCTACCTAACCTAACTTAGGTGGGGAACAACGTGGGGGGGGGGCAAGAACCACCCCGTCCGACGAGCTGAGCCGTGAAACCGCAAGCGTGCCGCCGTCCTCCTCCTCGACTCTGAAACTACACGCTTAGAATTCTGCAATACTCTTAATCTAGCTCGGTATTGTGCTAGTTGAATCCACCTACGCACGTTCAGCTTTCCATCTGCGTACGCCACGAATGAGAGGTCTTCGTTTACCGCGTTGTCACTCGGGGTTGGACTCGAAGACTTTTCGGCCCGGAGCATAGGACCTCTACATGACCCAGCCTTCTGAAACGAGAGACTCGAACTCGTTTGACCAGTTCGACGTCGCAAACGCTCGTTGCATCCTTCCGATGATGTCAATGTCATCGGCATATGCGAGCAGTTGCAGATTTGTGGAAGATCGTGCCTCTGGTGTTGACGTTTGAGTTACGCACGAACTCCTGGAGAATGATGTTAATGTAATCGCATGACAGTGCGTCGCCTTGTGTTGATAATTTAAAGAGCACCCTGGCAAAACTCGTTCGTCTTTGCAGAATTACGATGGAGAAAGCCCGTTGGAAGGAGTTTACCTTACACAACTACATTTAAACTGTCTACACGAAAAGTCAATTGTGAGACACTTTTTCGAGCATATTATCTGGTATCTAAGCCACAACATGTTTAATATTGTCTTCCAAGACTGCAGCTATTTGCATAGAAGAGTGATTTGACGTCTCGCCACGCGCCACGCCGCAACCACAACAAGTTCGCAACCATTTAACAATAGCTGGTTGCCATTACTAGTAAAGTTATTCTCACGGTCAATATTATATAAACATCGCTGGCCGCCGAACCATGATTGAACATGCTTTCCTCTGACCACATCTTGCAGAGGGTCGGGGGATGAGCATGAGCAGCTCATCTCCAGCTACTTTACAGAGTTCTGCTGGTTTACACCTTCAATCTCGATATCATTATCTCGACCTCATCTAGGTTGGAATTCACTCCAACATCGTCCCTTGTGTTGAGTTCTGACTATCTATTGGTGTCTTCATCGCCACTAATCAGTCTACAGAAGCGATCTTTTCGGATTCGCAGTATCGACATCGACTCTATTACGAGGAGTTCCTCTTCACCCATACAGGCATATTTGATGGTGGTTTTATCATTCCTGCCATAGCACTTCTTCATTCACATCTTCATGTGTAATTCTACCGCGCAGATGCATGGACGATTTCATAATCGGATAAAATGAGAAGTCTTTGGTTTTTTTTTAAGAAGAAAATTCGGCATGCGATACGCTGAAGATATCAGGAGGAGCAGATTCAGCCTCGAACTGTAGGGGCAATGAATGACATAACTCTAACCAGGCGTTCACAGGTCCAACGCCAAAGGTAGCTAAGCCATGTCAACTACATTGACAGCTTAGTTCGGACCGAATACTCTTGGAGGCTAAATTGCAATAGCGCGTTCGCGCGATCGTGCTTTCATAGACGGTGGAACGCGTTTTAACGAGTTTACGAGAATGTTATGTCAAAACGCCATACATTCACTCAGTATTTCCATATCGAAATAGAACGCGCGCCTTTGACACTTCAATTGTACTGAAATACATTTTACAAGAAAAAATACGCATTGCCTACTCGAATAATTATCAAGTACGAGATTGTTAGTCAACCCGCCAAAAATGAAAAGTCATGCGCGAATAAAAAGAAATCACCCGGGTGAGTAGAGAGTAGGCAAACTTAGAACTTTGTGCTCTGGCTTACGGTCTGTGAAGCTTCAACACCCGACCGCTGTATTGTGTTTACGTGTATCCAACTAAAAATGTCCAAAACCCGACGCTCGAACGCGCTTTTGTGATATGCGTATGAGTCTTATGAAACAACGTAGCACAGAACGCATCAAAAATCGCGTTAACTGGAGAGGCATATTGCTTGATGCGAAGGTCCACCCGACACAAAGAAGAATAAACGTCTACTTGTCTAACACAATAAAAAAAACGAATTACAAATGACGGGAGTCAACGCGATGATGCAATACAGTCCAGAATCCCTTTGTCACTATACCTCCTTAGCGATTTAGATTGCGTTGAATGAACGGGAAAAAAAACTGAACACACAGGAAAGAGCAGGAAAATACCATGGAAGAGTAAGAACAATAAATACTTTTGAATTCAGTGCTTTCTACACTTTCCTGTCTTGTCACTACGTCCCTGCTCAGCAGGGAAAAGTTAACGACGGCTTTTTATTCACCGTCAGCATCAGTAGCACTTCCACATTCGTTTGTCAATCCAGCAACTTTGGTTTAAACTGTGATTTTGACAAATGTCACAAAATATAAGAAACATTAAGTTGAATAAGCGCTCTGAACATGTACATATGTACATATCCATACACAAAAAAAATACAAATGCTACATTTCCATACTTTTCAGAGAAGGTCATCGATTATTTTGAAGCCACGCTCAATAAATAACAAATTAACGAAACATTCATTAAAGTCGCACGGTGAATGAACGCAAATTTGTATTTTTAAAGTCTATTACCGATGGCGTTTACGTTGTTGGCTGTGATGTTAATTAAAATGAAAAAAAGGGAAATGTATACTTCGCGGTTATAATTTTGACACGACATAAACGGGAAGGAAATCATTTATAAAAATCTGTTTAATTAAAAACGTAAACTCAGTGATGGTCCGAGGTTTTCAGAACACAATGCTGTATTGATGTTGATGGCTTTGGCAAAATATGAAAATATTAATATACAAGTTAACAACAAAATTTGTTGGACAGTCTTTGATGATAAAACGATGTACTTTGCCGCAAGGACAAGCTCGGTATGTGTCCGAGTTAAAATATAAAAACTTTCAGTCATGGAACTGTATTTAAAAAAAATAGTTGCTTCGAAGGATGTAGCACTAAAAATACATACAATGTGTAAATAGGCGATCTGTGAGCAAGGGGGAGTTAATTGAAGTTTTTGTTAGTTTTCAAACCAAATTCGATAATTTCGAATGAGCGAACTGAAGGGCAACAGCGTACGTACCTCCCGCTCCGCTACTTACAAATACGAGTAACTGGGAGAATATAGCCACCATTGTAACCGACGAATAAGAACCCAGGCCTGGACGGCATTATTTCTGACATGGTACAGAAAGTACACGACATTGAAACCCTATGGCTCAAGCCAATTTATAGAAGTTACATTTACAATAACCATGTACCTCATTCTTGGTGGCGAGAGCGATTGGCCTTCATACCGAATTCTGAAAGGCAAGGTAATGTCAGACGCCCGAACGCATGCTTGGCAACCGAATCTCAGCAGGCATACCTCAAAGATAAATCAACAGAAACAGCATTACACGAAGTGGTGAGCCACGTCGATACACTAGCCATCTTCTTATACATAGAAGCAGCTTTTAACAGTGTACTTACAGAATCGATTCAAACATCCTGAACGGAACTGGGTATAGATAACTGTCTTACTCAATGGGTTACTGATATGCTCAGAACTGGAATTATAAAGACCAAAGAAGTTTGGCGGCAGGCCCTTCAAATATATAATATTGTTAATCTCGACAGGTTACAAAGAGGTTATTCTACATTTTCTACCTATCGACCTTCAAATTCAAAATATAGCGACGCACAATGAGATCAGAATCAGAAAATGTCGGCTGTGGAGCTCAAGATCATATGGCTACAGTTGCATCCTGGATTCGATTCGTGAACTCATGCGGCTTCGAACAGACTATATTCCACTTAAATTAGATTTTTCAAAATATGTCGACGTTCTGCTTTCCAAAGAAGTTTGGCGGCAGAAGTTTGGCGGCAGGCCCTTCAAATATATAATATTATTAATCTCGACAGGTTACAAAGAGGTTATTCTACATTTTCTACCTATCGACCTTCAAATTCAAAATATAGCGACGCATAATGAGATCAGAATCAGAAAATGTCGGCTGTGGAGCTCAAGATCATATGGCTACAGTTGCATCCTGGATTCGATTCGTGAACTCATGCGGCTTCGAACAGACTATATTCCACTTAAATTAGATTTTTCAAAACATGTCGACGTTCTGCTTTCTACTAGAGCAGACTTGGTAGCAAGCGTAAATGTCATTCCCGGATGTGAGTGTATACACAGCTTGTTCAAAGATGAATCGGGAAGTCGGCGCAGGTACTTACTCAGAACATATCTGCAACATACGGACTCCCAAATTACGCCAGTCAACTTAAATCTCATACGAATACAACGCTAGTGCCAAGAATAGCTATTGTTGTTGATAGTCAATCTGCCATCAAGGGAGTTGCATCGACCTTCATAACCTCGAAATTAGTCCAGGAATGTAGCAAGCAGCTTCCCGCAGTCTCGAAAAAGTTCTAAATGACCAAAATATGAATTCTAGGAGGCAGAACAAGGAGCTGTCCTCCCCCCATAGCTCGTTTGCTATGGTGGTACACATTCCACTTGGGCTAGTAAAAACACGAATTGCATCACATGTTGATGGTCTTTGTTAACAAATTGTCTGGCACTAATATTACTCACTAATATTGCTAAAATTACAGAGATATATATGTGGCACTAATCAAAGCTGTAATATCACGACACAACCACAACTCACTTCCTGTACTTTTATGCAGCGCTTGCCAGAGCAAGGCTCTAGTGAAACGCTTCCTCGAATCTCTTGGCGAGATATCCGAAATGAACAATTGATAATCTTACTGAATGCCGCACGATGGTTCTAAATGCAGATCAACATTCCACTTACAGATCTGTGGTTTCAAAACAGTCCGTGCTAATTGAGTTCTCAAAGAATTACCACCTCACACACACACACAGGGTGAATCACAATGAACGTACGTAGCTTATGCCAAATCTAGCGAAAAATTGCTTCCGGGTTGGTGAATTCGTACATATAGAGTAATTCATTGCGCCCCCACTTGAGTAAGTAAAACTAAAAGAACTTGACAAAACTAAGAAAAGTCGTTGTTAATGTCGCAATGTACCATTTCTGTGTATTCGTTTGATTGCTTAAGTTAGTTAACGTCAGCGTAGTTCCGCCTTTGTTTTTCTTCTCATTCTTTGTGTGGCGGTACAGTCCGGGTGGACTTGCACCTACATTTTCTCAACAAACCTCTGGCTAGTGACATCTCTGACAAGCGCAACAAGTTGGTTGAGTTCTTTCTCCACTTGTTTGCCTCACCTTAGCCACAAGTCGTCCTTTGTTGCGTTACCGCATAGGCTCGAAGTTGAAGACTCCGGTGTTAAGTAGCCCATACGCTCTACATAATCCATCCACCTTACGCATTGAATCCTGGTTAGAGTTATGTCATATAGTAGTTTCAAATTTCAATTCATAAATCAAATTTCAGCTCATGTGGAGCCTATGTGTTTTAAATACAATAAAACAGATACGGAAATACGTATTTACTAATGCTTTTAAGCTAACTCTTTGTTTGAGAATCATTTGTAATTAGCTGCCACAGAGATCGCTTTTTCTTCATAACCAAGAGAGCATTGTCGTAAGTCGTAATCGCCCTGATCGTGCTGTATGTTCTGGAATTCTAGTTCTAGAATCTACAGATCAGTGGTCGCTATGATATGACATGTATTCTGACTGGACACCAAAGCTCAGGCCCAAGAAGGTGATCACAGATATGGCAGGGCGTAAACCTTAAATGCTGCTAGAAATGATCCTATTGGTTTGAGATGCTATTGATTGAGGGACACTATCATCTGACACTATCTATCACGAACTTGTAAAAAAATCTTTTACAATCTACAGACTCCTAAGATCAGTGTCCAGTTTCCATTCCCTTCTGAGTCACTAAAAATTCTCAGAGGGTGTTACTTTCTAAAAACCGCTGTTTGGAGTCGGCTTAAACTCCAAGTTTATTATGAGAACAATTGCCCGCACGCAAGAATGGTCGCGGTCCACTACGGACTATAACTTAACTAAATAATTATTAGGTAGCTTCTATTCGACAATACCAAGCGGTGTAGCATCCGCGATGTCTTGGTCGGATATTAGGTCATTTTTATCAGAAATGAAATGTTCAGGGCTGCCATATTATTCTCCACCGCTCAATTATATAAATCTGCGATTTGATATCACATGATTTATTTTTATCAGATGTCATAATTCTCCTGCATCCATGTGAAACTCAGTGCCGAACACCATTTATTATACTAAAAAAAAAGCTCCAACCACACTGTACGGGCGAGAACAGACTAGCAACTTGCTACCATTAATACTGAACGTTCATTAAAATATATATATGCGGTTTATGACAGCACCATGAATGGATAAAGTACACCGAGTGAGAACTTAGTTAGAATGCTACCAGAGTTCGTTAATATAATCTTCTAAGCACTCTTCTCTTAATACCAGAGTTTTCTTAAACGCAAAAAAATTTAACACCCAAATAAATACTTGGGTAAGTTTATTTTCAATTAGACGATACTCGATGAAAATTAATCAAATTTAATAAGTTTCTTCACGGATATTCGATATGTTGCACGGATAAACTTTTCCAATAACCTCCCCGCTCGGGAAGGACAATGTATAGAAGATGTCGGTACTTCGGAAACCACTTGCAGTACTCGTACAGCGGCAAATTGAAAGCCAGCAAAGTAGTAGAGTTTCTGCTCTGTTTTTTTCGTTTTTTTTTTTTTTTGTGATCACATCCTCATCTCAATAGCCTCTTTAAACTTTGCTACCAAGGCACAGAGGGTAGATGGCAGACACTTATGGCTTACGCCTCCACTATGGCACTCACCACTTGGCGTTTTATTTCATTATTTTTCCTTCCTTGGCACTCAACTTGCTTAGGACTAGATAGGATGTACTGCACAAATCCCTGCCATGACATTAATTAAGGTTGAAGGATGTTATTTCAGACAGTGATGGCTTTTGGTCGCGGTTGCGGAGTGCCAACACGTGATTTGTAATAAAAGTGACAATAATTTGTCTTTCCCTGGATGTTCTTATGCGACGAGAGAATATTTTCATTGAGTGCCTGTTACTTCTGGCATAAGTTTTTGGTGAGATTCAATTAATTTGAATTGGAATACAAGGCCGGGACATTGCTGATTGTCAACTTTATTGAAGGCAGTGTTGTTGAATCAATGGACCATGTGTGCAATTAAATTCCTGAACTGACCTGGATGAATAATGATTGGCAAGTAAGGTACGTAGACAGAAGGCTTTGAGGATAGGCAACTGCCTTCTCAACCATTCAAAGAGTTATCCCATGTGTTAGTTTCTAGAACTGGAATTGTTATTGGCTTATCGAGAGAGAGAGAATGTGGAGGCCGTGGCGTAGTGGATATGTGCGTCGACTCCTATGCTCTTGAACCTCGGCGTCCAAGTTCGAATCCGTACCAAATACGACCAAAATGATTTTCACGACCCCACGTCTTTCGACTCACTGAGTATAATATAATAGAAATAGCTTCTCAATTTGACCATTCGGAGTCGGCATTAAACTGTAGGTCTCTTGCACTCAAGAGAGAACAATTGCAAGCACAACACGAGTGGTTGCTGGGAAGTTAGGCCCTGGCCCTCTACGGCGTGTATCGCTACCCATATTATATTATTATATTAAGAGAGAATTCAGTCATTTTCACGAGGGTTGGGAGGAATAATAATACTCACCTTTGCTGTAGGAGTGACCAACCGGGATACATTTTTAAACAGTAACTCAGATTTCTTTCAGGTTTTTATTCCAACTTTCACCTAAGGTCATAAAATTCCGGTAATAAACAAAAGAATAACATCGCGAGTACACGCTGCCGAGTGCCGAGATGAGATTTCTTCGTGCTTACTCGCCCTGATAGGGTCAGAAACACGCCAGTGCGCGAGGAACTCAACGTTGAGCAGCTGCTTCTACCAACGGAAATGGCTATGCTTCTAGGGTTTGTGATTCCATCAGGCAGGCGACTGCTCGGCAGATCTAGGACGAGTTGCGCTGGGGCATAACTCCTAATCCATTAGAGTCGATGGTGGATTATTGAGTGGCCTGGAGATATCCTTTAGCGGATCATGCTGCTGACTGAAGATGGTGATAATGATGTTTAATTTCAGGCTAAAAAATTGTTCAGTTCCAAAATATACGATTTTTTAAATTCTGCAAATTTGCAGTTGTTTGCAATCTTGACTGCTCCTTCATTTCCGGTGTATAGTGGTGTAACCAGGATTCATTAACTATTACGAAACGTCGTAGTTCCTAATTCTATTATTTTTTTAATCGTCACCCGACTCCCAAATTCAGCAAAAACTCAGCCAGGATTTGAATGACTGTATCATTTGAAGCTGCTACAATCGAACACTGACCCGGCGATCATCCAACACTATACCGTTGATTTCGTTGACCAATTCGTCCATTGTGACGTCATTTGGACATCCTGGGCACTAGTGTGTTCGTACGAACGCAAAGAAATTTAGTAGAACCACTTGTGCACCATTCCACGGAGTAACTTTTTTCCATTTTTGCCAAATTTCGCAAAGCAAAGTACTTTCAATCAAATCTAGGCGCAAAGTCAATGACTTATAAAACTCCATCTACAGTGCATTTGCAAAACGGGACAGGGCAGCATAATCTGCCTGAACTGTCAAATGAGTTCAAGGAGCGTTGGGCTTGCTATACACAACTATATGCGAGTGGTGTAGAAAGTTTTCCAAAAGTTTATATGTGATAAGAACATTTGTGGGTCTCCCCTAAATTCGCAACATACTGCCGGCGATTTATTAAGCTTTTTTCAGCACAATTAGTAAGTCAATCCAAGTCACGACCTTGTTAAGAGACTTTCTTAGTTACGCCTCACTTTATGAATTGCATCACGTCCAACATTTCCTGCCACTCAACAAAGCACATTTCCTGTTCCTGTCGCAGCGATAATATGTCACACACAGCCTTCGCTGAATTACTGATAAGAGTTAACCCAGTCAATTGTTAATGTCACTCAGTCAGAGGGATTTCCTTTTTCTTAAATATAATGCGTTAAGCATGTTTTAGGCTACACGCCTCGGTGAACTCAATTCGGGCTCACTCCAGTGACTCAGCAAATTACAGCCACTACCCACACGACTACATTCGATTTTCTCCTTCTTTTTCCAACACCAAATCTGCAGTCACCAGCCATCCAGTGCCACCACCTTATCACACACAAAGGAAGTCGTCCTTTATTTTCGCTCTTCCTTCCATGACAAGCGACAACAGCAAACTCACAACGGCCGGCCTCCAGCCTATCGCACTAGTTACAATTATTTATCCCCCGTCATCCTTTATATTCATTCCAACGCTGATAGCGTAGGTCGTCCTATCCAGTTCATAAATCATAACTTTCCTCCATCTCAGCGGGCCTGGTTGTTGTAATTGAAGCCCGCAAAGCAACACCAACCAAAGCCCGCCTGTGACGCTGTGCACACTTAGGTGTATCCCTAAATATGTGTACACACATATTTACATCCGACATTAGTCGTTTCCTTCTTTTAAATTCCTACGCACAATCGCCATCACTCTTCCTCCAGACCCAGTCACAGCCTCAGCTCCAGCCCAGCTATAGTCCCAGCCCCCGGCCTTGTGTACCTAATGAAAAATCTAACTTCACACCTCATAAATTCACTGATAGGCCATAACCTATTCGATGATCGTAATCACAATCCAATAAACGTGTGTTTATTCCCTTGCAACAAATTCAGGACCTGTCGGCCCGGCCTGTCCGCCAGTGCTGCTGCTCCTTCAATGGGAGCACCTCCCGTGAGGAATCCAAATACGCACAGAAACAAATTTGGAATTTATTGACACCCGTATAGGTATTGGCGCCGTTTTCAGACCTCCAGCTAGCGCGGCAGCAGCGTTAGGGAAAACCAATTTCCTAACCAATGTATTTGTTTATGCTTAATAACGGATTCGACTCCTGTAGTCAGCGTTCGAAATCCATTTGTGGTTGGCACATGAGTGGATGCTGTGCGGTGGTGTCTATGGCACCTATAAACGGGAAGCTCTATTTCAGACAGGAAGCCGCACCGTGGCGTCGGACGCCATCAGATTGTTGAAGAGCGGTAGGGTGCGGGTAAGAGAGAGAGAGAGAGAGAGGGAGAGAGAATCAAAAAGGACGAAATACCCCGCAGGAGAATGAGTCATCGTTAGTCGGCAAGCTTGTTCGTTATCCCTCGCCCCTTTGAATGTATAAATTCCTATCAGGAAACGCAATAAATTTCCTGAAGTGTATCCAAGTGCGGCACACGCTGGAGATGCCTGCTTCTGATGCGATGCCATGCCGGGGTGTTCGGCTGTTCCAGTGCACAAAGGCTCGAGCCGAGTCATGGCCGGCCGAAAGACGTGCGGTGCGGCGGAGGTGTTCGAGGATATCTTTCGGCGCTATTATGAGGTGGATAAAATGAAAATTGTAAAGTTAAAATGAATATATATCTTTTCCAGCATAAGAGGCGTCCCCGGGGTGGTCTCCGAATAAATTAACTTTTTTAAACCTTTTTTCTGTGGTTCCTCAGGCTCGTCGGGCTCTTCGGGTGTCCTATTTCGGGGGTGTAATAGAGTGAACAAGTCGGCTGGAGGTTGATTTTCGTGTTTATTTATGCGACTCCATTGAGCGGATTGGCTGGCTGGGTGCACGGTTGGGTGACTGACTCATTCGAAAGTGAAAACCAACCGCGGCGGTGTGGGCATGTGTTATGTGTGTTGTATGTGTTGTATGTGGATGCGAAGGGATTTGTTTGGATAAAGGATAAGCTCGTATTTTAAGATAACTAGGGAAACAGGTCTCTGGGATCTATTATTGAAATTGATGCTCATTCGGTTGTGTGTTGAATGAAAGTTGCCTTATTCGTGCTGGCGTCGCTCGTCGGTTGGTTTAATCATTTTCAGGGTCGGTGCGTAAGACCAATAAGGAGTTTCATGTGAAAGTTATTGGAACTGTTTGGCATAGAAATTAGATTTTAAATCGAGTGAACATATGTTCAGTGAGGTCGTCAGTATACTAAATAATATGACTGAGCTTTTGGATAAAACTTATCCACGGTCAACAGTTGGATACATTTCACGAAGCATCGTACTCTAACTGATATGAGTAAGCAGCGTAGAGCATCTGAAAAGCTGGAAAAAGATCATACCGATTGGTGATTTAATTTGACTTACTATTGAGAGATACTTGGGAGTGAATATATCGGTCTTTCTCCCAAATCAATATTCAAATTTGAATCCATACCCAATTGGTTGCTCTTTGTCCTTAATTTCAAATATGTCACCGCTTAGATCTTAGTGCACTTTTGTTATCATCACTTCACTTACTTCTATAAAAGAGAAATGAGATTCGATGTATATGTAATTTTCGTATTCACCTAACGGATTTGAGTGCAGTTTCCTCCTATAGATTCCGAGTTCTGCTACGGACTTGTTTCTAAACTACATACATTTTAAGTTTCTTTTAACGAAAACCTTTTAAATAAGCAAAAGAAATATTAAATTTGATTTAGGTATGTACATATATATATATATATATATATACATATATATACAAGTGTATTCATATGAATTCACATGAAGTTCCACGAATCCAGTCTACTAGTCTTTTTTAAAGTAGGAGTGCCAGTGGTTTTACTGCTAAATGTATATTCTCCAAAACTGATGATACCTTCGGACTACAGTATAACGAATGCCTGTATAACGAATGATAAATATAACGTACATTTTTTCGAAATGCATTAGTCTTAAAAAAATTGTTAACACTCGATATAACGAATTTGTGTGTTGCCTTAAAGAATGACACAAAGCAACTCTCTTGTCTGTGGATGTTAGCATTTTATGGGTCTATTGTAAAACTGATAGATATTTCAACTTTTTGTTACTGTGCAGAAACAATATTCGTACATTTATTTAACGTTTCAAATTTTTCGATTTAAGGCGGGCGAAGCAAGACGAGCATGGGTCGGCTAGTAATGAATAAAGAATAGTCTTGACAACCTTCATGTGCGTCATAAGATGATGATGATGATAATGATGATGAAATAAACGGTAACGGTCAACGTAAAACCTTGAGATGTGTTCAAACTTGTTCATAGTCTATTATATGAACAAGTTGGAACACATCTTGGAGGTAAGCCTGGCTTTAACCTAGCTCTAGAGTGGATGCGACCTACAGTATGCCGATTCCAAACGGGTAAGTTTGAGAATGCTGCGTCAAATACTTGTCAGTGATTCGAAAAAGATGGAGCCATGAATTTTTAAAGTTACATAATTCGAGTTTGAACCTAGAACCTCCAGCGAAGAAACTGAAGCAATTTATTTTTGCATTTTTTTGTTTTCATTTAATTTTTACTTACTTTCAAAATATAACTAAAACTTGCCAAACTATCTTGAAAAGTATTAGTTTTGTATTGCTCTAATCCTAATCTACTGGCTCTCTGCAGGTATACTAACCTATTCATATATCCACAGTCGGATGAACAGAGTTTGATGTGAGAACATTGGATCTATAGCGGGGTTCGCAATATATCATGTCATACCACCCGATCTCTTTCGAGTCACTAACAACGCTGAAAGAGCATAACTGTCTAGAAAAAGCTTCTCAAGCTTGGCTAGTCGGGATAAAACTGGTAAACTGGTCAAATAGGTCCCTTCCACTCGTGAGAGAACAATAGCACGTACAACAAGAGTGGTTGCTGAGAATCTAGGCTCTGACCTTCTACGGGCTGTAGCGCCCTCCAGATTATATTATTACACCACCCGATAGTATGCCAGCGGATGGACCAATTTGGTCGTATAAGTGTGATCCAAGTGTACCCAGTTAAAATAGAACATGTGTTGGCAGATTTAGATAGCCGGATAAGAAATTACGAAAAAACCTCTGCACAGTCGTTAGGGCGGCGCGAAGTACATTGGGGCAAGCCCGGGCAAAATCAAGAAACATTCTTTGAAGAAAACAGTTCTGGTTCTTTCATTTAATGTTTTGGCACTGGGAGGGCCAGGAAGTTGGAAATTTGTGTTTCACACAAAAAAACCTCCTGCACTTTCGTTTTTAAAGATTGAAGAGAAGAGAACATTGAAAAAGGTTTTCACTGCAAATGTTAAGGAAAAAGAGATAAATAAAACATCCCCAATTATGTATGTTATAAGATGTGACCGTAAAGAATTATTGTAGGGAGATTATTAAATATACTAAAGAGTGATTTTTTAGCTATTATATTTCTGGCAACACTGGTTTAAACAGCTGACGCACGTTTCGTGTTTTGTTTCACTGTCAAACATCTTCAGTTTGGTCTATAATTTAACCATGAATCGTCTTCCAAACGAACAACGCTTGCAAATTATTGAATTTTATTACCAAAATGCGTACTCTGTTAAGACTGTTTATCGCGCGCTTTGTGTTCAAAATTGTGTTCAGCGACGAAGCTCTTTTTTGGCTCAATGGGTACGTAAATAAGCAGAATTGTCGATTTTGGAGTGAATATCAGCCAGAAGCATTGCAAGAGCTACCAATGCATCCAGAAAAAGTCACAGTTTGGTGCGGTTTATGGGCTCGGGGCATCATTGGACCGTACTTCTTCAAAGATGATGCGAATCGTAATGTAACTGTGAATGGTGAGCGCTACCGTGAGCTGATATCCAACTTTTTTTTGCCCAAAATGCAGGAGCTTGACTTGTATGACATGTGGTTTCAACAAGACGGTGCCACATGCCACACAGCACGCGCAACAATGAACTTATTGAGGGGATTTTATTTCACGTTCGGGACCGGTCAATTGGCCGCCTAGATCGTGCGATTTAACGCCTTTAGACTATTTTTTGTGGGGCTATGTTAAAGCTCATGTCTATACAGACAAGCTCGCTTCAATTGACGCATTGGAAGACAACATTGAAGCATTTATTCGTGAGATACCGGCCGAAATCTTGGAAAGAGTATGCCAAAATTGGACTAAGCGGATGGACCATTTGAGGCGCAGTCAAGGTCAACATTTGCATGAAATAATCTTCAAAAATTAAATTATATGGACCGTACTATCGATTCAAATAAAGATTTCATGCATTTTTCTGAATTTTATGTTTTTTTTTAAAAAACTTTCTTATAGCTTTTAAAAAAATCACCCTTTATATGTAACTCGTGCTAAAAAGGCTCCGCCTAGCCCCTGAAGCATATAGCTTATACCAAACATTCCTCTTCATTTTATTGACATCTGTAGCCATCTGTGGAAATAAAAGCATAAACAAGGCGTAAAGGCAAGGAGTGCAATAGCAGAATCTAATAACCAAAACAACGAATAAAATCAATGCCGGAAGTGGAAATGATATAAACGACATTTCCTTATTGAATTTGCAGCCTAATTGCATGAGCCCCAATGAATGTTTACTTATTTGTCAATTATTTTCTTTATCCTTAAAGACAGGTAGCATACAAACAATTTTCTTTCATACATTTAATTTTTCCAGTTATGATGCCAACGCTCAACGGCTGCTGACTGTTCAGTAGATGACGACGTCTTTCTCCCACAGAAGGCCAAGCTATGTTTTACGTACACTCTACATCACTGCTTTCAGTCTTAGGTACTCGATGCCTTGGTCTTTAAAACGGAGCTTCGATTTTCCTCTTCTTCTCGAAGTAGGAAGCTCGGGTTCGATGACCCTCTTAGCTGGAGCACTGATCTCCTTGCGCTCTATGTCCCTAACCCAGTCGAGATGTATATGGGCCTAGCATCTTCAATAATCACTCGTGCTGTGCGTGCTATTCTTCTACAGAAGTAGATGGAACATATTGACATAAGCCAACTCTGTAGGGCGATGTTTGAGAGAGAATGATCTTTAAGCATTGTCAATGACTAGAAAAGAGGTATCGCCGTGAACCACGAAAGTTAGCAAATTGGGAGATTGAACTTGGCACCCCTGAAGTAATTCGAGAAGAGAAAACATACAAAAACTTGACGAGACGTATTTAACCTGGCATTTGTCCTATTACTTCTAGTGAAATCTATTGGGTTCTATTTCGAGTGCGGTTGTTTCTTTGTGCAGAGGAAATCGAAAGCAGTCAGTTTTCAAACATCACCCTGGCTAAGATTTATATTCAGTGTAACTCATGAAATATTGCGATTAGTTTTGTATCCGTATATTGATAATAAGTACATTTACTCGATGGTTTTGCCAGTTCAATATACACACTTTCAAATTCTATGTTCGATGTTGTGTAGGAGGGGGAGTCAGGAATTGAATTGTTGTGTACTTGGCTATGTTTATTGTTTGACACACTTCAACTGACTGACTGCTAAGAATATTTGCATAATACATTTGGGGCGAATTTGTAACAAGATTGTGTGTGTTGGTAATGTGTGTAACGCAATTATTTCTGGGTATTGAGAAGAAGCTTTTTCAGGCAGATCATTCGATCAAGTCTGATACGCTATATTATCACACAGGCACCGGAAAAAATGTAAATATGATCATACCATCCGAATACGACAGTATGGCTGAACACTTTTCGCAGCACGTCCTTTTCTATTTTTCGCCTACGGTTGTGTTGTCAATTTGTGCGGTGCGAGGAATTTCTTTCTATCTGCATTATATAATCAATTCCTCGGGTCGATCTAAAGTTACCTGTGTTGAAAATTGTGAATATGAAATATAATTAATTAGTTTCAAAGCTTTTCTTTAGCTTTAATTCAAACCTTTCTCTAATACCTTAAGTATATTGCGATTCTATTTATTCCTTTATAATAAATCTTAAATTAAATTGCTATTTCGTAATATTGTCTTTTATTAATCGGGAACTCGTGATTTAGGAAACAATTTTCACAGCCTAGTCTTCATTCAAATTCGTATCCAGGAATGACTGCGGTTGCGTTGTAGAGTATTACACACGATTTCATACCATTTGCTGGTTTCATTCGAAATATTATATAACTCTAGTCAGAAATTTCAATCAGTAATTAAGTCGGAAAATTAGAACACCACAACACATGATTGTCACGCTATTGAATATCTCGCTAAGGGAAATACATATATTTCTGACAAATATGTAGCTGAAGTATGTTAGTAGAATTGATGGGTCGATTTTACCACCCTCAAGCGAAATGGAAATCTCTCGACAGTGTTTCCGACTGTTATCAGTTAACAAACGGTTATCCATATCTACATAAACCATAATGCCCAGTTTCACAGTGGACGTTTAAATTCACTTTTAGTTTAAACTTCAGTTCAACGATTTATTCGGTTTCACAGTTTCGTTTAAACTTCGAACTGAGTTGAATTTGTAGTTCAAGTTAAACCGTTTAAACCCCACTTCTGCCCGTCAGCCATTTTGTTTCGCTCTTTTCTTCAAGCTTTGCTAGTTTAATCTCTCTAACATCCGATGTTCTGTAATAGGATCCATACCGCAGCTTTTCCTTCCTTGTTTGATTATCAAAATCTTTGTTTTAAGATAACAACAAAGACGTGCCACAAAATTTCAAAAGGGATGCACAAAAGCGTTTTAAAACTAAAAAGCACAGGAAATACATCGAAAGCCCTTACAAATTATAGCCAATGCAGAGACCAAGTGGAAAGTGTTGCCATACTTTTACCGATCGCATTACACAAGCCAAGTTCAACTGAACTGAAGCTAAGATTTCACTGTGAAACCAAACGTGTTAAACGAAAAACTCGAACTCGGTTTTAGGTTCAACTGAACTTAATTTTAAGCCTTCACTGTGAAACTGGGCATTAAAGATCTCTGGAGTGTTTTTTTTCAGACGGAGATCATGACAATTCGCAGGTATCTGCATTTACTCAGATATCAAAGCCGCCAACAATGCTCTAGGGATGATGTTTCTAAGGTTTGAACTTTCGCATTTCTCGCCAAAGGGCCCGTTCAGTTGAAAGTACTGCTCTTTTGGGTACAGGTCCATACAGCCATATCGCAGCGTATGAGCTCGAAAGGACAGAAGAATCCCTGTCACCACATGTAAGCTCCTACTGAAGGAAACAGTAATACAGATGACACCTATTCAAGGTGTTGGAAGTCTACCAAATGCTGTATGATTGTGAATGATTGTGAATGATTTCTGTAGAAGTTGTACAGTTGGGGAAGCAGTTGATAGCATCACACTTCCTCTATGACACAGCTCTATTTTCACTTAGACATAGTCCAATAAATGTCTATTGATGCCATTATGTACGGAATATAACATCGTTCAATTGTTGACCGCGGCTCTGCGTGGCTCTGCGTGGCGCGCATACGTGACTTTGGTTTATAAATTAGGCTGAATAACCGAATCTCCAATGTGGCGTGAGCTGGCGCAGTGCCGTTCTTGAATCTCATGTGGATTGATACCGTCTCACCTTATGGCGAAGGCAATGTTGCCTAAACAGAACATCCATTTTCATGGTGATTTGGCAAAACAGACTGAATAAATGACAGTCAATTTGACAGATGTAGCTTCAGCAATATGGCCGCTATCAACTGTCAAAGTTCGGAAGTCGCTATTGACGGGAAGACCCCTTATAATTACACCGATTTATCGGTAACTCGAACTGGCTTAAAATAATTAATCCCTTTGTGGTAGTACCATAGCTACATAACTACCTGCCTACCATAGACAGGAAATAATAATTCTCTTAAAAAAAAGAAAAAAAGCCAATCCACACAAGTATCTCTACCGCAACCATTTCAAATAAATTATCCCAATTATCTGGCTGCTCAAGATTGGCGCATGATAGTTATACTCCATATGCTGAACAAGCAAAATTGTATGTGTGAGTTATTATCAAGGGTTCAATTTCCGACAGCTCGAATTAGTGTATACACTCCAGCAATTCCAACAATTTCAGCTATTATTTCGCCTTGTAAATTGCAACAGGAAACTTAGCTCCTCATATTTAGGCCACGAAATAACGACACTGAATCCACCGGGCCCCACAATCGGGAAAGGTTGGGGAATAATACCAGACAAAAATATCGTAAATGATATGCATATTCAAACCCAAATTCAATCTTCGGCAGCACATCGTTGATGGAGCCATTTTCGGTTGAGAAAGTTCAATTTGACGTGTTCTTTTTTGTAAGACGGCTTCCTGTGACACGATACCGCGAGTAGGGAGAAAAAGAGAACATGTGTTCCATCGAATTTGTTCCTTCCACGGAGTCACCCCTCAAACTTATGGTGGAGCATGCCCCTTGCCAAACAGAGAGAAGAATACTCATACAAAGTTATAGTAACAGTAACGACCTGCAGTTGTTGCAGGAGCATCCTTAAGCGCGGAAAAATCTAATAAAACATGACGAGCAGAGCGTCGAGTGCTGAGTGCCACGCTGCTGACAGGGGACATTGTCATATCCTTCTTATGCATGTATATTCCATTTTTCGAGTATTTTATTCCTTCTCCATGATTTTTCCAGTAAATGTGCGGAGCGACTAAGGGGGACTTCTTGGTCGCGAGGTCTGATGGTGGTCGGGTGGGAGCAGGGAGCCGTCAACGCGAAAAGCAATTTAGATAAAACTGCGAGCACTATTCCGCCGGAAAAGGACCTAACCTGACAGTGGCGTCGTCCTCTTTCTCGTCCCCGCTGACACAAACCCTACAAAACTTCACTGTACCTCTCTTCGATTTTTTTTTTCTTTTTGCTTTTTAATTTTTCCTCGTCTCCCTTTTAAAGAACCTCAGTTCTGTTGGGTTTTGCCTTCCGCTCGTCGAGTACACTGATGATTTCCCAGCTATTCCTTGACGACGTGAATTTATTCGTGTTCGTCAAACAAGCAGGATGTGGGGCGGGTGAAGTCCCAGTAACTAGGTGTACACGTCGTAAAACATTTACAAAACTTCAACAAGCGGTGTGGGTGATTTCTTTTTTCTTTTTTTTGTTGATATTTTTGATATTTTCATTCGCTCTTTTTATGGCATAATGAGCTGAGAGAAAAAAAATCGGAATAAATTAGGTTTGTAATTTTAAACATTTGATAGCAATCAAATAACTTTGGAAAGTTTATTAGCAAAAGGAAAAGCGGGGCCGGGTGCGTTCGGTGTCGGTGACGATCAGAAAATGGTCATTCTGGGTTTTATGCGTTTATAATTGCAAATAAATTTTGCGGTTTTTCTTGCACCTTTTCGGGGTAGGAAAATATTTATGCACGTTAAAGGTTTTTCTCACGAGACTGTCGACTCGTTATTCACTCTTTATGCGTATGATGGCTCAGGAGTGGGCGGGGAAACGTGAAAATGGTGATTTTTATCGGTTCAGGACCGATTAGGCGAGCGATGTCATCCTGCCGGGTATTTACGACTCTGGAGCGCATGTTGAACATTTAAATCACGGCGATAACGAAGACTTCGTTATTTTAGACACTTTTTTTCTGCCCGCCTAAACTTGACTAATGTGGTTTTGTAGGCACACACAAACATACATTATACACCATGGGACAAATGCAAAAGCAAGGTTGTATCGATTTTCGCTCGATTTTTTCGAATCTGGTTTAAGCATTGCAATTATTCAGTAGGTTAGTTAAGGAACAACCGCTGTGAATGATGGCAAAACGAAGTACATGCTGTCTTCAAGAACGGACATACAACATCGACGTCTTGGACAGAGCGTCACAATGTGTAGTTATTTCTTCGTTCCAGTCCTGCTGTATGGCGTAGAGGCATAGACATTCTCCAAAGCGGATTAAGAATTTCTTGTTATTTTTGAGAAAAAAGTTTTTTTTTCCAGTTTGCGTTGATAGTGCCACGAACTATAAGGTCTGGGCTGTCAGACTTCTACGGATCCAACCTCTAAGGTGGTTGGGCCATGTACGTGTGGGACAACGCGACAGATGACGCCCGCGTCTAAGAGTAGGCACTAGTAGGCACAAGTGGAGATGCAATTCAACAAAATAATTCAAAAGCAAAAAGATAGAAAGAAAAGAAAAGAAAATTATAGGAAGAAAAAATTACTTTTGCTAAAAACAACTATAATTAATATAATAATTAATTAATATAAGCCAGTCGTCGAAATTCGACGTTACATGGTTATTTTGAATTCCGGGGGAATTCCTGAAGTTTAGATTCGTAAGAAATTCAAAGTTATATTCGAAACATGTTTCTCATTCGAACAATGAATTGTGTCTTCGATGTCAGACTGAAAGTTGTGCATAATGTCGGTTTTCCTACGGGTAACAGTTCGGGGGAATCAAAATTTGATTCATATGCATGAGACTAATCTATAAGAAAAAAGGGTTGGATGTGGCAACTGTCGCAAGTGGCGTAACTAATTTGATTGCGCTTTGAAAAGCTCCTTGTTTTCATAAGAAAACCTAATTGTGTACATGAGACGCTTTAGCCAACCGTTTGGCAAAACAAAAAAAGCGTAATTACCTTTCCAATGGTGTAAGTATCATGACACTCGGTTGGGTAGAACGGCGTATAAGCGTATGACAAAAATGGGCATTACGTATTTATGTATACATAGATTAAAAACATCACTCTTAAATCTTGCGAAGACGAATGCATGAAAGGTTGCGATTTATTTTAAATCCTACACAACCCAGACATGTTGTGTTCGATATTAAGTGTGTTTGAGTTATAGATACATTCAGCATTAATCTGTTGTTTATAGACTTTTTATATACGGCATTGAGATATTCATTGGTCTATGAAATAGATCTTCAATTAAACCTAGGGGCCTCAAAAGATACATTTTACGTCATCAGAATAGAGGTTAGGTTAGGTGAGTGGGCCGCCAGCGAAATCGCTAGCACACGCAGACTATGTTCGTCCATTGTGATACCCATAGTCAGACTACTACCACTGTTGTCGATCACTATCCAGTGATAGTGCCGTTAATTTGATCCCAACGGCAAATGGTGACTGGACCAGATTTGAAAACCGGATGAAAGCGTATTAACTTGCATTTCACCAGTAGCAGGCACTCAACCAACTGCGCCATCCGGCTGTTTTTAGCATAGAGGTGAACAGACACATTTTTACATTCATGAACGGTGCTATTAATAAATAAACAAAAAAGTATTGGACCAAAGAATTGAACCTTGAAGGACACCTACCGCAAAATACATCATTATAGACTAATCTTCACTAATGACAACTAGTTGGAATCGATTACTTAGGTCATTTTTAATTAGCTGTACTAAATTACGCAACTTCAAGAAGAAAGTGTTATGATTTACCTTATCAAAAGCCTTTGGAAAACAATTTGAATAATCGAAAAACCTTGATCAAAAATTATTCGAATACGATCGAGTACTTTGACCATAGCAGTTGCATAGGTATGTCCAGGGCTCTAATCGCGTAAATTTTCAAGCGCTTTTGCTTCATGTAAGACCGTCACAGTTATAGTGCTTTGAGAAAAATGTCTCTCACATAAAAATGACATCTATGCTCTTATACCTCTTGAATTTCACCAAAACATTCTCATTTCAGCTTGCGCTCAAGACAAATACATATGCGTCCTCATTCTAAAATCGTCACAAAATTGTAGAACAGGGTATGTATACATAATTATTCTCATTTTGTATAAAAACGATACTAAAATAGCTATCGCCAAAAATCAGTCCCGAGACGATAGTAACTGGCAGTTTTCAGTTTACGTGAAGCAGGTTAACGATATATAGCAGAGTGTTTCATCGCTTAAGCCAAGCACATATAGATGTTTGGTGTAGGTGTAGTGGGTCGTTAGTACGCCGGTAAGTCGTCTGCAGTATTTTCTGTTAAGAGATAACAAGAATGCCGCGGAATTCTTACAGACGTTTGGAAGCATGCACTTGGTTTGTCTACATCATGGAGAGTCAGTCATTCACCTCCGGTTGTGCTCTCGAGTAGCCCAGCCATCGATGGAAGCCCTAACCGAGGACACGGGTAATCCCAACGCAGGTTCGGGTCCTAGGAGTGTCTCCTCTGATCCTTGTCTAGCAAGCTTTGTAAATCTTAAAGGTGCCAGTGACATCACTCGTTACTATGGAGGCGCTATTGGCATTATGTGAAAAAAACATCACAAATTGGTAATTCTATAATATAATTTAATTGAACATTTATAACTCCTAAGCAATCTTGTTCAACGCTTGGCGACGAATTAATATTATTTTCCTCTAAATGTACTAGAGTACAAGTTGTCTAGATCAAAATTACAATATACGGGATTATTTATGCGGATGTTATTAACTTCTACACAAACAATCAAAGAAAAACGAAGAGAATTGTACAAGTATTGCCCCAATGTTCTCCAAAAAACTCGTTCAATTCTCAATGGCATCTCCTTCCCTAATTTCACTCCTTCTAAGTGCACCCCACCACTATACAGTCATTATCATTCAGAGGTAATAAGTAGCTTCTCATGGCTAAGTGCCTCAAGTAGCATGCCATGGTATCGAAAATTCACCCTGAGCCCGTGAGCAAACTTCAAACATTTTCACCTATGTTTTGTCAAATCAGTCAGAATTGAAATTAGTTTCAACCGACATCCATCCTCGGGACATTCATTCGCAGTTAAATTTGCATGCCTTGTGGCTGAGAAGTAGATATTGGCACCCCTCCTTTTGTGACTGCGAATAGTTTGCATTGGATACTCTCCTACTCGCAGTAGACTGCGACTGCTCTCCATTGTGGAATACAGTCACTATACAGGTTCTTAAATTTAATTAAGTGAAAGGATGAAATCCTTTGCATTATTCATCCTATTCAGCGATGCACCGCAGTAGCGGGGCAAACGATTCAAGGGAATACCTTGAACACTCACCGTCACAGAAAATAACACAATTGAGTGCTGAAAGGGTACCATTCTCTTATTGTGTAGCATCCTTTTGTCAATACGTTGCACAAACGAAACAAAGGAGCCGTCCTGAAAGTTGCACATCCAAAGGAGCGACTTGTAAGGCATTTGAACCTTATTAAATGTTGTCAAAGTGATAAAAGAATCAATTCTTTTAGCGAAAGTTTGAAGGACTCCTTTAGAAGACAACAAAAAAAAATAAGATGTTTAATATAATTTTCAAACTGGCTGATGTATTTATTGTCAATTGCGTTGTTTAGCTGTTGACAGAGGGTGGCCAGATGGGCTTGTGCTGCAAATCAAGCTGATTAAGATCGCACTAATGAAGGAACCCCCAAAAGAATGTACAAGATTGTGCTGAACCATCCAGTGATATTAAAACGACAGCTGCATGTGCGATCGATGGCATCCACTCATTTTTTTCCCGCTGCTCCGCAAAGCAAATCCATTTCATTACTGTCGGTTATTAATCCTCAGAGAAATTCAATTTTTTTTGATGAATGAGTCTATTCACTGGCATGCCGTCAACTGCGAGTATACCTCCACCGCCCGAAAAGAAATAATAATTTTCATAACTATGCGAGAAAAAAAAACGAGTCAGGATCAAGCTCCTGAACAAGTCTTTTCGAAAAAAAAAGTACGAAAATAATTGCATTGTCGACATTCGTTCGTGCACATTCACACTCCGTTTTGCACCCCTTGATGCTCTCGCGGCAGTAATGACTGTCTGCTTGCAGATTGAAGTTTCCCTTTACTTATACAATGTGGACTCGGGTAAACGGATGAAATTGAAGTTCAGCGGGCATAATGACCCCCAGCAAGTTGCGCATTTGCGATAGAAGCGAATAATAATTCCCACTGTCATTGTGTTTCATCTTCGATGCGCGAATCTTTGAAATAACGTTTAATAGGCTTAAAGGATCAGAGCTAAAATTTCCATCTGACAGAGTTTTCTCATGCTCTCTTTCTCTCGCTGCCCCCATCCGATAGAAGATGCGTCATTCCGCTGTCGAATCATATCAAAGTTTTGCAAACATCGATGGAGCAACACAATGTCAGTGCTTTTCGTCCTTCCATCATGGTTTTGTTTTCTTGAATTATTAATAATAATGAGGAAAAAATGAACAAAAAAACAAAAAAAAAGAAATTGTAAAGAAGAATGAGAAAATATTTTCACAAGGATATGGGTATTATATCCGTTGGCGTTGCGCTTATCTGCGGCGAACATAAAGGACACATTTTCAGTCCGTTCGGGTGCAACGACGAAAGTTTAATTAGTAATTAAAAACTTTTACCATTACAATAGTATGGCAGGAGATTTCCAGGAAGACTATTGTGTTAAGGATAGCTACCGTGCTGGGATAATGTGAAATGTATTGGGTTGAAAATCTTTTCGGTGGTTATTCGACCATAATATTTGTCAAAGAAGCGAACGTGACTATTAACATATGGAGAGAGTTTCGCTTTCAAAATTGATGAGGCAAATGTAGCAGTTCGTGGCCAGTAACGAAATAAAACATAAATCTTCAACTGTCAGCTTTGAATGTGTTCATTCATACGTGGGGGGGGGGTTAGTTGGTGTTTTGAAAAAAATCCCTTTGTTATCAAATTTAGCTCCAGGTGGCCTTTTCCCTAGGCAGTGGACTAACTGAAGACAATGCTATGCATTTCGTTACCTGCGCGTCCGCAATTGAGTATTCGTCAGCTGAGAAAATGCCATATCCTCGATCGGAATGATGTACACATATCAACGACCACTAGCAGCGACGCACGCAGCCCAGCTTCTGCAAGTACTGAGGGTATCCTGCGAGTGGCTACTGCTGGTATAAAAGGAACGGGTGTGATCGCATATTTTCGAGTAAAAAAAACAACATGGCTACTCTGTTTTGAAAGAAATTAACAGCCGATGTTTTTGTTTTATTTTTAATTCATTTACTTACGTGCTAGACAAAAAAAAATTAAAACTAGCTTAACTATATTAGCAATTGTTCTTACATCTAACCAACTGACCCTATACGGGTACTCTAAGCTATTCTGATAAGTATGCCTTTCGGCTTAGTCTATGTTTTTCTTTATCAATTATGAACAGTCTGTTTTGTTTTTTGTTTAGCCAAAAAACAAAACAGACTGTTCATAATTGAAGTTTTCTAAGCACAACAGTGTTGTACTATTCAAACATACGAACCTTTCCGAATGGCACGCTTGCCACGTTTGCCGACGACACAGCCATTCTTTCAGTTGGAAAATATGAAGTGAATCAACCCTAATTTTACAGCATGCTGTATATACTGTAATGAAGTTGACCAAGAAATGAGGTATTAAGCTAAACATCATCATTAATGGTGAACAAATTCTTTATTCCAACACGGCAAAGTACTTAAGAATGAACGATGGGAGGAACATATAAAAAAGGAAAGAGAAGAGCATAACATTAAGCTGATACTGACTTATTGGCAGAAGATCTGTTTTATCAATACATAATAAGCTTATAATATATAAACAAATATTAAAACGCAGGGCATATGGAACCCAGCTCCGGGAGTGTACTACTAAAAATAACATAAGCTTGCAAAACAAAATCTTAAGATGCTGAATGATGAAATGTCCCATGGTATATTTGAAACTCCGACATACATCGCCACCTTAAGCTAAACTCGTCAAGTAAACATGAAAATAAAGTACAACGCTTCAACAATCACTCCATGCTTCAACTTAACCCTTTTCTACCAGAGCAAACAACGTTTTGATGCAATGCCACAGCTACCGTGATTTTGTACCTCATTATAAACGAATCTGATCCCGATTAAGTTCACCTCGTCTCATCAACGTGGCCTACAAACATCGATTCCTCTTAGCAAATAATCACGTGGCCGGCATAAATATACCTATTTTTTGGCCCGGGCTCACAGGAAGCCCTTTTCAGCGATTTTTCATTCAAACTCTTGTGATTGAAGATTGAAATTGGCTTGCGGTGACCTCATCTTGTCTGTGACTTGTGACATCCCCAACCCCCATACTTCATTATATTGACATCAATCCAAAAAAAAGGAAAAAAATATAATCCAGCCTCTCTCTCCATCAACCGTTTCAACGGCGAAAAGCTATCAGACAATTGACGACTGCCGCCACTCTGCTGCCACCGTCATCATTAGTAATCGAAGAAACCCCATTTCTTGGCTGGCTTCGGCAACCGTTCATGATAAAAAATGATTTTCACAAAGGAAAGCCATTTTCCGCTTCAGGACATGAACCCCGAGTTGAATGGAGAAAGTACTGAACCCACATAATTGCCACATCCTTTGGCATAACGTGAGCCCATTAGCCATACGCTCTCCTTTCGTTTCACCACCAACCAGGACCAACATCAGCAGCAACAACTTTCTGCTCTCTGACAACCAGAAATGATGATGACAACGATGACAAACGAGAGAAAACTAGTTCAAGCCGATGGCAGCGGTTTGGAGAATAGTGGGAAAATTGCGGACCGAAGGGGGCCGGTGCACAAATCGATGACTGACATCAGAGCGAAAGAGCGGAGCCATTGAGCCATCGTCAGTCAATGCTCTAGGAGCCATCAGTTTATCGCTGAGGAAAAATGCACAAAATTGGAAATTTCCAAACGATTAAGTTGAGACTCAGATATAAGTTGATGGCGAATGGCGAAGTGTGCTCCACACATCAATCCCTCAAAGTTAACTTCCCCCAGGGTTCGGTGCAGGGATTGGGCAAGGGAATGTGAGAGGGACCAGCGGTTGGAGAGTTCCACTGCAGATAGGTCCACAGAAGACTGAAGATATCTATGATACGGGTGCCCGACGGAGGAATATGGGACGGTTGCTGAGGCACAACAAGGTGCCTGTTGTGCATTTAATTGCAATTCGAATGCCGTTGATTTGCATTCGCTGTAGGGCTGAGGATTTACACATCCCATACTACTCCTACCGCCAACATATGGAAGATATATCCGAAAAGCAATAAATTTCCCAAGGAGTACCCACTTCTGTCACACACATATGTATGCATACATGTGGAAGGAACTGCTCCACAGTCCACAGCAGTGTGGCGCGGTAATCAAGGACCCTGGCCCAGTTCAGCCACACTAATGGTGGGAGCAACATTGCTGATGGCAGGAATGGTGGTGGCAGAAATGACGACGACGATGATGGCGGTTAAATTAAATCTACTTAAAAGGCTTTTCCATTCGCCTGCGCTCATATGCGGTATTTGCTGCATGAATTATGAGAATTATGTTGCACCCGGGACTGTACATTGGAGTGTGGTACACGCATGGATATGCAGTCTGGTTTCTGGGTAACTCTTTCGGTCTCATCCGCAAAAGGTTCGGTCTGAAATTACAAATTAAGTGGATATCTGTGAATTATGTCAAACTTAGCATATTCGATTCTGCATTTGATGACTTTGCTGAGTATCAGTTGCTTGTTGCGGCTCATGTGAGAAATCATAATGGTCCTTGTTGTGTGACAGCGTTAACTGTGTGTGTAATATTTAATACAACTTTTAACAGATTCTAAATTTTATTGAAAAGTTAATGAAAAAAGGATTAAAATACTAAATCCGCGAAGTGATACAAACTTGCTAATAATGCTGATTCCCCTTAACCCACTGATTGATTTTTTTTCCATTCTGGAGCTTATCCAGCTAACTTTTTATTGCACAATATAGGCATATTTGGCAAGTAAATCATTACTACAGCATCTTTCAGTCGATATTAAAAGTTCACAGTAGTTATGTACCATAGGCAAAACGATAGTTTGTCCAAATATTCATATCGCTTTTCGTTTATCTGACATTGACAATTACATATTTGAAACTCTCTTATAAAACCAGGTTGAATTTGCTTTGTTGGTCACTGTATATATGCATACAGTGACATAAAAAAAATTACGTTGATTAACACACGAACAAGTAACTTAGAAATTAATAATTACAAAAAAAATAACCAAAACCACTAAAAATGACCTTAACGTCGCACTCGGACAAATGTCCAAATTCCCAAAATGTACGCATACAGCTTTTGCACAGCCATCGAAATGTATTGTGAACTTCACCGTAAATGCCGGCCCTATTTACAACAGGAGTTAAAAGAAATTGTTTGTGTTTACAAATCTTAATGTATCTCAAGGATTTTATAGAACTGTATTTATCATTTGTAAAGGAATAAAGGAATAAAGAATTATACTATATACATCAGATATATTTTCGAAAAGTTGAATAAGATTGAAGTTAAGACGACGCAATTGCCCCTGAACCCAGTACAGGGTTACAGACTGTACGAGAAATGCTGACACAGTCTGTTTCAGGTGTATACAACAGGCGTATTGCATCGCGCCATATACACGCCCCGACATGAAACTGATGAGTCTGAATACTGGACGATGGAGACAGAGGCTTCCTATGGGATGGCGATTAGCTTTCAGTCTAGTTTAAGTATTGACCTGTAATAAGACAGTTTCGTGGAAAGTGCGAGTGCGAATAACTTTGTAGAAGTGTAAATAGAACCCTTAGGGTGAGGATCGGTCTCCCCTTAAGGAATCGTTAGCTTTGATAACAATATTTGCGAACAATTGGATTAATCTATGCCAAAACATTTACATGTTGGGGAAATAAAAATTGACAGACCAAGCACTAAAAACCAATTAATTGTTTTATTCATTTAATATGAAATATACATTTTGTTGTTGTAGGAGATTTACTTTGAGATACATTTTTAGTGCCGTCTTAAGCTATATTTTGTATGCTTATTATTTGCGTTGAAATGTTGTTTGTTTTTGTTAATTTGTTGAATAATACTTACAATTATTAATAAACACACTTGTATTCCATGTGCACCTGGCTATTTTCATGGTGTTACAAATTCATAGGAAGGTGTACGAGTTTAAGCCACTGGATTGTTCTTTTTCTTTTCGGTCGATTCATTCTGCCTTTATTTTGAAGCTACATATGTATATCATTTAAATGGCCGACTCGGGTCTCGAATGTTGGTCTCAATCTCGTCCCAAGTGGTTGTATTATTAGTGTAGAAAAAGGACTTGTCGTAGAAAATAATCGAGTTGTGTCAAGTCGAATGATCCCGGATGAACTCTTACCGATCTCACGGTACTATATTTCCAATGAAGGGGAGCCAGATTTCTCCTTAACAACTTTGAGCTTTGCATCGCTTGTATGTTATGTAAAGCCGTCCTTTTGAAACTATAGCTGGATTGATGCCTTGTGGTGGCCTTGGCGTTGTGGGTCTGTACGCCGACTCCTACGTACTTGAACCTTGGCATTTAGGTTCCAATCTATCACGTCGTTGTTTTTTACATTGATGATTCATTCCACACTTGTGGACTGAGTCTCTAGCTGCTTTTTTGGTCAATATCTATCACGTCGTTGTTTTTTGTCGTGCTCCAATTCTTCTCAGTAGCACAACTTTGTATGGATGTAGGCGCATATCCAACCGAAGTAAGCCCCGTTGTCACTTCCGTGACTGTCAACTGTGCTTACTTCCGTTGGATTTGCGTCTTGCGTTTGTTTCAGTCGATCGGCACCGAGTCGACGTTTTTGTTCGGTACTGGCTTCTACGGCATTTCGCCCAAATCTCTGCCTCTGTATGTGACTTAAGATCCAAAAGACTGGCTCACTGAAGCCAAAATGACGAAATTTGTTTGCTGGGCCTCAACCAACAAGGCTATCCATCTAGCACGATTTTTGGCAAACCGCCTTCAGTCCTCCTTCGCCACTTGGGTGCGCCACCATAGACGTGTTGGCCCACAGGCTCGAAATTTAGGACTCATAGGGCAGAGCCAGAGGTAGATGAAGTCCTTGATAACCTTGAAATTATAGTTGCCAATTGTGACGCTCTGTCCAAGACGTCGATGTTGTATGTCCTTTCTTGAGGACACCATGTACTTCGTTTTTCCCTCATTCACCGCTTGACTCATTTTAGCAGCTTCCGTCTCAATTCCAGGAAACGCATCATTGACGGCTCGCCTTGGTATCGGAGGAGTCGGATTATAGGTTAGGTTATGAACAGCTGAAATAGTTGTGGCCCACTTAGATCCATCTATTTAGACTGTGTTTCAGTCACAGGTTAGTGATAGCACCTGTGACTGAAACACAGTTAGTCGGAGTCGGAGTATATAGATTATATATATATATGAATAAAATTTCGGGTGAATTTTAAATCGTTTTGAGTTTTAGTTTTTAACAACAAGAATTACGGATTATCATTCAGAAATAATACAGAAGTTCGTCTACAGCGGAGAGGAAGGACTTTCAAATCGAGCCAAAAAAAATGCTCAGCTGAGGGAAATGGAAAGCATTTAAGTTTTCAGGACGAATGGTCTTGACTAGCATAGTTTCAAGATTCTGTTGGATACAAAGTGTTGTTTCAGCTGATTTTCAAAGCCCGCGGCAGATGGCTCTATCTCTTCTTATTTTGCGTAACGTCGTCGCAAAAATCCCATTTGTATTGTTTGTATCCGATATTAAGACAGGTGAAATGTAGTTGCAGGCTTTATCGCTTATATCAAACATTTAGCACGAGTTCGTCAACTACGACTATCTTATTTTTGACTGATGAATTCGAACGATCAACTTTCTTTGAGGAAATAAAACTAACAGACTTTACCTTCAAATGTAGTGAAACTACATACCTACCTGTAACCTGAATCAAAATGCCAAAAACTAAAACTTCCGATTGAAGGCAACATTACATGCCAAATTGAGAATCCTATGTTTGAAAAAAAAACGTCCAATGACCTGAATGGCCTCAAAGGACCAAAACTTTCCCTGACAGACGCACCTTACCACGTTCGACACACATTCAAACTCTTCTGTCACCAACAGATCCTAATTAAAATCTAGACTTGTGCACTTCTGCACTTGTTTGTAATGAAAAACTGTAAAACCACCAACATTTTGCCTAAATCCATGCTCAGTTAGTACTCACAAACAATCAATGATATGTAAAATAAAACCCGACAGCAACGACAAACTTGTATTGAATGACGTTTTCCATTAAAACTTTTAGATGCACACAATGAGCATACCCTCGCATTGAATCATACACATACCAGCCATATCTCAGCTGACACTGGCCACATGGGAGGGGGACTTGTGACAAACCACCTGGCCAACGTTTACAAAAAAAAACTCATCAGCTTTTGCCTCATCAAGGACAATAAAACAACAATACTTTCAAAAAATAAATAAATTGTGTTACCACTCTTAGTGCAAGCAGGGCAGTGATGAAGAGGAAAATGTGATCCTGGATAAACCAAAAATCCTACAAGTGAATGAGGTTTAGCATTTCAAAATCATCATGGTTCAAAGGATGGCCATTGCTTGCAAAATGTTTTGTTATTTTGTTTTTCTCTTTCTGCTAGTGGTGGTGGGTTTTTCGTGTTTTGCTCGTTGCCGTTATCCTCAATTTGAATCTATTATGCGGTTTCATTTTTCGACAGTCGTTCGGAGAACTTTTATTTGCTGTGGCAATTAGATGGAAGTTAGTAGGCAACGACATCAATACGACCTGCGAGGTAGGGGAGGGGCAAGATTGTAAGGACCATTGGTGGATGACAACTGGGCAACCTTTATATTTCGTCCGTAGCACTATACACAGCTTTACATTTTTGAAGAAATGGACGTTTTAAAAATCTGGCGGTGGGTGGGGTTCGTTTTAAAATGTTTGTCGTGAACCATTGCGTTGGTATACCAAGCGATAGGATTTTCTATGTGTATTTGATATATTTTTCCTGGTGAGAGAGTAACAGTGGGCCACCCTTTCCACTACAAAATTAAACAAATTGGCACGAGTACGATAACTTTGGCGCCAAAAATTGATAACTGTTTTTGGTAGAAGGGTCCAAAACGAGCATTACTATGGAGGGGTTTCCGATTTCGGAGTCAATCGTGGTTTGAAGATATTTCTCCTTCAGCGGCGTCGGAAATCAACAGCTTAATTTAGCATTTTTTGCTTCAAAAATGACTTTGGTAAGTTTTCCTTTCCAACAAGATAACGACCCAAAGCACACGAGCAGAGTAGCTAATGGATTTCTTTTTTTAAATAATGTACCTAGATGTGTTGGAGTAGGCATTCCAGACCTAGTCCTGATTGAGCACATTTTGACGATCTTAGACTATAGAGTTTCATTGGTATACTTACCGTATTTTTGGGAAAGCTTAAAGAATGAATGGGAGAATGAAATGCATCCAGCATACCACAGACTGTAGCTGGATGTATGATTTCCTGAATGAGTTTCAGAATTTGTGCCTGGTTTCCCTTTCAACAGCTTTGGTTATCTTGTAAGTTGCAAAAGCCTTATTATTTGTATCACTCATTTTTACACATCATTGATAAACAAATAGGACTCAAAACTGTGTAAAACAAGTGCCGGTGAAAAACTTCACATTCTGTGTGTCACTAGTGTTCTCGAAAACGATTCATTCTTCTCGCAAAATTCTTTTTGTGTGGGATAGTAGATGTCAATACGATGGTTTTTAGCTATATAACACGTTCGGATGTGTTTGCTTTTTTTAGAGCGCGTCGAAAAAAAAAATTAAAATCCCCATTGGAAAAAATTGTGATTTTCACACATGTGTATGACACGATCCAGAACGATAACTTATATACAAACATACATACATATATGAAAACAATTGTGCGTGTAGTTATTGATGGAAGTGGCGGATTTGCTGCTTTTATTATGAGTGTTGAAGGCACCATGGATCATACAAAATTAGTTGAAGCTTTGGAAGAACGCTGAGAGATTTACGAGATAATTCCAATATGTTTTGGGATGCCTTGATTATGTTGCCAGGAGGTTTTCGACAAAGTTTACATGTTATCGCATTTGTGGAGGCTAGTGAAGACATTTTCTCTTATATCAAATATTCGTATTCAATTCCAAAATGATGTATCAGCTGTTGAATGTTCAACGCAATTGTTGACGGTTGGAAATGGTGAAATGTCATTTTATGAAACTGAATAGGTCAATTACTGTTGCCAATTGATTGGAAAATTCAAACGTGAAGACGTTTTGATTTCGTGCATTCCAACGATACCATCCGATTTGCACACAAGGCCATCTTTGGGAATTTGTGGGATAAACCCACATTTTCAGTATTCTCTTACGGACAATTGTACATTGCGTGTTATGTACAATACCCTGTCAGCACTAAAGACTTTTTGAAGACGTCCTTACTTGATCTGATAAAGACGGCTCTTCATCTTTACTGTGCAGCGTGAGCAGTTGTGAAGAGAGGATCAAGGCAAACATATTTTTTTAAAGTTCATCTTTTTTTATTCATTCGTCTAGCTTATTCATTCATTTAGTTTATTATTTCATTTAGTCAATTCATTCAGTTTTAATTCATACATATGTATGTACATTTGTGGTGGCCCGTGGCGTTGTGGGTATGCGAGTCGACTCCTACGCTTTTGGACCAATCTGTCTAGGTTCGATTCCTGGTACGACAAGAATCACGGACCCACCTCTTTCGAGTCACTGACAATGCTCAAGGAGTATAACTGTCTAGAAAAGCTTCTCAAACTTGGCCGTTCAGAGTCGGCATAAAACTGTAGGTCCCTTCCACTCGTGATAGAACAATAGCACGCACAACACGAGTGTTTTGCTGAGAAGCTAGGCCTGATTTTAAATTAATTTGTGCATGGCTAGCAGTTAAAGTGCTGTGTCATATTTCGTTAAAAACCAGTGATCGAACCGAAACTAAATCTACTAATGTATTCTTATTTCTAGAGACCAAATTCGCCAAATTTTGCATTTTATATATATAGAATGAACAACCGAATTAATTAACAAGAAAACCAGCTCGAAATATGCTCCTGATTTACACAAAAGCCAACCGATTAACACAAACCGTGATATGAAATGCTTACTCCCGAATGAAAAACGAGAGAACCTTTTTCAATTTGATAAATCTCCGAAAACCTTAAATTCCTTAACAATCACTCCAAGGATTTAATTTGTATTAGATTAAAAGTTTGACATAATTCTATTCGAAATTATTCACTCACTTAAGTGGATAACAAACCCAAGACAACGCGTTCCGCGTCCCAAGCCGCCGCCGAAGATACCAAACCCATGTAATCGAAAAATAGGAGAAAATTGTCAAAAGCCTTAAAGGCTTACCCAGAACAAATGTCTTTTTTTAAAGGATTCTAAATAACAGCAACGAACCAAAAAATAACACAAAAACAAATTAAAATTCAAAAACACCCGCACCCACAGCAGTGCCAGTGAACAACCGTCCACCGCCTCCCGCAGAACCCAACGACGCGCCAACGGGGTTAATTTATGTAACAAAAACCAGACACCTCACCCTTCTGTTTACCCTTCAATATCTAGGCGAGGCGAAAAGTTGTTTCCTATACACAACCGGTACACAGGGCGGAACATTTTTTAATTAAAAATTAATTTCCCATAAAAAAGAACCGCCCACCACAACAACAAAACTTGCAGATAAAAACTTTTCGTGTTTGCCCTACAACGAAACATAACCCCCATTTCCCGTCCATCCCGATGCCTGTGTGGGTCTCGAAATCACTTTGTCTTCTTTTGAAATGCTAAACGCATTTTCCCTCAAATTCCATGGAAGAGTGAGTGCCTCGCCAGACCGGCCCAGACAAAGGAACCAAAAGACTCCAGTGTACTATCCAAATGGAATTTAAATTACTACCAACTACGTTGATTGTCCTGAGTGCAGAGAACGGGTGGATCAGGTCTGAGTCGGCGAGTCCAATAAGCAGCCTGCGACTGAAGCAGTTGGCTCATAAATGGAAGTGTATTCAAAAACTGTGTTCACACTGTGAGCCGGGGTTAGGTGATCAAGTACGATTGCCAACAGCAGGTGTCCCCTGACAGAAGGCGTGTGCTGTCCTGACCCAGGGGTTGGATCAAACTATGGGACGACAATACCGAACACCCACCGACAATTGACTAGCAATTAGCGGGACACTGTTCGGTTAAATTAAGTGACATTCTTGGTAATTCGGTTTCCATTCAAGAACATGGTCTGCCTCCTCCACTTGCTTCCTCTCTCACAACCCAACAGAGACCATGACCGAGAGATCCTTTGGGTGTTTGTGTTACACTTAGTTGCCCCGCTGCGCGTAATGACGGGGGGTTACCACTGCTTGTAATTGGCTGTTGATGAGTTCGGATAATGACAATTGTCTGTGGAGGCCTCGCCTGCCTGCTATTATAAATGACCGCTAATGTTACAATTATCTTGTTTCACTTGAGGCTAATTGTACAAGAATTGCTAATTTAGTTGATTAACTGACTAAGAGTGCGGCTTCTTCCGACCACCGACGTGGAAAGAAGTTTCAAAGAGTAGTTACGTGCGTAGACCGACCAAGCCTGAATTAGTCTGGAGGTTGTCTATTAACTCCAGTATAGAGACCAGATGTGGTCGACGTTGCTTGATGGAGGTTGTGTTTCTTTGGAATGGGAGCAATTGCAAAAATCTCTGAATGAAAGTCCTGGAGGAGAGCGTTGGGTTGATACAGTCATAAAGCTTAAGCACATTTTTTACCGAAGACACATTTTTTTTGCGAATAGAGTGTTGAAATAACAATAAATAAAACAATGTCATAGCATGCATCTCAGCTATACAGCTAAATGGTCTTGTGTTAGATTTATATTCCTAATCAGAGACTCTGTTGCTCCACTGTTTTGGTAGGTAGTCTAAAGTGGTCTCCGCTACTTCTTTGATGGCTGAGTGGCAAAATAACCACATTTCATTGCGTCCAATGTTAAAACTTCTGTTAGTTGGCTGGTGCAGCTTTCTGGCATTGGACAGTCGAGCTCTGAAGGTTGCTGCTTGGAGGAAATGTTCAGAGCCGATATTTGCCATCTGAATGTTCGCATATACAGGATATTTTGTTTTTTTTGGATATTGTAAGAAATGTGTTTTTTTGACTGCGGAGTATGTCGTCGTCTTCTCTCGCAAGTCGTGGAACATGCACGCTCTTGCCTAGGACGTTAGCCGCATGCGAGATATTCTGTGCTAATTGCAAAAAGCACGGTCATCCGGCCAGCTACAAAGGAGCAGAGAAGGCTAAGGCCGCAACAAGAGTTCGCAGCCATAGCGAAACTCAATACAAATCCCAAACCACCAGTGACCAAGGCCCCAGCTGCACCACAACCACGGATCGCTCAGACTAAGACCCCCAAACCAAGTATGGGGAAACCGCAACAGTAAGCTGGAAGTAGCACCAACCTTAACGTTCAACGTGTGTTCGGTGCCAACCTTACCATCATAATAAACAAAGCTTGCAGTGCTATACCATCCGGGTATAGAAATCTGAGCGTTCATTTTCCAAATATGCAACTTCTAAAACGACTGCTCATAATTGGATACGATGTTAACTCATTGTACAGTATAGTCGGACGAACAGCATTTAGTCTGTTCCTAAAACCTGACATTGTCTTAGTTACCGTATCCCGTCTGACGAACAAAAATAATATTTCCTTTAAGGATTTCTGCCGCTCTCATCAGGAATACCATCAACTGCACCAAGGTCGAGGTTCCGAATCTAATGGTATTTGAGGCCACCGGAGTCGTAATCCAATTGGCTCCAACGGAGACGCTAATGGTCCTGAGCATCTACCACCATAAATATATCATGATCTCGATGTGGTTAATGCGCTTTTATCAAGACGACATACTTATGGGCTCTTAGGTGATGATTGCAATGCAAGACACGCTATGTGGCAGAACACTAAATCAGTAGACAGGGGGAAGCTATCGTCAAATGACTAAAGGAAACGCGGACAGCCATACCCTGGTCTTGATTTCGCAGTCCAAGCCTACTTTCCCAAGGACACCATCGACTCTCGATTTCTTCCTGGCTATCTCAAACCTGGTAAACATCATACCAGAAAGCCGGAACTATACATGCGAAACGATAACGAGTGAATCCGACAACGAGGCTGTTAAACTGGTAATTAACCTAGATCCCATATTTACCAACAGCCGACCAGAAGGGGACTTCGTCAACCTACATCAGCTGGATGTAGCCAAAGCACACGATGACGTACTGGAGAACATTCGCGTACCACCAACAACGATACTGCGATTGTGGGAACTGAGTACTCAATCAACAACGCCTTAGACCAGCAAAAGAGACCGGAATAGTCACTTACCAGTCCATATTCAAAATCTTTATCACCACAGGCAAAGGCATGTTTCGGAATGTGGTACAAATGCACAACAACATACAGCTGGAGACCAAGCTGCGCAGAATACAGCCTGGACCCGACATGTGCCGACAAATCCACCAGATCATCGGTAATAGGAAGAAGCTGCTACAAATACTGACAACAAGCGAAGGAGACGCAAACACACCAGCGGAAAAAGCAGCAGCAGAAGCGTTTCCATCCTACTTCGAAGGTAACTTCCAACCATAACCGCCTGATGATCCAGATTTTGTCACAGAGGTCAACACCTACGTCAGTGCACTTGTTAATCCACCTCCACCAGACGTCATCTTCAACGAAACAAGCCGACGATCCGGTAGGAAACGAGGACCTCACAACGGCCGAAGAAATCACGGGAATTATTCAACGTACAACAAGAAAGGCAGCCGGAGCCGATAAAATCTTGAATTTTGTCCTGAAGCGAATGCCACAAACGGTGATGATACATCTTACCATCATTATGAACAATTGTATTTGCTACTTTCCTAGCAAGTGGAAAGTAGATCAAATTGTTGCAATACCAAAAAAGGTAAACGTTGCTAGTGTTTCAGGGTACCGGCCTATATCGCTCTTGAGCAATATAAGCAAAATCTGGAGACGCTGGTAGCGTAGAAACTAAAGCTATGATTCACCGACCTAAACATCATCCCGGATACGCAGTATGGATTCCGGGTAAAAACATACGACGCTACATCCTCTAATGAAGTTCCACCACAATGTTGTAGTCACCGTTCCCTGCTTCCCGAATGTGGAAAAGGCATTCGACACGACGGTCTGGATAGAAGGACTCATCTACAAACAGTATCAGATGGGATTCCCCTTCAACCGCATCAAAATAGTCTATAGCTCTCTACATTCCAGAAGATTATACGTTCAAGTGGAAGGCAGCCAATCAACTGAGTGGAGCACTAAGGCAGAAGTTGCTCAAGGGTCGAAGCTGGGACAGATGCTCTTCAACGTCTACACGGCAGATCAACCGCATCCAACCAACACAGTGAGCTGTTGTCTATTCGCAGATGACTCACTGACTTACGCCAGCTCGAAGTCACCACTGATCGCCAGGCGAGGAGTCGAAATCCAGACAGTGAGGAAATTTGACTACCAAATGGGGTATTCGTATCAAAGCTGGAAAATTGATACTTATGTGCTTAAGGAGACTATCACGAGGTGGATGCAGATCAGCAGCTAAATGTCGGAGCATTAAGACAGTGTTCCCTAACAGTACGGAAATAACAACAGACACAGAGGTCAAGTATCTTGGCGTTAACTTCAAGGAAAGTCTGACGTTCAACAGCCACTCGAAACTTACTCTTAAGAAGGCCAGCCTAGGCTTCCATCGCATCTATACTTTGATGGATTAAGCCAGAGGACAAAACTCCTCCACTCACCATCTTTGCAGACGGGACCGAAAATCACACTAAGAATTTTCCTCTCGAAGCAACCAAGAGCAGCTTCATCCGCTTTTGGCAAAGTCCATGCCTCCGCGCCATATAGCAGGACTGGGACGATTAAGGTCTTGTAAAGCGTTACCTTGGTTGTTCGAGAGAGGGCTTTGTTTACCAATTGCTTTCTTAGCCCAAAGAAGCAGCGATTGGCATTTCTTCGTTTGATTTCAGCGCTGGTGTCATTCTCTGAATTGATAGCGGTACCTAGGTAGACAAAGTTTTTGACTACCTCAAAGTTATATCTGTCTGCTGTGACGTTCTGACCGAGACGTCGGTGTTGGGTGTCCTTTCTCGTTGACAGCATGGTCTTCCTCGTTATCCGCTAAACCCATCTTCACGGCCTCCGTTGCAATACCCACAAAAGCGCCATTGACATCACGCTGCGTTCTTCCGATAATGTCAATATCGTCGGCATATGCGCGTAGTTGGGCGGACTTCTGAAAGATTGTTCGTCTGGTGTTGGCGTTCGAGTTCATTCAAGAACGATGTTGAAATGTCTGAATCCTTTTTTGACATCAAAGGTCTCGGTTAGGTCTTTACCGACCTTGATGGAGCAGCGTGCATTCTCCATCGTCATCCTACACAAACGGACAAGTTTGGTAGGGATGTCAAAACTAGACATTGCTCTGTATAGCTCGTCTCTATAGATGCTATCATACGCGGCCTTAAAATCGATGAAAAGGTGGTGGGTATCGATTTGTTGCTCCTGGGTTTTCTCCAAAATCTGCGAATATTTGGTCGATGGTGGATTTTCCTGGCCTAAAGCCACACTGGTATGGACCGACCAGGTTGTTGACGAATGGCTTAAGGCATTTACACAGTACGGCAGATAAGATTTTGTATGCGATACTTGGGCGACTGATGCCTCTGTAGGTGGCGCAGTTCAAAGGGTCTCCTTTTTTATGGATCGGGCAAACAAAGCTGAAGTTCCATTCACAATCAATTTTTAAATCGTTAGCCGCATGCGTTGATCCAATTCACACCGGGTGTTGTAGAGGCTATAGCGGTGTACTTAAGTTTCGAATAGAAAACTTATTTTCTTCGTTTTTCTATACATTCTCAAAGTATTTGAAAAAAATGGTTGCTACTTGTCGGACAGATGAACAACAAGCTATGCAGTCTATGTGGTCATCTTCATCAAATTCAACGTGAGAAGAAGATGGGGAAATTTGTTATATATATATTGTTGTGTCTGCATGCCAGTGGTATGGGATCGCCTCAGGAAGGTGTCGCACGTACGGATGCAGCTTTCAATACTAATTGTATTTTTTTGAGTCAGAACTCCTCAAGCATGCATATAGAACACACCATATAGAGGAATAGGATACGGGAAGGAGGACATTCTCTACCCCTGCCAACGTCCTCTCAAGTCTAAGAAAAATTTATAACTCATTCGAACTAATCAATGGTATCGCATTCATGATCCTTGTATTAGCACAATGGGCCTTTGCTGAATTATGTGAGACTGTTCTATGCACTCTTAACTAGGCTGCATATTTGCATTAACAGACACTGTGAACAGATCCAATCGACCAATTGAGGGCAAAAACACTGTTTAAGTAGTCAGTAAGAGTCAACGAAACTGACACAATACGACGTCGACATCATCAGCAAAGGGGATTTTTGTATCGGACACAACAATGTGCTTCTAGTAGGCCTTCGTATTCCGGCAAACGAAGAGTAATCATTCACCAGGGACTAAACACTGCAAGACTGAGGTTGCTGTAAACACTACAAAATATGTACCCTAACCAATGATCTGATGTCCAGACTCCTGCCCAGAGGTTAATTTTCTAATTTCTTCCTTGTAGAACTTGGGGATATGTGTGTATAAGAGATTGCTAGAGGTACTCCCAGAAATTCTTTCGCAATATTCAGCAGGGCAGGACAAAATACACTTGAAGGGTTTACGGTCAACTGAGGTTGTAATTAACCAGCTAACATAGTTAAAGGATAACTTGAAATCAGAGGACCAAGGTGATTGCTTAGAGGTACCTCAGAGAACACTGCAAGTGGTGTTGGATATGGAGCAATTTATGTGAGATTTAAGCAAACTCTAAAGTCTTCGAAGGGCATAACCGAGTGTAATAACAGAGACGAAAATGAATCCGAGTACATTGAATTGAAATGCCCTCCGCCCGTGGTTATATTTACACCACGTGGATATCTTCAATGGTAAAAAGATGAAAACACACTCGACGGAGGTGAAAGCGAATTAAAAGCCTCAATATGTATCCCTTCTTCCAGCGATGTACCTTCGTCATCTTCAACAACGAAGAAAACTGATTGCATTCATATTTCCTTGGCGAAACACGACGCAAACTAAATCAATCACTAAGAGTACCTGCCGCACTAAGCCTTCAAAACGTAATTATAGACGTTCGCCTCATTATTCGCTTAACATATTCCTCATCTAGTGTCATATTGAAGAAGAATAATAAAAGACACCCATACGTCTCGTATCTCCTCATTAAATACAGACCGCATCTCAAGGCTAGAAGTGGTTGGAAGTATACTGTGTCTACACCGCACTGCAAAATGATAAATGTATCATCTTATCCATCTCTCTGAAATGAGGTGTCTTCATTTCAGTCACCTCGTCTCGTCTTCATTGTGATTCGTCAAGAAGCGTAAAAACTTAATACCCACCTCTAACCAGACATCGCTTAAATCTTAAAGATCGTTCCACGTACCCTACGTACAACTAGACGCATACCCCCGTCGCCGTCATGAGCTCTTTGTCGCCCTCTTGAAGCGGAATGCTTTATGTTTCTTTTTTGTTTTCCCCATCCGTAGGACCATTCCTGAAAAGGATTATGAGCTGAATTTCATTTGACTTGTGCAGAATCCAACTCAATATTGAGTTCATAATGAGGTAAGCCACTGCATAAACGTAAAGAAACACCCTCAGGCCGGGTGTGTCGGCGGGCAAGTCCGATGGAGAAGAGTACGCAGCATCGTTCGTTGTGCCGTACGCGATAAAGCACTTGCGCTCGGATCACGTTGAAGGTGTCGGAAGGATTAATTTTCATAATGAGACGAATGAAGGGTGCATACCGGCAACCGCACTGGCAGCATAATGTAATCCTCTAAGAGAAAGGAAGTTACCAACCTCCGGTGTATTGTGAAGTGTCTCATGAGGAGGAAAAAATTTAAGTTTAAGTTTACCCCCGGGTTGCGGTTCTCATTCAACAAAGAAGTTCGCGGTTGCAGTAGAACTGCCAGCGATGTAATGAAAAATGAAGTGGAGCACACTTAAAAGTTGGTTCCCGCAAAGCTTCATCATTGTGTCTCTGGCTGTAGTTTGTGGTTGCTCCGTTGTAGGTATCTGTCTTTGCTCACTTTGTGATCAAGTACTTTGTTACGTTGTATTGTGTGTGCAGTTGTTCGTTTCCTTGGTATGTTGCTGGAACACTACAAGACATAGACCTTCCCTCTTAGATTTTCAATAAATCACGCTGCGAATACATCACTCATAAGGACCACACGTGTCAATAATGGAAAATTACAATACAGTACTTTGTTCAGTTCTAGAAAAATGTACACCTGTGCAATATATGTATGTCAACGAGCTGCTGCGAAGAGCTTTCGCAAACGGGAAGGGAAAATTAGTTGATTATCTTATGTACAAGTATATCGTTGCACGTTCCCACGTGTATTGTTTCACCACTTTCATTATTTTTTTGCCAATTTTCTCCCACACAAATTTTCAATTACACTCTCTTACTTTATTTTTCGTCAGCCATAGAAGGTGTTTGTTGACATAAACAAACTCATCATTTTCGGGCATTCCACCTGCGGGTCTGTTTCGTAGTTAACAAAAGTGACTGTCGCTTTGTTTTGATGCTGTGTTCGTTCGATAGACTTCAGTTTTGCCTAGGACTTGAACAATAAAATATGTGCGATGGTTTCTTCCTCCTCACCTCTGCAGCTTCTGCAGAAGTCATTGTTGTATTATTTATATTTTGAAATTGCAGTGTAAGCCAAGTAAAAGCAACCCATTGTCATAATTTTCACTGCGGCTTTGAATTAAAGCAAAATTTCGCTCTTTAGTAAAACGACGTCATGACGATAGTAATTGACCACTGTGCTAAATGGGCTACAGAGTATAGAGACAGCTAGTTTCAAATCGATACGCACAACCTTTTCATTGATTTTCATCGCATATGACAGCATTCGCCGAATTCATTATCCCTGGAAAACTAATCCAGTTCATGGACCTCTGAGCCATTCGAAATCTGCACCGGTTTCGGCAAGGATACTATCTTGTGCTTTCTTCAATCTGGTACTGGATGACTTACTTGGTACTATCTTCTACAAGTAAGTCAGTCAGACTGTTGGGTTACAGGGGACATCAACAACGTTTCCAACGTGCCGTAGTGGTTATCACAGCGAATGAAGAAGAGGCGAAAGGAGTTAGTCTAGCAAGCAACGTTCCTTCACACACCACCTGGGGCAAAACATCACTATCGACAACTACAATTTTGAGGTACCCATAGTTGGACTACTACCACTGATCGACAACTCCGTTAATTTGATCCCAACGGCAGATGACGACTGGACCCGATAATAGCGAGGACCCCTCTAACCACACTCACTCTAACAACCTCAACCAACTGCGCTATCCAGCTGATAATTAAGTAAGTACGCGAGTGAAGAAGGGCTTCAACTAATTTGGTGTACGTAACTGAAAACAGTCTTGGCTAGTCTAAATTCCAGCCAGTTTAAAAAGCCTTGCTGGACGAAGCCGTGTTCATCTCAAATTGAAGCGCCACACAAAGAAGAAGGAAAATAATCGGCTGCCAGGATACAAAATATCCGATTTAAGCAAGTAATTGATTTCCATGACCCTCTGTCTCTTAGGGATATTCCAAGCAATTCAAGTAAGTTAGATAGGCAGATAGTTCTTCATTGCGCATAAAACATTACAAGATATTCAGAGATATGATTACATACAAAGGAAGTATCCGAAGGGAAAAGCGAAAAAAACCCAACGAATTAGAATATTTCAAGTAAGTTTACTTAAAAACAAGGCTTACAAATTTCAACACACGATGTTACTTGCTTTACGCTTGTCAAATATCAACTGGCGAGTGCTATCCACACCAAAATGGCGGCTAAACAAAATCGATTTGTAACATTAAAAGCACCCAGTATATTCATATACTGTATCAACTTGATTTAAGAATGTGTTCACTTTACGTGTACCCTATCATTTTCGATCTTGATTCCATCCTTTCTCAGCGTATTCAATTAAGGGTCATAAACCCATTTCGAGGACATTAATTGGATTTTATTGCCTTACCCGCAAAGCCCAATAGTCTTTCCACATCATTAGTGCCAAACACAAGCGCATGAGTATCCACAATCTGACCATTTCACTTTCACTGTCCCCATAGAGCAACAGTTTAAATCTGAAACTCAAACATCCACCCACGGCGGGGACACGCACCGGAACTCTCCAAAGTACACAAGCGATGGCGCACAGGACATTATCGACTTCTACATAACCCCAAACATGACAATGACAAAATTATAATTTACTATGATAGTGTGTGCCTTGTTTCAGCGGGCTTGTCGTCGGCCGCCCTCCCAGATTGTGGGCGCATCCAAAACGTCTAACATGTGATAAGAGATTACCCCATGGAATACAAGTTTATATTATTATAATCCAATAAATATGTTCAGCCTCATCGGACCGGCTTAGATAACATCATTGATGTATGTGGGGGTGTGTGGGGGTATGTTCATGTTGTGCTGTTGCTTATTGGGTTGTGTGCCCCTGCGGGTGGTGTTCGGGGATTGTCACTCCGGATGTTGCCTACCGCTGCTACTCCTGGCGATGGTTTGTATCTCTTGTTATCCCTTATCATCCGTGATATGGGACCGACCAATGGCTTAACAATGTATTATAAAATAGCTTGATGACTTAAAAGCCTGGTAAGTGGCAGCATGAGCAAGAATCGATGGAAGCAGTGGAGGTTGCAGAATTTGTCCGCCATCCCAGTCCTCATCCCACATCCCTTAGCTAGCCTGAAATGAGAATTAAGTGCTGGGATTTGTTGTGGGCCTCTCCATAAATTCAGCACATGCTGCTAGTGTTTATTCCTGCTGTTGAGGAGGCGGGTTGCTTGACTGCCTGGCTACAAGACTTTTCAGTAACATAACCCGCAGCAACGGACGCTCTTGTCTCTTATATGTTCCAATTGACTAAATGCTTCGTTCTCTTCTGCTTTCTCTCCTCTCTGATTAAAGCACTCCAACCGCTCGAAGAGAGTATGGAACCAGGAACAGCGGTAGAATTTCTAACGACTTCCACGATACGAATTTCAAAATTGCCCACACAAAAGGGGACGACGTCGATGGTCTCGTATTGTTCTCTAGGATATTATATTTTGCTTCGAGCGCATGCAAGTGGGGCTGGCATGGCAGTCTGTTCGCCTGACCCACGACGGAAATACACTTATTTGGCTACAGCGCACGCACTCACACAGGAGCCGCACTTGTCCGACACACATGTGGAAAACATGATGTGAGGGTTTCCGGTACCTGTCGGCCTGTGGAGTTGTAGAAATGCCTGGTGAGTGTGCACCGAGTTGGAGACCTATAACTGGTTATTATCTATAATCACCTTGGAAACAAATTCCGTTTTTTACGAGACACCTTTTTACCGAAAAGTGCCCTCGTACATGATACGAATTTTGGGGGGCGTTTGGTTTTTATTGCCACGGTAGGCGTCCATGGAATCGGGGGTAGATGGCCCTGGAAACGTGGTCATGGCATGATGGCAGCATGGCCTCTATAGTGGACCAGAATTTATTTGAATATCATGATACTACCGTGGGAATAAATTACACAAGCCGACCAAATGGTTTTAATGTTATTTTTCGGATGACATTTAAAAAAAAAGAACAAGAAAAAAGTAACACTCGTGTACGTTTGAATTTTGCGAGTGTAAACTGGTCTGAAGGCAATTTACGTTTTACAGTTATGACGGTTCAAGTGTTAATGCGTTGTTATGACCATACGTGCGTACTGTCCGGTAATGGGGGAAAAAAGAAAATTTAAAGGTCAGGCATTGAAGTACTTGCTTTTGTTTTGTCTTTTGGTTTTTTGCAATACCAAGATCACCAAACAATTTTCCCTAAAAAGATTGCTATATGCTCAGTATCCCGCCATATCATCACAGTTGTTCTTCAAGGATGGCAAATCTGCTTCTTTAACGCTTTTACTAAGCGACCTTGCTTCGGACGCCTTCAAGAACACACAGCCGCAATTTTGCTTTGGAATTCTGGAGATGTGAAATTCAGCTATACTCCTAAACTCTGGAGAAGGGCCAATATGGTATTCATGCCAAAATGTGGAAAAGCGTCCCACAGTAAACCTATCCCCAGCCAACGCGCATATCCCAGGGGTTACTTAACTGAAACACTCACTGGTCGACCACCGAAAAATCTCTTGAAAACAAGAAATACAATATGTACTGGTAGTCAGCATTCAACGACGTCAAATTGCAGTTCTTAAAAAAAAGAAGGACTGAACCTCAGCTAGGCTGCTGCCGTACGGAAAGGAGACTCATCAGGGGCACCCCACAAGGATGAGTCCTATCTCGTCTTCTCTGGGCGATACTACGATGTAATGTCGGTCACGGCCAGACTCGCTGTAAACCACTCCAAGACGGAATTCGTGCTGTTCACAATTATAAAATTCCAATTATAGCTCAAACAAGGCTAAAAAAAAAAGAACAACTTGTGTTGTTGACAGCAGACTAAGCTGGAAACCAAATATATCGGTTGCACTCTATGAACTTGCAGAAAGATTGTCGGACTCAATTGAAAAATCCGTCCAAGAATAACACACCGGTCCTAGTCCTAGTCTGGTGGATAAAATCCCATCTCGACTTGCATCTGTATTTGGTCACTCAGATCAACGCCTGCTGCTATAGTGCATCATCTTGCAGTGGATAATTAATTTCAGGAAGATTACGGCTACCCATGAAGCCATAACACAAAGAGATTGGAACCGAAGGGTTCACAACAAAGGACGTATGGAACTACTCCGAAACCAAGATAGAAGATACCAAAATAAATGGGATTATCTGAAGCCTTTTGAGGACGAAATAAACCACAAAATAAAAAACCCCTTGAAAGAAGAATGGGACGGAGTAACCTGGCTGCAATGGAAATGTGCCACCGCGGCCCAAGTAGGCCTACCTACAACTTCTGTACATCTGTGGTTATGTTTTCTTACGTTGACTATTTCCTAGTCCTCATGGGCTAGTGAGCAACTTCCAGCCTTTTAATAGTGCATCTTCCTTCTCCGGTTCGTTCTGCAGTTGTTCAGCAAACAGAATGATATGATTTATGCTATGTCATCACGACATGTGTCTGATATCATTCCAAATAAATCATGGACCTTTCAACAAGACCCCGCTAGCGCTCTTAAGGTAAAAACGACACAAACATGGCTGATAAATAAGCCCAGACCTCAATTCCTTGGACTTTATGTGGTTGTGCTAGGCGACACCCAAATATTGTATCTTTGATGCGCGCTCATCCGAGTAGTGGGCCAGATCGGAAAGCGGAAAGCAAATGGAAAACATTTCCATAAGTCGAATAGTCACGGGAACAATAATTATTAATTAATATTGTGTTCGATATATGGAATGTTCGAGTTTTGGAACATTACAAAAAACAGAATTGTAGTCTATAGTGTTCAATTGAAGCACTTTATGATATCGATTTCGTCAATAATCAGCATTTTTTTATATTTAAATTCAATTTATTTTAATTTTCGACATTTTTTGTTTTTACAAATTCCTTTGTGTGATCCCTCTTGTCCCAACTCCCTTGCTAACAACATATGTAGAAAAATCGGCGACGAATTTAGCCTGTGTAAAAGCCGCCAAACATGCAGATAAGACTCTTCCATACATTTACATATGTTTTTTTATTTAACTATAAACACAAATTTACGCTTATGTAATTGTAATCAACTTAAGCTTATTCGCTTCTTTTGCTTCTTTTCTCTTGATATGGAGGAAAATATCTACGAAAAATTACATGAATAAACATGTAGCAAAATTCAATTTAGCGACGTTTTCGACATACAGATCGACAAATACACAATCGTGTTGATTTTATTGAGTGAACACCGTGAACACACAACATTTGCTATTACTACTAGCTTAGTACTATCGGTATGTACTGTAATAAAGCCACGTTTTGCTTATGCACAGACTTAAACAAAAGTACAAATATTGGCAAAAAAAATCATTTCTATACAGTCAGGGCCGCCCTACCATATGTGCCGGATGAGCAAATGCACAGGACGCACAGCGCTTGTGGGCGCATTGTGAAGCCTAAATTTCCATTCACACACAAGGATTTTGTTCGATTCGTATGGAATCATTTGAGTCAAGCGTGTGGAATTTTTTTCTTTGCCATATAAATACAAACAATTCCACCTAGCATGTGCACGATAATTTCTCGGCCCAACCGATTTAATGAATTGTTTTATTTTTCACTTAAAGCTATGCTTTTGCTTAAATTATGTCCATTTTTTCCGGCTTCAAAAATCTAATTCAAAAAAGACAACAATAATAGAACTGAAACAACTCCATGAACTAAAAAACACTTCTTATATATATTAAGGGAAACCAAAATTAATATTTCGTTTGTTTTTATGAAATCAAATACAGTCAATCAAATTCATATTCGTACAGTAGATTCCAAATTAACTTAACAATCTTTTTAACCAAAACTTTTTTTCCGTTCAATTTGAATCACCAATTATTTTTAGTCATAAACTACATTTATTCATTACATTCAAATTCAGATACGTAATGTCTTACAAGCATTATGGTTCATCTGAAAATAATTATCTACAAAATCAGGTCAAATTCGTGTTAGTACAGTGTTTTTGATTCACATGTGACAAGTAACTGTTAAAAAAAATGTCAAATGTGTTTCTGTCCTGTAAACGTTTGCTTATTTCGTTGTGTGCTTTAAATTCGGAAAAAAAAGAAATTTACAAAATGGGAAGGAAACAATGTGAAATGTCCATTGAGGTACAAAAAAAGATTGTTAAGTACCGATGGTAAGTCCTTAAAGGAAATATCGGACTTAATTGGAAGACCACGTTCTACTGTACCAATATCAGTAGTTCAAAGATTCAAAATTGAAAATAGAATAGAGAATAAGCCATGAAACACCACAAGAGAAATTTTTAACGTTCATCATAAACGTATTACCATGCGTGAAATAAAAAAGAAATCCACGAACTAGCGCACCAAAACTTGGAAATGGAAAAAAATGGAAAACTCCACCGTCACTAGATATTAACCCTATCAAAAATGTATGGGAACATTTAGACCAGCAACTTCGAAAATTGCATATAAGAAATGCAAGAGACATGATAGAGAAAATAGTTCAAGAATGGGATAAAATTTCTGCTGAAACAACCAAATCCATGCCACACAGACTTAGCATGTTATTAAAAATAAGGGATATGCCACAAAATATTAATTTGTTTGTTAAATTGAAGAATTGATGAATTTCGAAGAAGTGCAACGGTAGATATAGATATGTGTGTATCTATGTACATATTTTAAAGTTCTGTGAATAGCGGTTTTTCGATTTTTGGTTTGAAATACAATTTATTTATTTACTGTTTATTCTTATGAAAAATAATCTTATAAGCGTTTCTTTTCGTATAAAGAAGATGTTTCTTATATCTGTCTTATCGTAAAAGAAACTTTTCCCTTGTATTCGTTTTCCGGACATACTCGGTTAAAAGAAAAAATAGTTCTGGCATTTTGGAGATTTATATAAGCGTAATGTTCTGTACAGAGTTTGAAATAAGGATATTCGAATCGGTTATAATATTGATATTATTAAGATGGAAACACAAATGGATTGAAATATTTGTCATGTACATATAAATACAACATGTACACCCAGAAAATGTCACCGTTGTAGGGTCAAAACGTTACTATCAACGGTACATAGACATGATTACTTTGTCGTGTAATATTTCAACATGGAAACCAACATTTGACGTGTAATTGTCGAAATACAGCCTGATATAATGCAAAGAGTATGTGAAAATTGTACGCCGCGGCGGTCCAAATCATATAAAATTTTAAGTTATCCGCCTCTTAAAATAAAACAGCCTTTCACAAACCATGAGGTATTGAGTACGTACATCGACTCCTACTATGAGTGTTCAAGTTCAATTACCGTCACGAATAACCTTCAAAAAGCACTTCTCACGAGTCATTGAGAATACTTAGAGAGTCTGCAAAATGCTTCTCAAACATCACCGTTCAGACTCGGCATAATACTGGCGGTCCCTTTGACTCTTGAGAGAACAATAGAAGGTCATAGCTAATGGTTCCTTTATAAGCTGGAGTATTGTTAGTAAAGCGTACAAGTTCTATTCTAAAAAGTCTCACTCCTATAGTCCACTTATCTAATAACCCCATTTCAATAGGTGGAAGAAACAGAACTCCCAACTCTCATGAAAAGGCCAACCATATTTTGTCACAGAAAGCAATTATCACCGCAATAACAATTCAATCAATGACCAAGCTCAAATGTCGAAACTCGTCCGGCATATTAATAACCTTCAACGAACTGGAAATATATTTGTCTTCAATTTGCCCATCATTAACATACACGTGCACGACAAAAGACTCTTAACACCAGATAATTTCCATTCGTATATGTACATATTTTCGACCCTTGTTCACTAGATGAGGTAGGTATCTGCAGAAAATTTAAAATGTCTGTTAAAGTGAGATACGAGTATGCACATCCCAACGTTTTCACCGCCAAGTATTTCTCCTTTAAGGAAAGTGCTTGCCAGAGTCACATCCCGTTGGAAGGAAGGAGCCATTAATCTTTTTGACAAATGTCAGAGACCATACCAAAATGTCGACCAACATTTCCACACACAATACCTCCAGTCCTCCAGTCTGCCCTGCCGTCACCCACAAACCGAAACCAACTAGGAGAACAAGAAAAAAACGTCGTCTATCGACGGCGAAAAAATGAGCCGCAGTCCTTTCCTTCGTGTTCGTCCCTAAACCAAGAAAGTGAACGAGTTTATTACTGATACTAAGAAGGACGTGATTGTTTATTCAACTAAGTTCCTCAAAATGGAGTCTCAAACAGAAAATGTCAGTCCGTAGCTACTACACGCGAATGAATATTCACAGCACCACGCGCCATGCATACGTGTATGAGTACGTCTGCAGAAGGCTTGTCTGAGGCAAATGTAATAAATGATAAAAGATTCAATGTTATACAATCTCTCGGCAAGAATTATTACTATGAAAATGTGAAATAATCTGTTAGTGAGTTGCGTTCGCAAATGGTGTGCAGCAGGACGTTTTAGGAAGTCGGTCATTATTGTGTTTTGTTTGTCCTTTTTTTATACTTCACTGCGATACACTTCACAGACAAGTGAATGGTTTAATATATTGAAAAGGATGAAGCAATCATCGTATCTTGATTTATGAAATAACGTTAATTAATAACGCCGCGTTATGTACTGAATTTGACTGAAAAAACATATACAGTAGAGTCTCGATTATATGAACTAATTAAAGTTAGGTCAGTTCATATAATCGAAAATCGAAAAGTTCAAATATTCGAATAATAAACTTTTTTCTTCAATTTCTAATTGTAAACATAAGTATTATGAATTGTGAAAATAATTTGTCATTTTTGCTCAATACTCAAGCACTTACGGATTGATATTCTTAACCTCATTTAAAACACGATCTTACTCGCCCAAATCCTAAGAACTGATTGGAAAAAGAACGCGTGAGCGCAGGGGAAATAAATAAGACCAAAGCAAACAGTTACGTTTGCCGATAAATTATCTGGACAAGAGAAGTAACTGCGTTGTCTTCTTTTTTTCTTGAACAAACTGAGACTTGATTATATAGTAGTGCAAATGTACGAGTACGAGTTCATAAATTTTTTATAAACAAATTTCAGTACATACATTTAGCTGTTCATATATTCGAATAATTCATATAATCGAGACTTTACTGTACATACAATTCCAAGGTATGTGTTCAGAAACGTGACCGCAACTTGACCAAACGATGCTGTTGCAGAAATAAAACATGCAAGCATGTCTTTCATGTTGCTAATCTAAAGTCTGTTTATATAGCATATATAAGCTTCTTGTTATTAGATTTGTGATTGCTGATCGAATTGTCAGTTGTTACTTGTCAAGTTTTAATGATGTTGGCCTTTTTTACAATGGTTTGGGTTTATTAGTGTTGCACAATGAAACTGTGGATTTCGATTATGATGATGACCTCCTATCAGTTGATGTAGCATCTGCCGTGAGAGATAGGGGTGCATTGGTGGCAGGGTGAGCTAAGAGTGTCGTCGCCGCGAGATCGGTTTTGCACCGTTCGAAAGCTGTTTTCGCTTCTGGTGTCCAGTAAATAGATGTTGCATCTTTCCGTCTATTTCCCTCGATAAGGGATTGTAAGATCATCTGGTTGTTGACTGCCCGCGGCAAAAATGAGCGATCGAAATTCAGCATTGAAAGAAATCGCTTTAGTTCCTGTAGTTTCTTGAACTACTGAATGAATTTTACTTTGCTTTCGAGTAGCATGATTCCTTCAGCATTAATGTTGGTCCCGAGGAATTTAATTTCACTCTGGCCGAAAACACACTTGGACGGATTTATTGTCAGTCCATAGTCCTTTAGTCGTTGGAACACTAATCTCAGGTGTCGCTCGTGCTTTTTCTAGTTCTGGAAAGCAACGCAAATGTCGTCGATGTAACCGAACGCGAAATCTTCAAACCCCCGGCGAACTTCGTGTATGTGCCTTTGAACGGTTTGGGCTGCGTTTCGAAGTCCAAACGTCATGTACACGAACTCGAATAACCCGAAGGGGATAGTTATTGCCGTTTTGGGAACATCTCTTGGCTCCACGGGAATTTGATGGAACGCCCTTTCCAAATCAATCTTAGAAAAGCACAATAGCACAAATAGTATCGGATATTTATAAGGTTCTGTAATGACGTTAAGACTTCGATATTCGCCGCACGGTCGCCACTCGCCATTCGTTTTTTTTTTTTGCGTATGTTGATGAAACCAGCATAATGCACTGTTCTTTTGTGCGTTGTGTGAGAAGGTTGCGCGGCGGCGAATGCTTCCAATTCTTCAACGACTGCGATGATTACGATGTTCTCTCACTACTTCTTATTTCGTTAATTTGACGGCTGATCTGTTTTATTTCCCATTGTAATTGCTGTAGTGATAGATGATTGTCTGATGCTACGCATGTTTCCTCTTTCTCTCGATGCTTTTAGCTCACAGCTTTTAGATTCTCATACTTATACTCCTCGGGGGGTTCAATACAGCGTCGGAACCCTAGGTTAAAACTTAAGATTCTATTGTGTTGAATTTTGAGGAGTCCCTGTAGATTTTAGATGTTTGAAATTGTGCCTCAATTTGCGCAAACCATATTTGAGGCTTTTCGTGCCAAAAGGGCGGAATTCTTATCGATACTCGTGTAATCGATGTTGGCGAATTCGGTGCCGTCTGGTTGGCCTTAGTTTCATCATCACTTGTCATTTTAAATTGATACTAATGACGATGCGTGTACTCGGGGTCACCAATTGTGGATTTCGATTATGATGACTTGCTACTCTGTTCAAATTATATTTACAAGAAAATCTAATAAAAACGTACACACTATATAACTACAAATTTGTACTTCAAGCCGTCAACATAGAGGGAAAGAGAGACCGCGATAGAGCTATATAACAATTGCAATTCTATGTTGAGAGGAGACATATGAGTATAGTTTTATGTTGAAAGCATAATAACGTATTAATCAAATTGAAAAGGAAAAAAACAACAAAATAACATTAAATTCTTAAGAATTTGTTAAGTCAGTAAATAGGGGACTGACATGTGCACAATCACACGCCATACATCTTCTGATTGCGTTATAACCCAAGGTGGTCCTGGACCCCAGTCGGCATGCGTCAATGCAATGCACAGCACTTAAAATTTGTCGTTCAGCTGCTTTCTCCCAAAACACAATCAGTGCTTACGAAACCAATGATAATCCGAAGGACTTTTTTTTGTAGACAGCATGTACTCCCATCACTCACCGAATCCTCGTTGCTTGCAAGGGCATTGTCAATCGTCATTCTGTATTATTATTATTGTTGTTGTACCACGACCCATATGTAGGTCTATTGTGCCCCCTTTTAATACCCTTCTTACGAGTTCCCCTCGTATACTTTTCTTTACAGAGTTGTATTGAGTGTTATGAATTCCTGTTGTGCAAAGGTGGAAGAGATTTATTCTAGACTATTCTCTCCAATCCAGTTTCTTTTAGATATCTGAGAATGAAAGATGGTTCAGTGACTTAATTTCTTCCTCTGATAGTAGGTGCTTGCTCAGGTATTTTTGTCTTTTGTGGACTAGTCCCTCACAAAATCCCAGAATGTGTTCTGGAATTTCATTAGATTCTCCATAGAACCTGCAGAAACCTTCTTTTGATCCCCTCAGCGCTGGCCCGAGCCAATTGAGCGCCCTATGCAAGCCTTACGTTAAGCGCCCCATTCTTGGCAGTCTTGGCAGTTAAATTTAGGAAGCTAGTCTGGCCGAAGTTTTAGCAAATTTTGTGTTATATCCTTCAAACTGCTCAAATTCTACCTCAAATCCTTGTGCGGAGCATTCCTCAGCAAAGGCATTTTTAATAGACGCAATAGTGAGTTTCTAGAAATTTAGATGAAATCTCAATACTACTAGCAATGTAGTAACCTGGGCGGTTACTAGAACATCTTATATTATATATTGTGTCCCAGTAACCGGCCAATATATTTTTATATATTAAATACTTATTTTTTTTTGGATTTTATGCACGTTTCACTTGGTGGCATTTTTTATTGTGGCTTTTTTTCGAACTAAATTCTTGTGTGAATAGAAATGCGCGCTCTGTACATTTGCACATCCTGTACATATGGTAATAACAATAATATTGTTTTCTCACGAATTGAAGGGCCAAATTAAGGTAGCTTTTTCCAGACAGATATACTCTTTGAGCATTGTCAGTGACTCGAAAGAGGTGGGGCCGTCAAGATTATTTTGTCGTACTGGGACTCGAACCTAGACACCAAGGTTCAAGTGTATAAGAGTCGACGCACATAACCACAAGGCCACGGATGTCACTATCACAAGTTCTCCATTAAAAAACTGCACCGATAAGCGAGCTACATAGTTAGTTGGTTAGTAAGTTTGAATGGCTATTAAGCAATGAAAAATGCGTCAAAATTTGTTTTGGCTTTGGCTTAGCGGGAGTTTGAAGCACATCATTGACAATTTGAATTGAATTAAATTGAAATGACATTTAATTTTGGCCTATGGAGGAACCCACTGTGCAATGGTGTGATTAAAATCGTCTGGACACTATATCCAATTGCCATTTATGTTCTTAATGTAACCCGGAAAAGAAGGCTTAAGTATTTTTATACATTTTTCTTAGTCCACCTGTTGCCATTGGATTCATGTCGTTTGCTTGAAAGCATCAAAGTCTTTCAGTCTAGAATCTGGCTGTCAAGAATCTTTAATTTATATAAATCTCGACCCTTATCGGTACAATCCCCGGTCGTTGCCGCAGACACCAATTGTTTATTTTGTCTGCAAGCTCAAAAGGTTGTTAAAAATAATCCCACATCTCTGTATATTATATACACAAACTTTTACTAACTGAACTAAGACATTTTTAAGTGTTTCTTTTTTTTCAACACTCCATGCGAGTAAAACATTCTAAACAACTAAAACATCCACATGCATTTGTTGCTCTATTTCGGTCTCCAAAAGCAATTCTTTTCGCGAAACCCTTTGCATTTCTTATTCACACAGGGAGTCTTACAACTAAGTTTAAACCGTCAACAGCTTGCTTAACAGGGCTACACCTGCATTTGCACATAGATGATATACATGTGCATTTAATCTAAACTTAAATAACTTCAAACAGAAACTAAGGGAAACAAGTGTAAGTGTAAAGCCAACATCATTTAATGTTTCCCACTCTGGAAAAAATGCTCTCTCATTCGTGTGAGGTCCTTGCATTATGGATCAGCATTCATGCTTGAGTTGTTTGACTTGTTTGAGTTGCATCTAATTCAAAACAAGTCAGTAAAATGGTATACATACGAGTACGTCTGTACATCTTGGAAAATGTGCAAATAAATATGAACTCCTGTAAGACGTACACTTGTGTGACTACGTAGACGAGATGAAAGGATTAAATCTATGGAAACTGGGTGAGTGGGCGAAGTATTTGTTTCCTCGTTTAAAATTAAATGAACTATATGGTTTACCACAACGTCTAGTCAGGTTATCGAACTAGATACCTGATGAATTATTGAGAAATGTAGTACTAAGTCTTTCTTTCATTCAAAAGGGTTTTTAGGTGTGAATGTCCTTTGTCATAATGTTTCCTTTCCTTCGTTGAGAGTTGCTTCACAGAAGTAACTGGTGTTATTTGCTAATGGCTTGCTGACTTTTGAGTTCTTACACAAGTAAAAATTGATTTCAAACAGAGTTCTTAGTTACTCACATCCTCCCAGACGTAATTCCAGCGTGCACTCGAGAGGTTTGTTGCCGTATGTGCTGGGATGAAGGTTAACGTGGACAATTCAGTGACTATTGTAATTTCCAAAAAACCTGGTCAATGCACTCTACGTGTTAGTGGAGTACAATTGGAGTAGGTGGAGAAGTTCAAGTGTCTCAGAGACTTTTTCACGAGTGATGGGAGGAGTAATGTTGAGCTTTCCTGTAGGATTGGCCAAACTGGCTCAATTTTCAACTGCTTGTACGAACGGAAATGGCTATACTTCGATGGTTTGGTTACGTGGCACGGTTACGTGGCAATATCCTCATCATCACGACTGCCGAGGCGTGCCTTGAATGCTATTCCATCAGGTAGGCAATCGATTGGCAGACCCAAAACGAGGTATTTGGATCATAAAAATAAATAATTCCTGATGTGTTAGGGTCGATGGGTGAATCCTTTAGAATATTTTAAAATTTTTGGTGAAAAAGTGTTGCGGGCCGCAAATAATCATGTAGCGGGCCTGTATTGACTTGCCTGTATTTTTATACGCTTATTCATGCTGCTTCCAGTCATAAAGGCAAAGCTGTCTTGCGCCTGTGATTACTTGGTCTTAATCCCGGTGATTCGTTCTTTCTCTTCATTTCGAGCCGGGAGTCGGGGATTCGAAGACCCTCTTAGCTGGAGCATGCGCTCGATGTGGCCAATCGAGTGCTGTTGACGGATTTTTGCCTTCCGGACTACATGCACGTCTTATCATCAACTCGTAGAGTTCGGGGTTGTGTCTTCTACTCCATTCATCTTCCTCGCAGACTGGACCATACATAATACATATCCGTTGTAGATTTTTTCTTTCGAAGGCACCAAGAATCAGCTCTGCTGTTTTGCTTAACGTAACACTGTGCTCGATATATGTATGTAGCAACACTAGCAAAATAAGGGTTTTGTAGAGCATGATATTGGTCCTTCGAGTCAGGAGTTCTGACCCCCGTTGTTTCGACAAATCGAAGTAGCATCAGTTGCCAAGGGTAATTCTACGTCTCCTCCCGAGGTAGACAAACTCATTCACTACCTCTAAATTTTTGTCGGTAGTGTTATGCCAGGTTTTTGGTTCGAGAGCATACATATACTTCGTAAAAGCTTCCACTACGACACTTTTGGAACGTGCAACAATGTCGAAATCGTAAACGGTGTCCTCATAATTGACGAAGGCAAATGTTACTACATAGTTGTTTTTATATTGACATTATCAGTCTAAATTTTAAATGGAAGCTTGTCTTATCCCGGTCTTGGTCGAGATGAGGTTGCATTTTGAATCGATATATGTACATACCTGTTTGGTCGGTTGTCCAGTTGATTACACGGCACCAAAGCAGATGATCTACCATGATTCCTTCTTAGATTTTACAGAACAAGGAAGACGTGTGATTCGTCGGTAACTTGAGGTGGGCTTTATATGTCAGATCGGATCTATTCATTCAAATAAAACAAAATTCAAATTTTCGTTGATTTTTACGCAAAAAATCCTTGCTGATTCGTACTAAAGTTGCGTGTTAAAACGTTGGTCTCATAAAAATAAAAAAATTTCTTCATCATCTTCTGACTCCCATGGTTTACTACAGGGGTCGCGTGGGTAATGCACGCACGAATGATCACCACGCCATTCGATTCTCCGCCATCGACTCTAACTCATCAGGAGTTATACCCAAGCACAACCAGGCGAGTTTTTGGACTTGGTCTAACCACCTTGTCCTGGGTCTGCCAATCGGTCTCCTACCTGATTTAATCCCATTCAAGGCACGCTTCGGAAGGACTGGGGATATTCGTGCCACTAGACCAAACCATCGAAACATAGCCCTTTCCGTTCGAAGAAGCCGTTGCTCCACATTGAGTTCCTCGCATACTGCAGTGTTTCTCACACTATCCAGCCGATTAACTTCAACAACAGCACGAAGAAATCTTATTTCGGCAGCTTGTATTCGTGATCTCATTCTTTCGGTCATTACCCAAATTTCATGACCATAGGTGAGAGTTGGAACAAATACTGAATTGAAAACCGCTAACTTGTTTTTGACACCAAGCTCGGCCTTCCTGATTACAGATCTTCCAAGCTGTTTCACAATTGCGCCAGCATGGCCAGTCCTACAAGAAAGTTCAGCATTACTCCTCCCTTCAATAGTGAAAAAGACCCCGAGATACTTGAACTTCTCCACCTGCTTCAATGGGACTCCACTAGTATGTAGAGTGCATTGAACAGGCTTTCTAAAACTTACCATAGCCACAAACAGGCGCTGAAGTTTCGTCTGGGAGCAATGTACTCACCAAAAATAGATGATTTCAATCAGTGACCAATAATAGGTACACAATTAAATATGAAATCTCATTTTTATAAAAAGTATGTATATAAAAAAAAATAACAAAATGCAGTATATACAATTGCTTTCCCTTTCCACTTATGACCTATGAACTATTCACGCTAAGTGTTTACAATTTGGCAAATACCGCCTTCTCCCCCTTGACGAGTTGAGCCATCGTTGCATTTGTAAAATCTTCACTTTGTAAATAGAGTTTGTTCATCTCACGCTATAAAGACAATAAATAGAATGATATGTTACATTATATGCTATAAAATCAAAAGCACGAGAGCGCAGGCAATACACACAATTTGATCTAAACCCTCCTGATTTGGACGACTGAATGAGTAAACCATATTCTTTTTAGTTGCTTGCACAGCAATAGGACTCTTGCTTGCTATGTCTTCTGCCAGGGCAATGGCACTATCTATCATGGTTTCCTTGTTTTCGTAAACCTTAAATGAGCCTATAAAGTTAAAAGAACAAAAAAGAACTATATTATAAGGTGTTACTTGACTAATGAGACCGCAACTTTTGGCTTCTTCAGCGAGAAATTTTCTGCCAGTAAGGCAAAGTTCACGAGCTAAACTTTGACTATTGATAACTTTGGGAAATCGCTGCAGAGTCCCAACATCTGCTGCCATGCCAATGTCCACTTCCTTAACTTGGAAAAATGTGTCTTTTGTGCAGTAACGAATATCTGCCGCTGTAATAAGATCAACTCCTGCCCCTATGCAGGCTGAATGAACAGCTGTGATAACGGGCTTATTACAGACTTCTAAAGACGACATTGAATCCTAAAATGAGAAATTATTTCATAGTGCTTTGCGATTGCCTACATTATTACCTGATAGAGTTTTATAAGTTTCTCCAGAGCACATCCTTTGCGAGCAACATCCTCAATCTGTGCCAGTTCCTGAGCAAGTTTCATCATATCCGTGAGATCAATTCCTTTCAGGGAATTTTAGAATTTAGAATATTAAATTAAAAATGCATGACCTCTAACTCACCGGCAGTGAAGTGCTTTCCCTCGCCCGATATCACCACAGCACGGCAGTCAGGGTTAATGTTCAAAGACTCAAAGCAATCTTTGATGTCACTTAAAGATATCAGTGTCAGCATAAGAAAAAAACTTCAACAACATCCATTCGGCCATACTTACACCCACATCTGTTTGTTGATTGCATTGAACTTATCTGGACGGTTGAGTTTTACATGAAAAACAAAGGGCTTTGGACTAGTTACCGACAATGACTTGAAATTATTTTCTGTAGTCGACGTTGGTATTATGGTGGAGCTCATCTTGCGAATGTTGTTACTTTGCAATGCTGAAGAAAATATAGGATAGACAAGTATTCTTATAAATCTATGTATATCATATAAAATATCTATGTATTTAAGCTTATCAGCTTTGAACTTTGTACGAAGATACGTATCGATAGAATCTGTAAGGGTTTCTTACACACTAAACGCCTGGATACATTTGACATCGACGTAGTCTTATTTATGAACATAGTACACTTATGTTAAATTGCTAATTTAATAAATATTAAAAGATTATTTTTTAAAAGAATAAGTCGAGACTAGTTGCACAGACGTATGTAGATCAACAACCGTTGATACCTGACCAATAATTATCTAAAGTGACAGCTTGGTGACAGGTGCAACAAGTTTATAGCAGCATTCATATTCATGGGCGTGTTGGCAAATTAAATTGACATTGAGGTATTTGTTTGAGTTTGAGTTTCGAATTTTCAAAATATTATTTTTTAGACTTTAAACTTTAAAATTAAATGCCTTGTAACTTCAAATATAAAACAATACTCATATGAAAATTGTTTTGAGAGTGATAAACTAAATTACAGTACATGTACATAAGTAATCCTTTCAGAAATGTAATACAACTTCTTACAGCAAAACTGTAATTTAGTTTATCACTATCAATGAAATTGGCTATGGATGTTGCTATTCCGAAAAGATGCATACCCAAGTTGGCGCTCGAACTTGAAATTTCAAATGTACGTTTCCAATGAAAAGTTTCGCACAGCCTACAGAAATTTCTTCGGTGACATTCTGAGAGTCATTTAAAATGTATTTTTGAATAATTCTGATAAAATTATTGCGTACTTATCCACACATTACCTCTCGATTTTTGCCAAATATTCTCCTTCTGTAAAATGTGAAATAATCCTAATAACTATGCACCTATTGAACGTATCACCTGTCAACCGGCAAATGCCAAAATATGAAAAAAATTGTTTGGATGTCCCAATTTGCATAGAAAGAAATTTAACAAAAGAAAACATTCTCATTTTCAAACATTGAACACTTTTAAATACGTTATTAGAAAATATGGAGGTAAGTTAATCTGAGGAACGTTTTAATTATAGTATATTGCTCACAAATTGCATGAAAGGATGACATCGTTCCCCGTTTACCAATGGATCGCGACAGCATACAATTTCAAGGCTGGAGTATTACTTATGAGAAATCGCATATTCTAAAAAGTGTATGCACTAGTGGCAAAGAGAATTGTCCTGAAAATAGTCCCAATTGTTGTGAGCTATGCACGTATGTTATTCAATTTTTTGCATATGTACTTTATTTAATTAGTTTATTTTTAAGTTATCGTTACGCACTTGAACTGCCGCACCTTCCGGATATGGTTTTTCATAAAAATAAATTGAGTTTAATGCATTCTGGCGGTGCTGGTATGGAATTCAAACCTATGGATGCACTTCGTTTAGTTGAAAACGGAAGGCAACCGCTTCAGGTTGCTTGTGCCGAAGAGTGGCAAGAAAGCAGGTACCAATATATAAACCTACATTTATGTAGATTTGACAAATCAAATGTGAATTTTTTAAAGATCTGGTCATAATTTGGAGCAAAAGTTTAAACCCTTCGATTGGACATTTTCAACCAACTATCAGGGTACGTTGAACGATAAGTTTCGCATCGAAGAAACCGATAGAAAATTGGATGTTCACAAGCTAATGCAACGTGAAAAGATCCTATTCTATCATGATCTCACACTCTTCGAGGATGAATTACACGACAATGGCATATCATCGTGTTCCGTCAAGATTGTAAGTGTCCAATTCATTATCATATCAGGAATATAATAAAAATGTTCTTATTTGAAGCGCGTCATGCCGTCTGGTTTTTTTGTGCTGCTAAGATATTTTCTACGTGTCGACAATGTTTTGCTCAAGATGAACGATACACGTTTCCATTATGAAATCGAAAACGATTTTATGTTAAAAGAATTCACTGGCCGAGAAAGCAAGTATGATGAACTGAAGAGCGTAAGTTATAGTTGTTCACTGCCTTGCAAATGCACAAGCAATTGTTTATTTATTTTTTTCTCTCAAATTTTAGGTACCATCCGCGTATTTCACTATACCGCATGAAATTGAAAAGTATTTACCCATCAAAACGAAACAGACGTACAAACTATTCTTTAAGTGAAAACCAAGCGCTGCCATTGTGGGCACATAACCCTCTACTTAATCTGTTTTGAATAACTAAATTTATTCTTATTTGTTGTGAAGGCAAAGAAGTCAATAAATGTTTTATGTAAGAATTAAATTTATTTTGTATCGGTTTACTCTCTCTCTTTCTCTCGGCTAATGCAGCATTTGGGTCAGTCTTTCTCTATTCACCGAGTATATAGCATGTGATGCAATTATATTTCTATCATTCAGAGCCCTTCGAAGGTCCTTCAGTGTGATAAGGTTGCCCGTTTGTGGATACCTATGGAGGAATTACAATTATTATCATTTTCACATTAAATTAACTTACAGCATACACTTCTTCGCAGGCAGACAGAAACATTCCTTCATCAATTGGTCGTCTCATAAAGTTGGGAGATGTTATTTCCTTGTCCAACACCAGTGGACTGTCGTCGATTTTCTGTCGTGTTACTGTGTTTCTTAGAAAAGGATCTTTAACCGGTGCTCCCACATCGTAGTAAAAAGACCCTTCCCCCGTTACTTTATAGTGCTTTCTTTTCATGATTATCGATGATATGAGATTTTTTAATAGAAACTGCACAGCTGTGCACATGTATTCTGCAACAGCATCCTCAACATTCACCAAGCCAACTTCCCATGCTCCAATTAAGAATCTGCCCAAAATAAAACCCAAATCTGGTAATGTCAGTTCTTGTACGCAATACCTTTGTGTGGGCATCAGTTGCAGTGATCCCTCAAATCCACTGGGTGGACGAATGATTTCTAATGTGTCCACTGGAAGGAAATCGAAAAGGTCATAGGGCTCAAACGTTGCTCGCTCGTGCTGGACTCTTGAGCTGCGCTTTCGTTTTCGATTAGCACGCGATGAACTACTGCCACCGCCAGAAGAACTGCTGGTTATAAGTGATAATGGTTGCGGTGCAACAATAGCACCAACTTTACATATTATTGCTTTACAAAATGCATTATGTAGATGTAGTTTGTCTGCAGGGAGAAGTTTTCTTGCTTCCAAATCGAACTTGGCAAAGTCAACTTTATGTCGAAAATATAGGCCCACACTATTCAGATATTTTGAAGAATTGTCACCTAATGCTGCCATAACGGCATTTTTAGCAATAACAACTTTTTCACTTAAATCACTCATTTTGTTTTTATTATTTGCTTATGTATCTTGTACCACTAATTTCAAATAAATATCCAAAACAATATGTGACAGTCGAGTGTGTAAAGTGACATTTATAACTATAGATTTTCTGTGGTAAGGCAGTGTTGTGTTGCGCCACCTTAAGGCGGTACTTTATTATGATAAATTTGATTCAAAAGAAAATTATGATGATTATGTGAGTTATAATGGGATAAACATAATGAACGCACCAAGACCTAATCTGGTATCAAAATGTATCGAAAAGTAGCGCAGGTATAGATTACAGTTGTCCCTGGAAATAATAATAACACGGGTGAAGCCACAGTTCGAGGTGGACCTGTGCCTTGTTTCTACAACACACCACATTAAGTCGTTCCCACTTAAGTACCTAAGCAAGAGTGGACATTTTAGGTACTCCGTATTGCCAAACCGTAAGAGCCATCGATGTGAAGACCGTCTTTCTGGCACTTTGTTTTTCTGTAAAAGTGGAAGAGAGTGCTCCAAATATACAAATATTTTCTATTAAGCATCAACTTCACGTTTCGTTTCCAGTTTTAAGACCGTGCTGTTACTGACAACATTAGAACGGAGACTAAATCCAACTAATCGGCCGAAGAATCTTGGTTTCCATGTATGCCCGCATCTTAGTTGGCTTACACAAGCGGATAAGGATTTCGTCCAACTTAGTCTGAGCAACTAGAAGCCGCGGCCCAGGTCCACCCCAAACTGTAACGCCACGCACTGCAAGAAAAGGCTTTTTGTTCTTCGACTGATCTGACATCGTGCGACTTCTGGATGTTTCTTTAACATAAAATTAGCATTGCAGAGGAACCTCTATAATTGTATTTAGTCGAATGAGGATTTTTTTGAATAAATGCAAAAAAAGAAATCCAGTGCAGTTTCTTCTTCTAAATTTTAGAAATTGAAGCATGAGAATGGCTGTTTAGATAATTCGTAGGTTCTGTCATTACCTGGAAAGCTTTTACCAGTTGTAATAACAAGCAAGCAATGTTAAGTAGCTGGCCATAGAGGTATTCCAGGCAATGGTATAGCGTACGAAGTGATTGTGATCGTTGGTCTACTACTTTCGCTTACCAGATTGATTATATATATGATTATATTGTATAGTAAACACTCAAACTTGGCGTTCGGAGTCGGCATAAAACTGTAGGTCCCTTCCACTCGTGATAGAACAATAGCACGCACAACACGAGTGGTTGCTGAGAAGCTAGGCCCTGGCCCTCTACGGGCTGTAGCGCCACCCATATTATTATTATTATATTATAGTAAACACATAAAATTATTTATACTTTTTTATTTATACATATATTTCTTTCGGTGACAATGACAAACATGTTTTAATGTTATCCATGTTAAATAAATTCGGTTCTATACAACTTTTCGCCAATAAACAAGCTCATCCGCGTAATTGCATCGGGTGCTGGAATTATGAATGTATTCCGGGGATCGGCGAACTCATTATATTCCGCTACAAGCAAGATTATAAACAATTAAATAAATTGAAATGAAACAACCAAGTCATTACTTACATATTTGAAGCTCTTTTAATTTCGAGAGGAGCCCAACCTTTTCCCGTCTATAACTGCGTAGCTGGACAATCTTTAAGTCGACCAATAACTCTAGCAAGTACATTATATCGGTAGAGTGCATTTGTTTGAAACGTAAACAAATCGAATGCACCGTGCAACCACTTTGAACAGTGCATTCTATTACAATGCTCGCCAACCATTTGTCCAGAACTCGGCGATTCACTGAACCGTTCACTCGAATCCAGGGGCATGGCTTGAGAATCAATAAATCCCTTGAGCTAAAAATATTTAGATATGAGTCAATTGCATTCTTTTGGCAAAAGTAAAAATTAATATTTACTCAGTTTGATTTGGTAATGTTGAGGTTATGACTTCTGATCGATTGTCAAGGCGATTAACAGGTTTCGGTATTCGTCGTCCTGTTTCCGACTTGCTATGCTTCGCTACAGGTTCAGTCGCGTCGCAATCATTTCCGTCTGTCGCATGTGGACGTTTTGTGGTTTCAACAGCGGGCACCAGTTTTCCCAAAGATTCACGCTCCAAACGCTTAATGTGGCGCGCATGAATAACCCAATGTCGAACATGTTTCTTATGAACATACATGAAAGTTGACACTCCAGCTCGAAGCACTAAATAATGTTCTCGAAACAATTTCATAACTTTTCGAAGGAAATCAATATTGGGAAAGCGTTCCTACAGTGTCAAGGCGTTGTGATGAGTTGTGAATTATGATACGTACATTTCGAATACTTACCATAAGATCTGGAGCTGGAGCACCAAGCTCGTAAGACTCGATGAAGTCATGAATTTGGATAGCTTGCCTTTGCTCATCCTCACTGAGCATGCAGTCATTCATGATTGTTTGGAAGGTCTGCATGTTATTTTGTGTATACGACCAGGACGCATCTCTAAAGAGAATTGAAGGTTGAAGATTCGAATTGAATACATTTTACTATCAACTACTTACTCTAGAACCTTGTCGATTAAAGCTTCTCGCCGCGTTACTGATTCCAAAATACTTTCTGGCAACATAAGGTCTTTGTACTTAATTTTGTTCACGTTGCTTACAGTCTGTTCACATGCTGTTATTTGCAAAGTTGGCAAATTGACAACAAACACGTCCTGAGCTTTAGCGATTCGTTCCTCCTTATTCAACGTTGGTTCATATTCATCAGTATTTGTGACATCATCATCGCAGCCTTTTGAAATATCCTTACAGATATCGACAAGATCAGACGGTTGTCGCTTTAAACCTATTTTCCCTAAATCCCTCTGCTCTTTACTCTTCAACTGCGTTGAAAAGAATGTTTGGAATTTCTCAAAGCACGCCATGAGGTTATCTACATTAAGTGTTGTGCAGTCAGATTCACAAGTTTCTGTGTCCATTTGAGTGTTTTCTTGAATTTCGTTAAGTTCTCCACTGCAAGAGCTTATGATTTTCTCAACTGAAATCAGGTAGTCCTCAGCTTTCATAACGCAATCGCTAAAAGGACAGAAATCCTCCGCTTCGTCCTTATATCGACTAAAATTTAGATTTACCGTGCGATTCAGATTGCCCAGAAAGCAAAAGAAATGTATCTGTATGCTATTCAATTTAGATACTACATCAAAGGGATGATAGTTCAGCTTGTACTTTTCATTGGCGGCTTTAAATTTAACCCTTGTCGCTAATTCACCGAGTGCATCGAATTGTTTTGTGTATTCCGTTTCTGGCCCATTATCCAACAAGTGGTGGTAATGATCCAATATCCGGTCGGACTCGGTGATATTTGATTGTTGTGCCGTCGGATCTATTGTTAGTATGTTAGTAGGCGGCTTTATGTCCACTTGAATGCAATTGTTATGAAGAAACTCTCCCATAAAGAACAACTGCGCCGAATGCGGCGATTTAATCTGAACAATTGAAGGATCATCACTAAAGATCATTCGCATGGTTTGGTCGAAAAATGAATAAAACATATCGAAGATAGTAAAAGGGATCCGAAGAAACATTAAACTCAAACGATATCTGTTCGAGAAGACATACGACGGACCGGTTAGCTGTGTTGTGTACGTTTTCACTTGGTTCTTCTTACGCGCAACTACCAAGCCGTCTAGACGAGCTTTCTTGAAAGCCGCATGAAGAATGTCTTCAGAGTACATTTTTAATATCTCAAAAACTTGCAGGTTATATTGTGTTTTATCCCTTACGCAACACAAAGAGCTGTGCAAAACGTTATTCACCGTTGAGAGCTGAAGTTCCAGCTTATTGATGGGGTTATGATGCAACAAGCTCTTGTTTTCATTGAGCGGTGAGCACTCGCGATAACGCATATGAAACTCTTCGATTGTGTCCGGAAAGTAGGATGTTTTGTATTTTTTGTCCTGCGGTTCTGTGATATTTAACTGCTCCTGAAGGTGTTTGAATACGTACAAAAAGTGTACAAATAGGGCATTTGAAAATTCAGTTTTATTCGGATAAAGCTGCTTTAGATCGTTGAAAAATTTATCACCCTCATATCGTTTGGTCAGATAGTCATCGGTTTGCATAGAATGTAGCCACGTGGGTAGCTCAGGAAGATGACGATTTGTTTTGACAAGGAAGTGTATCCTACGATGACATGCCTGAGTTGTTTTGTTATGAATTCCACATTGAACTCGAATGATATCACGTGTAATTTTAGCAACATCACGACGACTAAAGTGCAATACTGGTACAACCAGGAACAAGAATGTAGCCCTAGTCATCTTTAAGATCTGATCTTCCCTTGAACTCCATCGTGCTCGTAACGATCGCATTTGCTTCAGAGCGTCCTTGTCAACAGAATCAACAGGGAATCTGGGCTTGGGTTTCCCGTGAACAATGGTTCCTTTCCTCTTGATCACTTTGCCACCAGATGTCACAGAGAATCGATTCACTTTTTTCACAGTCAGTGCAGTTGGCGTTCCAGCCGGTTTTTTAAAGCCAGTAGGTGTTATTAGCTTCGACAGCTTTGTTCGCATATACTTGGTGGTCTTCTTAAGCTTTTGCGCAGCAGCTACATTATGCTTTGTATTAACCAACCACGTCCAATTACGATGGAATGAAGAGTAGAGTCCGGATGCTATGCCCCCTGCACCCAAGCCATCGCCCGGTGCTTTGCCTAGATCTAGATTCGGAGCTTCCTCAAAATTCTGCACAGCTGATACAATGAAATTCAACTCATGGCGACGCAGTTTGTATACCACTTTTGAAGCCATTTTTTTCGCATTCTTATGTACAAATCCAAGCTTGGTGTGTACGCATATCTTATGCAAACAATTCCAATATTGTTGGACATCGCCGTATGTTTTGAATTCGTATTTTATCTTGGAATACTCACGATCTGCACTTATTTTCAGGTAACCCATATCGGAAGTGGTTGTATCAACAACTGTAGCATTACGGTTTATGTATGCCCACAACTGCAATGGCTCCTTGCAGCGCCTTTCACTGACTTGAATTAAGCCCATACGCTGCAATATACGGACCATGTTTATTAAAATCCTCGACAGGCGACTTCGATTTATTAAGCTTTGCAGAGACAGTGGTAACTGTTTGATAAGATAATGTTGTCGAACAGGATGCAGTATATATTCGGCCACCAGGGGATCCACCTCGGGCGGAACGTGGATTATCCGTTTGAGGAAGGATAAAGGCATTCGCTCGACAAGGTCCGGCAGTGAAATCCATCCAAACGGTTTATCTTCATACGGTGGGAGGGGTGATATGAATGTTTTCCAATTTATCTCATCTCTGTATGGCGTGATATGCTCATCAACCATACTGGCATAAAGTTCGCTCAGATTTATATTCGGTTCGGCTTGAAGCCACTTACTCAGAAGTTCGTTGGACAACTGTAACGGCTGCTCATAATGAGCCAAGTCGTACCGTGTGTAGTACATAAATTCGTGTAGAAAACGAGCGGTCAAGAATTTTGGTGATTTATGCGGTCCAGGTGGTATAAGACCTATATGGGTGGTTTTAGGCTTTGGCGACTCCCCTGGTCGAACAGGTGCGTTACGGAATTTCCTCTCCTCCAAATAAAGGAACAAGGCATTCTTTAACTTTAACGTTTCTTGATGTAAGACCCTATGGTCTTTATCAATTTTCGGATGCGCTACGTAACGATACAAACGTGCGTGTTCGCCACTTCTTAGTGCAATTTCAAACATATTCACTATGCCAGCATTTTTCAAACGTGCTATTGTACGAAACAGTGACTTATTACAAATTTCATCTTTGTACCCGGCTTTGACTTCCGTTTTGATTATTTCTTGACGTATCATTGGAACTTGCATTATGCACCTCTCATTGATAAACTTAACGACTTTCCTTTTGCGTTCGATTTGTTTGGCCGTTTCATCTCTTTCATTTTGATTCACTTTCAGTTGCATCTCTTTGATTGAAGACGTAATTTCCACTATGTCCTTCAAAGGAGGATCTTCGTCTGGAGGAATTTTCTTCAAAAATATAATGTACAAAGAAAATTACGTTAAAACACTTTAGCTTGAATCAGTATTAAGAACCTACCGGTTCGTCGTTGCATTTAAGATTTTTCGCAATGTTGATGTTTTCTTCTTTAACCTTTTTAATGGTATTTGAACAGTTAGCAGCCACTATCCTATGATTAAGGAGAGTAACAATAATTTGATCATGCTTTTAATGTATTCAAAAATAAGAGGAAGGGAAGTAGATTGAAGTCTTTCTCAGGAAGCCATCAAGGAAACTGAAGCGCTGGGTTTTACGACACCTTGACACCTTTTGGGACGAAAATGAAAGAGCACGAGAAGCGAACAATGGAGGACATAGACAGACGCTATGGCAGGAATGTTGCTAGAAAGTTTTACCAAAGGGTGGAACAGATATCCAAGGTTTGCCGGTACAAAAATGGACAAGTAGTTAAAGTGGTATTGATTTAGTGATTGTGAGTGATTCTGAGAATTCGGAGAAGTTTGCTGCTTGTTAAGCGGCGATGAGGACCAGAATGGTCCACTCAGTCTGGAGCTAGACGATGTCAATACATATCGATACTGAAATCTAACAAAGATCGTCGCATAGACGGTGAAAACTTTAAATCGGCTGATCGGGAGAAAACATGGCCGGCGAGTGTAATCTGATTAATCTTTGCTATATCCACCCACAACAGTATTCCCATTAGTATCGTCATCAAATCCAGAATAGCTCTTGCCAAACGCTGTTCCTTTGTGCACAAGACGCAAATGGGTAATAGAGCCGTCTCATCGAGAGTAAAATATACCGTGATCTTTGGTCATGTTTGGCATCTGGGGGAGATTCAATTTCGCCATGAGTCTAGCCAGACATCTACGGATCCAATGCCTAAGGTGGCTGGGCCGTGTAGAACGCTTGGTTAACTTGGGTCTGAACCGGAGGGACAAAGCTAGATAGACAACTGCTGCCACTCCACAAGGTCAACAGCTACAAAATCACAGCACTTGGGCAATTAATTAGTGAACAATATGAATCTGTGTACATTTAAAAAAAAACCGTATAAACTTACATATTCGTTCTTTGTCGACCCATATCCTTGCGGTAGGAGGTAACAGTTTTGTCTGCTGCAGCTTTTTTCAAAATTTGTCGCACACTCAAACGATTCATTGACAATACTGTGCACAGTTGAGACTGACTGCAACCCATACTGCCGTGCTTTTCGATTGCCCGGTGTATTTCTTCTTTCAGTGGCATATCGATATAAGCATGCTTGTAGTCGTAAAAATCTGCACATTTAAAAGAATGTTAATTTTTTTTTTGTATGTTATGTTGTGAACTATACAAGGCACACCTACCGTTTGCATCTTTTTCAAAAATCTCTTCTTGGTCGTTAAAGAGTTCGTCTTCGGACAAATTTGGATTTTTAAGTTTAACGCACACAATTTCTCGGTCCGGATGAGCTTTAAGAGCTCGATTTGCTTCGGGCAGATCCTTAAATCGAATGCTCTGATTGAATGAAGAAATGCAAGATAGTTTTAATTTGCTATTGTCACAGTCAAAGGTGTATACTCACGCGTGTTTCAAAAAACTTCCGAAATATATGAGTTAGCAATATCTTTTTAACCATTGACTGGTTTTCCTGGGGAAACAAAAGCTTCAACTTCAGCAACGGCATTTGATGGTTGATTGTGTTCTTCAGAGCGAAAAAGATTTTCTCGATTATGACAACGAAGACGGTTTTGTTTTGAGAGTGAAAACGTGTTAAAGTCAACAAACTCGAACTTACTAACCGATCCGATCGCTTCTCAGTATATGGTTGCTTTGTAATCAATCCGAGTCGTACTAGTTTGTTCCTGTAATAAATGTTATCAATTAGGTATATGAACACATTGTAATTCATCTTACTTACTTTACGTAAAAAGCTATTGCAGAATCTTTGCAACAATGCAGGACTGAGAACTTTCCCGCTGAATGTACACCATTTTTTCTTGCCCGACCTATATATTCCAACACACAAAAATGAATTAAGGTCATATCCGAAGGCAAATTCGTGTTCTTTGGAACTAGGCAATTGTAGCGTAATTTTTGGCTACCCACGATTACAAATGTGTCTCCCCATTTTTCTTCTACCTCTTTCACAGTCATTTTGAGTACTTCATCTGTAGCGATTGGTTTGCGAACATTGTATGATTCACACGAACCTGTCACCTCGCCATCACTTATGGGTACAAATTTGTACAATGTAAAAGGACATTCATCCTGAAAATTGTTAAAATAGAATACAAAGAGCGAACATGTTACTAATTCTGTTTACCAGAGCGTATGGCAGGCCATATTCTGGATCAGTAACGTCAAATCTATTCCAGACTTTTAACTTCTCCCTTGGTTCAGGTAATTCATAAAATTCTAGGTAATTTCTGGCCTGAAGAACAACATTCCAAACTTGATTTTGAAAACTGTCCAGCAGTGGTAAAGGGATCTGAATTGTATCAGAGAGACGAATCCATAATCCTGAAGAATGAAACGAGATGTGTTTGTTACGATTCTAAGGATTGCATTATAAAAACAGCCAAGCTTACCCGAAACAGTAATTCCATCCAATCCTTCCAATCCAATTTCATCAAGAATTACAGCAGATATTGGTCTATTGAGAGAAAACGCCATGATGTATTTGTATATTCAATAGAAACTAATTATTAAAACTTCGTGCTCTCCATAGCCGGGCTTGTTGTTTATTTAGTTCACCATTAAAGTGAAAAGTCAAAAACAGATGGTTGTAGTGACAAGTGACAGTAGGTGTAGTAGTAGATTGTGATTCCCGCACAATACGATTGCACCACGATCTTTCTCAAATATAAGCCACGAAATGTGACATCGGACATAAACGACAGGTAAAATTGCAATCAGAACCTACATGTGAAATCAGGTTTGATTAGGATTAAATACATGAAAAATTATAGAACTGTTGCTTCTGACGTATGTAAAATTAAAAATGTAATAGATCATTTGTAAGAAGAATTTTAATAGGGAACGCTTTTGTTGTTTGTTTAATATACCCCTGATTATAATAACCTATGTTCATTACGCAAATACTAATATATTATTCTGTTTGTTTAAAATAATAGAAAACGCAAGAAAAATATCACGTTACCAAATAAATTTTGTTTAATTTTAGCACCAAAAGAAGATGTAATTGATCGCGTTTTCCAAACATTTTTCAAAACTAAAAATTATGATTGGTTAAGAGAACGCGCAATTTTAGCACCCAAAAATGCAAATGTTAATGACATACATTTTCAAATTCAACAGAAATTGCCAGTTTACTTGGTATCATACAAATCCATGAATACTGCTACGATTGAAGAAAACTCAGTAAGTAAAATGAACCACTCGATATGCCATCGCATCGTTTGAATTTAAAAGGTGGTTCATCCATCACTCACTTCACCAAAACCTTGCAACAGAACGAGACTTTCCGTGAAAGAATTAATGCACAATTTGATCAAAGCAACAATTCTCATCGGCAAAGCAAAAGGAGAAGTTGTACTGAAACCGCGGATCCCACTAATACCAACAGACATGCCATTTGAATTCAAACGTCTTCAATACCCTTAAGGAATTAATTTTGAATTAAGGAACATTTTAAATAAACAAATAACTAACGTCACCCATATTATATTATTATTATTATGAAAGTTAACAAAGCTGAAGGACAAACGTTTCAATGTGTGGTGTGAATTTGGAATACTCACGAAAAATTATACGTAGAATGTTTCACAGTGGGAGCACAAAAAATTATGCATTACATAATCAAACAACTATTGTATTAAATTGATATACCTTTATTCATTTTTCCAAATAAAAAAAAAATTAAATGAATTTGATACAATGTTAATTCATGCGTAGCGAAGAACTCTGGGATCTGCTGATTTGATGAAACAATATAATACATCTTAAATGGAATCTTGAACGCAAAACGCAAGACAAAAATAAGTTAAACGAAGTTACTACGTGTGAAGTGAAAATTATTGAATATCTGTCAAAAGTCTCTCAAATTCGTCGATTGACAAGGGCTTAATCAGTTGTTAACACGGCAATCTCTCCATTCTTTGATTTCTGTTTCAAATGTTGGACATGAGATTTGACGTTTTACTATACATGCAAGTTTTTTCTTTAATGCGGCGGTAGATGATGAGTGTAAAAGTAGAAATGTTAGTGAATTCTCATATTTTGAGTGTAATCTCATCTTTTTTATTGGTGGTTGGTTGACAGTCTATTTTGTTGATTGTTGACTAAATATAATATTTAACACTTCTCAACATAAGCTTTCTAGTCAAGTCAAACTGTTAGTTCTTGATACAATCCTGCCCCATCTAAATCTTTAAAACCTCCAAAAGATCAAATGGCATGAGGAAGGTAAATTATTATTTTTCAAGCATTCGTATATGGTATAGAAAACTGAACAATTTGTGTTATATCCTTTAATCTAAGATCTTTCTGTAATTGATTGAATCGCTTGATCTAGTATTTTGAAATAAAACTGTGCATCAAAATCGGGTCAACGGGACCGTGAGTATCTTCAAATGTATATGGAATTTTAAGACTACTAGCAATACGTTCAGTGAATTAAATTAAAACTATACCTTTATCTACATTTGTCAAAGAAATATGCCAAATAATTAAATGTCATACATGCAGAAACAAAATCCGTAGTATTGTAGGTTTGCACATCCTGTACATGTGATGGGTTCGGCCCTGGTCGTTAGTACGTTCTATATCCAAGTCTATTGGCCAAGATTTTTCTTATTGCAGCCGAACGTCGTTTTTTTTGCATAGAAATTGGATCAGTGGATTCTCCATACCCAAACGGACCGATAGTACTTACTTATCAGGCCGGCGACCCATGAAGGGTTCGAGCCTGAGCAATTGCTGCCTTCCATCGTTGACGGTCCTAGGCACGCTGCTTCCAGTCATCAAGACCAAGCTGTGTTGCATCCGCCATTACTTGGTCTTTATACCGGAGATTCGGTCTTCCTCTCCTTCTCGAACCAGTCGGCTCGGATTCAAAGACCATTGTTGTCCATGCGCTCGATGTGGCCGAGCCAGTGCAGTCGACGGACTTTTTGCCTTCGGGACTACATCCACATCCTGGTACAGCTCGTAGAGTTCGCGGTTATGTCTTCTCCTCCAATCGCCTTCCTCGCAGACGGAACCATATATCCGTCGTTGAACTTTTCTTTCGAGGGTACCAAGAATCAACTCTCCAGTTTTGCTTAGCGTCCAGCTTTCGGCTCCATAGAGCAGGACTGGCCAATTAAGAGTTTTGTAGAGCATGATTTTGGTCCTTCGAATCAGGAGTTTTGAGCCCAGTTGTTTTGACAAACCGATTGCCAAGGGCGATTCAACGACGGATCTCCACTGTGATGTCGTTTGTGGAGTTCACGTTTGCCCCGAGGTAGACAAACTCCTTTACTTACTTACTTACTTAAGGTGGCGCTACAGTCCGGGGTGGACTTGGGCCTCAACCAACAAGCGTCTCCAGCCAGCTCGATCTTTAGCTAGCTGTCTCCAGTTTCGCACGCATAGTTGGTTGAGGTCCCTTTCCACTTGCGTGCGCCACCTGAGTCGCGGTCTTCCTCTACTGCGCCGTCCCTCGGGGGTGGATTCGAAGACTTTTCGGGCCGGAGTATTGGTTTCCATCCGCTCTACATGACCTAGCCATCTCAGTCTTTGGATCTTCACTCTTCTGGCTAAGTCGATGTCGCTGAACAGCCCGTATAGTTCGTCATTATATCTCCTCCTCCACTCACCGTCTATGCAGACGGGACCGAAAATCACACGAAGAATTTTCCTCTCGAAGCAACCAAGGGCAGCTTCATCCGCTTTTGACAAAGTCCATGCCTCCGCGCCATATAGCAGGACTGGGACGATTAAGGTCTTGTAGAGCGTTATCGTGGTTGTTCGAGAGAGGGCTTTGTTTACCAGTTGCTTTCTTAGCCCAAAGAAGCAGCGATTGGCAAGGGTTATTCTTCGTTTGATTTCAGTGCAGGTGTCATTGTCTGAGTTTATAGCGGTGCCTAGGTAGACAAAGTTTTTGACTACCTCAAAGTTATATCTGTCTGCTGTGACGTTCTGACCGAGACGTCGGTGTTGGGTGTTCTTTCTTTTTTTTTTTTTTTTTTTTTTTTTTTGATTTTTGTTTTATTTTTAATTCATTTACTTACGTGCTAGACAAAAATACTTAAAACTAGCTTAACTATCTTAACAATTGTACTTACATCTAACCTACTGACCCTATACGGGTACTCTAAGCTATTCTGATCTTCTGATTTAAGCATGCCTTTCGGCTTAGTCTATGTTTTTTTTTTTTTCAGTTATGAAGTCTGTTTTTGTTTTTTGTTAAGCCAAGAAAACTGGTAAAAAACTTGGCTTAGTTTGTCTATCTTAACCTACCTTAAACTAGATTAACCTAACCTTAAAACTTAAAAAACTATCTTAACTATGTCTGTAACTTTACGGACACGTGCACTAGGGCGTATATGTTATGTATATGCCGAACATATATAATTTATACGCCGTAGTGCACCTTTTTTTTTTTTTTTTTGCTTATTTTTTTTTTTTTTTTTTTTTTTTTTTTTTCTTAAATACTACCCTATAATCTATGTAAGTTGGCCACCATGGTCAACCATCGCGTCATCATCTTGAAAAGCCAGCGGCGGCAGAGACTGGTTTTGGTGTAACCACCAGTAAAATTGCCGTTCTTTGGCAGACTCTCTCCTGTCTCGAGCGGAGATCGCTCTGCTGAACCGGAGGAGATCCTCGTGACTGCGAGCGACATCCCGTTCGTATTGGAGTCGCCTGTCCACTGTTCGGCGTACAACGTGGAAGATGACAGGACATCCTTGTGAATCCTGTATTAGGCCAATTGTGTCGAGATAGAGGAACGCTTCAGGAGGAATAAAGCCGGTGAGGCGCACCCTCTCATGGTACATAACATTGGGGTAGTAAGCCCCAAAGATCAGACTGTTGGAAGAAGTCATAGCTCGTGCAATATGCCTTCTGATCAGCTTAATAATAAAATTATCTATCCTGTTCAAGTTTGCCTCGTTGTACAGGACCTCGTTAGGATAGAACTTCTTGTACTCAGACTCGGGTGTACGATACAACCTGAGACAAGTGCGAAGACACTGTCTCTCGAACAACCTCATCTTTTCCATCTGGGAAGGACTCACATTGAACCACAGTGGACAACCGTAGGCCATTACTGGCCGGATGAGGGCCATGTAGCAGATTACCTTTACTCTGGTGTCAAGTTGGCTGCTGTAAAACAACCCCCTTGCCACAGCAAAGGCCTTTTTAGCTTTCGCCAGAGCAATATCTATATGTTTGTCAAAATACAGATATTGGTCCAACCAAATGCCGAGATACCTTACTACACTTTTCACATCTAACGGCCGTCCCTGCGGGTCAACTATGCCGAACTTACGCCAGTTTGTGCGCGTATCCCATGCTGCCATGTACAGCGGGGTCCTGAAAAGGATAGTTTCGCACTTCAGGAAGTTGATAATTAACTTCCAGTCGTCGCAAAATCGCTGAATTTGTTCGAAGTCAAGTTGCAGCAAGTTACTTATTACTTCGACCTTCGGACCTGATCTGTACGCTACTAGATCGTCGGCGTACGCAATTAAGTGCGGCATGGAACCTATAAGATCTGCAGTGAATATTGAGAACAATATCGGCGAACCAACCGCTCCCTGTTGCAGACCATTTTTGATGTCAAAGACCGTGGTTGAAGTTACGTCGCCACTTTTCACGACGAACTTTCTACCTATTATCATATCATAGATCATGTATAGCAATGATTTGCTTATGCCGAGCCTGACCAGCTTGAGGAAGAGGCCCTCTAACCAAACGGTGTCGAACGCTTTCTCCAAGTCAATCAGACAGGCACCCGTGCATTGCTTTTTGTCTTTGTTCCACTGAATGTCGGATACCAGTTTGGACGCGGCATGTATAGTTTCATGCCCCGCCCTGAATCCGAACTGGTTGTCCGGTATGATTTTATTTTCCTCAACCCATTGTTTCAGAACTCGAATGACTATCTTTTCAAAAACCTTGCTTATGCAAGGAAGAAGACTGATCGACCGAAGATTTGTCGGGATAGATTTGTCTTTATCCCGTTTAGGGATTGGTTGCACCACAGCTGTTTTCCAGTGTGCCGGGTAATAAGCATTACTCATCGCATTATTGAACAGTGTTGTGTAAATCTGCACGGCTTCGGGGGGAAGATAGCGAAGCACAATATTTGGTATGCCATCGATTCCCACCGACTTTTTCTTCTTCAGTGAGTTAAAGATACCCTGAAGATCTTCTTGAGAAATCAAGATGTGATTTCCATCATTGGCAACGGCATTATTTGCCATGTTATCGTCACTGAACCTGGTAAAACCAGGATTCTCAGATCGCCATTGACTTATCTCGTTTCGGAGTTCGAAGTGGTTTAGCGAGGCTCTATCCTCCAGGTCGAGATTCGGCCTACGAACCTCGTTGACCGTATACACTCGCTGAAACACAGCACCAATTGCTTTCACCTTCTCCTGGGGATCTTCAACCACGAAGAAGTCGTTGTCTAGTACTGCCCCATCTGGATCGATGCCAACTGAAGTCAGTAATTGTTGGTTAACTGTCGTTCTAGGAAGTCTAACGGCCTGAATGTCGTTTTGATCTTTCCTCCGAAATATTTTATTTACTTGTGGGAACATACCCGGGTTGTTAGATCGTACAGCCCGGATTTTATTGCCCCAGTGCAAGCTTATAGCCAAGCTATAGTTCATACGTATTAACTGTTGGAGGTTCTTGATCTCCGACTTCAATTGCCTGACTTCCGCGTTTTGTGGATCTGTAAACCGCCTGTGCAAGAGTTTGAGTCTTGACAGCAGCCTACTTTTGTGCACGTGAAGTGCATCGATGGTAGCATTTCGATAAACATCGCTGTCATCGATTTGTACTACCTTCGGAATAGTCTTGTCCATGGTACGTTTAATTACGTCGTCCATTTGTATGAGATACCTGTCAACCTCTTCGTTCGTTAGGTTTCTGTTTGACGGAGGATTGATCCCACTCGAACGTAGTTCTGTGGATAACGTCCTGGAGAAGCGAGGCCAGCGGGTCTTATTGTAATTATAAGGATTCCTCTGGACATACTCCTCCAGTTCTTCCACCTCGTTCGGGAGCTGAATAGCCGCGAAGAGTCCGCAGTGATCACTCTCGTACTCAACCGCAGTTAAACAGTTCCGCGTGCGTCTCTCCACGTCTAGTATCGTCAGTCGTCTGTCGATCAGCAACAGATCCAGATAGGACCCGGATCTGGGGTACGATGGCCTATCAGTTGCAAGCAAATCTAGCTTGAACTCAATATTGTGCTCTGCCAACCAGTTATACAGTGGGGTCCCCCTGTCGTTGTGCACTCTATTGCCCCATTCTCTATGCTTGGAGTTCAAATCCCCAGCAATTATATAATAGTTTTCCTCCGAGCTCAGTCGAAGGCTAGTGAAAAGAGTATCGAGTTCTGAAATAAAGTTGCGATTGAGTGCAGGATTGTCAGCTGCGTAGATCGCGATCACATATAACCGCTTTCCACCCTGGAGAGGAATGCGTGCAATACACGTTTCTAGCACTTGAAATCTTCGCACTTCACTGCTATACATGAACTTATGACAAAGGCCTTTTTTGATTAAGAGAGCGACCCCGCCCCCTCGCAAGGATTGGGGCCGGTCTCTTCGAACTACGTGGTAATTCTTGTACCAGAGTGTGCGCGTCTGGTTCAGCTTAGTTTCGCTGGCCATCAGCACGTCTGGATTGTGAGTTTGCATAAGGTTGCCGAGCGTTAATTTGCGTTCTGTCCTAATCAGCGAATTCACATTCACTGCTAGGATCTTAAGGTTACTAGCTGCGTGCGCAGCCATTAGACCGATGATGCGTTTGGCACGGCAAACACCGTCGAGTAGATTAATTCTACTCGCGCTGCTTGCTCTTGGAACTGTTTCTCGAGCTGAGCGATCTGCCCCTGGATAGAGAGCAGAATCGCCATCATATCCAGATTCGCCTCAGGTTGCTTGGCCACTGGGACCGGAGTCACCTTCGGCACTGTCTGTTGTACCGGTCGCCTTCCTGATGCCATTTGGGCGTATGAGACGGCCGGCGTAACAGTGGTAGCTGGAACACGAGGCACTGGCCTCGCTTCTACCATTTTGAGTTGTTTCTTTGCCTCTATACTCTTTCTAATCTTCTGGACTTTAGGACATCCCCGATAATTAGCAGGGTGCCCATTGGTCTTACAGATTACGCATGTGAGCATAGCTCTGTCCTCGACTTTTTCCTTCCCTAAACGGCATTCCCCTGGATTGTGGGTTTCTGCGCATTTGACGCAGCGAGACTCCATGTTGCAGTTCGCCGCGGCATGCCCAAACCTCTGACAGCGAGCACATTGGAGTATGTGCTTCGTCCTTATTAATGTGTCCCATTTCACAGACAAGGAGCCTAAACGAGTCATTCGCTTTAGGCTCTCTATTCTACTGTCTGGGGTGACCTGAACAAGGAAGAACGGAAGTTTCCTGTTCTCCCTTCTCGTTACCGCAGTGATGAAGGGCTTAACCCCAACGAACGTGACATCGTCGCTCTGCGCCTTGCGCAGCATAGCGAGGATATCCTCGGGATCAGTAGCGGGATCCACATTCTTGAGGAGCATTGTCTGTACTTTTTCCCCTTTTGGGGTATACGAGAAAAACTCGGCCCCCGCCGCCGCTAGCTTTTCTTTTATGACGTGGTAATCTTCCACTGCGGAGCAGTGGTCCGAAAGTCTTAAGGGCCCTTTATACTTTAAGTAAAATGAATTTTTTGTGGCCAACTTACATAATTTGTCCACCTCCTTCGTCTCCAGTCCGAAGACGTTGATGGGCGGGCATCTCTCCTTCTTGGCTGCTGCTGCTGGTTGCTGCTGCGTCTGCTTCTGAGGATGTCGTTGTTGTTGTTGTTGCTGCTGCTTCTGCTTCCTTGGTTGTTGTTGCTGTCGCGTGGCAGGTGTGGAACGTTGCCCCTTTGGCAGCTGTTGGAAGCGTTCTTGTTGCTGCTGCTGCTGTTGCTGGTTTTGTTGTTGCTGCTTTTGTTGTTGCTGCTGTTGTTGTTGCTGCTGTTGTTGCAGCTTGTTATGCTGCATTTGTTGCTGCTGCTGCTGTTGTGCAGCTTCTTTAGCCGCTTTCCTAGCCATCAGTTTATTTTGAAGGGCTTTTATGTGAGCGTCAAGCTCATCCCTTTCCCTCTGGCTCTTCGATAGCTCTTCCCTTTCATTTTCTTCTTCGTCATCCGAATCGGATGACGTTAAAGCTATGAAGGGATTCTCACTACCGCCGTAGGAGAATCTCCCCTCGCCCTCCGCAGACTCGTACTCGACATCAACAAGGGCTTTTCCACGCTTTTTTATTGCGTGTAGTTGTTGCAGTTGCGTTTCGCAAGCCGCTACAGTTTCTGCTGATTTTCTGCTTGTTGTTGTTGCTGCTGCTGCTACAGCTGTAGCATCGCCTGAGGCTACAGTGGAGCGGCGTTTTACTACAGTTGCCTGTTGTTGTAGCCTCCTCCGTCTCTTCTGCCGCGTCTCAGTCTGTGTTGGTTGGTGGCCTGATGTTCTAGCCACCGGTTCAACGTTTTCGTCCGCTTCTGAGAGCGCGGACCCCTCAATTTCCTCCATCTCGTCGATTTCCCTCACTAACACTTTGTGTCTATAAAACCTTACGGATGGAGAAAAAAAAAAAGTTTCGTGTGTTTCCCTCAGGATTCGAACCGGGCACAGCGAGTCCACGGCCGATTACACAACCTCCAGGCTACTGGTTCTTATAGCTTCTTGGTGATACTTTGCGCACTTTAGGATTTATATTTTTTTTCTCACTTTTTCGCTAAAGCCGCAACACGTCTATACACACCGGAGAACTGTGAACGACTGGGTGGGTGTTCTTTCTCGTTGACAGCATATACTTGGTCTTACCCTCGTTTACCGCTAAACCCATCTTCGCGGCCTCCGTTGCAATACCCACAAAAGCGCCATTGACATCACGCTGCGTTCTTCCAATAATGTCAATATCGTCGGCATATGCGAGTAGTTGGACGGACTTCTGAAAGATTGTTCCTCTGGTGTTGGCGTTCGAGTTTTGAACAGTTCTTTCAAGAACGATGTTGAAAAAGTCGCATGACAGCGCGTCGCCTTGTCTGAATCCTTTTTTGACATCAAAGGTCTCGGTTAGGTCTTTACCGACCTTGATGGACCAACGTGGTGGGTATCGATTTGTTGCTCCTGGGTTTTCTCCAAAATCTGCCGTAGTGTGAATATTTGGTCGATGGTGGATTTTCCTGTCCTAAAGCCACACTGGTATGGACCGACCAGGTTGTTGACGAATGGCTTTAGGCGTTCACACAGTATGGCAGATAAGATTTTATATGCGATACTTAGGAGACTGATGCCTCTGTAGTTGGCGCAGTTCAAAGGGTCTCCTTTTTTATGGATCGGGCAAACAATGCTGAGGTTCCATTCATCGGGCATGTTTTCCTCCGACCATACTTTACAGATGAGTTGGTGCATGCTCCTTACCAAATCATCGCCTGCGGCTTTAAAAAGCTCGGCGGGTAGGCCGTCAGCTCCCGCAGCCTTGTTGGATTTCAGTTTAGATATGGCAATCCTCAATTCCTTTTTTCTCCTGAGAAGCCGGTGTTCGTCGCTCCTCTTCTGCTCGTAGAGCTCCCGAGCAGCTCTTGTCCTTCTTTGCAGTGCCGCTTTGTATGCTTCTTGCTTGGCTGCATTCGCCTGTCGACACTCGTTGTCAAACCAGGGGTTTCGTTGTGGTGGCGGATTGAAACCCAGCACATCAGAGGCGGCATCTCTGATGGCTTTTTGGCAATGCTGCCACTGGTCTTCAATACTTGATGTTGGCGGCGTAGGATTTCTTAAGAGGTTAAGGGAGACACGATCGGAAAAGGATTTGGCTATCTCTTGCGATTGTAGCCGGCTGACGTTGAACTTCCTCACAGCATTTCTTTGTCTTGGCGGTGTTCGGCTTACCTTGGCTACAACGAGGTGGTGGTCCGAATCAATGTTGGCGCCTCGGAACGTTCGGACATCTATGATACTGGAGGAGTGCCTTGCGTCTATCGCAATATGGTCAATCTGATTGACGGTTGATTGATCAGGAGATCGCCATGTTCCTTTGTGAATATCGAGATGTGGGAATCTTGTACTAGCAACTACAACATTTCGCCCCGCAGCAAAATCGATCAGCCTAAAAGACAAACTCCTTTACTACCTCGAAATTGTAGCTGTCGATCGTGAAATTTTGCCCAAGGTGGTGTGTGACGGAACGTTTTTTGGTCGACAGCATATATGTCGTTTTGTCCTCATTGACCTTGAGACCAGTTCGTTTCGCCTGTTCTTCAATCGCCGTAAAAGCCTTCACTACGGCACGTTGAGAACGCGCGACGATGTCGATGTCATCTGCGTAGCCCAACAGTTGGACCGGCTGCCCTCCGCACTATCTTCTCCAGTACCAGACTGAAGAAATCACACGACAGCGCATCTCCTTGCCGAAATCCAGTGCAAGTTTTCATGAATGCTGTCATATGCGGCTTTGAAATCAATGAACAGGTGGTGCGTATCGATTTGAAACTCACTGGTCTTCTCCAGTATTTGTCTTAGTGTGAAGATTTGGCCTATAGTCGATTTGCCGGCCTGGAAGCCGCACTGGTATGTGCCGATTAGTGCGGTGCAAAACGGCTTTAGACATTCACACAGTACGCTGGACAGGATCTTGTAGGCGACGTTGAGCAGGGATATACTTTTTAGAGTTGTTGCAAGAGGCAAGATCGCCTGTTTTGTGGATGGGGCATATGGAGCTGATATTCCAGTCGTCGGGCATGCTTCCATCTTCCCAAATTTTACAGATGATCTGGTGCATGCTCCCCACCAGAACATCGCCACCGGCCTTAAAGAGCTCTGATGCCTTTCCTAAACCCTGAAGCCAGGCTTTTTTTATAAAAGGCCCGTATTTTTTGTCTATCCTTAGACTCTTCGATGTCCTTGAGCTGGGAGGTTGCGAGAGACCTTTTCTTCAGGCGTAGAAGCCTCAGCTCAGCTAGAAGCCCGGTACTCCTCTTGCGCTGCTCTAGTTTTCCGTTGCAGCGCTTTTTGGTATGCCTCGTCGGTTGCACGTTTCTTCTGCTCACACTCGCCATCATACCACGGGTTACTTGTCGGGGGCGGTAGGTAGCCTAAGGTGTTTTCCGCTACCTCTTTGATGGCCGATCGGCAATGCAACCACATCTCGTTGGCGTTGGTGTTTGACGTAGGCATACCGGAGAGTCTCTCGCTTAATTGCTCTTCGTAGGCTCTGGCAATCTCCGTTGTGCTCAGGCGTCCAATGTCAAAACTCCTCTTTGTTGACTGGTGCAGCTTTCTGACATTCGACAGTCGGGCTCTGAATCGTGCTGCTACGAGGAAATGGACAGAGTCGACGTTTGCCCCTCTGAATGTTCGCACATCCAGGATATTTGACGCATGTCTTGCGTCAATGAGCACATGGTCAATTTGGTTGGCGGTAAACGGACCGATAGTGTGGACCGATATTTGCGACAGCTGTAATATATATCGCACTCCTTCTTCTTCATTATTCCTTGTCCTATCCAGCGTATTTCCTGGATCGCAGTAATATCCGGCTTGTACTGCGTGAGGATCTTTTGCAGTTTATGAGCGGCCCCTGGAGAGTAGAGTGTTCTTACGTTCCAGGAGCACACTCGCAAATCGTTGTCCTTTTTCGCTTCGTATCGTCGTTGTTGTGATTCCGTCCGTAGATCCGAGGCAGTTTGCTTTTTCGTAACGGTTGTTGTTTTATATGGGCGGGTTGTTAGACCCTCAGCACAACCACATGGGAGTCGTTGCACACATTAGTTCACCTTACAACGAGTAGGCTATCCAGGGAGCGCCGCTAGGAGGCCGCATGTCAACTTGATCTATGCATCGACAAGGATCGTTGGTTGGGAGCGATCAGCAACTTTGCCCTGTGTGCACAGACCCTACCTCCTCCCCCATGCTCGTTAGTATGTTCTATATCCAAGTCTATTGGCGAACGTTTTTCTTATTGCAGCCAAAAGTCGTTTTTTCGCATAGAAATTGGATCAGTGGATTCTCCATACCTAAACGGGCCCATAGTGCATTCATCACCGTTGAAGTGCATTAATAACTTAATGTTAAAATCTCCCATTATGAGACTTTCACTTTGGAAATGTTCTGCAACTTCTTGTAGAGTTGTTGAAAATTTAATAAGTGACGTCATGTGTTTTTTTTAATTTCTCGGAATTCCCACAGTCGACTAGGTTATCTTAAGATTGATTCAGTCAAGCCAAATACATAAGAGTCTACATTATATTCAAATGTAAATACACAAATGCGAAGACCTATAAAGAAAGTAGCGGGCATTTGCCGTACAGTCGAATGACAGTGCTCAGTCATTCTTCTCTGCCGGTAGTGATTGCTACGAGCTCCTCTATGGAAGAAAACAGATAACCTCTCAATTTAAAAAAACTGATAACAGTTGTAAGAAAGAACATTTAATTTCGAATACCTTGTGAATTCGTAAGAATTAACGAAATGCTGGCAAAATTGTTCATACTGATTGCGCTATGTTGTATTCAAAGATGTGTGGCATGGGAATGGCCACAAAACCGTTACTCAAGTAAGTTAATCCACCATCTCTGTGCATTTGATAGTTTTGAAAGGTTAGTTTGTTCAAATATGGATAAAAAATGTTTTCGTGCATATTAACGAATGTTTAACCGGAACCGTGTAAGTGTATTAGTTTTGTTTACAAATATTTTCCATATGATTAAGAGCGTTGCGTTTGTGGGCATAACGCTTGTTGTTAAATATGAGTTTAGTGGTCAATTCAGTACATCTAAATTCAAATCTTTACATGGACCTGTACAATTTTGTCTGTTAAGTGGAAAAGAAGATGTTCGCCAAATGGCGCCTGCCACCAGTGTTGATACACATTTGTGTCCGTATTATCGCATTTTCCATAACTTTCCGCAAGACTTCCAGTGATGACTGTTCCTGTCGAATATTCTCCTTAAGAGCTGCGATTGTCTGAGGCTTGTTGGCATAAACCCACGACTAGTCCCATAAATGTATTCTGGGATGGTAAATCTGATGATGCCAAATCGCCGAAACGGGAGATTACGCGACCAGGAAACGCTTCCTTAACAATTATTTCACGCTCTTGCGAAGTATATCACTCCACTGCTTGTTTATTTGTAACGCTTCCTTAACAATTATTTCACGCTCTTGCGAAGTATAGTACTCCTCTGCTTGTTTATTTGTATAAAGCAGCTGTCTAGTTCGCGAATATCAAATATGATTGACTTACGACGCCATTTGCAAAAATTAACATCTTGATTAATTGTGTGCCAGTTGTTATATTCAAATGTTTTCGCTCGGAAAACTGAACGATATCTTTCACTATCAAATAAATCAATTGTAATTTGTACGAGTTAAAATCAAAACAGCAATGAAAGCTTGCATATTCGAATCGATTTGTTTGTGGTCCTTATAGTGTTGGAGTCGGCTAAGGCGATTTGCAATAGTTGACTATCGCAATCGTGCTTTAGCTCTGCTTATTGTCATTGTAAATTTAATAGTAGTACATTTGCGACCGATTTCATGTGGCAGCTATGTAAATAGGTGTTGTCATGTATTTTTGTTCAATATTTGTATTTGAGACAGATGATATGCATTAATCAATACATACAAAACCAAAAATATATATATTCTAAACAATGGTATGCAACAACACTTATTTATTATAAACTTATTCCCATTTCTCATCGAATATGAATCAATGAAAAAGTCAAGACAAAGAATTATAGTCAAGGGGTGCACCAATAGCCAAGGCGTGTAACAATATTCCAAACTAAACAATAAAACCGCAAATTCTTGCAAAAATTCTGTGCAATTAGAGGTTTTTGAAAAAAATGGCAACCAATTTCTTGTTTGTGTAGGTTTTCCACGCAAGAATGGGATGAAGGTTATTACGGACTTTATACATTTTTCACACACTTTTCTGGTGGGACGTCGTTTTATTTCAGACTAATTGTGTTATAAAGACAGTATGACCATTGACCAAGTCATAGCTATCTGCCCTATCTTTTTGTATTTTTTATTTTATTTTGTATTATTTTCTTTTAGATATTATTATTATCTCTTTCTCATCCATCTATCCATTTCATCATAGGCTAAGTAACAACTAAGTCCTTATTGAGTGGACACATAACAAGTGGTTGGAATAAGCGATTTAATGTAACACAAACTTGTAAAAGTCAACACAAAGAAAATCTCAATAAAAATGACTACTACAACTACGATGTGGTGAAGTCTTTTGAACCTGTGAAATCAACTGGCTTCGGAATGTCTATGAACATTTGTAGAAAATTTGGACTCTGTAGCTCCCATTTTTTCCTGTTAGCGATTACTGGTTTGTGACTTATACATATTCATTTGATTGATTTGGCATCTTAGTGCTTTGAAGTAAATCCGTGTATTCTGCTGCACAGTGCCTGCCTGTTCAGTTCACAATACCTAACAGGCACATTGGTGGATGTAAACTTCCCGTAAATATTCGGAACGATGCGGTTACACGCACGGGTTCCACCTATATTACTAATTGCAGCACTTTAGTCTTAGTGCTGTCCCCCACTCTTGTTTGGATACGTGCCGAGACTTTCAGTAGTGATGTGAATAGCACAAGCTCCTTCCTGGATGGACGTACATCCAGTCCGGCGATTTTTGGAGCTGCATTTTCTAGTCTTTCTCTCCTGTTTTTTGTTTATGTTAAACATTTTTCAACGGTTGTGTATGCCTTGTTTTGATATGAAAAATGAGTGGATGAACCTATTTTGAAATCTTCTTTCGAAAAAGTAAAAAAAGTAGCAATCTACTATAAAATTGCCTTCACAATAAATTTGTTCATCAGAATAATTTAATCATTTTTAAAAATAATTTTCGCTTAGATCATGTTGGAACCGCCAATAAAAATTGTCATTCAAGTTTGGGACCTGGAATCTGCAAGCACTTTGCACGGTGTGAACCATATCTTAATCAAGAAATAGCCTTCAAAAATCTCACTTCATGTGGGGGTGTAGAGTACTGCTGTCCAATTCGTATAGCACCGAAGTCGTATGTTGTTAATCATAAATTAAATAAAAAGTGATCTTCTTCAGAATGTATTCCTTTAGTTCAATCACTTCAACCACCACCACTAGAATCCCACGGCGGCTTGATGAGGGCAGTTCTTGTCAATCTGGAGAAGGTATTTGTAGACGCGCTGTAGATTGTGAGCCCCTGATGTCAGGAAAAGTAAATTACAATGCACTCGGAAGTTGCGAATATACTATCACAGAGCTATTAATTTGCTGTCCTAAACCAAAAAAAAGGTAAATTAATTAAGTGCGTAGTTTTGTTGTACAGTACATAATTTATTTCTTATAGGCCGTCTGTCATTGGTAAGCATATTCATTTGAACTGCACGAGCTATTATTTTAGCTGTCGCTTATTTCACACTCAGCATGTCAACAATACAAGAAAGCAGATCCTGCAAGAATGGCTCTGCACATTATTGGCGGCGTAGAAGCATCTCCGGGTGATTTTCCGCATATGGGAGCAATGCTTTATACTAGTGATAAAGCTGGCGAAAAATACACAGTTAATTGCGGTGCATCGTTGATATCTCGGCGATTTGCCTTGACGGCAGCTCATTGTGTCACTGAGTGGCCAGATGTTATACGATTTGGTTCAGTGGAATGGGATCCGCTAGACATAAACACCTACAGATATGATGCGAAAGTTAAGGTAATTATGTTTTAGTTAAAATTATAACGTCCCCATTGCAATCACATATTACTTAGTCACATCTTTCACTGCGCGTGAATTCTATGGTTGCGACAAGTGGCCTGTGCTGCGGCGCAAATTGCTACACCAACGACCGATGGGGTCAATTATCGCCGGGCCTCAACCACATCTCTTCCTCACCATCAAATATCTGCCGCCAAAAATCCGAAGCCGGCTAAGGCACAGCTACAGAAAGCCAAGAAACACCAACGACTGCAGCCAGAAATTCTTGTATCAGATGCAAAATTGAAGAGCAAATGTAACTGCCCGAAGGTTCTTCTAGTTCTTCTCAACATCCGAACAGGCAGATCACTATTTCTACTTCTATACACCGAGTTTATAAGAATGAGAGACTTCGATAACTTTCTTCGCAGCTTCACTCACCCTTGAGCAGAATGTAGAACTGAGGTAGAAAATCAACAGGTTAGAGTAAATTAAACTAGAGAAAATAGCAACTGTTGAATAATACAGTCGAAATAGTGCGCATCCCAAACGTGAATAATAACAATGCCACAATCTGCAATGATGATTTGAGTATAGCTGTCTATTCCAACGAAATTAAAAATTGCTATGTTAAAGCATGAAGAAGTCGTTTGGTATTCGAAGGAGAACCATTTGATGTATTCAATGTGATTCAAGAGAAGTCAAATAAAAAGTTATGTTCAGTAGGCGAGTGGAGAAGAATAGACTGAGTGCTTCACTTCTTGCTTCACTTTCATAAAAGCCGTGAAGGAAATAAGTAATTATAGATATCTATGGTTAAGAACATCTTAGTTTCTTCTTCGTAAGGTTGACAATGGTAGAATTGTTTCAACGAGATCAGTTGATGATTTAACTAAAATTGCTATAAACAAATTTTTGATATTATTAATAACAGCAACAGTATTAAGCTCAAGGCCACTTACTTTTGGCCCACACTTTCTAATGGAAGATACTCTTGCTACACAGCTTGACTTAAACGGCATTATCCTCCCATTTTATGCACGGATTTTGGAACCGTTGAACAATTGAACAAGCTACAATACCACAACAAATGGACAAAGTTAGAAAAGAATATTCAAATAGGTGATATAGTTATTATAGGAGTGAATATAAAAATACCACAAAACAAGATGTCTTGTATTCAATGTAAGCCCATTGTATACACGTCGTAGGTACTTATCAGAGATCTTCATTCGTGCCATCCTTAGTTCGCAAATCGATTGTCCTTTCCTTTAAGTCTGCTTACCCTTTGTGTTCATCCTACGAATACTAGTCATAGTATACTCTTCCAATACAGCATCTATTAACACTTCCTGTCCCTAGCTAGTAGAAGGTGGACTAGATCTTCCAAGTACAAAGTCTCTCGTCGTGACTGTAAGCACCAACCAATACTCTTCCGTATTAGAATCCAACGTACGAATTATGCTCAAAATGAACCTATATCTCCGTGCATGTGCGAAGCAAACTTAGCCCATAAAGATCTGGGTTTTTTTGATATATATATATTTTGATATGATAATATTAAAAGAAGAATTTTTCTACACCTTGCAAGAATTGATTTGAATTATATTTATTAGTAAATCTTAAAAATCTACTTGATGATATACAAATATATATTATCCGACATGTGCATTGATATCATATGAAGATATGGTTTCATTAGTAAGGAACCCAACTCAGTTCCACGGGCGGCTTACTGGATATTCAGCTATAAGTGCTACCATATGCGGATGTTGAGATGCCTTTCCTACTAACCAACGTAATAACTTAAGGTTGTTAATGTGTAATAATGATTACTTTCTATCATTTTACTAGGCCAACTGACTAATACTTATCAAAGTGATGACTAATAAATAGATATTCTTACTTACAACTTTTTACATTTATCATTGACACACAATTTTCTACAGAATGTTATAGTTCACGAGAACTATGTGTCATCAAAGGTTTACCATGACATTGCATTGATAGAGTTCACTGAAGATGTCAATAGCTCATTATTCGTGAATTATGCATGTTTGTACCCAAACATAGAAGATATAAGTGAATCTGTGAACCTTCAAGTCGCTGGTTGGGGTCTAACATTTGCAAACGGCAGCCGAAGTAAGATGATTTCATCAACCTCACTGATCATCCTATGAATAAAACATAAATAATTTTATCTTTATTAGATAATAGTCCATTTCTCATGAAAGCTAATTTAACAACGTTTCCGTTCGAAAAGTGTAAGCGAGAAATGGGACACTTTTCCAGGCAATACGACAGGGGAATAGTTGACGGGCAATATTGTACACTGGATCCTTCGAATGACAAGAAAGACGCATGTAAAGGTGACTCCGGTGGACCGCTGATGATTGAGATCAATGATTGTTGGAAAATTGTTGGTATTGTATCATTTGGAGAAGGTTGCGCCAAAGATGTACCAAGTGTTTACACTAGAGTTGCCTACTACCTAGACTGGATTGAAAAAATTGTTTGGCCTTAAGAATTGACTGAATTGAAAGTGCTAAAGTTGGAGAATTAAACAATTGTATTTGATCACTTTAAAAAGAAAAGCTTGAGTTGCTTTTTCTTACCGGTTTCAGGAAATATCGAATTTCTGAAAAAAATATTTATTTCCCTACAGCAGTACCAACATAGAGTTAAAAAATTTCATTCATGTGAAACAGCGTTGGCGTTCGTTACAAAGTTGTGCATTTTTGTTTATTTACTTTAGATTTCACCATCTCCAGCACGTGGTTGATTATTAACCCATTTATCATTTCTAATCCCATTTCATCTCCTGTCGCTAGGCCAAATTTTTTTTTAAGTTTCCGAAACATCTTCTGTGGACCATCCTACTGCCGAATTAACGTCGATACAGAAATAATCTTTGTTGGTTGGTCAAACTGTAATCAGCTCCCTTTCATCAGTGGCGAGATGTTCACCTGATGGAAATATGGTTTGTTTGTTTACTAAGGCTGGCTGTTCTCACATATGCAAATATTTTTTATTAAGTGTAGCGCAAGGGATGGTACATGAATGCAATATTTTTTTTTGTGTCCTCCATCTGCGCTTTCGCTTCGTGTGTCCGTTATTAGGGGTGGAACTGCTCAATAAAGGTTGGAATTGGTGTTCGTATCCGGCATAGAGGGGCTTCGTTATGAAGGGGTCGAAATACACATATAGCCCTATTTTCCTGCAGGGACCATGAGTAATTGTCCCTTATAGAGGGGTGTCTGTAAACAGAAGTTTCACTGTAATTTCAAATGACATAAGGTCATAACATCATTACAAAAGAAATTGAAAAAAAATGGACTGATGAGAGACCGGCTTCAAGAAAGGACTTACAACATACGGTCACAATTGGCAAGCAAATGACAGCAGAAGACAGATGAGGGTGTAAAGAATAGTAGATTATAAAGCGTTAAGTTGTATTTAGACATTGGTGATGGCATATGTACGTACTTTGGAATTTTTGTAGACGGAATTATAAAAGTTAAAGACTCAGTCAACTCTGCCAGAGAAACAATTTTTGTTTGAGCAGGCTAACCCATGACCTCAATTCTGTTCACTTGAAACTAATTTCTTGCTTTTTGCTTAACTTGCTCAAGAATGCCAACCCATAAATAATCATCCATTGTCCCTTTCGTCAAGAAGTCTTATAATAAGGACCGCTTTTCCTTAGAACAGTGTGTTACCAGTACTATTCTACAGTGAAAATGTTCATCATACGATCGAAAAGCTTAACAAAATCGCAGAGTTAATTCAAAAATCCAAAAAAAAAATATCATTAAGAGAAGAATGAAAACGATGAAAAGAAAAAAAAATAAGTCACAAAAACACTGCTATTATTGTGAACGCCAAAAAAATGTTGATGATAACATAACCATGATTCATTAATGATGTTTGGTAAGCAACTGTTATATCTACATACTAAGATCATTTCAAGGCATGATTTCCCAAAATAAAAAATGATATCCCAGTAATAGAACAAAGACTGGATAAAGCAATAGATTCACTAGCATTGACATTACTTGTTTTTTTTTTGAAGAGTTTTGCATGTAAAACACTTACAGCAACCCACTGCTGCACTGGTGTGCAGGATGTGCAAATGTACACGGCGCGCAGTGCTTGGGAGCGTATGGTGAAAACTAAATAACCCTATGTTAAGTACATATGCATTTCCATTCACACACAAGAATCTCAAGTCTATAGTTTCGGGTATAGTTTCGAGTAGGGATGAGATAATTTACCCGATAATTCACTCAAAATGCAATTTTGATAGAAAATACAGATATTTAATTACAAAACATAAATTGTGTATTGAATCAAAGATTATACAAATTGGGGTTATGTATGGAATAGCATATCGGCCGCCACAGCTTTGCTGGCAAGTACGTTCTCTTATTGAAGTTTTCTATGACCGTTTCTCACAAATGTTGCTGACTTTCATTGTTACACCTCCCAATTTCCTCTTTCAATGTGTTGGTGGTCGTGGATCTTTGACTACAAAATATCCCAAAGAAAAAAAGCCAATGGAGTAGATCGCAAGATCTGGATGGCCAATTCTGATCGCAAGCACGGCCGATTACACGATTAGGAAATGACTCATGCAGTAAGTGAATTCTTTCTCTGGATGTATGGCACGTGGCACTGACTTGGTGGAACCACATGTTGGTCACATTCATATCTCGGAATTTAGGCAATAAAAACTGGGTTACCATATTACGAACATTTCGTATTGTTTCATTTTTACAAGTCAGAAATGTCAAGTCAAAAAAAAATCGACTATATTCGTAGTATATATGCATTCAAAGTTTCAAAAATTCTTAAGAACAGATATAGGTACTACTTTTCAGCTGTACAACTTTCCATCACACCTCATTCAAAAAGGCTTATTTTCAATATTTGCTTCACATTTTGTAAATCTACTTTTTTTTTGTACTTCGCAATTTTCTTCGCCTTCTGGGCGCAGCATTTTCATCCCTAATCGAGTCATAGGTTACCGATTAGACTTACCGGTCAATAAGATAAAACGTAATGAAAGTCTACCTCTTGTGTAATGTGGAAACGACTTATGCTGCCAAAACAGCAGCATAGGGCGCCGAACGTAGATCTTGAATAGGGCGCTAATCTGCTCGGCGCTAGTGAAAAAAGATCTTTTTCGGGTGTTCCACAGGGATCAATTCTTGGACCACTGTTATTCGCAATATTTATTAATAATCTCACATCAGCATAACTATAATATAATCTAAGGATAACATAAGTCAAAGGACAAAGAACCAAATTATCTTTTTGAAAATATAACGTTCGCAAATTCCTCTCGCTCTTTTTTGTTACTGCAACCAAGATTTACTTGCAGAAACTCAAAGCACACATTTTTTTGTTTTGCCATAACGCACTGGAACAATTTACCTATTTTCATCAGATAAATTTACCTATTTTCATCCCCATACTCCAGATCTTTGAATACAGCACCTAATAGGTATGCACATAGTTTCACAAGGTATTCGAAATAAAATGTCTTTTCTTACAACTTGGCGTTATCAGTTCTGTTAAATTGAGAGGTTATCTGCTTCCATTCAATATAAGCTGTCATTTGTCCGATATTGTCTTTATAGGTCGTCGCGTGTGATATATAGTGATATATTTTCATATGAATGTGAATGCAGACACTTATACATTCGGCTTGACTGAATCAATCATAGGATTAATAACCTAGTCGACACTAGAAATCCCGAAAAATTAAAACAATATTACAAGTTATGTCTCATATAATTTTAGAAATAGCCACAAGAACTTATCGTTGAAGGCGGACTTGGTACTAAGTGCATTGGTTTAAGATTATGACACATTTGTGCACCACAATGACAAAATTACGATACCTATTGAAAGTGCGGAATTCGAAGGGTTCAGTTCATACGTACTCCTACAATAATAGCGGGTTCGTACTTGAACCTAGGCGTCTGGGCTCGAATCGCAGTACGACAAATATAATTTTCACGGCCCCACCTCTTTCCAGTCTCTGAAAAATGTCCACAGTGCATATCTATCTAGAAAAGCTTCTCAAGCTTGGCCGTTTGGAGTCGAAATAAAACTGTCTCTTCCACTAATGAGTGAACAATAGCACGCACAACACGAGTGGTTACTGAGAAGCTAGGCCCTGCCTCTCTACGGGCTGTAGCGCCATCCAGATTATAATTGTTATTATTGGATTGGGTTGAGGCCAAGAGATAACCTGTACGGCTTTAAGGCGGAGCACAGTGCATGTCTCGACATATGCACCTATCTTGTCACCTCATCAACTTTTCCAAGAATATTGCTCGACTCAAGAGTTACCTTTTACGGAGGCAAGCTCTACACGACACTCTTTGATTTCCCCTTAGTCTGCATCATAGCTGTTCAGTTTTATCTTACGACGTGAACATATCAAAAAAGAACAGAAACAAACGACCCTAAGCTATCGCAGTCTCAGAGGTCGAGCTTTAAATTTATTTAATTGCGAGGGTATTTCCCAAGCATCATTATTCTTATCAAAAATGCCTCTATATAATATTCGTGTAAATACGAGCTTGCCACGCAGTTGTATATATACATATATACATTCTTTCATTCGCATGTCATTTGCGATAGCAATGTTCTGTATTACTGACGCAAGTCTGCAATTTGAGCTCAGTTGTTAAAGTGTTTTCCTGCCGTTTGGCTCCAAAATTGTTGTTCTCTTAGTATTCGTCAAGTTGCGCGCGATTCAGGATGGTTATCAAACTCATTGGATTAGTGCTGTTGATTTGTACACTCGCAACTGCGAACCAGAGTAAGTCCTTGGGTCTATTATATCTATAAGTGACATTATAATTTGCATTATCATCCGTACTTATGATATCAGTGATTACTCATACTGTGAGATAATGAGGATGTGTGTGGCGATGAGCCAGTGACAACCGTTTTTTCCGGCTCCTCGATACACTCGTATAGATCCGTTGTTTTCAATATTTTGTACTCTCTTTCTCGTCCAAGTGCGTTGATTATTTCATTTCGTTTTTGTACACCGAAGGTTTGGGTGAAATCTTTACTGACCTTGACGAAGCAACTGGCACTCTCCATCGTCGTTCTGCTAAGACGGACGAGTTCAGCATGAACGCCAAAAACAGACAATGCACTGTATGCATTCTTGCTGTAACATTAATAGTTGCTTCGCAAGTTGTATCATGCACAGCATCTTTGCTACAGAATGAAATCACTCGCATTCTTGCTTCTTTGCATTATGGCTGCTGTGAAGTGTGAAGGCCTAAACTTACTGGTGTGATGCAGTGGCTTGTCTAGAGAACACAGGTTGATCTGTTAGCACATTAGCCCGTAGAGGGCCTGGGCATGCTATTGTTTTCTTGTGAGTGGAAGGGACCTATGCTCTTGACTCTTGGGCGTGGTCGGTGATTCAAAAGAGGCGGGATCATACAGATTTTTTGTCGTACCCGAAATGGAACCTAGCCACCATAGGTTCAAATGCGTAATAAATAAATAAGTCGTACAAAAATGGCTCTTTTATATACGAACACTAGCGGACTTTCATTGCGCAAGATAAAAAATATAATACATACAAGTTTGAATTCACATTTATTATTATATTATTTTATTACATATTTTTTTACATAATATATATTATTTTTTGTTTATCTATTTTCTTGACAATAAAATAACAATGATGATGTTTTGTCGACACATGTACAACGGGCAACGTACAAATGTCCGTGAGAATACTGTAAATTTTAAGTTTATCCCACAAGTTCCCAAAGACCGGCCTTGCGCTTTATAAATGGTAATTACAAATGTAACACGCACTGGAAATAGTATACGTTTGATTTCAAACGTCATATCGGATGGTATCATTATAAAACGCGGAATCAAAACGTTTTCGCCTTTGAATTTTCCCATCAAAATAGTGATCCAGCAAACCTCGTACCATTGCAAAGTTTTCGCTGATTGATACGAAGCATAATAATAGTCCCACCAACTTTCAATCGAAATTTATGTGGCGCCAATCAAGGCAAATTCAATGAATTCAGAAATTTTGTGGGATAGTTAACCACCTCTTCTTCATTGGTAACGGTATCAACAGACTTATACGAAACCAATTCACCACGTATCTTGGATTATATAGCGAAATTCAATCTATTAACATATTTATTCTTGGCTGCCGAAATTGTTCTTCCGCTATTGGGTATAGTTTTGGATCAATAGCTTAGTTCGAAAGATCATAACTACACATATCACCTGAGTTTGTAATGCAATACAACTATTTCAATACTAGTTTATAATGTATGATATATAATGATATTATATAGACTATAAATATAATCAGACCTAGGTAGATAGGTAGGTGTTCAGACAAAAAGAAAGAATGACAATGAAAACGTTTATGACAGCCAGTTGGTTTTCTTAGCAAATTTGACTAGCGCTTTGACTGGTATTTCGCTGAGGTAGTTTAGACTGCCGAAGAAGTAGGAGCTTATTGTGGCTTTCCTGAGTGAGGCAAGAGCAGGACAATTGCAAAGGAGATGTTGGGTGTTTTCCTCCTCTTCTTCGTCTAGGCAGCTTCTGCAGAAGTTTTTGGAAAATAGCCCTAGACTTTTTGCGTGAAGGTCTAGTAGACGTTAATTGTTCCTACTGCAGTGCCAATTTTGGATATCTTTAAAGAGATAAGAATGCTTGATCTTTAAGGACCAAGATTAGGCCAGACTTGTTTTGAGATTCGACATGTAATACCTGTCGGACATCTGCCTATGTTAAAAGAGATACTATTAACTGGCAGTCAAGTGGCGCGTTTAGCAAGTTCATCAGCTTTGCAGTTTCCCGGGATGTCTCTATGGCCTGGCACTCAGCATAGGCGAATTCTGAACTGTTCAGATATCTGGTTAAAAGATGGGCAGTCGATTACTAATTTAGAGTTTATAGAGAACGATGCCATGATATCACGTTCCATCTTCGCTAATAGCCATTACTTCCGCTTGGAAGACGCTGCAGTGATTGGGTAGACGAACTGATTTGTTCTGGTGTAGAACCTCCGAGAAAATACAGCTTCCTACTCCATCATCCGTCTTGTGTAAAAGTGTATGGCTTTACCAAAGGGAATAGTGCCGCCATATAGGTCTCTGTACGGAATCAGGGTTTCGAAGTCGTTTTCTGGGAAGTGTCTATATATCTATATTCTAAGTGAATTGAAGTAAGATTTTGTTCGTGTAGAATCTTGGCATGTCCAGAGGTGAGGTCGTACCATTGAGAACATGCCTTTAGACGAACTGCGCAGTTAGTTGCTGTTTGCTTACCAAAGATATAAATGGTAACGTTGAGTATAGGCACCCACACTACCACGGCGTATAAGAGGATGGGTTTTATGACAGATATGAAGAGCCACTGTGTCATGTAAGGTTGGAGAAACCATTTCTGAGCAATGGCTTTCTTGCTCATCTATAAGGCCCTCCTTGCTCTTTCTTCTGTATTGAGCTTCCAGTTTAGTGTGCTGCCTAATAGAAGGCCGAGGTATATCGCGTTATCCGAGGTCGGTATACTGGCGCCATTTAGAATGAGGGGATCAATACTGGGAATCTTATATTTTCTAATGCAAAAGGACGACGCTCGGTCTTTTGAGCGTTAACACCCAGACCATTATGAGTCGCCCAGTTGTTAAGTAGATTGAGAACATGTTGCATTAGATCTCTAAAGACTTAGAGATATTTTCCTGAGAAGGCTACGGCAACATCGGAGTTTTGCTGTTCCCCTTCTCCAGTAGTAGTAGTAGTTTATTCACTGCCAGATTCCAGAGGAGAGGGGAAAGCAGGTGAGGTGTACCTCTTCTGGTTGAACTTTTTGCGGAGGCGTTTCCCACAGCAGCATTAATTACTCAACTCGTGAGTAGTTGGTCTATTAGTGCTACCAGTCCCGTTTCTTCTCCTAGTTCTGCCAGTGCTTGTACAATTGTACGCGGGTAGATGTTGTTAAAAGCTCCTTCTATGACAAGGAATGCAACCATGGTATATTCTTTGAAGCTTAGCGATTTCTCAATAGTGCGTCCAAAGACTTGAGGGCCGTTTCCACTGACCTACTTTTATTGTACGTATGTTGAGATGGTGAGAGTTTAGTGGGATCTACAGGGGGCTTTTACCCGCCTGGTGGGGTTATGGCATAGAAAGACGCAGCCTTTGAATATGGTTTTCAATCAAGGGAGGGAGGGATCTAGTCCCGGTGACTTGTATGTACTGAAGCTTTTTATGGCCCACTTGACCTTTTGACTCGTTATCAGAGTATTGGGGTTAGAAACGGGAGTCGCTCTTACACGGTTTGGGAGGGCGCAGTCAGCTGAATGTCCTGGGAAATGGGTATCCATCAGCAATTTGAGTGATTCCTCGTTTAATGACGTCTATGTATCGTCGGCCTTTTTGAAGTAGCTGGTGTGTCTGATTCGATGGATACGATGGAAAACATCGCCAGAGGTGTACAGAACTCGTAGGTGGGTCCTATTGGCCCACTATGGCAGTTGGCTGAAGAACGAGGAAAACTCTCAAATTTGACCATGACGAGGAAAAACCTCAAATTTGACCATACCGCATATACGATTCTTAGTGGAAATTTTGATGTCTCCAAATTCACTCCAGTGTGTCTGATTCGATGGATACACGTGCCACGATGGCAGTTGGAAGAAGAACAAGCAAAAACCTCAAATTTGACCATGCCGGCTATACGATTTTTAGTGGAAAATTTCGGTGTCTCCAAATTCACTCCAGTGTGTCTGATTCGATGGTTACACGTGAGACAACATCGCCAGAGGTGTACATAAGTCGTAGGTAGGTCATATTGGGCCACTATGGCAGTTGGAAGAAGAACGAGGAAAGACCTAAAAAACGGCTATACGATTTTTAGTGGAAAATTTCGATGTCTCCAAATTCACTCCAGTGTGTCTGATTCGATGGATACACGTGAGACAACATCGCCAGAGGTGTACAGAAGTCGTAGGTCGGTTATATTGGGCCACTATGGCAATTGGAAGAAGAACGAGGAAAAACCTCAAATTTGACCATGCCGGCTATACGATTTTTAGTGGAAAATTTCGATGTTTCCAAATTCACTCCAGTGTGTCTGCCAGAGGTGTACAGAAGTCGTAGGTAGGTCATATTGGGCCACTATGGCAGTTGGAAGAAGAACGAGGAAAAACCTCAAATTTGACTATGCCGGCTATACGATTTTTAGTGGAAAATTTCGATGTCTCCAAATTCACTCCAGTGTGTCTGATTCGATGGATACAGGTGAGACAACATCGCCAGAGGTGTACAGAAGTTGTAGGTAGGTCATATTGGGCCACTATGGCAGTTGGAAGAAGAACGAGGAAAAACCTCAAATTTGACCATGCCGGCTATACGATTTTTAGTGGAAAATTTCGATGTCTCCAAATTCACTCCAGTGTGTCTGATTCGATGGATACACCATGCCGGCTATACGATTTTTAGTGGAAAATTTCGATGTCTCCAAATTCACTCCAGTGTGTCTGATTCGATGGATACACGTGAGACAACATCGCCAGAGGTGTACAGAAGTCGTAGGTAGGTCATATTCGGCCACGATGGCAGTTGGAAGAAAAACGAGCAAAAACCTCAAATTTGATTATGCCGGGTATACGATTTTTAGTGGAAAATTTCGATGTCTCCAAATTCACTCCAGTGTGTCTGATTCGATGGATACACATGAGAAAACATCACCAGAGGTGTACAGAAGTCGTAGGTAGGTCATATTGGGCCACTATGGCAGTTGGAAGAAGAACGAGGAAAAACCTCAAATTTGATCATGCCGGCTATACGATTTTTAGTTTAAAATTTCGATGTCTCCAAATTCACTCCAGTGTGTCTGATTCAATGCATACAGGAGAGGCAACATCGCCAGAGGTGTACAGAAGTCGTAGGTAGGTCATATTGGAAGAAGAACGAGGAAAATCTCAAATTTGATCATGCCGGCTATACGATTTTTAGTGGAAAATTTCGATGTCTCCAAATTCACTCCAGTGTGTCTGATTCGATGGATACAGGTGAGACAACATCGCCAGAGGTGTACAGAAGTCGTAGGTAGGTCATATTGGGCCACTATGGCAGTTGGAAGAAGAACGAGGAAAAGCCTCAAATTTGACCATGCCGGCTATACGATTTTTAGTTGAGAATTTCGATGTCTCCAAATTCACTCCAGTGTGTCTGATTCAATGCATACAGGTGAGACAACATCGCCAGAGGTGTACAGAAGTCGTAGGTAGGTCATATTGGGCCACTATGGCAGTTGGAAGAAGAACGAGGAAAAGCCTCAAATTTGACCATGCCGGCTATACGATTTTTAGTTGAGAATTTCGATGTCTCCAAATTCACTCCAGTGTGTCTGATTCGATGGATACAAGTGAGACAACATCGCCAGAGGTGTACAGAAGTCGTAGGTAGGTCATATTGGGCCACTATGGCAGTTGGAAGAAGAACGAGGAAAAACCTCAAATTTGACCATGCCGGCTATACGATTTTTAGAGGAAAATTTCGATGTCTCCAAATTCACTCCAGTGTGTCTGATTCGATGGATACAGGTGAGACAACATCGCCAGAGGTGTACAGAAGTCGTAGGTAGGTCATATTGGGCCACTATGGCAGTTGGAAGAAGAACGAGAAAAAACCTCAAAAAAAATACGATTTTTAGAGGAAAATTTCGATGTCTCCAAATTCACTCCAGTGTGTCTGATTCGATGGATACAGGTGAGACAACATCGCCAGAGGTGTACAGAAGTCGTAGGTAGGTCATATTGGGCCACTATGGCAGTTGGAAGAAGAACGAGGAAAAACCTCAAATTTGACCATGCCGGCTATACGATTTTTAGAGGAAAATTTCGATGTCTCCAAATTCACTCCAGTGTGTCTGATTCGATGGATACAGGTGAGACAACATCGCCAGAGGTGTACAGAAGTCGTAGGTAGGTCATATTGGGCCACTATGGCAGTTGGAAGAAGAACGAGAAAAAACCTCAAAAAAAATACGATTTTTAGAGGAAAATTTCGATGTCTCCAAATTCACTCCAGTGTGTCTGATTCGATGGATACAGGTGAGACAACATCGCCAGAGGTGTACAGAAGTCGTAGGTAGGTCATATTGGGCCACTATGGCAGTTGGAAGAAGAACGAGAAAAAACCTCAAAAAAAATACGATTTTTAGAGGAAAATTTCGATGTCTCCAAATTCACTCCAGTGTGTCTGATTCGATGGATACAGGTGAGACAACATCGCCAGAGGTGTACAGAAGTCGTAGGTAGGTCATATTGGGCCACTATGGCAGTTGGAAGAAGAACGAGGAAAAACCTCAAATTTGACCATGCCGGCTATACGATTTTTAGAGGAAAATTTCGATGTCTCCAAATTCACTCCAGTGTGTCTGATTCGATGGATACATGTGAGACAACATCGCCAGAGGTGTACAGAAGTCGTAGGTAGGTCATATTGGGCCACTATGGCAGTTGGAAGAAGAACGAGGAAAAACCTCAAATTTGACCATGCCGGCTATACGATTTTTAGAGGAAAATTTCGCTGTCTCCAAATCCACTCCAGTGTGTTTGATTCGATGCATACACGTGAGACAACATCGCCAGAGGTGTACAGAAGTCGTAGGTAGGTCATATTGGGCCACTATGGCAGTTGGAAGAAGAACGAGGAAAAACCTCAAATTTGACCATGCCGGCTATACGATTTTTAGAGGAAAATTTCGCTGTCTCCAAATCCACTCCAGTGTGTCTGATTCGATGGATACAGGTGAGACAACATCGCTAGAAGTGTACAGAAGTCGTAGGTAGGTCATATTGGGCCACTATGGCAGTTGGAAGAAGAACGAGGAAAAACCTCAAATTTGACCATGCCGGCTATACGATTTTTAGAGGAAAATTTCGATGTCTCCAAATCCACTCCAGTGTGTCTGATTCCATGTATACACGTGAGACAACATCGCCAGAGGTGTACAGAAGTCGTAGGTAGGTCATATTGGGCCACTATGGCAGTTGGAAGAAGAACGAGGAAAAACCTCAAATTTGACCATGCCGGCTATACGATTTTTAGTGGAAAATTTCGATGTCTCCAAATTCACTCCAGTGTGTCTGATTCGATGGATACAGGTGAGACAACATCGCCAGAGGTGTACAGAAGTCGTAGGTAGGTCATATTGGGCCCCTATGGCAATTGGAAGAAGAACGAGGAAAAACCTCAAATTTGACCATGCCGGCTATACGATTTTTAGAGGAAAATTTCGATGTCTCCAAATTCACTCCAGTGTGTCTGATTCGATGGATACACGTGAGACAACATCGCCAGAGGTGTACAGAAGTCGTAGGTAGGTCATATTGGGCCACTATGGCAGTTGGAAGAAGAACGAGGAAAAACCTCAAATTTGACCATGCCGGCTATACGATTTTTAGAGGAAAATTTCGATGTCTCCAAATTCACTCCAGTGTGTCTGATTCGATGGATACAGGTGAGACAACATCGCCAGAGGTGTACAGAAGTCGTAGGTAGGTCATATTGGGCCACTATGGCAGTTGGAAGAAGAACGAGGAAAAACCTCAAATTTGACCATGCCGGCTATACGATTTTTAGAGGAAAATTTCGATGTCTCCAAATCCACTCCAGTGTGTCTGATTCGATGTATACACGTGAGACAACATCGCCAGAGGTGTACAGAAGTCGTAGGTAGGTCATATTGGGCCACTATGGCAGTTGGAAGAAGAACGAGGAAAAACCTCAAATTTGACCATGCCGGCTATACGATTTTTAGTGGAAAATTTCGATGTCTCCAAATTCCGTCCAGTGTGTCTCATTCGATGGATACACATTAGAAAACATCGCCAGAGGTGTACAGAAGTCGTAGGTAGGTCATATTGGGCCACTATGGCAGTTGGAAGAAGAACGAGGAAAAACCTCAAATTTGACCATGCCGGCTACACGATTTTTAGTGGAAAATTTCGATGTCTCCAAATTCACTCCAGTGTGTCTGATTCGATGGATACAGGTGAGACAACATCGCCAGAGGTGTACAGAAGTCGTAGGTAGGTTATATTGGGCTACTATGGCAGTTGGAAGAAGAACGAGGAAAAACCTAAAATTTGACCATGCCGGCTACACGATTTTTAGTGGAAAATTTCGATGTCTCCAAATTCACTCCAGTGTGTCTGATTCGATGGATACAGGTGAGACAACATCGCCAGAGGTGTACAGAAGTCGTAGGTAGGTCATATTGGGCCACTATGGCAGTTGGAAGAAGAACGAGGAAAAACCTCAAATTTGACCATGCCGGCTACACGATTTTTAGTGGAAAATTTCGATGTCTCCAAATTCACTCCAGTGTGTCTGATTCGATGGATACAGGTGAGACAACATCGCCAGAGGTGTACAGAAGTCGTAATTAGGTCATATTGGGCCACTATGGCAGTTGGAAGAAGAACGAGGAAAAACCTCAAATTTGACCATGCCGGCTATACGATTTTTAGTGGAAAATTTCGATGTCTCCAAATTCACTCCAGTGTGTCTGATTCGATGGATACAGGTGAGACAACATCGCCAGAGGTGTACAGAAGTCGTAGGTAGGTCATATTGGGCCACTATGGCAGTTGGAAGAAGAACGAGGAAAAACCTCAAATTTGACCATGCCGGCTATACGATTTTTAGAGGAAAATTTCGATGTCTCCAAATCCACTCCAGTGTGTCTGATTCGATGTATCCACGTGAGACAACATCGCCAGAGGTGTACAGAAGTCGTAGGTAGGTCATATTGGGCCACTATGGCAGTTGGAAGAAGATCGAGGAAAAACCTCAAATTTGACCATGCCGGCTACACGATTTTTAGTGGAAAATTTCGATGTCTCCAAATTCACTCCAGTGTGTCTGATTCGATGGATACAGGTGAGACAACATCGCCAGAGGTGTACAGAAGTCGTAGGTAGGTCATATTGGGCCACTATGGCAGTTGGAAGAAGAACGAGGAAACACCTCAAATTTGACCATGCCGGCTATACGATTTTTAGTGGAAAATTTCGATGTCTCCAAATTCACCCCAGTGTGTCTGATTCGATGTATACAGGTGAGACAACATCGCCAGAGGTGTACAGAAGTCGTAGGTAGGTCATATTGGGCCACTATGGCAGTTGGAAGAAGAACGAGGAAAAACCTCAAATTTGACGATTTTTAGAGGAAAATTTCGATGACTCCAAATTCACTCCAGTGTGTCTGATTCGATGGATACAGGTGAGACAACATCGCCAGAGGTGTACAGAAGTCGTAGGTAGGTCATATTGGGCCACTATGGCAGTTGGAAGAAGAACGAGGAAAAACCTCAAATTTGACCATGCCGGCTATACGATTTTTAGTGGAAAATTTCGATGTCTCCAAATTCACTCCAGTGTGTCTGATTCGATGGATACAGGTGAGACAACATCGCCAGAGGTGTACAGAAGTCGTAGGTAGGTCATATTGGGGCACTATGGCAGTTGGAAGAAGAACGAGGAAAAACCTCAAATTTGACCATGCCGGCTATACGATTTTTAGTGGAAAATTTCGATGTCTCCAAATTCACGCCAGTGTGTCTGATTCGATGGATACAGGTGAGACAACATCGCCAGAGGGGTACAGAAGTCTTAGGTAGGTCATATTGGGCCACTATGGCAGTTGGAAGAAGAACGAGTAAAAACCTCAAATTTGACCATGCCGGCTATACGATTTTTAGTGGAAAATTTCGATGTCTCCAAATCCACTCCAGTGTGTCTGATTCGATGGATACACGTGAGACAACATCGCCAGAGGTGTACAGAAGTCGTAGGTAGGTCATATTGGGCCGCTATGGCAGTTGGAAGAAGAACGAGGAAAAACCTCAAATTTGACCATGCCGGCTGTACGATTTTTAGAGGAAAATTTCGATGTCTCCAAATTCACTCCAGTGTGTCTGATTCGATGGATACAGGTGAGACAACATCGCCAGAGGTGTACAGAAGTCGTAGGTAGGTCATATTGGGCCACTATGGCAGTTGGAAGAAGAACGAGGAAAAACATCAAATTTGACCATGCCGGCTATACGATTTTTAGTGGAAAATTTCGATGTCTCCAAATTCACTCCAGTGTGTCTGATTCGATGGATACAGGTGAGACAACATCGCCAGAGGTGTACAGAAGTCGTAGGTAGGTCATATTGGGCCACTATGGCAGTTGGAAGAAGAACGAGGAAAAACCTCAAATTTGACCATGCCGGCTATACGATTTTTAGTTGAAAATTTCGATGTCTCCAAATTCACTCCAGTGTGTCTGATTCGATGGATACAGGTGAGACAACATCGCCAGAGGTGTACAGAAGTCGTAGGTAGGTCATATTGGGCCACTATGGCAGTTGGAAGAAGAACGAGGAAAAACCTCAAATTTGACCATGCCGGCTATACGATTTTTAGAGGAAAATTTCGATGTCTCCAAATTCACTCCAGTGTGTCTGATTCGATGGATACAGGTGAGACAACATCGACAGAGGTGTACAGAAGTCGTAGGTAGGTCATATTGGGCCACTATGGCAGTTGGAAGAAGAACGAGGAAAAACCTCAAATTTGACCATGCCGGCTATACGATTTTTAGTTGAAAATTTCGATGTCTCCAAATTCACTCCAGTGTGTCTGATTCGATGGATACAGGTGAGACAACATCGCCAGAGGTGTACAGAAGTCGTAGGTAGGTCATATTGGGCCACTATGGCAGTTGGAAGGAGAACGAGGAAAAACCTCAAATTTGACCATGCCGGCTATACGATTTTTAGTGGAAAATTTCGATGTCTCCAAATTCACTCCAGTGTGTCTGATTCGATGGATACAGGTGAGACAACATCGCCAGAGGTGTACAGAAGTCGTAGGTAGGTCATATTGGGCCACTATGGCAGTTGGAAGAAGAACGAGGAAAAACCTCAAATTTGACCATGCCGGCTATACGATTTTTAGAGGAAAATTTCGATGTCTCCAAATTCACTCCAGTGTGTCTGATTCGATGGATACAGGTGAGACAACATCGCCAGAGGTGTACAGAAGTCTTAGGTAGGTCATATTGGGCCACTATGGCAGTTGGAAGAAGAACGAGGAAAAACCTTAAATTTGACCATGCCGGCTATACGATTTTTAGAGGAAAATTTCGATGTCTCCAAATTCACTCCAGTGTGTCTGATTCGATGGATACAGGTGAGACAACATCGCCAGATGTGTACAGAAGTCGTAGGTAGGTCATATTGGGCCACTATGGCAGTTGGAAGAAGAACGAGGAAAAACCTCAAATTTGACCATGCCGGCTATACGATTTTTAGAGAAAAATTTCGATGTCTCCAAATCCACTCCAGTGTGTCTGATTCGATGGATACAGGTGAGACAACATCGCCAGAGGTGTACAGAAGTCGTAGGTAGGTTATATTGGGCCACTATGGCAGCTGGAAGAAGAACGAGGAAAAACCTCAAATTTGACCATGCCGGCTATACGATTTTTAGAGGAAAATTTCGATGTCTCCAAATCCACTCCAGTGTGTCTGATTCGATGTATACACGTGAGACAACATCGCCAGAGGTGTACAGAAGTCGTAGGTAGGTCATATTGGGCCACTATGGCAGTTGGAAGAAGAACGAGAAAAAACCTCAAATTTGACCATGCCGGCTATACGATTTTTAGAGGAAAATTTCGATGTCTCCAAATTCACTCCAGTGTGTCTGATTCGATGGATACAGGTGAGACAACATCGCCAGAGGTGTACAGAAGTCGTAGGTAGGTCATATTGGGCCACTATGGCAGTTGGAAGAAGAACGAGGAAAAACCTCAAATTTGACCATGCTGGCTATACGATTTTTAGAGGAAAATTTCGATGTCTCCAAATCCTCTCCAGTGTGTCTGATTCGATGTATACACGTGAGACAACATCGCCAGAGGTGTACAGAAGTCGTAGGTAGGTCATATTGAAGAACGAGGAAAAACCTCAAATTTGACCATGCCGGCTATACGATTTTTAGAGGAAAATTTCGATGTCTCCAAATTCACTCCAGTGTGTCTGATTCGATGGATACAGGTGAGACAACATCGCCAGAGGTGTACAGAAGTCGTAGGTAGGTCATATTGGGCCACTATGGCAGTTGGAAGAAGAACGAGGAAAAGCCTCAAATTTGACCATGCCGGCTATACGATTTTTAGTTGAAAATTTCGATGTCTCCAAATCCACTCCAGTGTGTCTGATTCGATGTATACACGTGAGACAACATCGCCAGAGGTGTACAGAAGTCGTAGGTAGGTCATATTGGGCCACTATGGCAGTTGGAAGAAGAACGAGGAAAAACCTCAAATTTGACCATGCCGGCTATACGATTTTTAGTGGAAAATTTCGATGTCTTCAAATTCACTCCAGTGTGTCTGATTCGATGGATACAGGTGAGACAACATAGCCAGAGGTGTACAGAAGTCGTAGGTAGGTCATATTGGGCCACTATCTCAGTTGGAAGAAGAACGAGGAAAAGCCTCAAATTTGACCATGCCGGCTATACGATTTTTAGTTGAAAATTTTGATGTCTCCAAATCCACTCCAGTGTGTCTGATTCGATGTATACACGTGAGACAACATCGCCAGAGGTGTACAGAAGTCGTAGGTAGGTCATATTGGGCCACTATGGCAGTTGGAAGAAGAACGAGGAAAAACCTCAAATTTGACCATGCCGGCTATACGATTTTTAGTGGAAAATTTCGATGTCTCCAAATTCACTCCAGTGTGTCTGATTCGATGGATACAGGTGAGACAACAGCGCCAGAGGTGTACAGAAGTCGTAGGTAGGTCATATTGGGCCACTATGGCAGTTGGAAGAAGAACGAGGAAAAACCTCAAATTTGACCATGCCGGCTATACGATTTTTAGTGGAAAATTTCGATGTCTCCAAATTCACTCCAGTGTGTCTGATTCGATGGATACAGGTGAGACAACATCGCCAGAGGTGTACAGAAGTCGTAGGTAGGTCATATTGGGCCACTATGGCAGTTGGAAGAAGAACGAGAAAAAACCTCAAATTTGACCATGCCGGCTATACGATTTTTAGAGGAAAATTTCGATGTCTCCAAATCCACTCCAGTGTGTCTGATTCGATGGATACAGGTGAGACAACATCGCCAGAGGTGTACAGAAGTCGTAGGTAGGTCATATTGGGCCACTATGGCAGTTGGAAGAAGAACGAGAAAAAACCTCAAATTTGACCATGCCGGCTATACGATTTTTAGAGGAAAATTTCGATGTCTCCAAATTCACTCCAGTGTGTCTGATTCGATGGATACAGGTGAGACAACATCGCCAGAGGTGTACAGAAGTCGTAGGTAGGTCATATTGGGCCACTATGGCAGTTGGAAGAAGAACGAGGAAAAACCTCAAATTTGACCATGCTGGCTATACGATTTTTAGAGGAAAATTTCGATGTCTCCAAATCCTCTCCAGTGTGTCTGATTCGATGTATACACGTGAGACAACATCGCCAGAGGTGTACAGAAGTCGTAGGTAGGTCATATTGAAGAACGAGGAAAAACCTCAAATTTGACCATGCCGGCTATACGATTTTTAGAGGAAAATTTCGATGTCTCCAAATTCACTCCAGTGTGTCTGATTCGATGGATACAGGTGAGACAACATCGCCAGAGGTGTACAGAAGTCGTAGGTAGGTCATATTGGGCCACTATGGCAGTTGGAAGAAGAACGAGGAAAAGCCTCAAATTTGACCATGCCGGCTATACGATTTTTAGTTGAAAATTTCGATGTCTCCAAATCCACTCCAGTGTGTCTGATTCGATGTATACACGTGAGACAACATCGCCAGAGGTGTACAGAAGTCGTAGGTAGGTCATATTGGGCCACTATGGCAGTTGGAAGAAGAACGAGGAAAAACCTCAAATTTGACCATGCCGGCTATACGATTTTTAGTGGAAAATTTCGATGTCTTCAAATTCACTCCAGTGTGTCTGATTCGATGGATACAGGTGAGACAACATAGCCAGAGGTGTACAGAAGTCGTAGGTAGGTCATATTGGGCCACTATCTCAGTTGGAAGAAGAACGAGGAAAAGCCTCAAATTTGACCATGCCGGCTATACGATTTTTAGTTGAAAATTTTGATGTCTCCAAATCCACTCCAGTGTGTCTGATTCGATGTATACACGTGAGACAACATCGCCAGAGGTGTACAGAAGTCGTAGGTAGGTCATATTGGGCCACTATGGCAGTTGGAAGAAGAACGAGGAAAAACCTCAAATTTGACCATGCCGGCTATACGATTTTTAGTGGAAAATTTCGATGTCTCCAAATTCACTCCAGTGTGTCTGATTCGATGGATACAGGTGAGACAACATCGCCAGAGGTGTACAGAAGTCGTAGGTAGGTCATATTGGGCCACTATGGCAGTTGGAAGAAGAACGAGGAAAAACCTCAAATTTGACCATGCCGGCTATACGATTTTTAGTGGAAAATTTCGATGTCTCCAAATTCACTCCAGTGTGTCTGATTCGATGGATACAGGTGAGACAACATCGCCAGAGGTGTACAGAAGTCGTAGGTAGGTCATATTGGGCCACTATGGCAGTTGGAAGAAGAACGAGGAAAAGCCTCAAATTTGACCATGCCGGCTATACGATTTTTAGTTGAAAATTTCGATGTCTCCAAATCCTCTCCAGTGTGTCTGATTCGATGTATACACGTGAGACAACATCGCCAGAGGTGTACAGAAGTCGTAGGTAGGTCATATTGAAGAACGAGGAAAAACCTCAAATTTGACCATGCCGGCTAAACGATTTTTAGAGGAAAATTTCGATGTCTCCAAATTCACTCCAGTGTGTCTGATTCGATGGATACAGGTGAGACAACATCGCCAGAGGTGTACAGAAGTCTTAGGTAGGTCATATTGGGCCACTATGGCAGTTGGAAGAAGAACGAGTAAAAACCTCAAATTTGACCATGCCGGCTATACGATTTTTAGTGGAAAATTTCGATGT